>JAGFBZ010001012.1:1589963-3047427 GCA_018398805.1 Hirundichthys speculiger
AGTATGAGGCTCGGATGATTTTAATGAAATTTAAAGGTCTGTTTGAAGAGTCACATTTTGTGTCTCCAGCTGTGTTGTAACCTCACAAATAAAAAGAAAGGAAGGAGCCATGGTTATCCCAAATATTCTGGACAAGGAGTAGAGGTCTTCTCAATCCTTTTCAGTGTAATCAAACTTTTTCTTTTTAATTTGCAAAGACAATAATCCCAACCAGGAGTTCAAACACTCATCTCCACTGGTCAGTGTCGAGTAATTGTCTTCTCATGCTGTTGTTGACTTACCGCCGCCTGTCTGTGTGTGTTGGACAGAATCCCGTGGATCTTTACTTTGTCCTTTTCCATCTGGTCAATATTTACCCACAAGTCCTTGCTCAGGGGATCTGAAGGGTTGTACGTTTTCGATGTGTAGTAGTTGTGATCTGTGTCCTCCTAAAGATGACAAAAGAAAACGTAGGCTGTGAGTTTACACGGCAAATAAAAAAAGGGATCGAGGAAAACTGATAGTGAACAGTCGCTTTAAAGCTTTTAATTAGTTTATGAGGCAGAACAATCACTTAAATCTCACTCAGTACATGCACTGTTTTTGATACCTGCTAATCACATGAAAGACAGCAAGACTGTGCTCTTAAAAAGCTTCAACCTGGCTGCTAAGTCAGGCCTACCTTATATAAAAGAAACATTCAAGGACTTTTATAAGCCATGTGGGAGAGGCCTGCCTGCTTTTATTGTTTCCTGAGCAGAAAGGGGAGCATGCTTGTGTTATCTTTTTTCCTCTGGGTCTAGTGATACCTTACAGCTGTGTCTTTTATCTAAAACACTGTTAAAGTTAATGTTTTGCTGGATGGGGAGTTAGGGAGGGGTACATTACTTCTGACTGATCTGACTAATAGCGACTCACACAGTGCTGTGGGTACTTTGATGTATGGCTGGAAACATTCAGAGCTACTGTGCAAAGGTTGTTTAAAGGCCATAAGAAGAACATAATTTATGCAAAATCCATTCCAATTCAGTTGGTTTTGTTTCAAGAATTTATATTTTCCTTAGAGATTTATAGTATAAATCTTCAACTCGGTATTCAGCCTGGAATATAAGACAAATATAAATATGTCTGGCTCTGCAAAAGCCTCCATCAGACTAATAAATATCAGAATTACAAATGTATTTCAGTCATGTATTTAAGTGGGGTTACGACTGATTCATTTGAAGATTTAAACAAACCCTTTCAGGGTGGACAAATCATGTCAGATTTTTAAAAAAAAAAGAAGCCATATTCAGCACATTACTTCCAGAAGAGAAAACAAGGACACTTATGAAAAAAAAAAAAAAAAAAACCAGACAAAAAAGTGGGGCTGTAAGCTTTTCTTCTAATCAGCACAAGATGATTTTGTTCTGAAGGAGAAACATCGAAGAAGACGCAAACTTTATTGAGGTAACGTGGTCGCCAGCTGGCAGGACTTCCCCTCAGGAGGAAGAATAAAGGTGGGCCGAATGGCCAAGGCTCAGCTGGTTGTAGGGAGACAAAAAACAGTGAGGGCTGTTTGAGAGTATGACTAACAGGCAGCAGAAGGACTGACCACAAATAAAAATTAAAATAAATAAAATACACAAGGATAATCTCACAAAGAAGCTGTGAGGAGTCTCTTTCTTTAAGCCATTCCCAAAATCAAGGAGTGAACTGTAGGCGCTCAATATTCATCTGTGAAAACCAAGACGTGCTGTGAAGCGTTCTAGCAGAGAAACCCAGACTCCCACCTCCTCCAGGCCTTCTGGGAGAATACCAATAAATAACCAGTCAAGAGGTGTCTTACCTGAACCACTTCAACTGGCTCCTCTCATTGTGGAGGAACAGCTACTCTACTTGAGTCTTTCCCACATGACTGAACTCCTCACCCCATCTAAAAGAGAGCGCTCGCCAAACTGTGGAGGAAACTCATTTAAGCTGCAATGATCACCTGGCAATCAAAGAGCCTTGTCCTTTTGGCTCAGCTCTCTCACCGCAGCTATCCACCATCGATCTCCCATTACATTCTTCCCTCTTTCATGAACAAGACCCCAAGATACTGAAACTTCTCCACCTGAGCAAGCACCTCACTCCCAGCCCTGAGAGAGCATCCCACTCCTTTTCCAACTGAGGACACGATCTCAGATTTGAAGGTTCTGATTCCAACACAGACACTTCACACTTCACACTTGACTGCAAACTGCAAAACCACATCGTCCACAAAAAACAGAGCTGGAATGCTGAGACCACTAAACCCGACTCCCTGCGTCCCTTGGCTGTGCTATTAAGTACATACATAGTATTATATATAGATATAAGTGGTCATATCTTAGTACTTGACTAAAGCATCTTTGGCACCAGTTGCAGCTGCCGAAAGGCTTGTAGGATCATTTCCAGGTAATGAGGCTCCTTTCCTTCAACCTTCAGGTGCTGAACAGTTTAGAAAATCTTCCCTGAGAAGTGCCTGATCATTTATGCATTCATTTGCCCCTTCATTTGGCGAGCCTGTTGAGTCAGTATAGTCTATTTATTGTCATTGCATTCCTCTGAGACTCTTCTGGGCTCTTAAGAAAAGAGAAATTCACATTGGGCTGTGGCATGTGCCTTTAAGTGGGACATTACTCTGGTGTGACTATTCTGACATAAAACACCACACTGGCAGAAGGTTTTTCATTAATGACTGTCTATCTGTGATATTCTCTTATCTCCACAAATGTGTAACATAAGAAAAATGGTTGACTAAAAGCGGTCTCTCATTACTCATCTTGCATGCCTGTTGTTTTTCAAAATTTCTTACATTTTTTAGATTCTAAATGTTCCCAAAATTTTCTTTTATTTGATTTATGTCTTGTATCTACCGTGATGATATCTTGACATTCGTACATTTTCATCTGAGCACACTGGCGTAATGTTTTGTGGAAGTATGTGAGACGGACAGTTCTTTATACGCATACACAACTCGGGGGGAGGGATGAGTGAAGAGGTAAAGATGCTGCTCTGAAAAGCTCAAAGAGAGATTGAAGTCCTTCCACTCCACTGCAGTAGTTCATCTGTCCTTCGTGAACTGACCTACTGCAGCAAATGGAGACAAAGAAACAGAAAACTGCTGCTGAAAATGGACCATTCTGTACCTATTTTGCTTGGAAAAAAAGAAAGAAAAGGAAGAAAAAAAAACACATGGAGCTCGTAGCCCATCTCAGATTCCCTCCTATTTCTGTAAAAGCCTTTTTTTGGGGGGGGCTGCCCAGTTACATCAATGATTTATACTAAGACCTGAATATCCTGACAGTATATGCTCACTCTGAAGCAGCAGGAACACCCTGATTAAAAGATTTGTTAAACCTTATGAATATCCTTCAATCAATAGAACCATTTAGTCTTCTTAAAAGCGGTTCTTAAGAGCCATCCTTTTGGAGGTCTCTGAATATTATTAAAAGAAAATTCATTTAAAATCTGTAATCTGTCATCTGCCATCAAATCTGAGCTCAAACAGGAGTTCAAATAAATAATTCATCCTGTTGGGATTAAGATGCTTGTTCTTCAGCCTAAAAACACAACAGCATCCTGCAAAGCGGCATCACACTGAACCCTTTTGGAAAAATGCAACAAAATCTCTCCATCGCTCATGTGTGCAGCTCATAATTCTTCTTCAGCTCATAATGCCCGTCATCCATTATTCGTTGCCGTGCTCTGTCTCCTGCCTGTTACAGCGTTACAGCAGGTTGGGTGATATTCGTAGGTGAATCATCAACATCCTGCTCCGCGCTGCACCAGAATATTTCAAATGACCTTCAACAGTAGAACAGAAACCAAACTAGAGATCTTCATCAAAATAAATGACCTGATCTGACTTTCTTCCATTCAAACAACATGCCAAAGTTGAACATGAACAGTCAAACAATAGTCCAAAGGTGAAGAATAACTGAAGTAGCTCCAAAAGAAAGTCAAAATGTGTTGTGTAGGACTGCAACTAATGATCAAACTCTGAATCAGTCAGAATCAAAGGAAGACTAACCAACAGTACAAAAGAAGGGTTTATTCTTCCAAAAAACTTAAAACTACTAGAGTAAATTTACATTTTTTTGGACTGAAATGATGGGACACTTTCTCATTTGTGAGTATCTTGACAGAGTGGTGAACACATTTTCTAGGTTTGTCTGCCTGCAGTCCATTTGCCTGTGAAATTAACTTTTAAAGCACTGGACAAAGAAGCTCACAAATGTAAAACTCCACTGGTAATCTGCAATTTTTTTCCTGTTTCTGTGTGAAATAATAAATTGCCTTTTACTGTTGCCAATAATCATATGAAAGATAATGTACACCAACTCTCAATTCTAAGGTTTTAAATTTCGGGACATTAAAAAAAAAAAAAACATAATTTGATCCTCAGGGCAAAAAAATGACAACCAGGGGTAAGTAGAAGTACATGACAATAGTACAACTTTACATTGTGCATTAAATACTAACATGGTCTAGATGCAGAAACAGTGTGTGAAAAACACTGTACACCGTTAACTATGAGGTGCCGTGAGGGACATTATTCTGAATTAGCATTCACACACACATATGAAACCGAACTTTCTCATATACTATACTGAAAACCTTACACACATACAGGTGAAATCTTACACACACACAAGTGAAAGCTTATACACATACATGTGAAATGCTCATATACATACAACAGGAAATTTATTCACTCACATACACATATGAAATCCTTTCACATACATGTGAAATCCTCTCATACATACAACTGAAAATCCTCTCATACATACATGTGAAATCCTCTCATACATACATGTGAAATCCTCTCATACATACATGTGAAATCCTTTTATACATTCAACTGAAATTTCCAGTTGTATGTATGAGAGGATTTCCAGTGAGTGCCTATTGAACACTAGAGTGATTACACTTGACTATAGCGCATCATTGGTCTTGTTATTTTGGTTATGACAGATGTACGATAATTTTTCCTCAAAATACGATAATTTTGAGTCTCTGGTACGATTATCCTACATTTCCCACCTGGCAACGCTGGCTAGCTTACAGCGGCAGAATCTGAGGACACATTTAGTGACACATCCTAATGTCTCACCAAATAGTACAGCTAGCACAAAGAAAATGTAAGATACACAGATGAATATTCAATACTTTTTTTTCCAGCCAGAACTCGACAAAGTCAAAGGTAATTACGACATCTTTAGTCAAATTTACTGCTAAAGATTTCTGATCTCACAGTCAGGCTGAGAGTGAAGCAGCTTTTGTGACTTCTGATTAAAACATACTTGTACAATATTTCACAGTGGCAAAAATACTATTCATTGGTCTTTTATCAGTTATATCTGTTTGAATAACCAATGCCTCAGAAATGGGCTCATTTAAAGAGGTAAATGGATATCAACGTATAACAGTAGGAAGAACTGGTATCAAGCAGTGCGATACAAGTAAAGAGAACATTACATCAGAAATATCTACGTGGAGATAAATCACATGAAAGTCGTGACTGCAGACATGCCAGATCAACAAACAAGCTCCTCTTTCCTCTTTGATTCATTGTGTTTTTCCAGCTGTCAAACGTGGACAAAATAAGCCATCAGTTTGGGTCTGTTTGTTTATTCGAGTAAACCATAATCCCTCTTGATCCAATCAACCTGATGATCACTTACTCACGGCCCAAACTGGGCCTGAATGCAGTTTTCATGGAGTCACGTAAACCAGTCAGAATATCCAGACTGCTACATTTAACTGATTCAGATCCCAGAAGACATGGGAAATGTTTCAGCAAAATTACAAAAAGACTTTTCAGACGAATAAGTGAGCAAAGGCGTAGATAAGCAGCAAAAACAAACTTGGTCAGCTGTCCAAGTACCTAACATGTGAGTTAAATTTAAGTAGATTTAATGACTAAGATTTCCAAAGTGTCTGTGAATGTGAAAACACACAAAGAGGACCACACAGGTAAGCGCCTCATCTGTCTGAAAGCAAATATAACAGCAAGGCGAACTGAAATTGAAGTAGATATGCATCTTTGTTAAGAGCCCTGCTGACTGGGAGCTGCAGGAGACCTAATGGCATTAAAGAGTTGAAACACTGAGGAAAACGTGTCTTTTGGTACCCATTATCTCCTAACAGAGACACAAACAGGCTAATGCAGGTTTAGACTAAGTGCTGAAAGAGTAACTGTATCATAGCAACAGTATCCCATCTCACTGTGTGGATTATCTCCCACAAATGGGAACTATGAGGAAGGGAAAAAAAAAAGAAAGAAACCACTCTTAAAAGCATATAATTTTTGATTCTGAAGTGACTACTGACTCAAAAACACAAGACTCTAACTTTGACTTGGGGTGACTAGATCTGAGGATTCGTCAGTCAGTAAGCTTTTCTACGGAGCCCTGGAGGGGACATGAAGGAAAAAAAAAAAAAAAAAAGGGGGAAAAAAAATTTTTTTTTGAGAAAATGTAGGAAAAAAATTTTTTTTTGAGAAAATGTATCCACTACTTTTCAGACATCGCAGGGGGAAAAAAAAATGTTTATAGCATGTTGGGTTTTAATAATCACGTATGGTCTTCATAACTACAACCCCAATTCCAAAAAAGGTTGGGATGCTGTGTAAAACGTAAATAAAAATCGAATGCAATGATTTGCATATCTCATAAACCTGTATTATATTCTCAATAGAACATAAAGAACATACCAGATGTTGAAATTTTACTCTGTCATGGAAAATATTTCATTTTGACATGAAAGTTTGAAAGGGAGAACTTTCTTGGAGTTGGGGTTGTAGACTGAACAGTATGAATGTGTAGTTTGTTGCAGCCATCTGCTCCTTGGAGACAAAACATCTGCTTCCTCAGGAGCTTCAAGGACTCATAATTAGAAAAACAACAACTACTCTAGACACTACTTTCCTTTTTTTTTTAATCTGTTGTAACTCTTGTACCTTCGAAGTGGGAACTCTCCCGTTCTTGCTTAAAAGAGGTTCTCTTACGGGTCTTACTCCAATGCTTCATATCTCAATCTGACTTTTTATTGGTCTTTTTATTTAGTTATTTCCCTTTTGTCTCTTTCTTGGTCAGTCTCTCTTCTGTCCTGAGCATCTTACTCAGCTCTGCCATGATATCTTCTCTGGCTCTGTGAACTAGTTTCATCGTTGATCATGTGTGACGCAGTACTGTGAGCATTGCTCATTTGTCCAACCAGGATAGAACTGGAAGTTACTTTGTCTGGTTTTCACTGACAGCAGGCACAGATGAACATTGAAGCTTTGATGCTTCATAAAAGTAAGTAAATATTCTTTCAAATGAAACTTAAATTTTAGCATGAACAAAAGTCCTATGCTCTGCTTTAATATAGCCTCGACTAGTTCAAAGAAGAGGCAGTGAGGCCCAGGATTTATTGAGTCTGAGTGTAATTCTGACTTGATTTTGAACAGCCATCTATTTTCAATGTTATGATTCTAGAGTTGAGCTTAAGTCGCATCCTGTTGTCGTGGTTCTGTCAATTCGTCTCTCTTTGTATTGATTTTCTACTGAGCTTTTTTTTCGTTGAAAATATGATTTTTTTTTTTTTTTTAACAATTTTCCATGGATGCTGGTCTGCTTGGAGGATTTCTAGTGGTAATTCTAGCACTTTTTAACATTTGCTTACGATGCAGGTGGACTAAGACTTCAAACAGACCAACAAAAGTGAGGTAGGAGTGCGTGCAGTGCAGATGATATAATCCTGGACATGTGACTGTGAAGGAGCACCTCTGCACCCCAGATGTTGCACTGTCAGATGTCCGGTTTCATCCATTCGGTCGCCGATGCTGCATGTGAAATAATCATTACAGACAAAGAGAACACACTGATGCATTTGTGATGATCTATGGAGGGTGGTGGAGTGGAGGGGTTTGCTCCACCTCTTAAACCAGTCCAGAATGAACAGAGCTTTAAAGAAAAAAATGAAGTTGAGCCTTTGGGCTGTCTCTCTGAGGTATTTTGACCAAAGCATGTTACAGACGATTCATTAACAACTCAGGAAATTGCGTCAGCTCGAGAAATATGACATAATATGTCTTCTTTAAAGAAGCAGACATAAACAGATGATGTGGTGTAGAATATTTCCCCCAAAAGCTGCATACTTGCAATTACAAATCCCAAACATAAACCACACCCAGGCAAGTTAAATAAACAGCAGCAACAGCAGGATAAACAGACTTTATTGGTATTCTGACATGACTGACATTGGTGAAACTACACATACAGGCTGGTTGGTTCTGGTTCAGCGTAGACGTGAACATCTGCGCGTGACAATGAATGTGCACATCGCTTTCAGAGGGAACACGAGAAGTTGTTTGTCTCTCTTGACTTCACATGTGAAGTTACAATATAATTTGAAAAAATAGTAGTCCGCAATTTATCATCTGAGAGGCTGCCACATGTCATCTGTGTTTGTTCTATTCTTCATAAGGATAACATCAAACGCTGACAGCATCGAGCGGCCTCTGACACGGAACCTTCTCAATCCTCTTTTTGTTTGTTTGCATGCTATAAATTTTTTCCTCCCCCGGACTGTTTATGCTGTTGCTTTGTGTTTAACACTGCACGAACGGTGAAGGTCCACTGAGCAACATTTAACAAACTGAGCTACATAAATACAACCGGCTGCTTGGTATTCAGGCAGGAAGTTCAGGTGATTTCTCAGCTTCAGCAGGTGTGATAGTTTTGAGCACATAAAGAAGGTGAGGCCATGCCTCACATTTTATCTGCTCTTTTATGTACCCCAGTGACAAATGAGCTGCGTGGCATGTGGGAGTGTGTGTGCGTGGCAGCGTGGCAGCGTGGAGGGTAACAGCGAGAATGTTTGTGGTTTGAGCTGCTTTTCCCCGTTCAGCTGGGAGTTTGTATGTCCTCCCTGTGGGTCCATGAGTTTTCACGTTTTGTTGATGCGTGATTTTTAAATTGACCACATTTGGAGGTGTAAGCATGGCTCCTTCTCTCCAGCCCTGCGGTGGACCAGTGCCCTTTCCAGGGTGGACAACTCCTCTTGTAAGATGACAGCTGGGATAAACTCCAGCTCCAACCCTGAACAGGAGGAAGTAGGTGTAAAAAAAGAAAATAAAAAACGGATCTATGTGTGGCAAAGGTGTGTTCTGTTTTCAAGGAATGATGAATGAGACCTGGATTTATTGATTGGCATTGTCAATCTGATGTTGCTGAACTGAAGTAGCCTTGAAACAAAGGGGTTCATATACATTTTGACGTCCTGTTAAAGGAGATTTTTGTTGTGACACACCAACTCACACCAGCAGCAGCATCATACACGTCTACAGCGTGTGCACAGGTCAGTCTCCTCTGACTGTCTTGGATTTTGGCCAAATGTTTAACTTTTCCAACCAACCACATTCAGTGATTTTTTAAATGTTATCATAAGCATGTTTATAGGCAGCACTTCTTAGCTCCTGCAATTTTCTTTTCCTTTTTTCTCTGAACCTATGCAAAGCAATGCACACACACGGAGCCAGAGCTGTCTACAGGCATGTGACTGCTGTTTTTAAAGAAGAAAATTACCTAATGTGAGATAAAAAAATTAAAAAAAACAAACAGTTTGCCGGAGTTTCGGTTGCATGTTTGTGTCTATTCGCATAGCTCTTGGCCTTCATTACAGGAGTTTAATCTCCATGGAGGCTATGTAGACAGTCCTCTAACAAGCACACAACTAGTAATTGGTTGAAAGTTATCTCGAACCAAGAAGGTGGAATTCATTATAATAGGGGAAAAAAGTGCAAACAATGACAACACTCAATTATCTTCATTATTTTTAGCATTCGCTCCATTACAAAGAAATTATTTGTTCTCCGCAGATAAGCCACAAACACCCAAATAAAAAACAAAGTGGCTTTCATTTGAGGTTGCTATGTATTTTTAAGATTTCCTCCGTTAATAGTAGAGCTGCAAGAGTCAGGAGTGCAGATGAAAAGCTGTGCACACCATAAATCCATCTGTCTTGTTATAGTTGAAAATTCAATACAAGACATATTCAATTTAGACAAGGTGAGCTCCACAATAAATCCTACGGTAAAACGTGAGGTACTGTACTCAAGGCTTTGGAAACCTCAGCATCCTTGTGGGAAATCTACCACTGAATATATTTGTGGAAATGATTTTCTGCTGAGATAATAAAGTGGTTTAAATATTATTAAATATTATTATGAGACAAATGGCATGGCACAGAATCATTGTCACACTTCACCAGGACCTGAATGAAATTGTGTTTTGGTATTTCTTAAAAACTTTGGGACTGTTGTCACCATGAGGACTCATTAAAGAACGAACAGTTTTGAGATTTTCTACCAGAGAAATATATTCCATGTGAGGTCCCTCCATGCCCCAAAAACCATAAACCTTCATTATGATGCGCATAGAGTAGATGACACCTTCAGAGGTGGAGGACAACCTTAAAAAGGGGCCAAGATCCAAGAGTCAGGAAGAAAATAACACAGCACTTAACACAAACCATTATTGGCGGAACGACACGGCTAGGAGAAAAGTCACCAAGCTGAATAAATAATGAGACCTGGCTTGAATTCAGTGACTCGTTCCCACAGTTTTTCCCAACCTTTCTTAAAAGGGATCTGAAGATGCTGTCAGTGGAGAAGCTGTTTAATCCGGGTTAATGATCCGGAGAGCTGCTGGAGTGAGTAACAATCATTCAGGGCGTCAGACGGTCTGCTGTTAGGTCTCTGTTTTAAACCTGCATGTCTATGCGAGATGAGGCTATTGTTGGAAACTTGTGTTACGACACCAGTTAACCCAAACACAGACTGACCTCGGAGTAAAGACAAAGAAGGAGATTCCTTCATGTCTGTGAAGCAGACACTTGGTTTATGGGAATAAAAACTTGGGTGGCAGCTGAGCACAACCTAGATACATCTAATCCACGTTAAAATAGTATCCTTGTTTAGATTTGTGTTTTTCTCCTTCCAGAAGATAACCATCCCAACTAATTTTGAGTTGGGACTTAAGAGAGTACGATTTTCTTTTTTTTTTTTTTCAACATTTCTCAAAGATTTTGGCCCATATTGGCATCATAGCATCACACAGTTGGTGCAGATTTCCAAACAAAGAAAAAGCCTTTCTTGTACTTGACAGTCTTAATGCGTTATAAAGTTTTTGTGAAAAAACATGAAATTCGGAACAATTTTTTTTTAACGCTACACATACAGTACAATCATGCCTCTCTTCCCCATTCTGATGCTCATAACATGAACTTCAGAAAGTCGTCTTGACTGCATCTACATGCCTGAGTTGCTGCCATGTGACTGGCTGAGTAGCTACTTATGTTAACAAGCAATAAGAGCGACCTGACTACTGCAGAACATGACACGTCAGGGTGCAGACCTCACACTCTTCCAGGGTGTTGCAGACATGCACGTTTCTCCGCTACGGCTTCCTCCAGTTATTCCAGGCAAAGTAGACAGGATCACCACTCATGATCATTTTCTTGCTGAACTGACTGGAATACAGTCTAGGATTTCTTGTGATGTTCACCACATCGACATCCTTCTTTCGCATAGTCGCTTTCAAAACAGGAAGTTTACATATCTTGGAAAAGCCCCAAATCCAGCAGTAACAACCGTTTTCAACTGGTGCTGCCACCTAGTGGATACCATTCTCATGGTATTTGGGCAGCGAACCCCAATTTATCAAGCTGCATCTAAGAAAGTAGCCAGTGAGTGCATATATGCACTGGAATGATTCAAACAACTGTAAATGTTGTAGGAGAAATGAATAAATGAACATAAAAGCACTTCCCAATCAGCATGCAGCATATGAATGTGGATGAAAACACACGAGTGACCAGCAGAAGACAGAAGAAACAGCACCAGAGTAATGAGCTGTCAAGCATCATGACAGGCTTTTAAACCATCAGAGGATGGTGTTGGCTCGCACTTATCTGATTTACTGGCAAAATAACAACTGCATTAACACACTTTGTAATTGTAAGTTAAACTTTAATAGTGTAGATCAGGGGTGGCCAAAGTTGGTCCTTGTGGGCCAGTGTCCTGCAGGTTTTGCATGTTTCCCTGCTTTAACACACCTGATCCTAATTAATCGCCGTCATCATCTTGTCATCGAGGTCAGCACATGTCTGTTAATGACACAGCCACTTTTATCAGGGCGTGAAGGAGAGAAACATCTAAAATCTGCAGGACACCGGCCCTACCATTTATGACAACTCATTCCTGTTCACAAAGTTTGAGACATGTCACTTTGTTTTTAAGCATCCTCAAGATTTTCTTTTATCTTGTCATCTTCAGAGGATCAGACCTTCAACATTTACATAAATGCAAAATATGTCAAAATATTCAAACAAAATGTCTTGAGCGCTGCAGGCCTTCACAATCTTTTAAATATAAACTTATAGCAGTGTTTAAGTCTTACGCAGCCCCCGAGTCTAATTGTTTTATTAAAATTTTAATGACCATCTATATTCATTTTCCAATCTCTTTACTAAGGTGCAAACAGAAAATAAGAGTCAACATCGACAGATACAGACATGTAGACAGATTCATCAGTTGGCCGATGAACCGGTTGTCCAATAAAGAGTCAAATGAAACAGTGTTATGTAACACTTTACTGCTAAAACATCTACTTCTTCAATGTACACTGTGACATTATTGGACTGTTACAGACTTGTTGTGACATGATTGAGATTAAGATATCAAAAAAATGTTAGCGATGTTTCCAAAGGCAGAATCAAAGCACAGCAACGTTTGCACGCAATGACACAAAAACACCAGCTTTGAACGCAACAATCAGTTAAAAGATACAATAAAACAGACAACACTCGTTCAAACACACACACACACACACACACACAGACAAAATGTATATAAAAAAAAAGAAACAAAACACAACAATGAAATTAGAAACCATAGAAATATGGTAATTAATCATTTATAGCCAGTTAGCTTAGCATATTAAAAAGAGTGAAGCATGCAGCCCGGTTACTCCTAGTTTTAAATAAAATCATCCACCATCAAGTGTTAAACTCATGCGTCGACATTTGGCTTTTGTTTGTTGGTTTTATCGTTTGTTCCATCGCACCTCAAATCCAGATACGAGACTGTCTTAAATGCAAAACACATTTTCAAATACTCAAAATGAATTGATCAAATATTTGTTGAAGTGAAAGATAATTATCCCAAGGACGAAACCCCATAAGTTTATTTGCTGCTATCTCCGACTCAAAGCTCAACCGCTCCTCTCCTCGGTTTTAGGCATCATTATTCACTGGTAACAACTACTCAGGGAGAAATAAATGGCATGTAAGGAATTTAATTAAAAACAGTAAACAGGCTGGACTTTTTAAAATTGAGGACTCGGTTTCACACATGCCTTGACAGGTAGTGTGAGAAGAAACCGCACGAAGCAGGCCGATAGCCAGCGGTTTGTGTGTGATAAATCATCCCACAAATTGATTTGTGGAATGTGTTTATTGTCACAGACTGAAGATGTACAGCTTTTCTGTGACAGTCATAGCATAGATTTTTAATGCTTTCCATAGTCTTTCCACAGATAAAGTCCTTCCACTGTGGGAGGAGACAATCTTTAAATCCATTCATCTCTGCTGGGTGGAAGACTTTCAGCTCCGTGTTTTTACGGCGCCTGCCTCCTGAACACGTCAACCGTGTGCTGCTAGCAGGTGAGTGATGTGTAATGACGGGAATGACAGGCTGTTTGCGGCGTTTTGGCCTGCTTTTCCATTCTGAAGCAAAAAAACAAGCCAAGGGGAGGGAAAACAACAAGCGAGGACACATTTGTTTGTTAGTGTGAGAGCATGTGAGCATGAGTGAAAGCACACTTGTTTGTAGACGGGACATTTCAAGTCACATGCACGTGTTTATGCAAAAGCCTCAGCGTGTTTGTTTGCTAGTCGGTTTCTGAGGTACGTGCTCGTGAGTGTGTGCATGAATATTTAGAGCTGACGATCAAAGCTTCCTCCCTCTACACTGAGAAACGTGTGGCTGTCGACCTGGGATGATTAGAAGCCACGGGAAAAGTTAAAGAGCTGCCTAAACCCGGCCATCATTACGACCGAACGCCTCGATGCTCTGCGCCAGACAAGGAGCCACAACAAGGGACGAGCTGATGCCTTTCATTTCCAAAGACACAAACACAGGTGGAGGCCAGCTATTAATCTCCTGCAGGTCCACCAACCCATTCCTACTCCGGAGGCCTGGGTTAATTTCCTGTTCTGGAGTTTCTGAGGTCAGATTTAAAAAGAGCCATTCCCACACAGGACGCAAATGAGCACCCGAGGGCTGAGCTTAATCTGATATAAAATATTAAACCTCCTCATCGTCTTTTTCATTACTAAACATCTCCTCTTAAAGGCATTTATGACTCGCACAAGGAGGTGGTCAAACAGCATATTTAGGCTCAGCTCCACAGAAGACGCTCTTGTTTCATCCTCTTCATATATAATTTTTTTGTTTTGGAGACGGGAAGGTTTATTATTGTATGTCTGAGCTGAACCAGGTCAAACACAACACAACACACAAGCACAATAAAACTGGTCTGAATTCAGGGGGAACAGAGGAATTTTGGGGCCCCAGACTGTAATTCTCTATCTTTTTAGGATTCGATTTGTTAACAGAGTAAAAATCTAGAAAGTATATTAAAATAATCTGAAAGTGATTTGACCTGAGTAAGAGTTAGAGAGGATCCTCTACCCTGGCATGGGTTTCCAGAGTTTTATTTTGAACATGTAGTTGCAATTTCTACCAAAAAAAAAAAAAAAAAAGGATGTGTACTATTAATACTATTAATGCTGGTTCCTCATTCACATCAAAAAATTAAAGGGCAAGACAGAACTTAAGACAGGCCAAAAAAAAAAATCACATTTGGTGCATTTTGAGTCACATTTAACACTGATGGGAACATTACATTTTTATCTAATGTCTTTGAAATGACTTTTTCTTTATCTATCTATCCATCCATCTGTTTTCTGTCAGTCATCAGGGACTGGCTCGTGGAGCAAAGATCCCCAGACCTCCCTCACCCCAGACACATCCTCCAGCTCTTCCGGAGGGGGACACCAAGGCATTCCCATCAGTGCAGAGATATAAAGAAAGTCTCGGGTCTGACCTGAACCCTCGTCCTTCAAAAGGATCATGTCTGAAACACCTCCCCAGAAAGCGTCTGACAGGCATCCTGACCAGACGACTGAACCACCTCCACTGGCTAAATTTAACATGGAGGAGCAATGACTCTATAACCGAACTCCCTCCTTTTCCCCAACGGAGATCACGCACACTTCCTGGAGTAAGCTCATTTTTGCAATGTGCATTCATGATCTCATTAAAAACATGGTTAGGGTTGGAATATAGCTCAGTTAGGAAACTGACTTTCAGCTCAGCTCTGTCTTCATAACATCTGCAGTAACGCTCCAATCCATCTGTCCGTTTTAAAATCTATCCATCTGAGTTTGACAGTATACCCATATCCAACTGAGGACCATGAACTACCTGGTTTAAAACCAAATAACTGCAATAATTAGAGTCAGCAACGCAGACAACAAGTGCACTTGAAAAATGTTAAGCACTAGAAGTTCTCTCAAATTCACAAAAGTGGCTTTTTACTGATGATCATGTGATACTAACAAAAGCTCAGTAGCAACTGCCACTAGACTGTTTCTAAGGTTGCCACTGATCCTGAATCTGAAAATTGCCTGCTTTATCAGGACGTTTATCCGTACAGTGAAATAAAAGACAAGTAATGATTGGGGCTGGCAACTGAAACAAACATGAGCAGTTTTTCAAACTAATGGGAAAAATGAAACACTAAAGCTGTATTATTTATTTCCCCATCATCCATATGTGATCTAAACCCAGTGCTCTCCCTTGTCCTTGCTCACTCCTCTCATAATTTCAGCCTTATAACTCAGGCAGGACTGAGGACAGCAGAGGTAGAGTTGTGCAGAAATATTTTGGTTGCAAGGCATAGAAATCCCTAAAGATGCCAGAAAGCCTGCACATCAGAGAAAGTCAGTACTCAACACAGTAGGTAACTTTCAGATTTCACCAAAATAAATAAATGTCCAGTTGTAGCCATCCAGGAAAACATGACCTTTTCCTTTAAAGCCCTTTTCACTTGTCTTTTGGCTTTTTCACATTTATAAATCTGCCTTTTCAGTCAAAGGACACTACTATTTGTGCTTAACAGTAAAAAAAAAACAACATCCAGTGTGTGGCTTTTGTGTGAATCACCTCTATTTGGGAGCTGTTGTCTGTGTCCTCAGCAGACAGCAGACCTGGGAAACCTTCTGGCACCTCCGGTTCAGGCTCCTGGTCTTGCTCCTGACTGGCCCTGTTACTGTCCATGTTACGAGGTTTTGGGGGAAGCCATCTTCTCCACCTGTGGCTGTACAGCTTTACATCCACCGCTGCTTCCTCGTCTCCGGCCTGCCCCTGCACGTACCAGTAAGAGGCCCCTGAGGAAACAGGAGAGGAAAAGGTGATTAAACAACAATCATTAGGGTTAAAAAGGAAAATTAGATAGATTTATGTTAATTCATGTTGATAACTGTGCAATAAGACAATAAAGCTATGTTCTAACTGTGTGCATGACATTAACTATATTGATAATGAGGCCCTTGAGGTCAAACTGATGGTTTCTTCTGCTGCTGTGTGTATTTTTATTGTTATTATTTTTTAAACACTTTGGCAATAGTACAATTACAACAACAGGGACACTTCAGCCAATTAATTCTGTGTCACATCCTAATAAATCATCCCCTCTGGAGGCCTTTGTCATAGTTTCAGGAGAAATCTCTTTCTGACTGAAACAGCTGCACCTGAGGAATAACTCAGCAGCCATCACACACGCCATGAGCCACAGTGGAAGCCAATCAGCTCGATCCCCAATCGAGAAATAAGTCACTGACGACAGATGAGAAATAATACTGTGTAAATATAAACACTGTCTTGATTTGTTGAATCTGAGAGAGCTAACTGCTGGATCTGGGTTTAGTTTAAGCACCATTCACAGTGTGGTTGATATTTCCCACTGATGCAGAAAGACATTGAGGTGCATTTAGGTGGAAACAGGGGAAGCGTGAATAGTTTATGATGTCTTTGACCTCTAGGAGCAGTGAAGAGATATAATTCATGACAGGGGTTTGTTTTGTTCATGCATACGTTATCCGTCAGCACGCCATATACAAAGATGTGCAACAGCCAAGGCAGCCTGGAGGAAGACAGGACAAACCAGAAAACGTGGATGTAAACAACAAAAAACACTGTTTCGGTTTATTCATAGGGCTATGTTTTTTGTTTTATTATTCTAAATTATTATTCCCTCTCTTCTTTCTCCTCCAGGCAAATTTTAAGAGTTGAGACACCCTTCAAGATGTTTTACAGACATTGATCTCTTGGTCAGAGGAGGGAGGAGACATGAGGTATCATCCTACAGGAGAAAGTACCAGCAACATTTGAAGCAGGATACTTTTCTAAATAAATCAGGCCACGCTAAAAGCAATGATCTTAGACTCATCACATTTGTCTAATTTGTGCCGCCCAGAAAACCCAGAAACCCAATCTCACCGAAAATCTTTTGAAAGACATTTCAATTCCCCTAAAGGAAAGAGGAGGCTTGCAAGAAGAGCTATGGGGGATGATCCACCAGGGTATCTTTTATGAAGGCGTTTACAGCGTCTTTAATATATAAAAGGGAGCTTGACATATTAATCTAACATTGTAAATTGAACTTGAAACCTCCACATTTAAGCCACTGGAGGTTCAAACAACATTTTTCAGTCCATGCACAAAATGAACCCTGGACAAAATAAGTTTATTCAAGTTATTAAATATAAGCCTTATTGATAACACCATCAAACAAAGAGGAAAACAAATATAGTTCACAACAAGCTAAACAGGAGGAAACCGACTTCAATGACCTTCTACAACCACCGGTGACCACTTCAGATAGCTGAAGTATACTTTTATAAACTAAGAAGGGATTAGTGTTGATTAAGCAGCAATTCTTTTTTACATTTGTATTGGATTTGTTTTATCCTTCCTATCTTGGCCACTGAAATAAATATACAGTATGTCTTAAACATTTAATCACGTCGTGTCTTGTCTTGTTTACGCGAGTTCCAACACATCACGTGGAATAGAAAAGATGGAGATGGTCTTTCTATCTGCAAATGCTCAGCATGCCTGGATGGGCTCCTGCCTCCCATGACCCTAACAGGATTAAGTGGTTGGACACAATTAGCAATAAACTTCATTTTCATAGCACTCATCCAGACATAAAGTTTACAAAGTGCTTGCATGCTGTTGCTGCTATGCAAATTGTTTTGGCTCGAAGACAGAGAGAACTGCTGATTCTTCTACTATTACTCTATGATGTTTCTCTTTTATGAGACAGGGGTCACAGGGTTTAACAAGCAGAGCGCATTTTCCACTCTTTCCCCCTGTCTCTTTTCTGTCACGCTCACATTTAGTTCTCCATGCTGTCCTCCTCTTTCTGGGCCCCCGACCAGTGGTTCTCCCGAGGGGAGGAGAGAGGTGGTGGGAGCATGTGGAGAGGCTTAAGATGCTAATTCGCCCAAAGAGGAGGCTGACAGATTCACTTTATAATGAGTGTTGGCAAAGCAGGAAGCAAAGAGATAAATCTGCTTGCAAACTGGGTGTTGATGTGCAGGGGAAGAATTTAAGAGAGCAGATTGTCGATGATGAAACATGATGAGTGTCGCCGTTTGCTTTAAACTGTTTTTGGGAACAAGTCCGAGAACAAGAAACAAGTCTCCTTTAGTCACTAATGAGTAAAGGGGACCTTTTTTTTTTTTTTTTACAGAATCAGTGTCATTAAAAAAGAAAGATAATATGAAGACATCTGCTTTAGACTCTAAAAACTAACTTTAGTTGGCTTCGCTATAACTATGTTGTCTTTAGAGCTGTAAAAGCTCCTCATTCAGAGAAGTTAATGCCACAATTTACCATCAGAATGATCATTAAAAGCATTGAATGAATCATAAAGTGCAGTTCTTTTTTGTAAACCGCGATTTTGCCAAAATGTAGTAATGCAGTATGAAGGATGCAGAGAATCACACAAACTCCAGGAATGGCGTGCCACATCCAGAGAAATGTATGATATAATCCACAATTCAGGTAATTCACTGGTCAGAGTAGTTATGTGACTAGAACTACCTCACAGATGCTTTTAAGGTACCAATGACAATCGGCATAGAAGTACGACTGTTCATACTGTATACTGCATGTGGTTTTGATGGCAGCAGACACTGTGTCCTACCGGTTAAAGAAGAAGCGACACCAGCACCAGCATCCTGCTTGACCGCACAGGAAAAAGTTTGACCTGCACATGCGTTCTGGAGGATGATATGCTGCCATCCAGAAATGAATTTTTTCAGGCAAGAACTTTCTGATTTCAGTAAGACAGTGCCAAACCACATTCTGCAGGTATTACATCAGCAGCCCACAGCAGTAAAAAGTCCCGTGACTAGCTGACCGGTCAGCAGTCCGGACCGGTAATACAACGAATAACATTTCTCAAAACTACATCTGTTGGTCGTTTCAGTTTCCAGATGCTTACAGAGTGTTGTTTAAAGAAGAAATGAGGCAGCACAGTAAACATGCTCCAGCCCCAGCTGTTTTACACGGCGTCAAACATACACAGGACACATAATACTATGATGTGCGCATGCTCAAATACACAACTGCAGTCACAGTAGTGTGTTCCCAGGTCTTTATGCATTGATATTTCTCATCTATTTCATGCATTTAATCATATAAATCAAAAAGTAATGTAATCAAACAGCTTTGGCTAATCCTGTACAACAATCGACAGAAGTTATGTTTGTGTAAGTCATTATTGGCAGAATCATACCCTCTTATTTAACCTCTGTTCTCTATTTAATCAGGAAAATTCAATAAGGGCTAAAAGTCTCATTTTATGAGGACATCCCGGTTCCTTCCCATATGCATCAATTCAATGTTGCTGTTTAATCTCTGCGGCAGCTCTTTCAACCACCTGTTACTCACTGTCTCATTCTCAGTATACCTCAGATGCTTCCTGACACACACGCCATCCCAAATGGGTGTTCGTCACATATATGTTGACAAAGTAGCCCCAACATCAATACACGCCAATCCAAGAGGAACCTACGCGTACCATTCCACTCAGACATAAGTATACGTTTTAGTCTTTAAAGGGTCCTTGTCAGTTTCTCAGTATACAGCAGATCCTCTTTTTAAGTGAACACCAAGACCACAGCATAGGGGTCTTGAATAATTGGCTGCTCTTTTCCCAGCATGACCCTGGTTGAATAGCCATGATGAGTCACCCCTTTCAAGGAGCAAATGCACCTGCATTTCTTTTGAGAGCACCAACTCCGTGGTGCCGGAACGACAGGGTATCTTATTATCTTGGTGAAAGTCAGAGTCTTTTGTTAAGGATTTGGGAGGGCAATGGGGGCAAGTCCTTGAGGAACACCTCAAATAGCCCCCCAGGATGACGAGGCTTCTCCTCAGGGAGGGGGCTTTTGTGCCAAAGGAAATCTTTGCCCTCTGTGATTCTTTCAGTGCCTCTGAGAGCCGCCACATACCTTCACCCTGACTCTGTCGAGCAACTTTGTAAGGTCTAATTCATGCTTGTCAACACCTCTGATGCACACACACTGGAGAGACTGTAATTTGGTTCGACCAAAAACCTGTGAAAGACACCGAGGCAGTCATAAAACTGCAGAATAAAGGTTCTGTCTGCACCCTGTTCTTCCCAGCTTATTTCCCTCCTTTTGGTTTTCACCTGACTTACTGTTGCTGACAGGAGACTGCCAGACATGACTGGCAGGTCAACCACAAAGAATGCTTCTGTACATGCTTGTGGTGTGCATAATTGCACCAAAGAGCCAAAAAAAAAAAAAAAAAAAAAAAAAGAGTCATCCATCAACAGTTTCTCTGGCTTTCTATCGCCTGGTGTCAGAGAGTTTAATTTAGTGCCCACTGAAAGCTGCTTTATCAGTGCAACAGCAGAGTACTTGCAGCCTGTCAAGCACACTGCAGGACCGTCTCTCTCTGGGGCGGTAACAGTGATGATCCTGTGCTCAACCACTCACCAGGGTCAACGCAGGTTAAGCTTAAGTAACTGCTGAAGAAGCTTTTGACTTCTGCAAATTCAGATAATTGCTGGAATGAGACATGTTTGCGTGCAGCAAACTCTTACATGTGACAGACAATGATGACAGGTGTCTCTGCACGTCACGACACAAATGCCCCTCCCATAAAAAAAAAAAAGCGTGAGATTTATGGTTCTACCCCAAAGCAACCCTTCGAATCACAGCGAAGACTTTTATCAGATCAGATCACTGCTTTTAACTAGTGAACCATGCCCTGTCTGTCAGCGTGAAGAGAGTGTGCCGTTAAATTATGTTAAAAAAATATGTAATTTACAATACTGTAAAAAACATCCATTTACAGTTTGTTTGGTTTTTCTTATGAAAGAGCCGCCAAATTCAGATAATTCAAATGTACTTGAAAATAAGAAAGCCCAAATTTCGATTTTACAAGCTGCGTGTAGAGAAAATAGGGAGTTAGTTAGTTAACGAAAATAGGGAACGTTTTACTTGGAAATTGTTTATCGCTGCACGAATGGAGTGTGGACCTGTCCAGGGTGTACACTTGGCTTTCGCCCGTATAGAGCTGGGATGGGCTCCAGCAGAACCCTGTGACCCTGAACAGGAAAAAGCAGTAACTGATAATGAATGGCTGGATGGATGGATTTATTTGCCTGTCCATGACCAACACTGGCTTGTGGTTTACTTTAAGGACATTCACTAGAATAATGAAATCTCCCTTTCGGTTTTCTTATTGCTTGGGGTTTCAGGCTTTTTTTTTTTTCTTTTTGTCTAAAACAGAGGTGTCAGACTCATTTTCACTGAGGGCCACATCAGCATCGTGGTTGCTGTCAAAGGGCCAGATTGACAGCATGAATGTAACAAAATGTAATGTGAATCAAAATAAATTAAACTGCACCTTATTATATTGTTAAATAACCTGTTTCTGTATTTATTATGTATTCAAGTTTCAAATATATAACTAATTATTATACTAAACCTACTCTCGCACAGGTGATGTTTACAGAGTCCGTTGCCATGGTAATGGACTCTGTAAACATCACTCAGAGTATCCATTACCTTGGTTTCAGAAGCGGAAGTGATTCTGTTTTTCTTGTAGGCTAAATTTAGCATACTTAGCTCCGTGTTTGTTGTCAAAATGCCGACGTAGATTATACTCTTTCACTACTGACACCGCCTCATAACACAAAAGACATACTGTTTTTTTTCACCTTGAGGTACAAACTTGTATTCGTTTTCCCGTCGTTCATGAAACTGCCTTCCTTGTGCATCAATTTCTCTTTTCTTGGACATATTGGGGTTAGTTTGTAGAGGTTTTTCTGAAGTCCATCAGTTCTGAAAATCGTCTTGATGTCTTCTTGCTCATGGTGAGATACTGTTATCATTGTGGGTGACGACGAAATGCATTGTGGGAGGTGTACTTTATTGTCAATATGCGATTTAAAGCTTATTTTAGGTCTTAAAATATTGGTTTGAAATTTAAGCCGATAATGCACAGGCTCTCGAGGGCCACATAAAATGATGTGGCGGGCCACTTTTGGCCCGTGGGCCTTGTGTTTGACACATGTGGTCTAAAAGGAGCACTGACATCGCTCCTTTTAAGACATACTCTGGCCAACAGAGATATGGATCTGCATAGATATTTAGGGAACATAAACATAAAAAAATGGAGCAATGGAGCAACTGAAATGAGCAGGTTTTTGTATTTGACACAAGAGTACCAAATAAGTCTGACTTCATGGCCTCTTACAAGCTGGGTTCATCAGGGTCATCTCAGTGGTCGTGTAAGGCAGTGGCCCCCAACCTTTTTAGCGCCACGGACCGGTTTAATGTCAGGCAATATTTTCACGGCCCGGTTTGTGAAATTTGCGGCAGATAAATACAACAAAATAAACATTGTAACATCGTAACATCGCGCCAACAACAGAACACCGGTAACATCCTCCCACGGAGTCTTGAAGTCTTGAAATGCGTCAAGAGTAAGTCAAAGATAGACAAAATGGTGAGAATCTGGTCATCTTTCAAAATAAGACTTGGATAATAAATCGGATAATAAACGGTAATAATGGAAGTTATCCATTTTTTCTCTGCGGCCCGGAACCAAATGTACCATGGACCAGTACCGGGCCGGGCCCCGGGGGTTGGAGACCCCTGGGTAAGGCTACCAAACACTGTTTAACAAGCCCTTAGGTTTGGTTCACTCTCTACAATTTTGGTGTCTCAGACCAAAGATGTGCAGTTGAGGGAAAAATCGTTCATAGCATCTCAAAAATGGTAGTCGCACATTTCACAGTGAGACAGGAACAAAGATGAAAGTTCTAATCATCTTGCAATCAAAGACGCTCTGCGGCAGATATCAACCAGTGCCAGAACTTTCGTCTCAGTGTGCGTCTATTTCGCTGTTCCTACGATCGCTGTCAGCAAACTAACCAATAGGAAGGCACCGTGAAATGACATCAGCATGTCATCACAGCACGGTAGCCAATCAAAAACATCTCCAAACACAATGGAGGAATGGGGAAGGAAAATGTGGAACTCGAGTAAAGAAGAAAGACACTTTCTTTCTCTTCATTTGATTTATTTTCTTTTCAAAGCAGGCGACCACCACTACAGGCAGGCGCAAACCTTCGACTCACTGGCGCATTAGCAGCAACCTGAGGTGGGCGTACGCTGACGACGTGATGACGCTGCATTTAGACCCTGAAATGTGCCCAGGCTTACTTCTGTTTTAGCCACGTTTCATCGATGTTGAGTCTCACAGTGGAGCACACGGTGAATTAATTTTCTACCGATTTCCCATCGTGCAACGTGGCTTGCATTAATCTCATAAAACCTGCAAAAATCGCACAGTGTAAACCTTAAGTATTAAGACCCAGGGCTGATGATAAAATAAAAACTTGTTACATTTTATTTGATAAGTTAATAAAATGGGTTTAATAGGAGGTACGTGGCCCTTGGTTTGCTCTTATAGTCACAAGTAGTGAATTGTTCTCCTGCTGATTAACCAAGTGTCTCTGTCTCTGGTAATTGATTTTAAGGATTTTAAACAGAAAATGAATGTTCACATTCAACTACTTTTTTCAGTGCAAAGCATCAGTGAATCAATGTAATGTGACTCCAGATGTTTCAAAGCAGTTGAGAACTTTCTGCCACCTCCAAACAAACTCCAGACGTGCAGCTGTCTGAAAGCATTGTGCAGAGCAACGCATGCTTTTCTGACCTGCCGTGTCTTGCATTTTACACATCCTCTCTTTAAAATGCAGCCTGTCATTAAGCAAACACATAAAAAAAATCAAAAAGCTGACTGTGGGGGAAAGTTAAACACAGGTAGACAGAGAGTCAGCACCTGCAAAGCAGATCCAGATTTAAACAAGACTCATAAAGCGGTAAGTATTCATCTAAATGCATTTAAATCTAAGATAATCTGCGCCCCGACACAAGTTAAAACATGACACTGAACAGTGAAACAGTGAGCAAGAGAACAAAACACCTCTTTTAAGAAAGATGTATAATAAATGTCTCTCCAGCAAGAAGCCTCAGAATACCCTGCTTGCTGAAGATATCACATTATGCATATTATATCGAAAATGAAGACGCCCCTCTTTGGTAGACGGTAAGAACCCACAACTAGATGCATACTTCCTTTTAGAGGCAAACAACGCGCAAATATATATTTCAGCATTTGAATAAGCATGCTGTCAGACATACCACATAAACAGGGACCTGCACTGAATTTTTGCTGATATGCTTGCCATGTCTGGCATAATATGCCTTATCAGTAGGGCTCCTGGCGATACTGAAAACAGAAAACAAAAACACAGAGTAGTGACCAAGGGCGCCAGCATGTTGGCCAAATGAGAAAATAGGCCTCCGGGCTGCAAATAAAAGCTAATTTTTGAGCTCTGAAAGTGTTTATTAGAATGTGCATAGACAGAAGGTGGCAAGAATTGATTGGACGGAGGCTGATATTGCATTCAGGTTTGAGGAGGACAGATTTCGAGGCTGCATGTTAAAGGAAGGAAGAAACCCTGAGGGAAAGAGAGTGAGGCAGAAGTTCTGCTTCAGGTCCAGTGATTTTTAATTGGAGCTTTGTGGGGGGAACATAACTGTCTTTTATGGGGAATTTGTAGAGGGTTGCTCATTTGTGCTTAAAACTAAATATACTGGACACAAAATCCAAACAGGCTACACCACAAAGCACCCAGAAACCTACCCAAGCACACAGCATCAAACCCCAAAACACAGGCTTTTAAGTGCTGGAGTCAACATCACAGAGCCTGCACTTACCGCCGTGGCTTTCTTTAAACAACTGGTGGTTATCTTGGCTGTGGCGTTGGTCAACGCAGGAAGTGTATATAAAACTTCTCTGGCCAAGCATAGAGGGCCGCAGGCAGCAGGGTTACAATGAGGGGAGCGCTTTGAGAGTAACACGAGCGTTTAGGAATTCATAGCTCCGGTCAGGCACACTGTCTGTCTCATATTTCAGGAGTTTAAGTGACAGACAGCATGATGATGAGGAACTGCTGTCAGATCTAATTCTGCTTTATAACTTTGTAAATTAACTGTAGGCTCAGGGACGTTGGGGTCTTGAATAACTACACCATGAGAGAGCCAGGGCCAGCAGGTAAGGGCATCACTGCACTGGATTCCCGCAACAGATTACTTCTCCTCCCACCAGTGATGAGTATCAGCTGTAATAATATTATAATGTAGCAGTATTCTGGAAGGTGACTGGCTAAAAACCCCTCTGAGTCAGCATTTCTTACTAGTCATAAATCTGTTAATGAGAACATGTCTCACAGCCCTATTAGTGCATTTATAGAATACCTTAAAGCTAGAAAAGGTCACATCTACTCTGGTGAACAGGGAGGAAAAGACAGGACAAGAGCTAATACATTCACTTGGATGCTCCACATCACAAACTGTTGCCTTGCTGTGCTCAGACACACGCTTACACATCTAACATAAGATGTTTTTGACACAATAATCGCTCTCTTCTTCTGTTAACCCTCCGGGTTTCTTCAAAGAGATCATCTCTCCATTGCTTTAGCCCCAGAGAGTTTGGAGGTCTTGCTCTTGTGGATTCACTCGTGTGTTGTAGGGCATCGCTTTGGCCATGCAGCTGCTCCAACAGGGTGAAAGACTATTTTGGAACATATCACATAAATCACAGATGTGTTTTCATGTAAATGCGCCTTCACTGTTTGAACAAAGTTTATTGAATTACAAAAACTGAGATCTTTCTTTTCTTACAGTTCCACAAAACGAATGGCGCCTCAGTCAAACTCCCTAACTCAGTTGTCTGTTCATAGGTATTTTTTACTGTAGATATACCACCAACAAGTCAATAAACTTTCACAAAGATGTGCTCAATAAAGAAACAGGAAACTAAAATTGTGCGTTATCAGCTTGAACACATTGTGTTTGTCTGTTATTATAACTTGATGAAGATTAGATCATAATTTATGGCAAATTATTGCAGAGAACCAGTAAATTCAAAGGGGTTCACATACTTTTTGTACTGCTAACTACATTGGAACACATATTATTACTTGGGGCCATTATCTGATATATTTTCTGTTGTATGAATTAGTCGTGTTACATATTGCACACAAAATAATCTCCCTCAAGCAGGACTATCCCAGTCAGGATAAATCAAGCTCTTTTTAAACCTATTGATCAGCACAGTTGCTGTAGGCCACTTGAGCATATTTAAATTTCTTTTGGTCTATGAGCAAACGATGTGCATGGCCATGTGCATTTGTGATAAATAAGTCTTATGGAAGGCAGTCTGCCTTTAGCTGTAAACTGGTTCGCTTTAGTGCGTAAATAGCTGGTGTGGGGTGTGTGTATACGTGCACAATGTTGATGTATATATTTGTGACTTTTCCTGTAGGTGGAGATTGATTGAGTGCCAGCCTGAGTGTATTTACCGTGTTTTTCCACTTCCTCGGAGGGCTGAGGGCTCCATGTGAGGCTCGATAGGGCTCTTGGGCCTGTCCTCATCCTTCCTGCTAATCCATCAGCATCAAGGAGCCTCTCGCCCCTTCACCCTGGCAAACCTCGCAACACTGCAAAGTTCTCTGGACTGAGCACTGTGTAAACACATGCAGACGGGTCCAACTCACGGCCCCATGGACCGCCCTTTTCCCACAGTTCAAATGAAAGTCCAGCTTTCTAAGGAGGGTGAGTAGGTCAAGGACATTCATGGTTAAATGTTTTCAAATGCTGGCTAGTCTGAAATGCATCATGGGCTGTATAAAAAGAACTGGACAAAACCAATGAGATGTCATTCATAGATTTTCTTGCATACTTTAGAAATCTCTTTTTTGTTACTTTGTAAGGTGACCATATTGGTAAGAACTGACCTGTCCAAATGGGTAGAGGGGCAAATGGGCAGAAGAAGATTGCCTGGAAGGTAGCTGGGACACGCCCACTTTAGCTCATGCTAATCTATAATGCTAACTAATATTGCCTTACATCCGTTCTGATCACGTCTGTTTATTCATCCTCTTTTCAGATGTTATTACCAAAACAACATCCAAAAAGAATACAGCAAAAGCTGAAACAGGGACTAGTGGAGCTCTGACTGGAGCCACGGTGGTCAGTTGGGCCTAGGCCGATCTCTGGTCACTATATTTAAACAAACAAACAAAAGTAAATCACTGTGAAATCACTGAATATACCCTGGATAGGACTGAAGCGGGTATTAATAATAGCTGGATGGATGATCAACTGAAAATCAAACAATAATCATGATTTTTTTTTGCATGTTTTTGTGTGTTTTTGGCTACTTCAGTCAGTTGAGTGTGTCACATGCACGGTCAAGTCCGCCCGCCTCAGGTTGAGTCCTGCGCTTCATTACAAATGCTGCGAAACTGATTTGTATAGTGAATCAAAAAACATGCTCCCTGTGTACTCTGTTTCTCAGATTTTCTGCTTAACTGTCATAACAGAAGGGATCACTGTAGCATCTTACTATAGGCATGTTTTTTTTTCCTTACTAGACATGTCCTTTTTTAATAATTCCAAGTTAACAAAACAAGTTAAAGTTATTCATTACATGCTCCCATCTAACCAGCAGAATCAAAAAGTTATTGGCTCTGATCAAAATATCTTAAAGTGAATGAATGTGGATAAAGGCAATTAAAATATGTGTCATAACATAAAAAATAATCCAATATTGTTACCAGATCCTGTACTGATACCAATAAATGTCAAAAATCCAGGCTGCGTTTTCTACGTCAGCGATGTGTCTTCTCACAGCACAGCAACTAATCCCCAATGATTATAGTAAACTTAACCGAAATCACGTACGGTGGTTTAAAACTTCACAGTTGGTAAATTTTCCAGCACGAAGAACAGCCCACATCTCCACTTACGAAACTCTTTATGATTGAGCTGATTTGCTGCGACCATAAATACTTAACATGTGAGTAGCAGAAAAACCTCTCGAATGAAAACAAGCCTGCACAGTGCACATGTTATTTTCAGCAACTGAATGATTTCTGCATAGCAGATGTAAACATACAATGAAAACTTTCATTGTTCTCCAAAAACATATGGGGAAACATAAGAAACTAAAAAGAAACTTGCCAAATCCCATATCCTCCCACCTACAGCCTCAAGGCAGTCACACAAACAAGTCAACAACAGCAAAGAAATTGAGTCCACCAAACATCCAAAACAACAGCATCCTACAGAGGTCTACCAGGGAATATAGAATGCATTTTTAGGCTTGTTCTCCTGCTGTGAAGAAGAGATGAAGAAAAGCAGACGACCATTCCCCAGGTCCGTCGAAGCAGAATCCGTCCCAGCACATTTCATGTATCTGTTGACAAACTGGGAACCACATCCAAGTCACACAGAGTCTGTAATTACTTCAATCTCTTACTATAAACCAGTGGAGACTTTCATGAGTCACAGAAAATCAATTTTACATTTTGTTTACAACACAACCTTCTCGCCTCGCTGGGTGGTTTGCTTTGCAAATATGTTGCAGAACAGACAAGTAATTCCCTCCAATGATAGCCTGGCCAGCCATACCAATTCGCTCTCTCTTGTAAAATGGATCTAGTACCCCGCTGATTGACAGCCACTGCCACCGATGGACGAAGTACTAATCCAATCACACCCATACAGGAGCATCCAAGAGCCACTACTCAAAATAACTAAAACTGCTATAATTGAGAAATAAAGCCAAAGTCCAACAGAAGACGGAACAGACGTAGTCCAGTTTTAAAGTGCTTTTGCTCCATGTTCGGTTTGACCTCAAGTCCCACAGGCAACGTGTCAAAGTGGAGCCCGCTCATGGTGTTTTATTTTGAAAATTCCCCGGATTCTCTCTGCCGCTCTAGTGCCTGACTTCCTGCCAAGCTGATGCGCTGCGTGTAAACTGTCATGGTCTAGCAGTGGCCCAGTGCAGAAATAGACTTTACACGTATCCCTGGCAGAGCAGTGTGGATGGCCGCTTCCTCATTTCTTGAACTCTTCCAAGGTCACTCTAACAACACCAGAAAGACACTGTGGCAGCAAAACAAATAATCAGCAGACATGAACAATTTAATGAATACTAATTTTTCTGGGCAGTGTCTATAAGTCAGAGGTCACTACCTCCATAATTACAATTCTTTATGATGTTTAAATTGCTTTCTTGGCATAAGGAATATTGCCAAAGACAGGCATAGAGATGAAAGGAAAGGCAGACAGCTTGTATTGTGTTATGGACTGTGGGTTTATTGGTAATGTCACAGGGGTTGGAATAAAAAAAATAAAAGAGGTTGAGACTCCCAATTGTAAACCCTGAACGTCTGTGTATGCAGCTGCAAGCGACTGGTTGAGCACATCTCGAATAAACAGAAGACGACATAAACACTGAATACAAAATCATGCATGCGCTTTAACACATTTTATGAGTAACTACCAGATGATGATTTATAATTGACTCATAGATTAATAAATTATTGTATATTGCTACATTTCTGCTATCAACCTCATGTATTTTAAAATATGATCACATTTGAAAGCGACAATGAACCTACTGGTCTTTAATGAGTCCAGTGCACGCAAATCTGTGCATTAAGTTCAACTGGAATTTATGAGACTGACAAAACTGTGAGTTTGTGTTCTTGTCCAACAGAGCTGATGGAGCAGAATTCAAAAATAATCCGAAAAGGAAGAAAACCGTCCTGCTTTGTCAGTCTAGAGACTGACACAAAAAAGAGATGAAAAAGATGAAAGTCCTTGAGTTTCACCAAACTTTTTGTTATCTCGTCTACTTGCTGCCCATAACCTGTTTTCTATTTGAGCAGTCTTAAAAAAAAAAAGAACAAAAAATCCTGTTTAAATTACTATTGCAGAAACACACAGAATACCAATGTCTTGTTTCTAACACAGAGAAATATTCTGAGACAAAAACTTTCTGGTCAGTTTTAAACAACCAAAACTGTACTGACACCCTTAATTACTAGCTTAGCTTCTGACAAGTTTTCATTTATTATTAACAAGACTTAACATTTTGGGAACTATCAACTGAACGTAATGTCAGTTTTTGATATATTAGTAATATAGTTATTAGCTGGCAGCCAGTTAGCTTTACTTAGCATGAAGCAGTGACAAGCACATAGCTTAGCTCTGCTAAGGAGCTAACTTTGACATCCACCAGCAGCTCTACATGACACTTGTCAACAACCTTCATAAAAAAGATAGGAAAATTGTTGAAAATTGTTGAAAAAGATATATTTAGATATGTGACAGCCAGCCCGAATTCTATTGTCCTCACGGAATAGTGGAGCTATTCAGAAAACCCTAAAAGGAAATAAAAGACATATATTGTGATATAATGTGAAGATAAAAGTATCAAACTACTGTGACCTTCAGTAGTAAGTCTACTCAGTCACTGGATGACATAATTTGTTAATTATCAACTGCATGACAGCATTACATAAATCTGTTTTCTTCAAATTCCCGTTGGCATCCCGCTCTTATTCTCCTGTCATTCAAATATTTTTCTGTTTTTTTTTTTTTTTTTTTCCCTGTAGGTAACCATGTCTAAAACTAGGTCTGACACGGTTGTTTTGCTCTGCTGTGCTTTCAGCTATTATGAGTCTGTTTAACCAGACTGTCTCTGGCCTTCAAGGCCTTTAAGGTCCCAGGCAACATGAGGCTGCAAGCTCCAGCTTGTTCTCTCTTTGGGCTCAAACCTTCATGCTTATGTCTATCACCTTAGTATCCCATCAACACCGTCCCGTGAGAATTACGCACGTACTGGCATGCTCATTTCTGGGAAAAGCTCTCATTTCTAATGGAGGGTGAAATTAGACAGATAACATGCTTCTGCTTTTCGCTCTTTAGCACCATCATGCTTACTGGTTTAAACCCAACTGTAGTTTTGACCCTGAAGAAGACACAAGGCTCAAAATTGTTCAACTTAAGCACCGATGGTGGCATTTGTCTTGTACCATTGAGTCTGGTTTCACCGAGGCTTTAATAGAAACAGATTGTTCAGTACCCTTTGACATGCAGCCTGAGAGAATCTGAGCGTGAATGCAAATGAGATACACTCATTCTAAATTACCTTTTAACTTTCTCTCCCACTTCTGCCTTGCTGTTTTGTTCTTAAATATTCAGTCTGGGTGGGGGTTACTTTAGCATTTCTGAAGCGATGATGGAGAGAGGAGGGAGAGAGCGAGTGAATGCGTTATTACATGGGCAGAGGGATGGATGCAAATTGGCAGTCTCAGCCCACACGTACGAACCTTGATGATTTTCCCAGGAGGAGAACAACGGAGGATGCCCCTGGCTTGGCTGAGAATCAGCCAGCCAAGCTCCTAATCAGTTAACGGGAGATTCATATTCACACCTATTTGAGCTGTAGGCGGTCCTGTTAAAAAAATAATAAATAAAAAATGCATACTGTTGGCCTTTTTGTAAGGAAGTGAAATCTGTCTCTAAGGAGAGAACAATGTCATTTAACAGATTATTTTTACCTGCATTTACAAAATTCTGAACCCAAGTGTAAGAAAATGACAAATAATTTGATTTTTGTTTACGGACGAATAAAGAGAATATTACAATAAAGCGCCTTTTAAAAAAAATTCCTTCAAAAATCTTTCAATAAAATAAGAGAAAAGCATGTTTGCAGTAGACAGCTGCAATATGATATCAGCATTTTGATATTTTATGGGACAACTAAATCCCAAACTCACTCTGTTTCTGAAAATCTCCCTGCTTTGGTACTTTAAAGTGTGACAAGCTTCAACCCCCCCCCCCCCCCCCCCCCCCCCCCCACACACACACACACACATTTGATGCCATGCTTCTGGGCACACTGCCATCAGTGCTGGGCTGCTCTGCTTCTACGGTGTTCATTGATCAAACTTAGGGGGCCCATGGCATTAATAGAACTTTGGCTAGCCTCTCCTTCCTCTCTGGTTAAAATATATATATATATATATTGACATTCATTTCCAAAGTAAAAGCACTAATAAGTAATACAAGAATATTCAACTCAAGGTGCATTCAAGGTGCATTTATGGTGAAGATGTATCATAAGTAAGATCTACTTAGGCTTTACAAGAAGAAGCTCTGCAGAAGAAAGGGCTTTGCTCTCACTATCGAGGAATATGTAAAACCTGTAGTAGGGACAGAGCACTGAAAACACCAGAGGACACGCAAGCCACCTGGAACATTGACGTGCGTGTCTTGGAGGCGTGGCTTTGGAGGCGTGTCTGATTTCCAACCTCTTCTACCCTACCTTTGAGCGTAGGTTGTGGCTTTCTCCCTCAGTCCACAACACGCATGTTAGGTTGACTGGCGATTCTAAGATGCCCGTAGGAGTGAATGTGAGCGTGCCCCGTGTGTGCCCTCTCTAGGGTTAGGTCACCCTTTGCTCTGTGTCAAAGTTGTCATAAATTATTTTCATATGAATTTCAGAGCAAGAATCAAGTATTTTTATTGTTTTGATTTTGTCTGACACATATTGTATCACAAGTTAAAAATAATATGTGAAAATATGTCTAAAAAGTTTAATTTTTTTTTCCCCTTCTTGTTAATTATCTGTTTTGTTGCCTGGAATGTAGGTAGATTACTTTCTGTAGTCAGGGTAAGATAACTTTAGTGAGTAAAGGGTCAGGATATTGCCCTTTCTGAAAGTCTGCTGACGTACAGAGAGCAATCTTGCAAGGACAGAGGACAAAACACACCTTATCACCTTATCCAAGCAGATGACATAGTGCTTTATCTATATAAGCAAAAGACAGAGAATTGACACGTCTCACATATTCCACAAATACACTGACAGTAACTTTTTCAAACAGCAGTGCCCACTGGCCAAAAGTGACATGATTTGCAGCACAGACCTCTCCTCCTTGGTTCAACTTCTTTCTGTTTTTTTAAATCCTTCAGCTGATGTTTTGTCTTGAGAGATTACAGCAATAGATGGCACATCTCAACAATGGCCACGCTATCTGCGGTTGTGAATGACAGGTTCTTTCAAATATTAGGCTCACAGACGGTATATGGAGTCTACGTTCACGTCAGTCTGCAGAGTGAAAGTTCCCTTCGCCACCAGTCAGTCAGGTCAGTCTCACAATCTGAAGTCTTAATTTGTCAGATGTCTGAAGTCTTCATTTGTCAGATGTTGAAGGAGTGTTGAGAGTAGGCTTGGGCGGTATTACGGTAATACCATTTACTTCCGGTATTTAAAAATAGCGGCGGTATCAGTTTCAATACCGTCATTAAAAAATGCAATGAATGATTTCTGTGGTTTAAAGTTTAGTTTAGTTTCTCTCCTGTATCGCTCTGTGTTCCGCTTTATTTTACCGTTTATTCGTGTTCGCTTGGAGCTCATCTCGGTTTGACTCGTCCTGTTAAGGTACTGACGATGAAAACAACACTTCCTGAGTTTGCTGCTTCAAAATAAAAGCTTCTAATGAAACTAATGATGTTGGACTTTTATGTTGAAGAATTTATAGGAAGTGAAACGTCCGGCATCAGACACTACAGTGAAAAGCAAGAAATACACAAATAAATAACAACTGTAGTTGAGCCAAGTTTATATTGAAGCACTGAACTGCTGTTTCGAGGTAAACTCGCCTTTTTTTTCCCAGGCGCGTCAACGCTGGGAATAGTACAGCACTGTAAAGCCCCGCGGCAGCGCGCCTGGGGTACATAATGGGGGGGGGGCTGTTTTCACGCGCGGCGTCCGCCGGTGGTGTGTGTTCGCCTTAATAGTCGCGGGAATACCGTATACCCCGGTAAAATGTGAGGGAAGTTTGACGGTATCAAAATTTGGATACCGCCCAAGCCTAGTTGAGAGGCTCTATGAGGCTCTCTGAAAGTGCTAAAACAGTGTACAAATACTCCATCACATGTGGAGAAAATATTCTGAAGGAGTAGGACCCTGTCCACCTCCACCATTTACATTTCTATGCTTCACACTTTGCTGGCACATGTTGTTTGTTAACGACATACTTCTTCCCTGGCCAGTTTCCTATAGCGTAGAAAATTTGTTTTGTCATCAAACTTGACTTCCAGTGGTTCCTTGGTAGCTTGCAAAATGAAAATGTCCACCTCGATGGTTGTATTCGGACCAGGGTGTCATTTATTCAAATGTATAGAGTATGGCACACTGATGGTCCCTCCACACTTGGATTTCCATACTCTGCTGAGGTATATTTGGGCCATTTTGAGAACTCCAAAAGGTCTTACAGATGACTGTCAAGAAGTGGCAGCATATTAATAAAACATGAATATTTCTCTGTGCTGATAAACTTTAAAACCCTCAGATTTTCTTCCAAACTCACGGTGTGTGGGTTATGATAAAGGAGGTAAAAGCAAGAGGGGACCTGTCAAAGCCACTACAGCAGGAGAAAGGGCCCTGAGGGTCCTGAACACTGGGCTGAGTCACTGTTACTCTGGAGCTGCCGTACCTGCCACCTGCAACACTATCCTTGACTTCACACCACCTGTCTTAGACAAATCAACAACAAAAGAAAGACTGCCAGAGGCTTCACAGACAGAAAAACAGAGGCTTAAGTTCTCTGGGACATTCAAGAGGGAGGCTCCTGACGCCACTGTTCACCTTTCTTTAAATTAGATGACTGTCTTACAAGTAAATTACCCAAATTTGTCAAAAGCCAAAAATTGCCATGAACTAATGATGACCCCCCCACCCCTCCCCAGTAGCAATTTTAGCAGTCCTTTCATTTTTCTAAGATTTCTCAAGTGTAATTCAGCTCTTGGAAATTCAAGACGGGGACTTAATTTTGACAAGGAGAATGATAGCAGCATTAGATTACCATCTCTGGCTGGCAGGGACACAGAAGATCGACAAAAATTATCTTTGGTCCTCCTCCAAATGCATCTGTAATATTTGGCAGGAAATGAGATTAAACCTGTTTCTCTAATCAACTTTGCATCATTTTCTGACTGGGATTCAAAACCTGATATGAAAGGGGGAGGGGGAATCAAAGATATCGATTAAAGTGTAAAGATGAATAAAAACATAATTTCAAATCCGAGGGAAGATTCAGTGAAAGCAGCTTCTGTCTGTTACATCAGGTTTCATCAAATACGAAGGCAAAGAAAATCTAGTTAACCTTCAGCCATGTAGAAGATAGATTTGTTTCAGATGACAGAGCTCTAACATCTTATCCTCTGTAGGCCACTAGAAGCATGTTTTTGACATGTTTCTGGTCCCAGAGCAACACAGAACTAACTTCATTGAAGATGGCCGTTATTCGTTATAGCCGATAAAGACACTGGAGTCACAGGTTGAGCTGCTGGTTCTTCTAATCAATCTTCTGCTTTGTGTTTATCATCCTGTCAGCTTGGGAACTCGGTCACCGCCCAGACACCGACCTGCCGAAACACGTCGGAGACAGCTGCATTTCTCGATCTCAGAAAATGACCTTGACTCACAAGCTTGTCTTTGTGCTCAAAAGCCTTCACAATCTCTGCTTTTTGCAGGCTGTGTGGCAGCTGATACACATCAAGTGAAGAAGTGGGGTAGAAAAAAAATCAAATACAGACATCACCGCAGAGCTTGATCGTGAAAACAAGAACATTTCCACGCTGACAATGTGACGAGAACTCAAAGAATTGGGAGCTGCAAAACCAACCAGATAAAAAGCTTCTTTGTTTTTTTGTAGCATAATGATTGGACTCTTGAACAGTGGATTAAAGACAATGTGATCTAACGAGTCCAGCTTTAATCTGTTCCAAAATAAAAACACAAGAACTGTGGCGAATGAAGTGATGCATCCCTCACGTCTGCCATGCAAACCTGTGGGGGTACTACCATGATCTGGAGCTGCTTCATGTGGTTGGGAGTAGATTCAACAATATTATGAGCCCCCAAAAATTGAGGTCAGTTGACTTCCTGAATATACTGCATGGCCAGATTTTTCCACCAATAAATTACTTCTTCCCTGGTGGCACAGACAAAGTACGAGATGACAGTGTCAGGATTCATCAAGCTCAAAGCAGGAAGGACTGGTTCAGAGACAAGAGACATCATTTCCAGACATGAACGGGCCACAACAAGACTTCAAAACCATTGAGTCCACTGAGGACTTTGTTTAGTCATCTGACTCTCCCATCCTTAATCACAGATAAAAATGCAACTCTGAGCAGATATGAATCCTGTACACTACTTAAGGTTTATTGAAACAACGCCACAATGAAATGTGTGCTGTAATCACAGCTTGAGGTGGTCTAACACAATATTAGCATGTGATTTTTATTTTAGTCAGTAAGTATACGTCACATATTTAAATTTATGTTTTAAATCTTTTCATGAATTTGGAAAAATGTGTATTTTTTTCACTTACACAGAGGAAATATAATCAAATATAATAATTTTCCTGCCATACACATTAAATAAAATAGCTGTTTAAACCTGAAGGAAGCTCAGTGTCCTACTCAAAGGTGGTCCAGCAGGGGGGTTGCAGCACCATTATTCAGTATAAAGTATGATGTAATTTATTTCTGCCCAACATGGATGAAGACATCCAGTGTTCAGAAAAGGAAGTTTGGTGACAAACAAAAACCTTCCAGGGAAAAGAGGCCAGTGAAAAAATTAAGCTTGGACCAAAACAAGACATCTGGAAAGAAAAAAGAAAAGTCAGCATTTTCTTGAGGAGACAAAAGCGTAGACTGTGGGATGTCTGTTTATCTGCAAACATGTGAATGACTGTTCCAGACATTTCTGTTTATCTGAGATAAAGTGAACAAAGCTTGGAAGAAAGAAAGAAAATTGCGTTAAAAAAAAAAAAAAAAACAAAGTCAAAGCAATGAGGGAGTATAAATTGCTGATGCAGGAAACATTAACAAGCGTACTCGACAGACAAAGAATAAACAAAGATGTCTGTGGTTTAGCTTATCTCGTTGTGCAACACAGTTGCTGCAATACAGAGTCGCATCATCTCAGAGTTGTGAAATCATTAAAAAAAATGTAAAAAAATAAATAAAATCTGTGAACAGTCTACATACAAGAACAATACTGTTGTCAAAGGGTTAATCATATCCACAATGAGAGCAGACAACCACTGACCACTACAACCATCAGTTCATCACAGTGAATCACCTTGACAGACAGGTTCAAATTATCACTGTCCATCACTCAGCAGTCCCAATTCAGCGCTGGCTCTGAGGGGTACAGTTGGGGTGTCAGAGAGACGGGGCCTTTCATTACCTTCCTGTCAACGTGACTGCAGCTTCATATCAAGCCCAATGTGTCTCCTGTCAGGTCTAGGCGAGGGCTTGTCTGCAAATCTGCCATCGGACACAAACACCCCGAGGATGTACACAGAGATCCACGCGCTGCCTGCACAAGGGAAGGTGATTTACCGCACCTGCACGTTTCAGGGGTACAACCTGGGGGCTGCATGCATGTTCAGACAGTTCTGATGCACGAAAAGTGAACTTCAAAACATAACCCCCAGCAGTAGTAAAATTTGGAGTATTTGACTTGTTTTTCAATGGCTCCTCTATTTTTAGCCTCAGCAGCCGTTCCCATGCACTTTGCAAAAATTCTCTCTCATGAAACGGGCCCGCTGCCGTTCTCATTAACCATTTCCACTGGTACAAAACGTACCACACCAATCACAACGAGGTGTGGGGGGGATTTATGGGATGACTCATTCGAGAGCGTCCGAGAGCCACCATCAAAACGACCAAAATCCCACTGATGTGGAGCAGTTGTTGGAAACAGCTCTCACCTCAGTTTTAAACGACAGGGAAAATATCAAGCCCTTCAAACCCAAAGTCATGTTATTATGTTGCCCATCAATCAACACTTTCTACCAAGCTTACCTATCTTTTTCAATGCCCTCTGTGTTTTTAAAAGCGCGGTGCGCTCTCTTTTATCAGTTTAAATGTTGATGAAGGATAGTTATGAGGTGCCGTGAGGGACATTATTCTGAATTAGCATACAACTGGAAATTTCCAGTTGTATGTATGAGAGCATTTCACATGTATGTGTATAAGCTTTCACTTGTGTGTGTGTAAGATTTCACCTGTATGTGTGTAAGGTTTTCAGTATAGTATGTGAGAGAGTTCGGTTTCATATGTGTGTGTGAATGCTAATTCAGAATAATGTCCCTCACGGCACCTCATAGAAAATCGTCGATTCATCCGCGTGTCCCTTTTCTTCTTCTAGATGTCATCACTTAAAATCTTGTAATGGCTGTTCTAGTCATTCATTTACACAGCTCTTGCAGGTATGCACTAACCTTTCCTTTGACATTCCTTTATGTCAACGAGAGAGGAATAAATCTTAAAAAAAAAAAAAGAGTAATTTTGATGCCTGTCTCGTTCAAAATCAATGAAGAAAAATGTAGAACTGCAGCAAACCTGCTACATCTACGGGTCATTTATAGGTGTCCATGCTCCTCTGTGTGTCATTTCATATTTCTTTTCTTGATACTAGTCTGGTTGTTGCACTTTTGAATAAATGAAATTGAACACGGCTGGAACATGCGGGCAGATTTAAAACATATTTCTCGAAACAAGTTTGTTGTGGCAAAACAACATATTTTAGGGTTAAAGTCAAACGGAACTCTACAAAAGAAAATCATATCAAATGGAATTACAGCTTTCCCTATTATTAAAATTACATAAAAGATTTTTCAGCCTCCATGCCTCTATAGTATGCTGCCTGGTTGTGTTTGTAGGATTTATGCGGAGCAGACACAGAAAAAACATCCGCCGCTAATTCACCTTTACAAGATAATCTAGTGAGAATGAAACTGGACGTGCTTGACTTTCTTAGTTAACTTGCTATTGTTCAGTAGATACTGAGCAGGGGTATTAAACAGGGGTGTGGCGTGCATAGTCTTCTACCTTTTTAAATATTACCCATGAGCTTCCAGTTACCTTTAATAATATGCTTCGAGAGGACAGAGGGGAAAGTATCCATTTATCAAATTGTCAAATTCATCCCCTCTGGTAAAGCAGAGCCATATACTTTTATGTGTCGTGTGCTCCTGTGAATTAATTATGAAGCATGTTTACACAGTGATGTTTTTGCACTAGAGGAGTCCAGACAATTCACTTCCTGTCTTCAAAATGACAGATTTTACGAGCCTCCACTCACCTGAACCATCCTACAAGTCCCTCGAGGTTCTTCCAAGTTAGCGGTTAAACTCGAGTTTATCACTGCCTTTTCTGATTCTGTTCCCCACAAAAAACCAAGATGGAAACATTTATTAAAATAACTGCCAAAACTGCCTCACAAAAAATAAATAAATATATGAATGAATGCAGGGAGAGGCCCGAGTGTTTTACAGTGCTTCCCTCAACACTGTCACTCGAAAGAAAAACTCATGTACCACAACTGTTACTTAGTCGTTTGATTGAGTTTTGATTGTTTAAACAGGACACATTTGTAGCACTAAATACTTCAAACTCAGAGGCTTTCCCATAAAATCAGTTCTCTCTTTAACTCGATTATGCTCGTGTTGAACACCCTTTCCAGCATATTTGAAGGCCTTGGCCGAAGCTGCAAAAGGGTTTATATGTATTTCCTGTTCAAATTTATATTTGCCTCGCACCATTTGTCCAAGCTCTGTCTGCGAGTGCTTTATTTGGCCAAAGGCCGACACCACAGTGTTAATATGTTTGCTTCCCTCGCGCCTGGACACGGAGATGAATTTAGCCAAGGGGCTGTTGAGTCAGGGAGTTATAGAAAAGTCTTTTCTCAAAGGTCAAGGGTTAAGTTGAGGGACGTGCGACCATGCTGACCGTTCCCCTCCGTTCTTCCACTCAGTGACTCATCTATATTTAAGCAGGCTCAGTTGTTGTCACAGCGTGGTGGTGGTGGGGGGGTTATGATGGATTTGATCCAGAAAATCTCTGAAGTGAACTCCTGAGGTTCTGCAAGCCATTTAAGCTTAATGAAACAGTATACAGTGACATTATAGGCAACTAGCCGGGCGTGGGGAATCAAACAAAAATCAAACAAAACTGTCTCTGTTTTTAAGAGACAGCACCGCCCGGCCAATCCATCCTGGTGTCATGGTAACGTGGTGTATGTACTTTCAGTGTAATATTGATTCATATCCTCTTTCATCGTTGTGCTATGTGCGTTATTGATTTCAGGACTTTCGGGACATTGGAGCGGCTGGCAGCAGGTGATGGGTAGGTTACACAACATGACACTGCAGAGACTAAAAGGCAGGGGCAGTAAGAGAGATGAGCATGAGGAACTGGGTGGGATGGGAAATTAGAAATGGGAGATTGTGATGAACAAATGACAGGACAGGAGATATGCACTCAGAAGGTGTGAGTGCTCAAAATGTTTTGTGTGAACTTGTTAAAATCCTCAGGGTCAGTCAGTCTCACGGTAGCATGAGGACCGGTATCATTAGAGCTGCAGTAAATCACATATTAAGTACAAACGTTCACAAAAATCCAGATAATTGGCTATAAGAGATCATGACTGCAGCCAACTAGATCATGAGTCACCCAGGTTAGAGGTAGTGCTTTCTATCTAGGGTTAGGGTTTAGGGACACCAATACTCAGATATCTGAATATTGATTGATTAGGTGGACATTTAGTTACCAATTTGAGCATCAAGATATTCCTATCTTATTCTACTTATTTATTTATTTCTCCATCCTTGCAACACTCTCGGTCACCGTCGAGAAAGAACATCATCTGCAGTCGTGCTTCAGTTCATTTTAGCTGTTGAGGGAATGTCAGCATGCAGGAGACCTCAGCTGTGTCGCACACTTTCAGCCACAAGCTGCCAAATAAACTCCTCCCTAATCGCTTTTACTCAACGGACAGAAGATTTTCTGGCATACAAGCTCATTTTGATCGGGCGTGTTCCCGTTTTACATTCCTGACTGGACTGCTCCTCTCACATTATTATTATTCTTTTTTTGGTACTTGTTAGAGTGTGTACATGAAAGCAATTTAGGATTGTTTTCATGACAATTAGCCTGACTAAGTCTGCAAATTTGGAAGACTATTTTATTGCTGAACCATGTTTATTTCTGGGTGGCTGCTTTTGTGTCATTGGTTTGTTTATCAAGTTACACAAAGTAGAAATGCTGTTTTGTCAGGGTAAGAAAGTGCTCTATTTTTGTATTTCCTAGCTTTTAAAATGCCCAAACATTTAAATACTATATTACTACATGAATACAACATTAGTACTTCACTGTCTGAGCCAGAGGTGCTGGAATAAACTCACGCAGAACCCGGTCAGCATGAACTGGATTGAAGCATGAACATAAAGAAATGACCTGATGGAAATGGACGGACTGCACTGCAACACATTTTAAAGTTTCCCTTGAACAGCCAGATGAGTTCCTGCTTCAACTTTTCTCTGATTGATTAACTACTTACAATGACTCGATCAGAAAATCCAATTTGAGGAAAAAGCGTTAATTGGCTGTAAAATTAAGACAGGCCTCCAAATAACGGCTGAGCATTTTTAATAACTTTCCAGTAGATTTAAAACTGTATACCAACAAGCGTGCTTTCATCTTTGATGGGTCAGGTTTCATATTATGGAACATCAATCATGTATCACTTTGAACACTAAATTTGATTTCGTGGTGTCTTTGAAATGTAAAATAGGGCACGTCTTGTAACCGTTTCCCACAGGAGAGGAATCTACAGTGCAGTTATGTCCTTTATCTTAGCACTTGACTTTAAGGTACTTTAAACTGGGATCTGAATCAGGACAGGGAATTAAAGCTCATAAAAATAATTATGTGACCGTAACCAATATTCATAGAAACAAAAACCATTGTAGGATAATGTGACATTGTCACACCAAAGAGGGCTTACAGTTGGAAGATAACTGTAAAAGCTGCTAACCAGTTAGCCCTGGCCTTCATTTTTATCCCTTTATATGTAAAATTCTGGTAAAAGCAAACCCAAAGTAACCCGTGTAATCTATTCAGCTGCTGATAGTGTCTGCTCAGTCACTTCACAAAAGGGCAGGACTCACACGCACACACAGATAAACATGCAAATGCACATTTACAAGCTGGTAAACACACACAAACAAAACAAGCCTGGATTGTGAGCTTTAAATAAACCCACCTGTTTTGTCCTAATTTCTTGCAGTGATCATGTTTGAACAAAACCAATAGCCCGTCCCTCAGCATATTCAGCGATAATCCAGTCCACCACGGTCTCTTCTGATCTGAGCTGAACCACTGGGACATGGCATGACATATTAAAAATGATCTTGTGTCCCTGACGTCGGTCCAGATTGCTTCGCAGCAGCAGGGAAGTGACAGACAACTGAACGACTAAATTCTATGATGTAGAGACCTTGAAAATCCTGCCCAGCAGCTGGGACTGGCTCATGACAAAAAAAAAAAAAAAGGATATAAAATAACTAATTTATATTCACGTTGCAACCTCTCATTTACAACTTTGGCTCTTTGTGGATGGTTGGGGTTTTTAAGGCATATGTCACTGATCTGGCAGCTCTCAGGAGCGAGGTCATTTCATTTGATCTTCATTCAGTATATTTGCTGAGAAGCAGGTTCTTCATTCCATCATGTCAAAGACAAAAAAGAGAAGAATATGTATTGCACCACAGTTGTCAAATTGTATCTCCACAACTCTTCATCTATGATACATTTATAAATGTGTTTGAATTAAGCTGGGCTGGCAACGAGCAGGTCCCAGTTGTAATATTGTACACTAAATTGGCAGCATCTCGAGTCTGTGATAGCAGCGGCCCCCAGGTGAACAGGGAGCCAGCCAGACATTTAATCAATAGCTGGACCTCCTAAAGTCGAGACACATAACAGGTTTTTGTTGCTGTGAGAGACCTGGGCAATGATAAACTCATCAACTCTACCTGGAGGAGAATGGATGTTCAGTCACAGTATGGTTCACTTTAACCTATATTAAGAAGATAAATATACATTTATGTTTATATAATATATCCAAGGGCAAGTTCTGGGGTTTAAAGTAGAGGTAGACATAAAAACATATAAAATAACCTGCGTATTGATTTTTTTTTAATATATATATTCTTGTTTTCCTCATAACGCGCAGCATCATGTTGTAAATTTGTGCAACGAGCAGCCTGGAAACCAGCTGCAACGTGCTCACCTCATTTTACTCATCTGAAACTAAGATGAACCTGGAATGCTGATCAATATTACTTCATGTTCATTCTCATCAAATCTGTTTAGGTTTGCAGGCGCTACCTGTTTCCAGGGTTGGACGTCTTGGAGACAAACTAGGATAGGCTAGATTGAGATGGTTTGAACTCATAAAATAGGAGGTATAGTGAATACGTTGGTAGAAGGATGCTGGAGATGGAGCTGCGAGGCAGGTGAAGAAATTTGGAGGACCGAAGGAATATTTCTGGATGTGGTGGAAGAGGATTGGTCAGCGTGACAGAGGAAGACGGTGAAGACGGGGTAAAACGGAAACGTATGACCAGCCTTCAGGGAAAAGCCAGAAGAATCAAACTGTTTCCTTTTCTTTTATTATGTCTTATTCAGGAAAGGTGTGTCAATAAAATAATGTTTTCTAAAATGTCATACTCTAGAATGTTGTTGCACCTTTACTGTTGTGAAACATTGTTTATTCTGATTATGTTCACTGTGGTTTCTTTGGAATTGTTTATTCTATTCTATTCTCACTTAAAATTTATGTGCATGTTTCTGCCCACTTCTTATTATTTTGATAACTCTTTTCCCATTGTGTTAGTCATTTTTTACCCTGCCTAACAGGCATTATTATTAATTTTGTGCAGCCATATGAATTACACATCCATGATTAAACTGCTCGCGCTAATTGACTTGCCGTGTAATTAGTGATTTCTGGGACTCAGAAGACAAAGGCCTGTAAGTAGAAGTCAATTACGACTTTATGATGCAGTTAGAGCACTTCTCCCTCCGCAGCAAACATTGCTTATCACTTCCTGTGCATGCACAGCAGCTCAACAGGGTTAGAGAGGTGACAAAGTACTTCAGCTGGGCCGGTGCAGGTCAGGGAAACATTCATTCTCAGTGATACTCAGACGCTCAACAAAAAACAAACAAACAAAAAAAAAGACCTGTCAGTGTAAAGGAAAAAAATCCAATTTTTCCCTTTTGCACCAAAACTCATTTGTGTCAAAGAAAAAAAAATCACTTGGAAAAAAAAAAGAAATGCTAATCATTCTGAGGCCTCCCCAGTTACACACAACAAAGCCTGCAAACCCGCCAAGTCAGTCATCACAAAGACAAACCACAGACTTTGAACTTCTGTGGTCATCGGACAAATGCGTCGTTGTCTTCTGGAACATATACAATGTGCACACGTCACTGCACCCAAGACATCCGCCGATATCGGCACGACTGTTCTCGGTCACCGTACCTGGGCGGAGCCTGAAAACTATTACCTAGCACACGCTAAAAGAGAGAGAGAGGAAGAAAACTTTTTAACTAAATAATGAATTTTAAAAAATCTAACACACAAACACACTTCTCTTCACTGACAAAATATTATTCCAAATTCTTTCTGCTCATGACACGAATGAAGCCCAGTGGATGAAAAATAAGAGTATTGTTAGGGATTCCTCACTTTTTGTGATTCCTTTGTGCCCGTCACTAATATGTGGGGCAAGAGCCTTTTTGAAAATAATATGATGAAAGTGACGGAGCAACCGGGTAGCCTGTTGTTTACAGTTTCACAAGTGCAAAGTTAGAAGGACAGCTGGAACGAGCTTAACCAAACAGAAATCACCCTGACCTCCAGAAACCTCCGCTGGCTTCTGGGAACACCAGTCTATCCTCCCATTATTGGCAGCCCCGTCTGCTGGAGGCTAAAGATGACCAGATCTGCAGATGCGTTGCAATCGCTAAATCTTCATGACTAACTTGAGGAAAGACTTCGGAAAAACAATGAAAAAAAAAAAAAAGAAGGAGAACGTGCATTCTTTTTCCAGCCTCTCATTTTAATTCCCCATGGTTGTCACTTCAATTGATTAATTCACTTTTTTTTAGGGGAAGGGAGGGGGGGATTAGTGTTTCAATAAAGTCAAATGTAACCATTCAACAGAACAACTCATGTTTCCAAGTAAAAAACAAAAAAAAAACAATGATTTAGTCTGTTGGAAAACTAATGACAGATTTGTTCTCTCTATGTATTCATGGTGGTCATCAAAGTCTTTGCCTTCAAACAGAAATGCTTTTGTGCTTGTAAACTTTTTCAAGTTGGGTCCCCCAAAAATAAAAAAGAAAAAAAACAGAGCCCAAGTTTAGCTGCCTATGTTTTGCAGTGAAAAGAAGCTTGCTTTGGGCCATACTTGTTCTTTGTCAGGATGATTTTGTTGGGGAAAGAGAGACTTCTCGACAGGGGATATTGAGTCACTTTCTGGGCAGAGAAACAGAGGCAGTAATGTTGGACCTACAGCACGGAAAAACAATTCAATATCTGTCTTGAGCATTTGCCAGGCAGTTCAGAACATTGTTTGAACATACTCAAGTGTGTACTGCATTAGCAGGCTAATCAGTGCAAATGGAGCTTAGGAGGAGCAGCCAAAGGCATGCTGTAAAGGTGCAACCGATCTGAGCATGCCATTAACACTATGAGTAGGCTAATAAATATACTCATTTAAGGCTGGGTACGAAGGGAGGGTAGATATGATTACACAAACAGAAATAATGAAGGTGTTTTGCCAACACAATCTACATTAACATAACACAAGCTAATCAATCAGAAGCTAACAGCAAAAACCCATAAACCCTTTATGAACACTGATAAAGATTTCAAACATCTAGTGGCATAGTTGCAACCTAACTTTTAAAGTACTTTTTGTTATAATTGGTCCTTTGGGAGCAGTAAAACTAGACATCAGGGTGTCATCAGAAACAGTATACACAGACTACAAGAGGATTTCTGAGTAACCTTTTAAGTTTTTACTTGATTTGACTTGTTAACTACTTTCTTACCAGATAGTAAACACATTTGGGCCAAATCTAGGCTCCTTTAGGCACTTCCGGCTCAGTTACAGCACTGGCAAGTGGTATGTGGGCCAGACATCCCAAAGTTCCTGAACTGGACCAAACTTTGGCTTTGGCATGTGACGGATCAGCCAGACGCAGGCCAAATTTCATAAGCTCCTTTTCAGACGAGGAATACGTCAAAAATGTTGACCAGACGTGACCCAAAATGGAAGAATTGGGCCATGTCTGGTGGTTATGTGGCCACGTTTCTGCAGCTTGACTCAATGTTGTCAGTCAAAGCCAAAAGTGTGCCAAAGAAAACTGCAGATACGGGCCGAGCGTGGGCCAAACAGTCTCTGCTATCTGGGGTGATTATGAAAGCAACATTTTATCTGAAGCACATGCACATGAACTCTTTTTTAGATAAGCCCCTTAAGTATTTATATATAAACTTTATCAATCCCAAATGAAAAGTTCAGGCAAAATATACAAAATAATAAGAACTATATAGGGAAATATTTATGTAACATATGAAATGCAGTGTTTATGAAGACGGTTACGGTTACAGTGCAACAATGTACGGTTTTCAAATGTTCAGGCCATGTTAGGAATAAATAAAATACCAAACTATCAAATACATTTGAAATGTAAAGGATGTGTTAAATAATAAACTAAAATGATGTCCATGCTAAGAAAGCATTTAACCTTTTGTGGCAAAATGCATACTAATAAAACTGTTCTAGCATTTTCTAAACCAGTTTTATAAAGTCTTGTCTGCTGATTTGTCAGCATCATAAATATGTAGGAGCAAAGATAAGATTTGTATCTTTGTGTTTATATTTTCAAGTGTGTTTCAGTTGTGAGGGAAACACTCTCAGCACTGAGACAAAAGCTTTTTAAGCTTGTCTGGATCTGTCATGAGCTTTGGATGCAGATCTCATTCCCAACGTCCCACATGGCAATGTGTCAAGATTTATTTCTTTTTTTTCTCTTTGTTAATCTTGTAGGAGAACATTTTAAGTCCTTCGTAGCACAGCATTTGCAAATAGCATCAAGCCACCATCGGTTTCAGATGGGTCCAGTAGTGCAGCAGTTTTGTTCTGACCTCGGGTCACAAAGGGAACGTTTCAAAAGCAGAGCACTTGTGAGCACTGACTCCTCCGCTGGATCACGAGTTCACCTGAAGGTTTCGAGATCGATCTGCTGTGTGTAAATGGACACAGTTTAGGTGCGATCCGGCAGTGAAATTGTCTCCACGATTATTTTTAGTGGACGCCTCTAAACTGCTCCAAGGCGCCTGCGGCGAGGCCGCTCTCATTTGCTGGAATGGCTGCAGTTTCACAGCAACTCAGCATCCAGTGGGACTGAAGCTCACAATGGGCTCTTCGTGATCATGGGTTTGTATTTTTTTGGCGTAAATATCGTTGTATGACATGTGCTTTGGCACTGTAGTATCGGTCATTACCTCCAATCAGAAATACTGTCGTCCTTGTGCACGAGTAACACCAGCCAATCAAAAACAGCCCAAGTCCAGACACGTGGAAGTAGAGGAAGCATAACATTAATTATAATTTCAGAGAAATGCGCCTTTGTTCAACCTAAAAGCATGACATTTGACATATGGAAGTATTTTAGATTTAATAAGGTAGATGTAAAGCATAAAAGGATGCTGCGCAAAATGTGTCACAATCCAGCACCACATACATTTCAAGAAGGACCACACACTGCTGTACAACAAATGTAAAGAAGTCATATGAAACTATTGCTGATTTTTCTGTTAAGTTAATGAAACAGCCTACGAGTCGTGTTTCTGTGATAACACGTTATGAAAAAGTCTCATGGAGGCCCAGTAAGAAAATCAACTACAATATATTAGACACTTCCAGGATAAAGAGATGCTGTCTGCCATCACAGTTATTCAAGCTACACTACCAGAATTTTCTACAGAATGTATGAAATAAAAGACGATCAAATTCAGTCTTGATCATCTTTTATTTCAATTCCAATTCACAACATGCAAGAACCTCAGTTGGAGTACAACAGGCCCGGACTTCAAAAGTCTTTAAAAGAAATCTTTTTCATTCACTCCTGCTAGCCTTTTAGAAAAGGAGGAAGCGTGAAGACGACTGCATGGGAAGCCACAGTGAGGCAAACAGAAACCCGGTGTGGGAGGAGAAGGCCTGTAGCACAACGCTGTCATCCCTGTGAGCGACGCTTGCTTCAGTGGGACGAAGCCAAACCCCTGCTCCTGCTGCGTGTGGGATATGAAGCCTGCTGCAGGGTGGGTGACGGGCTCCTCTGGCAGGCAAACACCTTATCGCGCTTCTGCACATCTGGACAGCATGAAACACTGTACTGTCACTCCTTCGTGCTGTCACTTTTCCACCGCTGGGGAGCAGCTGCTTTTACGTTACTTCATTGAAATTCAGCCCTCTGAATCGTTGTATTCTTACAAACATTTCGTTGCAGCCGCTGCATTAAAAACCTGCAGGTTTTCATGTTTGTAAAATGCAGGGATGCACAGAATCGCCATCGGCTGTATTTTATGTTGAAAAATGACCACATGTTATTTTAGGTTGTTGACAGGTGTCCTGCACCTGCAGTTCATGTGTGTATGTCTTGAACCTCCATTAGGCACAAATAAATGCACTAAATACCTCTCCAACAGGTCTGCTCTGTATCAGGCATGAAATCACTCCATCTGTGTTTCACATCATTACTTCTTCAAGATGTTTTAACAAGTTTTAGTCAACAGGGACTTATAATGCAGACCCAACAGCCAGATGACAAGCAGCCAGCTATTTTATGATCCTATGCAACAAATAAAATTCAGCAGTGACCCTGATGTTATTGTCTTCAGATACCAGCCACCTAACGATGCGTGTCAGGGTTACGGTGTAGGTGCCAGTATTCAAACGCTCTGCAGCCCGGTGTAAAGATCTTGCATCAACATGAAATTACTTAAACAATAAAAATATATTTTGGCCATAATTCAAAGGTCCAGAGTTCCTCAGCATGCAGGCTCAAAGAAGTCTAAAGAAAAACAACAAAAGTGGACACAATGTGCATGTGAAAGTTATTAACATGAGCCAGGTTAACTTCAAAGAAAAAGAAAAGAAAAATCTCAGACTGTTACGTGAACATCAGTATGAAGTATTTTGTATTTGAATTTACATATTTATCAAAACCAATAGTTAAGTAGGAGAAACTGAATTCAAATAAGAATAAACAATACTTATTGGTGTCAGCCCCATTACACTGAATGAACTTCAGTGCTCTTCTGTACCAACTAAAACCATTCACTGCAGTGGTAAACGTTTCTAGACATGCTCATTGGAGCTGCATGAGAGAATGCAAATGTCTGCAATACTTGGTTTGGATATATTGCCAGCTCAATAGTAATAAGTCCAAAGCACAGCATCACCCTCTGAAGCCACATGTTAGTCCAATAGGCAATCCTCTGAAGTACTCATTTATTTCTCCATGCTCCTTTACGCTTTCTATTTGCTTGTTGACACATTAAAATCCATGCGTGGATAACGTGAAATAATGGTTTTGAATAAACAGGGAGCGTCCTCTGCCACTTTCGATGCGCTGCAAACCAGAAGCAGTGATATCTGCAGCATATGTTTTCACATCATGTCCAACCTAATGTACGCTCTACCAAGGCGGCCACTCCAGAGTGTTTCCAGGTGTAAGAATACGACCCATACTGAGACTCCCACGGTGCGAAGCGCGTGTTTGAATAAGCAACTGGAGAGTAAAAGAGCTCATACAAGATTCTCCAGACGTCCTCGTATGTTCATCAATGAAATATGACGATAGCTTTTTAAATCTCAGGCAGATTTAAAGACGTGCTGAAATGTTCAAACACTGCAGTCTCTTTCCAAAAACTTGCATACTTTTTAGTCTTAGACTATCAGGAAAGAGCACACTGAACACTGAACCAGAAACTAAAACAGTGTTGATTTGTTGACACGCAGCCTGTATTATTTAAATTGTAAAGGAAAATGGCTATTTGGGGACAGAGTTAGCTGGGGCTTGTAATGGGCTCATATGGACCCCAAATGTGAAGCATATGAGGACTAAATATATAGCGCCCATAAGGGATACAAGTGGGCTGAAGAGGCCCTCTAAGAAGATGGGCCCCAAATGGTCACCAGTTAACAGATTAACCAGTTGAGCCCACCCAAATCCAGATACATCCCATCCAGAGTCCATGAACAAGCACACTTGGGACACATATTTTTCTGTTTGCAGTTGAATCCACCTGGTCCTGGGTGAAGAAGACCCGGTACAGACCGGTTCAGTGGTTTTTATTTCTTCAGCTCCCATCTTTAAAGAGATGAGTGCCATTGGTGGCTTCAACTTTAGTCCAGCCAAAGCCGGTGAAGTGAATCTCCAGTCTACACCCAAATAAAAACAAAAACACCAATAAAATTATAAATTTGACGATGATCGTAACATCCACATCACTTAAGCTGCTCCTAGACATCATGACATGCAGCATAAACCATTCCCCTTAGCATTTTGAGTTTTTAGGCAGTGTTATGATCTGACCATAAAAACAGGCTTAAAGTTTATTGTTTTTGTCCTCTAAAAACAGAAGAACTTATTGGGGTTTTAACACAGGAGTTATTAATGATGCTTAAAAGTGAGAAGCTGAAAGCTGATGTATAATTCAACTGACAAACACTCCCTCCCCTCTCTCCCTCATGTGCAATAACAAACTCTCATTTGCACCGTGAAGCACAACAAGAAAGATAAGACAAATTTGGGGGACGAGCACATCCTGCTACTGCATGCACGACTATATGAAACATTTTGTCAGTCATTACGCTGAACAGATTTCTGTTTTCATCCAAGCGTAATCATGTCCTCTTGCTCTGTGAAGGTCAGGAAAGAAAGGGAACTGTGTGTTTTCTTCCTTCTCTTATTTCTCACCAATTTTCCTTTCCGAGCAAAAGAAAACACAGCTCCTCCCACCAAAATGAAAATGCTCTCTGCTCCTCAGCTGATGATCTAGTATCTCTCATGTTGCAGCCTCCCTCCGCAGAGTCAACAGGAGGAGTAGATAACAGCCCAACTGTGGTCTACTGGCATCTTTGCAATTGTCTGTGGATAGAGGATGTCATGAGTGGAAAATGCTTGTGAGCTCTCCCTGAACCACTGACTCCAACATCTGTCCTGCTTTATCCATTACAAATATCCTCCTCCTGTCCTTTTCACAGCATATCAGCGGGTTTTGGACATAAATTAGCTGTTCTGATTTAACCAAATGAATCTCACAGATGGAAAATATGTGGACTGAAGTATGACCAGCGCTGAAGATGTGACAACTCAGGCAGCGCTCTGCAACAGTTGGAAGTGCAGGAGCTTCTGAGCCACATGCAAGACAATGAGAAAAGGCCTAAGAGGAGCTTAACCGTGCTGGGCTTCATTAACGAGTGGCCTCTTTGTCTCTGAGCCTATTGAACTCTGTGTGGCTCTTCAGCCCTCTGAAGCCGTCGGGGCTGAGCTTCATCTCGGACTAAAATATTCGAGAATCGGAGTGACGAGGGCCAAGCGTGACTAATGCACAGACCTGGTGTTGCCATTGCACGCTGGAGAGGGGGGGCAGGGGGGTGGCATGGCCCGCTGCTGCCTCATACAGGGCAGCACAATAACCCCAGCCACCGTCGCCACCCCTCCCTGTCTGTCACCCCTCATGCCACCCCCACCCCCATCGTCCATTCATGGCAGCTCCTTTCAGCAGGTCATTCAGAGGACCAATAAAGAAGCTAACTCATTCTGTCCGCTCCGAAATGTGCAATGTCAGAAAGAAGGAGAGAGGGGGGAGAAATGGCGGGGGTGGGATTCCAAGAGGGCTTACGATCACCTCAATAAAAGAGGCTGAGCTGGAGCTACCACTTTGTATCTGTGGATAATTTACCTCCAATCACCTTGACAGCATCACAAAGATGAGAGAGAAATGAGGCAGCACTCTTATGAGGTTTCTGTCCAAATGGAGCACAAATGTCAACAGAAGTGAACAAGTAAAATTAATCAGAATTTCCAGGGAAAAAGGGGTTATGACACAGTCAGGAGCCGGTTTGTCGAGATGAAAAGCCAGTGGTGTTAATTCTCCAATGAAGACAGAGCTGTGCTTAAACTACTTTATTAAATAACAGTCAGAGCTTCAGCAAGTGAATAAAATGTGGCAACATGCCAGAAATGTGACATTTACAGGGTGTTGGTTTGCTCAGATAAAATCAGAAACATGCCTTCTCTAATGGGTCTGTCATAGGGATGCACATGGTTAACCGTTTAACCGTTAACCGATAACAGTAACTCTAACTGATTAATACTAACTGTCAATTTTGTTTTTAAGCTACATAATTCAATCAAGTCATGGGGGCGTGTCGACAGGTGCGACAGGCCTCTGATTGGTCAATTCTACATCCGCGTAGAAAAGAGCACGTCATCGAAAAAAAGAGGAAGTACCCACATCTGTACGATTCTCGTTCTCTACGCTACAAAGACAGCACATATTCTAGTAATTCATGGAGGGAGATTGTGATGAATGTGGGTCTGGATACGGCCGAGACGGTGAGGAAGTGGAAAAACGCAAGAGATAAGTTTAGTAAGTTTAGCTAGTTCGTGATTGTCGCTCTTGCGTTGTGGGCGTGGAATAACATAGCGGAGACCGCGCTAGCATAAATCAAAAGTGACGGCGGCATCTCTGCGACAAGCTGACGGCGACACATTGCCGCAAGAGTATACACGGGGAAGTGTCCGCATGCGTCCACGACAACGCGCGCAACATCGCGGCCGCCAACCCTCCCCGACTTATCGGTTAACGGTTAATAATCGTTAAAGGGCGTCGGTTAACGGTCATTAAAAAAATCCAAAATGTGCATCCCTAGTCTGTCATGTGATCCTGTAGAGGGCGCTGTCTCAGCTTGACTGATTGTATATTTCTTTTAGAAAAAAAGGCTAACAAAAAAGCTAATTTAAAAAAGTTTATTTTGACAGTTAAAATGTTAAATTAAAATAAACCCAAGGGATCCCATCCAGTGGGCGTTGTTGATAATATTTCTTGAATTTTTACAAATAATTCATAATTACTTAATTTGTTTGAACTTGATTTGATGAGAAAGGCGATACCCCTAAATCTAAAAGGTTCAGTGTACATTACATCTGCAGCAATATTTTTTCCCCTCTTGTTTTTCTTTATTTTTGTCTCTTGACACCTGTTTGTTCAGAGATGCCACTCACATAACTGCTTGAGCCAGTTTCTGTGTTTCATGATGAAAGCATATGGAATTCTTATATATGGGAACCCAAACAGCAGAAAGCGCCAATGGAGATAAATTTAAAAAAGCTTATCATCAGATGATCAAATCTTGTCCCTTTTTCTTCACACTCTGAATATTTATATACTGACTTTCTGTGTTAAGAGATTATGGAAATCTCAACATGACAATAGAGATACTGTTAATGAAAGCATCAGGTATTTTACTATGAAGCTCTGGGTCCAAACAGAGGTGGCTATCATGAAGATCTGTGATTCAGAGTCAGGCTTCATGTTTGCCAGTAGCACAATAGCACACTCCTCTGTGTCTGAGTGTATGCTTGTATGATTGCAGAGGCAGCTCCTGGCAGTATGATTGATGAGGAACGGTGCACTCGAGCTGAAGACATCCTCAGTCAGCCTCCTCCAGCGTGTGGACAAACTCAACTCCCAGCATCCACGACAAAAAAAAATCCACACACAACTGCAATCTTAGCACATTAACAGCCTTCAGCGCAGGCTTTTAAATCAAACCACATTGTTACACGAGGCAAGGCGCTCTCACGCTCTCCCTCTTATTCCCCCATCGCCCATGCAGACACTCTCCAGACTGTAGTGGAATGTCTCTTTTTCCACTCAAAGGAAAGAGAGCAAGATAACCCTCAGACAAGAAAAAAAACTTCAGCAGTGTCACTTCTGAGTGCATCATTGGGTGAGCATAACAGAGCCGCAGATATAAAGTTATTAAAAAAAAAAAAAACCCACTAAGCTCACAGGATGTTGAGTAATTCCACCCAGATGTTCTTCACAGCTCATCTAACTAATAAATGCACGGAGGAGAAATTAATTTTTCAGCTACCCCTCGCATCCCAGGCTCCACTGGAGCTGTTGAGAAACAATCAGGGGGCATGAGAAAGCTTTTTTTGAATGTGAATGGTGCACTGTGTCGTCCCAGTGGACTCCATGATAGTGGGAGAGTCCTCTTGTGCTCTATTAATGTGGGCCTATCAGAGGAAGGACAGGAGCTGCTCCTCCAGCAGTGCAGGAGTTGAGGTCAGTCGATGACGAGGGAAGATCCTCAGTCATCTATCTATAAATACTGGCCTACATAGACCCAGTTTGATTTGTCCAGCTCATACAGGGAAGATATTTTTTTTTATAGAAGCTGATGTTGTGGGTACTTCCCATGTCTGTCATCTCAAAAACAAGTTCAAATCTGGCAGTTCTTCCAGGTTTCCAGCACAGCAGAAATCCTTGTGCGAGAGTGCGCCTGTGTCCCAGACGTTCCTGTAACTCTGTGGTGCGCACTCACACACATGCGAGTTTAATTTACAGTCACTGTCAGCACTGGAGCGTTTCTCCAACCACTATCCGATACATGGTGAAAATTCAGTGCCAGCAACAAAAGTCCTGGGAAACAAGAGCTCCCCTGTGTGAGCAGAGACCAAGCTGGCACACTACTTATCCCACTGTCTAGTCTGACGTGGACAAGATCTGGGATTATAGAGGAACTTCTGGTGCTTTCTGCTGCCACCCTTGACAGTGGATCGTGCACAAATGCAATTGTTATAAAGAAGGACAAGGCATGCAGCAGCAGGGGAAGAACCTGAAACAGCAGCCAGATGTATTCAGATTTGCAGATGGGCGACACATCAATCTTGCAGGTTGTTACAAGTCATTATAAGGAAGAAGAAAATAAGACACACACACACACACAAAAAAAAAACACAGAAAAGTCTGCTTCTAAGCAGAATCATCTGAATATGAATATACATCCAGCACACAGCAATCATCACAGCCTGAAGGCAGCACGTGAGCACATATGAAAGAATAAAAACAGTTTACTAAATCTAGAGGTTGTGAATATATGATAATTACAATAAAGGTTTTTGATCTAAAAAGAAGTTAGTGGGTCATGAGAGCCCTTTTTAAGCCTTATGAGTCCTAAAAATAAAAGATTAACAGCTTCAAGGAGTCTGCCACTCTTTTTCTTGCACACTCACATACTGAAGCCTGACAATTAGAGGAATTCTGCTGCAACAAACAACCCACTTCTCCACCTGCGTCTGCATCTTTTTCTTCCTGTTTTTGCAGGTCATCCACTTGAGCAAGGATTTGTGTAATAGCTTTTATATGCGCGGTCTGGTTCATGCTCGAGGTGCTTACCGTCACCGGCTGTGACCTCCGCTTGAATACTCCCCACGCACCGCAAAACTAAAACAACTCCAGCGAGAAGCCCGAGCGTCTTCTCCACCGCCATATCCGAGTTCCGCCGGAATTTCTCCTCAGGATCCCGCTGTATTTTTTAGAGCCGATCTCTCTCCTGCGGCGACTCCGCTTCCCGTAGAGGACTCCGTAACTCTCCTGCCGCTCCTGTGGCTTTTAAAAGGGAGACCTGCGCCGCGCTGCGCTGAGCTGTTTTTGTTTCCAGTGTGCGCCACGCTGCGCGCTCCTGAACCGCAGACGCGCTCTCTCTCCGCCTCCGAGATAAGACAAATTAAAACGAGGAGCAGGAAGAGTTGGCCGCGTAAAGGCGCATCCCAGTCCCACACCGTGGTCTCATCCCACGAGGTGCAGCGCGCGCGTGTGTGTGTGTGTGAGAGAGAAGGCGGACGCGCTCCTGGAGAATAAAGTGCGCTCTGCCCGTCATCAACTCCTCAGAGCCAATGGTTTTGATGCTCCGTGCGTGGAAAGAAGAAGAAGAAAAAAAAAAAAGGGAGGCAAACACACAAAGCAGTGAGGGACACACTGGGGTTTTGTTTCAGGATACGGTGTCTGACATGCGGCTTTAGATGGATGTAAGATGGAGGGAGCGAAGAGGTTTCAGCTGTTTCCTTGCCAGGAGACACTTTCTCTCCTTGAGGGTTTTGTTTTAGGACGTTCACAAGAGCTGCAGGTTGTATAGGCGCAACAAGAGTTAGATTATGCTGCTGTTTTCTTTACTTTTGTTTCAGTTAAACGTCTTGAAGGTTTTTCTCTTACATTTTTAATTAGTCTGTTTATTTTTGAAGACTTTCACATTTTGTTTCTCATGTCTCATCTTTCCTGAACAGTTCAGACAGGTGATTAAACAATGAGAGCGCCCTCTTTAGGTACCAGATAGAACATTCACTTTAATAAGATCCAAATAGAAAAGACAGGTGTATCCTCGTGGTAAACCAATTAATCCGCTGCTCCTTTTTTTAAAATAATCCAGTCTTTCAGCTTTATCCTTCAGGGTCACCACAGCGGATTATCTGTTTCCGTCCTACTCTGTCTTCTGAATCTTCCCCTGTCACACCAGCCAGCTGTATATCTTCTGGCAGCTCCATCTCCAGCATCCTTTCTGCCTGTATACTCACTATCCCTCTTCCTTAAGTGTCTAAGCCATCTCCAAGACATCCGTCCCTGGCTGTTCCTGTGATGTGCTTTTTCTTAATCCGACCCATCCTTGTCATTCCCAAAGAAAATCTTAACATCTGTAGCTCCTCCACCTCCAGCTCTGCTTCCTGTGTCTTGGTCAGTGCTGCTGTCTCCAGGCCGTACAGGACTGGTTTCACTGCTGTCTTGTAAATCTTTCCCTTCACCCTCATTGCTATACTTTTTGACCACAAACAACTCCTGGAACTTTTCTGACCCCACTCCACCTGAACTCTTTTCTTTCCATCTCTTTTCCACTCCCCTCTGCACAGTATTTACATCTCTGCACCTTCTTCACCTCTTCTCCTTGCATCCTCATCATTTTTCCTGCTTCCTGTTCATTTACACACATGTATTCCATCTTGCTGTGACTGACCTTTGTTCCTCTTCTCTCTAGTTCATATCTCCACCTCTCCAGGTTTTCCTCCTCCTGCTGACTAACCAACCTCCCTTTCCTATCTTTTTCTATAGTCACTTCTCTCCTTTAAAGAAATTGAGCACGTATAAAAAAAGTGACACGACATGTAGTTACATATCCAAGTATGTTCTGCACTATTCAGACCTCAAAATGATAAATACTGCAAAAAAGGTAATATTTTTATAATTATATTGGCATTATATGGGCACGTGCACCTGCAGTTCAAATTATTTAATCGTTTTAAGAAATGAGTTCATGTGCATACTTTTGCAAATTACCGTGTCTTAAAAATGCATCGATAAAAGTGCATTGATAATGAATGTAATTAATTTTGACATCCAATCAGAAACTGTTTAACTAATCCAGAAAAAACTGCCTCAAGTTAATTTACATACAAAGATAATCTGAAATTGTTGGGGAAATTTAAATGTGTCAGTCTTATCAGGTTTTAAAAGACAAAAAAAATATATAAAAATAGGTACTATGTATTTACTTCCAGTGCCCTTCACTTTGCATTGACATATAAAGTTTAAAGTATAATAACATATTAAATCCATCCAGGCATGCCCACGTCATATTGTTCAGAGTCATGGAGCTCTGCTGGAACCAATCCCACCTGTTTTTGGGTGAAAAGCAGAGATACAGCCTGCTCAGATCCCAACAAAGACACATTTTGGATATTACATATCACAAAAGATGCTCAGATATGCATTTAATCTAATTATAAATATTACTGTACACAAGATTGTTCTTTAATTCTGGTTTGATATGTCATGGTCTTAATATGATGTTCTCCAGGTGGTCTTAGTTATCAATATAGACATTTCTCCACCTGTTGTGATTCCTTTTTGTCAGCAAAGGTTTAGAATTCAGATCTGCTTAGACTCTGGTCATTCCAACTACAGTTATGTTAATCATTGTATTTTGCTGAAATTGGCTTCACTTCTTCGTTCCTGCTTTTGACCAGTCAATGAATAATAATCACCTACAATATTTTTCTGTGGCTTTCACATTTCCTCAAGCAGCTAGACAAGGAGGAACGTGGAAATTTCGCATGTGAAGGCACGTTTCAGTTCTGTCTCTTGACCACACTCTTTCTTCTTCATTGCTTAGCTGGCTCTTGCTCCACGCAGGAAGGATAAGTCGAACCACAGGCTTGTTCCAATTCAGATGTTCGCTGTGGGAATTCAGGAGCTGCAGCACAGTCACGGAAAAGCTTCATATGGGAGAGAAAACTCTTCCATAAATGACCTCTTTTTATAGTATTTTTGTCTGATATGTGCATTTGAGTCTTAATTAAAATATCCCTGGCTTAAATGGATTAGATGAAGGTGCGTATTGTGTCTTTCAAAGCACAAGTGAGGCCCATGAATTAAATAAGATCACTAAATAGCAATTACCTCCAGAGCTTTGTCAGAAATTAGTCTTTACCTTGATTATCCTCACTGGCTACTTATCATCCCTCCATTTAACTTTAAAGAGAGACAAATGCTAACAAAGTGTCTGAAGCAGTGGTGAGTTACAAAGATCCATAATTGAGAAAAAGAGGAAGTGAGAAGATAAACAACTTGGACATGTGTTATATCAACTTCCCTCTGAAATCTCTCTGGAAGACGTTGGTCAGGATGAAAACAGTCAGGTGTCTGCTGACGGCTCCGGTCCACAATCATGTCACATCCCCTTTTTCGCACACACAAAAAAAAAAATCCAGCGCACTCTGCATAATTTGCAGCCACCATGTAAGGATATCATGTGTCTGCATAACAAACACAAGCAGTCCCATCCAGACATACCCAATATGCTGCTTTGGTGATGTACTTCCTCATAAAATGAGATTATTGCTGACGGATGAAGAGTGGCCATTTGAACCATAACACATATCAATCAGGTTTAGTCCAGTATCAGAGAGCCATATGATTTACCTTCAAAGGCACCACTCACCGTGTGCAGCTCTAACCGAGCACTTTAATCATCACAATAACTGAGACTGGACTCTCCAGCTCATATCACTGTTTCACAACTGTTGCAGGCTCCTTCTCAGATGGTCGCTCTGAAAAACCTTCCAAAACATCTTCTTGCTTTATCTCTGTAAGCCTTTTTCCCCCCCAGACTCATTCCAGCGTAACAGAAAGCGAGATCGGTGGGAGATGCGGTGAACTTTTGCTTGGCCGAGGACAGGACCGCACTCTGCCTCCCCTGAGGTGAATTATGCAGCATGAGAATGTCTGAGACGTCATTCAGAAATGAAATTCCAGAAACATCAAGGCCTTCGGGCCTGACAGTGGTGGCAAGTGTAAATTTTCCAGTGAGTGCTCATGTCTAGAGTTGGGTCCAGTACTGGTTGAGCTCTGTCGCTGCACTGTTTATGATTCTTGGACACCTAACAAACAGAGAACAAAGAGGCCGTGTGGCAGTCGGAGAACAAGCTGCACTCTGTGTTGGTCTTTCCATTAGAGCATTCCTCATTATTGCCTTTTCCACCTTACTGCAGTATTACAAGACATGAGACCTGACTCATACATCTTTAGATTGAAAGCTTTCCTGTGTTGTTTTTTCTTTTTTTTTTTACAAGTGGTATGAGTTGCATAACAAAAAGTTAAGGACAGCCTTGCCTGCAAGGGCAAACAAACTTGATAATGCACAAAAAGATGCCTTTGAGTTTCAGTAAGGAGGCTTTTAAAACTAAGATTTTCTTTTCTCCTTTCGTCACATTTCTCCTTATCTTCCAGCAGCTGTTTTCCTGGTTCAACAGCTGGCTGACCGAGCATGACGGGACACCACATAAACTGTACTTGAGTGGTTTGGGCCTCACGCCAGCCTCTGTCACTGATAATTCTGACATCTGCTTGAATTCTAGACAATATCCACGTTTTAAAATGCGCAATAAATAGTACATTTGGATTTTTAGTGCTGCATAAGTGATGAACATCACAGGTCAGCAAAAACGTACAAGCCTGAATAGAGGGTGGATGGCCCATGACGAATGCAGAAACTTCAAGAAGGTGCAGAAGCTGTACAATGCAGAGTCTATGCAACAATATCAAAATAATCTATTACAATAATCAGCTCCAGGCTAGTATTAAACATGCTACTTTTGGGATCATCTGATCAAATTTCTTTCACTTAACTGTTTTGATATGGGTGGGTTTCCATCCACATCATGGCACGATTTAAAAAGAAGCTGCTCTTCTTAAAGTAAAAAATGATGTTTAAATCCATTTTAAGGGTAGGGATTACCTTGTATCTATAGGCAGTTATATAGCTCAGTGATCAAAACTGACACGTGGAGTTCCTCAGGGCTATGTTCTGTGGTCTCTTCTATTCAACATCCAAAAGCTTCCATTGGCTCAGATTATGCAAAATATGTTCCTCTAGTCATGCAGATGATATTTGAAGTCATATAACTATGTCACCAGGAAATTATAAAGCTTTATTAGATCTTAACAAGTGCCTTGAACAAATAAACAAGTGGAAGCTCCAGGATGTTCTCGACCAAACAAAGAGGTGGTTTTCTTTGAACCTAAAAAAGAAAAATCAAACCAAGCTAGAGGTCTGGGTGTCATTATGAAGTCAGGCCTGAGTTTCAGCAGCCACATCAGCTCAGTCACTGAGTCAGGCCTGCTATCAGTTTAAGGACATTTCGAGGGATTTAAAGGACGAATGTATCAGAGTGATTTAGAGAAACCGGTACATACATTCATATTCAGCGGATGACGCTTTTCTAAATGCACGTTGAGAGGTCAGCCAGAGAAAAGAGGAAAAAAAAGTGTGATCAGACAGCTACAGGTGATTCAGAATACTGCTGCTCATATCACTTTCATTCTGAGGTTATTAAACTGGCATCCTGTCCATCACAGAGTTGACATTAAAATAATGTTACTGGTTTATAACGCTTTAAAGGATTTAGGACTAAAACATGTTTTACATTTGTCACATTTGAACCGTCCAAACATCTCACATTATCTGAAGCAAGTCTGCACTTTGTCCTTGAAGTGAGGACTAAACAAGGAGAGACTCCTTTCACTTTTGATGCTCCAAAACAAACTTCCACAAACCTTTAGGTCTGTTACAGCCCTCTTTTAAAATACATCTCAAATCTCACCTTTTTACCATTACTCTTGAATTACTTTCATTTCACTTTACCTGTGCCTTTTCGTCATGTTACTATCAGGTACTTTCATTTGTTTGCAAGGACTTAGTGCTATATACATTAAGTTTTGAGTGATTCATTAATTATTTTTTTTAAAATCCTTTTTGAGCAGCTCTGAAGATGTTACCACCTGTGAGAGAATTATTCAGCTAATATCAGTATGCAACCCGCGTTCATATATTGAGCAACTTTTCAAGTTAAATTCATTGCATTTCCATTTTTGACCAGGATAAATGACTCTGTCATTTTTAATAACCTGTTTGTGTGTTTCATTGAGCAGATGATAATTGCTAAATTTACGCATGCATTCATTTTGCAATATACGATGATATACTGACTTCTTTGCGTTGATGCAGAAACTTAGTCAAGCATCAGCGGGACAGCAGCCTCATGCTTCACATGCAGCGGAGCATGAGGCGGGTCAATATTTACAGCACAAAAGGATGAGCGTAATTGGCTGTAAAAAGTGTATACAAAACTGCCTTCACAATGACCAGAGTTACAGTGAACTATTACTGCAGGACACAAGTTCAGTCAAAGTAAAGATTAGACTGTTTTACAGCCCTAAAAAAGTCACGGGGTCTTCTCTCCTCAGTCCTCAGTGGAGGCAGTGACCTGAACGGGGGAAACTCAGTAACAAACGGTCAGAGGACATGCCCCTGGGCTCATCGCCATCCTCTTTCACTGAATATAGTGATGGACCACACATTTTCTCCTTCACTCACCCAGAGACAAACTAGGGTAACTATCTGAATAACAACGACAAAGAAACAGGAGAAATGTCATCTTGATCTGGGCTGGTTTGGAAACCGTAGTCACCTCGCTGGAGAGGACACATGAGCTGGCTGCCATGAAAGCAGGCTGACAAGCCAGGGAGAAAAAGCAACAGCCCGCTCTTACTTTAACAGAATGAGTCCCTCAAGGCTGTCTTCGGTGAACTTTACAGCAGCATTTTCATCACAAGGGTGTCTCAAATCAGAGAGGTCCACAAACAAAACGGTGACCTTTAGGTGGACTCTGCCAGGTGATTCGCAAAATTGCGGCGACAAAAGCTGCAGTGAGAAAAGCTGACAAACCTTGCTTCACCAGCAACACAAGGACAAAGGCTGCCGGCTCTCCTGTGAGCCATTCAACTGCACGAATAACGAAGCTACCAGAGAGTTTTCCCAGGACAAAACCACAGATTGCTGCACATTCTCAGTCAGCAGGCCATCATGTGATGGTGTGCAAGCTTGGCAAGGCAAATGGAAGGTGGTATTGTTTGTGTGCATGTGGCGGCATATTAGTGCAAAAGGTTTTGTGTAGGGGCATTGATTTTTGTGGGGTGAAACAAATAAACACAGATGCAGAGGCCGCGAAAAGGCTGAGCTGGTGTTTTCAGCAACAGAGATGGAGGAGTCAAAGTTCAAGAGTGTTGGTGTAATTTTTATTTATGTGTACTACAGATGGAATATTCAGCAATAAGCAAAGGTAATAATAATAATAATTACAACATATCTGTAACATGAAAATATGATTTGTATAATATATACATGATATCAGAGCAGAATTTTAATATTTACTTGATAAATCTCCTCCTAATTTGTTTTTTTATGGGAATGGTTTAGTGGACTAGCATTGTTTGCTTGGCCAAACTGATACTAGAGAGATCAATATTAGCATATTATCAATACTGCGCTCAGAACAAACATAGTTCCTACGTTTTCAGTTCCAAAGGGGAGAAGAGTGTGCCAGGACCTTAAAAAGGCAGTTCGCTAGTTTACTGTGAGACGGGGGACACACATTATTAAAGAACAGAAGCTGGAGCTGTAAGGCTGAAATTGATCCTGTGGCCCTCTGATAAATCTTTGACCCTGAATCCACTTATAAATTCAATAACGGAGGCTGGAGAAAGAGACAAACATTAATGAATCTGTAGATTGGGGTCATTGTGAAAGCAAAGTATTTACTTGACATTTGTTATAAATGGACAGCTTTGGAGATTTGCATCAGTGCTTCAGCTGTAAACCTAAGCATATTTAAAAGACACATCAACATAAACACAAGTTTTTTTATTTGAGGCTACTAATGTTTAATAAGTCTTTAGTTAATACAGTGTGACAAAGAGGCTATACTCACTTCAGCACTGGTATTATGTCTGAATATTATATTAAGTGTTTTGATTCATTCACTTGTGCATTTGCTGAGTTAGATTGAAAACAAATCTAAGATTTCTTGGGTCTTGAAGACGTTCAACTTCCTTCACGAAGTTTTCCCAAGTTCAAACTGACTGGTTGCGAGTTTTAAGCTTATAAGCCTTTAGAGTCGTGTGCAAATCACTGAACTTCCTGTCACTTCCTGCTGGATGGAAAACTCCCCTGCGGTGCTCTTGAAATGAAGTCCAGTTACTTTGATTCAAACCTGGATGACTGAGAGTCTACACCAGTGCAAAACTCAGCTTCGTGCCAAGAAGCCTGCACCTGCGTACAGGTGGTGTCACAGTGTTAATATGTAGCAGAGGGAGCTACACACCTGGAAATGGAAACGCAAGCTCAGTGGAAACGTGGCTCAAGAGGAAGACTTAAGTACACGCCAAGATTCAGAGCTGGCAATACCTATCAATACCTATTGATGCATCTCGGCATGAATATCTTCTTCCTTATTATAATAATAATGCGTTTCATTTCTTTCAGAAGCTTTCAGATCGTATTATAAGGTTCTTCTTGAAAATGAATAAAACCGTACCATACAGGTGCACTGAAAAGAAGCAAAAGGGCCTCACAATGACTTTACACTAAAACTTCTTACAATTCTGCATCACTGGTTTTTAAGTTGGACTATATTGTGGCATCTGTGCCTGGGATTTCATATTCTGGTCCTGGGGTAAGTAACAGAAGACATGCAGAGGCATTTCACTATGTAAAATGGCTATTAAAGTCTCATTCATTCATTCACTTACAACACATTACCTTATCACTCTTGAAGAATTAAATTGCAGTCTTCTGCAAGCAGCTGGCTTCATAACACTTGTGCATTCTTAATACAAGGTATGAACATTATCTTTTCAACTTTTGCTTCCTCAAATTAAAAACAAACAAACAAAAATATTTGTGGAGCTCCAACTAAGATGAAAATGAAGTTATCTGCAGACTCGTTTACCTGTGCACACGTTCCCGCAGACACAGAATCAAATCACACCAAATGAGGCAGGTACTCAGAAACAATTTGTAATGGGATTTAATTTGCTGAAAAAATAGGAATTTAAAAATAGAAACTATTTCAGATACTCGTTTGAGGATAAGATTGAATCACTAATGAAGTCAGGCCAGAAGTTGAAGGCTTTGTGTGCAAATTGGAGCATTTCAGTTCAGTGATCTGGAAGTTTTCTGCTTTTGCCAGCAAAGAAAACTTTTAATAACCATTTAATCTTTTCTGAAAGTAAGAGTACTGTAGCACTTATTAATGAACATCTACACTGACTGTACTTAGTGTCCAAATGACCTAAAGTGTGGACACAATTGGTAACCTTTGAAGTAAAAAAAAAAAGCCTTCATATAGAACTGCCTATGTTTTAAACATTTATTTTTACATATTTCCACAATTGTTGATGCTCAAGCGTTTAGTACATACGACCAATGATCTCACCAGAATCCCTGATCCGAGTCTTGTCCAGCCAGACTTTTGTTGCGTGCCACTGCCTACATATCCATTCACCTTTTCCAAGGCAATATGCCAAAAATGAATCTAAAGTCTATTGATTTCATGCTTCAGAGCTTTCGCAGTCAGCTCTATTAACATCATGGGGGTAATTGTACAATGGGTTGGAGAAGGACAGCTTGGCATCTTTCCAGTTCCATCCCTGCTGTGGACAAATACGAACAAAGAGACAAAGAGCGCGTCACTGACTTCTATGCAGAGGATCAAAGTAAAGGCCAGAAGCCTCAGGACAGATATCTCACCTCCACCTCCCGTCTCCAGGGATAGACGCTGATGGAAAGCCCGTGATTATCAGTGCTCTTAGAACTTAACACCAGGAAGGCTGCCTTGCTTTTCATTCACTGATGGGAGCTAGCGCAGAAAGACAAAATTAGATGAACCTTAATGCATGGGAGCACATGAAATGCAGGCAAAATTAAAACCTTGTTATGCTTTCATGTTTACATCCTCGTCCTCCACATTTCATCATCTCCTATATCGCACTGGTCTGTAAATAAAGTGTCAAACTGGCGGAGATGCCAGTTCACACCTACACCTGTCTATTTATAGCTGCAACCTCAGTGGCTGCAACATGGAGTCAAACACCCCAATACTGATATAAAATATACAGAAATGCTTGTAAATGTTCTGTGTTTGTAAAATTTAATACCGCGGGGCCATGACCGTTCAGTGTTAGGTTTGGAAAGTATTTGAACAATGACAGAGCTTTTATGTTTTGTTTTTATACACCACCACGACGGATATGAAATAAAACCGTCAAAGTGATCAAAGCGTAAGACTTTCAACTTTAATTTAAAATGTTTCAGAACAAATAGGCAATTTGCCATTTAGGAATCACATCGGTTTCAAGCATTTTCAGAGGCTCAAAAGTAATTGTAACCCTTGTTGCTTCAAAAACAAATGAAGCACATAAAAAGTCTGTTGAGACCACTATTGAGTTGGTATTTGGCAACTGTTTGATTGAAGCTACGAATATGAAGTCCAAGGAGATCTCAATGCAAGTGAAAGAGACCAACATGAATCGATAAGAGAAGTGAGCAGTTTTGGTACAGTCTTAAAATGAGGAGACAGCACTGGTGATGTCATACAGCAGAAAAGGGTCTGGTAACTGAGGTGGGTGGTCACAGAATCCTTTCCTTGGTGAATAAAAACCCCTTCACAACATCGGCAGAAGTCAAGAATAGCTCGGAGAAGACCAATCATTGTCAAACTCTACAATCAAGAGATGCCTTCATGAATGTAAAGGCCCACTGTAACATTTAAGAACAAGAAAGCCAGATTATAAAACATCTAAAACGTCTCCCATGCTCCGACTTCAGATTCTTTGGGCTGATGAAACCAAGGTAAAATGTGTGTCAGAATGATGGGAAGACAAAACTATGGAGAGGGAAGGAGCGGCTTGTGATCCAAAGCAAACATGGAGGAGGCTGTGTTGAAGCACGAGCATGAATGGCTGCCAGTGGAACGGGCTCACTGGTGTTTATTGATGATGTGACTGCTGGCAGAAATGGTGGGATTAATTCTGAGGTCTAAAGGGTTATACTCTCAGCCCACACTCAGTTAAATGCTAGAAAACTGATAGAATGGAGCTTCACAGCACAGATAACGATCCTAAACAGAGTGTAAACGAAACTCAAGACCAAAGAAATTACATTTCTTACGCTTTTCAATTACTGAATACAAAACTGAAAAACAGCAACTAAAGCAAACACTTTGATGACATTTTTATTGCTTTATTTCATTTCCATGGTGGTGGATAAAGGCAAAATCATCAAAACTGTGATTGTCTAAATACCTCTGGACCTGACTATGTATATACTATATGAGCCTACCTCAACCACAGACATCTGAGTTTGTGAAACAATATGAACGCCACACTAAAAAAGTTCATTTTACAGATTCAGTGTCCTTTCTTCTCCTTTTCCCTTAATACGCACAGTTACATAACAGCAATATCACAAATGAAACAGCCGTTATTGTATCATCTCCTGCGCTGGATCCTTCTCACTGATGGCAGAAATGAGATCAAAATCGCAGAGAACAAAAGTGCACATTGAGCAGACAGTCATAGGATACCCTGTGTAATAAAGCTCAGTGTGGATACTGTACAGTTACTAAAGCTACTCATTATGTGACCTCCATCAAAAGAACTGATAATTATGCTGCTCTTTTTGGGCTTTGACACTTTTGTGTTTGATCAGATGGGGTTGTTTACGGCTGTACACGCGCTGCGGTGTGTACTGCATATGTGACAGAGAGAAACACAAACCGCAAAATCAATCATCTTAAATCAAAAATCTGATTTAGCAGAGAGGCCCGGTGATCACCTTCTGACCTCTGTTAAAATTGGAGTGAGCACATTGGTAGAAAAATGAGATTTGTACGTCCAAGAATCCCAATGTTGCATACATGAATTCACCGGCTGACTGATTGGACATTTGTGGGGACTGACCTTTGTTCTCCAGTCTGGGTTATCCATCACCCCGTAGACCATCAAGCCAGGCTTTCTGAGGAGTCAGCAAACAGCCTCATCATCACCTTCATCATGAGCAACTTCATATCAGCGAACAGAGCGACAGTAATGTTGCCAGAACTCACATAAAACGGCACTTTTTCTTGCACAGAGCGAGAACACCCACAGCGACTCCAGTCAGGAGCAGCAGCAGCCCGATGGCGATGCCAGCATAAACAGAATCTAAACAAGAAGGAGACTTTTAATTCCTCCCTGTAACTGCAGTTATTAACTAGGAGGATGCAGTAATTAAATCCAGATGAGACAGTTTAATAAAGGCCAGTTGGGGAGGCGAGTTTCTTTATTACCCAGCTGTGTGTCCTCCTGTGTTGGTGATGGGGTGGTGAGGGACGGCTTCTCCTTCACATGACAGCGGTTTCCTGTCCATCCTGATTGACACCTGCAGTCAGACACAAAGAGACAGAACCACACATGTTAAAGGGATGGCTGGGACCACGTGCTTCCAGGGTTGCATGGAGAAAATCATTCACACCTTAATGGTAAATACGCACAAACCGGCTCACAGTCCACTAAGACCCTCCACATCTGGTAATCTGGTAATATTCTAAAATGTTTTATCAACAAATTTCAGGAAACAAAAGCAACAAATAACATGTAATTATGTTCTAATTCCTCTGTTTCATTCTAAGCTCCGTTATTGACAATAAGTGATTTAAAAAAAAAAAGAAGAAAATTCCAGCAAAACCCACACAAAGCTTCTCTTAAATCAGTTTCACAGACACGTGCTGCTACTGGAAATATCCACCCAATGTGCACATAATTTGAACAAATTCACAACAGAAAAAATAATCCCCAGCAAAATTCAGTTATTTACTCAGCTGGAGAAACCCTTGATGAAGGTTACAGTACGAGCTTTCACTTATATCAGCAAATCCCTGAGCCAGCATCAACAAACGATGCTTTTGTGGACTTTTTAAAAAAAGAATGAATTTACTTTGGGCTGAATATCTGTGAGAATATCTGTGTGCAAAAAGTCTTACAGACAAACCATTGATGGCTTTGGTTCTTAGGGTTTTTTTTTTTTTTTTTGCTTCTGAAAAGAACAGAATAATAAAGATGGAACCAAATAAAATCAAGGAAATAGCTTTGTTCAAATATGCTTTTATTTTTGACAACTGGTATGAGAGTAATCTGTTGGACATGAAGTATGGAAACCAACTGCGAATAGTTTGGCCAGTCTAGCACGCCGCATCTCTGGGAAAGAAAGTAACTTCCTCAGCTCCAAGTCAACATCTGCTCAGTATCAGTTTGATTTCTAAGCAACATTGACGCTCTAATTTGAAACACACAGCTTCCACCGAAGCCAGACTGGGGCATTATCATTTGGCGGGGTCAGTGTTCATATTGTGTGAGAGTCTAGCTGTGGCAGTGAGCCGCTCCTGGCCCGGTTTCCTGCTGGATTCTGCTCAGCAGAGTGGAGGAGCGTGATGCAAATACTGAGCCAGAAGTGTCCTCTCAATACCGGTCTGGTTCTGCTACGGCAGGGCTGCTGTCAGAGCTGGAGTGGTTTCAGCAGCTCCATACCACAGTGAGAACTGAATGGCACTGGTGAAGTCCGGTTACATAATGAGGAGGGACAGCGGCGGCAGTGCTGCATTGAGGAATGTTGGACAAGGGAATAATTATGCAGGGAAATCAAATCCCAAAGATGCAGAATAATGGAGAGGTGCCATTCCAGCGACAAAAAAAAAAAAAGGTAAACAAAACAAAACAAATATACGCTTTTTCCTTTCTGCTGGCTGGTGTCCATGTGTTTGACTGACAGCTGGTAGGCTAAGCTGAGGCAAGGGAATTAGAGACAGAGTAAACAAATGAGCAGTGCTTCCTACAGGCCTTTTAAAAACAACAACAACAACAACCCCCCCCCCCCCCCCCCCCCCCACACACACACACATGCTATTTAAAAGCACACCAGGCCAAACCAATTGAGGGCAGCAAAAGTTCATTTATCAGCCCCTGCCCAAAGACACTACAAAGTGCATCGTACCGACCCAGCTCCATCTATGCCACAGCACCAGGCATATACAACATATACAACATATACAACGTATACAACGTATGTTAGAAACTATAGTTTAGCCAAGTTTCTGACCAAGAAGGCATAATGCTAGTTCTGCATTATATTTAAATTCTTTCATTACTTTATTTCTTTCATTACTTTATTTGCTGGTGTGGGCGACTGCTAACTACTCACCTTTTTTTCCTCTGACAGGTCTGGTATATCTGGGCGCTACTCTCAAAGCGATTGGCATGCATGAGTAGTAGTAGTAGTAGTAGTAGTAGTAGTAGTCGTAGTAGTCGTCGTAGTAATCAATCGGCAGTATTTTAGTTGTCCCTTTTATCAACATAGCTGTTTTTCTTTGAGATACTTACATTCATTTGACTGATTTGAAACATTTTAAAGTGTTAGTCTTATAGCTTGCACCTTCATCGAACCATTTGAAAGCATATTTGGAGAAACTTTAAAGGATACATAGATACATTCTATTATAGAGCGATGATGTTTTGATTCACTGTGCTAAAGAAAATTCTTCCCATTCATGGCCATGACTCAAACAGCAGCAAACAAGAGCTACTATTTTAAAGCAACCAAGATGCCTGAAGAATAAGATAACTTTTTTAATCAGATTGAATCAGACTTTTACTGCAAAATCAACATCAGTCTGGTTTTTGCTCTACATATGTTTCATGCTTTGTTTCTTTGATTGGTTGCATGTCCATCCAATGGCTGCTCGGAGGCAGTTTCTTTAATGTTTCTAGGTAATGTGCCCTAAAAATTTACTTTGATTAATGCTCATACTAGTTTTGTATCAAAGAGGAAAAGAATTGAGGGGACTATCCAGGCAAAAGCTCTTCATACATAGAAAAAGAAAGAAAGAAAGAAAGAAACTGACAAAACCATATGTTCTGTTGATAAACTGTGTGTACTTCTATGTGATCTGCTGCAAAACTAATTTCTTTTGCACAACTGAAGCATTTGGCATGAAGATTGAAACAATGGAACTCACTGATATTCCACTGATACATTATGATGTCAACCAATCCAGTGACAAGCCACATAATTGCTTTCTTGCTTTTACAAATAAATCTCACATTGTAGGAATCAAAATATCAAGCATTACAAACTGATACTGCAGGTGACTATTTTGAAAGCTGTATCATAACAACAAAACATCCCACAGAGAAAGCCTAGGGTCGGCCACCGCTGTGTTTCTGAAAGGTAAAGATTAACATATGAGCAGATTTGCCACCAAAGCCATTGGCAGCAGAGACCAAGTCTAAATATTGACCGAGAGAATCAGAGATCCCCAGGAAATAGTGTGTTGGTGGATAAATGAAGGCGGAACAACCCTGTTTAATCTGGGGGGGATAAGCAGATTCCCACATGCTTCAGGGAGCGTGTCTTTTTCACCACAAGAAGCAAGGCTGATGGGATTTGCATGATTTAGGTCTCACAAAGAAAGATAAAGGGCGGCGGGAAGAGTGCGCAGAGCAGAGATGATATTCATCTTTGTTTGTACATGTTCAATAATGTGATTGTGTGCGTTCGGCTTTGTGTTGGCGAAGTTCAACTTACTTGCAAACTGGTCCGTGTCTCTCCACGACGCATGAGCCATGATCCAGGCAGTACCCTGCGGGACAAGCTGCAAATTTCGCAAAAGAAATTAACCACCATCAAATATCTTATAAAGAATAAAAACTGACTGAAGATTAAAATCCTCAGATGTCTTTCTGCGTACCGAAGTAAGTTGCTGCTCAGAACATGAAATCAGAACTTAAAGTGAAGGGAATTCTTTATTTGATTCAAGTAGCTGTTTTACAATAGAGAGCACATTATCCTTTTACCTCTAAAGCCGTAACAGTTCTCTGCACTACATTTGTTCCAAACATCTTGGATAATGTCTAAAGACCTCATTTATATCAGCGTCAGGTGATGTGATCCCAGACTGACTGGGATCAGGACTCAGGACTATTCCAATAGATCAACTGTTGCTAGACTCGTTCTTCTTCTTATAACTGATCATGAAACCATGGTCATTAAAAACTATTCCTTCAGACTCCTCGACTAGCTTCAGAATTAATTTAGGATTTATCAGAGACCTCCCTGATCATGTGTTCTGGCCTCCTTAGGTAAAGTGAGGGCTGTCAGGGTGGCCTGATCCATGAATACTTTGAAGCCCTGATGTCCTGTTCAGCATGTAGTATCATGACTGCAGCCTGGCAGCGACTGCAGACTAAATAGGAGGTTTTAATGGGTGCAGAGATGTGCTTTGAGACCTAACCAGCCACACTTAAAAATGTCTGCAAAGCTGCTGTTTGCCAGGACGGAAATATACATGTATGAGAAATGTTTTAGCATCAAAACAGACTGATGACTTCTTGAATGACACAGGAGAAAGCACAGAGGTTTGTGTACAATTAAAAGCAAAATCAACACATCTAAAGCCAGATTCATCTTAACTGAGAAGATGGCACACTTGAACGAAATATCAAAATGACAACCAGTAATGAAAGTGGAGATTTAATGAAGAATAAATGTAATCTAAAATGTGTGGCCTAAGGAACACATTTTAGATCACTTTTTAGATCACATAACCTAAGGTAGTCCACCCCCCAACACACACACACACACACACACACACACAAGCGTGTTACCATGGCAGCTGGACTCATCTGAATGGAACGGCAGACAGTCAGGAGAGTGGTCACATCGCTTCTGAAGCGGGATACAACCAGGCGAACGTTCACACACCAGTTCTCCCAGTTGACACTTCAGCAGAGCTGGTGGAAGTATGATGAAATATGAATGCCGAGCTCTCTGATTTCAACAAAAGCAAAAAAAAAAAAAACTCCATGCTTTGAGACAATCCTTGTCTAGTCCTTTAAATGTCACTCATTTCTCTGCAGTGAAAGAGTCCAGTTCTGGCAATGACAGGGATCCCAGTTTCAATCAGGAGCACAGTGCGCCACAATTGTATTTATGGAGCAATTTTAAAACTCCAACAGGGAATCAAAACAAATAATTGTCACAAAGCTAATAGAAGCAGATTTATTAAGAGCAGATTTAAAAATATTTAAAGGTACACATCATGAACGTAGTAAAGAAATTTAACACAGCTGACAAGAGAGTGGTTCTGAGGAGAAGTTGGAGGAAATTTGAACAGGATGTTTGAACATACCAGCAACTAAATCAAACTCACCTGCCCATATCGATGCTCGCTCATGCTGAGACAGTTTAAATTCAGACCTGATGCAGCATGTGTCTCTCTGTCAGACTTCCAATTACGTTTGTGTGCCTTTATTTGTCAATTGTGGTGTAATGCGAGCGTTCTACGAGGGTAATGTCAATAATTTGCAACATAAGCTGAAGGTCTAACTTTTTGCGCTCTTATTAAATATTTCCAGTTCTTTCAGAGGCTGAGGAATAAAGGTCAAGAAAAACCCTTAGCTCCTAGGAGGCTTTTTTAAAGTAATCCTCAGCCTTATGAAAGCCTTACTTTCTGGAATTACCCCACCTCTTTCAGTATAATGGTGCTGAAATTTTTACAAATTACATTTACTTACAGCTGCTTCGGATAATCTAAATGCTGTAAGTGTTGTGACGGTTCAGCTGAAGTATTTCCAGTAAAAATGTCTCACATTGAGGTCTGTGGATTACCCAAGAAGCAACCATTATGTCTCTGGGTTTCATGTCTCGAATTTGTAACATATTTAGTTCAGTCACCGGACTATTTGGAGGAATCTACAGCACGTTTTCTTACTCATAAGACTGCAGCGTTTTCTTAATTGTTTAGTGAACAGGATTCATACAGATTAGGGATGCACATGGTTAACCGTTTAACCGTTAACCGATAACAGTAACTCTAACCGATTAATACTAACGGTCAATTTTGTTCTTAAGCTACGTAATTCAATCAACTCATGGGGGCGTGTCGACAGATTTATTTATTACACATTTATTAATTTATCCATGACAGGTGCTGACTTACGGCAACTGTGTTCATCCTCTCCGTCCAGGCAGTCCTGGACTCCGTCGCAGCGCAGTATGGAGGGGAGGCACTGATGGTTCGAACACTGGAAATGCCCAACAGCGCAGAGACCCTGGGGAGGAAGAGTCCCAGGGATCACTGTTGGGCAGTGCTCTTCATCGGAGCGATCCTCACAATCCGGCTCTTGGTCGCACCACCAGCTTTGCGGGATGCACTGAAAGGAGTAGGCACACTGGCGCTGATCCACACGGCAGGTCAGAGGCTGTGGAGTTACTGGTCCTACGGTAGAAAGACATCCAAATAATTACACAGGCTTACCACACTTCAAATCCCCTTTTGGTGATATTGTTTTTGGTCACACACAATAAGCATCCTTCACTGACAAGTCTCAGACCGAAGTGGTATTTTTGAGACCTCAAAGTTCGTCTCTTTAGAAAATCGGTGGCAGGAGCTCTTCAGAGGTGAAAGGAGAATGGAGGGTTGGGGGGAAGGAAACAACACAATATAAGTGTAATTGCTTTTCCTCCCCATTGCCCTCTGTGCTGCCTCTCAGTGCTGACCCAGTCTCCACTGTGAATTTATATGGATCTACAGGGCAACAGGCTCCATTAACTCACTGCTCTCTCCCCGAGGGTCCTTGCTGTTTATGTGGAAACTGAGGAGAGGAGAAGGGATGTCGGAGCACAGAAAATGTGGAAAAAATGGGTGAAGCATGAGGGGGGTGAGCACTGAAGGAAATGAAATGTAAAATGAGGAAGGTGCTGGAAGGATTTGAAATAGGGCAGAAGCCAAGTAGAAGTGCAAAAAGGCAATAAATCTTCAGTGTCTTTACCTCCGACCATACACTCCGGGGTATACGAGATGTCATCCAGTGCAATGTCTGTCCACATGTCTCCACCCACCTCTGCCTGAAAGGTCACTTTGAAAGGTGCCGGGTTGGACAGGATGACATTAGCATATATCCACTGGTTGCCATGGTTTCCAGTGGTTGCCCACATTAGCAGGGGTGTACCGCTGGGTCCAACGGTATAGACCTGGTGGCAAAAAACATATGTCATTAAGTCTGGGATTGATTTAAAAAAAACAAAAAAACCTATTTAAGTGTCATGATTTTTCTATTTAAAAGTTTCCGTGCTTCTACTATTCCTGTAGTTTCGGGAGGGGGGTCACCTGCTTCCCCTCACTAGTTCCCTCCATACAGCATACCACAGTCACCCTTCATTCATTGACAGGTGTACATTGTTTTCCTGAGCTTTCTTGACATTCACATTATTGTTCTGGTAAATTGGAAACCGTCCTTTGCCCCATACTTTTGACTGTACTGTAGGTCACGTGCACCATGCCATTGGCAGTAGTTCTGGGTGGGGGGGCTGCTCTTCAGCTTCCAAAACTGGCTTTTGAGTTTGGAAACTATTAAAAATCAGATTTGTGCAGGGAGATTTGGGCGAGCACTACGTGTCTGGTGTGTAGATACGTGTGAAGTGTACTTCACTTTAATTAGGTTTTGTTTTTGTTTTATTCCACTTGGTTTCTTGCTTGTTGTTTTGAAATTAACACAGATAAAGAAGCCTAAAAAAGACATGAAAAGATGGATATGATAATGAAGTTTGTGAGGTGGCATGCTTTGATGGATTATTTGCAGGCAGGGACCCTTTCATGGATATGAGATGAGTGACAGGAAGCAAGGTGCAACGTGGTGAGGTCTGAGCAAGACGGGACATAAATTTGTGACAAATCCAAATTAAGCCTTCAGGTGCACTGTGATGGATCATCTGTTTGCAAATGACAGTAAAGTTGAAAAAAAAAAAACACTAAAGGCTAGGTGCCTGATAAAACACAGAACCAAAAAGCCTTTGAATCATTTATGGAAATGTGGCTGAGATCAGGTCACCTTCAGTGTCCCCATCCTGTCAGAGCCATGCATGAAGAACCAGAAGCGCAGGTGACACAGACCGATGCTGGCAGGAAATGAAGTCCTGGTTGTCACCTTTGCCACATCGCCCTCCCTTTGAGTGGCTGAGTGTATGTACAAGAAGTTCCCTTCACCACCTACGTAGACAAGTGCAACAATGACATGCGGTGCGTTAAATAAAACATGACTTGAAGTGATGTGAAAGATGCAGCAAAGAAAGTATTAAAAAATACACAGCACAGCCATCCAATTTCAGCTTTTTTTTATAATCCAACAACTTGATGGTTCTAATATACATATTTGGACAGAAGAAAGCCCTTGTTGGGCTGCAGGCCAAAAGCTGCAGACATTTCGTTCAGTTCACCTAGACTTGGAGATGACACAGCGTCTGTAGAGAGTCAGAACAAAGTAGTAGTTTTCCACATGCATTAAGGAGGATTTACGGCCATCAGAATACAACACAAGCTGTTCCTGCTCCAACCTGCAAGACTGGCTTCTGCTCCTGCGGTTCATATCATTACAATCAATATAAAGTCTGCACATTAACTAGGATGAATACTTTTTTCAAAGAAAAGGAAACATTTTGCTTCGGCATTTAATCCTACATCTGATAATATATCCACAACATGTCAATGGAGTCAGACGCCTTGTTATGTCCCGCTCCATGTTTGTGAGTGTGTCAGTGTGTCACAGATGGCCAGGTTTATTGATCTGCTCTGTAGTGAGATCATAAGTCCATTCTGAGCCAAATGACCACATTCATCTCTCCGATCAATAAACTCAACTGGCCAATAAGAGGTGGACACACTGACAGCTAATGTAAAGAGGAGATGCTGCGACATTCCCAGAGGAGGACAGCAACACCATCACCCATGAAGAAACATTGCTTTGTCTTCAAGTGGATGGTCAATGGAGGAGCTATGAGTACGATGCATCACGGTGATGCATCAGTCTCAAAGTGATGTAAACATTCAAATGAATGGGTCGTCAATAGACCTATGCAGGATGGATGGCAAGCTGACACTAATCCATTCATTTGAATCAGGAGTGATGAAGCTGGAAAATAACTTAGATGTGAAGGTCAGCGGCCCTCGAGGACTCGAGTTTGACACCCCTACGCTAAAGTCTCCTCTTACTTTACACCTACTTCACAAACATGTGATTACACTCCTTCAGTAGTGCTGATCTTCCTTCATAAAGGGCATCATCTTACATGTTTCCAGCTTTATGCAGAGGAAAAACGCAAACAGCATAGCACTGGCAGGCGGCTTTTAATACAACAATTAATGAATGCAAATATAGAGGCAGGCCACAGCATGGAAAAAAGACTTAAATAGTCTTGCAGAGATTAAAGTGAATGTAACCTTATTTAACATTTTTTTTCTTATTTAACTGATAACTACAACAGCATTCCTGCAGACAACATAAAAAAAAAGTCCAAAGCTGTTAAGCTCAGTTTGACTCAGCCTGACGTTCATCAGGATGTTTTTATTAACCCTGCTTTCACACGCTCTTCTGAAGCTGTCAAGATGTAACTACAAAGATACTGCGCCGAGCTGCCAGAGAGCTGAAAACATCGAGGATGTCAGGAGGATGCAGAAGTTCTTTTTTCATAACTCTGAAAGATTATTTTTCTGACAGTATTATTAATAAAAAATAAAAAAAAACAAGAAGAAACTAGAACGGAAACTCGACTGCCAGAGCAGATTTATAGGTGGGTCTCTGTTATGAAGAGCAGGTCAAAGGTCCAGAACAGATTTAAGCTGCTTAACTGTATCACAGTTATGAGACTGGACTGATTTAGTCTACTGGATGTTTTTATTCCCCAGTGAAGCCTGATGTCATGCAGCAAAGCTGTAAGGCGGAAGTGAGGGACCCTGACGTCAGAGACTGGAGACTGCAGACCGACTCTGGTATGTAATCAGTTTTAGGAGTACAGATACAAGGACGCAGCCTGTACGGGACACTGCATTTGTATGAGCTCTAGTGTTTTACCTGCATCTCTGTAAGTCCTGCTTTTACCATGCTTTGATTGGAGCTGAACCAACCTCTATGTTTTATATCGATGCCATTAAGTGACAACTACAAATGTTTCAGGAAGTTTTGGGTTCTTCTTTAGGAGACAGTAATTCTCTTTAGTGTGGACTTTTACATTTTTGCAGGACATTGTAAAACCTTCATATGCAAAAAAAGCTAAGTAAGGCATTATGAAGGAGGAAACAACCCAAGACATAACATAAGCTGGCAAAACAGGGTAATATTCAAGCCTTTGGTTCTTTTAAAAAGCAGATATTAAAGAAAGAAACTTAAGAGCAGACCACTGCCACCACCAGGTTCCTCATAAAGTCAGACAGAATACCTTCAGATCAGTAACTTTTGGCCCTTTCAAGACTAATTATCTTGAAAGAAAACAAAATCAAAAAAATATATTTAATCTGACCAGTCAGCACCAGTACTTTAAATAGTGGCCACAGTCACTTAAACCTGTAGCTCTTTTCACCATGAAGATCAACTCCACTTAAAATCTGCATAATCAGTCTATTGTAAGGAAGTTGGAAATGGAACTCTCAGCTGGAAACAGCCCCTGAAGTAAGACACCAACACCAAAAGGTTGGAAGAACCGCACCAGTCCCACCAGTACCTTAAATAATTATTTTGTGTGTACAAAAGAAAACATATTACCCTGCTATCACTTTCTTTGACTACTAATCACACGCCCTGCTGGTTCTATTTACAGCAGATAGAGCAGGGCCAGCTCGGATGGGACATTGACTTTTTAATTTCTGAGACTCGTGGAGCCCAGAACCACTCCAAACCAGGCAGGTTCTGTCCTTCAGACTCAACGCACATTTCAGTCAGACCTTTGACATACCAAAATAAAGTTTTCATTGGGTTCAACTTAAAAGATTTGTTGCATCTAACTGTATATTTTGCAGCAGACCTGGGCTGTGATCACTGTTACATCCAGCTCCCGGCGTTTCAGTCTTGTGACCGATCCTCCAGTCAAAGTCATCATCAGGGTCTTGAAAAAGCTGGCAGGTCTCTTCCCACTTTCCTTCCTCCATGTTGAAGTCACAAGCACCCGGTGAGTCACGTATGTGGTCTATGAGAGAAAGACAGAAGTTAAAGAAATGGCGCTAGTTCTGCTCCGGCAGACCCTTCCCGGTTTTTTCACTTCGACTCACCGCAGTCCATCTCATCTGATTCGTCAGCACAGTCTGCCTTGTTGTCACACAGCAGGTGGGACTCAATGCAGTGGCCGCTGTGACACACAAAGTCCGTGACTGCAGGACAACCGCCTGGCTCAACGGCACCTGAGGCAAACACGGACACGCAGATGGGCGGGAAATTCACATGTTTCAAACTTTACTCTGACTTTGGAAATAAAAATGCTACAGAAGAACAGCGACGTCCTTGTTAAAACACAGCCTTGCAAGAAGCAACACAAGCTGTGGAGATGACGGTAAACACAGCAGACAAAGGACTGTCAGGGAAATCAAAGCCTCATTCCTCCAGCTCTGCTTTGTTTAAAGCAGAACAGAAAGGAAGGAATGAAGATCAGTTTGATCAGAGATTGCACACATGAAACTACGTTACGCTCGTCTACTTGGACGTGTTTGCACTCCTAAAATTCAAAAGCAGACATTAAATGATGACTGAGATGACGAATGAGATGAACTTCATTCCAGGAGGTCAGTGGGGGTTAAAACCATCACAGAATAAACTGAAAATCAATTTCAGCGTGCATTTGCGCGCGCGTGTGTGTGTGTGATTTGGCTTTAGATGAGCAGTTTTTCTGCTTGTCATTCTCTGCACACACGGCCATCAGACTGTTTTAAAATATGTCTCCACTCAAATGCAGGTCAGTATTTATGCGGCCTTGTGTAAGCATGTTTATATTTGTGTGCTTGAGAAAGAGATGGCCTTGGCAGAGCAGGGAACCATCCCACATGTTGTCCAGCCATGCGCCAGGCCCCGTTTGATGTGGAGCATCTGTCCCGGACAAAAACATCAAACAGCATCCGTCGGTGAGTGAATGCACAAAAACTCTCCCCCTGCAGGACCTGCTATTTCTTGGTTTCACTCCGAGTTTTCCAGTTGCAAAAGTCAATTTCATGCGCCGAGCTATCAGCCGGAGAGATCATGAAATAATTTCACAGTATAATCTTCTTTGCTTATTAAGATCATTATAGGAAAATATTTTAATAAGAGGTGAGGGGAGGAAGCAAGAGAGATGTTACATGTCATTACATCCACATTATGTAAAACAGGATGAACTTATTTCTAAAGTTTGTATTTCCCAGGCTGCATCTGTGCTGTAATTACATATTCAGGGAATTTAATTACTGGAAACAGTGTAAGGTTTCATCATTGCTACAAAATTCATCATCTTGCATTTTCAATAAAATCGATTCATTTGTTGAGCAACATTAAAAAGCTAGATTTAGTACATGTTTAAGTCCTCCAAACCTCATTAGGTAGTATGTATTTCTATGAGAATTAAATGTCTTGAAGCTTGTTCCACAAAGCATTAAAACTCAAGTCGAGTCAAAGCTACTTTTAAATTAAAAAAGAAATAAGGCACATTTATATTCTCCCTGTGTACAAAGTGCCTATAATCTACGTGCAGAGAAAACTGCTTGAAAACAAGCGACTCTGATGACTTTGCCAGGTGGTGAGACTTCTGCTTTATAAAACTCTGTATTTCAGTGCTCAGCTTTGTACGATGACATTTCAAGACCTTTTCCTATCCGAACATGCACAGAGGAGGGAAAACGAATATATCAGTAGAAGGATGATGAGGTTGGAAATGCCAGCTGGGAGGCCTAGACTAAGACCAAAGAGAGATTTATGGATTGCAGAGAAAGAAGGACATGAAGTTAGTTGGCGTGAGAGGAGAGGATGCAGAAGATTGGGTTAAATGGAGGCAAGTGACTCGTTGTGGCGTCCCCTGAAGGGGACAGCCGGTAGGAAAGAAGAAGAAGACAGATTGTGCATTTTTAATATGAACAGGCCAAAATTTGCAGACTGCTTAATGCTTTCATTTTTATTTACTTGCTATTTTATCTACAGGTTTGTATACCTGTAGCCACACTAGAAGCTAAAGTGTGGGATTAATTTACAGTGGCTTTTTGTTGAAGTCTTTCAGTATAGTGTCAGTGCTCCCTGTGATTGGAAAAGAGGCAGTGGCCGTTTCTGGATCAAGCTTTGTTTGTTAGAGTTTTTGACCGTTGCAAGGTTAAAAGGTGTAAATGACTGCATACAACATATGCATTTATATACACTTTAGTGATTTTCATAATAAATGAATCGATGTAAAGGTAATTTGTCAAAACAGTGCTTGGCATCTGTACAAGTCACTTACTTGGAGCACAGTCAATGAACTCCAGATCGTCGATTGCTGCTCCTCCACTCACATCCCTCGAGCGAATCCCCTCAAAAATCACCTCAAAGTTCCTGAGCTTCCTCAGGGGGACCTCTGCGCGGTTCCACTTGTTCCCCTGATGCCCTGTTTTATTCCACACCTCCCTTAAGTCATTCTCCATCTGTGGGGTAGAGATGCCACGAGATGATCATGTGGTCGTATTTCACATGCTTGCAACAAGTGGACTCAAAGCCACAGTACTCATTACTGTCAGGGATATATTCATCAAACTCTGAGTAACATTTCAAGAATGAACAATTATAAAAAGGGACCACGAGCTGAAACTGACTTTTGAAAGACTGCTGCTGGGAAACTGTGAGCTCCATCGAAGAAGAGTGATTAAAGTAATTAGCATGACAGAGTAGTAATAAATTCCCTGCCTTGGGACCTGCTTCTCAGGCTGAGACCCTGTCCTCCTCGGGTTATGGTAATGGCTGTCTTTCATGCCACATATGGAACACATTAAAAGACAAACCAAAGTGTATTCCTCTTTAAGACCACTTTCTGTTTCCCATGTAACTTCCCAGGCACTTAATCATGTCCAATCCAGCTTTAAAAGAAGCAAATGCGACTTTGAAAGGAGACTAGTGGATGCATTTCTTTATGAGCTAGCACTTCACCTGATACCACATCAAGAGCATCAGTGAATCATTTACAAAGACATTTTACATCATATTCAGAATACATAATTTTGTAACTTGGCTGTGCAAAACTCAAATCTGCTTCAGAGTACAAAATAAATACTCTTTTTTTTAATATATAGTAGGTAGTGTTTAAAACTGTTGAGGTCTCCAGCTATTGATCATAACTATAAATTAATTTTCAGATTCCAGACAGAGTTTGATTATTCGATTTTAATATAAATATTCAAAGAAAATGTACAGAAGGGATTTTTTTTCTAATTACTTGAGAATTGATTAAAAATAAATTGCCCTTAATTTCAGATTTCCACCATTTACCCAAAAGACTCTTTTTCAGGTCAGATTATATATTAAAAGGTGAACATAATTGACACATCCTGGCATAAAGAAGCAGCTGAAAATGAGTTGTATTTTTTTAACAAACCCTCTCCTTTGTTTTTTTTTCTCTCATGTAACCCAAGAATGGATTACTAAATGGACCTGGCACATATACACTGATGTGAACTGAGGACAAGAGAGCAACAGAGCCTGCTAAAATAGATGCAGAATGAACACAAAAAGATGAATTTTTTAAGCGCATTCAAATATATATATAAAAAAAAAAAAAAACGAATGTGGAAATGGACTGCACTTATATAGCGCTTTCTAGACACCATCATGGTGCCCCCAGAGCGCTTGACATTGGCCTCTCATTCACCCATTTACACACACTTTCATACAAGGTGCTGCCAGACCCGCTGGGGGCAAGTTAGGGTTCAGTGTCTTACCCAAGGACACTTTTACATGTGGACATTTGGAGCCGGGATCAAACAACAATGACTGGACGTCCCGCTCTACCAACTGAGCTACAGCCACCCAGCAAACAGTAAAATACTAAAACAGTAGAATACTATTAGCAGCAAAGGAGGACAAAAAAATCCAGCAAAGACAATACAAAGAGATGCAAATCAATAGAAAGGAGGTCCAAACTGAGGACAAAAAATTGCAACATTTTGCAAAGAGAAACAGGAATCAGACCACATCGGCTTAGTTTGTAGTCATTTGTGTTGCTCTGACTGTGGCTATGTTGCTCCTTGGACATCTTTCTGAGCCCCGTTGTCTTACATTTTATTCAGGTTGAAATCCTGAATATGCTTTACTTTAAGTTTAAAACTTTAGATCAAGCTTGTTTGAGTGTGTAAAGGGCTCGTTGTTGTTCCTTGTGACTGCAGGTCAGATCAGCATCTCTCAGTTTTCGCTACAATAGGTGTTTTCCAGTGTCCTCTACCAGGACACGGGGTGGGACCAGGAGGAGGTACATAAGAAATACCAGTAGAAAATTCTCTTTGACAGGCAGCACAAAGGTGGTATTCATTATTTTGTGATTCCACCTACATAGAAGCCAGGGCACAGCCCTGGAAGGTTCTGGAGCTGTGGCTGACAATGACTCAGTCTGATGAGTCTAACACAACCCTCAAGTATCAACCTGATAGCTGACTGCTGGCAAGCACTGACAATATGGACAAAAAGAGCTTTATAATGTCTTGCTTCCAACTTGCCAAGATATTTGAGAACGAGCGCTCACAAAAGGCATGAACACACACACACACACACACACTACTTTTCTGCTCATTGCTTGAAGTGACTGGGGTGAAAATCTATTTCAGCTTCAGGTCAATACGGAGAGTCTCCACCTGGATAAACCACAGATTGTTTCATAGGACAGTGCATTGATTTTACAACCCATCTTCCTGAAGTTCATGAGTAATATTCAGACTTGTAACTCTGCGATAATTTATAACCGTCTCCTCCTGCACTGATCTTTGCAAATATGACTGAATAATTGCAGGTCTCTAATGTCACATCACAGTGAGATGAAACTTCCTGAACACTGTAAATGAATACCCATCATGCAAAATCTGTTTTTATTTATCTATTTATTTTATGAGATGTCACACTTGAAGTACAAGATGTGGCCAGTCCTGGTAGCAATGTGCTGACTACCAGAGGACAAGCAATGTCACATCCTCCTCCAGTAAACTGCTCCCTTGAGTGAGACGTATACAGGCTGCCTTCTCTGCTTGCAGAGCCCTGGCTTGAAATAATCTTGTTACTACGAGAGTGAGGCACAGATTAATTGGCAGCGTTACAGCGGGACTTATCCAAATTTATGTTGTGGAGTCAAGGCTTGGTGTCTAAAGGCAGCGTCAGAGCGACAGACATGTAGGACACCAGCGTATGCAGCACGCACTTGACGTCCGTTTGACTTATCAGTTGAGGCTTTTATTTGATCAATATGAGGATTTATTTCATGAGCTTGCAGCCAGAGCAGTGGAACCACAATTTCAGTTTGCTCAAAGCGAAGACCACATATACATGATATGATTTCACTCTAATCTGCCGATGCTGAAAGTAGAGAGTACAAAAAGTACAAAGAAGCAAAATTGTAATCAGAACAAAATGCTGCTTTTACTGGGCTTTGAAATCCCCAAATGTCTCGGGCACATACTGCGTGTTCCACCATGCTGAAATCCAATTTGTATTCATGGCTTTTTCATTTTATGGAACTGCTGGAAGCTGTTTTTCTGTCGAATCACTTCCACTTCAGAGTTCTTCATTTTCCTCTCTCCTGAGTTAAAAATGTCACAACACAAAGGGGTTTTTAGCTTGTTGTTTGTATGATGAAAATGTTCTTCAAATAACGTGCTCAAATAATAGGAGCAGTTGGAAATCTTGCCTCAATTAATTTGGGCAGAAGACCCTCTCGTTGACTGACCAGAAGATGTTTGGTTAATCCTTAATATCAGGCCACAAGCGTGCGTGACTATGTAAAAGAACAAAGAGAAGGCTGTGCAGCTATTTTTCTCAGTCATCATCATCACCATCAGAGACAGCTGAATCAAAATCCGTCTGTCACCAAGGTAAACAATTTCTACTTTCAGAAAATATAACACACAGACAAAAAAAAAAACACGGAATAAATAAAAGTATGTTGGGAAATGGTCTTGCACTGACATAGTGTCTTTTAAACCTTAGACAGGTTCTACAAAGTGTTTTACGACATTTACCCATTCACACAAACACACTATAGCACTTTTATTATATATACGCTCTAAATACAGCAGGGCTTTGATCTTTACACTCAGGCCCCAGTGAGCGTATCTGAAAAAGATGTGAGGTTCAGCACCCGAGGGCCACTTCACCAAACAACAGGTTAGGAATCAATCTGCCGACTTTCCATTTGGAAGGAAACTCAAGTTCACCCATTAAGGCCAGGCAAGTTTATTTATATAGCACAATTTGTGTACGAGTGTCAAGTTTGAGGCACAATGGAGGACCCAGGCACAGGAGTTTCAAAAGAATCAAGAATTTATTTGGCAAAAACGAAAACCAAAAGACCAAGAAAACCAGAATCCACAAAGCCAATCCAACAGGAGCAAAAAAAAACAAAATCCAAAACAAACCAAAAATTCTACAAAAATGATCAAAACAAGAACCCAGGCTAAAAAACAGAAAACCTCTCACGGGACACTAGACAAAACTTACAGGGCATAAGCAGAAAGAGACAGACCAGCACAGACTTAAATACACAGGGAACCCAACGAGAGGCAGGTGCAGACAATCAGGATAACAAGAGGGAAGGAAGCAAAGCTGAAAACAACAGAGACAAGACAGGCCTTCAAAGATACAGGCCCCATACCATGACAATGAGACACTTTGATGTGTTAAATCCAAAGTCACCTCAAGTTGCAAATTTTTTCCTTAGAAAGATTAACATTGATTAAAATAATTCTTTTTAATCACACTTTGTTATTGTAGTCAAATTCTTAAACCGAGTCAACCATATCTGACTCAGACAAAGGTTTCATCCTCAATCAAAAGTCCCAAAATCTAGAGCTAAGTTGCCTTTTCCTAATCTCTTCAAAATACAAGAAAGGTAATTGAAAACAATAATAATTTTTAAAAAATGAAAAAAAAAAAAAGAGATAGTATGTCAATTGTTGGAGCTTAGACATTTGAGCTCCTTAAAAAGATAAAAAAAAAAAAAAAAAAAAAAAAAAAAAATTATATATATATATATATATATATATATATATATATATATATATATATATATATATATATATATATATATATATATATATAAACCCAGGTCGGGACAGGAGGCATCTATATAAGACATCCCTTCTTTTTGTAGGGATATCTGTAGATATTTTAGAACTGACAAGACTAAATGAAGCAGTTTTCCCAAACACAATATTTTTCCATTCTTAGCTGCTAAAAGATTTTCCAGCTGTTCTGCTGTCTGTAACCTCAGTTGCTGTAATTTTCATTCATGCTGTCACACAGTGGTTTTGTAGAGTCTTGCTGAAATATGCAAAGCCCACTTTGAATAAGTCATCTGGAATGCAGCCCAGATTGCAGCATATTTTGCTGCAAAACCTGAATATATAATTCAGCGTGGATAATATCTGAACTTATCCATTTCCACTAATGAATCTCCATACACATCACAGATAGCAGCTGTTTTGTCCTGAAAATAAACATGAATTCAGATATGAAGCCTGGAGGATGGTGTCACAGACGGCTAAAAAGAATTTCAGATTTTTGTCTGACCACAAGCTATAAGATTACAACCTCTCAGTATTAGTGTCCAGCCTTGTCACTTATATAAGAAGATTTCCCCACAATCTCTGAATCTTTTAATCATACAGCCGCAGTTCAAACGTTTTCAGTATTAGTTTTCACGAAGCTTGCTGCTTGCTGACTCGAGAAACACTAAACTCAGGTTAAGGTCTGGGGAGTTTTCTGGACATGGACAGAAATTTCAAGGTTTTGTTCACCAAGCCACTTACTTATCCCTTTTGCCTCATGGCAAGGTGCTCCATTATGCTGGAAAAGCAATCATTCATCACTAAACTGCTCTGGGATGGTTGAGTGGAGCTCCTGTCTGAGGATGTTTTGGTACCATTCTTTATTCATTGTTGTGTTTTTAGGCAAAATTGTGAGTGAGTTCACCCCACACATGAAGGATCTCAGGAAGCTTTACGACACATGATGCAGGACCGATGGCAGCGCACACCTTTCCTTCACCAGAAAAGCTTTTTATCCAGATGCCCCAATCATTTGGAGAGGGGATTTATCAGAGAAAATGATTTTCCCCCAAATCGAATCCCTGTGGTTTTTCCAGAAAAATCAGTCTGTTCCTAATGTATTTCCTGGAGAAAAGTGGCTTCCTTTGCTGCCCTTATTAACACCAGGCCATCCTCCAAAACTCTTCACCTCACTATGCAAGGAGAAGCACTTACATCTGCCTCCTGAGCAAGCTCTGCCCTGGTGGTGCCCCAATCCTGCAGCTGATACAACTTTAGGAGACGATGTTGGAGATTGATAGACTTTCTTGGCCTTTTCCTCAACAACTAAATGTCTCTTCTTGAATTTCTTGATGATCTGATGAATGGTTGATTTAGGTGCAATCTTCCAAGAAGCATTACCCTTGGCCTGTGAAGCCCTTTTTGTGCAAACCAATGATGACTGTACGTGTTATCCTACAGGTAACTGTGGTTAACAGAGGAAGAACAATGATTTCAAGCACCACCCTCCTTCCAAGCTTTCAGTCTGTCTTTTTTTTGGCCATTAAGTTGGTTTTCATGGCGAATTACAACCCAAATTCTGGAAGAACAGATATTTTTTTAATTTTAAATAAAATGAAAACTATAAGACTTTCAAATCACATGAGCCAATATTTTGTTAATAACAGAACATAGATAATGTAACAAATGTTTAAACTGGGAAATTTTATGCTTTTATCCACTAGATGAACTCATTTCAAATTTGATGCCTGCTACAGGTTTCAAAAAAGTTGGCACAGGGGCAACATATGGCTGAAAAATGTAAGACATTATAAAAAGATTCAGCTGGGAGAACATCTAGTGACTAATGAAGTTGGTGGATATCAGGTCTGTACCATGATTAGCTATAAAAAGGAATGTCTTAGAGAGGCAGAGTCTCTCAGAAGTAAAGATGGGCGGAGGCTTGCTAATCTGTGAAAGAGTGCGAATACTTTAAAAACAGTGGTCCTCAATGTCAAATTGCAAAAGCTTTATCTAGAGTGCAGAACATCATCAAAAGATTCAGAGAAACTGGAAACATCTCTGTGCATCAGGGACAAGGTCAAAGGCCTTTATTGGATGCTCATGGTCTTCGGGCCCTCAGACAACACTGCATCTCTCAACGGCATGATTGTGTCAATGACATTACTAAATGAGCCCAGGAATACTTCCACTGTCAATAAACACAATCTGTTATGCCATCTGCAGATGCCAGCTAAAGCTCTATGATGTAAAAAGGAAGCCATATTTGAACATGGTCCAGAAGCACCATCGTGTCCTGTGGAGCCAAGACTCGTTTAAAAAATGGACAGTTTCAAAGTGCAAAGTTTCCATCATGTTATCAGCGTTCAGCTCAAATCTATATCAGGCAAGAATGAAACCAAATCCCGACACCAAAATGCCAAAAACTCATAAACAAAAACAAACAAAAAAATTGTTGTAAAGTCTGAGAATGACAAGCAATATTTATAAGCACTCCTCCTTTACACAAGCTCTACACGTGGTCCAGGCAGGAGTAGACTTTGTAACTGCGAAAAACTTCTGGACTACTAACATTTTCATGAATGCCAACATGCATACATTTTGTTCCACTCACAGTTTATGCACAAATCGGTTCTGCTCATGTTTTATATGTGCTGCACATACATCACAGTATGTAGTATCTACTGCACACAAGCTGTCAATTACTATGTAGTATTCCAGGGTTAAATCAATCGTGCTTTAACATTCATAAGCCAGTTTCTAGTTTTTGTAAAGAAGAAACACACAATCTGGGAATTTTTCACAAACTCAAGTGTTTGGACGTTACATACTATCTGCTACATTTCGACAAAATCAGTTTTCCCTCACCTAACTCTTTAAAACACGTTATCGATATAAATCCAATTATATATAGATGAAGTACATCCTCTCTGTAAGTACTCAAGTATTATTTCAAGTATAGCATTTACATACACATTACATTCTGTCTTTTTTCCACATTTTGTAAATTGTAGGAATGTGTGTGCACAGTCCTTCCATGCAATAATCTATGACTTTGTAATTTGACAGTTTTATGATACTTAGCAAACTCTCAGTCCCCACCTTCACTCAGGTGCTTTTCCTGTCCAGAGCAAGGACTAACACTTACGTGTGAACAGTTATGAGCAGTTCACAGACCTGGTGATATAAATAAACAGGTTTGCTGACCCATTTTAAGCCTCACAGCAAAACTGCTACCCAGGTAAATACAATCCCTTCTCTCAACCCTGTGTCTTACGAATCCTTTTGTATTTCAACCAAACTCTAAAGATGCCTCACATTGTTGTTAACACTGTGATGCTTGCAGGGGACAGGTGGGAATAGGCTCCAGCCCCCCGTGACCCTGAGCAGGATGAAGCAGGTGCATAAACTAGATGCACTGATGGATGGATGCTTGTAAGGTATGCAAGCGGTGTTCCAGACAGCCGTGCCTTAACAAATATATGCACTGCATTTAATGCAGCACCCTGAACTCAAGGCAACATCCGAGACTATAAAGATGCTGTAATATTGTAAATGATTGCACAAGGCAATAATCGGTAAGTGCTAATGTCTTTGAACTTGTGAGGTCATACATGCACCTCGCATAAGTCATCTGTCCTTGGAAGCCATAACAACATAAAATTGGGTTCAAATATTGATTTTTTTTTTCTGTAATCCTCGCCCTCTCTATCACACAAAGACAATACACACATATGCGTGTGCGCACACACACACACATAGACACACTTCATTTCCATCCATCCATCCATTATCTCCCGCTTGGTCTGGAGTCGGGTCGCGGGGGCAGCAGCTTCAGCAGAGAGGCCCAGACCTCCCTCCCCCTTCATTTGTTGTCCAAAATTACACATGATCATCTCTGAACTCACCATCCTCTTTGTCTCTGTCTTAGTGTTAATAACTTGCTGACTCATTTCATTGTTGAGAGACGACGTCCTTTAAAAGGCCAAATTTAGCATTTTTTATCCATAGAGCTTTAGAACAGGAAGAAGAGAGGAGGGCATGTAAAACAGTTCACAAACATTCATCATCTTCTGCCTCTCAGAGAGTCACATAATCAGTCACACAGCCACAGCCGCTGACTTAAAACACTAAGTAAATCCCATAATTTGAATTTCTACGATCTCATAATTCATAAGACTGTCAGATAAATTCAATCTCTCAAGCAGAGTGTTTGTTTAATAACTGAATGGAAAGCAACATCAATAAATATAACATCTAAAGTAATTCATGCTTTGATGAGTGCATGAACTGTATACTGTGTGAGAAATGCAAAGATATATTTCAAGTTAATTAAAAGGATTGGTGATCTTCGGTACTTTAGTCACTTTTAATAGTAGTAGTAATAGGTATTATTGACACAATCATTCTTATTCTGGTGATCATTAACCGGAGCCCAAAAATATGTTACTTTACCAACATTAATAGTCTAATAGTCATATTAGGAGTGTTTATCTAGATACGTGTATGCTTGTATATATAGATGTGGCATATATGCATAGAATTACGAAAACATATGTACATTTTTGTAAAAAGGTCTGTGTTTAGGTATATAAAAGCATATTTGTATTCATACATAAACATTGCTAAGAATTAAAAATTCTCCATCTTTTACAATGGTACCTCTACTTACGAACATCTCTACATATGCAATTTTCAGGTTACGAAATGCCTCAACAGGAAAATATTGCCTCTTGTTAAGAAAGAAATTTCAGGATACGAAAGACAAAAATACAGTAGCGCTGCTACTCGCAGCTCCCAGAGTTTACCGAACGTAAGCATAGCTGTTGGCTCTGTATCTCGATTTGAAAGCGATGCGTCCAAGCTGCTCTGCCATTGGCTATCGCTTAGCATCTTCCTGGCATTGCCCATTGGCTAGGAGGGCCCCTTGTCTGTATGAGCGTAACTCAGCAACCCAGATAAACGAACAATTTTTACCTCCGACCAAGGAGGTTGTTTTTGCCAGGCGTTTATCTGTCTATCTGTCTATCTGTCTGTGTTCAAGATAACTCAAAAAGTTATGGATGGATTTTGATGAAATTTACAGGAGTTGTCAGAAATGTGAAAAGGAAGAACTGATTTCATTTCGGGTGTGATCCGGAAGAAATCCTGGATTCTGGATCACTTTCAAATTTTCGATAATTGTCGCGCTTGGTGGAGGTCTGTGCTCTCCGAGTGCTTTTTAGTTCTAACATGTATTTCTTACAGCTTTTTATTTTTATTTCAATGTATTATTTATGATTTATAAAAAAAAATATATATGTTTGAATTTTGGGGGGCTTGGAAGGGATTAGGGCATTTACATGGAAAACGTGTCTCTACTTACGAAATTTTCAGGTTATGAAACTACTTCCAGAACCAATTAATTTCAGGTAGTAGAGGTACCACTGTATATTACATGTTGCTTCATGGTATAGATGATAAAGTTAGAAAATGTACACATGGGTAATTATATGTGTTTATGTTTACACATATATGTCTGCATGTGTAAAGGTGTGTTTGCATGTGTAAGCACGTGCCCGTGTATCTGGGCATGGACATATACATGCATATGTGCATGTATAGGCACATGTAGCGGACACATGTACATTTTGTGCTTGCACTGTGGATGAAGTGTGTACATGCACGAATACATGTATAGGTTTGTATGTGGTGACATATCACCATATATGAATAAGCTTAAGCACTAGTGAGTGTATAAATTTATACTTGTTTAACATTTCTCTTGTTACTGTCACTAATTAAACATTTGGAGATGAGTTCATTACCACTACTATACCTAAATGACTATGAATACTTGACTAAGTGACTTCATTGTTAGTATGGAGGCATGTTCCTTATTATGGTTACATCAATATCGATGAATATGTATGTATTTGTAGGTGTGTATGTCTGTCTGAAGTGATAAGTAATGTATACATGTACATTCAAAAGTCTACTCACAAGTCTAGCTCATAGACATTTATGCTTTACACCCCCCCACCCCCCTTCTATCAACACAATCTATAATGTTTACATTAATTCTACACATGTGCACAGGCCTCCTCTACAACAGCTGAGCAGTGTTGCCATCACCTGGGCCGCCTCCCATCGCCATCTCCACCCATAAAAGATCATTCGTGGCAGACTGTTAGCCACACACAGATCTGCCGCCATTGTACTTTGAGATTACCTTGTTGGACTAGTGTGGTTTATTGTATTGTGTGTTTGTTGCTGCACTATGTGAGAGCTAAGCCTGTTAAAAACCTGTTTTTCGGTTCATTGTTGGATCTATGTTATTTTGTTTTATTTTTATTTTTTTCATACCACTAATAAACGGCTAGCCGCCTTATTTACGCACTTTGTTACTCCCATTTCTTTTACTACTAGGCTCACTCACCATCACTGCGTCGTAACAGCTTGGTAGGAGGTGTTCATACAGTTTTCTGTTAGTAGTTTTCTCTACTTTCTATATATTATATTTTAAGTTTGTTCTGTATCACAACACAATCCCCTACACAACACACTTCACAACTCAACACACATCACACCCTCACCGTCGCATCTCTTTAATTGTCTTGTCTTTCAATATCTCACTGCTGGTGTTTTTTAGTCCTCTCTGACAGAATCGGGAGTTAAGATGTTAATAAAGATCTTTACTGCCAGAGAGGACTGGTGAAGGACATGTTCACCCTTCACATTAGCACAAAAAAAAATCTGCAACCAGATTAAATTGCACATACACAATAGATGGTTTTGCTATATGATGGCATTAACCATGAATGTAAATGCAGACAAATAAAAAGATTAGTGATGATCACATTTTTGTATTTTTCAGAGTTTGACTCCATCAAACTGCTGTGCGGCCGCAGCTTTAAATGTGACTAAAACATGAAGATTTAAAGCAATTTTCAATCCACACATTTGGTGTGAAGCAAAAACCTACAACCAGCAGGGGTTCAATTGAAAACAAAGTTCATAATGGTATTCAGTGACTGATAGGTTGCTTTGTTGCACAGAGAAATACGCCTCGTTGCACTTAAACTGTACACACGGTTCCTCAGGGTCAGGTTTCTTTTTGTATATATATATATATATATATATATATATATATATATATATATATATATATATATATATATATATATATATATATATATATATATATATATGAATTTGTTTTTGGTCCACTGTAATAATATGTTAAACTTTTTTATACACATATTTTCATTGGGAACCAAACATTACAAAAATCTAACTTGAAATTATAATATGTTAAACTTGCAGGGCAGGGTAATACTTCTTAATCTCTGAAAGGGGGAAAAAAAATCGGAATTAATTTCTGCAGGAGGCACCCTCAAGGGCGCACAAATAATCATGAACGTGTTTTATTTACAAGAGCAGGCGTTATTGCACATGCTGACTGGGAGGAATTATTCAGCACCAACCTGCTGACCTTCAGTTCTAACTGATGATATCAAATAAAGCTGAGAGAACACAGACGAAACCCTGCAGGAATTATATGTGAGCGGGGGGGGGGGGGGGACTCTCATCCCAGAGAGTCAGCCATACATACACAAACTAGAAGCCTAACATGCATGAAGCCTTGACACCGTCCCCTGATGGCAGGGCCCCTCTGGGCTGAGGGGTAACCGTGACCCCGATCACTCACTTCCAACCCTCCACCCCCCACCCCCCACCCCCCCGATAGACGTCTCAAGGATTTAACAATGTTGTAAAGATGGAGATCCCAGTCTCTCCTTTTGCCAATTTACTGAAACCAACAGCAGTGGTGATATGATGTGATTACTGTGAAAATTAAGATAATTGAACGTAGTCAGGCTTTGTCACTGTCAGTGTGTAACCATAGCAACCATGACTGTCAGAGGACAGTGGGTATTATATCATGGACTGGGATAATGCTTTATTATCATGACTGTGGACAGCGTTATCCCACATCTGAAAGTTTACCTTGATCAATAGCCGAATGGTTCCCAAAGCCTTATGGGAAATGTAGTACCAGAAGGAGAGCTTGCAGATGGCACTCGACTCTTTCCACACGGAGCTCCTGATATGAGCTTTGTCACCTTTCAGTCCCACTGGCATTGCTTCTAGGTAGAGAAAATGACCTAGAGGGAGAAGGAAGTAAGAGGAATTGATGTAGGAGGAGGGGAGGTCAGCGCGAGGAATTTTTTGCAGCCTCTGACGAATCACAGCAAGGTCAGGAAGAGTGTGCGGCAGGGGGAGTAAAAGCAGAGGTCAGAGAGTAATCTTGAACACATCTCCTATTCCTTTTGATCCAGGGGAGCATTCAAGCACATTCAGTAAAGTTAAGAATAGTAGAAAAGTGGCAAAAATATCCAGGGATGTGGCAGGATGCAAAGCCAAAGAGGGTCTTTTTGCAAATATGCAACACTTAGATTCTGGAGAGTCATTTCTCATATGCTTTTACTTTCTTATTGTAATAACGTTGAGTACTGAAAAACAATTTATTATCCATTTTCAGAAAATCCAAACCAGCCACTTAGATTTTTTTTCCATGTCTTTTTGTCATGGACTAATTGTGTCTTAATGCAGTACTTTTCATTGCTAATAGCAGAATGCACCATTCTTGTCCCAGATTTTACCTGGTTTCATAATTGTATTTCATTGTTATCCGGACCATTTTCCCTACCATCCAAACCCAACAGTTATACTCTAACAGTTCGATCAGGACACATCACAAATCCCAGCTGAGCCATGCGGCACCCCTGTAGGAGCTCTTTGGAAGCAAATTTGCATTTGTGCTTATTTATTCACGTGCAGTATATAGCGTTTTTACCCTGGACCTCTGATAATGGAATTTTCTCCCTGTATCAATCATCTGAATGCTCTGCTGCTGTACATTCTCATTTGGTGAAATAGCTCATTGATTTGGTCCGTGACCTGAATTAAACTTTGTGGAGTGCTTTACCAGCACTTTGGTGTAAGGCGAGAAATGTTAAATCTGTGTACTTTTATTGTAGAATCAGGAAGAAAAGAAGATAAAAATGCTCATAGAAATGGAAAATTTATACAATTATGAATCAAAGAGGAGGCTACAATAGTTAGGGGCTTGACTTTAATAATTATGTTTTCACACAGGCTTTCCGTTTAGGTTGGTTTCACGAAGCAGGATAAATACTTTACCATTCTCATCCGTGAAGGTGTGATCATACGGAGGTCGCATGCTTTGGACAGATCCAGTACCCAGCACCCAGTCAAAATTGTCAGCCAAGGAGTTCTTCCAGCCGCAGCGGCCACTCTCAAAGGTGCAGGAAGTCCCACAACCGTTTTCATCTGTGCCATCTCCACAGTCGTCTGTGAAGTCACAGCTCTGCTCTGGAGTAAAACACCTGCCATTTCCACAACGCATAGAGCCTAGAGGACAGAAGTCTGGGGGGGGAAAAAAAGACACAGCATGACACAGCTGCTTTATACAATATGTTCTTATCTGTGCAGTAATACTGTTACACCTTGTTCTTGTTTGCTTTTGTACAGTCGTGCGATATGTCTGAAAATCTACTGATTCCTAAGGGGACTTCCCTCTTGGTGTTTTTCTGAGCACGGGTAAATCTTATGGGCGTTGCAGAATTTGCATTTGTGCTGTGGATTTTGAAGGGGATGTGCTGTGCTTGCTAGCAGTGGAAAACTGAATAGCTAGCAGGCTTTTTGTTTGGAAAAACATCATTCAGTGGTTTGACTATATAGTGAAACTGAATGGATTACAAGTGTAACAGCGATATACTGTTCATCAGCCTATCGCTCACCATCGAGCATCGAGCCGTCCATTTAGAACTGTACGTTCCTTGCTTTGAACACGAGGGGCATATTACATACTTCAAAAGGACTTACAGAGAGCATCTGGAAACGAGGAAAGGAATAGTTTATATTAGCTTAGCATGAAGAGTGAGAGGAAAAGGAGAAACAATTAATCTGGTTCTACCTGCAAGTAACTTAAGGCAAATCTTTTTTTTTTTGGTGGTGGTGGGTGGGTGGGGTGGGGTGGGGGGCTCAGCAGTACTGGCGTGGTGCCGCACTGAGAGACAGTTCTGCATGGACCACAACCTTGTTGGAAATCAGTGTTTCCAGCACAGATGTGGTTATGGCTGTATTTTCTGCAACAAAACTGGGCATTTTGACCACTTGGAACAAAATCGCATGACTGGGTACCTTCACATTTTCCCAGCGTTGCAGCACATAAGCAAAACAAATAACCTCTGCCCCCCCCCTTTATTTCCTTTTTAGCACGAATTAAATGTTTGCACTTCCGGTCTTGCTAGCCTCTGGTCTGTGCTTCTGTCACACTCTTAATTTCTCTTCCATCATAACTTCCTTAAGCATCTTTGTTTCCTCTGCTGTGATATTCACTGTAACTCTGTAAGCTGATTTAATTGCTTCATGATTTCATTACTGTTGATGACCCAGCTGTCCGATTGGGATGGAGGCAGGAACTTACTTTGTCTGGGTATGGATGATCACTGCAGCTAGATAACGCTTCATAAAAGTAAGCAAATATTCCTTCAAATGAAATGAGAACCAATTTTCTTACATCTTATTTTCAAAAAAGTTCCTTTAAAAAAGAAACTTATTTATGGTAAACCATGACTCCGCATTTAAACAGCCTTGCAAGAGTTGAGTATCAACTTAAGAGCACTAGAAGTTAGATCTAGAGAATGAAGACTGTCTGAATGCAGCATCAGGGTCTCTTTAAGAAGCTTATGAAGACAAAAGAACATGGGGCTGTAAGCCCAAATCACTGTATCATTGGTGGCGATGCTTGAGGGGGTAAAATCTGCTTCTTTTGGAGCCATGCATTCCATTAGGGTCGGTGCTTAGCTTAGGGGGGTGTTAGACAAGGAGATGAGGCGTGATGAAGAGGGGTGGTCCCTGTAATTAAAGGAGAGAAAGGGGTATAAGTCCTTCCTAATCCTTTGTTCCTCTTCAGATGCACAGGACCAGAAGCAATGTGCCCCAAACAAAAGGGAAAAGGAAGCCAGGAAGCCAGAGCTCCTGGCTGGGCAGCCAGGCCACTTGGCTGCAAACTCAGGATGTAAGTGGATTAGTTTTAAAGAAAAAGGTAGTTTTTGAAGTGACTAACATTCCACTTCACGTCCAGCAGTCAGTCTCCCTTCACCTGTTTCTCTCTGAATGTAAACAAATTCATTTATGTACATATTTTCTTACACGGCTAACTTAAGGGCACCACGTCCTCAAGGACAATATGTCAGGCGCAGTGTACATGATGACTGCCCCCTGGTGAGCTGATGTTGCTGCAGACCAACATTTAAATATAAATCACTATTAGAAGTCTAACAGATAAGCTGAAGTTACCAAGAAACATCAGCAAAGTGTGTTGGTAATCCATTGTATTATTATTGCGTTATTATCACTCTTATTACTATCAGAGGACTCCCATTCATACCGTTCATTCATAGATAAATCATAATACATTTTATATGGATTATACAAATCCAGTCCATGCCAGTGCATAGTCAACATGAAATAAACATGAAATCAGTTTCAGCGCAGACCAGTAGATATGCAGTATGTGCATGTTGCAGTCAGGCTTTTTGCATTGGATGGCATGTAGACTAAAGCTGTGTGGGGTTAAAAAAAAAAAAAAAAAAGAGCCTGAGAGGTGGCAGTATATAATCCCAGTTCCTGCAGTCTCTGGCCTCATCAATACTACTGTACATCTTCTGCAGCCTGCAGCTGCCAAGACACAGAACAATTTTCAACCTTAGGTCTTCTCCTTCTTGGCTCCTTAACTGCATGATGAACTTCACTTACTCTCCAATCAGTGATGTTACTGCCTAACCTAAAAGATCTGAACAGTGCAAACCTCCACTAAATACATGCAATCTTAAGCCTCTGTGCCAAATCACAACCATGTTTGATCTCTGATGATCGTTCAGTATCTATCTCTGCAGAACTATTTCTGTTACCAGGAGAATCTTACACAAGACGGCATAATGAAGCACCATTTTGGGAAACATACAATCTTTTTTTGTTCTTGATTGGATAATGTCTGAAGTGATTGTGTGGAAGTACCCATTAGCTCTATTGGCTGTGGAGATTGCATGGAGGTGTCAGTCATCCACATTGGTAAAGTCTTTCCAGATATCGACTTGTGTCAACACCTAAAGCTCAGCAACTATTCATCAGGGGACCGTGGTACAAACAAATCCAAAAGAGTTATGATTGAAAGAGATTATTTCCTTTGGTGACACATATTTACATGTTCTAATAAAACAAGTCATTTAGTTTGACTAAATGTGGCCAAACTGGCCAATGTTAAATTTAAACTTTAAATGTTAACCCTCTTCAAATGAACGTGTAGTTGCAGAAACATACTTATTTTATACTGGGTATATCATCATTTCAAGCAGGAAATTCAAAACTATTACTTGTTAGTGAGAGTGAAACCTTTAAGACCTTCAAGAAATATGTCACATCCCTCTATTCTCTATCATGACTTCGTGCCTCTGTTTCCATCCTGCTTCATTTTCTGCTTGTTCGGGAAACTTTCCCGTCCTGTTTTGGAAACTGATAATTAAAACAAATAAAAACACCTTCATGTCTGTTATGTTTGATATTTTCAAACCAGATAATACGCTAAATTAAGATATGCAAACACCAGAATACTCTCAAATGAAGTTATATTTATAGTTTTAACTTTGTTCTGCTGTGACCTTGTTTTCCCTTTTTTTTTTTTTTTTTTAAATTTTTTTGCACAGATTTGAAACACATTTTGTTCACAGGAAAACTAGGGATGGATAACATGTTGCACCGGCCACCAATGCTGTAAGATGGACAAAAACAGGATGTTTCTCTTTAATATCAGTGGAGGCGTCCAACTGAACAAAGATAAGCTGTTGGTCAGACGCATCTTGTAATTACTGCACCAACAAGGAATCCTCCTTAGCTTTACTGCACTAAATATGAGACCACTTTACTCCTACTTTACAATGGTTACAATGATTAATACTCCTGCTCTGCTGGAAACTGGCTAATCACTCTAACAGACGGCGAAATGGTAGGATAATCGAAAAAAGAGACAGCTGTAAGAAAAATTACTCTCACCACAACTGCAGAGAAAACCTCTGTTCAAAACGACTTAAAGCTTCAGATTCATTGCATTTAACCGGTTCATATTTATAGCAACAATTTTGACAAATCATCTCCTCCCTCTGAAAAGGTTACCTCATAAAAATGTAAGGCATTTAGAGGACCTTCTAATAGCTATATATCTCCCTAAACATAGCTGATATTTAGTCAACACTTTCGTACAATGATATGCATTTAGCTTGAGGCATTTCCCTTCAGCTGATGAATGGAAGGTTTAGTTTTTTTAAGGTAATTGCTTTAAGCAGTCTTTTCTCTTTTTAACTGTGCTTTCCTCATAAATTAAAGCATAATGCTGACTTACAGCTGAAATGAGTGCCGAGTTGCACATAAACATAAACTGGACTTGACTCTGACTTAAACACTGGGAACTCAAGACTGCAAATTTCGTCTGCCACTCTGATGAATATTTTCAAAGGCTTCAACATTTATAAGTGTAACTTCTTTTTGTATGAGTTACCATTTGAGCAGAAGTCATCAGCTTTATAACCTCAAGTTTGAGGTAGTCTGATTCATGTTCTGGTCATGCCAACGTAGATTAGTTTGGCTTTGGTTTCATTTTCATTTGTCATCAACTTACATATAACATCGTCACAAAAATATAAATAATATCATTTGGCACTTGTGTCTCTGCAGATGCAGTTTTATCATATTAGCATTTTTAAAACATGATAAAATTCTCATCAGAAAACAGTCTTGTAGGTACACAGTTGTGCAGCTGTTTGGTGAAAGTACGTAAAAGATTACAGTCCTCCCGCCCCGCCTGCCTGAATTAAACAAGCATCATGAAGTGACCAGGCTGTTCAGAAGCAGTATGTTACGGCCTTCATCTGGAAAACTAATCTTGTTGCAGAGCCAGTTGCTCGCTGGCCTTTCATTCAAGCTGCAGGCCAGGCTTTTTTTTTTCTTTTTCTTTTTTAACTGTGTCATACTTTATAGCAGTGCATTGTTGAGTCATAGTGTGACTGAACTCGCTACTGTAAAGTTAAGAACTTGAGTTTATACTTTACTGAACCTGTCAAAGTTCACTTTTGTTATCTAGTAACACTGCCCACAACCAGTATCTTACTGGATTTTATAGGCCATATAAACAGTGCACTTCCTCACAGCAGACGTTTTTTCCATCATCTCTGCTGGAAGAAACTCAGCCGACTCTCTTCAGAGAGATTTCCCCGTCCTCCTTAGAGGACAGGTCAACAGCTATGTGGATGAGGGATATTTACTAAATATACCAGAGCTTTCTGAGTTGTGAGAGGTATAAAAGTAGCCTCGTCCTTGATCTTATGGCAGTTCATTCTGACAGATATGTCAATGTGTGAAACTCATTCTGTCTCAATCTGTGTTGTAGATCGCTGCTCAAAGTATTTTCACAAAAGTTAGAAAGGGACTTGTTTTGCACTCAACATATACGTATCATTTAGCGTCAGACTTAGTGTCAGAATATCTTACCCCACTTGCCCCTACTAAATAAAATGATAAACTATACATTTTTTTATTCAAACCTGAGCCACAGACAGACTATGTCATGCAGATGACAAATCAAGATTAATATGATGTTATTTTATATTAGAAAATAAAAGCCTACAGATGAAGGTGCCCATTAAAAATTCCAGTTGTGTAAAAGAGGACCAGTGGGAACAAACAAACAAAGTTGTAAATTAAATAAATATAAGTTCCAAGCGGTGAAGCAGGTACCTGCTGGAGGTGCAGGAGTGCTGTCCGTTGAGGTAGCTGAGGGGGCGAGGAGGCACCCGGGAGAGAAGATGATGTCATCCAGGCAGATGTCCCCCCTTTCACTGCGGCCCACCTTGCCCTCAAATACGACCTGGAAGTCCTTGGTGCTGCTCAGCGGGATCTCCCTCATCTGCCAGTAGTTTCCCTGATTTCCCGTCAGGTTCAGGAGAAGATGATCACGTCCTTCGCTTTGGGTGAGCACGCTAAGAGTTCCGATACCCTCTCCAGACATGTGAAAGTAGAAGCGCATCTGGACAAACAACAGAAAATCAGTATTTAAAAAAAAAAAAGTTTGACGCAGTAATTGAAATACTACTGTCCATTTAATTATGTGTAATTAAGAGCTCCTGTTACATTCTGTACCTTCATGTTTCAACAAAAGCTCAAAGCTGATGTTGGATTTCAATGCTGGAAACAAATATTACTATCCATTCTTTAAATACTCATATGCAATCTAAAAGGGTAAAGTAACATTTGGAGTATGATTTCTGAATGATGGGCTTATTGCTGGCCGAGTCAAACACTAATTTTACTTTCTCCTCAGTTGTGCCATCCTCACAGCAAAACATAAGGAGAAACACAAATAATAAGTTCTAATCCACTCAGTCACATGATTGATGTACTTTTCTTTTTAGTCTTTGTCTTTATCAAAAGACAGAGAGAAACTTTTTTCTCTCATGCAGCACTGAGATATTGATGTTTTATTGGCTTCTCCTAAGATGGAGGCACACTTATGAGCCACAGCAGCACACGACTAATCCCTCTGAGGAAAAAAAAAAAGCGTCCATCCTTCTCTCCTCCTCGCTTCCATCTGTGCAGCCCCTCCCCCTTCAGTTTCATTTGTGCCTCTTTGGCAAGTGTGTGATTGATTGGCAGGTCAGGAGAGCGATAAGACAGACATGACACCGAGCAAGCTGGGCAGTCAATCAAGAAATCATTCCTGGGGGAGGCTGACAACACGCGCACACCACCGACGTGCAAACACCTACAGCACATACATTTCAATTTAACTGTTATTTACAAAACATTTTCATCATGTAGCTGCAAGCAAAAGAAGGCCGTACTTTCAAAAATAACTTTGTCAGATGAAAAGCTGCAGAATGGTTTGACATTTTCAGAAACGCACACAAGCACCGTCTTGCTGATTGTCACATGAGAAGATAGATCCGACTCAGCTCTGTTGCTGAAAGATGAAATCAGCAGCTCATTAAATCAGCATCACAAAAAGATAAGGAAACAGAGAGATTAAAACCTTAGATTAGCACATAAGTTCCTGTAAAAATTACAGCTTTGAGTTTGAAAACCTTTTCGTGGATGCCACTTCTGCAGATATACCAAATGTCACATCTTGGACTACTGCCTAAATTGTGATTACTATAATTTGTTCTCCGAACTGCTCACTCCTTTCTCGTCGTCTACCAGATTCAGCTCTTCCTGCCACACATTGCCTGATTACTACTGATACTGGTGACTGATTAACCCTGCTCAGCATTTAAGCTCTGCTCTCCATTTTCCTCATGCCGGATTGTTTTAGCCATGCTAGCACTTTCATAGATCTTCCCGCCTTAGTTTTGTTCAGACTAATTACTGGTGAACTAACCTCCTTCAGTAGTAAAACTCTAAAGGAGGGGTTTCCTGGGTCTGCCTCATTCATTTGAGTATATTTTTAACTTGTTTGCACTTGTTTCAATTAATTAGTCTGCAAGCTTCAGATTGGTGTAAATGTCATACACACGGCACAACCGTCCAGTATTTTACCGTAAAGGCACTGCACTCATTAAAAACCACTTCAACCCATTAAGTAAAACATGAGCTCTACTGAAAACATGATTCTTGAATTTATGGAAGGTTTCTAAAATACTGACAAAACATTATTTTCAATTATTTATCATAGGAAAACAGGCTCTTTCCAAGATTCTAAGTGCAAATGGATTTTATTTGTTTTCTTAATTTCTAATTTTATTAGGCTGAAGCAGTCTTTTATGTTATTATTAAGTAATTAAACCAAGAAGTATTGAAACACAGAGAGGGTTCTGTTCTGTTGGGTTCAGGGACTGAAAAGATTGCACAACGAACTAGAACATTAAGATAACTTTGGACAGATCGTCTAAGCTCAGTTGCTGAAACAAAACTGAACCATGAAAAAGAAATAAACAAATATATTTTTAGCATGAATATTTAATATAAGAATAAAACAGCTTGGTGCACACTGCAGCATAAGATCCTCTGTGTGTGCATTTATCCGTTTCTCACAAATGTAGTTAAAACATGCAAACCCATTATTTATGACAGTATTTCTGTGCAACACTTAACTTTCTGACTGAAATGCAGGAATGGATGCAACAAATGATTATTAATCGACTAATTTCATGCTATCTGCAAAGAAAATAAAGTAAACGTAATTTTCCACTTTTCATAACTTTTTCTGATTTGTTTTTGTATATCTTGAGATTAAAGGAAATTCTGGAGTCAAAGAAATCCTACATCTATTATTGGATGGTAAGGAGTGCAAACCTTTGTTAGGGACCAAAGCGACGTGGACAGAAGTGGTTTTGAGCTTGAACAGAATATACGTTTGAAGCTAAACGTCCATTAATGCTAGCCCAGAGGAAATTCTGCGTACTTCAGAATAAATGGATTTATTAAACCTCTGACAAGACTTAAAATTGTCACATAAGTGAGTATCCTCATACTTGCGGATATATCCCACAGATAATCTGAGATCACTTTAACTTTATATGTGTACAAAAACATTATTACGAAAAACTGTTTGTGCAGGGATGTCCCTCTGTTTACAGCTATGTTGTCATAAGTCTTTGCAAGTTAAGTGACAATGCCTCACAAACTACAATCAATAAATGCAAAGGGAGGACAGTTCATGGTCTCTGCTTCAATAGAAGTGGATTCAGGATAAAATAAGCAAGTGTTAGAAGCAGAGGCCATAAAGTCTCTGCCTTCTGTGTCAAGTTACAGGACTTTCCGTAATTTTGGTAATCGGCTCGAACAGACTTATATATATATATAGATATATATATATATATATATATATATATATATATATATATATATATATATATATATATATATATATATATATATATATATATATATACATATAACATATCAGCAAACATTTTGTAAACATACAGGATTAAAATAACCTTAGTTCCAGTATAACTCAAAGATGTTTCAATTCATGTCCTTTTGGTACAGTTTATACTCCTTAGCATCTAATAATAAATCTTGGTTTGTTTTATTTCTGGAATTTCCCTTCAATGCAGATTCATCACAGGAGTCCAAATGTGCAGTAAGTGTCTTTAACTTTTTGATTCCTTAATGTGATTGAGCTTTAGGGCCCGATCTTCCGCCAGATCTGCTAAAGCCGCTATTAAGGGATAGCGGGTAGCGGGAGGGGCGTTCCCCGCAAAGAACGCAATCTTCCACCTTGCTAAACCCGCTATCGCATTTGCGCTACCCGCTTCATTATCCATAGGAGTGGTTAAGGCGTTCCACCTGTTAAACCAATCAGTGTGTCAGTAGCCATTGCCTTTAAGAGCAGGTTGCGCTACCCACAAACCGCTATGGAGCGTCTTTTCATCCAGACTGGAGCAGCTCTCGTACGCAGCTCATCTGGGACTCTGCTGTAGAGCTTCCTCCTCTTCCTTCCTTCTCCTCTGCACTGATATATACATATAAATATTTTTACACAGATAATTCCTATCGGCAGCCTGAAAGTCCTAGATAGTTGGTGCGCTTCCAGTAAACACACTCTGGTCATCTATGGATTAACTGGTGAGCAAGCCGTTTAAGACGATCTCTGCTATTTTCTCAGGGGTTCAACTGAGGCCAGATCACGCTTTTTATACAACAGTTAATGCGAGAGGTAGAGCTGTTTGTGCACGTCCACATGTGACCAGGTGGACGCGCATTGATACCATTTAGACGCGCTCTTGTACGCACCGACATGCAGGTTGCAGGTAGCGGGTGGTCTGACCACCCACAACCCCAAACTCACGATGGCAAGATACCGAGTTTGCGGAAAGGGCAAAAGACACACTCATTGCCACACCTACAATATGAGTAAGGGAGTCGGCATAACGGGTAGCGGCTTTAGCGAGTGGAAGATTGCATTAGCAGTTAGCGGAGGTTCCTATACCTGCAATTTGAGGGTAGAGGCTAGTGTTAACGGTTAAGGGGAAGTGTACGATCGGGGCCTTAGTCTCATGTCTTGAATCAATGCCTTTGTGTAACTGCCTAACCCTTTTTCCCTTTTCCCTGTGCGTCATGGCCTGACCTTACACTGTGAGCTCCTGCTGCTCAGTAAGGGTCCTCTTACACGGGCGGTGTCACCAAATGCCTGAGGGAATGAGCTCTCCAGGTAGAGGTAGTGTCCAGAGGGGTCCCTCAGGGTGTGGTCAGTCGATGAGCCAGTTCCAAGTGTTGGAGTGCTGCCCGCTTTGATAAGCCAATCGAAGTCATCTTGTTGGCACTGACGCCAGGAACAGAGGTCAAACTCAAAGTTGCAGTGTCCACTAAAGCCCTCTGAAAGATAACAATAAAAAAAAAAAAAGAAATCAATCCAGGCCATTCAATTAGCTGGAAATTAATTTTTCCCCAGAACCCCTCAATCAGACTTAAAGGGAGGCCTCACGGCAGATGTAGGGGTCCTCGTCTGAGTTGTCCCCACAGTGGTTGATGAAGTCACATAAGTTGTCCTGAGGGATGCAGTGGCCATTAGCACAGGCGAACTGCTCTGCTGTGCACGGCTGGTCTGATGGAAGAGGAGGAGAGCAGTCCACGAAGCTGACATCATCTATCACTGGATCCCCCATGTAGCTGATCCCTCGTTTAGCTCTGAAAACCACCTGATGGAGGACAACAAACTTGGGTCAGATCTGTAGAGAAACTCAATGTTTTTAGACAACTCAGTGCAACAAAACTGCAAGAATCTTAGTTCTTTTTTTTAATGGCTCATTATGTTGTTTCTCAGGGCAGAAAAAAAATAAATAACCGGTAGTCTCATTGAGATTCTCTTTTTTTAAACGAGCAGCCGGCTGCTGAATGTCGTACCAGTACTGATCTGAGTCAGATTAAAAGGTCTGACAAAGGTTAAATCAAATTAGTTTGATTTGAGAGCGGAAGCAGATAAAATACCAGTTTCTGACCTTCTGTGATTTTTGTGCAAAATTGAACTCCATAGTTTACCAGAGTGCAGTTGAAAGTGATCTTTTTTTTTTTTTTTTGCTCAGATGGTGCCTCTATACGTATGGAGGTTAAGTGCCTTTTACTACACTGTCTTAACTTTCTTCGGCCTCGACCATGATATGATGGTCCACTGTATCTCTGCTTTATCATAAAAACGTCGCTGACCATCCTTGGCGCGTGACGTAGTGCCTTAAAGCCATATGCAGCTGTCGAGAGAGATAACCAGGACACGAGTCTGAAGTTACTTTGGGTGGTTTCCACTGATAGTAGGGATGGGAGCCTGGCGACAGGACCTAAAAGTAATCAGATATTCCTTCAAGTGAAACTGGAACGAAAAAAAAAAAGAGTGATACTATTTGTAGACAGAATGGTTATTGAGAATTTGGCCATATCATTAAAACTGCAGTTTTTTTGAAGGACCAGCAGGATAAATCCTGATCCGGTGCTCAAACAGACACCAGACCGTACAGACGTTTACCAGGCAGTGAGCATCTGATTAAAAATAAGCATTCATATTAAATTCTGTGGGGAAATATTTTAGGCAAAAAAAACTGAGCATTTTAAAAGCAGTTTTTGTGATTCACTGTGATCTTGATAGATTATGATGATTATGATGATGAGCCACTTATGAGCTCCTCTCGTGCTTTAACAAAGCTCTGTTGTGCAAATCGCATGAACACATTAATTTTACAATAGTAAATGATAAAAGCCTGAGGTGGTGGTGGGAATAAAATGTATGACTTGATCTATTTAAATATATCAGATGTATCATCAGATATTCCTGGTGCTAAAAAATTGTAGCGATATAAAATATTCAAATTAGACAAAAAGGATCACAATCAAAGAGACAGAGATAAAAAGGATGAACAATATCACTCAACATTTTGCATACGATTTTTAAAAAAAAGGAACTTTAGATTAATTGAATTACATGGAGCTGGAATCTTAAATTATTTCTTGGAAGAAAATTCACTGACAGACCTGGAAGTTGTTTGATAATCCCAAAAACACTTCTCCTCTTCTCCATTTGTTGCCTTGGTTACCAGTCTGAGACCAGACCACATGAGTCTCATTTTTGTGCTTCAGCAGCACCTGCAGATATTAGAAAAAAAACAACAGACCTGAATATTTCTGTAACTCATGATCTCATCAGACATGGCTGCACTCTGAGTCTCCTACTGAGATGATCTTCTCCTCCTACCTGCAGGGTACCCACGGTGAACCCATTCATGTGGTACCAGAAGATCAGGGTACATTGTGGCCCAGTGGAGGAGATCATAGGTGTCTGAAGATCAGTGATTTGACCGTAGCCTCCGTTCGAACTGTCTGCACTCATGTACCAACCGTCAGGGCTGTTGCTATTAGTGAAACAGTAGAAAATACAGAGCTAAGATCAAACTTAGCTGCTGATTTTATAGTGAGTTGAGTTAATTCATGGTTAAAACAATTATCAACTTGACAATGCATGTGACCAAACATGACACATGTTCTCGTTGTAGGTTTAATTGATCTAAGAGGCCCAAAAATATTGAGATAAAGTCTGTATCCAACAGCAACAGTAAGATGCTCTCGAGGGATCTTACTTATACACCTGTAATAAGAATCCTCACTTTTTTACTTTCTTGAATATCTATAAAAGCAGTGGCTCCGCTTCATTTCAATAAAACACAGCATTCCCTCTCTGTTTTACTCATTCTGCATGGATTTAGAGCTGCAGTGCAAGTGACGGAGATTTTCATTCAAAAGGTTGTTATGAGAGAAGATAATGTCTGCAGCTGTCGCAGAGAGAAGAAATTACAAAAAAAATGTAGATGAAGTCTGCTGTGAGAGCCCGCTCTCACCACCCCAGCATTAAAACACAGGCACAGCAGTCACTTCATTGCATATCTTCCAGAGATGAGCATGGCGATTTCAGCAGATTTTCCTGATCTAGAGTATTTATCAATACACATTTTATAATTTATTAAAGCTCAATGCTAAATGATGTATTTACTTTCTTTTTTTGTCTTTTCACTAGAGATGTTACGATACCATTTTTTCTCTCCCGATACCGATTCTTGAGCTGTGGGTGTCGGCCGATACCGACTACCAATCTGAGTATGATATTTCTGTAATATGATTATCATTATCATTGTTGCAAAACATGAATAAATACAGCAAATCCAAGCCATTTATGTCTATATTTATTTCCAAATAGAACAGTATAAAACAGTATTGCAACTGGTAGTGTAATAGAAGTAACCAGTAAATAAATCAGTCCCGTACTCGCCAATACCGATACCGCCATCTTTGGCAGTATCGGAGCAATTTCCAATACTGGTATCGAAACAACACTACTTTTCACCTTGTGATTTGGCTTACTATATTTTATGATTTTTCTTAAGAGGGTACAATAACATCTTAAAACTTGATGAAATTCAAGTTTGTTCAATTCACTGGTAGAATCGTCAACGTTTGCATTGTGTTGTGTTTTTTTAAGTGCAGATGTAAATGTTAAAACATTTTTCAACGACATAAGGTCTGATGTGTCACTGGTCGTATATGATCTATGCTACTGACACTCACAGGGTGTGGTCGTTGGCAGGACGGTGGTACTGCTGTCCATTGTGTATGCTTTTCCCCTGGTCAGTCGCCCAGCGAAATGCATGGTTTGACATTAAAGGGGGGTTGACAATTGTCAAACCACAAGTACTGCCACCTTCAAAATCACACGTTTCCTTCACTGAAGAAAGAGAAGATCAAACAGATGGAGAGAAGAGAAGAGTGGAACAATGCAGAAGGAAATGTAGGAGACAAAAATAACTGGAATTCTACAGAAAACGTATCAAATTATCGATATTATATCATGATACTCATATTGGTGCAATAACAAAAGGATTTCAAAAAAGTTTTACCGCAGCTTGTTTCATCTGATCCATCAGAACAATCGTTTCTAAAGTCACACACTTGACTCGGGGCAACACACTCCCCGTGTGTCCCGCACACAAACTGGCCGTCAGGGCAGCTGTGGGGCAGAACAGTGGGGGTTGGTTTGGTCACTGACGGGCTGATCAGATCAGGGAGCTCCCCTTGAACAAACAGTGGTAGGTTAAACAACAACAACAACAACAACAACAACAACAACAACAACAACAACAAAACATGAATAGAGCCCCAGAATTGTAATCTTTTATGTATAATAATTTACCATCCCAGGGTACACAGTCCAGGAAGGAAAGGTCATCAATGGCAATGTCTCCATGAAAATCATCTCCAACAGTGCCTTCAATTAAAATCTGACAATAGGAAAAGTTAAAAATGAATAAAATTAGTCGACAGGCAGTTTAAAATGTTGTTGTTTGTAATGCCATCAACAGCCTGTATTAGCAGTATTAGCAGCCTGTATTATTATATTAGTTCGCTGATGGTTAATTAAAGCTTGTGTTAATCAATGAAAATGAGTTGTTAGAATACCAATTTTTTATTTTTTTTTTGGTCTAAAACAGGTCATATTCAGTACTCCAGGTAAAGACAACCACAAGGACTCGTGGGAATTTATGAAGCGGTTAAAAGGTTCCTTTTTATAAATGTGAGGTATGTGGTTTACGTGCCATTGTTGCTGTTCTCTGCATGTTGAAGTTGTATTGTTAAAAAAAAAAAAGGTTGGATTATTCTTTAGTTTTGCTGCTAGCAGTGTGTGACAGGGCCGTCTCTAGTGATGTGACTGAATGATTACCTTTTACATGACTGCAAGAAAGTCAACATTTTACCTTAGTAAAAGAAGCTCTCAGTATTTCCAGCTTTTTATCATTTAATTTAGCCTTTTTGCCTTCGCCCTCGGTAAAAAAACAGATAATTCGAAACCTGAATTTGATTCATCAATGTCTGTTTTTCAAGCACCTCCCCTTTATATAATCCATGACAAACAGGGTTCTGTTTTTTTCACTGTGGAGAAACAAGCTTGTCAAACTGGACTCACTCATGAGTAATGACAACAGAAGGTCTATCCTCAGTGATTGATGCTGAGCAGTGAATCTATTAAATGGAGTTTCATCACGCATTTTTAAATACAGACTCTTTGTTTCAACAGCACCACATTGTTTACTGCCACAGACCTACAGAGCTTATATCCGTATATCTACGTTTGATTAGACCAGGGGAATAAATGTAAGTGATTCACAGTGAGATATGACGTGTCTGCAAGTGATATAGACTTTAAACTAAGATTTACATCCGGGTGTAAATAGTACCCAGACATACATCTGTGTGTCTTTACTTACGTAGAACAATAAGGTTGTTTTTTCAGGAAACCTTAAGCATGCTTCTCCTGTTACAATGACAAGATTTACACTGTAAAGACTCCAGGCAATAGTTCATGCTTCCTTGGAGACTTTGGTTTGTGCTCTGCATGTTGGCACCTGTTTTCTCATACAAAAATAAGGTTATATTTTTTTGTTCTAGATTTTACAGAAAACAATTCACAACTTATCAGCAGCTAAAAAAAAAAAAAAATGATGCTTTACCATTAATTTAACAATAAAGCAAAATATGACCTCAAATCAGAGTGTTTCCATTTACAACAGTTAGTATGAAACCAAGATGTTTCATCTTTTGTCTTGTTTAATTTATCTATATACTTTCATTGTTTCATTTCACGACTGAAACACATTCTAAAAAATGTTGGCATTGTAAAACTTTTGAAATTTTGTAACATTGCCATTCCTTCACACAACAGTTCTGGAGTAACAGCACTGAAGATCACAAGCAGTAAAGCATTTCAGCTATTGTTTTGTCCCATTCTTCCAAGGTGTGCAACAGTATGGCACGGCCATTGTAGCTTTTTTAATAATCTTCATGCATTTTCTACTGGGGAGCAGTAAAAAGGGTAGTCTGTTATCCATGCTGCCTTCATCCCCAGCTTTGTCTATGTAATGTAAAAAAAAACGTATTATTCTGACCACAGTACATGTTTCTGCTGTGTGATGGTCCTTCCCTGATACTTCTAGGCCATGAGAGGACAATGCAACAGTTAGCACAATGCTACATTTTCGCACAGCAAAGTCTTTATCGTAGTGCTTTGCAGACGTTTCCCAATGAAAGCCCTTGGAAATGTGGTTATCAGTTACCGATTAATGAAGTTTCTTGATGCAGAGCGGTGTGACGGATCAGATATCACAAGTGTCCAGCTTAGGCTTGAACTTTGATCTTTTACAGACCAAAAACCCTTCCCACTTTTCTTTGCAGAGCACCAGTGCATTAGATGCAAAAGTTTATGCTGTGGGATTTAGGGAGGTTCGCCATGTCCCTTCAATGACAATAACTCATTAATAACATTGCTTTCATAACGAAGAGATCAACTGATTACAAGTGACAGTCTTTCTTTCTGAATGTTTTTTCTCAGTATACCTGGTTTGTTTTTTTTTACTATTAATTAAGTGTAATTGTTTTACTTGTATGTTTTCAAAGATTAATGGTTACAGCCTCTTTCTTTACCTTGGTTGATTTCTCTGAACACCTCCTCAAGCAGTGCTTAAGTGTCAACTGAAATATTGCTTTACTTTTTAAGGAAATAAGTGGAAGGGAAAGAAAGGTGAAAGACATTTACACACAATAAGATTTCATGCAAGGTTTTTGCACATGCAAGCATCAGAAGAAAAGAAAAGATCTGAGGATGAGCCTTAAGCCTTGTTTTGTTTTGAGATAGTGGGCTATGCTGGAGTAATCCATTATAAATACTACAACACATGTTGTAAACATTTTTAAGCTTCTTTCCTGATCCTTGTCTGCAATGTTTGCAGCTGCAGAGCCAAACGATAATTGATGTTGATCATAGCAGCAACAGCTATGATGCCAAACAGCGATACTGTAGTTTACGGAGGATAAGAAACAAACAAATCTATTGTCATACGTTGAGGTAACCCCAGGTCCAGAAAGACCTGCAGTGCACATCTTCATCCAAGAATGTCAAATTCGAATGTTTTAAGCTATAAGATATTTATTTAAACTTCATATTCCAGGATAAAACTCAAAATTTATGATACACCTACTGAATGAAGATAATTAATGAAGAGGACAGTGTAAATATTTATTTCTTTATTTTTATTTGTTACCTGGAAGGCCTGATCGCTGTGGAGGTTCAACATCTCTCTGTGCCATATGTTTCCTTGTTGTCCATACTTTTCCCAGAGCAGGTCGCCACGGCCTGTCGCGGTGGTCCTCAGGTACACTGCCAGACCAAACACATGTGATCCAAACATGTGGTAATAGAACCGGAAAACACAAGGTTTGCGTGACCAGGACTGGGCCTCCTCAGGCCGGTAGGTGGCTTGGAAGACTGGACTCAGCAGCACGGCCGTGTCCCTGAACTCCTGCGGTAGAGAGGACTCAATGTAAAGGTAATAGCCATGGCTGGTGCCCAATGTGTGATCCTTCCAGGGGCCTGTGTTTAAGGTTGGAGTTGGACCACGAATGCGGGTCCAGTCAAACACATCTTCCCCGCTCGTTTCCTGTTTCCAGTTGCAAAGCCCGTCTTCAAAGCCACACTGCAGCTCTGGAGCTGTGAGACAAAACGACATGCTGTAGGTCACACACAGTCTAATGTGACAGACAGCTACAAGTCGGTTAAGTTACAGCGAGTTTACCTTAAACCCTGGATCCAAAATAGTGCATAAAATACAAGTACAAACGGAGCCCAACATTTTTTAAATCACAAATTTTTACAGATAATGAATGTATTTTGAACATTCTTTCAAAGCAGAATAAAACTAAACACACTCACAACAGCCCTCCTCATCCGATCCATCCCCGCAGTCATCCACAAGGTCACACAGTCGCAGGCGCTCCACACATGCTTTGGTGCGCACACAGTGGAAATGTGTGTGCGCAGGGCACACCGCCACCGCTGGGGGCATCGAGCAGTTCTCAAAGGTGACATCATCAAAAGCAGAGACACCATCAAACACACCGAGGCTGATTTTAGCCATAGTGATCTGGAAGGGCTGGGTGATGCGCCCCAGCTGCACAGCGACCTGGTTCCACCGCTTCCCTTGGTCATACGTCGTCGACCATATGACGGTTTTGTTTTTATCTCCTTCGATTCGAAGGTGCATGTCAGCAGCGCCCACAGATATGCCCGAGTTGTAATGCCTGAGGGAAAAAAAGAGAGCCAAACACTTAAATAACACTGCCAACAAGCCAGCGTGACAATTTGTGCATTCTGTGTCATTATACCAGTGACATCAGTTCTCTTTCTATTCTGTTACTCACAAATCACCACACTAAATGTATTCAGTCATTTCATAATGACATAGGTCACTAAAATTGTTCAAACATTGCAGTTCAGATGCATATCTCATCACTGTGAGTGACTGTGAAATAAGAGATACATTATTTCTGTGACAAAAGAGAATAGACCTGAGACAGGTGAAATGATGGATGAAGAAACAAAGAACAGAAAAGATATATGAAGACAGTTAAAGTCCATAAATTAAAGAAAATCTAAAGACAGAGATTAAATAGGGATTTGTTATGTTCCAGAGTTGCAACTGATGTGCAGTGTGCGTGCATAGACTGCACGATCTGACAGACATCTTAAGATAAACTGGAAGTAAAAAAAAAGGGTGACACATCGGTCTGATCTGCCTACCAGTCAGGATTATTCTAGAGACAGTTGGCATTGTTCAAATCTGATCTGCATCAGTGGGGTTGGTGCCAGAGATATGATATAAAGTAATATAAATCGAACTATTTTAGGTGGTTATATAAAATTATATAGCAGAATCCTGAAAGCATTTTTCCACAGCTTCCCATGGTTTTTCAGAGCCTGATAAACTTTCAGTCATCACTACCTCACATCCTTAAACACTAAAAAATATGGACGTATAACAAAAGCCACAAACAGCTCCAGGACCTGGCTGACATGGATTTTAGAGAATTGTTTGCTCAGTTATATTTACATGTAGCTCCGAGCCTCTAAATCTAAATTAAATGCATTTCAGAAACATACATTTTCTATGTGAAAATGAGTGTGAAAAGCTCAATAAGATGTTATCAAATTAAGTCTTGTTCCTACGAGGGAAAAAAAAAGGGGGGGGGGAAAAGAAAACAAAAGCTGTTGTCAGCATATATTACTGAATCCACCTGTGTTTTAATAATGCTGCTGAGAGAGTTCAAGGTTAAATTGCTTGGTCTGTTATTTTAAACTTGAGCTCTCCAGCTAGACTTATTTAACAGATGACGGGGGAATTGCACTTCATTTCTTCCATTTAATTCAGAGTATAACTTTTTAAAGTGGAAACATTTTAATACGGACATTGGAAATGTGTATTTACGCCCCATCTTTCAATCCACCTGCCACACAGCTTTGTCTCTCATGAAGTGGCTCAATGATAAGTGACCAAGACAAAGCCATTAACAGAGAAAAGTGATTCTGTGGTCTGGTTGTATTCTTATATTGTGCAGAATGCAATCTCTGCTTTCTTCTGTGACTCATGCTAAGAGCCCTTTAAATACAGTGCTTAAACTGACTATCAAAGCTGGTAGGAGTCGAGGAAGAAAAGTCAAAGAGGAACTGTCACAGAAAAGCAGCTGTGCATGCCTTTAAGCCTGGGAAAAGTGTTAAAATGTGTGTTTTGCTGACGATATGTAAATCTTAGAATGATATGACAGAGCATATGACTTGGGGCTAAACGATGGCCTTATTTAAGCTTTATCCTTTCAAAGCTTGCAAAAGAAATTAAAGGGGGGGGTTGGCAGTGTGACTCTCACCAGAAGGTCATGGTGCAGCCAGAGGCCGACTGCTGGAAGAGGGGTCCTCTGAGAATAGCTCTTGGATGCAGACTGTTGCTGGTCTTCAGTATAAACATGAAATGCCCTGCAATGAGAGAGATGGGGATTAATATTCAAAGCATGCTTTGAATATTAATTATTCTTCAAATGATTTGTTCAATCAGCCAGTTGTTGAGTCACCTTTAAAAAAAAAAGCTGACACTGTTATAAAGGCAGAGAGTACAACTCACATCTCGTTACGCTGCTGTTCGGCCAAACAGATCATTTTTATCTACCTTTCCCTCGAGGGGTACAGTCCACTACACTGGGTAGCCTGTCCATGGAAGTTGCCATGGTAACAATGACTCATAAGTTGTGTTTCCATATAGCTGCAAAGTCAATTTGAAGGAAACTATTGAAATCTCATGTCTTCATGTTTATCCTTCTCTTGGATAGAGACACACTAGTGATGGAAGCTGTCCCACACAAAGGAATGATGTTGCTGGTATTATTTTTATTAAGGAAAACTATTGTCAATGTCATGATTTATGGTTTTGGTTCACCTTGCCTTTCTTTTTTTTCACTGATACCTCTGTTCTGCGTTTTTCTAGTCTTTCCTCACTGTTCGCTTCTACGTCTCGTTGCCTTCTTTCATTAATCACACCTGTGTCTTGTCAGCTCCTTTAAGACTCGATTGCTTTGTTCCCATCCAAACTCTGGCATCACAAGTCCCTGAACCAGCGGCAGTATCCATTCTTGATTCAGCTCCAAATTATTCAGCTGTGTTCAACTATTTAATTGGTTCAGCTATTCCAACTCTCAGCTACTGACCCAGTTGGAGCTTCTGACCCTGGTCCGGTACCACCTCCTGACCCTGGTCTTGTCTCCACAGTGCACAAGTATCGGTCCTTGCCTCTCTTTCAGCCACTGTCTTTGAAACCATCTCATTATCTGTCCCAGTTCTGATCCCAGTGCCCATCCTTGACTCAGTCCTGATCTTCAACCTGGCCTGTGAAATAGTCACCTTACTTAATCTTAATTTTTTGTCAATTTTTTTCATTCTTCTTTGCGCAATTTCCAAGGTATTGTATTTCAATTGGAATTTTCTTTCGTTGTTGTCACTGCATTCGTCTAAACCCCTTAATAGATCATCCTCATAGAGTAACTGGACTCATCAGGCTGCTTCCAGTAATATTTCATCCATCTATTTTCTGGATCAATGCCATATTCTTCAGTGTTGGGGGGGGGTTGAAGGTGAAGTACAAATTGGACAGGTCAACGGTCCATCACAAGGCTAATGCAGAAATTAGTTAAATGAGCATGCATGGTCGTGCATGTGGCCAATATGAAACAATTAATAAAAATCGAAGCTGGAAAATTATACAAATGACAAGGACTTTACTAGCATACCATTAAGCTAATGTGATTGAGGGTAATGTGTGAAGCTTTCTGTCTACTTTTTCTTAACAATCAAAATGTATTGGTTAAATAACACATAAGATGTGCCTGTAAAAATAATCATAGATCTTCATTTTCAGCAACGGTTTATCAGTTATATTTGGAAATATGATGCATGATACATGATTATGAAACAAGCCTGGTATATGCCTTAAAATGAACCACAGACAAATATATATATATATATATATATATATATATATATATATATATATATATATATATATAGAGAGAGAGAGAGAGAGAGAGAGAGAGAGAGAGAGAGAGAGAGAGAGAGAGCTAGATAAAATTACAGTGATTTTTTTTAACTGTTCAAAAAATTAATTTATCTGCAGAAAAATTTGCAATTTTTATCCAAATGACACTAAATATGGATACAGTGCTGCAAAGACATTATAAAATCAATAAATCTATCAAAACTATTCAAATTTGTTAACCTGCAACCAAATCCCACACTATTTTGTGAAATAGTTGTTTTTTAAAATATATTGATGAAAACAAAAAAAAATTCATACATTACATTAGGTTGGACATCACGCAAAGAAGCATGAAATAAATGTACAATTTGTGTTCATGGGCACGAATCAATGGATTAAATAACGTGAGTATTTCATGAAATGCTGTGAGACCAGGTTGCGTGAGCAGTCTTTCATGTCCTGCAGGTCTCCTGGCTACTGACCTCCTGACCTTCCCCAAGAACTTTCTCGCCGGTTTGCATTAATCCTCCTTAAAAAAGGAGGAGCACATTACCCTCGTCATTACCCTCAATCATATTAGCTTCATAGTATGTTAATCAACTCCTTCTCATTTGTATAATTTTCCATCTTAGATTTTTCAGTCCTGTCCTGCCAAGTCCCCCTGCTAGTCCGTTTGTTGTGCTTCCTGGTTGTGCTCTCCCATCTCTCGCCTGTTCGTCTCTTCTCTGCATTTTGTGTTCTCTGTGGATCTTTTGATATCCTGCTGTAGCAGCGTTTTGTTCGATAGAGGACATTGTCTTCTACATCTGCCTCACTGGTCCCCTCCATTTGAATTCTACACTGTGATACAGAATGGCTTAATATTATTTTGAGGTATATACTATGATACAACAGTAATGTAAGACAAGACTGTGTTAGGTTTTGTGTGTGGTAAGAAATCATTGTGCCTGGACTATGCCAAGCTGTAAACAGACATCTGCAGATATGTGTGCAACCTCCAAATTAAACAGAGGGGTTTTTCACACTATAATCCCAGAACATTCATAACATAAACAACAGATGGTGTTTGCATAGAGTTAGCCAAGAACAAAACTCTCGAAGAGTTCTGTTTATTAGCTGAAATGTGTCGTGATACATAACATATTATAACATACTGTATATAACATACTGTGGTACACAAACCTGGAACAGACTATTGTGGTTACTCATATTTTGTGGCTCAGTGAGTGATGTTAATATGCAGAACGCATTCAGTTTATGTTGATTTCCCTTCTGTTATTCAGATGGCCAAGGAGGCAAAGGCTCCAAAAAGTGCTTATCTCTCAAGAACACACACTAGGGATTTTCCTCTAAAAAAAACACTGATTTAGGCTGGTGATAGCATACTTTTTTGACAAGGCAATCTGGACATACTTGAACCACTTCATTGGCTCATTATATTTCTCTTTTTTTTTCTTAATTGATTACATATGTCAAACTTCAGCACTGTTTTTGTGCCTTTCGTGGTGAGTTTGCTTCCCCTTACCTTCGGTGCTGTTAGTAGAGTGGTCTGCTAGCGGCGGGTGGTTAAAGTAGTCTGGAGGTACCTCCCTAGATGTTCCCCTGATCCAGTCAAAGCCATCGCCCAAAGTGAGCTCACACCAGCCACATGAACCCCTCTCAAAGTCACACTCAGCAGCTGAATGAGTAGAGTGACACAAAATGATTTCAAGATTGATTAATAACTGATTTTTTTTTTTTTTTTTACCAACATCACATGATATTCCTCAGAAGATGATAATTATCCAGTAGAGAATACAGCAAGGTTTTTGTATAATAAAATAAAATAAAATATGGCATTATTAAAATTGGAAGAAAAATGGGCTTAAGATTGAATATTATAAAAGGTTCTTACGGCAGCTGGCTTCATCCTCTCCATTTGGACAATCCGGGGTGAAGTCACACACTTTCCTCTCCTCAATACACTCCCCAGCACCACAGGCAAACCACGATGAAGGGCATCCATGTGGAGGAGGTTCACTGCTCTCTGTCATATACGCAGAAGGCAAACGAGGCATTTGGAGAAACTAATGGAACTGGGAAATTCAGGTGCAACAGACACTTTGATAGCCAGCAGATTTTTAGTCAAAGAGCTGCACTTCCTGACTTCTGCCACATGGTTATCTCATGAAAGCATCTTCATGGGAGATGATGGTCCATTAACGTAGATGAGCTCAGCTGTGTCCAGACAGAAGTGAGTGCATTAGCTGTGTTATGGTAGATTAGATTTAGCTCTGAAGTAATGAATGAATTTGATGATATTCTGATCAATAATACATCTTAGCTCCCATTTCTTAAATTAACTTAATTTAATTCTGCTTTTGCAGAACATTGGAAGTAAATTTGAAAAACTGCCCCTCTTTAAATGGCTTTTGACTGAAATTAAGTCTTTAAAGTGTTGCTATAACTTACTTTTGAAGTTAGTTTTTTTAATTAGGAAAGAGACAAAATTGATGAAGTAAAACTGGGAAGGATTTTATAAAAGTCCAGCTTAAATTCATACATTTTCCTGTGTGCTTCCTTATCGAATCCACAAATTATGTTTATATTTCTTTTGTCAAGCTCTTATAAACATTAATCTCAGCTAATAATGACTCTCTGTGACTGCAATTAATCACTAATTTATTGCAAATGTATTTTGTCTGCTGAACTTTTCTGGGATTTCTTTTTTTTTTTTTTTTACACAAAACACTTAATTATAATATACTATTAATGGCAGTATGAAAAAGGCTCATAATAACGTTTCAGTTTTTATGTTGAGGCTGTGTTGGCTGGTAGATTTTATAAACTGAAAGATTGATGATGTGGGAGACACACCAGCCTTTCTCCTGGAAGTCTGGAGTATTTATTAAATCTACTGTCGAGAGCAGAAAACAGATGGTAGCAAATGAATTGTGTTCCAGGGTAAGACTGACCTGTCTTGTCCACTTAGACATGCTAAACTGGTCTTGATGACAGTCCAAGAGACTATTAAATCTGCTGTAGTGGTAACTTTGTCTTCGGCTGTTGTCCAACACTTTTTGTCCACTTAAACTAAGATGAATGGGCTTTTTACCAATTCACTGCGTTTAAACTAAGTCTGTAAACACAAAATAACTTCTATACGCCAACATGATCGCCTACTTTACAGAAGTGCAGTGTTAACCTTCATTCATTTAATTTTATTGATTCATTCCAGACATGTCAAAACAATCTTTTAAAGCATAGACAATTTTAACACTATCATGAATCTATGTATCTGAAAAAATATATAATAAATTTATAAAATATATAATAATGCATAAATCAATATACACTGACACATGTGCATAACCATAATTTAGAAACATATAGAACCTCTTGTAAATAAATCTAAATATTAAATGGACATATTCCCCCCAAAAAATAAAAAATAAAAATAAACAAAATTTATACTCAATGTATACACACTGATCTATATACATACATATACATATCAATATGCAAAACGCATATCTGGTTTAACAGGTTTAAAAAGGGTAGGAAGAAGTAAAACTTATTTAATCCTACCCCTTCTCCAATGTTCCAAGATTACCCTTAAAATTTATCTGGTTTTTGAGGCCTTATCCTAAATTTTAGTTGTAATTTCATATCCAGATACACATAGACATTTAACTACATACATACTGATACACACACATTCACACTACAGTACATACTATAACATATACTATAGTATATACTACAGTACATACTACATATACTTCACTCTGCATATTCACACCCACACACACAGTGCACCCCAAGAGCACCCAGATACCCCCCCCCCCCCACCCCCCCATCCCACCATGCTGCACTCTGACACCAAACTCACTTGAGCCCCAGTCCCCCCCCCCCAGCTCCCCCAATGATGGCGCAAGACCAGAACCAAGAGGGTCCCCGACCCTGTTGACCCACATACGGCACCACATCAACACAAGCACCCAGACCCCTGACAGCAACACCCATGACCCCGCCCAGACACCAACCACCCCCCTCCGCCAGCCCCTAAGACCCCCCCACTCCACAGCGGAAGCCCCCCCTGCTGGGGCAGGTTGCGGGCGCCCACCCAACCTGCCCCAGCAGAAATGGGTGTCATCCCGTAACAGAAATTAAAGGTAGTGTTTTGTTAATGCTTTTTTTAAACATCAACAGATGTGATGTCATCCAGAAATCCCTTACCCTGCCTTTAAACATTTTTCTCTTTGTTTTGTAGAAGCAAAAAGTAATCCCTGTTATTTGCAAGTTTACACATCATGCATCATATTTCAGGGTGACGGCAATTTACCAACAATGGCTGTAGCACGTACCACATACCAGGATTATCAGCTGTTTTTTTTATGCTAATGAGCATTGAGAGTAAAATGTAGCAAAAAAAAAAAAAACATGACTTGAAAAGTACTGAAACGCTGCAATTTGGGATATAATCTAAAAGTTATTGTGACTATCACAATGATATTTGATATCTATGTAAAAAAAAAAAAACAGTTTTGTTTGTTAACTGTGCTAAAAATGCATGTTGAGAAATAAATCAGAAAATCTTTGTCCTGTAGTTTTTCATTTATTTTCATGGTCTATCAGCCTCTTATTTTCCAGCTTCTAACTGTTCACATCTGCCAGTCAGATTTGCCATAAGCTGCATCTGTGAGCCAATGGATTTTCATTTTCCATGGGTCTCAGCAACAGTCCAACTCCACATCACATCCGTCCAGATTCAGGCAACACTAAGTTGCCAGATTCAATCTGGGGATGTTCAAACTGCGGCACGCTAATGCTTTGTCAGACCTTCAGCAGGGCCAAGTGTAAAACGCCATTCAAGCCTACTTTGTCTTTAAACGTACATGATTAATGCTGTGAAACACAATATTTATGGCAATTTTTTTCATAAAACTCATGAAGTAGTGCATGAACCTAAACTGTCATCAAAGCCAAATTAAATGAAGAAACACATTTTCTTCTAGTGTTTCGCCTCCTGTCCCTCCCTCTTCATGATGATTACTGTCGTTTTTTGTTTTTTTTTTTTTTAATGGAAAACTCTCCTGCATATTGTCGTCCTGGCACCTGTTGTTATCATTACCTGTACATTATGGCACTGATGACAAATACCATGGAAGAGCATGTGAGTACCAGATATAAGAGAATTTCCAATTAGTCTTCGGTTTTACATAGCAATCGGTTTTTTGTTGTTGAGACTTTTTACTCTGGACCACAAATTTCAATCCTCAAGGTTTGATTAAAAACACTTATGCCTGAAACCCCATGAATATGAAAAAGTACAGGAAACAATAAAAAGTGTATCCAGGTCAGACAGCTTAGATCCACATTCCCATGGCCATTGTTGATCGGATATAATGAACAAGTTCCTTATTAAAAGAATAAAATACCAAAATATTCTTCAAATATTCGTGTGGGCATCAACCAACCACATCTAACAGACAAAGCTAAAGAAGCTTGAGAAAACTGAATGCTGCAGATTGTAACGAGTCAGCCTATTAAAAAGTTCGATCTGCTGTTGATGAACAGGAATCAGGATCATAAACCCATATTACATAAATAATAGCAGCTGTAAAGATGCTCTATGTTGTGTTTGCGGCTGTATATCCTTTTAAAATCCAGTCTAAAATATCAAGTAGACCAAGCTTTATTGAGCTCTGAGCAAGAAGTTGAGCTGCATCATAATCACCACTATAGCAGACACACATAAACCCACTCACTCTGGCACTTAAATGCTCCATATTTAGTGCAAGGAAATGTACAGTAAGCAGGACTTTAATGATTCATTTATTCTGTCATGAATCCTGCCCTGGGTGTTTTAATGCTTTCCTCCCATACATCAGAATTCAAAACAAGTTTGTGTTGGTCTGTTTATGTGTGGCAGTATCTCAAAATGTCAAGGTCTGAACTCATCTTGTCTGTGTAGTGAGATGTTGTTAAGGTATCAGTACCGGGGACAGGTCACGCAGCCAGGACTGAAGGATAAGTCATCAATAGGCCAGGACCTCAGAGGCTTCACTGTCGACTGAAAGGTTCACCTCGAATTTCAACCTGGATAGATGGAGAAAAGAGAAGAGGTGTTTTCACACATCATTTGCAGCTTTTTCTTTGAATATTCAGTTTATTCCACAGTCAAAACTGGACTGCTGGTTTGTGCTTTTTTTTTTTTATTGCTGTTTTTGTCCTTCTGTGTATCAGCAAAGGAGCAAAAAGTACCAAGCCAAAGCAGGAACCCTTTAAATAATTTTCATTAAAACAGCCCTGCAAGAGTGGAGAAGTCTGCAAAAGTCTGTAAAAACAGACCACTTTGGATTATGAACGTGGATTCTGAACTCTGATTGCTCCAAATATGCACAAATGATTAGCTGTTCCAGCTGTGCAACATGTGACGGAAATATGCTGAACACAGAGGAAAATCAGCTGCATTTGGTTAAAATAATGATCACAAGACTTGATCTTCACATAGAAAACAGTACAGTAGTTTGTTGCTGTGTTAAGGTTAAATATAGAGTAACGTGAACAGGGTTAGGGTTATATGTTACCATTTCACTTTTCTGGAAACCGTAAATTTGTAAAATATGTATGCTCCGTGCATAGGTATCTTACTGTTTTTCATAATAGGTGATTTGTTTCCTAGCAACAGGGATGGATTTTAACTCCAGGATATTCACTTTCCCAATCCTTATCCTGATGTTTTATGTCCTAAACTGATGCCTTTTATGTCCTGAATTTATTTGATAAACTTAATGGGTTCTCTTTAGTGCTGTCACTGTTTACGGGTTTTGTTATGCGTTTATGGGTTTTATGTTTCTTATTTCCATGTTTTATCATCATTGTGTCTTTTGGATTCTGGATTTTTTTTTTTTTTTATTAGCTTTACTTCTTGTCTTATTTATAAAGTAGCTCCTCCTCATACATTTCCCATCTTGAGTTTGCCTGGTCCACATCTGTTGTGGATTTTGTTGATTGCTTCGCCTTTGTTCTGTTCCTACGTACACACCTGGTCCTAATTAGTCATTAGTCAGCCAGCGTATCTCTATAAAACCTGTTTAGTTTTTTTTTCATCTGCCAGAGAGTAAAAATTGTTTTATCTTTATTATTATTCATGACTAGTATATTTTTATTTATATATTTAATTTAAATGTAACTTATATTTTCTGCTTTTTGAGTTATAATTAATTCAGTAGAGGATATGACTGCCTGCATACAATTCAATGGATTGAAAGCATCAACTGAACAAAAAAGACAGACATGACCAGCCGCTCCAAAACTTCAGAATACCAAGGCCCAATTTGAAATGTGAGAAATCTCTGCGACCCACCCAAACCTTTAATCACAACTGTGCTCAGCATACAGGACTAGAAACTATGGTCTGATATTAATGTAAGGGGTCAACTAATGAGATGACACTTGTCATATTAAGTTAAGGCAGCAGTAGGATAACACTTAACTGGTTTGTTTTATTACTTCTTAATGTTTTTTAAATCATCTTATGACTATTTTACAGTAATTAAAAACGTATTCAAAAAATTCGAGGATTTAAAATATATTTGTTTAATTTTAATGACCTCTCACGTCCCACCTACAGTACCGCGATGGCCCACCAGGGGGCCGTGGCCCACACTTTGGGAATCACTGGACATGACCATGTTGGAATTAAGTTAAAACAACCTTTGGTCTGTTGCGAGATGTTAAGGAGTATACAGTAAACTTATATTTGGGATCAAAACAACAAAGTAGTTTTGAGTGAATGGAATCTATGTTGGCAGCAAAATAACATTGTTAGCTTTTTGGGGAAACTAACTAACATCAAAATAAAGTTATTTTAAGCCTCTGAAAGGAGGCTTAACTAACAGTGTAGATAGAGTTTCTACAGACTAAAGGAGGTCATTTTAATGTTGTAATCTCAGCCTAGCTAAGGAATCCAACAGATTGCAGTGACTCTTCACTTCACTTCAGTCCTCCTCCCTAGTAAGCATGATGCAACACTGGAGATTAGAAGAAAAAAAAACATTAAAAGTTCCTTAAGAGAGAATTGGGCTCTTAAGGGCTTTGTACGTGAGGAGAAGAATTTTAAGGTAGGTATACAGACTTTTTGTACAGGCATCTTCTTCTGGTCGCAGCCGCCTTATTATACAGTAAGTCTATACATGTTGACAACAGTCCTTTTTACATACACTTAAAAATTACCCTGTTTGTCTGCAGGAGACCTTATCCACACTATAATTTAAGTGCAGTAACATTTTGAGTCTTGTGAAAGGCCTAAAATGGCAATTTATCTTTGACATACCAAGTGCTAACATAATTCATGTTAGTTCCAGTTGTCATGGTTTTGGTCCCTGGATGAAAGTTTACACTCCTTGCCATCTAATAATAGACTTAGGATTGTTTTAACTCCAGAATGTTCCTTTGAACTTGCCACCAGAGATCAGTTGTAATGAAGTTTGCAAGAAATACATCCCACTACTCACTTGATTTAGATCTGCAGCAGATGTTTCCCAAAGAGTTTGTGGTCTGAATTCCTACTTTCAAGCATTTTGATGTTTTAGTTCATTATGATCCATATTTTTTCTTGGAGTAAAAACTAGCCAATAGAAAGAAAATGCTTTAAGGTGTGGATACCTTGATGGATAATAACACCCACGTTATGTGCGTGCCAAGTGTCCTCAGACTCTCAGTCAAGTCCACCCAAGTCCTATCTGATTTCACTAAAACCAAGATGGCACCTTGATCTTTCAGTGGTTACAAGAAAACTCTTAAAATGTTTGGAAATCAACAAAATTATATTGGTATTAGTCCTTTTTTGGAGACCATACATTTAAAGGACATTTCATTTTCATGTTAAGAGTCATAAAACAAACAAATTCTCTTAGTCAGAGTGATCTCAGAATAATATTGTAGCTGTACTGATCAAAGTTCACAAAACACCTTTTATCTGCAACGGCCCTGCAGATTTACAACCAGTCACCTACGAGTTATGTAAACATATGGCTCGACGTTATCTCGTCTCAGCTGAGTACAGTATTTCAATCAGATTTCTTGTATTTCAAAAAAAAGGGATAGTAAAGTAATAAGATTAATACCATCTAAAACAGTATCTTGAATTCTGCCTAGTATCATTATCCAATGTGCTTGATGGTTTTTCTTTTTTTTTTAATCATAGTAAACAGTTCAATAAAGGTTATTTTTTTTTTACTATAACAGAGATTTTATTTCTGCTTGTAGCTTAGTGTAAATTGTAATGCAGAAAAAAAGTCTAAACCAAGAAAAAAGGTCTTTCCGCAAAACAATTAGGAAAACAACTTCAAAGTGCAAGTGAAATCAAGCTAAACAATGGTGGTCAATAAAAAAAAAAAAAAACTGCTTCTGAAACGGGAAGTAAATTAATGAAGGGGAAAGTGAGCGTCAGCACAGATGACCTCTCGTTACCACCAGCACCAAGCAGCCATGTCATGACACTTTCAGAAAGACAAGCAGATGGTGAAGGCAGAGGAGATGAAAAGGTGACACGCGCTCGCTCTGAGGGTACTGAAAGGACACGAACAGCAGATGGCCTCTTAAGGGTCCAGTCGGGTCAGTATTGTCCCTCTGCGCATGAACTGCACTCCTGTGGTTTGGCTCATTTCTGCTGTGTTGACTTTATTAGTTTTCAGGAACCACATATGTTGCATCTTAAACTGTATATCATGTATATTAATATGTTTTCTCAGAAAAAAAAAAGTAGGATGACACACACCAGATGTACAACAGTGACACTGACAACTCTTTTCAAATCGCTGTTCTTTTGTGAAATTGGTCAGGTACCCCTCCCATTCACAACCATTTCCACCTATACAAAATGTAATGAACCAAAAGGGGCTACCCGAACATGATGTGTAAGGGAGCAGCTCTAACACTCTTCTGGGGCTTTGCAGACCTCCACTTCCTCTCAGCTATGGTTTTGGCCAGTCGTTCCAGGCAAAGCAGACAAGATCGCCATTCATCTCGCCATCAGTGTTAATCTTTTTCCTTGCCAAAATGATGGGAACATAGCCTGGAATTTCTTTTGAGGTTCAGCATGTTGACATTCTTCCCTCTTTTGTCCTTACCCTCACGCTAAAGCAGTGCCTTCCAAATTAGTCATCGTTTCATGTTCATTTTTTTTCAAAACTGGAAGTTTTCATATCTTCCAAGAGCCATCAAACGACTGGTTCCGACTGGTGCTGCCACCTAGTGGGTATAATTTTTCACAGTACTCTGGTAACCCCTGCTTCAACAGGACGGAGGCGGGTTTTATGCGATGACTCACACCAGGGCATCTAAAAGTCACTATTCAAAACAACCAAGATGGCAGCAGAATTGCTAATAACACCTTGGATCAACATGCTTTTACTGCAAAACCGACAATAGCCGTTCACATGTCTTTGCGTTTCTACTCCACTACTTTCCATCTAGTATGTATTTTGCTGATACTAGTCTGGCTGTTGCTCTGTGTGCATCACATGCTTTGTTTTTCTCTGATTCTCTGATGGTTATATCCCTATTAAACAGCATCCGGAGGCAGTTTCCTCAGTTACCATCGCTCCCTGAAAATCAAAGTTGAATCCAAAGGAACCAGACTAATACTTTTGTTGGGTTTAATTGCAAGTCAGAATTGGACAATACTAAGATGCTTTCATTAGCTTCTGACACAACTGCATTCGAAAGAGAACAGATGGTTTCAGCAAATTAATGTTTGTTTGGCTTGCCTTTGAACAGCAGAAGAGTATGAAGACGATAATACACGCTCACACACACATTCTTTCACGTATAAAAGGATTAAACGTACACGGCAATACCACTACACAGCATGTAAAGCTTGATTTACAGCAACAAATATCACAAAGTTAAGAGACGACAAACAGGAACATCTGCGTCACCGTGCTGCTGTGACATCAGTTTACCTGGTCTGCATGGATTTTGCTTTAGTTTCAGAGCTGATATCCCTAATTCAGTTACTGTTCTACTGCAGTTTTCCAAGGCGGAAGTCATTTTTTTTCCTCAGTTATGGCTATAGTCAAGCACTTTGTATGTTTGAATCAAAGAGCAAAAGCAGTAGGGTGGCTGGTCGAGCTAACCTGACATGCTATTTTGTTCCTATATCTAAATTCTGTTATTTCCAGTTAAAACAGCACATAAAGCGTTGTGATGTGTGCATGCTGTTATGTGACAGGTGTTGGACTATTACAACATTTTTTTTTTTTTTTTTTAATAGTTAATTGATCCAGACCTGAAAGCTGTGATTGCTGGTGAGGTCAATCACTGTCCGCAGCCACGTTTCCTTCAGCACTTGTATGGAGTGGTTCCACACTTCACTGCTCTGACCCGCTGAATGAATCAGGACCTGAAGATCTCCATGTGTTGCCCCGACATAATGGTAGAGAGTGATCTGATGAATATAAATAACACCACGCTGTCAATGGCTATGCCTCAGTTTAAGCCGCAGGTACTGGATCAGAGGATTCTGTTACCTGACAGGTGTGACTGGGAGAGAAGACAGGACTGTTCAGCTGTGCAGTGGTTCTGTTTCCTCTGACAGGTAATAGGGACAGAAAATGCGCTAAAGAAGAGGAAAGGTTATGTTAGAGCGTCCATTTGTGTCACATATCGTCCACTTGTGAGAATGTTAGCTGCTCCAACCTGACTTGTTTGCGTGGTCCAGTTTCAGTCCACCAGCCTCCGTTGTTCTGGTCCATTCAGTCTCCGAGCTTTGGATCAGGTCACAGAAACCATCCTCAAAGTCACACCTGGTGTATGTAGAACCTGCAAGAGAAAACACCTGCATTGAAACTGCATTGTTTCTTTCCTTTTGCGTTTCATTTCTCAAAGTGAAGTCGGCATAAAGTCAGATCAAAAATTCCAAAAAGCCTTAAATCTCAGCGCTATGCTAATATATTAAGTTATTCAAAAGCTTTACAGATGTTTTGATTTTATAAAAGCAAGTGATATTTAGAAGGGGACATACTGTGGCATAGTATAAAAAAAAAAACTTTTCCTGTGCTTTAGAGCATATTTGGGTGTCTGCAGTAACTGTCACATCACTTTGGGTGGTTTGGATCAAAATCATTCACATTCACACCCAGATCTTAGCTGAACTACCTAACATCCCCATCTCTCTGTCCACTCAGCAACACATAGCATTGGCTGTTTCTCGAAAATGGATAATGCAAAGCCCTAATACCAATTTCAACAGATGCGCACCCCTACGGAGGAGAGGGAACGAGTCACGTTGAAAGGTTAGAGCTGCTTGTGCTGTATTTCTGTGGTATTTAGACTGCATACACTTTATAAAGACATTGGTCAATTGTGTCCACTTTTGGGGAAAAAAAAACAAAAGCACAATATATCCCCTTTTGAATAATTTATGCTATACTTTGAAGCAGGAATGTAAAACAATGAGTTGGAGATGCCTTTCTGTATAATCTTATTATAAAAATGAAAATTATTTTCCTGATATCTCAGGAATAAAGGCTGGATACGGCTCTTTTTTGTTTTTCCTCAGACAGAAACATTTCATTCTTTCTGGTGCTATTAAGATGACCTGAAATTTCTTTCTTTCATTCACTCACAAACTCAATGAGCAGGAGTCACCTGCTTCTTTTCATTTCCACTCAATGACAATTAAATTCAGGTGGTCTTTTATTTTTCTTTTTTTTTACTCACAGTTTTCTTCATCGCTGCCATCTCCACAGTCGTCTGTGAAGTCACATGCCCGATCCTGAGCCACACACAACCCCTGACTGCAGGTGAACTGCTGGTGTGAGCAGGCGGCGACAAACGTCAGATTAAGCAGCAATGCGAGGCCCAACAGCAGCCACACCGAGTAAACCAGTAACGCCATCAGCAGGCTATTCTTGTCCCCTTATCTGGAACCCGGTCCGTTTTCACCTCCGAGTTGAGCATTTCGCGTTCAAGACATGAGGAAGAACTTCAGCTGCTGTGGAGAATTTCCTCATCGTCCGTGGTTCGATCATACAGACTGATCATGTAAGCTCCAGTCATTGGCTTGTTGTAAAGGGTGATAAATGGCTTTTATGGCTGTTGCGCAATCGAGTGACTGTGTTTATTCATGTGCTCTTGTATTTAAACCAGGAAAGAACATGATAAGATTCTCAAAAGTCAAAACTGGATGCTTTGTCTTCTTGAAAAGGATTTATGATTGATTAAGGGTTTTAATTAGGAGAAGACACTAATTCTCAAGTTGGGAAAAAAAAATGAAACTATTCTTCCGCTTATGGTGAACATGAGCTTACAATCATCATGATGTTGGATAATGACGAGTCACAAAGGGGAAAGACTAGTTCTGTCTTGCAAACAACCACTGCATATATATGGTAAGTTTCACCACTTAAAGGTAGGGTGAGAGATCTTTTTTTGCAGCACTTTTTACAATATTCCCTGAAAACCTTTTCACATTCCCATTGCACCCACTGAAATAGAATGTTCGCAAAAAAAAAAATGAAACGTTTTGGTCCGGTCTAGAGGGTGTAATTAGAGGAAAACTCTGACCAATCAATGTACTGATCATCTTTACATTTATTGGCTGCCTAATACGTCCATCAAATATCAATGCACTCCCACCCCTCCCACCCCCCATCCCCCATCTTGCGCGTTCACAGTTTCGTTACTCAAGGAGCTCCCACAGCTCTGGCAATCAGGTGAGCGGACACAGCGTTGCTATTTGAAAGCCAGAAATCAAGTTAGCTCGCACAGATCATTTCGTTGCAACAATGGCAGAGAAGAAGATGTCAACCGGCAGCAAAATCAAAGGGAAAACTGTTGTTGAAAAAGCAACAGCCATGCGGAAGCTAACCGAAGAACGAAACAGAACAAGAGTGGTTATCGGTACGGCTTTCCAGCGCTGGCGCCAGCTACAAAATGAAAAGGAGCTCCAGACCGATGCCAAAGTGGCCCAGTTTCTACTGGTTAGGTAAGATGATGCCGTTCTGATTATATAATATTTCAACATACTGATCGGTTACGGGTATTGTAGGCCTATTCACCCAGTCAGTGAGAAAATGAAAGATGATGACAAAATTATTGTCCATCGAGTGACATGACGAACATATTCCAGCATGTTTCGCTAAGCTACTAACTCTGTCAACTAGGCTACAGTACTAGTTGTGACACCGTTAGGTAGGCTGCTGTTATACTTGACGGAGAAGACACCATGGCTTGAAGTTAGCCAGCCACTCTGATGCTACTCGTTGTTGGCAAGACGTGAGTGCTCGCGAATTCTCGTGAACTTCCGTGACCGCTCGAGACAGCGTGCGCTTTCATGTAGTCGTGAATCGTGTGAAGGAATGGTTTCAAGGGGTGGGCTGAAGAGGAGGAGGTAGAGCCTTTGGGAGGAGGGAGGGAGTGTATATTTTCAAAATCTCACTTGAGTTGGATTGCTGGAACCGTTTTTTCAAACATCTCCCACCCTACCTTTAACATGTTGCAATACATATATCCTCAACAATGTTATAAAACAAACTTTGAAAGGTTAAAAAAACAGAAACAAAAAAGGATGCATTTGAAATGGGCCAGTCCACAGAAGATTTTTCCATAATACATCGAGTTTGTTTTGATGATCATTTGAAAATCACTGATACTGAATTTTGTGAGAAGGGCACAGGGAAAGGCGTTTCTCATGACAGCATATTTGTCCAAACGTCTTTACAACAGTGTACCACCACTCCAGAGTCTGCTAAATCTTCCTCAAGGTTTTCTGCTGTCAAATAGTTTTATTTTCTAGCAATTGTGCAAAGATAGGGTTAGATGGAGGCGGATGATTTGCTGTGGCGACCCCTGAAGGGAGAAGCCGAAAGGAGGAGAAGAAGATGCTTGTTCTGGAGAAGGGTTTTTCTCTGTTAATCCATTTATTTGCATAAAACACATGCATTTGTTGAGTTTATTAACTATTATTTTCCAACAAGGTTTACTTAATTAGTTAGGTTAACTTTTTTCTTTTTATCTAATAACTACAATTATGTGGAACAAGTTGACATCAACAAAATAAGTGAATAAATACCATTAACGATTCTTTTCCAAGGGTGACCACAGTATTGGCCAAGGTAAAAGGCTACCTTAAAATGTTTGATGTTTTGGAAGAAACTTCTCCAAGTTCTTTTGAGGGTGTCAAATATTTTAATTTTTAAAGTGCTATGTAACATTTCAGTGGAACTCATCAGAGTAATCATTATCATCTGATGACTGCACACTCACAGTCTACCGTAGTTAGCGATCACGTTAGCCGCGGGCAGCTGGCGAGCTGCATTGTTGACAGAAGCTACAACAGTGTTTTCAGGGTCCCACATGTCATCGACACGCCAGAACAGTGGCACTACGCCATAAAAAGAATATAATTCCTTCTGTGTATTTTCCTGTAAGTTTGTTGTGTCTTATTTTACCTATTTATTTCCACACAAGGTAAACTTACAAAGGACAACATGTAAGTGAGAACCTACTTCAAGCAAGAATGCTAATCTCAGCTAGTGAGGGCTTTGTCAAACTGGGTTTTCAATGTACAAAGAATGTGTTTACCCCCCGACGTAACACACGGTATGATGTCAAAATAAGCAGTTTTCAAAATGTTGGAGTATCCTTTGAATTATTAACAGCAAGAGAAATCTATTGGGAGATGCATTGATATTTGGACATAAATACTTTGGTTAGTGCTGGACATATATATATATATATATAAAAAGAAACAAAACAAAGATGTACTGTCTTGGTAGATAATCAAATGTAAACCAGACTAAAATGCCTGCAATGTTATCTGTTTTCAACAAGATAAGATGCAGTACAGTAACCAATTACCAAAGAACATTCATTTCCCTTTAGAAGAAAAAGGGAGATGAATTGGAGATTATATGAACTGATATAAGAGAATAATTAACTGTCAAAAAAATGGCTCAGGGCTGCAGCTTCAGAGGGAAGTGCAATCTTATTTCACGGTGGTCAGTAAAGTCAATCTTCAAACAGACAAGAAGTAAGCTAGTACATGAAGTGCTGTGGCTCAAATGAAATTAACTTCGGGGAGAAAGGTCAGTGAAATGTTTCCATGAGGGTCCAACAGAACATGAGGACGCTCATGTCTGGATTGCCACCATGCAGGCAATAACATAAAGGAAAAACCTGAACATGACGTAGAGGTCGACAGGTTCAAGATTAGCTGAGTTCATACCAACAAGCAAGTGGTCAGTTTGAATAAAAGTATCTGAAGCTCATGTACTGCCATTTAGGTAACCATCACATTTCAGTTTTAGCTTCCAGTTGGAAGGAATAAAAGAACAGTGTGGTCAGTCAGTGACTTAACCACAATCAAAAACCATTATTAGTTGATTTCAGAAAAAATGACTCATTTTGAGCTGCAGGAAAACAGCCAGCTAACAGAGCAGGAAAAAGCTTAACGGCTTGATAATAAAGAATTGTTTTCTTTCAGGCACGCAATAAGGAAAAATGTAGTCTTTTATTGCTGGACAGATAATATTCAATTTTTATTGCATTGTTTATTTTACCTTCATTTCACCAGTCCCACTGAAATCACTCTCAGAGAACTACGCAGCTATAAACAGCAACAACACATACAATAGACTCCAAAACAAAGACACGGTATGTGAACATGTCGGCTTTTCATAAAAACAGACTCAACATTAACAATATGACAAATTAGAGCCAATTATGAACCAATGCTGTTGTCCGATACGGTTCATGTACTTTTCACTCACCAGCCATCTAGGTTCAATTGTCACACTTGTTATCCGCAGTCAAGTTTCCACTGAGCAGTACAGCTCAGTTTGGGTTGGGAATGGTAAGCCCTGATCTTGTATTTCCACTTGCCACTGTGTGTTGGCCAGATGGCTGGAGCTGCCTCGGCTATGTAACAGCAGGACACCGTACCCGTGCAACAGTGTCTCCAGCAAATAAAATCAAGAAAGGACCACGGTGGAGAACAACCAGCACGTCATCTTCTTTCTCCTTGGCAGGAAGAAGCTGAGCTTTGCTTGCAAAAACTCTTCAAAATTGTGCATATCACTTATTTTGGTATGGGTCCCAACTTTTAATGATGGAAACACAAATAGTTGCGTGTCATTCTTGCCCACCAAACAGAGGGTTGCTGGTTCGACCAAACAGAGGGTTGCTCGATAAAACCTCAACTTCTTCAATCCAAGTGTCAAAGTCTTTGTGAGATACTGATCCCCATCCTAAATTGTGCTTAGATCTGCCAATACTGAATCCCAAGAATCAAAATAAATATAGATATATCATTCTAATATTGTTAATAATCACTTACAGGTTTTCAACTAGATGGAGAAATGAGCATAATCAGGTTGCAGGCTCTGGCTTCCAAGACCTTGTCGTGCATAAATAAGATATTGTCCCTCAGGATCTTTCTAGCACTTTCTGTAATCTTTCTGTTTATGCTTAAATTCATTGTGATCTCCAAGTTCAGGAGCATTCACCGATCTGCAACTTGCTGTCTGACTGCATTGCAATGAAACTAAACTTAAGAGAGTCACAAGTCTTTACATTCAGTCTTACTTAGAGATATCGTCATAGACATGGAAAAATATGAGGAATTTATTTTTCCACAGCATCGAATTTCACACACATAGTTCTGCACATAACAAAACAAAAATCCGATTAGAACATGTTCCTTATTTGTAGGTAAAATGATTGCTTTTGACGTCATATTTCCCCTCTCTTGATGTTTTATTCATCAATACTGAGTGGGAGGTTACCTTCACACAGGATGGACAAATTGCACTACATGATCTAATATTGCACAGGTTTTTAAAGACTATTGGTTGATTGCACTAAAGAGAGAGTCAGTAAAGCACATCTTTCCATTTTTTCTTTAACCATAGTTGAAACAGACAGCAGCGAGGGTCTTTTCTGTGTGGAGTTTGCATGTTCTCCCCGTGCTTGCGTGGGTTTCTTCCAGGTACTCCAACTTCCTCCTACAATCCAAAGACATGCGTGTCAGGTTAATTGGTGGTTCTAAATTGTCCGTAGGAGTGATTGTGAGTGTGTATGGTTGTTCGTCTACATGTGGCCCATGCGATGGACTGGCGACCTGTCCAGGGTGGACCCCCTGCCTTTCACCTGAAGAGAGCTGGGATACGCTCCAGCAGATCCCCATGATCCTAAACAGGTATGGATAATGGATGGATGAAACAGCCAAGACACAGAAGGAAAAGAGAAATAAAAAAAAAATGCTCTCATAACATACCCAGACACATTTCCATCCAGGAACAGAGTCAAAGTTTTTAAAGCAGGTGTTGCCATGCAGGAGAGAAAGAAAAATGTTCTCTCATTTGTCTTTATAATCATTTGTCTCTCGCCCTGTCACTTTTAAACACACTGATAATTAGGACATATTGACAGGAACATTTGCACTGCATTCTGAATGCAGCCAATCAACTTTCACAACCTAACTCAAGCTGTGTTGATGTGCAGCACGCGCCTTCTCATCTTCTTCCAACCTGAATCGAGTGCTTCACTGCTGAGTGAAATGATCGTAACAGCTGGGGTTTAATCTTAGCAGCGTACCTGTAAGAGATGCTGCACTCAGCTCTTCCAATCAACAGCAGTATGATAAATAAGTCCTGCAGCAGACTGTGGCGTGCGTGTGCAAAGAGCAGCCAGCAAAGTATTGACAAACGAGCTTAATAAGAGCAATATGAGCCAGAAAACCAGCTTGCATTAAACACCTGAGTCTTTTCCCAGATCATTGTTCAGCTACAAGGCACACAGCGGTCAGTTTTTAAGAGGCATTTTGCCAAAATACCAAAATGTATCTTAAAGGAAGTCTGTGGGCTGTTTATTGGCGGACGGTGTCATCAATCTTACTATTGATCTGAAGTCCTGTATGTTGTATTTACAACAAGATGTATCAAAATAAAAGCTTTAAAAAACACTTTGGCATCATTTTACAAATATGTACTCCAGCTTCTGTTCCTGAGTAACAAACCCTGATTCATATGTTTACATGAAGATGGTAGTTTTTTTTTTTTTTCAAGTAACAGATGTTATTTGTTTACAATCAACCATTTGCAGGTACATACATGTAACATTGCATTTTAGAATCCTTAAACAACCTTTTCCCATAAAACCTAGACATCTATGATTAATGCAGCTTCAGTTGCAGCTGGAATCTCAATGTTTTCCCACAATTCAAAAGCCATCCCACAATTCTTTGCTGACGCAACAGCAAAAATGACCCTCGATTACTTATTCACTTGTCCTAATGGGGATTCATGTAAATGTGAGGACAGGACAGTTCATGTGAGCACCAGTTACAAGAATCGATGCCACTTTTGCTGCTTGTCTTTTTAGGATTCCAAACCTCAATAGTGAAGTAATATCTTAAATAATATTTTATCAACATTGTATATAGAATATAGCCTTGGTAAAAAAGAAATGCACGAGACAAAGCGCCTCTTAAGTGTAACACTGGAGCGTTGCAGCAATGCTTGACTGTATTATGTCTGAAGCTTTGGGGTGATTCTTGTTGACACTTTCACCATACCAGTGAAGAAGAAAAAATCAAATTTGTTCCTGCTGAGTACACAAGAAACAGGTTTTTGTCAGGACTGACACAGCTTTGACGCGGTCCTGCTATAACTAAAACTTAATTCGTAGATGATACCTCTGATATTGAGACAGACTGTCTGCTAGTTCCCGTGCAACGCAGAAAAATAGCCGACATCCACAACCACACAAAGGCAGTCATGCCTGTTTCACCCACTGTCTCTGCCACCTCTCTTCAGGCTTTATTTCTGAGATTCTTGTCATGAAATGACCACAAAGCATGGGTCATCTGAGATGAGTTGATTGCACATGGCAATAGCCACAACTTGATTGGCTCACCCTTGAAGTCTGAAAAGTTGAACTTTTGTTTCTAAAGTACGACTCACACTGGCGCTGGAAGGCCAGCAGGGCTGCAGAGACACATGCGTAAGCATTTATGGCATCTCTGAAACTCATTTAGTTTTTTTGCTGATCTATCCACCTACTGAGTGTTTAGTATATCCAGTCTTAAGTCAGTGACTTACATTTTATTGTATAAAACTTTATTTTTGTATTGAGTATTAATACTTGAATAAATGCCGTTTTCATTTCCATTACAACATTGCAAATAAAGTAATATATATCATATATCTTCTAATATCTTACCCTGTTGTATTTAACTTTTTGAAAATGAGCAGCCGCAGATAGGACATTCTTTAAGCAGTTAATCAGAAAATAAACTTTTGGTCATTTACCCTCAAAGTAAATCACTTGAATTATTATGATGGGCTTGATTAATGGTTAAATCAAACAGGATGGGATGTTTCATGACAAAAACATAAAAAAAACTGACCTGAATTAGTTATTTCCTCCTTCAAAATTAATCTTCTGGAGAGAATATAAAACTGGTATCATGATCTCGCCATTTTACTCTGCTTTTGATTTAAAGATGGCAAATAGAATTTGATAGCTCAAATCATTTTGATATTCAAGAGCTGCTGAGTGGAAATTATACAGGGAAGATGGTTGAATCCTTGACCATGACCACCATGTACTGTATGTGTGTGTGTGTGTGTGTGTGTGTGTGTGGGAATAATGAGCTGACACCAGGACCAGTATTGATGGAGCGTTTGCTGAAACTGAGGCATTGACATGCATTCATCAGGGAAAGGATGCCTTGAATCCCAGTAGCCATGTATTCGCAGGTCAATACGTAGATGCAGTGTCTCACTTACACAAGCCTTTTGCTTGAATGTAGAGGGCTATGTGTAATAAAAAAAAAAACACATGATATAAATAAATCATACAATTTTGCCATAGTAGAATAAAATGTCAACGCCTGGAAAACAAATGAGGCAACAAAACAACTGGTGTTGGTTCATATCTGCTTTGTTCAACTTGTGTTTATCTGGTTCATGCAGGAGCAGCAGGAGTACAGAAAAAAGTGGGCGAAATATTTTTTTTTCCTCATCAAGAGCACAATATAGATTAAAAAAAGTTTAAGTGTACTTACATTAAATGTGTTTCTGCTCCTCTGCTGTGGTGCTTTAGCGGCTTCACTGAAGAATACGATGGGAGAAAACACGTCAGAAGGTTTCCATGCTGTTCTGCAGGATCTTCTCTGTCACACATGAGGTTAACAGATCAGATCGAGGAGTTTCTGGAAAGTTCTACTGGAGGCAGATGTTCCTCTCCACCGTGGACTTGTTGGGTCAGACGAGAAGCTGTTTGCTTTAACCTTTCAAACACAGTATGTGTTGTTTTACTGGCTCATGTTGAGGCCACAACTCACCACAGTAAAAACTATCATGGCACAATGTCATTTACCTGTTAGTTCTTGAGACGTGATTAATTATCTCCAGCTTATTCTGGTAGTTGTGCAAACAGCTACAAAAAAGGAGATGGCAAACCTGTGAAAAGGCAATTTAAAAAAAAAGAGGTACACAAAATAAAATAACTGCTATGGCACACATATAATACAGAAGACTGAAGAAAGAGCACTGCTAGCTGCATACTGGCTGTAAAAATAAGCAACACAACCAAAAAGACTCCACAAAGAGACTCATGATTATCAGAAACAGATGTAGTTTGTGGAGGGTACAGTATGAATATGCAAATAAATAAATAAATGTAATGAAGATGTAAAACCACCTCTCACACACAATAGAGGATTGATGAAGATGCACAACAGCCACAGAAGGAAGTAATAAACTACAGACACAGTATAACAACCGAAAAAAAGACAGAAACCAATACTAAGAAGATACTAAAATGCTGTTATTTAAAACAGACTAAAAGAGATAAAAAATAAAACCATTACAAACGTGGACAGAAAATTGGCAGAAAAAGCAAAAGGCATAAATCGAGCGCAAACACATCATCTTGCTATGTGGCCTGAAGGACAGATGAGGACACTTTTACAAATCTTTGCAGGAACTTGTCTTATAATCTTTCCTCGACCAAACAGTTGCAAAACTGAACCTGGCAGCACGTTAACGTCTGCAGAACTGTGCAGACTCCGATCTTAAGAATTCAGGGGAGTCATTACTGCTGACTTTATGTCCTCTAGAGCCTAACAATAAATTTTCTGATTGGAAAAAGCTCAGTTTGATCAAATTGTTTTTCTAACATATGGACACCGTATCCACTGGATTACCTCAAACTTCATTGCAAAATGATGCACATCGTATGACTAATTTTCACTTTCTGGCCGATGGAGCCAGTCGTCGTTGTGTCAGACACAATGACGCTGCACTATTTATCAAAGGTACTTTCATTAGTGTGGCAGTCAAATACGGTTGGAAAATGTTTCATAAAACTACCAAAATGTTGAGCCCGACACATAATGAAAACACTTTTAATGCTCACAGATTCCCATAAAAGCAGTAATTCCTTTCCTCCTTTACATCTCCTTTGTGTTTTACTGCATGGACTTTTCTTTTTCAAAGAATAAGAAGGAGGAATCTTTTCCCTTTCTTCAAACAGAGAAAATTACCATTTTGTGAAACTTTTATTACGGCCTAGCTAGGATGTGTAACATTGAATCTTTCATCCATTTGCAGTTATTTTCTTTTTAAATACAGTGAATTAGAGGAATTTAATCTGTTTGGGAGCAAAAAAGGTTAGATCCTCATTCTGCACTTAGAGCAGATTTGCACTGCTATTTCTGGGAAGATAATGGAAAAAGTCTGGCGTCCTATTCAAAACTGGAAGTAAAATATTGTACACAGATAAAACCTGAAAACAAAAGCCCAAGAGATGGGAAATTTTGGCTCTGAAAGTGGAGAGCCGTGCTATAACTGTGCTGCTGCTGAAAGAATTAAACATAATTAATCACTTTGCATAAAATATGTTTGCAGTTAAGGTATTCAACATGCTCAGTTTTGAATGACATTTGTCATACCAACAAGTCTGAGATAGAAGAATAATGTCAACATCCCTGACTGGTTGTATATGGATGACCGAGTATAAGGAATGGGCTGGTCATGAAGAATCCTTTAAAAAGCCAATTTAAAATCTTAAAGATATAGTCTAATTTGATACTTATGTGACAGAGGAAATGTCCCACCAGCTGCACAACACATGTGGAAAACAGATTATTTATTCATTTATTTTATTTTTTCAGCAGATTGAAGAGTGCAGGTACTGAAGTTATCTCTCAACAGAAAGCTGCAGTAAACAAATTATAACTTTGACTTAGTGACTGCTGAAGACTCATGAAGATACTGGACCCAAAAGTGCATAGGTTGTTCTATTTTAAAAAGGATTTTTTTTCAACTGCTGGAGGAATTTAATGCCCAATTAAATTGCATGAGATAAACGGCAAAAGCTTCAAGGATCAGAACGTGTTTAGTCAGCATCACAAAAGTCTGATGCTTAACCTTTTTTTTTTTTTTTCTTTTTCTTCTTCACCCTAAAGCAGACAAATATTTGCAACGGAGCATTCTTGCTTCCTTGCTGCCAATTTAGAGAGCATATTGTGTTTATTTCATATAGATTAACACTGGCACTCTGTATGTTTTTCGCTCTGACAGCTCCTCCCTCAATTGAGGGAAAACAATCCAAAAATTCATCTTGCTTGACAAAAATACTCACTTAACTGAAATAGCCTGCACAGGCTAAAATAACAAGGTGTATGCACACTCAGCAGAATGGAGAACCAAAGGAATCAATGGAGCCATGCATTTTGATACAGTATATGCAAATAATTTGAATTAAAGCTCATTTAAAGGACATCAAAGCTGTTGAACAGAGCCATTTGCAGTTAATAGTTATTAAACAGTCTTTTGAATCAGAGAAGGACTTAATGCCACTACTGTTGCGATGTGCCTAAGTGCTTAAATTAAAGGTGGCAACCTTCATTGGCACTGGATTTGTAACATTAGTTGCACATCAACACACATATTGAGGCCAGAGGGAGATTCTTGTTGCACTGTGTGAAATGGTATATACATTCTGCTGGCAGTTTCCCCTTTAGTAGATGTATTCATTCAGTTATGTCATATTGGCGAAAAACAGTTTTCTTCCTCCACTGAATTCTTCAGCAATTATATTCCCACAGGTGAGATTACACTGACATAAAAATTATTATATGACACTGCTTATTCCATAAAGTGTGATAGTGTGATGACAGACCATGCGTCAACTGTTTTATATAAATGCAGTAATGTCTTCAATGTGTGTGATTTGCTGCTACATTAAAATCAATTTTTTGCCGTTGTCCTCTTTGTCTCTCAGCCTCGCTGACTAAAGTTATTGCTCTTACAGCCAAAAAATACATTTAAAGCCAGAGTTGGAAGCAAAATACTTTATTGAATTACAGGTGTCTGCATCCATTCACTGGTATTCATAATGTTCCAAATGATCACTATCATCATAATCAGACTTAACAAAGCCGAAGAAAAACGTAGCTTGAGTTAATGTGTGAGCATAGAGGAAATATGACTGTTACACAGTTTCATCTGCTTAGAAAATATAATTAACAGATTGATAATATGGATACTAAGGCAGAAAGAAGCCGTTGTCTCAGAGAACATTACGTGAAAAAGACAAACTAAATGACAGTAAAACACCAGATGATCACTGCCATCAGTTTTCAAGTCTTTGCTTCCAAACATATACTTTAAACTGTCAGAATCTATGTGAAACTGCTCTTTAATTCTGACTATTTCATGTTTGATCCTTTAGTGCCATCTCGTGGTTCATGCTCCCACAAACACTAAACATTATTTTTGAATATGTGTTAAACTAAATTGAGGTAGGATGAGTGCAACATCCTTTTTTTACTCAACAACATCCTTTGGGTTTAAGTATTCTCAGGATGATACCTGACCAGACAGTCATTGAAAGGAGGTGAGGTATCTGATGGTAAAAAAAAACATGCATGCGGCAACATGGAGGGTGAGCTAATGCGCCATAAAAGCAGTGCACCACTGATGCTGCAACATGCAGCACACAGCATATCTGAATAGACACAAGTGCATTTCAGTATGCAGTTGTACAAAATGATAAAATAGCATTGCAATTAATATAAGAAATATGACCAGATACTTAATCTGCTATGAAAAATTATGTGGGTAGCAGGATATAACCTGAAGTTAAGTGGCTCTTGTCCGATCTAGTTTGTTCTCTCATCCACTAAATCAGTTTAAGTGCAGGTTAGACTGGATTTAAAGTTAATTAGGCAAAGACTCTGATATATCATCACTGCATCATGAACATAATCAACAGCAGCATATGGCATTTAATTCCATATGTTTTCATCACTTGCTTTGCAAAGACTTTGTAAGTTTACATATTTTTCAAATGTTATGTAGGATGGCATGATGTCCTCTTATTATCTAGAATTCATATATAAAACAAATATATAGATTTTTTTTTTTCCTCCTGAAAGGAGAAGAAACATGGATTTCTCATAATCTTGGAAGATAAACGTAAACATTCTAGGAGGGAAAAAAAACAAAAACATGTTGAAAGAGATAGTGAACTGTATCAGATGATCTCCATTTCCATCTTCCTCTGTCATGCCAACCAACTGCATGTCCACTTTATCCACATCCAGAAATCTCCTATTTGGTCTTCCCCTTTTTCATCCTGCCTAGCAGCTCCACTTCCAGCATCCTTCTACCAACGTAACCTGGGCCGAGTCCTGTATGGAAATCTATTTCCATTTTTAGCATACTGACTTGGCGTAACTGTCGGTTAAACATCTGATGCACTTCCTGACACAGCACTCCCCATTTATCTGGCTTGGGACTAGAACTGTGAAAAACACTGGTCCTTTGACCCCTCAGTGGATGTTAAATTAAACAGAACTTAAAAGATGTTGAAGGCTTTTGTCTTTTATTTGAAATGCAGTAGAAGTAATTGCTAAAATAATGTCAGTAGCAGCACGATATTTCAGTGTATTTCTATATCACGTATTAATACATCCTTTAAATAAATCTTCTTTTTTTTAATGCAATCACTAGATTGGGTGATTAGATTTGGAAGAGAGCTCAAAGGCCAACTGGACTTCTTTACTTGGTTCTTGAAGACATTCCACCTCTTATCTGAAGGGCCCCTTTGGATAAGTGTTGAAACATTTTCAGTAACCAGGAAAGAAGGTACATTTATCTCCTTGTCAAGCTTTTATAAGATTACCATGACATGAATCTTTGACAGTCAACTCTAGTGTTTAAGGACAAGATATTTGCTGTTTCTTTTTGCTTACTATTGTGAATAAAAAACAAGGTGTATACTTGGGCTTTGTTTTTCTCATTTTCAGCTTTTTTTTTCTTTTCTTTCTTCTTTTAATAGCAATACAAAGTATACAATTGGCCACACAGAGTAGAAAATCGGCCCAGCTTTTTCCTTTCATGACAGTAAAAATAATTCATTCATCTCTTCACATTTCTTAAATTATCCACTTTTGGTAAACTTAGCAGTAGTTACTTTCTTCTGCTTCACTGGCACATTTTAACCTGTTGAAAACTCTTGTGATGTCTTATGTTGTCGTTGTCAATGACCAGTGACGGGGTAAAACATCTCTGCATCAGGTCACAAAGTCCATTCTTTGCTCACTCTGTATGGTGGATATATACATACAGCGCTGCTGCCCCTACTGGTCATGATCTTGCATTACAATAGCCTCTTCATTCATCTGCTGACGTACGTATCTGCTGTGCGTGCTACGTCACTGTTTGCGTCAGGGTAGACTGTAAACACTCCTTCAGCAGCAGCCTCGGCGGATTAGCAAACATTTGTTGCTGTTCGTCTACGGAAAACCTCAAGACATGCTTGCATACGTTATTTATATTTTTAATTACAGTAGCTATCAGATGAGGTTATAAAAACTTTTTAGGGTTTTACAGGTTTGCATCTAATTGCTGTCGTAAAGCTAATCTTAGTGCTGGATCTTCTTCGGCTGTGCTAGCGGACCCTCAGATGTGTTGAGTCTACCTTGAGCAACTCCTCCACGTTTTTAGAGTTTCTCCTGCTCCTTCGGTGTCATGGTGCTATCCTTGGTGACCCTCTGTGCCAGAGAGGTGGTGAGTGACCACAGCTCGTCCCCGAGCTGGCTGAGGTGGGTGCCCAGGGAGCTGTACAGACCGCTGCTGGAAGCCGCCTTCGCCAGCTGTAGACCGCTGGCTGTGGGCGAGCTGGCTCAGCGGTGGCCTGAACGCACCCTGCGGGTTGGAGGACGGAGGAAACGGGGACAAGTAACGCCGAATCGGCTCTGTGTCCAGGCTCTGCTACTTGCAATTGTTCGAGGACTAGCAGACCAAAGGTGAGAAACGAGACTTAAGTTTTTCTTCTTGTTATTTTGGTCTCTAAATGCTGCGAGAGTGTTATCCATTTTAGGCAAAGTCTGAAACCCACCGTCACAATCGTCAACCTTTTTTCTAACCATAAACAAAAAAGAAAAAGTGAGAATTTCATGACTATATTTCAGATCTAATCCAGATTAAATTAGATCCAGATTTAAAACACCACCTTTTAAAATGAATAAAATCTAGAATATCCCAGATTATTCCATGCATATCTATTCCATGAACCTGCATTTTTCTGTGACTTTTAGGATACCTATTTATCTAGATGGTCTTATATTCCAGTGTTGTTACTGAGAAAGGATTTATTTCTCATTCAGGTGTGTGCTGCAAGTACTGGACCTCTGTGGCCTGCAGGGAGATGAGGGAGGAACGGGTGACCCGATGGGAGGCTGGTCTCTGACCGTTGCCCTCTGCACCATGGTCGTTCAGGCCAGTGCTGGAGCACAGAGAGCGCAGAAGAAAGAGGGCGAACGGGAAAGGAAGCGGTTCTCCGCTCTCGAAAGAGAAAAGGATTTAAAGAGAGAGCGTGGACAGAGAATGGGGGCAAAGGAGCAAAATGGTGATGAGACATGCATTAACAAAGAGATGACTGGATGTTCAGTTCTTATGGGTGAAGAGGATTTGATTAAAGGAGTTCGGAGGAGGATGGAGACGGAGAGGAAAAGAGGGACTGCAGAAACAGCTTTTCACGGTGGTAAAAGAGAATCAGAAGAAAAGGAGGTAGATAGTGATGTACTGGTACACGTGCGAGCTGATCTTTTTGTCAACGCTCGATCTTGGGAGCGTATTCGTATGGCTCTGACCGCACCAGGTCCCCTAAAGCTTCAGTGCAGATACCTACGTGTGGAAGAGATTTCAGTGTCAAGTATCAAGACTCTGCTGACCCTGCTGCCTCGTAGGGGTCTTATGGGCATCGACATTCGCTACAGCAGCCTTGGGGTAGGCTGGCTTGGCTGAACTGCTGCCTCTGCTCTCCACCTTTCCTGCATTGAGTTCCCTTCGCCTGCATTACTGTAACCTCGGACATCCGCAGAGATCATCTTGGCCAGGAAGAGGCAATGAAAGACCTATCAGAAGGGCTGGCACATCTGCAAGAACTGCGCCGGCTCAGCCTTACTGCTCTGCGGCTGCCTGGACAATTGCGGGTGCTGCTCAGGTAAAGTGTTTTTGCTCATTATATTAGTGCCACTCTATAGCTTTAAACCTTGTGAGCTTCGTAAATAGCAGAATATTAGAAGGTTCTCCAAAGCTCTTAACCCTAGATGTATGTAAACAAACAGATGGCAGTTATTATAACACCCTACAAATGATCAAGATTTAGCATTTATTTATATCTAGGCAATCAGCATCATGCAGCCTGTGTAACAGAACCATCAGGGAGAGTAAAAGATCGGGGAAATGTTTTCTTCTATTCTCTGCAGTAGTTTTCATCCTTCACTCTTGACTGTGTTTATGTTAAACCTCAGGCTAACATAAATGATGCACTCCAGAATCGAACTGACCAAATAGTTGAACTGAAACAAAAATATATTACTGACTTGTTGTTCATAATCCTTGTAGAGTCTTAATAATAACAAATTTATCAAACTTCCAAAATATACACAGCATATTACAGCACAGCAATGTACCACCAAGGGTAATAATGGACTGGACCATTGTTTAACAAATCTCAAGGAGGCATATTCCCCAGGCAGTTTTGGAGCACTTTGATTACAGCCTTGGTCCATCCTAATCTGGTGTACAGGCAAAAAAAAAGATCTTCAAAACCTGTGATAAAATCTGTGCCATTGAAGCAAAGGAGGGTTGTTTTGACTGTACTGATTGGAATGTGTTTGCAGTTGCAACTAAGTTTTATTTATTTATTTTATGAGGGCAATGCTGACCATTCACACAACAACTGACGGAGATTCAACAATGGTCTATGGTTAAATTCCAGACTATATTGGGCAGCATTCAGGTCATAGTAATCCTACAAAAACTTGGGCTGGGCTTCTTCTTGTGGTTCTTGAAAACGCTTTCTTGTTCTCATTCAAATAAGTCCTTCAGATTAGTTCTGCGGAACGTTTACAGGGATGGTCAAAGTGTCCCATACGAGCAGGCTAGAAACTCACAGACAAAAGAGATCAAAGCTGCTAAAAGGAGCTATTCAAAAAGAATTGGTTTTCATCTAACGACTCACCATCAGTGTAGAAAGGCCTGCAATGCATCACTAACTACAGGAGACCTCCTCCCACTGAAATGAACAAAAGCCTGGTAAACGAATCTGAATGCCTCCTACAGCAAGTTTGAAAGGGAAGAATTTATAGATGGTATCACTGATGTCACACATCCCTATATTTTGACTCAACATCACCATGTTCCATGTCAAGTTTTATAGTACTCTCCCAGTTCTTCGTTCATTCTAATGCAGCTGTGTGTTCACAAGTTATTAACGTTAGTCATCAGAAATGGATGAAAATCATTAGATGACACATCCAAGCTGCAGGAGATGGCAAAAGTAAAAAGAAGTACATGAACATTGTGTGGCATTTTATCACTTTAATGATGATTTCAGCCTCAAAAGGCTTGATTAAGTGCCAAATGTAAGTAACACTCTCCCTACACACTTCTGCTTGCAGTGTTTATAAGGCTTGTTGTGACATCATGTGAATACTATGAATACCAATCACCCACTCCAGCCCATCAAAAGTATCAGTCACACATATGGTAATTTCCCCTCCTCCCCCTTCAAACACTCAGACACCAATCACAAAAAATAAAAAAGGAGACAGAAGAGCACCATTTTCACACAGATTTGTAACAGTTACCTTGAGTGATGTTATGTGGGGGCGTTTCAAATACCCCACCATCATTCCAGTCTTCAAGAAATGCTCCATAACTGAACTGATTGACTGTACTGACCTTCCGAAGTTGGCATCTGTGGTCATGAAATTTGCTAAAAGACCAGTGCTGGTTCATTTGAAGGAACTTATAGGCTGGTGCTCTGGTGCAGTCGGAGCACTCAACAAACTCAAGGCTGGAGATCACAGACTTTGGGACTTTGGGAGACACCATTAACCACTGTTCCCCCTCACACTTTTCAACAACCTTGTGTCAAGTTCCTTGCCATGATAATCTCCGATCACCTGAAATGGGAGTACAGTCACAAAACAGGATGGAAACAAAGTGAACAATTAGGTTTGCAGTAAAAATGATCAGGGTCCACTTGGGATATGTCTTATCAATAGCCAGTCAATGAATATGACAGCATAATTGTCATGGTCACTTAACTTGTGCATAATCATCCTCTTAACATATCCAATGACCACATATGATGTGTAAATCATTGTGCTGGACTTTGCGTTAATGCACTTTATGTCCATTGTGTTTGTATAATATGTCTGTAAATTCTGTATTTAATCTGCACCTTGTGTCAAAGACAGAACATAAACTGTGGGTTTTATTAAATTATTTTTGTTTTCTCTTTCTTCTTTTGCCACAGCTCACTGCCTCAGCCCTTAGAGGTCCTAGAGCTTCCTTATTTGAGCCTGAGTCCGGCTGACCTGGCTTATCTTTCCTGCAGCCATCATGCCTCTACGCTGCAGCAGCTTGATCTAAGTGAAAACCGTCTGGATGAGAACACCCTTCCCTCGATTCGCCGGCTAATCTCCCAGGCTTCTGGCAGTCTGCAGCACCTTTCTTTAAGTGGTTGTGGTCTGACTGATGGCCTGCTGGGGCTTTTGCTGCCATGCATAGGGGGCTGTCTGGCTCTCAAAAGCCTAGCTTTGGCCCTGAACCCGCTCTCCATGGTGGGCCTGATGGACCTTGTGCGGACAGTCGTGAGAATCCCCTCCCTGCGACAGTTACTCTACCCAAACCCCCTGGAGGACTACCAGCCGGGCCTTCCTGATCATCCCTCCAGTGCTCAGCTGTTGGACTGGCCTCTGGATGAAGTCACACACATCAACATAACCAGCATTCAGCTCAACCGGGTGCTGATAGAGAGTCGGACGCGCCGACCTTCTCCTGACCTGTGACCTGCTCAATTATGACAAAGACTTAGTGGACTAGATCAGAAGTCTGGGGTTCTTTTTTTACTTCCCTCACAAATGTTGCAGAGCAATGCACAGAGGCCTGAAAATCAAACTGTCACATGAAAAAAAAAAAGTCTTGTATTCTTGAAGTATTTTTTTTTTCCTATTTTTTTGTTTGGCACAATCAGTTTATTGTGGTATAATTATCAAAACTTAAATCAGTACAACACATACCTCCATCAGCATTCAAAATATGTCTTAACTGGGTTGAACTAAAGGGGTTTAAATTCCAGGGGTGGTGTTGAAGAAGACCACCGGACCATCAAACCAATGTGTGTTATTGCTGACAACATGAAAGTAATATAATGAAAAAAAAAAAAGATAAGTTGGTCTGAGTGTACACAAATGTTTTTTGGTGACATGTTGCCATTCAATCAAGAGAGCAACACAACTGCTTAAATTAAATTTATGACTGTATAAATATACAGTAGGTGTAACATAAGGGCAGCTGCTGGTTTTTACAAAGGAAAAAGGTTTTATTCTTGTGAATCCAATTGCCAAGACATTCTGGATACAAAACATCCAAAATTATTGGTATTATTGTATGTGCAGTGTGATCTGCTGCTACATGTGAATACTGCATACCATCAACAACCCAAAGTGCACGTTTGTTGTGTTTGATTTTTATATTACTGTTTTATTCAGTATTTTACTCTTGTTTGTATTTTTTATAATGTTTGTAATGAAATGTTCTTCACGACACTTTCTGCATTCATTCAGCAGAATCATGAAGTGAGTGCACCAATCAGTCAACAGCAGAAATGCATTTATATACTAAAAGTAGCAATAAATCAGTCATACCACAGCACTTTAAGGGTCATTTAATTGTTGGAAAGTGTTTCAGAGTATGAGCTGTAGCAACGACTCATCCTGTAGGATTCTTACAGACCTGTCTTGGAGGCATCACCTGTAGTACTCCACCCAAGACTGCTGTTGAATGAAGTAGCGAGGAGTTGGGGCCTTCAGCCAGTCCTCGTCTGAGTGGTGAAATGGGCATGGGGTGATGAAATTGGGAAAATGCATAAGAGAGGGACGCTTTTGTCGGGGAGGCAGAATAATGCCTAAACAACAGGAGTGACATTGAAGTGTTCAGTTTTTTGGTCTTTTTTCCCCCAAGCAAACTGCTCCATTTAATCAGAAGTCTCAATTAAAATACATCGACTTCCCACCTGCTGGCTTGCGGTATCCTGGTCATGCTGTACGTCTCTCCTAGTCGAAAAATTTAAGCTAAAAAAACTGGCAGATATTTTGTCTTGACAGACTATCAGCCTGAAAGTAAAATTATGTAGATACAATGCAAGAAAGACACATGTTGAATAAAGCTATATCGTTAAATATATTTAACGATATGGCTTTATTCAACATGTGAAATAAACAGATACTGAAAACATTACTATTCAACATGTGAAATAAACAGATACTAAAAACACAATCTCAACATATATGTTGAGATTGTGTTTTTAGTATCTGTTTATTTTATTCAGTTTTGATGCTTTAGTATTCATGATGACTTTAGCAATACCTGTTAAAAAGGATCTTCAATTCTTTTTTTTTTTTTTTTTTTTTCCCTTTAGGGTCGCCACATTGGATCCTGCATTACAAGTTCATGTGTAAAATTACTAAATCAAATAAAACTGGAAAAGATATGTTCTTTTTATTGTAGAAACCACAAAATTTGCTATCACCATACAAATATTATATACACTGTAGTTAAAAAGTAGAAATATTTTTTTTTATCAACAGAAATTTACATTCCTTTCTTAAAACTTAGGACAACAAATGATATGATCCGTGAAAAGGATCTTTGGTATTTAGTTACATTCTACTCGGGTATCGGTAACGTTCTATACATGTGTCAACAATTTAAGAATACAAAGAATACAAAATGACAGTTATAAAAACAAACAAATGCATAACTTGAACTGTACACTTGCCCAACTGTTTAAAAAAAATGCAGTATAGCCAGGTGCAATGAAACAAGTGTGGAGCATAACCAGTGCAAATGCAGTTATACAAGATGCAGCGTTTCAAAAGGCTTCAGTCATTAAACTCTCCAACTTTCCCTCCTCTGCAGAGCTGGACTCAGTGAAACGTCCTGTAAAATATTGCAGTTCTATTTTTCCTGACTCATGTGCCAGGGCTATTCCTGAATATGTGTTTTGTTGACCCGAGTCTCCGAAGACAGCCATAGCTGTCACCCTAAAAATAGAAAACACACCTGGTATGAACACAAAAAGAAACGAATGCATTAAATTAGCCACAGATTTATCATTTGTGTCTGTCTGGTGTTACCTATCGGTATTCATTCTCTCAGTGACCACAGGCTGTGCATCATCCTTCAACAGGTCCCATATGTGGAGGTTTGAGGCAGCGTCGAGCACACAGAAGACTGTCGGCCTGGTCTGAGTCCACTGCAGTGACACTACTGGTTCACTGGCTGTGCTGCTCCTCCATTCAGCCACAGGCTGCTCATTACTGACTGTATGCAGCCTGATGCTGCCATCTCCACAGCCCACCTGGAACAGGTACAGAGACTAAGAAGACTTACACACACAGAGTTTTGAAGCTACATTACACCTCTGGGATGGATCATGCTTACTGTCACACAGTAAAACTAATTATATCTTCTCTGGAGGTTAGCACTGATGAAAAAGATCCATATCACTCATGCAAACTAATTAGTGAGGTTATTTGTTTTATATTAAACAAGATGGCTGCTGGTAGGCTGCTCATTTCCCTTCTTTCCTGTCCTTATGCAAACTTCTGGATCCTGTTTTAAAACAGCTTGAGTAGTATCAAACTAACTACCTAGGTTGAGAACAAACTCATCCTGAAAATATATTTAATTTCGAAAGGCAATCCTCCTACCAAAAAGAAGTTTGGTCTGAAGGGAGAAAAGTCGATTGAGCTGACGTCAACAGGTCGCACTTCAACCTCCTGAAACCTGTAAAACTTCGGTGGAGCCTTTAAACCGTGACTTGTTCCATGGTTGACCAGACCCTAGACAGAATTTATCAGGAGACGGTCTCCTGGATCATTGCTCTGTCACAAGATTAATCAGGGGCAGCATTTTGTCATTTGTATGAATTATGCTCACCAAATTGGTGCCAATAAAGAAATGACTGAAGTCTGATGGAAGGAATTTCAAAAGTTTTGTCTGTAATGGTCCCGTTTTTACGACATCTCGTCGCGACACCCTAAGAGTTGGTGCAGAAATGGACAAAGAAATACAAAAAGCAGAGTCAAAGGTTATTTCATTCCCATTCAAAAACAAACTGCAAAAGCTGAACATAGAACTGCATCGCACTCCCTCTACTTGTGCTTCAAGCACATGATCATAGATATGATCCCATCGCATGTTGAGGTGTCAAAAACGAAGAATTTGGAGAACAGGATTGCATTACTACATCCAGGCAGCTGTGCCCTACTGGGAAAAGACATTGTGGGGTATTTTGAGACGAGTGACAGGCAGTAACAGAGGATCATATCCAGCTATATATTATCCTCACCTCTCAGCAGTGCAGAGGGAAGAGCTATGAAGCAGCTTCACTTTGCCCCCAGGCCGGAGACCTGCAAGCAGAAAAAAATGAACAGATGAAGACTGAGGCACGTGGGCGAGAAATATGAGAAATATGTTTCAGGAGAAAGAGGGAGGGCTCTATAACGTGACCTTTTTACCTAGATCTGTCAGAGAACCTGCCTCGTTGCCTTTTGGGAGTTCTACCACCACCTAAAGGGTACAACAGAAAAAACATGAGTCCTGCAATATCCCGTAAGAGGATCGAGAAAAGGTTGTGCCATGCTGAGCTTTAGGCACGTAAAATTCTAAGTGGTAAGTTTTGAAAATTACTATCGCTTCATAGAGTTCGACTGAGCTTAAAAGAAATGAGCATGGTTTTTATCTTTCATTTCCCCTGGGGGCACTATTTCTACCATAAGCTCTATTTGGTCTGCTGTGTGTTTGAGAAGCTGAAAGTGCAGCAAAATATCAAACACTGAGAAACACATTCAGAGTTCTTAACATACATTTGGCTGTGGGACTGTAAAAATATTAATAGCAAGAAAAAATACAGAGTAAAAAAGGTTTGTTATAGCTGTTAGTGTGATCTAACAGATTACTCTGAGCAGATTATACAAAAGATGAACAACAATTCGATAAAACTAGCTGAGGAATGACTCCAAGTTAGGTTTTTTAAAATCAAATAACCACGCACTAATACTTTAAAATATCTGCCTTGTTCAGCTGTACCTTCCTCCGATCTCTCTCCTGAGGATCGTCCACTTATATCCTCTAAATAAACAGGCCTCCGAGACTGAAAACCTCTAGTCAAGAAAACCTTGTTGGTCAACCTACCCAGAAAATTAACATCCCACTTTCATCCAGAGAAGCCAGCTGGAATGACAATCCTGATGACTCTGGATTTTCAAAAGAATATAATTTAAACATATATCACATGACAACAGAAATGTTCAACTGATGTGTTAATAATTTCAAACCTTCTTCAGATGCCCAAAGTGGAGGCCCTGACCTCAACCCTCCTGCTGCAGCGGAGGGAACAACTTCTATAGATGTCACAGATGAGAAATGACCTGAGCTGGCCATGACCCCCTCTATGTTGAAGAGATGTTATAAAAGACGAATATGAGTACAAGTTGTATCTGTACTACTACTATGAAGTGCTCCCTTACTAAGGTTAATTACCACAACTGCATGCTGACCCTCATTATCTTGGGACTGAAGTGTTAACAGTGATATATGTACGTGACTGTACTGTGACAAATTCATGCTTTTAAAATAAGAGCAGACCAAAAATGTCCTGAAAATGTGTTTGAGCTGAACACATGTTTTAAGAAGAAAAGGTCAATGACATAATATATATTTCTAATTTTCATCATTAGGATATAAAAGTTAAAAAGAATAATGGATTTATATCTGAAACCTGTAAAAAATGTAAATCTCTGACAACACACCAGTGGAGAACGTAGGCTGTCTAAAGGTCCAGTTGTCCTCTCCTATCTTTAGGTTATAATGGTTACTAGCACGCTCCCTCAGGTCCCACAGCAGCACGGAGCCAACTGTTGTCCCTGCAAACACCAGCGTGGCCTTTCCAGGGCTGAAACAGCAACACTGTACCTGAGGAAAAAAGGAACATTTTGATGTGGTTATTGTAGTAGATATTATAAATGGATTGACTGTGATTTGCTCTGAAGCCAAACCAACAAATGGCATCAGTGGATTCTGCATTGTAAAAGGCAGATTCAAATTTTTTTTGAAGTTCAGATGAAGCAAAATATCTTCTTTTAGTACTGTGTGACTGGCAGAGGATCAGAAAAAAAAAATAAGTTCATCCAGAAAAACCTTTAGTCAATTCATTTGGAAAATTAAGACAGTTTTAGGGAAAGTGCAACAGGAGGGGGAATGGAAAACCTGGCCACACTTCCTCCAGCTGCTCCTGTGGGTCCCTGACCACTGTCGGGACAGGTGGATGAATATAATTACCACAATGAGTTTTGAGCTATCCCGAGAGCTTTGTGCCAGCTGGTTGTGCCCAGAACAGATAAAATAAATAAATAAATAAAAAATGCACCCAGGAGGTTTGTCATGTCCCCTCTTCTGCCTGGCAACTTGGCAGCCTACTCTTGTAATTGGTGTTTGTTTGGATTTTCTCTTCGGTCCCATTTGCCTTGAGAGACTATGCTTGAAGTATAAAAGTAGTATAAAAAATAGCACCACTAAAATGTTTCTTAAGACCCTTTCTTCACTGGCTTTAATTAAATTCTGAATGTATTTCTGTGGGTTTTGTTCCCCATCACAGACATCTATGTGTGTAGAAAGGATAGCACTAGCAAGAAATAGCACTTTAGATATATATAAAAAAGTGAAGCAGTCACTTAATAATGTCTTTTTTTATATACTAGTTTAATTCTAGTCATCATTTTGAGGAAACAATCATTCTTATATTTATTATTTATAATTTCTAGAAAGGAAACAGTAAAATCACTGAATATTTAGTGTATTTAGCTTGTGCCGGTACTCTCAGGAAAATCATAAAATGACTAATAGAGGAAAAAAATGGTTCTCTTGAGCACATATTACTTTTTTTTTTTTTAAGTATAGCCAACTTTGCTCTAAATGAAAACGAATTGGTTACCTCAGATTCAGAGAGGAGAATTTTCTGAGGTCTGGATGGCTCCCAGATGTTCCAGACACAGATGATGGTGTTGCTGTCGAGATGCGCCACACTCGGCTTGGTTACAGGCATGTGGACTGACAGCATGGTGTGTCTTTGAACCTGAGAGAAGTGCACCATGGTAATTTGCCTCCCTGCAATTGACAATCAAAATGTCACTGTCCCATGTGAGCTGCTATAATGCTCTGCCCCTCAAGGTAACAACTGTCAAAATATGATTAAGAACTGGGCTACAACGACAAGAGTGACTACCATAAAGAAAAGATAATTTAGTGCTGAGCTGTAGACTTCCACTACTGAAAGTCAGCGATTCTGTTTGAGTATTCAGCTTTCTGAAGGATTTTCTCTCTGCTTGATCCTCCTCCAACAGCACGACCATGACCTTTATTTGGACACAAAGATAACAAAAATCGTGTCACACAACTGGAAAACGTCATTCATCAGAGAAGTTAAGATTTGCAATAAACTGTGTGTGCAGACATAATTTAGCTCATTTAAAAACCTGTGATGCTGATTGCAGAAAAGAAGTCAGACGCTGTGAATCAACGTTTATGTCACTCCTGGTTTTATCGTGTGCTCCCTGAGAGAGGTTGGGATCTGCCAAAACACGAGAAACGCAATAACCGAACTCAGTATGTGCTTACAAACCTGATGAGAGAATTATCGTCGGGTTTTCTTACCCCCACACGCTCCACTGTGCTCTGGGGGATGCTGTGTCCACTTCTCACAAAACTCTATTTCTCTGTCTGGATGTCTCGGTCAGCATTATCCTCATTACACTGAACGTATGCCTGACAGGGAAGATGATCTAAATGTAAGCATGCACTTTTTCTCTTATAATTTCAGCTCAGTTATATGTTTAAAGAGTGCAAAAAAAAAAAAAAAAAAAAAAAGAAAAGAATACTGACCTGTTTGGTGTTTGCATTTCCAAAGTTTCTGATGTACATTTCATATTCAGCGACAGGTGGCAGATCCAAGATGGAGAACGTCACAGAGAAATCCAAATCAATTAAACGAAGCAACTCTGCGCCTCGCTTCCTGAAGTCAGAGAAAATATACATTGGTGGTACAGTGACGCATAGTCTGAGAATTGGTTATCAGTCAGAAAACCTGAATGAGCATGACTGTACAGTTTCACTGAAATTATCTATTTAGCATCTTGTTTTTTTTTTTTTTTTTTTTGACAAGTTAACCTACTTCTGTTTAGAGGCAACTTTCACGCTGACTTCCCGCTGTTTTGCTGCTACAAAGTCCATAAATCTTCCATGCTGGGAGGATTTACTTTGCTTATTTTCAGGACCTGTAACCAAAGTGATAATGCTTTTTATCCAATATAATTCTGCACAAACCCCCCTGGAATTAACCGACAAGGGGTAGTAACACAAAGTGTTTTAGTTTTAACATGTATTTCATGTAGATATTTGAGAAAAAAAAAAAAAAGAAGCAACCTTTGGACCATTTGGGCCTGTCTTCCTCCTCTGTGCTCACACTTTGTCTGGACTGAGCTGCTTCAGCTCTCTCATTCTCTTCAGCCATGGCTCGCTGGACAGCTTCGATCTCCTTCCTTTGTTGGGCTGTGAGCTCCTCCCTCTCATCCTCCACCTCTGGATGCAGTGGCTCCTCCTCATCCTCACCTTCATCTGCACTGTCATCCAGGTTCTCAAAATCCTCTTCATAATCCTTTGAACAGAGACATTTCATCATCATACATTATGTAGGACACCAAACCAAATATACAGCTGAGATGAGCACACACTTCACATCTTCAGCTCTGGCTACTCACCAGTTTCTTAGTATGTAAATTGATTAAAGCATGCAAAGGCAAACAAATGAGTAAACGTTAAAAAAAAAAACATGAACAAAATTAAAAATGTAATAAACAGCAGAATTCAATACTGTACTGTGCTGCTGCATCATTACCTCAAAATCATCTTCATATTCTTGTTCTGCCAAATCATTATCATTTACAACCTGCAAATATGAATAAATACATAAAAAAGATTAAATAAACTTAATTAGAGGAAATAAAAGAACACTTAATGCAATAACTTCTGATGAACAGGCTACATCTTGTTGATGCCTGAAAAACTGAAAACAGAAGGAGAGAAGCTGCACGGCACTCTCAGCACAGCAGGAAGCATGGATGGATTATGTAATAACAGACCCCTGAACAAAAATCATCCCCGCATCGTAGTAGATAGACGTAAAATCCTAAGTGAAGGAGACACAAAGTAACTACAAGAAAAGCTGATGTGTTTTGAGTTTTTGTGGTCATTTTGGGTGCATCTACCAAAATCTTGTTTTTTGGGGATTTTTCCAGTGTTTCTAAGTCTCTATGTGTCTTGTTTTGTTTTTTTTTATTAGCAGATTTATCATGATTCATATGTCCTGTGCATCTACTGGTGCCTTTTTGTGTCTCGTACCAGTCATTTTGTGTTATAATAATGTTTTAAATCTATGTTTGTATCTACTCATGTACATTTAGCACTTTTTTAAACTACTTTTCCGTCCCATCCTGTCATATTTTTCAGTCTTTTTGTAGTTTTCTTGTTTCATCTGAGCTTCTTGGTACTCATATAATTGAGCTTCTTCTTGGTACTCTTTCTTGCTGTTCCCTCCACTTCAGCTTTGGTTCAAAGTCGTGGTTTTTAATGACATTTTTATTCAACAGACTCTGAACAAAGGCCTGTTCAAAAATCCATCCATGACAGACAGCATGTGTCTCAAACATCCACAGACTTTCTTTCTAATACAAATACAATAGGTTTCATCTGCACATCTTCCACAGGCAGTGGCTTGCTTTAATTACTTGCACCTTAAGCTAAAATTTGGTTTGTTTTCACACAAGCACAAAAAAAGCCACCAGACTTCTTAAATCCAGTGTGAAAGACATTGAGTTGTCTTTTTTCAAATGTCCTATCACTTATAAAATGGAACAAGAAAAAAAAATGCGGATGAAATTAGCAAAAGGTTCCCAGAGAGAAAGCAATTTTTGAAAGCTGAGAATCTTACAGGATCCTCTGTGTCTTCATTATCTTTCATATCAGCTGTCCGTTGCTGAGAAACTACTTCAGGTTCCTTAATTATGAAGGTTGTAGGTAAAAGAAGAAAATACATATAAACGGCATAATGGAATCCACAGCAATAGATCAGACTAAAAATTGAAATTTAAGCATCTACTAACCTCTGATTCAGGCTCCTTCATTCTCATGTCTGTCACTTTTGTCAGATGACTTCTTTGAGCTGGTTCTGTCTTTGTGCCTTCTCTCTTTGTGTCTTCTCTCTGCTTCCTCTTCTTCCTTTTTCCGTCTCTCCCTGTGTCTGTCCCTTTCCACTCGATCTCTGTCACTATTGGAATGTCTGACTTCTTCACCTAATCCTTTCAAGTCCTGATGCCTCCTGGATTCACTCTCATGTTTCTGTTTCTCATCCTGAATATCAGAACATAACCACAAGAAGAAGAGTGTAAGCAGATGATTCTAACAAAACTATGTTTTGCACGTATCCCCGATTGTACAGATGTGTGTAATTTCTCTGAAACTACACCTGTAGTTCAGGATCAATAGTACTGCAGGATACTTACATGATGTTCTCTTTCTTTGTGTCTCCTTTCTCTCTCCTCTTTATGTCTTCTATGTTCTTTATACTCTAAAATTGGGATGACACAAAGGTTACCATCACTTGGGTGTCCTGAAGCTGTGAACATGCTGGTTGAAGGGTACAAACCTCTGTCTTCTTGCCGCTCTGAATGCTTTCTGTATCCGTGTCTCTCTTCAGTTTCATTCCACACGTCTTCATAATCACCTCTGTGTCGCCGATCCCTCGGCTCTCTGTGCTGCTTATCTTCACGATCTCTTCTTCTAACCCCACTTTCCTCATGTTGTCTTCTCTCGCTCCTTTGCTCTCGATCCCTTTCCTCTCTTCTTCTGTCTTTGTCTCTGTCTTGTCTCCTTTTGTCCCCGTCATCCTCACCATGTCTCTCTCTGTCCCTTACCTTGTGTTTCTCTCTGTCTTTGTGTCTGTCTGCATCCCTGTCCCTTTCGTGCTTTTCTTCTCTAACTCGTCTCCTCTCCCTGTGTTCTCTGTCATCATCTACCAGCCTTCTCTTGTCTCTGTCCCTTTCATCTCTTCTGTCCCTGTCCTTGTCACCTCTCCGATCTTGTGAGCCCTCTTTTCTTCGCTCTGTATGCCTGTCTTTTTTGTCTTCATTTCTTATCTCTCTGGTCCTCTCCCTCTCCCTGAACTTGTCTCTCTCTTGCCTGGATTCCTCAGGGTCTCTATGACGCCTTTCTGTAGATTCTCCACCACGCCGCCTTTTCTCATTGTCATCCCTTCTTCTGGAGTAGTCATCCCCATGGGTTTTCTCCTAAATAACAGATAAAATCATGCAATTCATATAGCATGGCTACAGCTGCAGCAGTGCCTTCTTGAACTCTCAATAACTTACCCTCATGTGTCTTCGCAGTTCAGCAGGTCTCCATGTGTCTTCTTTGGTTACTTTCTGAGGAAAAATAATGTCAACACTGACTTGATCACTATAGGTTCATTCAAAGACAACATTAATACTCTTAAATATCGAAATGAAGATACCAGAATCAACAATTCAATTGGTAGCCTAAAATAACCTCGACGTACATATCAATTACATTTCCTAGCTTTGGCTCACTGGCAGGAAAAACAAACAACAGTCACTCACCTTATCGCTGTACATGTTCTCGTCGATTTTTATGTTTTCCGAGCGTCTCAAACGCCGAAAATTTGCTCATAATTTTGTAATGACGCCGCCATGACAGTAAATGCCAAGGGCGCATGCGCAGTCTGTTGAAACCATGGAGAACGCGTCACTTCGGCTTGACAACAGGCTCATTAATCAGCAATAGAGCAATCGATGGAATCGACGGTCAGTTGCAAAAACACATTTCTATTGAAATCGTATTTTAAACTAAACCAACTGTCGGCACTATACCTACTAAAATAGTTGTTTCACATAATGTTATTTCTATTTGTTCTTTGATTCACTTCCACCCCTAAAGACTGAATAAAGGACTTCCGAGCTATTTCTCTGCGCTCCTCGTTTCCCTTTCGTGGTTGGAGTAAAAGAAACAAAATATAAATTCTTAACTACTCATAGGAAACGTTGTTTCACCCCTCTTATTCCCGTATCTCATATTTTTAAATTAATATATAAAATACTATGTACAACGTCTTTTTTTTTTTCCAAATCACCATATGTTTGGATTTTTCTGTCTCATTTTAAAAATTAAAAACAGAAAATATACTATAATGTAGATAATCGGTTAAGCGGTTAAATTAGTTAACCGATTATTGGCCATTTTCTGGTAATCAGCGATTAACCTATATCAGTCAATCTCAAAAATGAAATGAGCAAAATAAAACCACACAATGTTCAGTGACTATTGTTTATTTGTTGTTGCCTTGTGGTTATGTGTGTCTTTTTAATGTTCTCTTGCCCTGCTGTCCTGTTTTGTTCATTTGTTCAACATGGTCTGCGATCCTGTTTGTCGTCTTCTCATGGATGCATTTTTCATATTTGTATCTTTGCATCTGTTATTTATACTCAGCAACTGATTTCGACCATTTTCTTTGTAATAGCAAATTCTGAGGTTGGTCTCTCTGTTTTGCTTTAACTTTTTGTAATTTTCTATCTCATTACTTTACTTTGTAATCCTTTTGTGTCACATATTTGTGTCAATTTGTATGTTTGTCTGTGATCATTTTTATCTGATCGTTTAACACGTTTTCTTTAATTTGCATAACATTCTTCTGCAATTGATCCTGGCTACTTTGCTTCAGTTTTCCAAACTTCATATGTTTTGTATATTTCTTTCTAAACATTTTTAACATGTATACCTTGCCTTACTTTAGAGTCACCTTACCTCAAAGGCTGTGCAAATATTTCTAACAGAGTATGGGTTTAGCTTATATTGTAATATTTCTTGACATTTTTTTTTTTATTTTAAAAGAGCCTTGACAAATGATCATGAGTGTCCACCAGAATATTCAGCTCACAGAGGTCACAGAAATAAAATAAGGATATATTTCCAGTCCATAGATGCAACAGGGTAAAGACAAAATGCTAACTGAAGGCTTTATCAAAGGAGATACATTTTATATATACATACAAGTGACCTTTCCTGATAAAAACTAAGCCAGTGTAATATTATAAGAGGAATCTATTACTGGTGTTTGGATTCATATAAAGCAGGTCAGGCCGTCAATGAAGACCTGAAATGTCCTGTTTGCCATTATTTCTATTTGTGCTATAATAACTTTGTCTGTGTCTAATTTTGGTTTCTGGTTCTTTTAAGTATAGGATATATGATCTATTTCTGAATATGAGGAAGAACAAGGGCATTCCCCTTAATTTGACCAAATATCTCCACTTTGGTTTCAGAATAATAATCACGTCGTAATCAGTTCTTGTGCTTTCTCGTGGTAGAAGTGGCTGTCAACACTTGAGCTCGATAATAATGTTGTTTGGCCTCTAAAACAAGGCTCCATTTATGTTATATTTGAGAATAAATGTTTTATATTTAATCTACTACAGCGCGAGTATTAAGCAGCTGTAGTTTCCACTATTGAACAGCAGATGGCGACGTATCTCATATTTCATCAGCAGGACCAGCACCGCTGGATCTCCGTGCGCTCTTTGAAAAGACCATTCCCACTGTGTACGCGGGGTGACGGGAACTGTGGACTATACTGGCTCAGTAGAGCAGCTTACTCAATGGAACACTTTCTGTTGTTCACACTGAGGACTAAAGAGGTAGATGACAGCGACACTTCGGAAGACGATGGGCAGGTGCGCGTGTGAGCCAACGTAAGAGCAGGCTCTCCGAAGGAAGCTCTCCGCACATGGGAACGGTGTCACTCCACCTAATCCGCGTTTTGATACTTTGAGGACAGACTGAGGGCGGGGGTGCACAGAGACATGTCAAGAGACAGCATGACATCGGCGCGGGTGGCCCATCCGCCTAACGCGAGCCCCGCTTCGCCCAAAGAGAACGGACACGCCGCGTCGAGCGCGGCTCAGCCCAGCGCCAACTTTCCCCAGCCGTCGGCGCAGAGCAGACCAGGCGACACCCCGCTGTCTTCCGCCGGCGAGCTCGCCCAGACGTGGGTCCAGTTCGTGAAAACATTCGTGCTTATTTTCCCTATTTATGCCCTGGGGTACTTTGAGTTGAGCTTCAGCTGGCTGCTGATTGGACTTGTTATCTTTTTCTGGTGGAGGAGAAACACAGGGGGGAAGCACAGCCGGCTGAGACGAGCTCTGGCTTTCTTTGATCAAGAAGAGCCAAGTGCCAAGCAGGGTCTCACGACCTCTGATTTACCACCATGGGTAAGAAACACCGCGGCGCGCTGCGGAGCGGTACAATGTAAATAGTATATATGCTGGTACAGTGTGGGGTATTTTGGTGAAGGGATATTTCTGAGCTTCCAGGAAAACAGGAATCAGCTGACCACATCAGGTGGCGCAGCGCTGTAAAGCTGCGAAGAGGCAGCTGTCCCCCCCCCAGCAGTGACATGCCACTCAGCCCAGTCTAAATACAGAAGGGTACAATGGTAAACCAGACACCACGCTGGGGAGGAAACACGCCCACGGGTCTCTGTTATTTTTGGGATCCAGACTCACTATCTCTCCTGCAGAAATCCTGCCTATTTCTGCATCACTGTATCTCACAAAGGTGTTTGACACCTCTTCGGAGACCCTCAGCAGCTCCACTGTTTAAGTTCAGAAGAGAAAACAGTGCAGGTGACCTTTTACTCAGAGGGAGCCAAACTAAAAAAAATGAAGCAATGATAAGTCATTTTTCAGAAAGGAATTGTATAACCCATGACAAATAGACAATATCATATTCCATATGTTTCCAAACCTTTCTCTTGCCTTTGAAAGATTTGTAAGAGTGATGCTGCTGATGTTCTCTAAACTGCCACCTGCAGCATCATTGGGACTTATAACTGAATAGCTTTGCTAGTTAAAAGGGACATGAAAAAAATAACATTTTTGTCATTAAAAGCTTATGTTTTGATGTCTTAAGTGAATACCACCTCAAAAAAAAAAAAAAAAACTCTGACATAATGCATTTGTTGGAGTCTGAAAATATGTAATAAGGCGAGCTCTACAGGTTCACAGAGTACTATGACATCACAGATCCAGAACGAAGTAGAATAATCCAGATTCATTGTCTCTATTTCCAACCAGTTTCACATTGAGCTGCATTTTGTGTACCTCTAAAGTATTGGTGACACCAGAGGTCTGTTGTCGTTAATGGGGGCCCCAAGTAGTTTCATGGGGTCTACATCACCAGAAACCTGCCCACAGCAAGCATTTACAGGAACCTCTACGAGGAAAACATGTCCTCGCTTTGGGTTAGTGGCCCTGCAAATCAGCAAGGTATGGGTGATGTGTTGTCTTGATTGGATATGCTTTGGGGAGGAGATGATGCTGTTTCAGCTATCTCGCTTGCTTCTTTGAGTACGAGTTGTCTCTCGGAAGCAGAAACAGAGCAACCGTCTCAGCTCCTTCAGTGTTCGTCTTGTCATTCCTGTTTGTTTTCCTGTTTTTTCTTCTTTGCTGTCTTCTTCTTCTTTTATTTGGTCACATACCTCCACAAGGCTAGATCAGTAGATCCTAACGGATCCATCACTGCAACTGGAGACATGACGGCTGAAAGACCAGAGGATTAGGTTGGCGCTAGGATCCCTGCTAATGGAAACACAGCAAAGACAAAACTGTAATCCCCAATTTTAAGAGATAAAACATGCAGAACAAGGAGGTGGAAGGGAGTCAAGATGGTGACTCCACCCCCTTTAACCATCCTGCTATAAACAGTTGAAAAAAATGTAGTTGAAAAGGGAGCTTTTGAACTCTGCTTCTAGGTATAATTAAATTATGAAGTTCTCAACAAGTTGTGTCATTTTTGAAAAAAAAAAGGCATCATAGGCATACTTTAAAACACTTTTTCCTTAATAAAGGTTAAATTTTGCTTTGTCCAGTACTCAGAGATAAACTAACTGTAGAAGATTATGTTTCTTTTGTAGTACAAATAATCTGCAGAAACTGGAGCAAAGCTGAGCGTTTTTCTTTATTAAAACCTTTTTAGGACATCAGAGGGTCTCTCGGGTCCAGCTTCGTTCATTTAGTCGATTGGTCTCAGCCACATCCCAAATTAACCAGCAAAATTAAGATTTTTTTTAAAACTAGACTCATCCCACAGTCACTGCAGGTTTTACCCATGCAGCTCCATGTTGAGAGAAGTGCTGACACTATGCTAAGGATGCACTGGGGCTATCGGCTAGAACTAGAGGAGATAGATGGAGCAGAGTAAGAGCATCCCACTTAAAGGACAGTGACATTATTCAGACACAAAAGCACTTCTTGCTTTTAAGTCTGTGACATCTCAAAAAGAGAGCTGTGCATGAAGCTCTGTTCAGATCTGCAGTTGCATCATAAAGGGAACAACATCACACCTTCCAGTACTTCACAGCATGCACTAGACTGCCAGGTTGAGCTCACATCAGTCAGTCAATACTGAGCTGTCATCAGCGGTGGGGATTTTCACCAGTTATGGCTTTAAATCTTTAGTTCTCAGTTCAGAAGTTTGTCTGGGTCCAGGTGCTATGCTTTCATAAAGCCTTTTTTTTTTTTTTTTTTAAATTGATTCTTCCCAAGCATCATTTGCTAAAGTGCATTCCTTTGTATTGGAATATATACTCTTGGCTCTATTTGTCCAGTTTGAGCCAGCGGCTTTCTCGTGTAGAAGAAACTTACTGTAACACTCTTAAGTGTCTGGCATGGCTTCACACAGGTTTCGTAAACACACCATGCAAATGTGGGCAAAAGATCCACTGCCAATTCTACTGTTTTATGATAAACGAAATCACAGGTGGATAATTAGACAGTTGGCATTTCCACAGCCTTTTTTTTCCTTTTGATAGAGATGATAGGAGCGTGCTCATTTGAAGAAAAAGTGCTCTCTCTTTCAGTTATGATTTTTTTAAAAACATATTTGGGTATAATGAAAAAGTAATCGGTAATCATTTCCTAATAATCATTTCCATGCCTGAGTCATCAGCAATCATCTTTGATGAGCCACTGTTTCTCCCCATCTCCCCAAAGGTTTCGAGGCTGTACAAGGCTCAGATAACATTCAAGCAAACAAACAAAATAACATTTAAGAGCCACATCTCAGCCTCCACAGAGCTCAGTTAGTTGCAGTGCAACCTTTGAAAGTCTGGTTCCCAAGGCTTTATCTTAAAAAATCCTTTCAAATGAGAGCGACTTCTTCGGGAGGGTTTCCAAGAGAAAGCATCTTCTAAAAAAAATAAAATAAAATAAAGAAAAGAAAAGAAAAGCAGAGGGCAACATGGCTTAGGTTTGCAAAATGGCTTAGATCTGAACAAACAGCCATGGAACAATGTTCCAGAGTTATCGCTGAAGTGAATCTATTTGGATATAGATCTCAAACATCAGTTTTGGTCAACACAATTCCTCCCTCAGTTCCTGACATTTATTTATTTATTTAAAGCTTGTGGAAGAGTGGAGAGTTGGTGCTGCTCTGAAGCCAGTTTTACTGGCCAAGAGCTTATTCTTTAAATAATGTTCCGGGTTTAGATCAGACTCTGGATCTGAACCAGCGCTGAAGATACCAGAAACTAAAGGGGACATTTGCCTGGGTTTTGTCTTTTCTTTGAAAAGGCTAATATCATCTATTTGTGGTACTTTTGCTCTTCAGTCAGGAGTAATCCCTATTTTGTGAATCTTTGTGATAATTTTGCATTTATTTGTTTAAATTCTGTACCATTCTTTTTATTCGCTCGTGTGGTTGCTTTGCATTTCCTTCCCATTTTGCGTCGAGTAATGGTTCTTTTGTTTTATCTCTAACTACACTGATTGTGTCACTATTTTATCCAGTTGTTTTTTTTTTTTTTTTTTTTGAATTACATCTCTGATAGCAGTTGATTGCTATTGTTCTGACTGTTCTGCAGTCGGTCCCGTCTCTGTGATCAATTTGCATCTCTGTCTCTCTCTGGTCATTTTCTGTGTCTTTGTGCTTGCTTTACTTTTATTTGTGTTCATTCTACATACTTTTCCACTTGTTGCATCTCTGTATTTTATACTTTTGAGTCTCTTTGTCTGACTGATTGTTTGACAAGACTCATAAAGCACTTAATTGTTAACCACTCAGCCATTAACTAAAGATATATTTGTATTACTCCAACTCACTTAACAGCTCATCCATGCAGAAATTATTGTGGTTTTTTTTCTAACATCCTGAAGCAGCAGTAAAAGAGTGAGAGCATTACAGTGGGCTTTTTGATGAGTTTCAGGGATGAGCAATACACGGAATATAATTATACTACATGTCACTGCAGTTTAATTAAAAAACATCACTTCTTTGTGAGGCGTTTGATTGTTTCAGGTTTAATTTAATGTGATAAAGTATCAACTAAGAGAAAATATTTGGTGGCTGGAGATGAATCATTCAGAAGCTCAGATTTTTCAGCTACTTGCATTAAAACGTCTTCTATCAAGTGACTTATTAGCGCCTCACCTCCATTTTTTGAATAAGGCCACTGTGCCAGACATTTTAATAAATACCTGGCCATGTGGCCTTACAAGCAGACATATTATACTATTCTAGCCTGAGTCTTTTGATACTAGCCGATGCTGTCTGTTCCCCGTAGCCTTGCTCTTGTCACTGCTTCATCCTCGCTTTGACATAAATGCTGCATAAGCACTTCAGCTGGATGATGAAATATAGTGCCAGCTCTTGTAGCCATTGCATGGCATGTCTTATCCTCTTTCAGCCCATTTTTCTTTTGGGGATTATTACATCCAGTGATTGAGAGGCAACATTAAAGTTGTGCGCTTATTGTTGCACACAGTTATACTGACCTCATATCAGGCATTAAATAAATGTCTGATGTACTTTCGTCAATCAAAATGAATGAAAATAGTTCAACATGGAAATACTGCAAAATTATGTCGATTTTAAAAGTTTCCATAAGAGTAACTCATAGGAATTCCCCGTGACCCTGCATAGGACTAAGTGTGCATAGATAGTGGATGGATGGATGTTTCATATAAAGGATGAAAGTTTCGACTAAGCAGTGTGAAATGTGTTTATACAGAAGCAAACTAGCCAGTGAAGCATCATTACTGTAAATGCAGATCAGTAAGATGTGATGTGTGACACTGCATTAGAGCTTTTAGACGCTGTCTTCTAAACTTACACTGCTGAACAATGGCAGATACATGATTCCCACAATTTCCTTGCCTATCTTCCCATGGAAAGTTTCTGGAAAGAATACTTTTCTCATGTTTGATTTAGAAATATCAAGTCATATGCCTGATTCCTATGCATTAATTGAGGACATAAGATGCTTAAAGCTTTTAATAAATAGAATTTGAGATGATTAAAGGTTATTTAAGATTTTTTGACAACATATAGCAATGTGAACAAGGCTGAACAAGGTAAAGAACTGAACTGAATTGAACTGGGATGTGTTTCTGAAGTCCTTTTTTCCTTTTCCTCTGTTGTACTGAACAGAGCAGTAAAATAGGAATGAACTACAGTTAGCTTATGGTTGTGTGTATATAAAAGTGCAGCATAAGCATAATGTGGGTTCTTTGAAGTGTTATTAACATGCATACTGAAACCAAACTGGAGTTAATCTGCTGTATTTTCTTTATTTTAGGTCCATTTCCCAGATGTGGAGCGGGTGGAGTGGTTGAACAAGGTAAAGAAATGAACAGAAACATTATTGCTTTGGTGAAACCCTCTTTTTCTTTCTTTTTTTTTTGTATACCACTCTCTTCTCCTCCCACTGGGGCCTCCACACTGCAGCACATTTGACTTTAGCATTCAGCCCTGAGTCTGCAGCAGTGTGAAACGCAGTAACCCTCGTCAATCCCCATGGCAACCACCAGGATGTACCTTCAGACACTCATGAGTACATATTAAAATGGTTTAAGGGTGGGGCAAAAAAAATAAATATTTCATGTGTTGTCTACTGTATTTGATGAGACTGAGTCTGACACTATTTTCCTTAAATAGAACTACCTTTTGAATATTTTAAACCCATGTGTCAGTCACAGCGTGACAGATGCACCTGTATGAATCAGCCAGATTTACCTGAAATAAGAAGCGCAGCAAACGTGCCTTGAAAAACAGATGTTAAGTGTGAAAAGCTGCAGATTCCTACAAAGTTTTCCCTGAAAAATGATTTCCCTCATTGTGTTCCTGTAGACGGTGAAACAGATGTGGCCGTACGTCTGCCAGTTTGTGGAGAAACTGTTCCACGAGACCATCGAGCCTGCAGTGAAGGAGTCCCACGCCCACCTCAGCACCTTCTGCTTCACCAAGATCGATATTGGAGATAAAGTGGGTGTTTTGAAGCGCGTGGTCTGCGCTGCCACAGGGATCATGTGTTATTCCAGTAGTGGCTAAACAGACCACCAGTGGCAGGTGTTGTGGGGCAGCTGGGGAGGGTGTAGCTTGAACATGAACATACAGTACGTGGAGGTCGCTGACACGCGTTCTTGTTTCACAAATAGTTTCCATGAGGGGTCGGGAGACGGGTTGACCTTGCGGCAGTCACGTGGGGGCTGGGAGAGGTTGGGGGTGCTGGCATAGTGCTAACGGCTGGGGTAGAGGGCATGACGTTTCTTTCTGTTATTTCACAGCCCCTGAGGATCAATGGGGTCAAGGTTTACACAGAAAATGTGGACAGGCGACAGATCATCATGGACCTACAGATCAGGTGAGTTATAATGGGACTTGTTTTTGACTCCTCACACTCAGATGGTCTATCTGAATGTGTCCATAATGTTAAACTGGATACACCTCATGACCTAGGAGCCCCCCCCACCCCCATAATATGATACACAATAACTTTTAGAGTGTGTTAAAGTCTGACACGAATTAGATGCTTCAACATGTTGTGACTGGATGTGACGCTGAGGGTGCAAGTATGTAAACAGTGACATCGGCCAATTTCAGAAATCAAATACTACACTACCAGTCCAGACTAAGGGTGAAATCCAATTCCTCCCTTAACCCTCAATCTCAACCTTTGCCCTTAACCCTCAAGTTTTGACCCTCAATCTTAACCCTCGAAGTAAGTGTAAGGGCTATCTTGTGACTTAGAAATGGGACACCCCTCGAGTGCAGTTACGTCTTCAGACTGAAACGTATCAGAGCTCGTGTTGTCTCTGTATTTCCTGAAATGATACAGGAATAACATTGAAAAGAGCGCCGTATATTCTCTAAATAATATTAGCAAATAACACAATAGAGGATACATTATTCAGTCCTCCGTCGCTACACAACAAGGTATACAAGTAACGTGAAGCCAGGCCCAGCAGCAAACATCGTAAAGTAAAAAAAATAAATGTTACGCAACCACGATGTTAATCCATAAAAAAAGTCTCAAACAAAGACAATAAGATTGTTTCGTAACATTTATATCTTTAAGAACTACGAAGATACTTACATTTGTCGCTAGCTTTTTTTGTCGCCATCCTTTTTGAAGATGTCTTGGCTAAATTACCCAGTGCCTCCTGGGTAGCCCTTACTTCCAAGGGTGGTGCCGGAGAATCTCAATTTTGAGGGCGATACAGCCCTCAAACTTGTCCCTCAATTTGACGTTCTTAGAATCGGGACAGCACTTGCACTTTTTTGAGATTGAGGGTTGAGATTGAGGGTTAAGGGAGGAATTGGAATTCACCCCAATTCTGGAACAATGCAGTATGCAATGTGCAGGATGTGAACAACTGTGCATTCTGCAGTACGGGAGTCCTGTTTGGATGGTTTTTGGGAGAATCTACAGTATGGAATTGACCAATCTATCACGCAGACTGTATCCCATAATGCAGTGTGCCAACACAGCAGATGCCTGCCATCGCAGTCACATGAACAGCTTCTGGCTGTACCGTAGAAAAGTCACTAAGTGACTCTCACTGTAGCATAGTGCGTACAAACGATGACCGCCACATTAGTATGCAGGACATACTGTATAATAACACAATAGGCTGCAATGAAAATGGTCAGTCATTCTGAAATCAAGGATGTGGAGATTAGTGGCAGAATGTAGTTCATGCAAAGAATCGCACAAACTAGAAACTGCTCACAAATCCTGCTAACAGCATGAAGTACATCTTGCATCTTGTGTCTTACGTGCAGTACAGCTGTAAAGGATGCCATCATCTACTGGTGTTTGGGTTTGGATGTTGTTTGTCTCGGCCACCTCGTGATACATCCACCATATCATAGTCTTTGCATGTTTCTGACATCTCTTGTGAGTTCATGCTCTAAAGTATCCCAGTCAATACGAATGAATCTGAATGCAGGCGAGCGTTATCTTAACTGAAATTAAAGGCCTTTCTGAGCAGTCACATTTTCTCTCCCCCCAATAAACATGATTTGTGTCTGAAAGCAACATCATTTAAAGTAACAGATAGTTCGGTTCAGCCGGCGTGTTTGTTTTGAGTGCAGGTTCAAACTGTTTTCACACAGAGGTCAGTAAATAAAAGGCCTTCCTCCTTCACACCATCACTCACAGGTAATTTGAACCCATTCAAAGAAAGGCAGATGCTGGCAGGAGTCTCCAGAGAAAACATCTTCTGCCAAGACCAATGCCCTCTGTTGCAAAGTGACACCAGCATTTTAATGGTTCTTCTTTGGCTCATCTCCACGTGGCATTTTGTTTGGTAGTTTTTTGCTTGGCATTATTGATGATCCTGAAGCTCCAGCTCGACTTGCTGTGAGAGACTGCTGCATACAATGAATGAACTTTGGTGGAAAAAATCCAGACCTTTAATAGTACCAACATAATGTTTGATTTCTTGAATAGGATTCATAACTTTAAAGGCCTGTAAAACAAAATGATCTTCAAAGTGCTTTATTTTGAACAGTGTTATAAAGTGTTGGAACCCTGGTGAAGGATCTTTTCCAGACATATTTTCTTTTATTGATCTCTCAGCTTTGTTGGCAACACTGAGATCGATGTGGAGATCAAACGCTACTACTGCAAAGCCGGGATCAAGAGCATTCAGGTGAGGAGATTCCTTCTTGATTTAGTTCACATCGATATGAGGTGCTTCCTGTTCGGCTTTGGTGTCTGCAGCAGCTGTCAAAATGACATATTTGGATATAAAGCAACACTGTGATTTGTTTTAAAGATCTTACCTGATGGCTTCAATATGTGAGACTTTGATAGTAGTTTTCTGTACCACGTGCATTTATACCCAATCTATACAGAAGGTCAGCAGCTTCTTTCTCTTTTATCTGAACATTTCTCTACTGGCTTTTATTAAGTGGCATAAGGAATGCAGATATAAAGGTGATTTTTTTTTTTTCCGTATAGTGAAGGTGTAAATACATAAAATCTGTTGTGAGAGGAGTCCTGTAAAAGTGAAGCAGATAACAGATGTGGAAAAAAACACTTAATTAATTTGTTAATGGCTCCTTTGGATTGAAGAGTTCTCAGGGGCTGCTAAATGTTGTCTCACCACCCAAAATAATTTTGGCACGGTGCAGCAGGAGCATCACATGTGAGATTGATTACATTTACACTCACCTAAAGCTCCAGTGGCACCACAGCTTGATTTCTTCTCTATAATCCAGCCTTCAAGTGCTGCAGTCACCACAATTATAAAAGTTAGCAGCAGGCTTACTGAGAGGCACACAGGGCTCTGAATGTGGGCTACACATTTTCCTTTTTTTTTTTCCACACTCCTGACTTAGAAACTACAGTATTTCCTGAATTCAACCAAAGGAAACTTCTCTTTTCACATTGCTTAACTTGAACTTCAGAATTGTGACCTTTCCACTGACAAATTGTTTTAGTATTTTATGACAAAAGAATCCCTCCTTTAGCCCTTACTCTTGTGATTTTTTTTCTCAGCTAAAGCTACTGTGTGATTCTGATCATTTTTTTTAATCTGATGTTGATTATCACTACTTTGCAGAGCTCTTATGATATTCCAATCTAAGAGACCATGTAAAGAGGGACATAGACAGGATAATTCAATAGCTACGTAACATAAAACACACAGTATTCCAAGTTGTTGTCCTTTTTTGTGTAATTAATAGATTTTTTTTAAACTTGTGCATCCTTTCTCCTTTCTGTATTTCTGTGGAGGAGCAGCAGGCAGAAAGAGAAATCTGCATTGCTCTCTGGAGTGCTCTTAGTTCTTCCCCCGGAGACATCTGTTGCGCATTTCCCCCGTCATATTAACTCAGGCGGACCTGCGCGGAGCATCTCTCCAGCTCGCTGTGAACAACAAAAACATCCCTCCCCATCAGTCCTTGAGATTCCCAACACTACGCACAAACTGTATGATAAGTGACAACTGTGCGAGGAGCTGGGTTAAACATCGTTTTTCATTTATCGTTTATTTATCTGCTGCCCATTGTGCAGTGTGAGATCACCCTTTAACTACTGCTGCTGTTAAGAATTAGGGGGAAAAATGATTGCAAAACCTAGCTATACATGAAAAGCTGCTTTACATTGAAGCTATTCTTCTTTTCTGATAGACTCATTATTGAAAATCTATTTTTTGTTTTTTCTGCTTGTCAGCTGCTGCTGGGTGTTGGGGACGCTGCCTTTAAACCATTATAGCTCCTTCAGATAGGTTTGTCAATACTGCAATACTGCAGATATCCTAATTAAAAACTAGCAAATCCAGGATGTGAAATGTGGCGCTGATTAGAGACCTCACAAGTTTGCATGACTTCTTATGCTAAGATATGAGTACATCTTTGAAGTTTAAAGACACTTTAAAGAATGCCATGTCACTTCGTAGGATACTGATTTCACAATCCAGATAATAATGTGACAGTTTTTCAGTGTTTAATTACAGGAAATAATCTTTAATCACAAGCTTTGCTCGACCACAAAAATAAGGGGAAGTTGGAAAAAGCAAATATGACACTTGCTGTGAAGTTTCTAAATCTTGCTGTTAACCTTTGAGATAAAGTTCGACTCGGAGGAGATTTTCGAAATCTCAGCCCTCAAAATAGAAGTGAAGCTTTCAAAACAAATATGTTTGTGCCAGATTTCAAACCTTTGCTCCCCGCAGCTGTCGGCCTCCACATGACACAGCCAAAGCACTTCCAATACAATAATCCTTGTAATTGTCATAACGGGTTATGGAGAAGGTGGAGGATGATGGCGTGTGAAGTCGGGCGGCGATCTGGTTTCCAGCCTGTCATGTGTTTCAGCTTCGTTGGCTCCACTGTTGAAGAATGTCAGGGGCCAACGTGGTAGGAGCTCTCTGTAGCTGTTTGCTTTTGTGTGTATCAATGTGTTCATCTCATGTTTCCATAGATCCACGGCGTGTTGAGAGTGGTGATGGAGCCGTTGCTAGGGGACATGCCGCTTGTTGGAGCCCTGTCCCTGTTTTTCCTCAAGAAGCCAGTAAGTGGATGTTCAAATAATTCAGTTAAATTTGTTAATCCGATCAGTAGTTGAAGTTATAATAGCATTTCAGTCTGATTACGTGCATCTTGATTGGAGGAGAAGCTGTTCAGTAGAGATTTGTGTGATTAAATATTGAACCATGGGTCTTTGAGATCTTTTCCAGCGCCTGAGGTGACACCACAGTGTTCATCTTAATCTGCATTCAGAACAATCAGGAAGAAATCATGCTGGACTGTACATTTTCCTCCTACTTTTTATATGAGCTGCTTTTTTGGCAAAGCTTTCCACCATTATCCCTTCGCCCTAAATACCTTTATGCCCGCTTTGGGTCTCGTTGTATTTTAATGTCTACATCTTTCACAATATTACACATCATAAACCAGCTACTTCTTCTCTTCTGCTAATCTTTTTTTTCGCAGTTTTGTCAGGAATAATGAACCTGATGGACTTTAAAACCATAATTTCATGAATCAGGTCACAGCTAAATGACTTTAGAGTGTGTCTACAGCCTTTTACAATATCAATTTTCAGCTTCATTTCAGTTTAAAATTTTCCTTTGTTGTTAGTGCTATCAGGCACCATTTGTCCTCGTCTATGTAAACATGCTCAGATGTGGTTTTGCGTTCACACATGTTTTCCTGTGCACATCCTGTCAACTGCCGTGCTCAGCACCTTTGCACAGCCGCTCCTGCAATTGTTTGACCGATTTATACCAAATGGGAGGATTCATAGAGCTGTAGAAGTGCTTTAAATAGCTGCAGATAGAGCCAGACCTACTTTGGCAGATTTCTCTACCCCAGGCACTCGTCTAAAGCCCGAGCAGGAGATATTGCTGTGCAATAGGAAGATGCTGCTTCAGGCTGTAAATCATGATACAGTCCCACATGTAAAACAAACGTATCTCAATCTTCTCATAGCAACATGATATTGGTTTGCTGGAAAAAAAAAAAAGAGAGTTGCCAAAGAAATTTACTGTTAAAGAAAAAAAAAATGCAATGACAAGATTGTGTACCCTGCACCTGGAACAACTTATCATCCCTTCCTTTTGTGCCGTACAGAGCCGGCCACTGAGTCCCAAATGAAAGAGAAATATTTCCAGACTGTAAGAGGTCTTGGTCACGTCTGGACTGTATGATTGCAACAAATGTGACTCAGTGCAGTGGAAATAAAAAGATGAAACATATTCTGCAGCGAGGCCCTCTGAAGGCATTTTATAGCTGCAGCTCGGATGAACTAACAGTGTATGAAATGACTGGTGACTGCAGTCAAGGCTCCGTTACGACTGGATATGTTGCAAACATGATCGTTAATTATCTAGAACATAATAAATGATTAATTGTGCTCATTTAGATTAAATGTAATTGAATATGTCAGAGCTAATTATGATCACTTGAGATTATGTTTATGCCTTTAACGGTCCCTAAACCATGACATGCTTTCAGAAACGTCCCAGAATTGCCGCTACAAAGGGCCAATTCTAGCTCTAAAGGGTGTTTTTTTTTTTTTCCCACAGTAAGCACATCAAGCCTCATATGTCACCAGCATGAAAGAATCTGACCAATTTCCAAATCGTGACAGCCAGTCCATTCTACAGTTATTCTACCAAATCAATATAATCATTGACACCAGGTCAGAAATCCCACTATAGAGGATTTTTCTCTCAGATGTTCTTATGCTGTTACCTTAAAACGGGCCGATGCTTGCTGCTTCCTCTGTGTTTTCAGTGTTTGGACCACAGCTACAGCAAACTAACCAGTTTCAGACAGGTAGCCTCCTGTTGAGCACAGACTAATCTCCATAAACAAATATCTGCATGTGAATATGCAGAATGTGGAAGGTCAAGACTTTTGTTAAAGCAGGCTTTCTGATTTTCTGTTTTTAGCCAATTTTTTTTTGATTTACCTGATGCTGACTTGGTTATTGGTTATCTGGATATCCGCCAGCTACACCTGAAGTCCAGAAATATTGACCTTTGATTGAGTTTACAGAACGAAAACAGCAGTTGGTGTTAAATGACATCCACGTACGGTATCTTGAACAGGCTGCTTTAAAACAAGCCAGTGGGATGTCAGTTTCCCTCCTCTTTTCTCCAAACAGACCGTGAGCTTCTGCAGCTCCAGCAGAAGGTTTGGGGTGAAACACTGCAAACTGACCAGATTTAAAAATGCATTAATTCCCGTGTCTAGAAACAGAATAAATAGAAAAACTGAGGACTCGTATTTGCACTTTATTTTTTAGTAAATGATGTAGTTATTTATTTTTTAATGGTTGTATTGCGTGGTTCTATTTTCTGACCAATAATATCTAGACTATTGTTAAACTGTCTGCTGTTTTTAATTGAACAATTGTTTTGCTCGTGTTTCTTGTTGCAGGATGAACAACCATGACAAATTTCTCACTTGTGTGGGACAATAAAGTCTATCTTGATCTTGATCTATATGTAACGCAGTACAATATACCTTTGCCCATTACCGTTCACCGTTCGAAGTCCCGTATACTCCCGGGTTTTGCTCTCAAAGTTTATTTTTCATAATGTATTTGAATTTGTGGTAGCCCCCGGCAATTTATAAAATAAATAATTTAAAAATAACAAAGTCAGTTAATATAAAATAAAAAAATTGAGAGAGAAATGATACAGTACATAATTTTTGCCTTTTAAAACTGCATCAATAATTTGCGGAGTTTTGGGATTCAAGGGGGAAGGAAAGAACGTAACCCCTGCAAATAATAAGGGTGTACTGTACTGATTTACCTCCTCTGCAAGAAAGAAAGCAAACAAGTCGAGTGTGTTTTTACAACATACTTACATACAACTCTGTTTTATCTTCTTAAAGTTGATCATGTTTTAAAAGTTTTAAAATAGTCAGATGCAACAGCGGTATGAGACAAAAACTGGAAACTCTAATATCGGATCGACTGAAACCTGCAAATATGCATTTGAAAAAAAAAATCCTAAAAAAATAATATAGTTGGATATTAAAAGTTTGTAGCAAAGGTTTTTTTTCAGCTCACAGTTGTTTCTCAAACAGCAAAACCCATTTGATGACAGTGTGAACCCCCCCACGTCTGTAGTCCTGCAGTCCTCTCCTGTTCCCTGCAGTGTATGCTGCAGCGTAAGCAGGTTGGGCTGTGATGAAGGGTGAGAAAGGCTCATTAAGAGAGCGCAACTCCTTGAGCTCCCAGGCAAAAACAGATCAAAGCCCATCAAGAGACAGGATCTGCCAGCATCCCGAGCCTCAGCTCAGGCTATTCAAACCTCTCTTTGATTTCTTTTTCACTCTTGTCGCCTTTTCAGGCTTCACCTGCTGCTTGGTTTTCTGAGTCAAGATAATACGAATAATACGCCCCTGACCTCATTATCTCAAAGCTAATGAGAGCCCAAACGGCTGGTGCCGCTTTTATGAATATGCCAGTAAACAGGTGATTCTGAAATCTTGCTCAGGGCTCCATGCTTCTAATATTGTTGTGGATCATTAATGTTTATTGTCTGTATTTATCTAGTAGTTTATGAAAACACTCAGAAGATGACTTAGAAGACGGACAGGAGTTCAGACTTTTAAAATGCCTTCATTTCAAGTGCAGACTTGTTTTAAGTGTCTTTTGACAAACTCCCAGCGGACTTTATTGTAAGCGTTAATGAGGAATGATCTCTGCCTGGTTACTGGAATATAATTTGCTTATCTTTCTCTCAGGTTCCTCTACTTCAAAGAAACTGTGGATCGTTATTTATCGCTACCGTTGGCTTGTTGGTTACCAGGACAGACCAGGTTTATTCAGTTTGGCAGCCAAATGAAGGAAGTCTGATGCGGGTTTCAATTTTACGATATTTGCATGTTCTTACATTTTAGAACTACTATAAAAACTATCTGTTCCTTGATGCAATCCTTGCTCACAGGTCTATGGACACTTCCCTGAAGTTCTTGCTTTGCTGTGAAGCCGTTTGTAGGCGGATGTTTCCCTTTTAAGTAGTTCCAGCTTCCTGTTCAACATGTAAAAGCTTCTTAAATTCCACCAGAAGACATAAAATGCACCAGAGCTCGGTTTTAAGGCTCTGAGTACTTACATGCATGGGATATTTCAGTCTTTCATTTTCAATAATTTGACAAAACATCTGTCACTGTGGAGAATTCATCATGTAAGATGATGAGAAACAGATGAGTTGAATCCATTTCGATAGGAGTCATAGATATAAAATATGAAAAAAATTGGAGTCTAAAAGCTTTTATTGGTATTGTAAGTGGACAAACTGTTGAAAATGGTATAAATGTTGAAACAATACGCTTTAATATATGAGGCAAGAAAAGACTGTAGAAACTTGCAAGCTTCTTGGGAACCAGCTGGGTTATTTGACTCAAAAAAAAGCGAGCCAGGTAGTGAACTTGTCTGGATCCATTAATAGTTCACACCTTACTGTCTAACCATCACGTCTGCTCCCATCCTTTCCTCTGTTTTAGCTGCTGGACATAAACTGGAGTGGCCTCACTAATATACTGGACATTCCTGGGCTCAAGTAAGTGAATTCAAACTGCCTTTTCTTGCTTCTAAAGGACAGAAAGAATCCATCTCGTCTGCTGGATGCCTCAGGTGTCTTCGTCCTTCTCACTTAATGTGATTTATGGCTTAGTTAGACTGGAATAATTTAATTAAAACTGTCCTTCTAATGCCAAGTATTTATAAACAAATGAGATGTGACATGTACAAGTGGACTAAAAGGGATGTTTTGTTGGTAAACACTTTCCTCATTCTTGCTCACGTTGCAGTGCATATTAAATGTCCGTTCCTCTTGGGCTGCTGCGTGGGATGGGCCGGCACTAAACGAGAGCCGATAAAGAGCTGCAAAATTCCCAACACAATTACTTGCTGCTATCTTAAGTGGATTCATGCATTCGTGAACGTTGAGTGCAATTTTCTGGGATTAAAGCCGCTTGTCACATGCCACGTTCACAAAAGCAAAGTCCAGCGAACACTGCTGGCTGCTCAGTGGGAGTGAAATGGATCGACTGACTTTGTGTGGTCGTGGGCGTGTTGGTTTGTGCGGCATGTGGTGGTGGGGAGCACGGGCAGGGAAAGAAGCATTGGTTGCAGTGGCAGAGGATCCGGTGGTGAAATCATAGCTGCAGCCACAGAGTGCTTTAAATGTACAGACAGACAGTGTCAGCAGCCTACTGGGACTCTTGCCCAGTTTATCATTTTTAAACCCTGTTATTATTGAATAAATGAATGTTTATCAGCATGTTGTAATATGTTTAACTGTAACTGCTTTAAACCTTAATTTTTGACTCGTCTTCACCCATGTAGCACCTTTTTAAGTGCTTTCAGCTGTTTCACACAAGCACACATTCGGCTGCTTCATTTTATATACATGCGTTCCACATACAGTATGTAACACTTCGTTTCCCCGTTCACACTTGGATGAGCATATCAGGGGACAGCGTGGGTTCACCTTGAGTTCGATGCCTCACCCGAGGATGCTTCAGTGTGGCTGGGATTGAACTGCTGATCTGGTTGGAGGACGCCTTACTTTTACCTGCTGAGACATTCTGGTGCAAAAGATCGAACTGGCTGATACGTATCCGTTGACCTTTTCTAAATTAGAAAATTTAATGAAATGTCAAAGTATAACTGACATTATTCTAGTTCTGCAAGTACTTTGTCAAAAGAACCATTAATATGGACTTTTAATCGGTGGCAAGGGGAAATGTCAAGTTCTGTTTAATTTGATTACATTTCATCCTAAAGGGAACTTAATGTCTAAACCCAATAATAATAGTAGTCGCGGCACATTCAAGCATTTCCCCTAAGCCACAAATTTCCTCCTCATTGTGTAGTTATAGCAAGAAGCATTAGATGTTGTCTTGTGGGACTCATGAATATTTGTGTAGACCTAATGTATGGGGCAATCTGTTCAGCAGATATGGCAGTATTTTACTGCACAAGTGAAAACAATTACCTGCTACTTCAGATAAATTTGTCAGGGGACAATTAACGTCAGCAGGATTAATTTCCAGGGAGCTATCTGCACACATAAATGGATGGCAAAAGGTGATGGAGTTACTTTAGTTTGACCAAAAGTAGTTCAAAATCATCCTGTTGTCATTTCAGAAGGACTCAAATAACAGACAGAAGGACAAAGCACTCTATATGTACTATATCGCAAATTATTAAGGCAAATGGGTGGCTGCAGCTTCAGTTGGTAGAAGGGGATCGTCCAGTCACTGTAAGGTTGGAGGTTTGATCCCGGCTCCACATGTCAAAGTGTCCTTGGGCAAGACACTGAACCCTAACTTGGCCCCAGTGGGCCTGGCAGCGCCTTGCATGACAGCAGCCGCCCACTGGTGTGTGAATGTGTGTGTGAATGACAGGCTAATGTAAAGCGCTTTGGGGGCACCTTGAAGGTGTTTAGAAAGCGCTATATAAGTGCAGACCATTTACCATTCAAATGAGTATGTATGAAGTCAGCAGTTGTATCCTAGCATGAATAAATAAAAAAACGTTCACGTTTGTTAGTCACACACACACTAGTACACCAGGGGACCAGCAAGAACCCCTCTATGACTAAGATGAATGAGTCTCTTACAAACCCAGCGCTTCCTTAGTTTAAGAGCAGCTCTGATCAGTCTCCCGCCATCGAGTCATAATGAAGTTACACTACAAGATAAGCTGGGGATTTCTCAATTAAATGTATTTTTTTTTTTTTTTTATCTTGGCTCAGGAAAAGCAAAGGAAACTAAACTGAGTTTGTTCCGTGTGAAGGATCATTTTTTAAAGAGATTCTGATTGCTTTTAAGTGAAAATGGGGAGACTTCAGAAAATGCACAACATTGATAAAACACTCATTAAAAAAAGGAAAAGAAAAAAAAAACCCTGCATCATCTGGAATGCTGGTGAAGACTCTCAGTCACTTGAAGTTTTGAACCAAGGCAACTGGAGTGTGTTATCCGGAAAGGTGCTCACACGATTATTGAGTTTTTATTTTCCTCGATGGGGATGAATGAGCCTCTTCTCCTTACTTCCTCATATATTTATCTTTGCCTAACTAATGCCCCATGACAGTTAAGTAATCTAACCTCTTACTTACTGTAAGAGGTTAGATTACTTAACTGTGTTGAATGAGGTACAAACAGTGTTTTGGATCAGTATGAGTCTTTGTATTTGTCGGTGTGATATAGGCGCTGGTGCGCTGTGACCTATTTTTCTGTCAGGATTTTAAAAAAAGTGGGTGTACTGCAGTGATTATAAGCTGAAGTAATAATGGAAATAAAATACCCTCAAAGTCCTGGGAAGTCCTGACGAGTATCAGAATCATTATAATATAATTAACTTTGCAGTAGGCTGCTTATCTTTCCCGACCATTTTGTAGTTATAGCAGGATTTATTAGACTTATTAGACTTACTGACATCATAAATTTAAATCATTTGTAAAGTGGTGTGGCTTTAACCAACCTTTAACTTCGGAGGCCATTTTTAGGAAGATGGGTGAACTGTTTTAGCTTCAGGTTCAGGTTTCTTTATTTATATCCACATGTAGCTTGGTTTTGCAGCCTGATAATGACGCTTACGTTAGCACGCAGACGTAACAGGGTCTATATAAAAAAAAAACTCATAAAGAGAGACATGTATTTTAAGAAAGGATATTGCACTTCTGTAAAGCTGGAGGTCCCACACCAATGTTACAAACTATTAATAAAAATAGGATTTTACACACAAGCAAGGAAAAAAAAAAGTCTAATAGTAATTTAGTCTTCACTGTTGCACGGGGGTTGTAATCATCAATCACAACACTAATGCTGCAGGTATTTCATAAAATCGCGTTGTATCATCTCGTGTTGTTTACGGACCAGTATTGGTGCTGAAATGACGTTGAAATGTGAAAACTCCTTGTTACCTTGTTCCCTGCAGACAGAAAGCCTGTTTTTACTATTAAGCCAGAATACCCTGGAGGCTATTTGCCTTACTTGGTGCAAGATTTGTTTGTGCCACTTGAGAGCACGAGGCAGAGAGGGAAGACAGGTTTTGGCAGCCTTGAGTTTCACTTTCATGTTCAGCACAGCCATTAGTGGTGTTAGTGGATTCTTGCATTCCAGGCACTAATGTAATTATCTTGGATCTAATTCAAAAAGGCACCAGTGATGCAGGTTGCCTAATTTATCACATCAATTACATACAGGCTCTTATCTTGCTCCTGTGAATTTCCACATGGGCAAACGTGTAGGGAGCACAGGGTACGGTTGTATCGCTCTCAGAGATAATTCTAGGATCACTTCCAGGAGGTAGTAAGTGATGCCTTAGATCAAGACAGACGCATCATTATATACGGATGGACATGTGTAGTGTAATAACACCCGTTCCTCTTGGGACAGGCTGAGCACCAAGACAGCAACGATAATCATTCATCGTATCGTAAATCTTTAAAGGAGTAATTGCTGTTTTCCATTTTCGCAGCGGCAGGTAAATGAATAAAGGAAATTGTAATGTTCTGTCTCCTTTCCTGTCATCGTTGTTATCGTGCAGTTTTGAATTATTAGTGGTTAAACTAAACACCGAGAGGTTTTCTGGCCACTGACATGCTTTTTAAATTCAAAATTTCCCGCTGGCGTGCAAAAGAGAAATGGACTTAAGTTCATTTAAAAGAGAATATTGGTATGTTTGCTCTCTTTTAAATCATTGATTGCTTCATTCTATTTCTTTTTTTTTTTTTTTGCCTCATGTCTCTCCAAACTCCATCTTGTCCTTGCAGTGGTTTCTCTGACAGCCTGATTCAAGACATAATCTGCAGTTATTTGGTTCTACCCAACCGAGTCACTATTCCACTGGTGGGAGACATGGAGCTGGCCAAGCTACGCTTTCCAATGCCAAAGGTATCTGTGCAGTTTGAAAGAGCATCGACTGAAACGTAACCTGAGGTTACAGTACCTCTGGTAGCAGTTTAGGTTTGTTTGGTTCTTCTGTGAACTCTTCTGGTCTCATCTCACGGGGCTGGTGTCATCAGATATATCTTCTTTGAGCCGTTTCATAACAGAATATTGTAGCTTTTAGCATGTTGCAGGTAACCCAGTGCTGAAACAGAGCCACTACAAAAAAAAAGAGGAAAGAAAAAAAAAATAAATCAAAGCTCTGTCACCAGAACTTGTATCCATGGTAACAAGACGAAAAGTTGCTGTGAGTTTCGTACATTGTTGTGTGGATTAAGTTGCGATTATTCTTTCATTTTTTTTAGTAACCAAATTAAACTTTAATGTGGAAACAAAATGTATAATAACCTGATTTGCATATTATGAGGAGATTAATTTGCAATTATTCTAAAATATGATAATTTATGGCTTTCTGTCTCATGGTTTCTTCTTCTTAGCCATCACTTTTTTTTTCAATTGAGACATTTATGAAAACTGACTTGAATGCAAATGAATTCACCAGTACCATCACCTTATTTTGATTATATATTTGATGGGCTTAACAATCAGTTATCAGTTACCTCCATATTTACTCCTGAGAGACTCCCTGTGATGATCTTTGCTCATCCAGTCATTTGTCTGTTTCTGCATTACACATAAAGTTTTTTTTTACTGTCCTAATCAGAGCTTTTTTGATTAGGACCATGCAGCCACATTCATAGCAGGTTATACTGTTTTAAGCAAAGCAAAGGTTACTCAAATGCAGGCTGGAGAAAGACTTCTACAAAAATCCTTTTTAAAAAAGGAAAAGAAAAGACCACAGAGCTGCATCTCTGGTGTATCTAACTGAAAATATCCGGGTAAGGCCGTACAGAAGATCAAGCTTTCAACGGTGACGGCGCAGTGAGGTGGCGGCAGCAGACTGAGGGTCACTGCAGAGGACACGACAGACTGGTGGAGAGTAGAGAGGCAGGACCTGAGATCTAAAGCAGCAGAGTTGATTGAGAATGATGGTCAGTTGTGCCTGCAGCTCAGCCAGATGCCCCACCTACAAAAACCACAGACAGACACAGGAACAGACAATCTGGGGGAATAGAAAAGAGCGGTAGAGGGCAGAATTTAGATTTCCTCACTACTTAACAGCAGTAATGAACCTCTCTTGCACTTGCCAAAAAACACAGTCGTACATCTCATCAACAGCGACTGCGCTGTAGACCAAAAAGAGTAAAGAGGCGCCGTTTTAGAGCCGCTCCCCTAAACGCCCTGCTCTGCATGTCTGCCCAGGGAGTCCTAAGGATTCACTTCCTGGAGGCTCAGGATCTGGAAGGCAAGGATAAGTTCCTGGGAGGGCTGATCATGGGAAAATCGGACCCTTACGGCGTCCTGCAGATCGGCAACCAGCTGTTCCACAGCAAGACCATCAAGCAGACGCTCGACCCCAAGTGGAACGAAGTGTATGAGGTGAACATTTCCAGCAGAGCATTCTCATTAGAGAATCCAGCAGAGAAATAGTGACTGATTTATTTAAAACTGTTACTGTCTTCTGCCGGTAATTAATGAATCACCAAATTTCCTTTTTCTTTTTTTTTTGTGCCTTCTCCCAGATTGCTTTAACACAGTGTGTCTATTGATTGTTCAAGCCAGCTTGAGCAAGAATCAGTGTGTTCTTGTGTTCATTAGGCTCTGGTGTACGAGCACTCGGGCCAGCATCTTGAAATTGAGCTGTTTGATGAAGATCCGGATAAAGACGATTTCCTGGGAAGGTGAGTCCCCGCTGGTGTCTTATCACACATTTATCTCAGCAGTGCAGCTGAGAGATCATTTAGGATATTCCTATGAAACCAGCTACATGCACGAGCTGATGATCTTTGTAGTCATCAGCCATAATAACGCGGAGGCATCATTCCACAGTTAGCAGCTCAAGGTGAGGTTGTATTGATTTTTGGCCCAAGGCTGTAACGCTACACTGCACTATAACGCGCAGCAGCCAGTCGATATCTGGACTGTCTTTGTTCTGATTAACTGCCGTGATTCTTCTGTTTAGTGTTCCTCTTATTATCAATTTGACTTATTATTTCCCACATTTTTTTTTTTTTTTGCAGCCTCCTGATTGATTTGGCCGAGCTGCACAAGGAACAGAAGGTTGACGAGGTAACAACCTCTGTCAGATATTATCAGATTTTATCTGTGGATTTCATTATTCACTTCTTTTTCAGGAGCAATAAGATGTGAGGCTTCCTGCTGATTAGCATCGCTCAGCACAAAGTTTGGAAACCGGAGAAAACATGCCCACTAGCAGATGGTTTTGTGCCAGCAGCGTCTATCTTCCATTAATATTCTACGAGGTCCCGAAAAGACAGTGCTCTAAACACTGTGGATATCTTTTTTCTGCTCTTGTTTTCAGCGTTGTCTCTCATTGGCAGCCTGGAATGAGAAAGGCGACACGACTTGTAAACACTGATGAGACAAAAGTGGAATAGAAACTGACCCTGGCTGCCAGTGGAAACAATTTTAACAGCATGCCAACAATAAGCCCTCGAGATAAGAAGCCCTCTGAAAACAAGATTCATATCTTTTTGAGTCCGTGTTGCCTGGCAACGTCTAGGTGTTAATAATAAGAAACAAAAGTGACAGGGCCACAAAACCTAACAGATGTTAGCGTGAAGCGAACGTTAGATGTGACATGGATATAGGAATTTTACAGGTATTTAGATTAGATTTCCTGTTACTCATAAGCTGTGGTACTGAGGATTATAACATGAGGGGGGGGGCAGAGCTCATGTTCGTCTGGGAGCATGCGCCTCTGCTATGGCTTCCCCCCAGTTGCTCCAAACAAAGCAGACGGGATCATCCACTCTCCCGAATCGACAGGAACACAGCCTGGAATTTCTCGTGAGGTTCAACGCGTTGATGTTCGCCCTCGTTTTGTACCTAGTAGCTAGCTAGTAGCTACCTATTAGCTCGCACTACGTCGGCGCCTTCGGAGTGAGTGGGAGTTTACAAAGGCGCTTCACAACAGGACGTCTGTGCGTCATGCTAAGAGCTCCCAAAATGACCAGTTTCTGCTGGCGCTGCCACCTATTTTCCTGGTACTTGGGTTGCTACTAGAAAAAAAAATGGTTAGGAATCATGCGTTTTGCCAACTAAGCTAACCACGTCAATAAATAAATAAATAAAACAAACACAAATTTCTTCACCTAACTTCTTTTGGCCTCATTGTTGCAGTGGTTTGATCTCGAGGAAGCACCTACGGGGAAACTCCACTTAAAACTGGAGTGGCTGTCTTTGTTCTCCTCTCCTGAGAAGCTGGATCAGGTACAACTAGTGGAAAGAAAATAAATAAATATATATTGTTTTAAAGCATTGATCTTTGCTGCAGTTGTACATGTATTTGCTCTTGATCATGGGGTGGACGCGCTCTGTATCCCATCAGGTGCTGCGAAGCGTGCGCGCAGACAGAAGCCTGGCCAATGACGGCCTGTCGTCAGCTCTGCTGGTGGTGTATCTGGACTCAGCGAAGAACCTGCCAGTAAGATATTGCGACGCTCATTTAATTTTCATTATGGTGTTGCTGCTGTTCTGAGTTTTCCTCAAATGTGACATTCTGCTTCTGCAGGCTTCTTGATCTTCCTCCAGAAATGCCAGTATGACACTTGCTTAAGCGTTATTGATCATTCGTCATCACTGGTTCATGTTAATGTGACATGTCATCCTGCTTATTCTTTGAGATGCTCCCCAGTTTGCTTTCTGTTTCCTTGAATTTTCTTCACACACTCAGACTTTGTGAGACTAACTACCAGGTCAGAGTGCTTCACCCGTATCCTACTTTTTTGGAGCTGCTTTTCATATCAAGCTGCCTATTCTTTCTTGCTTTCTGTGAATAACTGGTGATATTTAAGGTTGTAAGATCTGTTCTTGTTGCCTTCATCAAGATACAGTAGACAGGGCCATAAAAAGCATAATGGAGGTGGTACATTTACATTATGTAAAATGGATACAGCTCAGAGGAGTAACACAAAGAGAGATTTGTGTTGCTTTTAAATAGATGAGAACACTCAGTGCCAACCATTTGCACTTTTCGGGAGTCTCAGAAAAGAGCCTTTTTCATTTTTAAGCTTGTTCCTTTAGAAATGGAAAAGTGGCAGCTGAGTTCGGCACCAGCTCTTCCGTCCTGGTGACCCTGCACAGGAAAAGATGGATGAAGGGATAAAAAAAAACTTGGCTGCAATCTATAAAGTTCCCCTTGTCTTTTGACGGGTTATCTAAAACAGCTTTTAAGCCACTGTATAAAAAAAAAAAAGTGCACTTTTAACCATCTAAGTTCTCATAACACTCTTGTCTTTTCTTCATTATCTTCCCTCCTCACCCAAGAGCGTCTTCACAGGCAGCTTAGGCTGTGGAAACTTAAGTGAGAGGAGAGCATCTGGCCTAGTCTTTTGTGACAGCAGTGCATCTGAGAATAGAACTATATTCGTGAGTCCACCAGCACTTCTGTATCTTCCTACTGATAGCATTGGTGGTGTGCGATGGCGTGGGATGAACAGTAACAGGACTCCCCAAAGGCTTTTACCTGAAAGTATGTGTTAGCTGCATGCTTTGTTTTGTGACGTCTAATGAACATGTCCAATAACCCGTTAACATAGAAGCAAGAGATCCTACCTGCTCTTTGAGCAGGTCGATCTTCTGTGACATGAGGCTTTTCGTTAGAAGATTAAGATATTACTTCTACTAAGAGCTCACTGGCAGAGCTCATAATGATCTGTCAGAGCTGCTGTGGAGCCCTGCAGACACAGAAATCCTGCTGCTTGTTTAAAAAAAAGAAAAAAATAACTCTTACGGTGTCTTAAATTAGCTCCTTCAAGTTTTCCCTGTAGGGAATACCTATATTGCTCCTTTTTCATCATTAGCTTCCTGCAGTGTGAAGACAATCATCCCCAGTGCTACTACTTTTTATTTATATATTTACTTAGTAATTACCCGTTCCGTTCATATTTAGCGCCAACTGTCTTCATATGTATCTGGGTTTTTCTCATGCCTAATAACCCAAGTCAGCTCATTCCAACTAACTTCGGGTGTGATTTTTCTCCCTCAAATCTGCTTGTGACTTTAAGAACAACCTGTCAGATTTCTCCCATGACGGGTTGAAGCAAGTCTCAGTCTTTAAGGCGCTGAAGGTAATGTGGGAAAAAATAAAACGGTCTTCATGTACAGATCACATCCTGTGTGTCACCTGTGCTGGCCCTCAAGTGCACCATCAAGTGATTGTGATAACTATCAAACAAACCAAAGTGAAAATGTGCATGAAGATGTGCTATGTCTTGATTGTGCCGTGCCCTCCGTGATCTTGAATGATGGATCATTTCACTTTAGCCTCCTGGTGATCTTGCATGCAGAATTGCTCTCAAAAGTGTTCGTTCATTTACACTAATACAGTGATTGTCATTTGTGTCACTATTAACTACGTGCACTCTTCTGCTTTCCTGTTGAATCGTGGTAAAGGTTTTTAATCCGCAGACCTGCAGGACAACTGAGCTCTGGCAGCGGCGTATGCTAATCAGAAATCACGCTGGAATTTATGCTCAGGAATTCAGGATACAGACATCTTGCCTGTCAGTGCCAGTACTTTTTAGTTTCCTCCTACTGTTAGAACAGGTGCACGGTGTGAATCTGTCCAGCGTATGTACAGAGAGAGGAAAAAAAAAAAAAAAGCTGGCCACGGGCACGTAGAGGTGCAAACAGGACTGTTGACCCGAACCAAACAGCTACGACTGGAACGCAGCAGGTGATATGTGTTGGCAACGTGGCCACAAAGCTTTGACTCAGGTTACACTTTCCCAGAAATAAGGGATTGCATATTTCCAAGTAGCATGAATAGTTTCTTTATTTCTAGACGTTTCAAGCCTTCCATTGTCTCAAACACACACACAGACGCACACACACACACACACACACACACAGGGGGGCACTCCCTCATATCCAGGTTGTGTGTTTGTCTGTGTGTGTGTGTGTAAACGCATTATGCAGCTTTATTTTGAACGTCAGGGTCGTAGAGGTGTATCTGCCTTTTTCTCCAGCCTTAGATCAGTGTTTGCGATCCTCAGTGAGGTGCAGCTGCCAGCAGGTTGGCAGACCGACTCTATTTCCCCCTTATGTCAGGGGTGTCCAAAGTCGGTCCTCGAGGGCCGCTGTCCTGCAGGTTTTAGATGTTTCCCTCCTTCTTCAGACCCTGATACAAGTGGCTGTGTCATCATCAGACCTGATGACAAGATCATGGTGGCCATTAATTAGGATCAGGTGTGTTAAAGCAGGGAAGCATGCAAAACCTGCAGGACTCCGGCCCTCAAGGACCGACTTTGGACACCCCTGCCTGACATCCTCATCAGATGTTTTCACCCTGCTGTTTTTCCTCAAAATGTTTTACAATGCCAGCCTGTCTTTATTGAGAAGTTTGGAAAACTGAAATAGAACTCTGGGCATTTTATGTGTATCTGCATCAGAGAGCTTAGCAAATCATCAACATACCTTTTTTTTTGCTCCCTCAAAGAGATCCAGATCAATAAGAGCTTCAATAAAATCTTCATCACTCAAAACGTTTGGGTAAAAGCATCAAACCTCAGTGGTGTACATGCTAGATTTGTGTTTACAAGGATGACTAGTTGCAGTGAACAACAGGAAACACCTGCAACTACTGAACATTTCTTGATAATAGGCATCATTTTCACATATGTTTGTGTTCATGTGATACATCAAACAGAAGAGAGGCAAATACAGCCAGAAAACCGCTTTCACACCTTCCTTACCTATTGATTTTTACTCCTTAGTGAAAGTCTAGTGGGAGGCCTTCTCGCTCTGTTCATTGAGATGTTGACTGGGTTATCAACAGTGGTCCATGGTCTAATTATCTTATTAAACGCTTAATCTTAAGTCACTCTATAGGTTTATATACGGTATACAGTACACTGTGAACTAATGACAGGTTTACTCATATACTTAGTCAATGTATTAGACATTGTGTTTTCTCAGTATTTATAATTGATACACATTTATTTGATCGGTTAAAAGGATGGTTTTACAGTCTGAACATTTCCAGAACACAATGTGATAAATTGTATTATATAGTTATATCCAACAAATATACGAACAAAACAATAATCAGACAGCATCCGCCTGTCTATCTCAGTCTTTCATTTACTATCACCAGGGTGTCATATTCATCAAATTGTAAGTGACGATTAATTGTCGTACAAATATTTTCGAGAAAAGAACACTCCTCTTAATATTTCTATGCCACTGTTAAAGTATTTAGCAACTGGTAATTTGTAAATACACAAATGCATAATGGGCAATATGACACATTTATTGATCATTGAGGCTGGAGCTTTTAAAAAAAGGATTCTCTTATTTTGTCTTTGAGGTTTTATAAAACAAAATGTCCTGTGACATGTCTAAAGACAGGAAAGAGCAAAATGACATCATTTGGCTCTCATGTGGTGCCAGATCATGTGAAAATACAACATTTCTGTTGGCTTCATCCAGCTTTTTATAGACGATGAAGTCAGATCATGATCGCCTTAAATACCGTATTGGCCCGAATATAGGACGACTCTGATTATAGGACAACCCCTATTTTTCAAATATCATTTTGGGAAAATAAAAATATGATGAAGGCAAAGAGGTTATTCATAAAATGTTTTTTTTTTTTATTGTACAATTACTTTAGAAAAAAAACTCACAGAGATAACATTCTGATGTATTGTTAAACATTTGAATGATTTCATCTTTTTTAGGAAGTATGGTACCATACTTATGTGTCAGATTTCCATGTTATTTAAGATCAAGCTATGGTATTATTTAATAAACTGTGTTCTCTTCAAAGACTATGACTGAATATGCTACAACCATGTAGTTCAATAACTGCATAACTATTAAAGTCGAGTTTTATTCAAGAACAACATAAATAATTCAGTCTGTAAAAAAAAAATATTCTGGACTCCAACAAAACTTTTAAAGCCCTTTGCTCGAGTTGGCTGCTGGTTCCACCATTCTTACTGGTTACCTAGGCGCGGGCTCCATCTAGTGACGCAGATTTGTAATTACAATAGAAAAGTCTAGTCCTTGATTATAAGACAACCCCCATTTTTAAGAATATGATTTCATAGAATAAAATATCGTCCTATATTCGGGCCAATACAGTAATCATGATTTTACAGCTGTGGAAAGATTAATGAGCATCTTCCACTTTCAGCTGTTTCATCTGACACCAAAAGCTGCTTCCTCTCTTGATAACTGCTACTCATAAAACCGACAAAGACACACTGACAGGACTAAGTCTTTCATGCTGATAGCTCTGAGCACTGCCTCAACATCATGTCCTCTTTCAATAGCAGTAGTAACTTATAGTTAATAAGCAAAGCTTTTGAAACATGAGCACAGCATACCATCGATGCCTGACCAACTTGTATCTCACGATACTCTGAAATACACATGTCATCATCTTAATCTTATTTCCTGGAGAAAAAAAAACAAATCTTGAAGTTGATACGTTTGATTAATATGAGGAAATGGTCATAAAAAGCTTTAACTGGGGAAAAGGAAAGTTGTATAATTACAAGGAAATGGAAAACATAATACATATTGTATTTTTAGTTGAAGTGGTTGCACATTAAAGGGATTTGATAAAGTTGGTGAGAAATAGATATCAAATTCAAGCTTGGCCCTCTTGAGAACGATTAAGAGGAAGACTTTTCCTCTGTCATCGCAGCCTTTGGCCCCCAGATATTTATGATGTTATTATTCGGAGGAATCCTTGGTAATTGTTCGCTGTCAGAACTCCGCATGCTGAGGAGACGAAGCTTGGCTGTCTCCTCGGTCGCTTCTCTGCCTGTAGCCCTGCTTGTCCAAATATATGGTAATCTTCCCTCCTGTCTGAACTGCAGACTCTTTCTTGTGTGCTTGATAGAGTCTCCACGAGCGTTTAGCGTGATTGTGTTGTCCGTTATCGAGTTGCACGTCACCCTGAGGACAATCAGCTAATGACTCCCTCTCTCACTGCCTGACAGTCAGCCAAGAAGAGCAGCAGTGAGCCAAGCCCTTATGTCCAGTTCACCGTCGGACATAAAACACTCGAGAGTAAAGTGAGTAAGAGAAAAACTTATCATTATTATCGCTCTGATTGAATTTGCCCTGCCTATTCGCTCCTACGATATGAATTGATTTCTTATTCCGCTTATTTCTGTTAGAGAGGAAAAACAGTGATTACAATAGGAATGGTCAGGTATTTTCATTTCTGCTTTACTGAAGTCCACTCAGCACATCTCAATCTCACATTTAGTCTTCATGGAGAAATAAAAAGAAGATAAAAAGAAATAAAGGATGGGTTATAACGACGAAAGGCACCATTAGCTGCAACTGAAGCGTATCAGACAACTACTTCTTACTGAAAATGTTTCGTCTTCCATTCCAACATGTCATGGAGGCCTACCTGCTTGAAGCAGGCCAACATCTTTATTCATGCTTGTTTTACTGCAGGAATTAAATCAAATTGAAAATAACGGACGTCTTTTACAGTAACGTGACAGATTTCAAATGAAGCATGTCAACAGTGAGTTGAACCTCAGCTTCACATAAGGGTGTTTACATCCACATCTGAGGATTCAAACCAAAGAAATGTTTACAGTTTTTACAAGTTTGTGAGAGGAATACATCTTTCAACTTTAACTACACTCCAACAAAGTAGTCACATTTAAAGCCACAGCCTCTTGTTCAGACTGATATTAGGGATGGAGATGCTGGTAATTACAAAACAACAACATTTTATACATTTCATTCAACAAAAATTCCCTGATTTTTCTGTTTATAATATCCCCACTGTTACTAAACAAATAAACACAGCATACATTTCATGGCACAACATTATAATTTCATGTTATAAAACCTGAGAGATCCAGTTTGGAAAGGTATGCAGAAATGAAAATAGAGGGCCAGTATTTGATAGTCTTGTGTCCACGGTTCCTAATGTCAGGTTGATTGTAAAGTACCATTGACCCATTTCTGCAGATAAGCTGTGCTTTTGATTTGTTGCTTCCAAGTGACTTTTAATGACCATCTAATGAAAGACCTCCTATCTGCCCATAAAGATCCGCTACAAGACAAAGGAGCCTCTGTGGGAGGATTGCTTCTCATTTCTTGTCCACAATCCCAGGAGGCAGGAGCTCGAGGTGGAGGTAACGCTGCTCATTCAGAGCGTTGCTGATAACATCTATTGTTTGATGATCATGCTTTAAAATGATGGAAAGTAGTTGATTTATTTTCCTTTTTTTATTTCACAGATCAAAGATGACAAGCATAAATGTACACTGGGCAACTTGTCGGTGCCTTTGAATACCCTGCTGTTGGAGGAGGACATGACGTTGACTCAGTGCTATCCTCTCAAGAACTCTGGGCCCAGCTCCACCATCAAACTGAAGATGGCCCTGAGGGTAAAAAAAACGGACCACAAGGCTTCTTACAAACATTAGTGCTCCATAAGTTACTGTGTTCATTTCAAGGAAAACTTACATCATCACATAATCATCAGGTGCCCTCAATTCTAATTCAACTCATCAATGATTGCTGGTACAGTAACACTTGCTCTGGTAAGGTTTACAGATAGTAAAGCTGAAATTAGCTTCATGATTTGGATGAAAACACAGGGACACGGCCTTAACCAACACACTGGTTGGTTAATCTTAAAACTAGGAACCTTGGTTTGGCAATCAGACGTTTTAGCTGTCAGAATTCCAGTTAAAACTTAGAATGATGAACAAGAAGTTTATGATTGCAAAAAAAGGCAAACGTTAGGATCCTCACCCTTTGTTGTAGTTGTATTAGTTATGTAGTATTATATTAGAGTTCAAATAATATAGCATTATTAAAGGTATAAAATGAGAAATTATCACACCAAATATCCTGATTAGATATTTGGCTTACATGCTTTTTACTGTATACATGAAGTCACCCTTATAGAAATGTTCCCCTTGACCATAAAAACAGTGCTTGCTAGTAAGCTAGTTAGCATTACATTCTAATGGGAAAACCTGAGTTCTGTAAAAATTGTATTCACTGGGTAGCAGCACCGGTGTTACCGCTGTATTTGGGACTTTTTCGTGTCATGTGAACGTCAGTGTTTAAAGCCACTATGCGAACTCCCACTGACTCGGAACGTGCCGATGTAGCACGAGGGTAAGAACAAAAAGGGGGAAGTATATCGACGTGGTGAACCTCACATGAAAATCCAGGCTATGTTCCTGTCGACTCGGCAAAGGAACAGATCAACATTGACTGCGAGACGAGTGATGATCCTTTCTGCTTCTGCTAGAATAACTGGAGGAAGTCACAGGATAGAAAGATGCCTGTCTGCTAAGCCCCAGATGACTTACATGTGATATTTCCCGGTTGTCGGGTTGCCCCAGTTGCAGGTTATATCAAATTTACTGTATATTCATGTGGTTTTGTTATTGTTTGGGTTGTTTTGGTTTGCTAAAGAGAGCGACATTCCTAACTGCTTTTTAGGAGTGGCTTAATGGCAGCTCTCTTTAGAGATTTGGGAAAAAATATCTGATGCCGTTGAGCTGTTGACAATCTGTAGAACATCACTTTCTACTGAGGTAAAAACTGTTTTTAAAAAGTCAGATGTTATTATGTCCAGAGAGCAAGTTGTTGATTTCAGATGACAAACTACTTCTTTTATGATTTTTAAATCAACCAAATCAAATTGTGACATAACATCAAAGTTTTTTCTAGGTTTTAGACACAAATGACTTATCTTGTTTCCCTGTGTGGTATTAATGATTTGTCTAATTGTTTTGATTTTTTTCAGTGAAAAATTTGGCAAATTGGTTGCAGTTCTCAGTGCAGAGGAGCTCCGGGTTTATCTGCATGGGAGGATTTATACGTTTTTCAACCGTAGCAAGCAGAGTGCGAGTATTCTTATTAATCATCTCAGATAAATGTTGCTGTCTGGCCTTGCTCAGCTCGTTGTTATAGTTACGCAGGCTTTGCTTATAATGTAATGAAATGAAATGAAAATGAAATGAAAAATTATTTTCCTCCACTTTTGTTCAGCTTTTCCAGATTTCCTCTTCAGGTTTGAGACTGTAGTGGTGTTTCTCCATGGTGTTTTTTGTTTACTCAAGGTGCTCTTGATTTTTGTCGATGCAACAGCATCCATCACATTTAAGACTTTCAAATTGAAGTGATTCAGGAGTCCATCAACGGACTCTGCACTGATCATTGGCAACAAAGCCATGCCTTCAATGAACTGAGCACTTGTTTTATCATCGGTGTACCTCGTCTTTACCGAGAAGCAGGTTTTTTGAACATTCTGAGCAATCAGTAAATCAAACAAAACACAGAAATGGTCAGACAAGGCCCCGTCAGTAACTACCACAGAGAAAATATCAACACCCTTAGAGATAACCAGGTCCAGAATGTGACCCTGAAAGTGTATAGCTTCTTTTACGTGTTGCACCAGATCAAACATCTCCAGTACGGAGAACACTTTTTTTTTTACATTAGCATCTGTTATATTATCTATATGAATGTTAAAATCCCCAGATAAGATAAAATGGCTAAAATCCGTAGAGATAGCTGACAATAATTTAAAAAATTCATCAATAAAACCTGTACAATATCCTGGAGATCTATAGATTATTAAAAACAGAATTTTAGAGACACCCCTTAAAATAAAACTGAGATATTCAAAAGAGGTAAAATCACAGGATGAGATCTTTTTACACTAAAATCTATCTAGCTGCTCCTCCTCCTTTCCTTCCATTTCTGCATTTATGAATATAACTAAAATCTGGAGGAGCTGCTTCATTCAGAACAATAGTACTTATACTTCCTGTCAGCCATGTTTCTGTCAGAAAAAAAAAACTAAATGTTGAGAAATGATGAAGTCATTCACTAACAGTGACTTGTTTGACAGAGATCTGATATTAAATACCGCTAGCCTCATGAGGTTTACATTCATCTTTGTGTTGTCCTGAGTTGAACATGAAACAGTTAACAGATTAGATCAATTCACCCAGCTAGTTGATTGTTTACGATTTCTTTTTTTTCCAACTAATACAGGAATCTGACAGGATCCCAGCTCGTTCTCAGAACAGTTGTCAGGCGTAGCTCTACTACAGCAGGGACCCTGAACGCATCATGGCATCTTATCTTTGTTTTGAACTGTGCTGTTGCTCTGTGTACTTCCTGCACATCCTCCTGTGTCCTGCTCTGCCAGGACAGAAGGTCTAAGAGAAGGATTTGGAGGGGAGTACACTGTAAAAAAAAAAATCCCATCTTAATACACAATCCCTGCTCCACAAACTGGAACCAAACAAATGGGGGCAACCTCCCCTCCAAATCATGAAAAACATTGCTCCAGCCAGTTTCTGACTGGGGTAGGGTTTGTGCTTGTGCACGTGAGGTGAAAATGCCCATTCATGATTTATGGTTGGTCATCTTTTTCTCAGGGAAGGGGAAGGGACAGGAAGAGTGAGCTAGCTACCTGTGTTGTATTGATGTTTTGTTCAAATATCAACAGACGTGACATCATCCAGAAATCGCTTGCCCCACCTTTAAAGTTGTTAAACTATAATTGGACAGTTTCTCTGGAGGAGCAGTTTGCCAGAGTTCAGCTTTGCTGTCTTTTCACCCAGATTAAATGGAAACTGAAAGCATTCTGAAAGTAAATTATATTGGCCTTCAAGATGCTGAGACTAACTGCGTTATCCTATATTGAATAAACACTGATCAAATAAAAAAGAGGAATGCACCCAAACGAAAATATTGACCGACTCTGAAATAGCATTTCATAATTGCAACGCAACCAACATTCATAACTGATACTCCTAAAGGAAAATAACTTAATAAGTGCAGAGACTCCAGAGAGAAATGTCTGAAGATCACCAAAGCGGTGATATATGTGATATAAACACCCTCAATCTACATTATGAAAACAATATTTTGAGCCTTTTGTAAGTTTAATCTTTACAAAAACAGTGTATGTCATTGATGTTTTAAGGAATGGCTTCTTTATATTTAGCTGTGCCTTCCTGCACCTTTAAAATGACATGAGTTATGCCTGGTAATGTCCTCCTGTCTCTCTGTAGATCCTGTCTTTGGAGAAGCAGGTAACCTCAGATGTTCCCTCATCAGTCCAGGTCAGGAAGTTCAGTCTGTCCCAGCCGGCCGCAACTCCCTCAATGAGACTGTCAGTATCAGATTCCCCACTGCGTCCACCCACACCTCAGCATCCGACACGAGCCTCCACGTTCACCCTCCAGCACCAGGATGGTGAGCCGTACTCAGCCAGCCCTCTCCGCAGCACGTCCAACTTGAGCACCTGTATGTCTGGCTCTCAGAAACACCTGCCTCACAAGGAGTCCTCACACAGCCTGGCATCGGACATCTCTCTGCCTAGCGCCACCTTGGAGCTTCAGCAAAGACTTTGCCAGCTGCAGAAGTAAATGCCAGACACAATTTGCTACTTCATTTAAGTTCTGCAGCTCCCTGCGTTCAGATGTCATCTTCACAGTTTATTGTGATAAATATTGCATCAGCCCACATGCCAGCTGATTAATTTTTCCTAGATGTTTGTGTATGCATGCTCTGTAAATTCAGCTGCGGCGTCTGTAACTGAGACTGACTGACTTTGGGGTGTTTATAGCGGCTCGGCCCCCAGCCAGTACCCCCTGGGCGAGATCCAGCTGACAGTTCGACACAGCTTGCAGAGGAACAAACTCATTGTGGTGGTGCACTCTTGCCGGTAAGGTCCACCCTCTGACGACACATTAAGTTTCTTTTCTTTTTATTTATTTATTTTTATTAAACTATCATCTTTCCTTGTTTTTTTGTCACTCTTTGTTAATTAATTGAATATTCAGACCACTTTAATGCCGGTCTTGCTACTTTAAGTCTGAGGAGGCATGACTGACCTAAGCAACATGCATATGACAGTATTGTCCTGTGTGTCCTCAGTAACTTGATAGCCTTCACCAAAGACGGCTCGGATCCCTTCATACGCCTGTATTTGCTGCCTGACAAGAGCCGGACAGGGAGGAGGAGGACTAGCACGATGAAGAAGACTCTTAACCCTGTCTATGATCAAACGTGGGTCAAGGTCACCAAGACCACCTCACACATCTTACAGCTGAGCAATTGTGATTTAAAAACAGATGGCTGACTGCATTTTAAGACACATTTAAACCATTTTTTAAAAATAATTTTTCACTAGCAGTGATATTCTTGTACTCTACTGCAGTTCAGACATTTATACCATAAGTTGCGTATACTGCAGCCCCAATTCCAAAAAAGTTGGGATGCTTGTCTAAAGTGCAAATAAAAATAGAAAGCAATGGTTTGAAAATCTCATTAACCTATATTTTATTCCCAGTTGAGACATTTTAGTATTTCATGGTAAATATTAGCTCATTTTGACTTTGATGGCAGCAACATGTCTCAAAAAAGTTGGAACAGGCTGATGTTTACCACTGTGTAGCCTCCCCTCTTCTTTTAACAACTGTCTGTAATTGTCTGGGAAGTGAGGAGACCAGTTGCTGGAGTTTTAGGATGGATGCAGTATGTGGTTTAACATTGTCTTGCTGAAACAGGCGAGCCCTTCCCTAAAAGAGATGTTATCTGGATGGGAGCATATGTTGCTCTAAATCCTCTTATGTACTCTTCAGCATTGATGGTGTCTTACCAGATTTGGAAGCTGCTCACACCATAGACACTAATGCAACCCTATACCATTAAAGATGCAGGATTTTGAACTGATCACTTATAACAAGCTGGATGATCCCTCTCCTCTTTAGTCTGCAAGACACGATGTCCATGGTTTCAAAAAGAATTTCAAATTTTGATTAATTTGACCACAGAACAGTTTTCCATTTTTCCTTAGACCATATTAGATGAGCTTTGATTGGTGATCCTCTGCCCATCCTTATATCTGCGAGGTTCTGAAATGCTCCTTTTATATTTAGACATGTCAATGACCTGTTATCAACTAAACTAATTAACCATCAAATTCTCCTCCATTTGTTTTTGATTTGTGTCAATTAGTTTTCTACCATTTTGTTGCCCTGTTCCAGTTTTTTTTTTAATGTGTTCCTGCCATCAAGGTCAAAATGAGCTAATATTTTCCTTAAAATGGTAAAATTTCTCAGTTTCAACATCGAATATGTTCTTTTATTGGGAATAAAATACGGGTTTATGAGATTTGCAAATGATTGCATTCTGTTTTTATCTACGTTTTACACAATATCATAACTTTTTTGGAATTAGGGTGCTATTGTTTATCTCTGAAGACCTGTACGCTTATTAGAGATTTATTGTTGGCACGTTTTCTTCTTGATACTGTATAGCTTTAACCAATAGAGTCATGATGTCTCACAGTTGAATGTTTATAAACTATTTTATTGTGTTGTATTTAACGATTACTAAACAGATTTTCTAGATTGGTGAATCAAATATCGCTTTCAGACAAGTAAGCTGTTTACTTTACATGCAACGCGGCAGGTTCAGGCTCCTTTATTTGTACCTGTAGGTAAATTAGTTTTGTAGTACAAGATGAAGAAAAGCATCCAATCATCACACTAGGCATAGCACGAAGCAATAAAATACAATTTCCTTAATTTAACGCACACACATAAAAAAGGAGGGTTTAAAGTGCTTATTTAATGGCCTTCAGCAGCGCTGCGTCCAGGGGGGACAAAATATGACCACTCAGACGGGCCTTTAAAGACCATTAAATTAAATTAAAGCTCGCCAACACCAAGACTCATCTGTGCTAAATGGGATATCTAAGAATATCTTGCTTGAAGCTGACTGGTTGTCACCTGCCTCATTTTTAATCTGTATCTAAGCTGCTCACAGATCTGTAAGATTGTGAGCAGTTTGGATCTGAAGCTGGTCAGCAAGTCCTGATTGATATAGGACTTCAGACATCATTATATATCCAGCTCTCTCATCCCTGAATCAAGAGGCTGAGACAGAAGCTTTTTTCTACAATGAAAGTCAGTGGAACCACCTGCAAGGGTCAGCAGCCCTGACCCACTCCTGCAGTGCACTTCCTGTGGGCCTGCAGCTCTTCCTGCTGCAGCTGCAGAATGTCCAATAGGCATATGAAACTCACGGCTCAAAAAAAAAAAAAAAAAAAGAAACTCACGGCCACTGCTGTTTTTGCAGTGATCATCACTGATTTCATTTCTTAATCACTTGCAGGTTTCTTCTGTAGATGCTTTTTTTTGCAGAGCATTTCAAAAATGTTATAGTAGATAACTCTGTCATCATCACCAAGCTGCAGAGAAATTTCTTCCTCAGAACAACAGCCAGCAGTTCCTTGGTTTTTGCTGTCATTCCAGTTTCCTGGCACCTCATTTTCTGAATTTGTCATGTCCCTGGATGCATGGCTCTGAGGAATCGTGGTGATAATTCCTGTGTGATGTGTCATACAGCAACTTTAAAGAATAAACAAATATTATTTGCTTGAGGAACTGCACAATCCAGTCAAAACACAGTAAATGCACCGCTTGTGTTTCATACTTATGGAGTAAGACAGCTGTGCATAATTAAAAAAGAAAGTAAATTATAGAAATACATTCATTTTCATATGAGTAAAGTCATATATAAAATGTTTAATTTGAATTTCATCTTGTATTTTGTCTATGAGAATATGATTCAAGTAGTTACAAACTTAAAAGACTATGACTGCAAAATACAATTTTATGATTGTGGTTTCTTCATTATGAATGTGAGTAAAAAATGATGCCACTCAGTCACAAGGCATCATCTATGGAGCAGAGGGTACATTGAGTCAAAATCAGTTGAACTCAAACTGTTTACAACTGTGGACATACAATGGTGCCTCTGAGGGGCCAAAAGCCACAGACCACTATCGGCTCCACTGTGAAGGGACTGACCAGGACCCTGCGTTATTACACTTCGAAGAGTCCTGAAAGGATTTATCATGAGCTGTTCGGCTCTGTTAGCACAGCAGCGCTGCTGGTCATATATGTAGCTGTTGCACAACTTGACTGCAGGCATTTCCAGCTTGGAGCCACGCGAGCTCTCGGCTAACAGCTCTGTCTGTCCACCCGTATGCGGCTGAGCCGAGCTGCTCCGGGCAAAATAATTTCAGGACTCTTCCAGTTGGAACTGTGCTGGGACCTGCAGTAAATCATCCGAGTAGTGGGATCTGCAGCTTCTCTAATTTTGTTTCAGTGGTGACGTGAAATGACCGCCACAGTTAGCTTGGCTAAGCTAAGCTCCTTCCGTCATACTCAGGTCCTTCCAGATCCACCACAGCTAGTCGTTTTGTATAATCCTCACAAGCACAAAAAGACATATTCTTGATAATATGACTATGATCTGTTTTTATTCACAGCTTACAAGTCAATATATTGTTAAGCACTAAGTTGCTAAAATCATAACAGCAATGGCTATCTGAGTCAGCCAACAGCACAACCAACGGCTAGCTATTAACCAAAGAACCTCAACCGCGTGGGGCATTTGATTGGTCAAATGTATTGATTTTACTACTTAATAAAAAATTATCTGACCTGGTAGAAAAAAAATTCACCTGGTGGATCTGGAAGGATATGAAAAAAAAAACTATACCAAGCCATGATTGCTGCTCAGTGCTACCATCAGTACTGATGTTAAGCGCATGCGCAGTTTGAGGAATCGATGTGCCCTCTGTTTCATAGATGATGCCTGTGACACTGATGTATTTTTGACAGTGATTTCTCACTTGTATATTCTTATTCATGATAAAAAAAAAACTGCAACCGTAAGATTGTACTTTGCAGTCATAGTCTTTTCAGGTTGTAACTATTTGAATCGTATTCTCACAGACAAAAATACAAGAAAAAATACAAATGAAATGTTTTATGTATGGTTTTACTCATATGAAAATTAACATATTTTTTTTATTTACTTTTTTTTTATTTATGCATAAGCTTAGATAAATATGCAGGAATGCTATCTTTTTTTTTTTTAATTTTTGACAGGTATCTTACTCCATACATACTCAACCTCTTAAAGCAGGGGTGTCCAGTCCTAGGGGGCCGCTGTCCTGCATGTCTTAGATGTTTCGCTGCATCAGCACATCTGATTCAAATGAATGGGTCATTAACAGACTTGTGTAGAGCTGGATGACACGCAGATGGTGATCCATTCAGTTGAATCAGGTTCGCTGAAGCAGGAAAACGTTGAAGTCTTGCAGGACAGCCGGCCCTCCAGGACTGGAGTTGGACACCCCTGTATTAAAGGATTATGTGAATCACACTAAGTGGCTAGTGGGTTGTGAGCTATGTTCACTTTAATGTTTAGGATACATTCAGACAGACTACCTGAGTGCTAAACTAGTGGGTTTCCATCCTCTGTGTGTGAGTGGTGTTAAAGGGATATGTCACATCAGTTTACTGTGATAAAATATGTGTTTTTATGCTTGCAGGTTTGAGTTTAGTGTATCTATGGTGGAACTTCATAGGAGAACTCTGGATGTAGCAGTGAAGAATGGAAGGAGCATCTTGTCAAAACACAAAGGCCTTTTGGGAAAGGTAACTGGCTGGGTTTTTTTGAGTTTTTTTTTAAACATTTTCTTTTATTTCTGTCTTTCATTTTTGTAAAATTATATTTTTGGCGTTAAGCTCAACTGGGGATGACACACAGCAACAAAACCAGTAGTAAAACCAGTAGTAAAAGTGAAAGTGATAGTTTTTATCTGTTTTTTTTTTTTTTTTTTTTTGCTCTGAAATGTTGTCTTTTATTTATCATAATATACTGCTACTCTGTCTAGTCATTAAAAGAATATTTCTCTTTTGCTCATAATTGCAGGTGCTAGTAGATTTAAGTGGGGATGATATATCAAAAGGAAGCACACAATGGTAAATATGTGGTTTACCTTCTTTCTGGACAATATTAAATTATATCTAGGAGTCAAATTTATTGTTTTCAGCACTTTGACACATATTTTTTTTTTTTGTATCGCAGGTATTACCTAAGTGAAGATGGTTTGTCGTCTCAAGGCAGAAGAAGTAGTCAAGATTCCCTTCTCGCATAGTGAAACTACTTCTCTGCTGTAAATTAGCGGTCTCATTCATCTGAGGGCACATTATGTTTTATTTGTTTTGTTTTTTTTCTTGTAGTTTGAAGGAGTAATGTCAGCATGTAAGGTGTTTTTTCCTCTTATTAGTTCAAGATATCCTCCCATATTGTAATGTGTTTGAAACACACTACCTGCCTTGTCTCTGTTTTCAGTGTTGAATGTAAATATTCAAGATTCTACTGGGTATGTGGTTACAAGAATTTGCAGGGGTTTTCACGGCATCATGTTTCCTTTAAGGAAATATCACTGATATCTGTTAAAAGTTATTATTTATTTCTTACCAGTCTGGAAAAATGTGACTTTTTGCTGTTTTAGGAAAGGAACCAAAGGAACAAATGCAAACACAAAAGTAGGCTTAAGTAGCACTTCTTAGTATTTAGTGTTTCTTTCTTTCTTTTTTTTTTTAAATCATGTTTCAGTATTTGACTGTTGACTTGTTATTGTTTATGCTCGATTGAAAACACTGAATGCACATATAAAAAATGATGAAACGTCTGCTCTGTGTGTTTTAGGAGGTTTGTGCAATATTGGTTGTTCTGAATACAATCTCAAAGAATGGGCATTTTAGGGCTATGAACAAATGCTGTACATTACAGGCACTCTAAAGGATACTTGAATAAGGATTATTCAAGGATTATAAACTGAAAATTATTTACTTTTGAGCAGGCTGCAAGAATCTTTTAAGATAATGAATGAAGAACATTTTAGGATGTTGCATCTTCATATATGCTTGTATGTTTTGCCATGCAATTAGAACTGTTTGTTAGAACTTTTGATTATGTTCCTTGTTATCTATCCTGTGCCTTAAAAACCCACAATGTAATTTTTTGCCTTGTTAATGTTATTATTTTGAATGATATGATGCCTTGTGACTTTTGATGAATAAATGGTTTACCTTGTGAAACTGCTTTCATACTTACTTTTGTATTCTCTAGCTTTTTTTTAATCGATAAGTGACACTTCAATGAATTGAATCACTTGCCCAGTTTAAAAGACAGCTGAATCTGGTGCTGCAGGTAATTGCAGAGACGAAATCCATTTGTGATGGTTTGTCGACCTCAAGTGGTCACAAGGAGAAACAACAGCAATACACAAACGTCAACAACAAACGTGTGACGTCATGACGCAACAAATCGGTATAAATTTGCGCGGGTTAACTGCTGTTATGTACGGCTGTAATTTCACTGTCGCTGATTCCCGAAACCCACATTAAAAAGGTAACAGACATTACGAATGTTGGCATATATTCATAAATTTCTCAATAGCATTCCATACAGCAGACGGGGTGAGGATTTACCTAAACGAATAACACTTTTAACGGTAAAGGAGGAGAGCCAAGTGTTTGTTTACAGTAATCCTTCTGCTCTGCTTCCTGATTTAAACGCTAATGTTTCGGACATTACATCGCAGGATTGCCAGAAATCTTCAGGACTCTTCATATCGATCGGAGACCAGGAATCATGTCCAAGCGAGACGTATTTTTAGAAACAGCCTGTAAGGAAAATGTGGAAGATTTCCTTCGCTTCATCAAGCTTCATGTAAGTAGCCGTCTGTATACGAGCCTATGCTAACAGTGTCGTATGCGTTTGCATAGCATGAAATCATAACATAAGTCATTTCAGGGCAATTAAAGTAGTAAGTTTAATTTTCTGGTGTATTAAGGCTCTTTTGAGTAATGTTTTGACCGTATATACAAATACAGTATGTGCTGCTGTGTGTACTCCTGAGCAGAAGGACAAAACCGAGCCCTTCGATGTGGAGGAGGTGCTGCAGGAGATGCCCAGGAAACAGAGGGAGGCTCTTTGGGAGAAGCTGCTGTCACTCCTTGGAGACATCTTGCTGGAGTTTCGTCCGCAGCGCTGGGAGGAGGACATGCAGCAGGATTCTGCTACAGATCCTGTGAGTTTATTAGTTTATGTTGAACATGGTCGGCTGTGGTACAAATCTGAAGGCATGACCACACTCCAAGCTTTTTTAATTCTGTGTTTATTTAACAAAGCTATGTCCCCCCCATCACCAGAAACTTGCCCTGGCTGTTGTGGACGGTGTGACTCTTGTGGCTTCACTGTCTGTGAAGGTTTTACAAGAGGGCGACTCCTACAGCACGCTTTTGGAAATAACCCACAGACTTCACGGTGAGTTTGTTTGTTTCATTTCTTTCATTACTTTCTTTCTGTCTTCCCTTCTCACTTTCTTTCCATCTTTGATGCTTTGCTCCGCTGTTTCTTTATTTTTGACATTCTTTCTTTACCTTTCCTTCCTTCTTTCTCCCTTTATTCTTCATTCTCTCTCTTCCTTTCTGTGTATTTTTCTCAGTTTGTCTTACTGTCAGTATTTTTTTCTTTCTTCTTCTCACTCCTCTTTTTATTTCAATAATAACAATGATTACATTATAAATTTAGAAGAGCAATTCTATGAGCGCATGTGACTTCTTTTTTCACTTCACCAGAACACTTTGAGACAAAATATGCAATCGTGCACATGCAGGAATGTAAGGGTTGTAATATAAATTACAATTAAAGAAAGGTGATCAAAGACACAAAAACAGCTAACAGCCGTCCCACACTTCTGCCCTGCTCAAAGCCATAGAAACAGAGGAAATTCATTGATGAGTTGTTCAGGAGAATAAAACTGAATGACAATGCTTATGTTCTGACAGTTCCTTGTGATTCCTTTACAACCACGACAACCTGAATGTCTAGAATTTTCAAACTGTAGATTGAAGTGGCAGGAAGCAAAAAAAACAAAAGGATTTTTAAGAAGATTTGCGTGTGCTTCTTTCATGATTTCTGCTTATGTTCTACCCTCAGAAGTCCTGGTGTCGCTTCCAGGTGTCTGGAGGCGCCTCTGCAGCTCCACATACAGGCTCTGTTGGAAGCCTGGTGGAAGAACGGGTTGCAGGAGAGAGAAAAGTTTGGTTGCACTGCTTTCCTCATCTCTCTGCAGAAGAGTCTCATCTCAAAGAAATCAGTGAGTATATTCTCTCAGTTAAAACTGCCACGTAATTATTTAAAATATATATACTGTAATAAAGAAGAGAGATGGTCTCTAAACCGAATAAAGCAGCTGTGAAGGCCAAGATGAGAATGTGTCACAGCAGTGTTTTCATAACTGAAAACTTTTTGAGAAACACAGGAATTAAGATCTTGGTTGGATTTATCAGTATTCTCATTTTGGGCCTTTTTTTTTTCAGAGAGCTGAGATTCAGAGATTGTGGGGTATCCATGATGTGCTTTTGAGTCTGGATTACACATCAGAGGACAACAAGCAGATGATCGACTTGCTGCTTCAGTGCTTTCACCATCCTACTTACATTAGCAATGATGATGTGAGTTGCGTGAAATGTAGCCGCTGTATGTTCGTTTCAGTGTTGGCTATTATTGTAGCTTCGCCCTTGAGCTGTCAGCCTGATGATGTGTGTATCGTGGCAGGGAAAGCGATTCCTGGTGTTTCTTTTCAGCTGGAACGTTGATTTCATCTGGGTTATTCATGGCACCATCAAAAACCAGCTGGAGTTTTATAGCAAGTAAGAGCTGGACTTTATTCTCATTACACCGTAATCGTTTTCACTCGTATTAATTACTTCCCAACTGTTTTGTTCAGGAGCATAACAACTCATATCGCAGAGATCTACTTCAGAGCATGGAAGAAGGCTAATGGGGATTTCTTGGAGAAGATTGAGAGCTCGTGCATTCAGGATTTCATGCAGAATGCCATCTTCCTTCACAGGGCGTCAGCTGTTCATGCCAAAGTCCGGCAGGTAGACTGTAACCTGCAGAAGCTGCTTGAGATCATCTTTTTTTTTTTTTTCCTGTTTTAATCCTCATTTGCTGACCTTCCAATCTACTTGTTCTCATGTGCAGATCGTGAGCTATTTCCACACAAGGAAGAGCTGCCACAGCATGGACAAGATGCTCTATAATCTCTACAAGCCAATACTCTGGAAAGCTCTCTGTGTATGCATCTGCAGCTTCTGCATTCGTGCACTAAGTGTTGTAATCTTGTCTCACATCTTTCTGCTTGATGTCTTCAGGTTCCAAACTTTGAGGTGCGTGCAAATGCCACTTTGCTTTTCACTGAGGCTTTTCCAGTCCATGACCCAGATCAAAGCAACGAGAATATAGACATTAACATTCAAAAGCAGCTGGACAGTGTAATGGTAAGAGTTTTTAAAGATTGTTATTCTCTGAGCATGAACTACTGGGTTAATTTTGTCATCCACAGAACAGTGAGTTTATATATCTATAGCTTCAGGTAGTAGCTGTCTTTATTCTCAAAAATTACACACATCTGCTCTCCTTGTCAGGGCCTCCTGGAGGACCCTCACCCCACTGTGCGCTCAAATGCCACCCTGGGTGTCTGTAAGATCCTGGCGAAGTGCTGGGAGCTCCTCCCTCCAACAGTCATCACAGACTTCCTGAAGAAGCTGGTGACGGAGCTCGCAGCCGACAGTAGCTCCCCAGACGTCCGCTGCTCTGTCTTCAAGGTGCAAACCGCAGCCTCTCCATGTTCCTTATGCAAGTTGTCTCAGAAATTTTGACTCCAAATCACAAATGTTAGTGCACTAGGGGTATTATTTCTTAACCTGCAGCCACTTTTACTAGAAGGTGAATCCTGTTTAGAGTTTAGATAGTTTTCGAGTTTGATAACTCAACTTAGAAATGGCAAAAATCTATTGTTCTGTTCATGGTGTTAGATATATATGCCTGGTATTGGCCAGTTTCATTTATTTTATATTGACTTCTGTCATACACACCCACACTGACCACAGGTGGTTTAATCTGTTAGAAAATGCCCTGATGGATCCAGGACATGATGAAACTTTCTCATAAAAACATATAGATTTTTAATTAAATTGATTAGGTTTAAAATTACATTTATGCATTAAAAGCATTTTTTATGTCGAATTCAGTTTATTTTTGCTACATAGTATAAAATAGAAATTTCAGTCATTTCTCAGCTTGATGAATAATTCCCCCATGCTTCTCATGATTGATTTTCTTTGTCACATTCTTGTATCATCCGGCATAAAAATGAACAAAATCACACATTTCAAACCTCAAACAAATGCTTAAATTGAGAGTCTATTTAAGGTCTGAACAGCGAAAACAACAGTCTTTCCCAAATGCAGTGTCATACAAAACCAAGCCGTGGAATTCTGGACAGGATGTTTAATGATTTGTGGTTTGTGTGGTTTAATTTTTCTTCCCCAGAGTCTGACTATTGTCCTGGACAACCCTCTCAGCCATCCGCTCCTGGAAAAACTCCTGCCCACTCTCAAGTATAGCCTCCATGACAACTCGGAGAAAGTCCGTACAGCTTTCCTTGACATGCTTCTCAAGGTTAAAGCAGCTCGTGCTGCAAAGGTACAGTGTGTGCAGAGGTTTTATTTATTTTTATTTTTATCAATTAATGACTCTAATTCTATCATGTTGATGCATATTTTTTTTTTCCTCATCTACAACCCCAAATCCAAAAAAGTTGGGACACTCATAAACCCATATTTTATTCTCAATAGAACATATCAGATGTTGAAACTGTGATATTTTACCCTTGCATGTGAAATATTAGTTCATTTCAACTTTGATAGCAGCAACATATCTCAGAAAAATTGGAACGGAGTGATGTTTACCATTGTGTAGCATCCCCTTCTTCTTTTAACTCCTGTCTGTCATGGCTGTTTTTAATGTAATGCTGCCCGAGGGCCTGAAGATCACACACATCCTGTTTTGACCTTCAGCTTTGTCCTGCACACAGACACTCCTACTGATTCTTTGAATCTTTTGATGATCTTATGTGCTGTAGGTGGTGGGATCTTCAAAGCCTTTGTTGTTTTATATTGAGGAACATTGTTCTGAAATTGTTCCACAATTTTTAGACACAGTTTGTGTCACACAGATTGGTGAACCTTTGTCCATTTTTCCATCTGAGAGGCTCTGCCTCTTTGAAATACTCCTTTTATACCAAGTCATGTTACTGACCTGTTGCCAATTAACCTAATTAGTTGTCAAATCAATCCTCCATTTGTTTTAGATTTGCACCAATTACATTTCCAGTCTTTTGTTGCCCCTGTTTCAACTGTTTTGAAATATGTGTTGCTGCTATCAAAATCAGTTAGTTTTCCACTAAATGGTAAAGTGTCTCAGTTTCAACACCTGATATGTTTTATGTTCTAGTGGGAATAAAATGGCGTTTATGAGATTTGCAAATTATTGGATTACCATTTCTATCTGTTTTATACAGCAACCCCACCTTTTGAGAATTACAGTTGGGTTTTTTTGCCCCTAATTTTGGGACGTTTTTACAGACTATAAATTGCTTATGGCAGAAGGAGTAATGGAAATCCATGATGTCACTGTCACAAATTAAAGAGTAATTTAACCGCTTTACCCCTATGACACATTCATGTTATGATATACCTTGTTGATAAAGACAAATGAAGTGGATTCTTTTCTCCTTTTTTTTTGTCTTATCAATTAAAAAAAAAAAAAAAAAAAAAAACCCTTCAGTTCTGGGACGTGTGCAGCATGGACCATCTCCTGGCCCGCCTGGCTATAGACTCACATTCAGTCTCGAAGCGTATCGTCGACCTGCTCTTCAAGTCCTTCTTCCCCGTCAACGAGTCCGAGAAGGAGTGGTGCTGCCGGTGCATCACCCTCATCCAGATGAACCCCATGGCTGCCAGGAAGTTCTACCAGTTCGCTCACAAACACACAGCACCCACTAACATCAGTACGTACAAACTGATTCTCCAGAAAAGTGGAATTATCCTTCCAGTCCTCCAGCATGATGTGCTGTAGTCATGTGTTGCGTTATCTCTTTCAGTAAAACTGATGTTGGCTGTTCGCCGCACCCTCAACAGCTGCATCCAAGGTTGACTGTGACCTGACTGAGATTAATGAGAGCAACAAGGAAAACACCACAGTAAGAGAACTATTAAGAGTTATAGGCCAGAAATATTTGGTCAGTGGCTCTTGTTATTCTAACCACCTGTTAGGTTTAATTTGAGCATATTCATGTTAGAGTTAACACAAAAGCTGTTTCCTGATCAGAATGTTGAAATGTCTTCATTACTGCGATTTAAATGTTTAGGGAAATGGCCAAAATAAATAAATATTCATTGAATTACTATAAAATGAATAATTTACAGTATATGGCTGCTGTGGAGTACGTAAGCTTGGTTTAGAAGAAAATAATTGCAAAAGATTAAAAAGAAATGGCAAGATAATTACCTTTTTAATCAGTTTTGTCATGTGTTTCCTTGGACAGACTCTGAACAAGTTAGTTTTGTGATTTTTAATTTAACTGTCAGTCTAAACCTCGGCTCTATCTCAGCCTGATAAGGTAAGAAATAAATGTACGTATTTATGCATTCAGGTAGCGTGTGTATACTGTGTAAATGTTTCCATGAGTCCTAAGTACATTGTTCAATCAGCAGGCTGGACCTGTTTCTTTGGGACAAGACATGGCTGTAGTGTCCAGTTTACTGGAGGTCGTGGTCATCCTGTGGAGAAGTGTTGAGAAGGCACTGAAGCAAAATGAAGAGGCATACAAATACACTGTTGCCAAGTTTGGAAGTGTTATGTCTAAGTATTTCCAGGCCTTCGAGGTACATCAGCTGCAGTTTTATGTTTTATTATTATTAAGTATTGCAGAACTCTGAAACTATGTTTTCTATCATTTTAGGATGAGCGATCAACTGTTCCTCTTATACAACTGGCCTCATTTATGCCCCCAGCTGCAGTTCCAACATTCAGGTGAGCAGCAGCCTCTTTGTTCCCATCTTTTACAGACTTTTTGTCTTATCTAACCTGCTTTCCTTGTCCTGATTTTCTCATCCAAGCTGCGGAGTCCTGTCCAGACTGAGGAGGATCGACTCAGGTGCTCCTCCAACACAGTACAGCCAGCTGCTGGACTGCATCTGTAGTTGGGGTCAGGCTGGTACCATCCTTGAGCTCATTACTGACTGGCTCACTGAATCTCTTCCTAAGCAAGGGGTCTGTCAATTCAACAGTTTTGATTTGGATTTTGTTAGAAGTGAATGCTACATACAAACAGATGCCCCATTCATGCTCTTTCTAAAGGTTTCTTTTTGACAATTTCAGGACAAGGCAACTGCCAAGAGAAAAGTGCGTATCCAGGAGACTGCGGAGGCCAAACCAGACCTGGCCCTGGTGTACCTGGAGTACCTTTTCAGCCACACTTCAACACGAGAGAAAGTCTTGGCTCTTGGTCAGAGACCTCTGAAGCAGCTCCATACAGTTCTGGGCAACTGGAAGGTAGCAAAAATGGGTCATTCTTTTTTTTGTCTTGACTTTGTTTCTGTCAGAAACTGCAACTGTGTTCCTTCATGCAACCTTCCTTAAATGCAATAACAGGAGAAAGTATGCAAATACCTTAGAATAAAACTGGCTTTCTGCATTAATTTAGTATAAAATGTGATTTTTATCTTCATCAAAAAGCACTATAATCGACAAACGCAATGTGATTAAGTTGGTAACATACATAATTTCTAGTTTCCTTTTTGAACACACCCATAAAGGTTTCCCAGAGCTTGTAGGAAAAAGTAAGTGAATTCAACAAAAATACACTCTGCTGATGAAACCAGGGTTCGTACGGTTTGATAATACCTGGAAAAGCTTTGGTATTCTATAAACCTCCCAAGGTTTTGGAAAAGTTATGGAAATTTGAACCATGTGGTGTAGTAGCCTAGTAATTATAATAATGTGGGGCTCAAAATTGCACCTGCGAACATCAGCGTATGAACCTGACGTGAGTTTTCAGAGTTTTTGTTCTAGCCTACTCGGCTACTCGTTACAGAAACAATGTGTGTGTACAAGTTAGCATTTGTGCATATTCATCTAAACTCGTGCATAAATTAATTTAAAAAAAATATATAAATTTAAAGAAATATATATAATTTCATATGAGTAAAGTCATAGAACATTTAATTTGTATTTTGTCTAAGAGAATACAATTCAAATAGTTACAGTCTTAAAAGAGAAAGTACAATTTCATGATTGCGGTTTCTTTATTATGAATGTGAGTGAGAAATGAATATAACAAAAATATGTCAGGAGGTCACACGCATCATCTATGGAACAGAGGGTACATCGATTCCTCAAACTGCACACATGTTCAAAATCAGTTGAACTCAAACTGTTTACAACTGTGGATGTATATAATGGTGCCTTTTGAGGGCAAAAGCCACAGACCACCATGGGCTCAACTGTGGAGGGACTGACCAGGACCCTGCGTTATTACACTTCGAAGACTTCGAAGAGTCCTGAAAGGATTTATCATGAGCTGTTTGGCTCTGTTAGAGCAGCAGCGCTGCTAGGTCATATGTGGAGCGATGGCTAACAGCTCTGTGCATCCGCCCGTATGCGGCTGAGCCGAGCTACTCAAGGAAAATAATTTCAGGACTCTTCCCAGTTGAAATTGTGCTGGGACCTGCTGTAAATCATCCCGGTAGTGGGATCTCCAGCTTCTCTAATGTTGTTTCAGTGGTGAAGTGAAATGACTGTCATGGTTAGCGTGGCTAAGCTAAGCTCCTTCCTTCGTACTCAGATCCTTCCAGATCAATCACAGCTAGTCTTTTAGTATAATACGCACGAAGTTATCATATTTTCTTGATAATATGACCATGATCTGTTTTTATTCATAGCTTAAGTCAATATATTTTTAAAACTCTTAAGGTTGCTAAAATCATGACAGCAATGGCTATCTGTCAGCTAACAGCACAACCAACAGCTAGCTATCAACCAAAGGTAGGCAACAGCATTACCACTTAGCCACCAGGGAGGCCAGCCGGCTTTACTATTACAGGTGTCAAAAGTGTTGTCATGGTCGTGATCCATCAGGAAGTGTTCTTTACCCGTGGGAGCCCGCACAGAATCAGAAGAAAAGAGTCAAATTGTAACGCATCGACTTAATCCAAGTAAAGGAAAGAAAACAGCAAAATGCATGTTAGATGCATGTGCGCTGGCCAAGCTACTTGTGGATAATGACTAAATATAATCATAATATTGTTGTTAATCCATTCCAATTATGCAGAGCTTTTAAACTTCCAGCCTGGGCATATTAAATATTGTGCAAAAGAAGTCTTTTGTTTTATGAACATTTTTATTACATTCATATTTATTTCCCAGTGTCTTTAATATCCAAAGAGAAAATAAACTTAATCCAAGTTAAATCATGTCAAACATCAGTATGAGACGATCTCCTGAAAGGGGAAATGAAGCACTAAACTAATTGCATATTTAAAGCACTGTGAGTTATAAAGATATACAACAAAAACAACTGCATAGCAAAAAGCCTTTTCTTGAGAACAAAGAACATGAATCAGTACCTTTTTACTTTAAATGCACTAGATGGCAAGCAGCCATCTTTGTTTTTGCCCGGTAAAGATGTTGTCTTGGGCAGCTTCCCATGTCACCCATACTTAAATCTGAACCTGATGCCTAATGAATTAACCTGGACAGGTAGGAGGAAATTTACCTTTTGGTCCTCTGCTCAGCAAGCTCTTTCATGTCCAGGATCTGTAGGAGAGAGCAACATCTCTCGGGATTCAGGTCACCATCACCACTGAAATGACTCTCTGGCTTCGGTCAGTTTCTGGTGAAGCTTAACAAACTTCCCACATTAATCAAAGCATCCCGTCTCCTGGCTGCGCCCTTGTGGCGAGAATGTGAAATGCAATATAGTTTTCAGACCAAACTACTGGAATTTCAGGGTTAATTATATGGACATATCTCACCAGATGTCAAGGGCAACTGCCATACACCAACATTATTAGGTGCTTCACTTTCATTTTAAGAGTTTCTGTAAATCTGTTGCTTCAGATGGAGGTCACACTAAACACTGACTGCTGCTTGTAGAGTCATTTTGTTCAGAACATTGGGTGAATTTTATGTCGTGTTCGTGTTATTTAGAAGTCGATCAAAAAGGTTTTTCAGTGTCTTATGAAGATGATTAAAAATGGCCAGTAATCAGCCAACCAATTAACTGACAGTACAGTACCGCTGTCTAGAAAATGTTTCTGGCAAAACAAGGAAAATATGTTTTCTTTTCATTTCTTATCCTTTTTAGAAAACATTATTTAAGTTGTTTATGACATAATACCATCTTGTTAAAACATAATATATAATGAAATAATAATATTGAATCCATACATATAAATATGTATTGCTGGATTTTTTTTTTCTTCAATGAACCTTGAAAAGTGCTTAAATTTAACCCAGGAAAAAGTTTACGAACCCTGTCTGTCACTGCAGCTTCATTGTCACGTGACAGGGAGTGGTTCAATAAACAATAACAGATTTCTTTTTTTAGGATGGCTAGTGTTTCTAAAAACGCTGCTGCCAAACTGCTTGATGATTTTGTAGATGTGGCTGACGCACCACCAGCGACGGAGAAGTGGTGCAGCTCTTAACAAGAGCGGCTGCAGGAGTTCAGGAGTGGCAGTGACCGTTATGAAACCGCCGGTGTGAACTGTTCACTGTGACTCCTGTGGAACGGTGTTATTTTGTCTCAAATGACATGGTGTCATTTATTTTGTTTCAAAGTAGTAAATCTTGACTTGGAAATTTGGTCTTTAAACTTGATGTGGTTATGGAATACTGCCAAAATATGGAAATATTTTGGTAAAAATGTATAAAGGACACAGCTTACCAACATTAAAATACACCAGAGGTGAAAAGCGATGGAGGGATGGATGTTGCTTCAGGTACTTAAAAATTTAGATCACATCTTATAGCAAAGTAATGCGTAAAACCAGTTTCTTCCAAGGGCTCCACATGATTATTTTCCTCATTGTATGTTAATTTTACCACAAACTGTTAACCCATGTTTTTGAAATGGTTCTTCCTGTAAGAATTGTGTCTTCGTTGCAGTCGGTGTTGTACAGTCACCTCAGCTCCACCACAACGGTCCCTGAATGTCCCAGTGTGGAGACGTCACTGAAAGCCTTCACGTACCACGGCCGACTGGGTGCACATCTGCAACATAATGTAAGTTTCTACATTTAGTCTACATCACTTTTGGATCTTGACCCTCTTCCATGGGGTCCATGACATATGACAAATTTCCAACACTACCTTTTTTTTTTTTTTTTTTCAGTTTTTGTTGTGCAGTTGCAGAGGGTTTTTTTTTGTGCTGAGTTGTTTTGTCATTTAAAACATGTACTCCTTCTTATAGTTGGAGGCCAGACGCTGAAATGGAGGGACTGTTCAGTTACCAAAACTGCAAATATTTTTCACTCAGTTAAGAAAAAGCAGTGAATGCAGAAAGTGTAACGCATTCACAAGCTGGAGGGATGTTTGACTTCGTTTTGTTCTCAAGGTACAAGGAGAACCTGCATCTCTTCAGTTTGGGACTTTTGGTCGGTCAAAACAAAACATTTGAGGAGTCTCTGCAAGTTGTGATGATCGGGGGGAAAAAAAAGCATTTTTTTTTTTTTTTTAAATTGAAAAGGTTGCTGGAAGAATATTGGATAATTTAAACAAACATTATTCTTATCTTTTCCTGTCCCGACACCTACTCTCGCAGTTTCTTTTTAACACATTTCTCCAGATGACTGATTTGCGAGCCAGTTTCTTCCTGGCAGGGAGCCTGTTCCTTCTGTCCTCAGCTTCAAGAAAAATTAATACAGAAATGAAATCCTTTCTCCATTTCCTAGCTGACAGAAGACCGAGACTACCTGCTGTCTTTGGAGCATGTGGCAGCCTGGGTAGCAGACAGGGTGCTGCCATTTCTGAGGAAACGCACCAGTGATGACAGCGACGACTCTGACAAGTCACAGCCACTGGCTGCAGAGATAACAGAGGTGGATTCTTCTTACTTTTACTTTTGTGAAATATTAATAGTAGTTACTGAACCTTGACACACTTTTAGAGATATAAGATTTATGCTTCTGATGCAAGCATCTGTAAAAAATGTTTGCCTCCATAAAGAAAAGACAGGATGCTCTTCAGTTTATAAGGGAAGTGGGATTTAGGCGCTACATCGTAGATAACAGAATCTGCTGCTAACAGAACATTTTGTGGCAATGTGTCTCTTTCCTCAAAATTACATGGTCAATCTTTTTAAAGAAATCATCTCCCAGTGTAAGGAATTTCAAAGGTTTCTAATGTTGTGTTTTTTTTTTGTTTTTTTTTTCTTATTTGTGGATGTAGATAATATGGATGAATGGCCGACTGTGTTGGACTGCATTTGCAAGATCCCTTTTGTAGATTGTAGAGTCAATCCAAGCAGCATGATTTCTCAGCAGGCAGATCAAATCCTATCTCTTTATTCATAACTTGACACCTTAGATTTGTATCTCAGTCACTCTAACACATAGCCTGTGACGAGCCTGTAGATGAAACGCACAGTTAGGCTGTTATCTTGACTGTGAAGGTTTTGTGGAGCTTTTTTCTTTTTTTTTTTCTCTTCTCCCCCCCTCCTCCTATCAGGACTTTCAGTTCCGCTCAGAAAATTTACACTCCGCATCAAAAGTTCTCCTTCAGCCCAAACACAATCTGCACATGCCTCCTCCTGCTCATACAGCCATGCTGAAGTCTGTTCCTTTCTCTTTTATGCCTTTATTCTCAGTCTGTCGCCACGCTGCTGCTGCTGCAGTCAGACCTTGAATGTAACTACAGTAATCACGTGTCTGAGTACTCCACCTCGGGAGCTCACAGCAGGAGTTAATCTCACTAAAACAGTTTATATTAGAAGGCGTACAGTCTGCATTTGCTGTTGATTTTCAAATGTAAAAAGTTTTTCTTCATCATGGCGGTGATGCTTTTATATTTTTTGACAGAGCTTCCTGGCAGTATGCCGTGATGTTTTGCTCGTGGGTTTGGGCGATAAAGAGTTCACTACTCAAATCCTCCATCTGTGCTCACTCATCCTCCTCTCAGGTGAGGGTTTAAAAGATCTATTTTTGTGCTTGTAATGAGAATAGAGTGCAGTGTGAAATGTCAAAATGCATCAGGATGCTAGTTTATTTTGCCGAGCATTGTTCTGTAACATCCTTGTGTTTGAAACAAAAGTAAAAGTAGAGTGGATGGGGGGGTTCTTTTTTTATTTGCAGAGGCAGGCTACCTCTGTATCCCTGCAGTGCTGCCAATTTTAAAGGAGGTGGCGAGCTCCCACGTACCTGAAGAAAACAGGCAGGAACAGGAGGATCAGGAGGATGCAGCCTCTGTCGTTTTAGGCGTGGTGGCAAACATTTTCCAGAAGATTATAGAAGTCTTGGCGCGCTACCTTCGGAAGGAACCAGAGGAAGGAAAGAAGGTGTGTTTTCCTTTTTTCTTAGTCAAGTCTGGTTTTTTTTTTTTAATTTATTTATTACATGCACCTCTTTTATTTTAACTTTTGGTCTAATAACACAAAAAGCAAATAGTTTCTCTTTTGGGTCCATTGTGCTAATTCTTGAGTGCGTCTCTTTCTTAGCTGTGTCAGTCAGCCGTTGCCGGTCTGACAGACTTCCTCCACGTGGCACAGAGCTGGGACACGGCTCCTCTCAGCGGGGTCTTCTCTACTGTCTTTGCTGTCATCATTGTGGAGAAAAGACATTTGCTCCAAAAGGTGTGAATTGACAGAGAGCACTTCTCTTAAGGTGGCCATTCAGTTGACCTACATGCCGACCAAAGCGTCGGAGAGGAAAATCAATGTCTCTTATAAGCTTCTGCATTTTTATTCTTTACAGATTACCCATCCTGATGAGGTGGTCACCCCACAGTCAGTGGAAGACATGCCTCCTTTATCCAGTGTCCTTCTGTCTGTCATCCTTAAGTCTCCGTCTATTACCAGGTACATACCTGAAGACACGTGTCATAACTTTTACCAAATTCCAGCAGTGACTAAAATGTGGAAAAAATATTCAAGGGCTCCAAGAGCAATCATTTTCTGTCTGCTTCTTTCAGTGGCATTTTTGACAGAGGTGATGTCATCTTTGGACTCAGGAGGCCATCAGCAGTCTCACAGAACTGGCTGCTGTCCTGCACGTCTTGACGGTTGTCAAACACGGTGAGATTTCAGGACTAGAAAAGCCCATTACAGTGTTTTGAGATTCTGTTAATAAAAAATAAAAAAATGTGTTATTTGTTGTCAATCAGCGGGAATATCCAAAGTTGGCTTGAAGACCACAGCTGTGTCTGTCCAGCAGCAGCTGCACAAACATGCGCTTTCATCTGCAGGCAGCGGAGATGTCCAGAGGTGAGTTGGAGAGGGAATATGGTTTTTCTCTATTCAGTTTAAGGATAGATACATATATGTCTTAATTTGATCTATTTCACTGTTTTAAAAAATTATCGCACAAAATGACTAACTTTACCTTTTTTTTCTGTCACAGGGTTATTTATGAATCTTCAGTGATGACTTTGAATGAGATACTGCATTTATGAGTGTTTCTTGGAAAAAAAAAAAATGAGTTGTGTTTTTTTTTTTTTTTTTTTGACAATTTCTGCTTCACATTTCTATTGTAAAAAGCAGATGAACATATATAAAAGAACACAATCAATATTTCAGCTACCCTGATTGGGTTTTTATAAAAAATAAATATATCTTGAATAAAAACCTAAAGCAGATTGCCTGACTGGCTCAACTTCTCTGTTTATTAATTTCTTGATGCTCACATCACTCAAGTCTTGTCTCTCAGGCTTTCTGCCTTGATGATGTTAACAAATACTGATGGAGTTCTCCAGATGGCAGGATTAAGGCTTCTTAGACAATGTGTCATTCTTTTTTAATATTTTTTAAGCTTTCATTCTTCACAGGTCATTTACATAAAACATTTTCATATAAATCCTTATATTCTTTTTTTAACCCCCACATGTCTGTTTATATATTTGTTGGTGTGTAAGCTTGAAATTTGTAGTTTGTTCCTGATGAGAATAAAACAAACTGTATCAATCAACTTCAACTAGGTGTTTATTTTGCACATATAGCATTCAGCAAAATCATAACCATGCAAGCAAATTAGACATCGTCCTCACTGCTTTTCATGACCTAAAAGGGAATGGCTTCTGATGTCAAAGTTTAAATATAGTGACATTAATCCAGTTCTGATTTTAGGAAAGAGGCAACATAATTTTGGTGGCAGCTGCAGGAATAAACCATAGCTAGATCATGTTAAAGAAACACTTTAACAAACAACCCAAGGTCAAGGATGGTAAGAAGTGTAAACTTTCATAAGGGATCAAAATGATGTGAATTGAAAGAGTTGAAAGTGAAAACAAAACACGTTTGCACCAAAATGGCCTTTGGGGGCAACAAATCTACGTCAAAGGGAATTGCTACTTTAAGCCTCTGAGAAAACTCAAAAATGTAATTTGACTTAAGACAATCCGATGTTATTTTACCCTTCTATGTGTACAGAAGGACTATTTGAACAGACATCTCTGTCCTGTTGCTGCTTATCTTGTTATAAGTCTGTACAAGTCAACGACTGATATCGCAAATTATCGATAGATGCGAAAAGAAAAGCTTCCGTGGCCTCTGCTTCTAACCCTTGCCTAGTTTAGCCCCCCCCAGCCTCAATAATGTGTTTGAAAATATGTTTAAAAATCCTCAAAAAGTAGTGAGGCACTGCAGTGAAACAAGACAAAGGCTCAACTGTGGTCTTTGTTTCCTTCACAGCCTCTGGTCTCTCAACCGTAGTAAACAAACTGCTGGTATTGTGCTATTTTTGGCTCGTAATTAGCAGCTAACACGCTAACAGCAACAAAACAAAAAGTCCGGTTTTCTCTGGGCTGCTGTTTATGCTCACTCCACTTTTCATCTAACCCCGTTTTCTTCTGCCATCCCACAACACACACACACTCCATTACCCATAAGGCCCTATCATTACCCATAAGGCCACCTTCTTAAAGGGGCCAGGCTGGCTCACAGCATTTCTTCAATGTGAGAGAACGTGCACAACATCCTGTGATGTTTCTGCGATTTTTTTTAAAATTTTTTTCAATTATATATTTCTGAAAAATCTGCGAATAACTAAACCGCGGAACTTAAACAGCGAATTGGCAAGGGATCACTGTACTGCTACTCATTTTGAATGAAACATTTTCAAACAGTTTTTATTAAAAGTATTTTGTCCAATGTTTACTTCATACAATATTTAATTTAAAGAATATGTTAATATTAAAAATGATTTTTTTTTTGTATTTGTATACTTTCATCAATATTATAAGATTGTAAAATAAGTTAGAAGTCAAACTACCCAACATTTTTGTTTTTCTTAAATCTCTGATAAAGTGACTGGAGGAACTCACTGTTTGATCTGAAAGTGAAAAATGAGTTCACAGCAATGAATGCTGCAAAATGATCCAGGAAAATATGCCAAAATATGTAAAATACCAAATACCATAAATACCAAATGTCTTTTTTTCTTTTTTGTGTCTACATTCTTACATAGATGTTTTATAAAACAGATTTGTACAAAAACGCAGCAGCCAATAAACATATTTCTACAATATGGGGTGAAGCAAAGTCAAATATGAGTTTTCTCAAACAAGCCAGTTGGCTATTGACTGTGCATGCTTTTGCTTGTTCAATAAATGAAATGATTTTTTTAAATCACTTTTAATTAAGTGTTAAGCTACAGTGACTGATTATGTAAAATGTGAGAGTTTTTTTGTTTGTTTTTGGTCTTTCGGTGTATGTAAGTTGATTTCTTGGCTCCTCGGTGCAGTGTGAACTAAAGTACAGGAATATTAATGACGTCTCTCGGTTTGTACACAGCAGCACTGAGCTTTGCTCCCTCCAGGCGTCTCACAGAGACCTATCAGCCATAAATCAATGTGAAGTTCCTCCGCTTTTTCACGGTTTTTGTGTTGCCTCTACGGCTTCCGGGCTGTAATCATTCAGAACTCCTGTCTCCTCTGCCATCCATCCATCCATCCATCCATCCGTCCGTCTGTGCTGCACGCTGCACGCATCATCCCTCCTCGCCATGTGTGTGTGTGACGTCAGTGACTGAGGAGGGGCTCCTCCGTGAAGCTGGTCGCTGTTTGTGGTGCTGAAACAACGCCTGTATTGTGTTACTTCGGTCCCCGTTAGTCCAGTTTCTCCTCCGCCACCATGCCGTTTTAATATCCTCCTCCGAGCAGCCGACTCCCGTCAGTGTGACGTCAAGCATGCTGTTGTAGCGGAGGTGAGCCATGGACTGGTGTTCAGGCAGGAGCGGTATGGATTCACCGTGGTGTCCCGTCGTCTTCGCTGCGTTGGCTGTCAGCCTCTGCTCCTCACCTGTCCTCTCTGACAGAAAATTTGGTAAGCAGCCACGAATCACTTCGTTTGATATATATATTTTATTTTTTTTTAAATTGTATGTTTCCCTCTGTGTCTTTGAAGTGCCTTACAGACTCTATCCGTGGTGCTAAATCCCCCAGGCGGTCTCTCTTCGGCTGGATAGCAGATAAACAATAATAATAAAAAAAAACATTTGGGCTCTTTGCAAAAGTTCAGAAAAAATTCCCAATGAAACCGATATATTTGCAAACGAATCTCCTCCCTCTTGGAGCCGCTAAAAGTTTGTGCGATGGTGGAGCAGATCGGGTGAAATCCCAAGATCCAACAGAAAAGAAAGTTACGTAATCTCTCAGGCCTGATGGACACAAATGTTTCCAGTGAGACTTTTTTTTTTTTTTTAACTTGAGTCATATGAACTGTTATGTGTTATTTATCAATTATTATCACATTTTACGTAGGAAACTCCTGGTGCATCACATTTCTTGTGTCTTTAATATAAAAAAAAAATGCATATGCAAATCCACTTAAATAATTGATGATGTATATGCCTCCTCAGGAGAAGGGCATGACCCCATTTCATAATCTGGCTTGATTGGTTCTTCCAGCCTTGCCTTAGACACTGCTGTGATGTGAAAAAAAAAAAAATAAGAGTGCCACCCATTCTGATAACAGTCCTTCCGTTATAATAAATTAATTTCAAAGCTTTAGTCTGCCATTTGCTCCTCACTGCAAATGTTACACTTATTGCCACACCTTCTGGTTAAGTATCTGCTGCCAGAACACATGATAGCCTAAACTTTATCATGAGCAAGAGGCAAATATACGTCTCTGGCTGGCACTGAAGCTCTGTGGTGATTCATACAGACACCGAGCTGCATCATATGCTGTATATTTATAGCAATCGACTGTCCATTCCTCTTTTTCTTCTTTTTCTCTTACTAAATCAGCACACATCTACTCTGTTATCCTCTGATACACATGCATGCATTATAAGGTTAAACATACAGCAGAGTTGTATGAGAATCCAGAAGTTGCGTTTTTCTTTTTATCAGGTTTGTCTACCCTACAAGTTCTTTAATTTATACTTTAAAAAAATACTTGTGATTACATGTAAATCACAGCTTATTACTAGGGCACTGTTTGCCCAATGTGTTTTCAGACTGCGTTCCTGTCTGTGTGAAAGACGAAGGTTTCCATTGTTAGTGTGGCTTAGAGTTGGTGATGGTTATTGTTGTTTAATGAGTCTCTGCGGAAATGGGTTTGTCATTTGAAAGCTTTCAGTGAAAGTGTGCTGGTGTGATAAGATGCATGCATGTACTCCTATATATAGTTTAAAAAAAACAAACAAACAAAAAAAAACAGTGCTATGAATATAGAATAGTAGCAGAGGGGGTTGCTATTCGTTGATGTCATTGTTCTGCATGTCTGAGTGAACTTGAAAGCCAGATAAGAAAAAATACATATGAACTTGTGCACTCTGATTGTACTATAAATCACTATAACCTTTAAAAATCAGCATTAATTTTGCCATATGAGGAGGACTTTTATTGTGCCCCAAAACTATTGATGCACTTAATGCACTTCAACAAAGATATTGTGAGCTTGGAGAATTTGAGTGACTTTTATTCTTATTAAAGCCAAGACTGAACTTGTGTAAGAATAATGACTATAAAAGGGAGCTGCCAGCCAGAACCAGTTTAATCACTGTTATTCTGCTCCACACATTGAAGAAGAAAAAAAAAAGAGAAAAAACATCACATGTTTATTTTTGATTTAGCTAAAATGTTAAGTCTTACTTTTTGATATCATTCTGATCACGTAACTATACAAGTTTTTTTTTTTTTTTTATGGGTTCTGTAAAAGTTGGGATGCTGTGTAAAATGTAAATAAAAACACAATGCTATGATTTGTAAATCTCATAAACCCATATTTTATTCCCAGTAGAACACTAAAGGATGTATCAGATGTTGAAGCTGGTTTTGACACATTTCAAAAAAGTTTGAGGGGCAACACAAGGACTGGAAAAGTAATTTGTACAAATCTAAAACAAATGGAGGATTAATTTGACAACTAATTAGGTTAATTGGCAACAGGTCAGTAACATGACCGGATAGAAAAGGAGCATTTCAGAGAGGCAGAGCCTCTCAGATGGAAAGATGGACAAAGGTTCACCAATCTGTGTGACACAAACTGTGTCTAAAAATAGTGGAACAATTTCAGAAAAATGCTCCTCAGCATAAAATAACAACAAAGGCTTTGAAGATCCCACTACCTACAGCACATAAGATCATCAAAAGATTCAAAGATTCATTAGGAGTGTCTGTGTGCAGGACAAAGCTGAAGGTCAAAACTGGATGTGTGTGATCTTCAGGCCCTCGGGCAGCATTACATTAAAAACAGCCCCGATTCTCTGCTGGACATCACTGCGTGAACTCAGGAACACTTCCAGAAATCATTGTGTGTGAACACAGCCCACTGTGCAATCCATGAATGCAAGTTAAAGCTGTATCATGCAAAGAAGAAGCCATTTGTGAACCGACCCAGAAATGCTGCTGTCTTCTCTGGACCAAAGATTATCTAAGGAAAAATCTGACCACTGTTTCGTGGTCAGATTAATCAAAATTTGAAATTCTTTTTGGAAACCATCTGCAGACTGTTCAAAATCCTGCATCTTTACTGGTATGGGGTTGCATTAGTGTCTATGGTGTGGACAGCTTCCACATCTGGAAAGATACCATCAATGCTGAAGAGCACATAGAGGATTTAGAGCAACACATGCTCCCACCCAGACAACATCTCTTTCAGAAAAGGCCTGGCATTTTTCAGCAAGACAATGCTCAACCACATACTGCATCCATCACAACAGCAGGGCTTTGGAGGAGAAGAGTCCAGGTGCTGAACCGGTCCAGACCTATCATAAAACAAAAAATCTAGCTGTGGAGGCTCAGGAATGTTGAGCAGCAAAAAATCTGTATCTGACAAGAATGAGACAAAATTCTTCTCCTAAAACTCCAGCAACTGGTTCCCTCACTTCCCAGATGTTTACAGACAGCTGTTAAAAGAAGAGGGGAGGCTACACAGTGATAAACATCACTCTGTTCCAACTTTTTTGAGATATGTTGCTGCCATTAAAGTTGAAATGAACTAATATTAACATGAAAGTGTCTCAGTTTCAACATCTGATATGTTCTTTATGTTCCATTGGAAATAATATAAGGGCTTATGGAAATCTGAAAACCATTGCATTCTACTTTTATTTACAGTTTACACAGTGTCCAAACTTTTTGGGATTGGGGATGTTTTATATATTTTTTTCTTTAATGGGAGAGACTAATTTAAATCTAGCTTTGCATCAAACATAAAGATGGCATATATGTATGTGTGTATATATATATATATATATATATATATATATATATATATATATATATATATATATATATATATATATCCTGCGATGGACTGGCGACCTGTCCAGGGTGTACCCCTGCCTTTCACCCGTAGACGGCTGGGATAGACTCCAGCAGATCCCCGTGACCCTTCAAGGATAAAAACGGGTATAGAAAATGGATGATGGATATATATATATATATATATATATATATATATATATATATATATATATATATATATATATATATATATATATATACACACACAGTCATGGAAAAAATTATTAGACCACCCTTGTTTTCTTTAGTTTCTTGTTCATTTTAATGAAGGTACATTTGTTTGGACAAACATAATGATAACCACAAAGATTGCTTATAAGAGTTTTATTTAAGAGCTGATATCTTACCATTTTCCATGGTTTTCTTGATTATAACCTAAATCACTTAAGTTTTTACATCAATAGCTGTGGCGTTGTACTGCCAAAAACACTGCTTTTATGCATTCAGTGTTTTCTTTTCTGTCTGTTTTAGTCACATGATGACGTTTAGTGGTACCAGGTATTAAAATGAACAAGAAAGTGAAGAAAAAATGGTGGTCTAATAATTTTTTTCATGAATGTATATAAATATAAAATAAATGTTTTTAACTATTTTGGAAAATAATTAAAAACAAATCAAACAAACAAAAAAAACATTGCAAATTTGCTGGCCTGGAGCTTTCAGGTGTGTGCCAGGGAAGAAAAACATCATCAGTGAGTCATAAGGCCATTTCTGAACTCTTCTGACAGTAGCCAATTTTCTCAGAGCTGACATCACAGCAAGTTCACCCCAAGGTCAGGCTGTGCAATGCTCCTGAAAAACTGCATGACACTCAGACTCCACAAATAGAAAAACACTGAATAAGTATGGTTTGTGTGGAAGCTTACATCTGACTTACATGGTCGAAACTCCCCCAAATGACAAACTACAGTTTGGTCACGTTTGAGCCATGTGATGACATAGTTTCTTCATTTACGAAGTTGCTCTGGTCCAAAGAACAGGAGGGGTCATGGAAGGTTTAATGGCTTTGCATCTAGTTCCATGAAGTGTACTTCAAAAGCAGGCTCATGAAAGAACCAGAGACGGAGCAATCTGATGAACATAAAACCTCTATCACCCAGTAATCGTGTCATACTGTACACCATAGCACACTGCTGAATACGGCAGAGGATTGACAGCTCTTCCTCTAATCTTAATTGAAAGTTTAGACCCCTTTTAAACAAAATGTGTTTGTGTGTGTGTGTTATTGTGTTTGATTTCATTGAATACTGAATGATGTCTAGCCAATGGAAAATCTGAAATTGATTTTGGGGTGCATCAACACTCGAGTGCTTCCCGCTCAGTATTGCTATAAGGACCCTCGTTAAAATTCTGTTCAGCATCTCTGTTCTGTTTGCAGTGGTTTGGCACTGCTCTGAATCCTAATAAAAGCTACTGAAAATCCCACAGCTTGTTAAATAGACAGACAGCCATTCTCCACCTCCAAGGTCATGTTTAGTTAACAAGAAATATGTATTTAAATAAGTAGCAAAGATAATACCAATCCAATAAAAATATGAGTCAGTTTAGTTTTTACAGATTTGATTAAAAAAAAAAAAAAATCAGTCTATCCAAGTTACCAAGGAACCAATATGCATATAAATCTAACAGAAACAAAGAGACCAGACTGAGCAGAGTATTGCTAAAATTGTGGCCTTTACTGCTGCATATTGATTACTTTGACCACCTCTAAGGGATTCTGTCTCAGCTTACTTAAATCCAATTTATAAAAACAACTCTCTTTACAAACATACGCAGAGGTGTATTGATGGCAGAGATATCTGGCATGACTGCTCATCTCCAGTATCAAAAAGATATTGTGCTTTGAGGCCGTGCTGCTGGGTCTTTTCTTACTATTAGCAATTATCTCCTAATACACCCAGACAAGCCAGATTTGATTCATATGCTTCTTAGGGTTATCTGTTTTACCACGGGACTCTATCATGCAGTAGATATCAGGGCGCAGGGTTTATATTGAATATTTTATCTGGACTCTGAATCATGTGAAGAAATTGAAATACCGTATGAAGGTAGATATTTTACTACAGTGCAGATGATGAACGTATCCTGGTAAACCAGCAACATTACTCTGATTATTTTGTATTTTAGTAAACTAAACCAAGCAAAAACGAATATTTGTGAAACATAAGAGATAACTACTGCTCTCTATCAAAAGCGGCGTCTACGGTGAAGGCATGTTCCCTGTACTACTTTTGCAAACAAACATTTGCTTTTTAGCGCTATTCACAAAGGGCTAGTGATGCAGAGGGGAACTGTGTCATTAGGCCTGCAGGTATTTGACCAGTATTTGAAAGTTTTAAAGGTTCAGAGCTCCATGCAGAGATGTGTGAAGCAACAAGAAGTAAGCAGGCAGAGCTCTTCAAAATCAGCATCGAAGAAAACATTTGTTTTTTTTCACCTTTTGCAATATGTTCATTTTTTTTCAGGAGGGTTTTGAGGTTGTGAAGAAAGAAGTAATAGAAATGTCAGGAGGTTTGAAAAGGTGTTTGCTACCTGTGAATTGTCACATTGTAAGATATCAATTAATTACATTTAATTCAACTATTAAAACGCTTTCAAAACACTATAATTGCATCTCAGCTTGTAGCATAAGAGACTCAGGAAAGGCTTGATTTTAATAAATATTTACAAAGAAATAATTTAAATGTAACCCTGGGACTTCATACCATGGCTAAGAGGTATTCATCAGCTGGTGAAATCAGGTGGCCTGATGGGCCATGCTCATTCACTTTGTGAAAATTCTCTCCTGATATGTGTCCGGCAGCTTCCCCATGCATAGACATTCCCATCAGTACAGAATATACCAAACCAGTTGCAACAGGGACAGTAGGGATGTAACAATAAGGAAAATTTGATATCTCGATTACAGCGACCAAATTATCAGACTATCAGACCAAAACATGCTTAAAGAGCGGGCAGGATAGTCAAGCTAATATTACCGTCACTCACACTATAAATAAAGGTCACAGAGAATGTTTTTGCTGCTCTCAGGATGTCTGAGTCATCGCGCCTCTTCAGCTCGAAACAACTGGTATTAACTTCAGATTTTATTGACACTTTGGATGAAGAGCATCTCTGGAATTCACGAAAGGCTTTCACTCAATGATGACCTATTGGATGAGGTTTTATTGTGCAGCACATCCTCTCTTTGTGTGCTTGGCGTTGCAGGGTGGCTCTATTTGAAAAGCCTGTTTGTCAAACTTAATAATCTCAACAGCTGCAGGACTCAATATGAGAGTAATTGATCTGCGGGAAGATTTTCTGCTTTCATCTGTTTTTGGATGCATCATGTGCCTATTGATTGTACTAATAATCTGGATACATGGTTACTAAAATAAACTTTTCACAGTAGCAATAAACCATGATGCAGCTGCAGAAGTCTCCTTCAAGCAGGTTGTGTATCATGAATCGTGAACCTGGTTATGATATTTAAGTGTGGTTGTTTTTAAAGTTAGGAGAGACAATTGGATTTTAAGTTTTCAAAGCTGCAGTCTCGAAAGTGTAAGCGCACATTCACGTAAATAACAAACCCAGTTGTGTATTCATGTTTTGGGATGCTGTGACGGCTGCTGTGATGGAAAGCAAAGTGCAGCATGTCTCTGTGATTCAACAGATGCTCAGAGGAGTGCATGTGGAGCACAGGAGCTGATTGTCTCTGTGTCTTTCTTGAAAAATGTCAGCAGCTCTTGAGAGAGAAGAAGCCAGAACTGTGTCAAGCAGACGTGTTCAGGAAATCCATCTTGTTAGGCTGCTTCCTGCTTTCGTTCAAGATAAAGGTGGAAGAAATTCTGGGTCAAGGAGGATGAGTGCCAACAGAGAATAAACTTTTCAGGGGAAGGCTACTATTGCTATACCCTATTAAAATCAGCACTCATTGACAACAACATTAATGCAAACATCTTTGGGGTGGGATTTCCTAAATAAAACCTCCATGTCGGAGCAAGAAACCAAGACACCCTAAAAGGCCCTGTGTCATTGATTCAGAAATACTTTAGCAGCAACACTCCTATAGAATAAGAGGCATGTGGTTTTGGTATGATTGTTACAGGTCAAAGAATATCTTAAATGTATCCCATTTTGCTGGTAGAGTATTCTCCTACTTGCGCACAACAGCGCAAAGAAAATGCCTTCCTTTCTCACCTCCACACCCTCCTGAGCTTCACTACCTCGTGACAAGGAACTTGCAAGATCATCCCGGCTTGTAAGAGAAGGAAGGTAGGTTCTCGTGCACCTTTTCACAACCACGTCAAGATTCAGATTAAATGGTGTTGGTAAATGGGCCAGTCTGAATGTCACCCCTGTTGGCAGAGCCGAGATTTACAATGACAATAGCACCAGTAATGAGGATTCAGAAAGCTGCAGGTTGAGCACCAGAATGAATCAATACTATCTGTGCTGTGATTAAAGAAGTAATGTGCCTGTTTTGAAATGCTGATTAATACGCTACACCATTTCTTAGTGCAGCAAGGAAAGAAAACAACTGAAATTGAAAGTTGAGGTAAAAAAAAAAGAGATACTGAGAAAAAAATAGGAAGAGTATTTTTTTGTTGTTGTGTCCTTAATGATACCGTCTCTTTCTCAGCTGGATGTTGGTGACATGTTTCTGTGTGATTTGGCTCAGATCCATCAAATTGTAATTGGTTTGTAGTTCTTTGTGCCAGCTTTAATTAAACCAGTGATGGCTGAAGGTACTGGTGAAATATGCCTCCTGATGTGATCTTATCAGGAAAGTTCTTAATAACTTGTTTGAAGGACGTGGTTTCATCATGTCCACAATCTAATGAACTGTTGAGGGGAAATCTACCTCAAACTAATAAAAGCCACACCTCTCAATATTCTTCATTAACAGCTGTCAGGATCTATATCATAGCTTGTTTCGGTCATTGTTTTGATTTTAAAGTCCGAGCGCGACAGAAATTAATGTGCACGAGCCTCTCTGCCAGACGTGAACGATTACAGTACAACGGTTGTGGAGTACATAAAAGTGGGTTTGAAAGTCAAAAGAAAATGAACTGTGTGCTTTGTTCTGAGGGCTGTCTGCTGAGGATGCTGACTCCACGGATTTCAGATCAGCTCAGGATAATTACAGTAACAGGGAAAGTAAAGTGAAGTTTGTTCTAACCAAACCAAACTAGATATGAGATATGAGATGACACACTGCACATATTAAATATCTCACTTACCTTCCAGTTAACAGGATTATTATAATATTAACTCAAGTGGTGACCTGTCCAGAATCCAGAATTTGCCCCATCCCTCATCCAGTGACAGCTTGGATAAGCTCCAGCCCTCTCACCCCCACCTTCCTCAACCCTAAATGGGATGACGAGGGTATGCAAGATGAATGATTATAGCATATTTTCAAACCAAACTTAAAATGAATGTGTAGTCGTCTGCTGGTCATCCATCAATTTACTATTTCCTATAGCAGCTTCATCCAATCCAAGGTCACAGGGGGCAGGAACCTATCTCACCTGTCAGAATGCATGAACCAGCGTATACCCAGAACATGTCACTAGTCCATCATGAGGCCCAAACAAGCATTCATTCCTGTGGAGACTAACCTTTGTGGACTGTGGAATGAAACCAGAGAACCTGGAGAAGACTCACAGAGAAAAGATGAAAACCCCAGCTGTGAGATAACGGTGCTAACCAGCACCACTCCAGCCTCACTGCTAATGTTGCTCATCTGTATCAGTTCATGCTATGATATGCTAAGGGATGGTTTGGCTCAGTTGTGCGCCCCACAAGTGACCAAAAATTTAACCAAGGGAAGTTTGAATTACATTTCAAATTGAAAAAAAAAAAAATCTATTCCAGGATTAATCATATTCATAACACTCTCCACTGAGAATACATCCAGCACATCGACTGCATTTCTATTTATATGAACGTAGATTGCACTCACTTTGGTTTGTCTGGTGCTGTTACTGATGTTACACACCGAGGGATTATACTCAGCTTTAAATGATATTCATAAAATAACGGTCAGTTGCTGGATTTATGTATTGAGTTTTCATTTCTTGGAATGTGTTTAGCTTGTAATCCTTTTCCAAAACATATCTGCTCAAAGTAAAGGCTTGATATGATGTAATTTTTAGATAACATCACTTGTCAATTAATATTTATCTACATCAACACTATGTTTAACATATCGTGTCAGTGTAGTTAAAACCTGTGAATCTCCATCAACTTACGCAATAAAAACGTCTTATTTCTCAATGATTAATGCAGATTTATGCAGACATTTTCTTTCTAAAGTGAGAACCAAAATGTCTTCCAATTTCATCCTGCAAGTTTACAGCTGAGCAGTTTCATCTGGAGCTGTATTATTACCCAACAGGGACAAAAATTACCTCAGCCTCACAGAAATCTCATTTGACCTCCGTTTGCATGTCCATTGGCTCTACATCTGCTGTGAAGTGGAGCCCAAACTCTGCAGTATTGTTATGACCTGTAGTTTGATTTAAGTTCACCTGACACTCTCAGAGTCAAACCTTTATCCTCATCTGGAGGGCTCAAGATTTCTCTCTGAGCCAGGTTGTGTCTCTTTACACTGAGCTGCACAGAGCAGGAGAAAGAGAACGCTTTTTGACCGGCTTGGGCTTCACACTTCAACACTCAATTGCACTTCAGACGAGGAGAGAAAATCAAATGTCTGAATCACTCAGCATAGGTCGGGGAAAAGGTCATGCCAGCCTATTTCTGGGTCCTCCATTGCCGCGGTGATACTGCCATCTTTAATTCATGGTTGTTGTCTGAGCTGACGCCTGGAGCTGGCAACTGAGTGACTGAGAATGACCTGCCATACTGGGAATTTTGAAAGAATTGCGTCTGGTTGCACCTCCAGATGTCAGGTGGTCTCATGTCAGGTCATCTTCAATCAAATTGACCTCAAATTCTGTGCTTCGAGCCCCTAAAAGTAATTCATGTTCAGGGTGTTTTAAGTTTTAGATTCTCTGATGCATTACATTTGCCCTAATTAAAAAAAAAAAAAAAGTGTTCCACTTTTTAGAAAGACAGTCTTACTGTCATGCCAAAAAGAAAATATAGTTCGGTTGTTGGGATACTGTATAAAGTCTGGAAAAAAAAAAACAGAATTAACTAGTATTTTAAAATAATTATATATTCAAATGAAATTGGTAGAGGACAGCATGCATGATTGTTGTTTTTGAATTTGATGTTGGCGTTTTTAAAAAGTTGGTGCACAGGCATTGCCACTTGTGCTGCATGATCTTTTCTTTTAACAGAAATTCTGGAAAAAATAATTTTGGGACAGAAGGGAGCAATGACTGTAGTTTTGGAACCAAAATGTTTTACCATCCTTTTCTGATTGAAAATCTCATCTACTCAACAGTCCAGGGCCTCCTTAGCTCTTTACCTCTTTACCAAATGTTTCATCTGTGGATGGGCGTTGACTTCTACCACAGAACCATCCCTTATTATTTATGCAATCAAATCCCTGAAAAAGATGGCATACGGTTGGTAATATATGTTGCTGTAAAACCTATATAACTTCTATTTTTCTGCATTAATATCGCCCTACATGCCTTACATGTCACCTATCCAGTGAACATCTCTCCTATTTAGTCTGGAAGATGTGGCATCAAAAAGTATTATTTCCAAAAAGATTTTTAAATTTTTTAGATTTTTAAAAAATGATTATGGCTTATCATATCACAGAGCAGTTTCCACTTCACTTCTGTCTATTTTAAATGAACTGAAAGCAACACATTTCCCAAATGTTATTTGTAATTGTTTTCTTTCTTTGCATAGTTGTTTTCAGCCAGATTTGTGGACTCCCCTCTGAATGACTCCCCATGACTCTGAATAGGAAGAAACAGGTTGGAAAATGAAATTAATAAATGAAATTAATAAATTAATAAATTTGTGGACCTCGCCATACAATGAATTCTACTAGAAAACTGAGCCAAGCCAAAGACAGCTATATGACACTGGTTTTTGGTCTTGTCTCTTGCATTAAAGCTAGTTCTTCTGGTTCCCAAATTTCCCAAATTTTCAGGAATCTTTTATAATATGACATTTAATGTGACAACACACTGGTTTTAATAGAGTGAAGACTATTACTGACCTCCTTACTATCAAACTCATCACATGCAAATCCATCTATTATCTATACCCACTTAATCCTATACAGGGTCACAGGGATCTGCTGGAGTCTATCCCAGCTCTCTTTGGGTGAAAGGCAGGGATCCACCCTGGACAGGTCACCGGTCCATCGCAGGGCCACATGTAGACAAACAACCATACACACTCACAATCACTCCTACGGGCAATTTAGTTGCTTCACCAACTGCCGTTAACTTTAGCTCATCATGATAACATGAGAAAACAAAATTCACCCATCAGAATCAAGCTCAATAAATTACAGTATAACTCACACAAAAGTTGAATATATAAAAAAAAAAACAGGTTACAGAGGTCATATATTTTTTAGCTAAGCTAAAAATATGTAACTTCTGGCTATAGCTTAATAATTTACAAGAGTGGTGTCAAAGTCATGTTCACCTCTACAAAAGTCTTTGGAGTAGAGTTTTAGTATAGTCTTTCTAGCTGCAATAACTTTTTAATTGCACGCATCCAAAACGTTATTGTTCCCTTCAAACAGCTTTAATGACACCGTTGTGTCCTGTTCAAATGAAAAGTGCATTAAGAAAATAGAAAACACTGAGCGTTAAGACAAACTGAGCTCAGCTGCTGATTTGTGACATGGAGCTTTTGATAAGAACAGATCTGCTGGAGTAAAAACAGCTGGGAGCCTGCCTTTAATTTTAGCAGGGCCGAGCCTTAATGACACAAACTGTTTCATTTTGTGCAGCATTTATCTGCAGTAATGGTGTCAAACGTATGGTCATTTACTTGCAGGTGATGTCCTCTCCTTTCCCTGCTCCCTTTTCGATTTACTTGCGCTTTTATTGCAGTTGTCACCCACTGCAGTCATCTAAAATGGCTTTTTTGGCTGGCGGCACAGATGTATGTGATTAGAGATGAGTCAGGTGTCCTTGGTGGCAGCTTAATAATATATATATATATATATATATATATATATATATATATATATATATATATATATATATATCTATATATATCTATATATATATATATATATATATTATATGCATTTTGGTGGCTCTGGAGAGTGAATGAAATGTGTCTTTATCTGCAGCGGGCTCTGGGAGTGGCTGCCCTCTTTGCCAGGCTCCTAGCGTCATCCTTGGCCCCTCACATATCACAGATGGTTTCCCGACACTGGGCAACCACCTGTGAGGAAAAGCAGCACAGACGTCTTGTTCGTCCCTGAGTTTTGACTCACTGGGACATATTTAATGTTACTGGCAGGGTCAGCCAATCACAGCCAGATCATTCAGACCAAAATCCAAAAAAAATCCCCTTTGTAATCAGTGGTTTGATTATGCACAAGTGGATATTAACTGAGAGATTAATGTGTTTATTTTGCTAAAGAGAAACCCTTATTCATGTGTAATTGCTTTTCTTTAAATGACCTTTAATGAGTTTGTTCCTCAGCTGCAGTTTCACGCTCCGACCCAAGCTGTTCTATCCCTGACACGCTGTGAGATTTTTAGGTGAAGGTTAACAGTCCCAAAGTTCGTGTGTCTGTTTGTGTGTTCACCTCTTTGCTTACTTGTGGAATAAGTGCACCTGCTGCCTTTAACTGCAGTTAGCTCTAATAAAGCATGCAGGGGGGCCATCATGGCATTATGGGAAAGTGTTTGTCTGCTGCGTGTGGAAACTTGGGAGAGACGTGGGCCTCAGGTAACTGGTTAAAATCTCCTTGGTACACTGTTTGTCTTTCAAAGACAGATTGAGGCGGCAGTGTGAGATGTGTAGAGGTGCAGTTCTGGCTGCCATCTCCTGTTTCACCGTCTCATCACAATACAGGCCACTGACTATCACGGTATCCTGGTAGTTACTGTTAGCTGACTTACTAGTCCGCTGACCTGATCCACCTGGATTTTCCCTGAAAACTGAATTTATAAACTGGGTCACACAGCATCTATTTTGGGAGGGGGGAGTTTCTGCCCATTTAGAGCACCTGCAGTTAGCTCTCACCTAAAGCTACAGCTAACGATTATATTTTTGATATAATTATTCTAATGACTACTGACTTAACAATCAGTTTAATGGTCCAAGGTTGAAATGTCAAAACAGAGCCTAAAGATTCTGAGTACTTTTAATTTTTGTTTGATTGACCATCCTCAGTCTAAAATATTGCATTTACATTAACACTTAACAATGTTAATGTGTTGAGCATAATGACAGTTCAAACTATAGTTTTTCATTTGTCTAAAGCAGCATGAAGAAGTTTTTTTTTTTCTCCATGTTAAAATACCAGTTCTGTTTGAAGAAATATTTGATGACATTCATAACTTATTTTCTGGTCATCTCCTGCAACTTTACAGCACTATGTCACTTATCAACGATGACGAAACTCGCTGGCAAAGTTACAGCAGACATCATAACAGGCGACTAAGAGATTCAAGAAAGACAGGTGATCAAGAAGTAGAGCAACCAAGAGTAAGGCCCCGATCGTACACCTCCCGCTAGCCGCTACCGGCTACCTACTACCCGCTACCCGCAAATTGCGGGTTTAGGAACCTCCGCTAACCGCTATGCAATCTTCCGCTTCCCCAAAGCCGCTATCCGCTTTGCATACTCCCTTATTCACATTGTAGGTGTGGCAATGGGCGTGTCTTTTGTACTTTCCGCAAACTCGGTATCTTGCGATCATGGGTTTAGGGTAGCGGGTAGCGCAACCTGCTCTTAAAGGCAACGGCTACTGACGCACTGATTGGTTTAACAGGTGAAACGCCCTAACCACTCCCATGCATAATATAGCAGTTAGTGCATGTAATATAGGGGGTTTAGGGAGGTGGAAGATTGCGTTTTTTGCGGGGGAACGCCCCTCCCGCTACCCGCTATGCCTTAATAGCAGCTTTAGGAGGATTGGCGGAAGATCGGGCTCTAAATCTTGGACAGTGTGGTAAAAGCAACTTATTCTTCATGCCCATAGGGGGACACAGTGAGGTAACAACTGCAAAAGTTCCTTTGTGCTACTTCAAGTTAAATATCAAGGAAAAAGCAATCTTAAATCATATTTGCTGGCCCCTAAATCCAACTGAAAATCCATCACTTCGAAGAACAGAGCGATTCTCATTTGATTAGCTGCTGTGATTGATCTGTCATGAGGTTGTTATGAGGCAACAGAGCCTCAGGACTTACTGGACTGTTTTTCTTTCAAGAATTATTACACTTTTTGTAATGGTCTTGTAAGCTGAGACAATGTGGCTAATCTTCATCAAGTTGCCTCATAGCCGATAGTTGCCTTCTTCTTTTGCGCCGTTCTTCCTCTCCCACAAGTCTTTTCTTCATTCATTTATTTTTCCCTGCATGAGGTAATCAGCGGCATCCGCTCTGATAGCGTTTTAATTAAAAGGCACCATTTTAATCATCTCTGGCATGGTGTTGCAGTAAGAGGACGTACCGTTATCAATGCCACATCCCTGCCCATCATGCACACGTGCACGCACGTGCGCACACACATGGCTTCTGACTTGCTTTGCTTGGCTGGATGCGTCAATTATTGAAAGTCGTAATTAATATTGAGAGCTGACAAGGCCTCCCAGAGAACCCATTGAGTTAAGCAGAGAAGTGATGAGGAGGTAAAGCTGAATTGACTGACACTAATTGCACAGCACTGAGATGCACAGTCAAGAGGGACTGCATGAGTCCTCCAGCTCCAAGTGAGCTCTTCACACAAGTTTGATCTCATCGTTTATAATCAGCTTCCGGGTGAATATAAAAATCCTGGTAACTTAGACACTATTAAATAAAAAATTATGGCTGCCACTTACAACTAATATTGAGCACCTAATTTAAAAAAATGTGAATACTGTCAGGTCCTCTTTCATGCCGAAGGCAAGTTGTAAAATTTTATTTTTGTAGTCTATGTAAAAACCCCACTATTTTTACACTTGCTGGCCACTTTATTAGGGTATGCCTTGCTAGTACCAGTTTGGATCCCCTTTTGTCCTCAGAACCGCCTCAATGCTTGGTGGCATAGATTCAATAAGGTACTGGAAACATTCCTCAGAGATTTTGTTTCATATTGGTGTGATAGCATCACACAGTTGCTGGAGATTTGTCGGCTGCCATTAGAGGCCATTAGAGTCCAGTGAGCATGTCATGTTCAAGATACCAGTTTGAGATGATTTGAGCCTCTTGACATGGTGCGTTATCCTGCTGGAAGTAGCCATCAGAAGATGAGTACACTGTGGTCATAAAGGGATGGATGTGGTCCACAAACATATGATGCTCAGTTGGTACTAAGGGGTCCAAAGGAAATATGCCCAACACCACAAGACCACCAGCAGTCTGAACCATTGACAGACGGCAGAATGGATCCATGCTTTCATGTTGTTTACACCAAATTCTGACCCAGTGTGGTCTTCTGCGGCTGTAGCTCATCTGCTTCAGGGTTCAACGTGCCATGCATTCAAAGATGGTATCCAGCATACCTTGGTGGTTATCTGACTGACTGTTGACTTTCTGTCATCTAAAACCAGTCTACTCATTCTCCTCTGACCTCTAACAGCAACAAGGAACCGTCCACACAGCTGCAGCTCACTGGATATTTTCTCTTTTTCAGACCGTTCTCTGTAAACCCTAGAGATGATTGTGCATGAAAATCCCAGTAGATCAGTAGTTTCTGAAATACTCAGACCAGCTCGTCTGGCACCAACAACCATACCGCATTCAAGTCACTTTAAACCCCTCTCTTCCCCATTCTGATGCTTGTTTGATCTTCAGCAAGTCTTCTTGACCACATGCCTAAATGCATTGAGTTGGTGTGGTTGGCCGATTAGCTGTTTGTGTTCCTAATAAAGGGGTCAGTGAGTGTAAATCAGTAAATTAGTATATATGACAATGGAATTTAAGAGCTATTATTTCTTGAATAAACAGTCATCCATAGTTAATGCTTAAGTTTGTGATCTTTGACTATTCAAGTAAATGTGTAATATACTCAATTAGTAACAGTGTATTTGGCTGGGAGTGTTCTGTGGGGGTTTTAGAAATTGAAAACATTTGCTTTTTGTGCTTTTGTGCCTTAAGACAATGCAGGCTGTAAAATTCATTTAGCTTGTAGATGCTCAAATGCTTCATAAAGCTGTTGGGAATTGGGGAATTGAGTCATAACTTTCATTACATGTACTGTTGATATGAAAATTTGGTATAAATTATAGTATATGACTGGAGCATCTTTTAAGTTTTAGAAAGCTGTATATCTGTATATGCCTCCTTTTGATAATGGGTGCTTTAGCCCATAATCTGTCCATTAATGTGATAAATACATCATTCCTGCTGCAGGGTAATATTCAGGGACGAGTAAATGATGTTGTTGGTTTTCCAGTGAGTGGATTCTCTTTAGTTCAGGACATCCTGCTTTTTGTTCCGGAGAGCAGAGTGACCTCACAATTCTGTGATGAGGCCTCACTCTGCATCATTAAATGGCCATTTTGCTGACATATTGAAGCCATTACCTCCAAAAGGTATAATTTCATGAAATGAACCCCCAGCTCCTAAACAAAATGGCTTTTCATTGTGCCTGTATAATCAGGTTCCCACGCAGATTAGCCCATGAGAGAATAACAGAACAGAGTAATGATGCTCACATTAAATCTCGGAACGAGAAAGTTGAACTAAGTTTCATGCTTAAAAACTTTGTCTCTCATTCAGACCTGTCCTGATTAACTATCCTTTCTGCATCAATCGATTAACAGACTTGCTGAGCCTATCTCTTCTCATTAAAGAAGTCTGACAGAGACCACTTCTCCTACTCAGCCTGTTCTTTGTTCATGGTCACGAGCTGCTCATGGCTGTCCATCGAGGCCATCGGGCCAAGAGAGTGCATCCAATTACGTCAGTCCTCCTGATGAGCAGAGGGAGGGAAATAACAAAGATAAAATATTGAGAAATAAGAACTGTGGCTTGGTGTCCTTGTTTGAAATTCCTGTCTGTGTTGCCATCCTTGCAAACACCCCTAACTCAACTGTGGGACTCACATTTTCAAACCTTGCGTTCAATGAAAAAGCCTCCACTGAAAGTTCATTTTGGCTCTGAGTGTGTGATGACATTCAGCCTAAATGACAACCCACTTTTTCTCTGGAAACTGTGCAAATGCAGAGGATCACCTGTTCTGCTCAGTGAGCAGAACAATGAGTCCTACGCTGTTAGCTGCAACTCCCATGAGTGAGATAGGAAGGCAAAGAACAGCTACTCATAATATTCTTGCCAGCTGTTCATTTATTAGTCTGGAATAGCCATTCTTAGACCGAGCATTAAAGTTCATTAATATTCATACAACATTCATACATGGAAATGTTGCTCATAGAGTAGGAGTATTAGTGTCAGAGGCAGGATAGAAGTCACACTAATTGATGATTGATGGCGCTGCCATTAGCATCAGGGCCTATGGCTGGAGTTAATATATTACGAAGCTGAACTTTTATAGAGTCGTGGCATATTTAGAAAGTGTAACATCTGAATAATTTTGTGCAGTGCTCTCTTTCTTTTTCAAGAAAGTTGATATTAGTATGACATGCTGAACTGTATTTTAATAGGCTCTCCTCTGTTTCTCTGACCTCCAGGTTGTCTGTTTCAAGACGAGCTCTGTGCGCAATACGAGTTCTGCATCAATGGTAAGACTTTTTCAGACATCAGTGTACACCTGCATCTCCTCATGGTGCTTTTCGACCTGTACTGTACTAATCTATTCAATGTAAAATCCTTAATAATCTTCACAAATAATGAAAAAGCTCTCAAATTCACACTTCACAGTTCTTAAAAAATTCTATAACACACGAGATTTCTTTTCTCGTGATAGAAACAGAAGGGAGATCTGACAGCAAGCTAAATGATGGACCAACATATGGTAGTCTTTTTGAGGTTTTGATAAGGGAGAGTGTCTGGCTACACTGCTGTTTGACATCTACTGCTCAATTTCACCAAGGATGTTTACGAATTTAACCTCACTGAAATTTGTGTTGTAGATGCAGAACTGCTGTGCTTCCAAATGTATTCACTTTATGTCTTTGTTTCTCAAGCTGTTTGGATTTTTACCAATGCCTGATGAGTGTCTATAATAAAGAATATTTAGTTGAATTAAAAACCCTTCAAAAGACTTTAATTTCATCGTGATAACGTTTGGTTGCGCCACCTCAGGATGATTGTTGAGTAGGAAAAAAAGAGTAAAAATGATCATCTAAGTCCTTTTTTTATTACAATTTTACTCAAATTAACACAAATCTAGAGAACGGATGCAACATGATCCCCCTGAATTTGTGCTATAAATGCAGAGAGAGCAGTGACTTATTATTACCAAGACACTCATTATTCTTGAATAGGAAAGAAGCAGAAATTAGGTGCAAAGAAATTGTAATTAAAATTATTACAAATAAGAACACTGAATAATATGCTGGCTCTAATAATAAAAGTAATTTTATGTGATTTAAACTTTATTATTGTCAGACTAACCCAATTTGTTTCGTGTAACCACATTGATTTGGGATGACGTCTGAAAGCTGACACCAATTACATGGAACAAATTCACTTTAATTTTATAGAATTTTGGTGATATTAAATTGTGAACTTGGCTAATTTAAAGTATTTTTTAAAGTAGTTTTCCAAAATGTCAATGGAAATTGTTACCATATAGGAGACATAGCTTTCAGAAGTTGACACAATTTCCTCAAATTTTAATAAAGTGTCGTCCCATTCGAAGCCGGCCGGCAGCTGCTGCAAAAGTCAAGTGATACATGTAAATGATGAATATTTGGAATTTTGGGAATCAAATTAGATGCCCCCTGGTCATGTTTTGCATCGTGCCTGTAGGGCGTTTATTAGGAGAAATACAAAATGTACTTGGCAATTCATATTTAGCAAGTTTGACTTGTGCTTTGGAGGATTAGAGTTGGGGTGTTTGTTTTTTCTGCTTTTGGAGAGAATTCAAAAAGCCGTCTGTGACCTCATCCCTGGGTTTTTAGACCTGTGGAGGTCAGCATCTTAGCAGGAGCCAACTCCACCCAACCTTGGTTAATCCAAAACTCGGCAAATGGGTGGAACTAGCCAGCCTGATTTTCAAATGGCACATTCCCACTTTAACTCGTTTCCACAGGTTATATATTTTAACTTAGCTCAGCTCACCTGTGCAAACTAACGTTGTCTTACATTCTGATTGAATCTTTCCTCATGTCAGATGTCGCTTCTGAAATTACATCTTAAACGAGGACTGCGAGCGCTGAAATGAGGACTGAGATTTAAGTCAGGTCATCCTTTGCTAGCCTAGCTTAAATTCAGCTCTGTGGTTCAAGCAGAGCACCCAACAGCAGTGGTGGTTGGACTCCAACCACAACTTGGACCCTTCCATGACGGCCTTGAATGGTGCCGTAGCAGCCTAAGTTGAGACCAACTCATCATGGGACTGCTGATTCACGGTCCACCTAGATGTCAGCAGATGCACCTGAAGGCCAATTCGGCTTCGCTACTCGTGTCTTGAGTTGATGAAAGTCTTTTATTTTCAAAGCTTCAAGTGTACTAAAGAGCTTCAAATGAAGATAATAAGTCTAGACGCCAGTAATAAAAGTCTTATTCAAGTAGGGCTTTAAAGAGACAAGGATGTAGGAATATTCATCCCATTACACAAGTTTTGTTCAAATTCCCAATTTTGTGTTGAAAATGTACTTAAGTCCATCTAAGCTGTAGAGGATAAATGTATTTTTCAGTAATTATTACTCTGGTGTAGACAGTGAATGGACTTTGAGAGTTAACAAGTATCACCTGTAAAGATGATAATTAAAGCTTATGCTCACTTTTTGTGATAAACAGCAATGAGCAAATTGTGCTTTTAAACATTTTTGGGTCTCTGTTGGTCAGTGCAGTAGATGTTTCAACTCAGTTTGGACTCGTGAGTCACGAGAATCAGACTGCAGCAGGCTAACACAGTAGCAGTCTCACTGATCAATATCTTTAGGATGTTTTCCTTTTCATACACCAGGGTTTCCCCGTAGCACAGATGAATTTCAACCTCATCTACAATCTGTCTTGTCGTGGAAGATGGATGTGTCTGTCTCAGTGGTTGCCATGACAACATGTCACTTGATGAATGAAGAAGAAATGTCAGACATTTTCACAGCATGGCATTCAGACAGATCACGCAGTGGGCAGCAATTTTAAAGGCAACTGATAGCATGTCGATATCGAGGATCAGCTTCACGACAGAGCCATTGGGAAAGGTTAATGTATTCCTGGACAGTGGAGGGTTTGAAGACAGCAGCAGTGGTTGAGGATACAGTTACACATGTCTGGAAACACTTTGGATCTGCATGTTCTTTGATGTTGTTTGAAAGTTAACTTCATTTACTTTCTGAAAATTCATCCTTTCATATTCTATACAAACAAGATAAAACTAGCAAAAGGAAAATTAGCACACTGACAGACAATAGATGTGCTAGCAGAACATGATGAGCATGTCGATGACAGAACAGAGGATGAGTACTTGAGAACACAGGACAGGTATGTATAAAGTCTATTTATATGATAATAAGAGGAGGAGGAAGATGACGAAAGGTAACATTCGATTTCAGCTCTGGTTTATGATTTTATCTGCTAGTCTGGTACCTGTATTCGTTTACATGCTCTTGTAAACCTGATAATTTAAGAACTATACATTGTAAATAATTATTCATATATATATATATATATATATATATATATATATATATATATATATATATATATATGTGTGTGTGTGTGTGTGTGTGGGTGTATTTTCCTGTTCCAGAGCAACTTTTTGCAAAAAAAGTGAGAGAAAGTGAGATAACTGATTACCCAGAATGTGATAAGAACTGTGATAAGATGAAAAATGATATCAAAAAGTAAGAAATTAGATATCTACAACACATCAACTCTTTTATTAAAACTGGTGCAGACAACCTGATCAGTGACAAAATGCTGGTCACAACTGCTCATGTTTCAGTAAAAATATCAGTCAGTTTAAAACGATTAGAACTAATAGTTTTTGTCTTTTATTATGTTGTCCACATATTATACATTAATCAGAGAAGGAGTCCATTGTGGTGGCAACAAATATTTAAATGGCTTTCTTTCAACCATTACAGTCAATTAACTGATTAAGCTGTAAAGTTTAAGTGTTTTTACAGAATTAAAAAAAAAAAAGTGGCATAATGAATACAATTTTTTTAAAAAGCCAGCAAAAGAACAAATATAGGTTAAACTATGGTTAAATATGAACAATTTGGATAAACGAAACAACATTACAACATATTATGGTTAATTGAGCCTTTTTTAAACAGTACTAAAACTGCTGTAATGAATATCACTACACCATTCTCAAAGTCTTAACATCTGCTAAAAAAAAAAAGACCATGAATTCTTATGAATGAAATGAGTGGATATAATGTAGCATTGCCATGACAACTCAGACAGGCTTTTGCCAACCTCTGCACAGGCAGAGAAATTAAGCTATAAGCTACAGTTTCAGGGGCATACAGCTGCAAAAGCCTTGGTGCTTAAACAGTAAATGAGTGAATAATCACCACTTATAGTCGATATTTCTCATTTCCCCCCCATGATTAGTCTGAAAGCCTTACTTTTAGTGCTGCCGTCTCTTCTGTGTCAGACTCCTCTTTTATGCTGTGATGTGAATGTGTTGTGTGATAAAACAGATGACAGGCATGAGCGCTTGAAAAAAGTGAATTGCCATACACTGAGATGTGGACATAGCAACACCTTTGCATGCAAAAATGTTCATATAGCAAGAATATCATGAGACCTTGAAAATATACATCAGCACATTAGACATGAGTGCACACTTATGTAACATGGAGTAGGGCTTAGCATCACCAGCTGCATGGTGGGGCATGGTGACTATAAATAGCTAGATAGATGGATTTTATTGATCCCAAGCTGGGAAATTAAATTGTTAAAACAACAAGGTTAAGACCCAATGCACTAAAAAGATTAGAAATACATAAAGAAATATATTTAAGAGGAACAAACTGTACAGCTTCTGTAACATGAATCACACTAAAACGTCAATAACATATTAAATGCAGTGGTTATGAATGTGCAAGCTATGAAATGTAAATAAAAATGGGAGATTTTTCTAATAAAAGTCATTAAATTAATATTTCAAAGAAGAGATAGAATTAAAATAACTGACATGAGCAAGATTATCGATTATTGGTTCTGAATGTCGGTTGTGATTAATTGCCCAGTCTTAATATACAGGCTATGTGACATATAAAAAACAAACTAAATATCAAATGTACAGGATATTAAATGTATAAGCTATATTACATAAATGATAAACTATATCTATAACTATGGGATGTACATGCTATGTTTCAAGTATGAATTAAACTGAGGTAGAACCCAAATATAGAATCAGTGAATGAATGTATATGTTACTAGATATGATATTGAAAAGATCATTTACAGGGTGGGTCATGTGATGTGTACTGTATTAAAGTAGTCGATCAAGAGTATTATCTGTCAGACAGAGAAGATGTGATGTAAAAACTTATAGCATGAGGTAGAAAAAATTTCCACAAATAGTCCCCATGTTGGTCCCCAGTGACAAGAAGTGGATGGAAAACAACAAGAGGGGAGAAGGCAAGTCATAAGAAGCCAAAATAAATTAAGAAACACGGAAAGAAAATCAGCAAATAACAAATCAGTTTACCATAACAAGTTTTCAACTTAAGCATGAGCGTGGTATTTGGAGAAGGTTTAGCTTTTAAATGTTTTAGATCCATATGAGATCATAGAGACTGTACCGCTGATCCCATCTGCTACCTGAAACACTCAGGCCCCAATCGTATACCTCCTGCTACCCGCTACTTGCAAATTGCGGGTTTAGGAACCTCAGCTAACTGCTATGCAATCTTCTGCTTCCCTAATGCCGCTATCCGCTTATTCACATTGTAGGTCTGGCAACGGGTGTGTCTTTTGTGCTTTCTACAAACTCGGTATCTTGTGATCATGGGTTTAAGGTAGCGGGTAGCAACCTGCTCTTAAAGGCAATGGCTACTGACGCACTAATTGGTTTAACAAGTGGAATGCCCTAACCACTCCCATCAGAGTGCGAATTATACAATGACAATTGGGGGGGGTCAACATTTTCTAGAGATGACAAAAATGACAATTTGTCCCTTCTTTAGGGGGGTCGAAGATGACAAAAATGACAATTTGTCCCTTCTTTAGGGGGGTCGAAGTTGTTATTGGGGGGGTCAAAACCCCCCAAACCCCCCCATAATTCGCACTATGACTCCCATGCATAATATAGTTGGTTAGCGCATGTAAGAAAGCAGGTTTAGGGAGGTGGAAGTTTGCGTTCTCTGCGGGGGAATGTCCCTCCCGCTACCCGCTATCCCTTAATAGCGGCTTTAGGAGGTTTGGCGGAAGATCGGGCCCTCAGTGTGCTTTCTTATCTTGATTATTGTGTGACGTAGTGTGTATGTGCTCACAGGCTCTGTGAAACACTTCTGCACTTAGTCACAAAACAGTATCGAACCATAATTACATATGTGGTTTATAGGAAAAAACAAAAAAGTAGTAAAGCTACTCTTTACCGCTGATGTAGGGAACAAAACTCATAGCTACCAACATGACAGATTTCTCAAGAGTGTGACGCAGATTGACACATCTTTCTCAAGGCATGAAGTTTAATAAGTGCAAACATAGTACTTATATTTCTTAAGGAAAAAGGTGGGTCAAAAAGGTGGGATGGAATAGTTGTGTATTTTGTAAAATATGCTCATTAATTTTATTGATGAGCACTAAATGAGAAGATATACCTATCTGAGTACAGTGAAACTGCAGCAGTCAGTAGCTAGCTAGCTAAGGTTAGCATGAAAACTTAGCCAATCCAGACTCTTAGCTATGCAACATAGTATCCATTTCACACCATATAGCTCATTATAAATAGCCATTTTTGCCGTTCTTGCACTTTGACAATGCTATTTAATATATATTAATTACAAGCCTTAAGTAGATTTTGAATTGAGATTGAGTCATGCTAACTGTTTGAGTCGCTAGGGTCTAAAAGCTAAACAAAAGACAGACAGGTGGAATCAACAGTGGCTACCTAAGTACCACAAAATGGTTCTATTTTTATCCGCAAGGTGGCAGTAATGCATTGCCTTTGCTTTTAAACGGAATATGACCGCTTCCAGTAAAGAAAGCGACAAGCCAAACCAAGTGATATAGATCATTCATCTATCCTTTAACGGCTGGGAAGATGTGGATAAAGTGGCTGAAAGATCTCTCCGTGCAGAGAAGATGGAAGGCACTTATTCAACGTGAGAGGAAGGACGAAAAGGGAAAGAATGTCCATGTGCTGACCCTCACATGAAATTCCAGCCTATGTTCCCATCATATTGACCAGGAAAATGATTGACACTGCTGGCCACACAAATGGTGATCCTGTTTGCTTGGCCTGGAATAACCGGAGGAAGCCACAAGCCTCGAGTGGGAAAGACCGGAAAGACACAAATCTGCAAAACGTGTGACGAGTGTGAGTACTGCCACTTTACACGTCATGTTTGGTGGTACTTGGGTAGCCTCTATTTTGTCATGAAACTATCTGAGAAAAAAAAACAAAAACAACAACAAAACTGATAAATATCTTTCAAAAGTGTTATTCCACTGAGAGCTGTTTTGAGGAGGGAGAACGGCTAATCTTGAGGAGCTGTGGGTTGGGTTTGGATTTGCAGCATATTAGAGAAATAAATTTGGAGACATCCTCCTTATTACCATGTTAACCTAGTTTTAGTGACACTGGGAGGGAGAAGGCTGTAAAGCAACGAGGTATTAAAAATAGAGAAAAAAACTATTTTAATTATATGTTCTGCATTTGTACAGATGAGAGTCTCGTAGAGGGAAGTCGACATCTCAGCAAAACAATATCTACAAGCAGAGAAGAGTAGCTGCTGTATATATCATGTGAGATTATCGTGAACAGTGGTAATTAGTTTAATATTTCTCTCTTCTTTCTTCAACCTATTTTACCTTTTTTTAATAATTTTTTTCTACCGTGCCCACTCTAGACACGAACACTAAAATGGTACCTGCAGGCACTAATAAACATTTGTAGCCAATAAAGGCTACATGATTTTGTGGGTTTATGAAATTGTATTAGAATTGAAGTATTAAAAAAGTGTCTATTTACCTCATAACCTTTCTGCTCACTCTATCCTCACATTGTCACTCTCTTTTGTAATCCTGATGATCGGCGGCAACACTACACACAGATGATGAGTGGGAGTAACTAGGTCTCCCACTTTTATGCTCCCTCAGGTCCCTATAGAAGTAACCTGGTTTATTCTTGGCTGGGCCAACGGTTTTCTTCGTCACCCAGGCTGTTGCCATGCAGGGTGGCCGAGGGCAGGAAAAGGTTGCGAGAAAGGGAATTATATGGCGAGCCATTTGATCATCAGGTAGAGAAAATATGAATTTCAGCTATTAAAACTGATCTAAAATAATAATAATAAAAAATTCCAACTCTTTAAAAGAAAAGCTTACAAACATTGTATCAAGAATTAAGATCATAACTGCAAAAGCATCCAGAGCAGTGATGGTTAAATAATGTATCTACTCATAATAATGTACAAGTAATTGGTTATTCCAAAAATGGGCGGAATGAGCAAGCTTTAGCTCACGCCAATCTATGATCCTAACTAATGTTACTGTACATGAATTCTGATCAAATCAAACCTATACTCATTTCTGATGTTGTAACCAAAAAACATTTGAGACGAGTACTGCCAGAGCTGAAACGAGGACTGGCGGAGCATCGATTGAGCACCAACACTTGGCTAATTGATCACACCCTTGGGGTCCCCAGGCTCTGTCAGGTCTTTGTCCCAGTGGAAGTCTCAGCAAAATGTGCCAGTCCAAAAGGATGCTGGCCAATCTGGAGGGTGGCTTGGCTGTAAGAGCCAGCTGTTCCTGTTCCAGCTGTTATCCCTGGTAGTAGCCTTCGTCCATGGATGAAAGTGGTTGCTGCTGAGCTAAGGTGCCATCTCGGACCCCTCCAGGCTGATCATGGCAGTCAATTAGTACAAGTAACAGCACTAAAAACATTAAGATAATCTTTAAAATAAATATAACTATGCACTCTTAGACCTTTATTCACAGCTCAGAAGTGAACACAGTGCTTAGCTCCAAGTAGTCAGTTGCCAATCAAGAGATCATCCCCCTAATTATGCATCGATTTGTGGCGCATGTAAATTTACTGATGAGGCACATAAAAATTCACGCCCTTTACAGTGGATGTCAAATCTATGGAGCTATGGAGACCTAACAAGCTGTAAATATGTCATTTCTGCTGCAAAGTTGGAGAATTTAACCTAGATGTCAGCAGAGATTTATTTGGTTTTGGAGCCAACCCAGTGGTCAGTTTTGTCGGGTTACTCTTGCAAAAAGGCTCGTACAACGACATGCTTGGAGTTGGTGTTTATTAACAGCAATGGAAACACATCAGGCGAAATCGGTACTTAGTACCGAGCAGAATGAATGAATGTCGGTAGCTACTACAACAATAACTGGTGCGTCTCCCGCGTGACATCACAACCGCATACCACCAAATACCTTTTAGACAATATATTATGCCATAATACTACAGGTTTGATTGATTTCAAAATGGCATAGTCGCTCTTCGTGGTGTTGAACTCTTAATATCAAATGCTTTGAGCTATGTGTCAAAATTGTAGTAATGCTTGTAGGCATATGTATGTTGTAAAACTATGTAATCACAACCTTTATTGGGCTTAAAGGGCCCGGTCATGTGCCTCGCCCCCGGCCCGGCAGTGGCATGTTCCACTGCTGAGCCAACCCCTAGTGGTCAGTCGAGGAATGGCAGTTTTATTTACTTCCTGGTTTGTGTTAGCTAGCTGGGTATAACCCCTTTCCTTCTACACATGCACACCCTTGCATCCTATTGGTTGAAGAATGTAACAACTTTAGAAGAAAGAAATGCCCTTTTTGAAATAGGTTACTGGTAATGACATCATTGCCATCTAACATCCTCATCACTATTACGGTGAGGAATGTTACAGTATTGTTACTATTACACAATTATAGTAGGTCTCGTTTCTAATGAAGCCTTTTCAAATCTCAAGAGGAATAGGTTTTTATGAGGTGTTTAAAAAAGATATGTGATTACTTAGAAAGGAATATTATTTTTAAGCAGCTCTACAGAGCCTGTGGCTTTCTGGTTTGACAGGCTAAGCCAAAGTACAGCAGATAAGCACTACGTTTCCCTTGGGGCACTGGTTGGCTCCTGTTAAACACTTAGCGAAGAGTGTTGTATCGATTGGTGGTTATATTGCATTCATTTGGACCAATATAATCTGAAATGTCCACACAGTATTTTAAATTTTAACGATTCAGGTGATGCTTCTATTGATCAGAATTGAGTGCAACTGCAGCATAAACACTTTGGGTAACATTCAAAGGGAGCTGAAGAAGCAAACCCACAATTAATCAATGATTAAATGCAGTGCAAGGCAAAAGTAAAGAATTAACTGGAAAGGAAAGAAACAGATTTGTTTTTAAAGTAAAAATATAATAAATTAAGGTAATTTATACTCATAGAGATTCAGCAGGCAGGATGTTTTGATGTAGCTCTGGGAGTCTGATTTATCTTTATTAATTCCACCATTTACATTTGCATTACAGTGCATGGATAAACATAATTATCATTTCAAAGCCACAGCCGTCACATTAAAACAGCCAGAATAACCAGTAAACACTCCATTAATAATATCCTGATCACTTTAGCACCTTTCTTCATTAGCAGACTACATCTGGCCGGTTTCAGCGCATTGATTTAAGTCTATTCATTTTCATGACATGAGTTGCACAGCTAATACACCTGTTCCAATACATCTTAATTTGCCTCCTGGGTCCGTTTGCTTCTTTACACACATACAGTCTTTTAGAAACGCTTTGCTGACTGTCAGCTTTAGTCCTGGCTCCTGTTATCCCAGAGCATTAGCTTTCACAGTTTAAATAGCTTTAGCAGCAGCCGGGCGTCGTTCTGTCTGTCGCAGTGGGAGGAGAGGCAGCCTGGATTTAGAGCTCTTCACCTTTTTAGGCTGAAAATCTTCTTTATTCCTGTCAACATGCTGCTTATCCATACATAGCTTCTTCTTCTTTTTTTTTTTTTTTTTTTTTGACAATGTCAGTGACTTATGGGATTCTGCATTTAAGGATTGATCAATTCTGTGGCTGGCTTTGAGTATTATGGATTACACTGAACAGGGTTTATTTGCATTGCAGTTGGCTTTGCTCATCATATCTTCAGCATTAGTCTTATATAACAAAAAGACTGAAATGGAATTGTTGTCAGTATATAAACCTATTCTATCATTCACATATATACATACATACATACATCTATATATCTATCTATATATATATATATATATATATATATATATATATATATATATATATATATATATACAGTGGAGGAAATATCCCCCGCTGATTTTGGCAGTTGTCATACTAAGAAATAAATGAACAGTCTCAGATTTTTATGGCAGCTTTATTTTAACAGTTATAGAAAGAAAATTAAAAAAAAAAAATTGAGAAAATTACATGAAATGAAAAACAAAAATTAATTTGTAAGTCATTGAGGGAAATAAGTATTTGATTCTCTAGCAAAACATGATCTAATACTTGGTGGCAAAACCCTTGTTGGCAAGCACAGCTGTCAGACGATTTCTTGTAGTTGCTTACTAGGTTTGCAAACATATCAGGAGTAATTTTTTTTTTTAGAATTGAAAAATATGTCAATTTTTCTGCCCCACATTTATGTTATTTTCAGCTTTGGACAACCTCTCATACGTGTAACACATGCTGCACTCCTCCAGGCCAGAATTGAAAAGGTTTTTAGCTGACAAAAATAAGGTGACGTGAGTCTTTCTTTTCTCCTTCTAAGCCGTCAACTACAATGAGCTTTGTTTTGATCCCTTCGGTGTTGTGAATATATGCACTAAAGTGAGGAAACAGAGCTGTGATCTGTCATGCATTTGGCTCTGAATGGCTGTGTTGATAAATCATTCAACTGTTCTGTTTGTGTGTGTGTGTGTGTGTGTGTCGTTGCTAATGTGAATGTCCCTGACAATGCAGAGGGAAGTAACATGGTCCATTTCCATGGGAACCCATGAGAGGTGTAGAGTATCAAACATTTAGCATTTTCCAATCTCTTGTTATGTCACCAACCCCTTTTTACTCCCTGCAGAATATGTATTGTTATAACAGTGAAGTCATACCAAAAATCCGACCTACCAAAATGGAGCCTAGCTCTGCCTGTAAGTCAAAACGCTGGTGAAAACTAACAGTGCGTTATGATGCACAGACATCCGGCAGGCTCTGCGTCTGTAGGTGGAAAGTTTTCTTCTGCGCTGTTTGAGATCTCAAAATAACTGCTGCGTTGTACTCGGTTGTCAGAATTAATATACCACCTACCCACAGCTTTTTCCCGTGTAGAGCTGTTGTTTGAGTGGTAAGAGGTAGAGGGGAAAGTCAAACACTCAAACCTCATTCAGCTTCAGATTTCATTTAGAGCTTCATCAGACATCCTGATTTTATTTTATTATTTTTATTCTTCTTGTTATTATTATCTGTCCTTGAATTTTTATGATGAATGTGGCCTTGAAATTATCTTTTTTTTAGTTGACACTAGAGAGATAATGGTCAGGAATGTTTTACTCTGTGTAAAGCTGAAAATTTCCTATAGGCCTGTCTGTGTCAAAATGGTACATTGCTTGTACAGCTGAATGAGTTAATTGATCATAAATCCTTGAATTTGCACTTTTCTATTTTAAAGCCATAGCAGAAAAATTGCATCACACAAGAAGCTCAAAGCATGTAATGGGCATCAACACTGCGTGTTTTGTGGTTTCAGACATGTAAGTGAGCATCATTTGTATTGATGTCTACCGTCATTGTCTGACATCTTGGGGCTAATTATTGGTCGGCGGTGGTGCATGACCAAGTGTTTATTCACACCATTAGATCCCATCTAATCACAGTGGCACTCCTGACATGTACTCTCATGTGGTCGTATGTACGGTGGTTCACATACGCGGAGGAGACAGCTCTGGGTTGATTATAATTGCCTGCAGGAATGATTTCCTGAGATCATCTTTGAGATGGACATTCATTTGGTAAGTTTTAGCCAACAAAACGCAAGGTTTTATCTTCCCAGCTGAGAGAAGCTGATGAGACAGTTCATTCATACTCCAGGCTTTACATTTACGCTCTGCATTCTGACCCCCGAGCCTCAGCATCCTTCAGAAGTCCAGACCAGCCATTGAATTATGTGGCTGATACGGAGTCTGTGGCGTGGGTTGCCTAGCAACCCAGGCAGGAGGCCGACTGATAGGGAGACAACGAGGGTGTCTGATAAAGACTTTCTGCTATGAATGTCTGCTTATCGTACTGATGTCACAGGAAAAAATGTAATCTTCTAGGCCCCCTGAAGGGGAGGAAAATCAGATGTAAAAACAGTTCAAGTCACTTGCACCGTTACAGCCATTCATCTGAACAAATAGCTTTCTTTTTATTTCAGAAATACAATACATTTTTTTTAGGATTTAAAAAAAAAAAAAAATTTTTGGTCTCACATCTTACAAGCACATCCGTGTCTCCCATTAACCTCTTTTTTCCCATTTCTCCTTGTTCTTCCTCTGTAGATGGAGTGTTTGGAAGGTGCCAGGAGTTAGCAGGTGCAGACCTGTACACGTACGATATTTCCTCCTCTGCTCTGCAACGCCTGAGGAACCTTCTACAGAAACTGGCTCACAGAGGTGCAAACTGTCTACCTTTGTCAATGTTTTTTTTTTCTTTCTGTGCAGCATCAGCCATGTGTGGTGCTTTAAGCTTTATGTCACTATGTGAAGCGAGCTAAATAAGCCCAGCCGGCTGGAACAGCAGACCACCACTGTGATGGAACAGTTTATTTGACTCATTGGACCATTATTTTGCCACTCCATCAGCTAATTTATTGACTTAGATGCTAGTAGAGGACATAATTTGTTTGTTGCTATTGTTTTTTTTTTTTTTTTGACTGAATAACTGAGGTGTGCAATGCACCTGCATCAGGCAGATTCTTATTTTCAGTCACTGAAAGATAATAATTTGTTTATTACAACATATTATTGCTTCAGGGAGTTATAAATTGAATAAATATATATATTTTAATTAAGAATGAACTTTTTTTTTAACCTGTAGTGAAGCCGAGTTTCCTTTGGCTTTACGCATTTCACCAGTTATGTAATTTAAATATTTAAGATTTGATATTCATGACTTGTCTTTCTTCTCTTGCTGATGGTTCTTGAATTGTGAACAACAGATAGAAATGACTGAAGCCTCCAGGCAAGTGTGCTCCACAAATCAGATTAATTCTGTTTATGCTAGAAAATCCTGTATGAAGCAGTAGATTACATTACATGTAAAGGGATCTTATTTCTTGATAAACGACAGTTTAATTTAAGGTATAATATTTAAACCCACAAAGTTTACAGTTTACAGCAGCGCATGTACTTAATAAAACAATGAGATCTAATTGAAAAAAAATAAAAAAAAGATTTACAATTCAACAAATAGCAAGATTATGCTCAATCTGCATTAAAATAGTTGTTTGGCAATGATACACTTTGTAATATAAATAGCTATACATGAATTTTATTGAGTTTCCATTGTGAGAAAGAGAAGGATTTTTTCCCCCACAGCTTTTCGAACAGTTTTTCTCCAGAACATGTAATTACACTTAAGTCCCACAAGGGGGCAATAGACATCTTTAACACAGACAGTTACCACAAACGTAAGCCCTGCAAACATAATTGGCTTTGCAGGCCACTCTGAGCTTAATATCATTTAACAGGCGTGAACCAGTGTTGAAAATCATTAAGGGTATGCAAAAATCACAAAGGAAAAAAAAAAAAAAAGACAGTGATGAATATTGAGACCAGGCGAGACCACACTTTTGTTATAATTACTGCTTTGAAATAAACAAATAAAACCGAAGAGGATAAGAGAAGATCTTGCTGTGTAATTTTATCTTTTTTCTCATTCGTTGTGAGGGGTTTTAAATTATTTTTTCACGATGGGACTTCCTCTCTGACCTTGTGTTTTAAGGCAGTCTTTTACAGACATGACATCATCACTCTGATTCAGTTCTGCCTTTACTTTCTGGTGGGTTTGCATCAACAGAGGGCGTTATCTGTGGAGGTGTGCCGTTAATGCTCTGTGGCATGTTATTCTTATCGTTTCAACAGCTATTAAAGTGCCATCTTTCAGACATGGGGGGACTCTTTTTTTTTTTTTTAGCATAGAGAAGGATTGAAGAACCATTGTACTGTAACCTAAATTGGAGTGATGAAGAAGAGAGAGCAAAAAAAGGAAGAAACATCGATGGCATCGATTTACAATCCTCTTTATCTTGCATCAGAGCAGGTGGAAATCACACTATCTCTGCTCAGTCCACAGCGCCAATGTCATTCAGATCAATAGAAATTGACCCTTGTAGAAAAGGGCTTGGGTTGTCTAGATCTGTCCCCACTGGCACGACTCATTTTCTGTCATTACAGTTTCACCAGGATACCTTTGAATTAAATGCACCATCATCCAAGTGCAAATGACTTATATTTTACAGCATCAAAAGTAAAGAAAGTATTCAGTGTGAGAAGCCACAGTGTGTCCACATCTTCTGTAGCTTGATTGTTGCCATCGTATTGCATCGTATTGCTCTTTAAGTATGTGGTATACATTTGTGGGTTGTATAGCCTGGAATTGGAGAAAAAAACTGTCTCTTGAAAAGAGAGGGTTTAGTGATGAATAACTAAATGTTAACCCAGCATGCAGTCTAGACTTGCTATGCTAAAACACTGCTTTTAGGGTGTAAGAAACAATAGAAAAAAATATGTGAAGACTGAATATAACTACATTGGTTTTCGATAATAAAAATGTAGTGATGTCATAATAAAAGCAATCACAAATGCGTATTATTGTAATAATTAAATGAGTGCCAATAATAGTGACGCTCAAACACTCCAGCTGGTTGCTTTGTCCTGTAACTGCAATAAAATGAAAACAAAGAAGAAGAAGATGATGCAATTGTATTATCTATCACAGTGATTCCCAAAGTGTGGGCCGTGGCCCCCTGGTGGGCTGTCGCTGTACTGCAGGTGGGCCGTGAGAGGTCATTAAAATTCAAACAAATATGTTTTAAATCCTCGATCTTTTTTTAAATGTTTTTAATTACTGTAAAATTTTAACAACATGATTTAAAAACATTAAGAAGTAACAAAACAAACCAGTTAAGCGTTATTCTACCGTCATATTACCTTAATATAACAAGTGTCACCTTATTTGTTGACCCCTTACATTAATATCAGAACATAGCTTCTAGTCCTGAATGTTGATCACAGTTGTGATTAAAGGTTTGGGTGGGCTGCGAAGATTTTTCACATTTCAAATTGGGCCTTTTGGGAAAGGCTGATCTATCAAATATATCTGTTGTTTTCAATATAGACACAGAAAATACTTCAAGGAGATGTAGTATAAAACGACAGCTCGCTGTAAAGCAATAGCTGGACTTTTGTTCTCTTATCCTCTTAATCTCAAAAGGATCCGTGTTTTGGGGAGAAATTTAACTTTGTGTGTAATTCAATGTGCAGTGCACCGTATTTAATGTGCAACCTCTTATTGATTGAATTTCCTGATTGATTTCATTTTTGTCCAGAGTAATAAGTGAATAATAAAGATTGCAGTTTTCACTTAATCTATTTTATAGCATGCAGTAACAGTTTAAACAAAGAACTTTTATTTGTTATTTGTTTATTATACAGTTATACTAAGGCAATGAAGGTCTATGCTGAAATGTAGCTGTGAGTTTTGTTTGATAGGCACAGAGACAGTAACTAAAGGGTGGACAGGATTTACCCAACAGACAGTTTCACTCCAGAAAGAATCTTGTTAGAGCGAGCGACGGAGATTTAGTAGATGGAGCACATTAAACTACAATAACCTTGTAGTCAGTTGTCCGCCCTACGCCGTGCAGAGCAGCAGAATATTCTCATGGGATAGCCAAGTTAAGTAAGATGATTCATTGTGACATTTGCATTAGCTCCATTGACAGGAGATGTCAGTCAGGAAGAATCAGTGACCAGAAATTGACATCACTTTCCACCAGAGCAACTGAAACGGCATGTCATTCATGGTCCTACTTTATCTCCTGCAAATAAATGCCGTCTCTGATAGACAAGCAACAGAAACTCCTGTTCTGATATTCTGATCTGTTTTCCTTCATAACATTTCTCCTTCATAAGAGTGCTGCAGCGAACACTCACAAACTTGAGTCGTTACGAGAAAAACAAGCGCTTTATTGAATCAGTCACTGAGACTGGATGAGAGCAGGCTTGTTTTGGCTGCTAATTCTTCAAAATGCCAAAATGCTTCCATTTTTTTTTTTTTTTTAACGATGTCATGATCTATCTCTGTAACATTAAAGGTAGGATAAGGGATTTCTTGATGACATAAGGTCTGTTTATATTTGAAACAAAACATTGACAAAACACAGCGAGCTGGCTCCTCCCACCCCCTCCCTCTAGTGCTCCCTGAGGACAAAACGTCTCATCATTAACTCTTCTAAGCCTCTCCCTTCTACCCCACTTCATGTGCAAGAGCATTAAACCTTCCCCTGTCTGATTAGCTGGAGCAATGTTTGTTATGGTTTGAGGGGCAGCTTGCCCCCACTCTGTTTGCTTCTATTTTATGAAGCCAGGGCTGATTGTGATGACCAGGCTTTCTTTTTATGTGCGTACCGACCAGATGGGCAGCTAGTGGATGGTGAGGAGTTATTCGCTTTTGCTGAAAATAGCTTTATTGTTAAGTAACATATGGAAGTTTTGATGAAACATATGCTTCATTTAAGATGATGTATTTCAGGATGAAGTACTGTGAGATCTTGCTTATTTCAGCAAGACCATGAGACAAGAACATGGCGGCTCGACTGTAAAAGTATAAAATAAATGAATTAGTAAAATCCAGATGCTAAACTTATGTGATTACAGCAGGGAAAGATAGGAGCACGTTTCATTTTCAGAGCTGCAGCAGCTCGTCACTTTAGGTTCCAAACACTTACAGTGTTTTGAGGTGATGCAACACTGATATCCATTTTCTGAAACATGTTGCAGCCTTAGAAATCAAAATGCTTGTACATCTTTAAAAACCTGATTTCCTAGTGTCCCAGCTTTTTTGACGGTGGAGCTGCGGATGGATCCCTAAATAATTAAAATAATAATAATAATAATAATACCAACATGAAACACTAGAGGCGCTGTGGGTTACAAGTGGAGTTTACAGATGTATTCATGTTTTGGCACCTTCCTCACTACTGCAATATTAATTTCATTCCAGTGTCAAACTCAGAGTGACACATTTCATTTTTACTAATTAGGTAAAAATTGCTGCTGAATTATTCACACTCTTTTCCATTAATGCCTTTAAAACCAGTTGGTGGACAGAAGTAAAATCTGCATTTCAAAATCACCATATGAAACAAGAAGACATGTTGACAGGATCTCATCTAATAGGCTTTGAATATTAAAGGGTACACCCCCCCCCCCCATCTCTCTCTCTACTGAGAAAGCATACATGAGGCCAACAGAAATATCTTGCTTTTTTTTTTTTTTAAAGCTGTTGGACTAATGACAATGCGTTAATTAGCTGAGGCATTTGTCTGAGACGGGTCTGCTACCCTTAAAAGACAGAAAGTGGCAGGACTTGATGATTAAGCCTGCATTTTCCCTGGACTTTCAGATGAATTTACATAACATTTTACTGCTCAGTGTCAGGATAATCAGCTGAAAGGTTCATTGAATCCAGCGTCAAAGGCCCCTCCACCTCTCTCCTTGGCTTTTTGCTGTACAAAATGGCTCATTTTAACTCTGTTATTTACGCCGACGCACCTTTTCCCTCAAGTGTGCCCATCGCAGACTCACAGAACATGGTATGTATGGAAATGAGCGCATCCCTCAGGAGACGGAGGGGATAGAGGTGTCACAGTCAATGAAGCCAGCCTCATTCTGTTTGTGGTGCCATCACACATTTACTCTGAAGCCACTTATCCAGCTGCACTAAGCTGCAGGTAACATATGGATTGTTCAGGCCCGAACCCAGACCCGAGTTCCCCATTGACGCTGATGACAGCATAAATGATCATTACCACCGTAACATATAGCAAGTATACCCCACATCGCGTAAGCCACGGGTAGTTAACCGTCATTGTTGTATGGATGGATGGCTGTGCTGCGTTCCAGAACAGGGACAGCATACGCTGTTTTGTGCTCCATTCAGCGCTGCCAAGAATGACTGGAGGCATCTGGAGCTGCTCTGCATTGCTCAGATCCTCGTCTGATTTTGTTTATGAATATCCATGAGAACATCCAGTGTCTGTTAGTGAGAAACCAGGCTAATGAAGATGTTTTGCGGGGTTAATACTTTCATGTTTTCTCATATTTCTACAATGGGTGTTAGTTTATTGACAATAAACATTTCCGCATTGCTCCTTCAGACGGTTCCTGCAAATCCTGAAGTGTGCAGTTGAATTCTTAAGATGCACCTCGACTTAATTAGTTGTTTCTCATTAAAACTGCAGTGGAAGTGATATCAATGAACATCTTGGCTCTTTGGGAAAGAATACCGTCTTTGGTATGCCAGTGCTCTTTGACGATGGACTCATGCGCCTCTTGGCTTGATGTGAATGGAGCCATGTTTTGTTTTTTGTTTTTTCTGGGTTTCTTTTTTTTTTTTTTTTTGCTTGGATAGCTCCATCTGGTCCTGGCACTACTGTGTTTTGCCCCTGCCCAGGAGTTCTGCATCTCAACTATGTGTTGGCAATTAGCAGGGATGTTGGCATGGCATCAGGCCACAGTGTGACATTCTCCCCAAGCTTGTTGACTGGCTGTGTAAATGTGTGTGTGTGTTTTGTCTATGTATACATGTGTCACTACACACTAATTCTAAACAATAATTTTAGACTTCCTTACCATCAAATTTTATGTTTATTATGCGAAAAGAACTTTCAGCGTAATAATTTCTCGATACTGTAACAAAGTCATCCAACAACCTCCATCTGCCATGCAGTGTAAAGAATATATGCGATAGCTCAAGCTTACCCAGTGGACAGTGGGCAGGGTCCAGCTGGTTAGCACTGTTTGTCTAGTCGTCGGAAGAAGGTTGCTGGTTTGAAACACAGTTCGGTCTTAAGTCTGCATGTGCTCCCTGTGCTGTGTTAATCTGGGTACTCTGGTTTCCTCCCACACGCTAAAAACACGCACGCTAGGGTGATTGACGTATCCAAATTGTGCGTAGGAGCGAGTGTGAACGTGCGTACATATATGTCTCTGTGATGGACTGCTGATCTGTCAGGGTGTACACCATCTTTTGCCCAGTTGGCAGCTGGGATATCCTCCAGACCTCCCCTCTGAACCTGAACAGGATGCGGAGGGATGATGCTAAATTCGTCAGTTGGCAGAAGCGCCACACGATTTGTGAGTGAGCGGAGGATCCTTCAAAAGCGTACGTGACATGATACGAACATGTAAATGTGGGAGGTGGAGGTTGTGGCGCCAGCAGTGAGTCTGTGAAGCCCAGGGACCGGCTCCAGCAGATTCAGCGTCAAAGGTCTTGGTCCAGAGGCCTGCGGTCCGAGGAAACAGACAGGATGTATTTTTTCGTGTTTTGTTACACTATAGACCCAAAAGCAGACGACTGAATGAAAAATAAGATTAAAATTGGAAGAACTAAGAAAAAAGAACACAAAAGAAGCACAAAACTAAACCTTACATGGTGCCTGTATTGTAAAGAACCTTCAAGCTCGCAGGCCTTGTGTAGATGACCCGTGTTTGAAGTGGCAGGTGTCCTTCGTGGTTCTTTTGTGCTTCATTTCTGCCTCTGTTCGAAAAGAGAAACAGCCAGCTTGTGCGGTGTTAGTGTATTTGTTAAAGTTTCATTTATTTGTATCAACCAGCCTGTGAGCCTGCGTCTGGGTCCTCTTCACTCTACATATTCCTGACCGCAACAGAGACGTCTACCGGAGGTGACATGATACCAGCCCTACGTGGGATTTCACATCGGATTCCATCTTATTTACAGAAAATCTGAAAGTGCAAACAGAGTGTCTGTGCTGTTGCTCAGTGAACATACGTGGTCAAGCCAGATGTTGGATTTTCACTTAGTCTTGTTTGACTTTATTCCAGATATTGTTTATAACGTCACTGTCTCTGTCTCTTTTGAAGTAGAAAAAGAGATAAGTCATGAACAACCCCGAAAACGAATGAATAAAAGTAGTTTTATCAAGAAAACATTCTCTAATTGCAGCTTCATATCTGTTGTTTTTAAAGTGTTATAACTAATCAGTCCATATTGAAAATAATCTGCAAATCATTTGTTGCAGCTGTTTCTATCTGGTGCAATCAAGTGTTATTCATTAAATGATACTCAGCTCTACCTGCCAGACGTCTTTCCCATTATGGTAAACAAAGTTTTTGGAATTTTGTTTTCTACAGTGTAATTATAAATATAAATACTATCTCTATTTATTGTTTGCAGTTGTCAACTAGAGATAAACTGAGATGTGAGACTTTGACTTTTCAAACTTTAAAATTCTCTGTGTGTGCAGCGTTTGAGCCGCTGCTATATTTAAAGTTCAAGTCATAGCACAAGGATCAGCCTGCCGTTATTGTTTGAGATCTCAGATTTCATTCTGACCTTTTTGTTTCCAGGTTTGACATGGGAGGATGACATCACTCAGCAGGTCATCTCCAGAGAGCTCTCCAAATTGAGGAGCATCCCCCTCCGCCACCAGAGCACACCTCCAAGCCCCCTGACTACGTACAGCAACTCCAGAGATAGAAAGCTGAGCCCTGCACAGGCAGACCTGAGCAGAAACCTACAGCAGTATCTGGCAGGGTTGGGCTTGCTGCCAGCGGGCTGAGGTAGACCAAAGGCCTGGTGACCGACGAGAGGAAGACAGGGTTCAGGTGAGAGTCCAGCACACTGTAAACACACAGCATTAGATCTGACAAAAGCCCAGATATACGTATGAAAGCCATTACCTGAAAGGTTAAAGAAAGACTCGGGGGTATGATGTCACAATGATGTCATCAGGGTTGCCATAGCTTGGACTTGCTTGCTGATATATCATTTTAATTAACTTTCAGGCCAGTGTATAATTTAAAAGGTTTTGGCATAAAAAAGCAGCAGGGGTCTGTTGAATATATATATATATATATATATATATATATATATATATATATATATATATATATATATATATATATATATATATATATATATATATATATATATATATATACATTGCATCGAGTGTTTTTGGAGATTAACATATGATATATAAACACCAGAATACAGTACCTTTAATACTGCAACTGCTATGAAAAAAAAAAAAAAAACGTGCCTCAGGCAAGTCATTCAACTTTACGCAAGTCTGTAATAAAGTTTCGAGTTTAAGTGGAGAAAAAACACTCAAGACCACCAATAAGGCAGCGATACTGCTCCATTTTTCATAAGTAAACAAAAAAAAACACAAATAAATGAATCACATTTTCCTCTTCTAAATTATAAAAGGACCTCTTTTTTTAATTTATTTTTACAGTCATGAATGTCCTTTGCTTGGGTCACGCTTTCGTTCGTGCTTTGCTTTTGTTTCTAGCTTTCTGCCTTCTCTCTCTCTCTCTCTCTCTCGCTCACCCACTGTGCAGGGACCTTTTTGTACACAAAGGTCGTCCATCACCTCTTTACATTATTCAAGCCTCATATTTTAGGGTGGGCGCTCTGCTTTGTGCGAAATGTGCTCGGAACCTCTTATAGCTAAGCCGCTTCCTGCTGCTGTGTCACTGCAGTCATAATGCAAAGTTGAAGAGTTCAGGACCTTCCTTATTGATGAAATGAGGTCCATTGTTGTGCAGTGTGATGGAAAGAGGCAAACATGGTTAATATGAATGGCAGAGTATCTCTGTCTTGCTGTGCTAATGCCATTATGGCTTCTCAGTATTCCAGTCTCGAGAAGACTGACATTTTATCTATATGTGTTTGAAGGACAGAAAATGGCACAGAGGGAGAAAGCTTGTATAAGTCCTGCAGCAACATGGATAAAAATGCCTTTCAGTGGATCTGATACACTGTATGCTGTGTGCGTGGGCTATTATTACTCAAATGAGATTAATGATTCCATATCCTCGCAGAGAGAAGAGAGAACAAAAACCCACATTTTGGAGCCAGTATCGGCTCCAAATGAGTGCGCTACCAAATAGTTCAAAGGCCACTAAATGCTATGCAGCAGTGCATTGTAATACAAATACATTATTCATTTTGTGTGAAAAACAAACTCATATGACTAACTTTGAAATCAGGTGTTTCACATTTTTTTTTTCTTTCAGATAAGGGATTGTTGCTATTTCTTTGACAGAGAGGATGTGCTTTTAAAGTTTGTTGTGTGTTGTGGAAAATGCATGAAATTACTCTTTGAGTGACACTATCTCATCTAGGATTTCCATAATGCAATTTCCAAGGGCAGTTGTCTTTGATCAAGAATCCCTATTCATATCCTGTCTTGTCTCGTCGAGCCCACGTTGCTTTTCTCTTTATTCCAAAGCCTGTCGCAACAATGTTGACCCAGTACAGACCATTTGATGTCATGATGCGGCAAAAAAAGGCTTCTGCAAAGCCCAAACAAGGGTGAAGATTTATCATGTCAGTGCTGCCAGTTCAGCTTTCAAGAAAGGTCCAAACAGGTCTGCAGCCATGCTGGCAGCTTCAACTGACAGTCCGATGTTTTCCAGGTCCAAGTACAGTAGTCCCTCACACTTCACGGTCTCAGTACATCGCGGAGGTTTCAAAAATATTCATCAAAAAAAAAATATTCGAAAAAAATTGAAAAATATTCAAACGAAGCGCGCGAGGCTGAAACGAAACACATCACATCAAGGACGAGTCTCGGGAAGCAACAAGAGCCAACACGGGAGGCCCCATAAACAAAAATCGAGGCCTGTGATTGGCTGCGATGGGCATTACTGTACTGTCGGTTGTCTGTACCCTGATTGGCTGAAACGTGTCTCCACATCTCCCATCCCTTGCTCTCGTCAGCTACACACAGAGGAGAGATCGTCAAAGTGAGTGTACGTTCTGTAGATTTTGCGTACACGCGTACATATATACTGTATGTACATATATACTGTATGTACATATACATGTACACATACATCCACATCGCGGTTTTCACCATTCGCGGGGAGTCACAGCCCCAATTAACCGTGAAGTGTGAGAGATAACTGTATATCAGTGCCCTAATAGTTTGGATTTAGTACTTAACACAACGCACAACTGAAGCTGATAACAATGCTATTAAGTCTGTGGGGATTTGATTGTAAAAAAAAAAATTTTTTAATTATTATTATTATTATTTTACTGGAATTTGTGTGAGGTTTCGATGACCAGTTAATGTGTCTCAGGTTTTTTTTTTTTTTTGTCAACAGAGACAAGTCGTATTGCCACATAGAACAACTTTAAAAGGATATGCCAACATTTCTGGAATTATCATATTGCATCATCAACCTTTGAGGCAGATAAGGGGAGTTAATACTTTCTGTACATCCATTACCCAGTCTGACGAAGCCACTGCTAGCTTTAAGTGGATTGCACAACCTTGCATGGGTGACAAAACAAACATCTCATTTACTTGTTGTGGCTTGTGCATTTACCTTGTGTAGAACTGAGTGTTCATAAGATTCTTTCATCTCATTATACATAAATACGAACTATATTCTCATTTAGACGGATTTTATTAGGGCTGAGCTGAATGTGAGTGTACGTCTATACGCCTAAAAAAAAATCCATAAAATGTATACTACATACAAACATAAAAATTAAGATTATTTTAATGTGAAATTTGAACTGAATGGTACTATGTGAATCTGAGGAATCCCCCTGGGACTGGAAAGACGAGTTCACATCCAGATGGTTTCACTAACTGGATGTGAATTCTTCAATTTATCATTAAAAAAATAAAGACACAAATCAAACGTAAGCTGCTTTCCATGCACAATGGAACATGCTTACAGTTGCTAACAAAAGTTGTTGGCACACAGGTGTTTGTATTGTCTTATAAGGTTGTTGCTTATTCTTTTACTTTTTAATGCTTTCTTTTTCTGTGATGCTTTTAATGTCTTATGTAAAGCACTTTGAATTGTTTTGTACATGAAATGTGCTATACAAATAAACTTGCCTTGCCTTGCCTTCTCATTTTCTTCTTCTTTCATTTCTCATGCTTATTTCTGCACAAGTAAATGTAGAAGTCACAACATGCAAATAAGAAAATTTTTTTTGTTTGGAAATGTTTCACTCATCCTATAGGTGAATGCTTATCTTGGCGAGCTGGGGCATTGGCGGACTGGGCTGTTAGATGGACAGAAAAATGTTTAGCCCATTACCCAACTCAGGCTTTAATGACAAAATTAAATAATTCACAAAATGTTAGAGAATCCCCTTAACAATGAATATGTTGACAAAAATGACTGCAGGCCTCGTGGATGAACACAGACTTAGGTCTTATTGACAGATGGATATTACCATAATATTCCCAATAAAATTGTAAAAATGATGCTTGATGTCTCAAAATGCTCCAAGTGTTGTGAACTGTGTGTGTGTGTGTGTGTTATAGAATAAAAACATCAAGTATGATGGCCTACCAGAGCCCAGTCAGCCAAAACCCAGACAGGGCTGGAAGGAGACCACCATCTACAGCCTTCAGAAAGGAGCTGGCCAACCTCCAGTCACTAAAGTCATTACCCAGAGTGGAGAGGGAAGGCATCCCAAGCTAAGCAAAACCTACTCCATCCAGAAGCCAGACAGAGGAAAAGTCCTTTCCAACCATCTGGAGCGACTTCTCGCAGGGGCACCGGGCACTCAGCAGGATGTACCAGGCGGTGAGGCTGTTTGGCCCAAAGGAAAGCTCCACTACCTCAGCCACATGTCGCCAGCTAAGAGTGATCTTGCTGAGCCAAAGACTCAAGTTGCTTTCGGATCCAAAACTGCAAAGCCTAATCTTGACAGACTGCTGTTCAAGCCTGGCTCAAACCGACTCGCTGCAAAAAAACCTCTCAATGTCATGGATGGTAAGTATTGCACAGTTTGCAATTGCATTTTATGTTATGTACACATTTACAGCACATTATTGTTCATTTGTGCTTTTTAGTTTGAATTTCCTACATCATATTTCTACTTTAAAACTCTGCCTGCCCAGAGCCATTCATTCTGAATAGTGTGAACCGGCTGGGGACACACAACGTCAACATGGAGACTTTGATGGGCAAAGACCTGGACCAGCTGGCTGAGGTCATCGCCGAAGCTCTGCAGGAGGTGGATGTGGAGCGGCCTGCGCTTGGGGTGCAGCCAAGACCAGGAGCCACGGACTCCAGGGGGGAGATGGAGGGTAACCGTGAGCCACTGACGGCAATGCTTCTGAATCAGGAGCAGGCTCTGAAATCAGATAAAGGGCAGGATCTCAACCAGAAAGACACTCTGAGTATAAAACAACAAGGTTGGTGTTTGTGCAGTTTTGGAAAGAGAGTAAAAGCTGGCAGCATTCAAAATATATAAATGCTTTAACAAAGCTTTGTTCATGTAATCTTCACACAAGATGCTGCAAAAATATATTTTTGAGTCTTTCATTTTGTGTCATTTTGGTTTTGTCCTTTTTTCTTTGTTTTGCTAAAGAGAAGCTTGGTTTTCATGCAATTTGCTCCCATATATTGTGTTTGTTTCCAGGCCAAAGAACATACGGTGCAGACAAAGGGTCCATCGACAAGGTGAATTTAAAATTATTCTGCTCAACAAACAAATTGGTTTCTCAGGGAGCAAGACATGTCCAAGCTTGAAGTTTGTTCACTTTTGAGAGGTGCTTCAAATAGAGATGAGATAAATGTTCTGCCGATAGATTACGGTTGACTTGTCAGGAGTTGAAATTCAACTCACAACTGCAGAATCTGAAAAATAATCTTTGATGTTTTCACTTAATATAGCAAAATTGTTAAAAAAAAAAAAAAAAAAATTAAAACTACAGAAAGCAAAATTGAATAACTTTTATAGAAAACCTTTTTGGATTAGCACTCAGTCCACTAGAAATGGTGCTGAATGCAACCCAGATTCCCATTTTGTCAAACCATTTCTTCCTATTTGTAGTAGAACTGAAATCTCCATTAACTGAAAACTAATTAATATGGTAAATTAAGCAGAGAAAAACTGCCTTCATTGTTCTAACATAAAACTTTCATGTTTCAAAACAGCATACAGCCTTCTTCTCCAAATTGCTAGACTACCTCAACATGGAGCCCTTCGGCGATGCTCCAGGGGTCAACAGTGGTCCTCCACCTCCCCTCCAGAAAACGGTTGGACTAGAGAGCGTTCAGAGCCCACAAAGCAGGGTCAAGTTCCTGTCCCCTACCGCTCAGAGCAGAAGACCGTGACCATCCCTCCAAAGGAAGGGTCCACCCTACGGTTGACTGGTGGAGGAGAGAGGCCCGATGCACAGGTGAACTCTAAGTTTGAGAGCCTGATGCAGGACGATCGGGCCCCAGGGGAGGAAAAGAAGCAGGAGGAACCGCAGAAGAAGGACATGAAGATCAAAACCCAGCTTGTCCATGTGGGGGTGAAGGAGTTTTCCAGTAGGGGGAAGGACAGACATTTTGGCTACATCATCACCGGTTCAGAGTGAGTGTGATTTATGCAGTCATACACTGATATAATGTATTTATGCATATTAAATGCTTATTTTCTATGCAATATTAACAGGCTAGTGCAAGAGACATACAACACACACCAAGTACAACCGATTCCTAATCTTTCATGATTATGCCATTTAATTAGTGAAAAAGAAATTCATTCATTTTATTTGAAAAAGAAATCCATCTGGTTAAGGACATGGCAGTTCTGCTCTCTGATCAGCTCTCCGTTTGGATTTAAAACAGACACACGAAGATGTTTGACTGTAGCAGGTGTTACTGGGTCCCAAAATATTACACAGTGACATAGTTTTCAATCTCTCGGTATATCTTATCCTGGAATGGGTGCTACTGGAGAGACCGATGTGCAGTCAGAGCCCTGAAACATCTGGCATTTTACTGTGTAGCATATATCTATAGTCCAAATCTTTTTGTATCAAACCCACAACACATTAGATAAACTGTGGAAACTGCCCCACCCCAGGCAAGGGCTTTTGGAAATCTGTTTGAAAGGTATGGAGTCAAGACCTACTCATTCTGCCAAAGGAAATGAATCCTGAACTCTCACATTCAGCTGGTTCCCAGGGTGCATCTGATTAGCTCCTGATGAAGATGGCGTCCTCGAGAAAAAAAAAAGACAACTGACAGGGCTTTCTTTATCTAACATTGCAGATAAAGCATGAGTTCTGAAACGTGACATCTATGACATTTGTCTAGTAAGACTAAATGTCAGATCCAGATGTTGACAGAGAGGAACATAAAAATGTCTTTTTAAAGACATGATCCCAGTTTGGTGAGCCAGATGGCGGCCCTGCAGTGCCAGACTCTGTTGGAGGTTGTGCTCTGTTAAAAGGCCATTTTTTTCCCTCTCATACTGTCCGCGTTCAGGACAGTCGATTGAATTGAAGCGAATTGAATTGAATTGACATTCAGTTAAATTGAATTGAATTGAATTGACATTTGACATTGAATTGACAGCGCTGTTTGTGACAACGCGTCACAAACTGTGGGTAAATATTTAAATAATTTTTAAAGCAGCACCTCTCTCATTCTTTATGTCATATGAGTTGATAGTGTAGTTCATAACTGTTTTATATTAAAGGTTATACTGAAGACGTGCTGCTGGACCTCTTTCAATACTCATTTTACACACCTTGATACCAAGCATATGACTACTTTATTCACTTACTTAAAGACTGCTTTCAAAAGGTGCCATTTCTGTCATACCCACCCACATCTTCCTGTCTTCATACAATATGTTTTACTTTAAACTATTAAAAAAATGCTTTACGCTGCACCTGATTACAATAGCAGCTGTGATAAATCCGTCAGTATGTGGGTATTATGGTGCTGTATTACAGCTTTAATGATGATATTTCGTGAGGAAGGGTAGCCAAGTTCTCTGCCTCACCCTCTCTCCTACCTCTCGCCCAGCTCAGTCTCAGCAGAGATAAGTTCCTATCGATTGTGTCTTCGCCCCTGGCACTCTCTCAAATCCCTTTATGGCATTATCAAGTCCAGTGTCAGTAGGTTGTCCTTCACCTGTTCAACACACGTAGCCTCATAAAGTCCGATATGGGTACAGTCGTCACCCTATTGCTGCACAAATAGAAATAGCAGATTAAGACACTATATAGATGGGTATGTGCCAGGGGAAAGAAAGAGGTCACCTTTTGAGTGAAATATCTTCACCTCCTTTTCCTTGTCTGCACTCAGACCTGGTGGACACCTATAGTTGGCCTATAGAGTGCTGCAGACCTCATGATTGCACAGTTGTTAGCTTCTTCACTCAGCTTCTTCACTCCCTGCAGTGAGGCTACACAAACCTGCTTATCTGACAGCTCCTGACATTGTGGTGGTGGTAAATGGGGAGGTTTGAGGATTGGGAGGAGTGTGGGATGGTATGCATGGAGGGGGTGAATGGAGAGGTATAGATTGGTAAAAACGAGAGAGACAGAAACCCAAGGGAAAAGTGCTAGCATCAACAACCAAGTCACTCCTGGAGGTCTCCAGTTGTCAGAATTACCGCAGAGGGACACAATCGTGTCTGGAATTGCTTCGCTGATCTTTAACTTTCAAAAGCCTTCAAAAAGTGGATGGGGGGAAAAAAAAACAACTTCCCACTTTCTCAAAGGTGGACTAAGCTATACCCAGGACACAAGTTTTGTTCTGTTAGAGAAAAGCTGTTTAATGCATTGTCAAATGGAGGCTCAACAAAATATTTATGCATGATTCTGACTTGAATACATTCAAAGAAACTCTTTTTTTTTTTTCAAACTCAAGATGGCGCATGAGTGTGTGAAAACTGATCACATACCGTATAGCGTAAGTGATATTCCAATCATTACCCAGCACTCCATGAAATTGTTTTCCTGATTATTTCATATTTCCCTACTATTGAATGGGAGCAAATTTTTCAAGAGCGCCTCATTATGGATCCATGACTTTTTGGTGCATGTCACCTTGCAGTCACTTGGCAGCGACTTTCACTGATTCTAGGTTAAGCTGGCAGCAATAAAGTCGCTTTCTGAGTATGTTTGAATGGATCCTCTTCTCATTTCCTGTGTACAATGCACCGGCCAGCAGACTGCCTTTGTTTGGTCTATTTTCTTGGCGATTTACTTTCTGAGTGAGAAAGCAGTCACAGACTGAGCTGAGATGAGGCATGGCTTTATCAGACCACCATTACACTTCACCTCTATTCCATTTGCACCTTATTATTCTCAATTCACCATGAGGGCGCGTGCGTGCCCGTGTGTTTGTGTACTTTGAGTTATCATGTTTGGCTTTGAGGGTGCGTGCACGCGAAAGGGAGAAAGTCAATGTGGAAGAAGAAGAAAGATGAGACAACGAAAGAGAGGGAAAGGAGCGTCCATATGATACAGCCATTACACCTCATGCAGGTTCCATTTGCGCCTTATTGTTTGTCTCATTGCTGGGAAAAAGCAGGTGATTTACCAAGCCTGGAGAGGCAGCTGATCCCTTTTCCCTTGGCATGCTGCTTTGTGTGTTTGTTTGTGCTCGAGTGTGTCTGTCTGCAATGTGCAAATTTGTGCAGTACATCCATTCAGACAACCATAGCTTTTTCTTGTGTGCAATGACCCATTTGCAGGAATGAATTGTGGCAGCATCCCCTTGAAAAAATACCATTTTACAGCTGGCTATCTGTGTGTAAATTAGACTTCGAATTCTTACTCCGAGCTGTGTTACGTGTTTCTCTTCCAGCTCCCTCACCACTAACCAGGGCTTCGACCTGATGGAGCGGCTGACCCAGAGACTGAGCCTTCACGCCGCAGACCTCACCCAGCTCTCGTATGTGCAGACGCAAACATCTCACAGTGAAACAAGCACGAACATATCTCATATTTTAAGGCTTATACGTAGACAACTCCATGCATTTAAACCATTTTAAGTTGCCCAGTGTTTAATACCTTTGAAATCTGAGAAACTCAACGAAGGTTGTTGTATGTCTGCAAGGACTTGGGTTTGGGTAAAACTGCTTCGCCACACTGCAAGAGATAGTTGTTTTTCTGACCTTTTGGAGTGTTTGACTTTGTGCAGCGAGAGAAATCAGGCCTAATTACGGCCAGACGCATACTGATGTCTATGCTGTTTTCAAAACAAGAATTTCACAGCACTTTTGTCAGAGCATCCCTCGGCAAAACAAAAAGACTACACCAGCCATCAAACAACTCTTACTTGGAGGCAAAAAGAAAAAAAACAAAAAACAAAAAACAAGTAGCAGCCAGTGGATACAGAGGAAACAGGAGGTGGTTAATATATTAATGAGCAGGCGAACTGCCCTTGAACCTAGGCTTTTTTTGTGTTTATACCTTGGTTCTGCTGTAAATTTGGTGTCAGACCATGGAGGAGGCAGAGGAGATGTGTTCGCCTAAGATCTGACAAGCCTTTTGAACTGTTCCTGCAGTAGAAGAGAAGTCTGGGTGGTTGAGTTACTCCCACAGCATATGAACACCAAAGCCTTACCACTGCAGTGTGCAGCTACGCAACAACTGTAGCTATTCCTAGCTCGCGCAGCACTTACTCAGTGCTACACGGTGACATCGACGTAGATGCCCCCACAGAGCTGTTCAGTTTTCAGCCTTTAATTTTGATCAGCCAGGATACCAGAGTAATGAGACAGAGCGTCGCTCTGGCATTGTTTTTGTTGATTTTGTAATTTCACCTGTCATTTCACACCACTCACAGTCAATGGAGGCAATGATAATCTTGTTAATGCAGAGGGAAGCCAGCGGGTTATTTTTACTGCGCTCTCGTTCACCTACGCAGTGCCGAAAGGTAATTCTTCTCAAATGTAGGTAGTAACATTTAATCTGGGTGGAAAGTTATCTTCCCGCATAAAAAGATTTAGAACAGTTTAAAGTAAAGATGAACAAATTTACTTCACAGCCATAAAAATGTTCATATTTTAAAACAAAGTTGTCCTTCCATCCGTTTTCAATTCCTGCGTCAATCCTATTAAAATCATTCTGATCTTAATGATTGTCTACTCATCCAAGGATGTATCTCACAAAGAACTTGAACCGAAGTTAACCTATCTATGAAACGGTTTATATATTCAGGGACATATATGAGATAAAGTAGCTCTGTGTTTTGATATAGTTAAGCCAGTGTCAAAAAGTCCACAATGTCTCGACACCTTGGCTCTACACTCTTCTATTTGCCGGGCTGATGGAGAAAAAGACTTCTTTGCCTGATTTGTTTACCTCCATTCTTTTTACTTTAATAAAGTAATGAAAATTCATTCAGGTGGAAATAGCTGAGGTGAAGAACATGACGCAAGTCCTTTGTGTGTCCTGCTGTGTGGCCCTGACAGGTGAGCGTTTGAAAGCTTCAGTCTGAATATGAGTCGGCTGGAGTTTGAGAGCTGGGTCAGAGCACACCGCCCTGTTTCAGGAGCCTCGCTTTTTCACCCACTCTCATGAGCACTGATAGGAATGAGGAGAAGAGATATTTGAATATGATGAGCAGGCACAGAGGACTTTCAGACAAAGAGAATGAGAAAAGGATGCTGAAGGTTTTTTTTTTTTTTTTACATTAGGATTTTAAGATGTCGAACACAATTATGCTCGAGCTCACTAGCACAGTAATCAGCACAGAATATTCCCTTTGAAATGGTAGTTCTGGATGATTATGGGCAGCAGATAATGTGCCTCTTTCAGATGACGTAAGTGTTTTACTCGTCAGCAACACCAGGGGGAGTGGAACATACACTCACAAGTCCATCCTGACACACAGTCTGTGCAAGAGGACACAAAAATCCCCTGCCAATATCCTGCCGACTCGTCTGCACGCACACATTCATTATGATCCACCGGTAAAGCTAATATGAAGTCCAAGCTCACGCATCAAATAACCCCGGAGACAGTGTGGAGTCCTCCAGATAACTTATCTATCTTAACTCTATCTCCCAATCGTGCCAGTGTTTTCCTCCCAATGTATTTAAATAGTGTTTGTGTGGTTTGGGGGAGGAGAAAAAAAAGAAAAGAAATTCACGTCAGTTCAATTTGAGATGCATTGCGATCTCAGGGAACGCACCCTCGGCCAGAGAGAATGGAAGCAGGGGTAAAGATTGTGGAAACATTGACATTTGCGAGAGCAAACAGAGCCCAGGTGAAGGTACTAGAGAAGGGCACATTTCTTTCCAAGGTATGTGTGCGTGAGCATGTGTGTGATCATGTTCATAAATGCATCGGTGCATGGTTGGGTCCATCTGTTGAGGAATATTGGCTCATATATTGCTCCAGGTCCAGCGAATGTCGCTGTGTCTGTTGCAGGCTGACTGATGGTGAGTGGGTCTGGGTCACAGCACTCTGGCAGCCTGATGAATTTCCCTCTCTGTTGTATAGTCTGGCAGGAAGTACACAAATAAAAATGTATGTATTCTTTCCTTGACAAAACAGATCGGACATGATGACATGCTATGAGGTTTCAGAGCGTAAAGCTGGTTGAAAGATAGGACAAGTTTACATCTTAGAGCTTTATCACTTTCATTCCCCAGCCATGTAAACCTGACACCATCCATCCATGAGTTTTTGTATCCAACATAGTATATAATCTCACTTTAAGTAAGTCATGCTTACTCATTGAGAGTTGCATGAATTCCTTCTGATAAAGATTTAAAAATGCTTTTTGTTGAAATGCAGTGTGCACCGCTCAGCCATAGAATTACGACCACTGACACTTAATGTGAATAAACACTGATTATCTTGTTATAAGTGCAATGTTCTGCTGGGAAAACGTGCAGCCTGACATTCACATGGATGATAGTTTTTTTTCAGACCAGGTCACACTCCAGAACATGGCGACATCGTTCCCCTACAGTGGCCACCAGCAGTGGGCCTCTCAATGTGCCGAAGAGCACACCGCAGGGTCTAGTTGGTCGTAAAACTCCCCAGATACCAAACATGGGAAATAATCCCAATTCACAGAGACCCCACCCCACAATACACAGGATCCAAAGGATCCAGAACACCCCCAGATGTTTTTTGTCCAGAACCAGAACCTCTTTTAGAAGCACAAGGAGGACCTTTTCAGTACTGAAGTGAGCGATAATAATGTTGTGGCTGATCAGCATGTTGATCCTGTTGATCCATGCAGCCTCTGGTTTATTATTTATTTGGTTTTCAGTAAGAAAACAATGATGAATCTTTCTAAAAAAAAAAAAAAAAAGAAAAGCATTGACATTTGTAGATTAAGTTTAAAAATGTTACATTAGCTATTTTAGCTTTGGATGAAAACTGGACATGGTGTAACAGCTAAAATGTATTTATCCAAATGTTTCAAAACTGCTTTCTAACACCACACAAGGTCAATACATAATGTATTCCTTTGTCTGAGTTCATACTGAATATGTGCCAGATTATTGGCTGAGGGGTGCAATCTCCCCTGGTTCCCTGGCACGTTTACCTACTGCCCATTTTTATGCTAAGCTACGCCAATCATCTCCCAGCTGTAGTTTTAGATTAAGGGTTTACACATCAGAGTGCGATATCTCTGACGAAGTAAAAGACCTTCAGAACTTCTGGCTTCCAAAAGCTGATTTGTATTTCAGGCAGGCTGAAATTTTCCCACACCATTTGTTTTAAAATATGAACCAACTGAGACTGATGAAACACAAAAGATACTCAATGATAAGCTGGATCCTCAGTTATGTTTCTTTTTTTAATGATATCTAACTTAATGGAGGATGTGTCTGAGGTATTCATTGATATTTTGTTTACTCACTGTTTATCTTCTGTGTTTCAGGCATCCCTGGTTTAATTTCAATTTTAAATAAACTAGAGGGAAATTATCTCATTCCCACTGATGCCAGTTTTGTTACTGATTTTCTGACTTAGGGTCTTCATCTTTTATGAAGGATAAAGCACTTTTTATTGCCTTGCTGATCCTAGTTAGGAGAGCCACTAAAAGGATTTATTTGTTCTGTTAGTTGCTAAAAATGCCCCCCTCTCATCTTATTACTTTATAAAAATCTTTTAATTTGACATATAAAAAGGCTTCACTAGATGTGAGTAAGGTTATTTCTATAGACATTCCTACACTGTTATTTTTTTTCTCCTTATGGCCAAACAGGGGAGTTCTAAACAAGTCTGCAGGGGTTGTTAAATTCTATTTCACGGGCAACCTCAGAGACCTTCAATATTTATTCTCCTCCAGGGAGGGAGGTCTGTTGCTGACTACTGACCAAACAGAGGAGACCAAGTTCAGGACATATAGGTGGCTTACTGCACTCTAAAAGGAGACAAACTACCAAGCCTTGGGATGCACGATAACTGTTTTTTTTTTAACCGATACCGATAACCGATAACCGATAACACACAACATATACCTAAGATCATTACATCAATACTATGAACAAAACCAAAAACAGTTTTGACTCTTTAAATGAACAGATATTTATTTTTTACAATGAAAAACTATTGGCAAGCCTCTCAAACATTTTCATAAAGCTATCAAACAAACCTATTTGATATCTCACATCAACTTAAATAAGCTGCATAAAAAAAAATAATTAAGGCCCCTCAACTGATGGAAATACATGCATCAGAATTACAAACTGAAAAAATGCATTCCTAAATGACAATAAAAAATAATGCGCAGGTCATAATGTACTGACACAAGTTAGACTTGTCTGTGTAAATAAACTAAAAAGTGCACTCCATAGTAACAAAGAAATTAGGATTTTGGCTTGTGGTTCCATTCAAATGAAATGCCTATAATTAAAGTAAATGAGGTTTAGTAGTTTTTTTTTTTTTAATCTCATGGTAAGCTTTAGATGAGAGAGATGATGGAGAGGGGAGTGTGTGTGTGTGTGTGTGTGTGTGTGGGGGGGGGGGGGGGTTGACTTGCTGCTGGCTTGCTGACGTTAGCGCATGTTAGCTCATGTTAGCTCATGTTAGCTCCTGTTAGCGCGATTTCAAAACTCCATGGAAGTGACGGTTATGTTTCAGGTCGGCTGATCAGGTTTGACGTATTAAAGCTTGTGTTATTGTTCCATCCTTCGCTTGGAGCATTTGTCATAAATAACCAGCGAACTATCTTCCTCTGAAACTTTAACGAAGTTCTACACCATCGCCGCCATGTTTGTTTGTCAGCGCACTGTTCCAGGTGTAACATAAATTCCTCCGTTCCCTTGTTTGCTCGTCGTTTTTTCAGCCTTATCTATTTTTTCTATTTTGTATGTGTAACATGTGGGAAAATACTGCGAATATCAATTAAAGTCAGCAACTACAAAAATTATGACCAAGTTAACAAGTTGTTTTCTGGCATGAGGGGGTATTCTTGATTTTCCTTACTCAGATATTGTTTTTCTGATTATGCCGACGTCACTTGAACATAACATTCACTGCTGGTCATTCAAAGATCAGAGGGAGCGAGGCACTGCCGTGTTGACAAAAATATGTTATCGGGGCTATTTGTCATGATATCGGACCTATCGGGATGACATTATCATTTCCTGTTATCGGCCCGATAGTTATCGGCCCGATAGTTATCGGTGCGATAGTTATCGTGCATCCTTAACCAAGCCAATGAATGTATTTAGGAAGGCAGAAATTATGAACTTTCAGTCATCCTGTCACGGTCAGCTATTCTGTAAGTTAAATATAGAACGTAAAGCAGTTAAAGATTAGCAAAGGCAGTCTGACCTCAGGGATCAATAAATTTACTCTGATTCTGAATTACAAGTTGTGTTTTTATGTGGTTGTTGGTGTCCATGACAGTCCCATACTCCAATACAACATGCTACTAAGTAAATTTCACAGTTGCTAAACTGACTAAGCTGCAGCTCAACATTAAATATCCAGATGTTGATGTACCAGTGTGATTCATGACTCCACGAAATGCTAGGTGCTGTGAGTATTTTTTGCAGCGCTGTAACTTGGAGTCCTGAGCTTCCTTTTGTTTACTTTGTATTTGTCTGTCAGACATAGCAACAGAGCGAATTTAAAATATCTTATGTGAGTTGGAGCTGATAAATATTGGGCAACAGTAGTTTTTTTTTACTGACGTTGCAGCAACCTATTTTTCCATGTGGCTTGAAAATGTTAAAGAAGTAGTAGCACGATACATGTGGAAGGAAAATGCTAGAATGAAAAAAATCTTATAATGCTGTCAACAAACTGCTTTTGATCCCATCGTGGCCAACAATTAAGGCTGTCTCGGCTTGATAATGAGGGACACTGAATGCGTTACAAATAAATTCTGCCCCTATGAAGTCATAGAGAACTGATATAAGAAAATAACAGAAGGGCATGCTCTCAGCATCCTAAAAACTGAGTATTTTGTGTATAGGAAAACTGCAACTAGGTTTACCACCTCTTTTGAGCCTCTAGTCACATCTAAGATTATCACAGCAACACTGGACGAGTCAAGAAAACATGAAAAAGCATACTGTGATCATTTTAGGCAGCACGGCATCGCAACTGGAGTCAAAAAATGTTACAAAAATTGATGTTTTTCCAGACAAAAAAGGAAAGAGAAAATATCCACAAAGTACAAAGAAAGACACACGATGACAGAGTTACTGCAACAGGGGGCTATTGATGTGCCAACACTCCATTATTCTGTAGGTATGCTCTGTTCTCCTTTTTTATCAGTTCCCAAGTCCATGTACAAACTCATACAATTCAACGATCATATACACCATATCTCTTGATGCCTTCCCTCTTTTCTGTGTTGCAGTAATTTAAGTAAAATCTAGTGTTGCCCTATATTTATCATCTCCCCACATATTAAAAGTCCAAGAGTTCTATAGAGTCACCTTTGTTTCCAGTCTTCATTGTTTAAGCATAAAATGTTACTGAGCAGAGGACCAGAGAGACCATGAGCATTCAGATGCTCACAATAACGTAGGTAATATACTTGGGATTTGTCAAAAAAGAAAAAAGAAAAACTAGCCCATTAAAATGCAAGTGTTAAGCATGCAATTGTATGTCTGTGCCTTTATCTGTAGTGTCCTGGGTCCTGCACTGACGTTTAGAGTCGGCCCAAACCCCAAGAATGTGACCACTGCAGACCTGGTTCAAGTTGCAGGTAACACCAGCCTACATTTTTCTCTTTATCGCCTTCACACAGTCACCCCATTGACAAGCTTCATTATGATTCATGTCATTACTGCAGGCCAGACCAGTCTTTCTGTCTTCAGTAAATGAGAACACAGATTAGTCTCGTGAGATACAGTTGACGCACTAGTGTTCATCATGTTAAGACAAACCCCTGTCTCTAAGAAGATTATCAACACACTTTGGCGACAAATGACCATCAGTTGCAGAGATGCAGAGTCCAGCGTACGCATCTACACGCACACATTCACACACACACAACAGTTGATTGAGTCCTCTGTTAAATCCAACAGGCTGACAGATTGAAACAGGTAGGTACCAGCCTGCCAGCCAGAGGCCATTCTTCTGTGTATGCCTACGTATATGCCCTTGTTTGATGTAGCGTGATGGAGAGCTGTCACCAAGTTATTAGAATGCACAGTGTTTGCTCCCCGGTTCATTGTCTGAACTTTGGTTAGCCTGCCGTTGATGTTAGTGTGTGAGGCTTCCTTTAGATGTGTGTTGACGTCCTTGATTTGGTCGGAAATGACTTTGAGTAGAACAGCAACACTCCCGACAGTCAATATCATCCAATATCACCCCAGTGGAATCAACATGGTGGTGTTGTTATTGGCAGGAATGTGTTGCTGCTCCAGGTTTTCTATGCAGCGGCAATTTTTTGGCACTAACCTGCTTCCTAATAGGGAGGTGCTGGGTAATGGCTGATGATGCAGATTAACTGGTGGAAAGGGCAGGAGTTCAGCTTTTGATGTGCAGGTTTGAGGGTTTCTGTTCATATTCATGCTTCGCCATCATCTGGCTTTAGCAGTATTTGTTTAACAACTCAAAAGAACATAATGCATTCAGGTATATTTATTATCATTATATCTGGTATTCATCTTGTCCCTTTCTTTTCTCCCTCTTTATCTCCTTTTTATTCTTCCTCACTTGTGCATCTGACTTTGAGGTTGTGTGGTGAGAGCTAATGACAGGCGTGAGCAGGGCTGAAATGTCAGACCAAATGTTATGTCAACATGATCATGAGCCTGACCGATGCTGATGAATTATGAATACAACCCACCTGAATAGCAATTTGTAAAAAGCCGAGGGCAGGACTTCTCCAGGTTTTGATACTTTGCTATATTTATATATATTATTATTAGCTCTTTGGGCTGCTCTAAAGGTGTGGAGGCTCCTTTTGCACCCCTTTCTGAGCTTTTCGTTTCTTGCTCGTTCAGTCTCTCATTTTCTCTTCCATCGTTACTTTCTTCAGTTTCTAACTTACCTCTGCTATGATGTTCACCGAAACTCCGTGAGCTCCTTTAATCGTTTTTTGACGTGTGACATTGTGCTGTCAAGCGATACTTTTTAAGTCGTCACAAAGGGCCAAGCCAGGGGGCCCACGAGGGACACGAGTGCACTCGTATGGGTCCCTTGTAGTTTCAGTAACGCTGGCACCACATTAAGAACATTAACCAGTTGGGCCACACCTAAAATCCAGGTAAAGTGCATATGAGCAAACACAGGTAAAGCCACCATGGCACCCATTTTGCATTTTGATTTCCAAAATTCTTTTAAATGATACTGATATTTGAACATTTTACAAAGTTGTTGTTGTTTTCTGCTGCTTTAATAGAGATGAATCACAGGCATGCTCACCATATACTTCAAGTAATTAAACAGCGTTAGGTGTGTCCTGACCACATTATTAGTAAACTTGCCATTAGATTCAGCATCATGGCCACATTTAACAAGTTTATGCAACATTTTTGTTGTTTACATCAACCAACCTCCAGAGCAGGAAGGTGCAGACTCGTCTATGTTGAAGGGCTTTCTGCCTCATGGGGTCACATAGGCCACTAGATGACAAAATGACTGTATTTTAAGTATTTTAACAAATGCAACAAATGAAATTCATTACTTCTCTCATAGTGTTTTTATGATATAGGATTTAATGAGGATTAATAAAAGAGTTGAAGTTTAAGTCATTATAGACATGTGTATTATTAGGCAGCCACAGCAGATAGCAGAAAGGAAAATGAGTAAGAATATAAAGGTGGGCTTCAGCTAAGAAAACGTAAGGAATCAGCTACAAGAGACTAAAAAGAAAAAGTAAAGCAAGGGCTCTTTGCTGAATCTGAGACAGTTAATAGACAAAATAGGTGATTTTTTTTTTACACAGCAGAAAGTCACGTACACCATAAGTTAAATGTGTATTTTGTGTTTTTACACTTGGCCACGCCTTGATGCAGACAGTAATGATACTGTTAAAACTGTTCCTGTGTTCTGACTTTATCCAGTATGAACATACAGCACTGCTTAAGTATGCACATATATGCAGGAGAGCAGCCACACAACATTTTCTCAGTCAGTCTTGTGGAAAAGATTTAAATTTTACTGGTAGTTTTTAAAGTTGCATTCTTCCTGAATGGTGAAGTCACCTCATGTTCGTGTGGTATTGGGAGACTGAGCTGGATGTCACTGGGACTGGTTAATATGGTTTAATCAGCGTGTGTGTAATGATGAGTGGCAGCTGGTAGAACAAGAAGCAAAGGGAAAGCAGGCTGCAGACTGAATAGCAAGCTTCATATTATGATGCATTGTGAAGGGAAGACCCGCTTTGACCTTGCATAGGGCCCTGGTGCTGACTTGTTACACTGTTGAGTTGAAAGTTGGCGGCATCTTGCTGATGTCATCTAGTTGTGCCCGAGTGCTCTGTTGTAGACATGATATATTTCTGATAGTTTTTTTTTTCTAAACAAGTCTAAAATGTCTTTGAGATATCAAAGATATTTTTTTCACACAAGCTACTGTGTTAATTTCTAATGAATGGCTGTTCCTCTTTAAGAAAGTGAACAAACAGAAACAGTTCAGTTGTTAATTGTATGACAATTAGCCATCAACTAAGATTTCATTATCATGAGCCCGTGACCTTCGATGAAGTCCTGCCACAAGATTTGTCCCCTGTATCTCCTCCTACCTTCCTGCCATAATCCCAGTATGAAGTGGGCTGGACTTCCCAACCCCCTCCTGTTATAAAGCAATTTGAAATCGGTACATTTCCAGGTGCATTTCAGCTAAAAAAAAAAAAAGGCAAAAAAAAGGATATTCGGCTGAATGATACGGTAAGACATGGTGATTTGAAAGTAGTTACCAAGTTGTTAAAAAGCAGCAGGGTTTAAGTGCTTTCTGAAAATCAAACTGACACCCACATGCAGTGGCCACATGGGTAATCCTGGCCGACCTTTGCCTTATGTGTGACTGTGCATAAATGACGTAGCCTCCTAATGAACTCATCAGAACCCCTGCTGTATTCTGTGCTCAACCTGCTGTGGAGAGCCTTGAGGCTGTCATGAACCTTGAAAAAAAAAAAAAAAACAGAAGAGTGACGCAGAACATTCAGCTACTTCTAATCAGTTACCATCAAAACACATTTACCCAGACACCTATCGTCTGTGTGAGGGTTTTCAACTGTTCCCTAAGTATACTTGAATTTTAATTATTCCATTTGTTTCAGGGACTGATTAGGCAAACTGTGTAGAATAAGACTTTTTTTTTCCAAACATCTTTTTTTGTTCAGCCGGTATCTCAAAACTAGTGTTATTTTGTTTGACAGTCATAAAAAAAAAAAAAATTGCAGTTGATTATTTCCTCTGTGGACCCAACAACTGTTTTCACATTACTTCATATGTTTTGTATTAAAAGAAGAAAACTTTCTCTCTTTTAGAAACACAAATTAAAACTGGATTAATGATTAATTAATTATCAGAGTTGTAGCAGTTTGGTTTTGCTGCTGACTAATTTAGAATATGGGATATTTACTCCAAGGACTACAATTAGCAAAATGTATGTTTTCATTACTGGTTAGTCAGTTAAGCACTGAATCTATAGAATACAAAGAAAACACAAATAAAAGCCTCTTATATGTTCAAAACCCACCCCACATATTTTAATTAGGGCCGGGCAACAATTAAAATTTTTAATCGTGATTAATCGCATGATTTCCCTGATTAATCACGATTAATCGCATTGTATACGCAAAATCAAATAATGAATTCAAAAGTAGTGTAAAATGTACTTTTATTTAAATGTTCTGCTGCCATATGAACTAAAGTGCCATAACATTTGTTGTTCAAACACTTTTAACATCAGCGCTTGTCAGTGACACATATTTAGTGTAAAATAAAACAAAGCTTATTGTCACTGCCAGGGCATTAATGTCATACTGTTTTAATTTAAAAAAAAAATTTTAAAGTCTACAAACAAAATCCAAGAAAATGATTGTGGCTCAGCACAATCAGAACATTAAAACAGGTAATTTCTGAGGTAACAGCAGAAACTTTTAACAGGGAGTTCAACATGGCAGTTGTTACAAATAATCCGTGTATCATTCATTCTTTCCATTTTCAATTGTCAATCCAAAATACAAAAAAAATAAAAAGTGAGATTTTACTTACATTTTTTTTTTCGTTTTTTAATCCAACACAAAAAACTAAAAAATGCATGTTTTTCAATTTTAGACTTGGATCAAAAATACGAAATGAAAAACAGGCCACAGGACTGAATGTGTTTTATAATCGAGGACTGGACTTTCTGTTGTCATTACACATCTGTGCCACTTGATGGAGCCGCACTGAAGTAACCAGTAAGAGAACAGCAGGACAGTGAACACATGGAGCAGATCTGATGTAACATGGAGGAATGACGCGAAAGTTTTGTTGCAGTCCAGAATTTTTTTTTTTAAACAGAATTGTTAACATTGCTAAATGAGTTGCTACCTGAACTGTAAAGTACACAGATTTTTACCGTTCTCCATGTCCGCTTTAGCTTTTCTGCATGTTTACCTGCTAATTCTTTTCCGGTTCTGCAGCAGCCAGTAACAGACTTTTCAAAACAAAAGCATGTGAGCTACATGCGATAACGCGCAATAAAATAAATGTCGGCGTTAATAAATTAATGAGTTAACGCGATAATAACGCGTTAACTTGCCCAGCCCTTATTTAAATATGTGGGGAGGCAATTATTGCTTATTTTCTTTATTGAAAAATGTTACATTTATTTATTTAGATTCTTTTTTTTTTTTGCCTCTAAAAGGTGAAAAAAATATTAGAAAGGCCTGCCTCAAGCTCTGAGAGTCAAAGATGTATTCTATATTAAACATCCTCCGGTGTTATCTCGACTGTACACTGGAGTGTTTAAAAGAGATAAATATGCCTCTGCAACATTCTGCTGTCCATCTATCTGCCCATCAGTTCTACTTCATGTGTTCAATGCCGTATTGAAAAGAATAGACAAAGAGACTTGGCTGAAAGGCATGGACAGTATAGAAGAGATTTGATAACTCATTGAAAAGCATCTTTTAGGCAGCAGGTTCTTAGCGGCTGTGTGGTGAAAGGCCTGCTGGGAGGTCTGACTGTATTAGTAGAGGTAGAGGCTCTTGTGTTCTGCTCAACTGGAAAACCGCAGGACAAAGAACTGCACTGCCTAATCCCTGCTCGGCTGCAAAACAAAAGAGAAAGCTGCTGCTTTATCAAAACTACAAGGCATTCTGTGTGTCCGTGTTTGTGCACGTGTGTGTGTGTGCGTGGGGATGTTAGTTTGTGTGTGTGTGTGTGTGAATTTTTTTTTCCCTTTATGCAGCTGTGTTCGTGTTATGCCTAGAAAATGATTTATTCAATATTTCATAAAGTGGCAACCAAACTGTTAAAACCAATGTTGAAATGTGTTGTTTAGAACTCTGCTTTTTCACCGTCTCGCTTCCTCTCAGTGATTTCTAAACATGCAAATCACCTTCAGTCAGGGGAAAATGGATCTGCCAGAAATGCTCTTGCTCACTGTGAAATGACGTTTTGTAGCTGATGATGGATTTGATCCACTTACGTTTGTACACTTTACAGCGAGTAGGTGGATTTATGTGTAGGAAGGGTGTTTTTGCTTCAATAAAGTGTTATCGTGTAATTATCTACTGCCATCATGTTATTTATTTATTTTTTTAATCCTTGATGATATAAATGTGTTTTTTGCTGCTGTTATGATGACTGCACTTAAATGTATTTTGAGTGTTTGTTATGAAAATTGAGGCAGATGACTTGCAGGTCGTCGACTGACTGGGATCAGGATGTCCAGGCCAAATTCCAGTGTGTGTGAGTGGATATGTGTGTGTTAAGAGTGGCTGTAGGTGGTGGGTGGGAGCTGGGTGAGGACACTCCTATTGTCTTGGCTGTCACGGCTGGGCGACCCCGGAGCCCTTCAGAGGCCTTAAAGGCCCCAGAGGCCAGGCGACAGCAATGAGTCCACAGGCCCCCAGGCCGTGAGAACTCTGGCTTTGGTCAATGAGAGCTGGGATCCTAGGGACCCTGAGAGCAGCTCGCTGGGCCATCTGGAGCAGAAAGCAGAGACCCTGACACACGGCTGTCACCCCAGGAGAGACAGCAGAAACGTGAACATAGACAATGTCTTCCCTCATGTTTCCGTCTCTGCTTCTGTCTTTCCGTCTCACACATACGTGTGCTCAGTCGCATTTAAGAGGAAAAAAGTGAAAATTCCTGACTAATTAGGCGGAAAGAGAACCTCCACCTGTTTATACACAGGTACAATTAATATATTTTTAAAACTCTTCCAACGTCTTTGGTCTTGCCTGAGGTTGGAATAACGGATCTCGACTCTACTGACATTTCTTGGAGGCAAATTGAAGGGAAAGATAAAACAATATTTATTTATTTATTGGGGGAATAGATGCTTCTGAAAGCATCTGTGCATTTTTTTTTCAGGTCCACTTTGACAAATGCAAGTCCAATATTAACTCCCCGCTAGCTGAGTTTCGTCTCTACTGATGCTGAGATAAATATCCGACTCTTAAGAGTTCCTCTACACCGCACGATTTCTCCGGTCGCATAAGTTAAATAACATCTCACACTGTACGATTTGCATCTGCTTAGTCTCAGGTACGACGTCAGGAACGGCATGCGCAGACAGTGCGGTGATGAGCCCTTTTGAATTGTGGGCTACAACCGATGTGACGATGCGGGCGGATGTAGAGCTGCGTCATCAGTTTGTGCTGACATGAAACAAACAGCAAGTGAAAATAAACCCTGTCAGAGCATTTATGTGTGCTGAAAATACTTACAAAAAAAATGTGTTTAGGGAGAAGACATCACCTTGAGATTCTTATTTTTCCTTTGGTGTGGTGCTGGGTCGCTATAATTAATTACATCATTTCAAGTTGCATTTTAATTGCCTGGTAAGTAAGCAGACACTGTCAGAAAATTATATCAGATAGTCTTCCACAAGATTCTTTCACAACGTTGATCTTTCGTCTGCGACAACCCGCAGTCATGAAGTGCATAGGGGTCCTTATAGGGGCTTTGTTATTTTTATTATTGTTATAATTTTTTTTAACGAGGAGTATTTTTGAGGTGAAAATGGTGCCTTAAGCACTGGACGGGTAAACAAAGAGCTTAAACTCAGTCTAGTTGCACCAAGAGCAACATCTGAGTCATTGTCATAAATTGTTAATCCAGAAGTACTAATTTCAGCAGCACTGAATGTATATAATTATTTACTCGAGCCGCCCTCATGATATTGTACCCTTTCAGAGGAGACATGGTGAGAAATGGTCATTGCTACGGAGCTAAGCAACCTTATCTTGTCTGTAGTTCTACTGGGGTGTTATCACCGTAGGGTCACCGCCGGAGACTAGTGGCCGGGCGAGGAGACGTCAGATGCTATGTGTGGAAAAGCAGATCTCTGGCAGGAGAATCGTGGTCTTCGCCGTGGGGAAAATCAAACCTCTGCCATCTAGTTCCTCTCCTGGCTATCCTGCAGTCCAATGCCTACGAAGCTCCTCAGGCTCTGACACGTTTACTGTTTGATTGAGAGCCTGTCATTGAACGTGACTGACAAAACTGGAATAATGTTCTGTACAAAAGATGTGGCCTCTGGGAAGCACTCTGTTATAACATTCGTCCCGGACTGACTGCAGACGTCCCAAAACGGATGGACATACACAAAATATCTCTCCTGAAAGAGGAGATGTTCTGGCAAGCATTCTGTCCAGATGCCCAAACCACTTCAGCTGGCTCCTTTTGATGTGAAGCAGCGGTGACTCTACTCTGACTCTCTCCCAGATGACTGAGCTCCTCAGCCTCGTATAAGGCACCTACTTGAGAAAGTGAATTCTGGCAGCTTGTATTTGCAGTCTTTTTCTTTCTGTGGCGACTCACAGTTCCTGGCCACAGGTGAGGGTTGAAATGTAGATCACCTAGTAAACCGAGAATGGCTTCAGAAGGAATATTATGTATTAAATCAATGTCCCAAGGTGATGCACAAAGAGGTATTACATGACGGTAAAATATGGAGCTAGCTGGTTTGTATGCAGTGGTTGTCTTTATAACACAATTCATATCTAATATAACATTATATACGTTCTACGAGGACAGAGTGATTTTCCCAATGACAATCTTATAAAATGTACCTTTAAGATGAATGAAAAAGATCAGTCATATTTGTGGAAGAACCTCCATAGAAGTTTCCATATGTGGTACATCAAGCATCTATTTGCTATGTGAATATATAGCGGCGTTATTACGATTATGTTCCCACCAAAGCGCATCGTCTCTGCTCCTCTCTGCATCTTGTTATTCATGCATGAGTTCTGTTTAGTGGTGGCTGGTCTGGGTGCACGCATATGAGCGTATTAGTCCATAGAAAGTCCCATCTGTTATATAAATATTATATATGATATTAAAGGCCCCATAGAATATAAAATAGAAATAATATTTGCTACACGGAGGAAGTGATAATGCTGATCTTAGCAGGCTGTGCTGTCTCTTTTACTCCGTCAACCTTGCTTTTCTTTCTCCTGTTATAAAGTCAGTAAAGACGTGTACGTGTTTGTGTTGTCTTTGTCTGAACAGAGGTTAGTCAAAAGCTTTTCTTCTAATGATCAATTACATTCTTCAGATAAAAAAAAAGACTCAAGCTTTAATTGTGTGAATTGGTTTGTTTTATCCAACATAAAGAGATTTTTGAGCTGTTTTTACGGCAGCATCCTTGGATTTCACTTTTGCTTTTGGCTGCATTTCTAAAGGTGCTATTTTCCTCCTGTAACCTGTTAACAGGCGGCGCCACACCTGTGGTGCGTGTGCCTCTTAAATGCGCAGGAGGCATTTTTGTCAAGGGGTCCAGGGCTACGAACTTAAAGGACTCCAAGTTTGGTTTAATTTTCAGTTCTGGACCTTAGCTTTAAAGTTTAATAAAGTAGTGTATTGGAGATGTGAAACAAACAAAAAGTGTGTGTCCATCACTGTCTTTTTATCATTCAAGGTTGGTTTTTTTTTTTTTGTTTTGTACCTTTGTTTGCACGCCTTTGATGCTGTCCTACTGCAGAATTTTTAATTTTAATGTGATGCCCCCAACCACATTAAACTCAAAACAGAATCCATTTATGTAGAGCACTTTTGTAGTCCCATCACACGTACATTTGCCGTGGGACCGCAGCGACTGTCGGGGTCCTGGTATTTTGACATTGGTTTGCTTGATTCTTTCCGTGTTCTCCTCTTTTAGGTTTTGGTGTTGGTTTTCTTGTGCTCCTTTGCTGTTGGACTTCTGTTTTGTGTGTTGATTTCCTGTTTTATTTTGAAAGTGCACCTGCCTGCTTTCTAATGCCCTGCAGTTTGGAGTGACACCCTGTGAGTGCAGTGCTTTTTGCTGAAAATAAAAGGACATTGTTTATTACTTCTACCTGTTCCTCTACAAATGCCATAACATCACTGCGACTAAGGCTTCACAGCTTCCAGCTTCGCATCTCTACGGTTATGAATGAAAACTACCTGGTTAAGATGAAGAAAAGGTCATGATTCAGGCTAAATTACGTTCTTTCACACTGCTGCTATTATGTTGCAGTACACCATTTTGTCAGTTGCCTAGGCGACATGTTAAAATGTGAAAACTGATTGGCCCAAATGTATGGTGAGGGTCTGCACAGATATAGAATGACATAATGGCGAGATGGCTCTATTTTATTCTGACATAGGGGTAGAATAGGGTCCTCTACTTTCGCTCAAATTAACTCTATCGAATACTTAAAAACTGATTTTGAAAATCATGCCTTCTTTTGCTTTGAGAAATGAGGGAGCTGGCCTGTATGTACATCTGTACCTCTCTGTGTCACTCTATTTGTCTCTCCACCTGCCTGGTTCTGTCTGTCTTTTCTCTTGTCTCTGTGGAAAAGTCTAGTACTCTCTCTGATCTCCTCAGGGGCACGCACTCCCTTCAAAATACAGACACACTGCCTTGCAGACAACTCCGAAGTGAAAAAAAAATAACGGTAGCTGGTCTGCACCTTGGTGCGGTGAACGGTAGTCTTTTCCAGTTGAGCAGATTAGCATAGATCTCCCACGCAGACAGAGCTGACCTTCACTCTGGCAAACACTTGTCAAAATGCCAGCAATAATTACCTGCTCTCTTCGCAAACAGAGCTGCGGTTTATCCACCTGTATCTCCTCCTGCATGGAGGACAGTCTGCAGCGCCGTGGCTTTTTAGAAAAAAAAAAAAAACAAAAAAACATGGACTACTTGTGAAGGTAATGTAAGCCGCAGGGAGTCCTTTGAGAAACATGCGTGTGCCTGTTTGATACTGTAATAAATCAGCAAGCCGCCAGGGGCTGAAGAAATAGGTGTGAATTAGATTTTCTGAATGTTGCCACTGCCTTCGGTATGTTCGTGTCCAGACGTATATGGCTGAAATGAAATTAGTTTTGTCAGCATGGTTTTTACACTATCAAGAAACATGTTAAGAAAACCTGTTATTTTTGCTCTTTTTTTTTTTTTCCCCTTTCCCAGTAGAACATGACGGCGTCCGTGTCAGGTGCTTGATTGTCTGCGTGCTCATACCTCAGCTTCTGTATCAATGAGTGCAGAGGTCAGAAAACAACAGGATCCCCTTCTTTCTATCGTCCTCCCCTCTGTTCCCTTCCCTCCCTGGGCACTTTCCTCTCTCCTCCTCATCACTGGCTGCCCTCTCTGGTTGAGTGCTTGAATGTGCTCAGTTCGGTGATCAAAGTCTTCCTCAGTCTCTTCTCCTCCATTGCCTCCGGCTCTGTGAGTGACTGTGTGAAAAAAATACTCTGCGCGTGCATGTGTGTGCGTGCATGTGTGTGTGTGTGTGTGTGTGTCATTCAGCTCGGAGCCCAGCTCTCAGTCGTCTTAACCGTCACTCTCACTAACTTCTTTCAGCCTCAGTGGTACCTTTCCAGGCTTTCTTGCATCATATGCCTGCCTGCTAGAGGGCAAAGACACCATTCACACTCACTCACACACACACACACACACACACACACACACACATACAGACAGAAGCATACTGTATACCATATAAACCTACAGCGATGCTTATTCGATAAGGCACATCTCAATTTCCTCTCTCATGCATTGTCGATTGCAGAAACCTTCACTCTTTGCTGCAGTAGGTAATATATTTACTCCACACACGCATGCATGCGTGTGCGTGCGTGTGTGTGTTTGCTGCAGGAAGCCAGATAACCAGTGTTGTATGACTCACAGTAAACTGTTAAATATTGTGCTTTTGTTTCATCGAAAAACTCTGCTTTCACCAGGGTGTTAAACATATTTTTCATTGCAAGGTCATGCTGCTTTTTAGAAAAAAAAAAAAAAAAAAAAGAAAAAAACCTCCCCAATCCTCTAGTGCCTCCAGAAAGAGAACACATCTCATATCGTGAAAGAGAGCTATTAAAAAAAAGGGGGAAAAAAAACTAAAGTCGTGCATTCTGGCATTTGTAAATTGGTCTGAAACATCTTGCTTTAATCCCCGTCCCTGACTCGGAGAGTAAGCTTTTGTCCCTGCTGAATATTTGAGCTCATCTCACTCAAAGAAGGTGTCATGTAAAAACATTTTCGATCATAATGATGAGCAGAAAGTGTTGCAACAGATGAATAGGGCTGTGTCTTAGACTTCATCTTCATCTTATCCTGTTCAGTCGTTCTCTTTTACAGCTCTTGCCACACCTCCATGCTCTCCTGCTCTCCCTCTCTCCTTTGCCTTGACCCTGCAGCTCTTGCGCGGGGTCAAGGCTGCGCTGCTCCTGTAAACATATTTACTGTGTCAACAGCGCTGTTGCGAGGCAGCTGAAGACAGTAACAGGTGCCTGTCAACAGCCGGCCTGATCTCTAGTGCATTAAAGGATCTTTGCTGTAGACGAGGATTAGTGTCGCCTGGCATTGTTTATTTGCTAATTCCATCTCCAAGGTATTTGTGGAAAATAGGCATGAATAATTGAAAGTGATTTCTAGTGGACGAAACGGAGCTATCAGCCAAAGGAGAGAGATTAATGAGTAGGGGGTGAAAACGCAACGCAAATTGGAACAACAGCACAACCTTTCTCAGACATCCACAGAGACTTAGAGTTCGTAAACAAAAAATTGAATATGCATTGTATCAGAGGTGGTTGAAAGCTTTGAAATGGGAAACAGGCATGGATCAGGAGGGAAATGCAGAAGTTTTTTAAAAATGTGAATTGTGTCAAAGCATGATGCTGAGGAATTAAGCTTCTTTCTATCGATCAGCTTTGAGCATTTTGAAAGTGAATCAACATGTTGCCTGTCTTAAAACGTGTTCGGATGAATATTAAGCCTTCTAATAAGATTGTGAAACCTGCGTGCTCAAACTTCTGAATTAAACTTTGAGGCAGTGCCTTGCACGTATGTACTCTTCAGCTAGTTCTTGAAGGAAAATGCCTGCAAAAAATGCTTGTCAATTTCATCTCAATGCTATTTTAATTATTGACGTCTGTTTATGCACATCTATTTAATCTTTTTATTGATGTTGTGTCTCACGCTCCAATGTTTTGTTGTGCAGCCTTTAGGTTCAGTTAGAGCTCTCATTTGTTGTAGGATTGTTTTTATAAGTTGATGCATTGTCAGAACTTTTATTATGTACAGGCTTTTATTCATCTCTTGACAAGACCTTACATTAATAATGATAGAGTCAGACTGCTGCATAAAGTCTTCTTTAATGCATACCAGATATTCTCCATGGGGGTAAGGTCTGGACGCTGTGGTGGCCGATCCACTGTAGAAAATTATGTCTCCCTGTCCCCGAACCAGTCTTTCATGATCTTTCATGATTCGAGCCCATGATTAATTTTTTTAGGCATAAAATGTTGCTTAACCTAAATTTGACCAAATGAAGCAACCCCAGATCATAATAGTGCCCCCTCATGCTTGCACCATAGTCACTAAGCAAGATGGCTTTAACATCCACTGGTCCTCTTACCATGAGGCACACATTTACCGAGGATGGATCTCGATGCTTCAGGGCACATGGCCAGTCCAATCTTTATACTCACTAGAAAACTGAAGCTATTTTTATCCTCAGTGATAAGTTACAATCTACAAGCTTTATAGCTGTTTAGTCCTAAAGCCTTGAGCTGTCTTTGTATTACTTGTAGTAATGCTTTGATTTCCACTATCAAACAGTCCATGTTGCTGATTCTTTTGACTGGATTTTATCAAATGTTTAAGTGATCTCTTGATCATTGTGTATGATCATTGAATCATGGACTATTGTCAGAGACAATCTTTTCTGACCACATCTTCCCTGAAGATGATGGTCCACCACTGTCCTTCCAGTTTAAACTATTTTTCTTTGTTTGTTTGATGCAAACAGATATGACCCCTCTGAAACAGGCTGACATCTTTTAAAAGTCCCTCTGGTTTTTTTTAAGGGATGAGAAGTTACTCACTGCATCATTTAGTTTTTAATAACTTGTTGGCAGCTGAAGCACATAGGCTGCCGCAGTACCTTTTCAGTGTTTCAATGTTTTGTTTTTTATATTATTTCGCAGAATTAGATTATTTTTTTCTTTTTGTCCAGTCAGTGTATTTGATAAGATCTGTTGGCTGATTGTTATCTCTTAAACATTTAAGCTTCTTCTTCTTCTTCAGAGCAGTTTCTCTGACTCTGGTACAAACTCAGCACTCAAAAGCAGCTCTGGGTTTATGCATCAGAATTATTTGGTTAGAGCAGTGATTTCCAAAGTGTGGGCCGCGGTCCCCTGGTGGGCTGTCGTGGTACTGCAGGTGGGCCGTGAGAGGTCATTAAAATTAAACAAATGTGTCGATCTTTTTTAAATGTTTTTAATTACTGTAAAATATTCCTGACATGATTTTAAAAAAAACATTAAGAAGTAATAAAACAACCCAATTAAGTGTTATTCTACTACATCTTAACTTAATATGACAAGTGTCCCCTTATTTGTTGACCCCTCACATTATTATCGGAACATGGTTCCTAGTTGTTAGAGGTTTCCGTGGGCTGCAGAGATTTTTTGCATTTCAAATTGAGCCTTGGTAATATGAAGTTTGGGAATGGGTTGGTTAGAGTTAAGATATTTGGGTGGCCGAAAATACAACCTTTTAAATTCCTGAACATATCCTGCAAATCATCTCGTGTTAATGTGGGAGTGTCACAGGTGCGGCAGTGGTTTCTCTGGCAGTGGAGCTGGCAATGAATCATAATGTATTTTTCTTAACTAAAATGAATCATAAAAACTCTAGTGTTTCTTAAATAGCACCCTAAAGTCAGTATTCTTCTTTTTTTCACTTTGGTGTCTCACTAAAGCTCTGCAAACAAACCATGGAATCCACATCAGTATTTTCACAGTGGAAGAACAAGTTAAAGCTGACTGTCATTGACGGGAAATGAAAAGTGTTTGATTTTAAGCGCTGGATAATGTTTACAAAAATTCTAAAAAGAAGTGGACAAGCAGTTTAAAGTTGTTCAGGGAGGCGAGGAAGCATTAGGGTGCAAGGCAGGACCCCCTTCAGCAGACAGTGGTGCAGCTGAGGACTGTGGGACCTCCAGCCAAGCTGTGACTGTTTGAGCCAACAGCTCCAACCACAGTAAAGCTGGAAGCTCGAGTTTTTGGAGCCGAGGCAAAAACAGAGGCTATTACTGAGATGTGACATTTTTTAGACGAGAAAGACTGCAGTCTGTTGGGGCTTCTAGTGCCGTGAAAAGCATAAGTTCCAGCTATTATGCAAGCAAACTAAAAATACTAAGCAGATGGCTGGAAAAAGCTAAACTCTTCTAAATGGAGTGTCCAGATCAGCATGCATTTGAAAATGAGCGCAGATTCTGACTCCAGGGTGAAAAGGAAGCGTTTGCCACAAGCTCCTCTGATTAAAGGCCAGTTTTCTCGTAGCTTTTAGTGTAGAGAACTGCCGGGATCAATGTCAGCGTCAGCTGTGCTTTAAAAACAGAGGATGGCATGTTGAAACATTTTTCGGTCAATTAAATATTTAATTTCATCAGGTATGTCTAATAAAAATGTTACTATTACTATTACTATTACTATTATTACAAGAGTAATTATGTTGCTGTCAGGCGGAGTATCTGTAGGACTGGCCTTGCTTCCCAAAGATGCTGTCAGATCTGGGGAGAGGCTGGGCGAACACCTCAGACCCTCTGTTGGGCTCTTGGAGCTCTTCCTTGAAGTATGAAAAGAGAAAGAATAGAACCGATGTTAATATTAATTAAGAATCTGGGACTCTTGTTCTGAAGTCTCCATTGGTTGGACTCTGAACTCCCCGTTTCCCCATCCAGTGCTCTCCCAGTGTCGGTCCCAAGCCCAGATAAATTGGGAGGCCTGTGTCAGGAAAGGCATCCATCATAAAATCTATAACAAATCAATATGAGGAACATGAAAAATTAATTTAAGTATCTCATTAAATGCGGGGCCTACCTTTTAAATTTGGTCTCTTTAGACCCTCGTAGCACTGTGCTCATGTGTTCACATGAAAAATGGTACCTTCATTTATCAAGTATAAACTAATATAGGTTAATTTATCTAAATGACAATATCGCCTGGTATTTTTGTAGTAAAAAAAATCCACCTAAATGTTTCTTTGAAAATGTGTGCTTGTGTCATGATATTTTGGTAAAAATATTGGCTAAAACAGCTCTAATTAGCAGGGGCGTGTCCTTATATGATACCAGTTTCTTATAATTGATCCTCTCAGGATTTTAGCCAAAGTGTTGATGTTGACATTTTTATAAGACTGGGGGGAAGATGTTGTAATTTAATTTCCAGCACAGCTACATGCTGGCAGCAAAACATTTTATCACACAAGGTGGCAAAGTTAACGACAGAATAGCTCACTGTCACTTCATGTTTTATGAGCTGGCAAAAAGGCACATTTTGCCACAAAGCTGTAAAGATTATTAGCCTAGTCTTGGAGGTGATAGTGCTGTTTTCACTGAGCATCTCAACAGAATCAGCCAACATCGAAATAGATACATTTTTCATGAATATTGTGTAAAAAAAAAAAAAAACCAGAACGAACTCACTCCTAAATTCAGCTGAGCCGTCAAGGTTTTGTCACTCGCTCAAAATCAACAGGAGCTGAAGGGTGCAGAGCAAGTATGAGCGTTGGGCAGAAAATCCAACGTTTTCTTCAGTCCTGCTACCACCAGCAGCGTCTCAGACTCTTGTTGCATCATCTGATCCCTCCAACCCCATCTCCATAGTCCCTCTTCCCTTTATTTTCCAAGCCCGCGCCTGCAGTGAACGCTACTTCAGAGTGAGAGACCATGTGCTGATGGCACTCATATCAAGAACAGCAGGTACCCGTGCGCTGCGTTAGTTGTGTGCGGGGCCATTTGTTTACTCGATGAGTGCTACTTTATGAAGCTGCAGATACAAGCTATGTAAATGAGCTTCATCCCATCTCCTGCTATGAGCCAAATTTCAACAACAGAAAAGCAAAGAATTTTTAATCATCACTTCGTCCTGGGCATTTGAATCAGAGAGACGTTTAACTGTAGCCTTCAAAATGTCCTTTTTTTGTCATCCAAACTCTAGCACAGAGGGCTGTCACACTTTGTTAATGCTAATGCGTATATTACTGGTAAAAAAAAAAAAAAAAAGAGAGAAAAGGATCTGTGCACTATGTCGTGCAGTTCTTCAATTAGTTTTCCAATGTCGGTCAGTCACACTCTCAGGCTATTTGTGGTTGCAAGACCGCAAATAGTTACTACAGCCATCTTTGAATTTGTATTTCATTACAAAGCTTCATCTCTGTGTAAATAATCCTTTTGTCTGAAGTAACCGGCACATATGGTCATGTTTGTGTCAAGTGTCCGTTTGTTGTAACGCAGCTTAGGATGCTCTCTGAATCCTTAAAGGGACATAACGGTGGCTTGGTGGTTAGCACTGTTGCTTCACAGCTTTAAGGCTTCTGGTTTGACTCCTGTTGGCGCCTCTGTGTGTGCAGTTTGCATGTTCTCCCCATGGGTTTTTTTCTACATGTTCCGGTTTCCTCCCACAGTCCAAAAACATTTGTGTTAGGCTAGTAAGTGTGTGGAGAACAGCTGAGATGAGCTCCAGCAGCCCCCATGAAGAGGAGCAGGAATAAGTGGATATAGATGACTAGATGGATGTTCATACAAGGTATCTGCTGATGTGAACCATGCCTCCCAAAAAAAGAGATCTCTGAAAACATATGTTCAAGACTAGATGATCCAAATAAGGTTGGAACGGGTTCAGGCAACCATCAGTCCACAGTTAGACAAACTGTCTGTAGATGGAAGCTGTTTAATGCTGTGGCTACTCTTCCCAGAAGTGATTGAACAGGCAAGATGACTTCAAAGGTACCAATCCGGTTTTCTCCACTGCCTCAGAGCCTAGACCACTACTGTGGCCTAAACCTTGACCCAGTAGAGATGCTGTGGGGGGAGTTTTATAGAGCTTGATCACCATCAGACATCCTACAAACGTGAGATAAAGAGGAATGGTCAGATCTTGCTCATGAACATTGTGCAGCTCGGATCAAAAGCTTCTGAAGGTCCTTGCTTGATGTCTCAAAGGTCTGAATCAAGGCAACTGGACTGAGTCTACACCAGCATGCTTGCATCAAGGCATTACTTCTAGAGGAGGGGTCAAAAGGCTGAAAAATATGATCTAAAATATTACTTGTGTGACCATGTGTTTATTTTTGTGACTTGTGATTCAGTTTCAACACTTCTACAAGCATAAATAACTACGTTTGTGCAACAAACCAATGATTCTGTTCATGTGTGCTTCCTGCCTTTCTACATGTTCCCATGGAATGATGTCAGAAATGCCAATTATCTGAACAGTTATTTTAACAGAAACAAATGAAGTGAGGTGGCTTAAGAAAACTCAGAAAAAAAAAAAAAACGACTGTGGAGATAATTGGTATTGATCAGCAAACATGGAAAGGGCTGTTCTTTTCACTCAACTGCAAGTCTGCAAGGTTTTGTTTAAAAAATGACTAGTTATTGATCTGTTTTTAATTCCGTCTGACGTCACAGTTTGTTCAATACACTTGCAGAAAGATCGGGGGTGAGTTATCTTCTGGTTCAAAATAATAATTAGTGTAAAGGTTGAATATATATGCTAAAGAAATGCAGATTGTTTTTGTTGAGTATGGCCTCTAATGGATGCATGAGAGTATCAAAGAGACAGCAGATGACACTTAAAGTGCTTGAAACCACAAAGGCTTGGTGAAAATCAAAGAGAGATGGACGCACATCTGCACAATGTAGCCGTTCCAGGTGTGTTTATGTCTCCGTGCACTTTATCTTTTTATTTTTTCCTTATTATTATTTCTACAGTATATCACTGTCTTAGCTCACGCGTTTGTGTATGTGTGTGTGTGTGTTTTTCTCTTACTGGTACATCCATGCTAAATTGGCCCCTGAATGCAGTGCGCTGTGTCTGTGGTTTTGTGAGCTACAAGTGTAGAGAAACAAAGAGAGCCAGAGAGCTTCAAAGCGGGTGGGTGACATTTTGGGCTTTCAGTCTTCAAAGCACCATTTGCTTTTGTAGTTCCTCTTTGAGTATAATTATATTTTTTTTTTCAAAGGGTTACAGCTGTCTGAAAACTTAAAGTAGAATTTGAGGACCATTTCATAACATCCGCAGTGCAAGTTGCACATTGAAACTGTCTGTTAATTTAGAGCTGTATTTACTCCTGTGTTATTTGCAATTATGCATAATTTAATACAACTTTTTATGGAGCGTATAAAACGCTGTACCAGAGTTTTGCTCCTTGTTGGCACTGAATTGATCACTGACCCAATGAGCCCCCCGGTGAGTGTGTCCAGATGGGGGGATATGAAATCCACTCTGTCCCCTTATTTTTATTCACCTCTCTTTATATTCACTCTTTCTTCCAGCCTTCTCATCCAAGTGCCTCTCTATAATTCATGTCCAGGTGCAGTGCCAGCTTTCTTTGGCAGGGGCTTTGAAAGGGAAAAAAAAAAAAAAGACAGATGTTCAATTTTCACTTTCTTTGTGCATCTATCCACACGTGTTTGTGTGTGCCGACCTTTTCTACCCATAACACAGATTGTGGCGTCTCTCTTTTTTTTTTTTTTTTTTTTTTTAAATTAGAAGTAATTAAAGTGAGTTATGGGTAAGACTAACCACTGGCTGCTGATTTATGTGGTTGAGGATGTCATGGTTTTAATATAGCCCGAGTGGGGTGTTTGCTGTTGCTGTTTTAGCGCGCAGAGATAATGAGAGTGAGACGTTTAGCCAAACCTTCGTGAACGTTTATGTAGATGTAGTGAAGAGAAGATTTTTCTGTCCTTTAGTCATCATAAAAAACACTGATGCAAAGAAATGCCCACAGTGCAGCTGTAGTTGCATGCAGCTTCTGTGCAGGTTGTCATAATAATAATAATAATAATAATAATAATAATAATAATAATAATAATAATAATAATTTAAAAAAAAAACATGACTCGCTCATTGACTGTGGGAGTGACTCAACTCTGCAGGTGGATATCTATTCTGAAAAAGGGCAAATACAATGTAATGCACAGCTTCATGCTTGCTCATCTAAAGAGAACTTGTTTTAGTGTTTTGATGACATATTTATGAAGTAATTATGAGCACATAACACAACTGAATCTGCTCTTGAAGTGGGTGCTGACATACAAACCTAAAATAAAGACAGTTGGAATAAAATGAAAAAAAAAAAAATCTGTTCTCTACTGTGAGAAGAGATTACTACTGCGGTAAATCCAGTGCATGAATATACAGTGATCCCTTAGTTTTCACGGTTAATGGGGACCGGCGCCGGTTCCCCCCCCGCGAACTGGAGCCGGAGCCCCCCGAGCCTCAATAATGTGTTTAAAATATGTTTAAAAACCGCAAAAAAAGTTAGCGAGGCACTTGCAGCGAAACAAGACAAAGGCTCAAATGTGGTCTTTCTGTTACCTTCACAGCCTCTGGTCTCTGAACCGTAGTAAACAAACTGCTGCTATTGTGCTATTTTTGGCTCATAATTAGCGGCTAACATGCTAACAACAACCAAAACAAAAGTCCGGTTTTCTCTGCATCGGAACGAGCTACTGTATAATCTACGTTCGGCACTGGCAGAGGAACTTGTCCAATTCATTACTACAGGGGTATTGTTGGGCTCCTGTCGGCCCCTTAACCCAAGAATGCCACAAATCTACACGCTGGGCTGCTGTTTATGATCACTCCACTTTTCATCTAACCCGGTTTTCTTCTGCCATCCCACGAAACACACACTCCATTACCCACAAGGCCACACCATTACCCTTAAGGCCACCTTCTTAAAGGGGCCAGGCTGGCTCACAGCATTTTTTTCACTGTGAGAGAACGCGCACAACATCCTGTGATGTTTCCACGATTTTCTAAAATTTTTTAAATCATATAATATATTTCTGAAAAAAAGTCTTCGAAAGCACTAAAACAGCGGTACTCAAACCGCGAATTGGCAAGGGATCACTATAACCTAATATCTCTTAATTACATCGTACCATATAGTATACAGCTTATACATGTTCATAGCTTGTTACTTAATGACAGCTATGGTATTTTTACAGTTATGGATCAGGGGAAAAATGATTACAAACATGATATCTTGATGTCCTCCTAAAACAGTACACAGTAACTGCTATACAACAACAGAATTATATACACTATCTAAACACTGTAACGGGGTAAACATTAGGTAATTAATGTTAATCAATGGTAAAATGGGATCAACCAATGTTAAGGAGTCCCTGTGGGTCAGAGGAAGCCAGTTGTATTTGTCGAATGTGTCTGGTTCCTCTGGATTCCACCTTGACTTCTGCCTCTGGACGTCTCTGCATAGACATGCAACAAATCAGAGAATCGTAGCTTGTGACATGGGAAACAATCACACTTGTATCAGCAAGAGACATCCAAAAATGATGTGCAGTGGAGTAGGAATGCTGGTGAATGACTGTTGTCAGTTGTACAGTAAAGACTCGTTGATCCGGGCCTCTTGACATTTCTACGGCTGGAAATGATTGTTAATGGGAGGGATAGCAGCCCTTTTTTACAAGATAGTATTTTTGCAAAGTGAACTGATATGGCTGACCAGACTAAGGTCACAGGGGCATAAAGTTTTTTTTTTCTCTTTTTTTGTCTGATTTTGCAAATAGGAACAGTAACATAGCAGAATAGCAGGATGGTAGTTAATGTAGCAGTCAAAATCAGATTATATTTCTTCACATTAAATGGACTCAGTGAAACTTGGCCTTTTCTCTTGGTCCGCCTTCTTAACTCTGCCCTAAAAGCTCTTCCTCTCAAGGATGGGACGTTAACAGTGCTGACAGTGGCTTCTTACTAGTTGCTGATGTGTTCATGTTTTGACCAATGAGCCACTGATGGTTCCTCTTGTGGTGGGGCAGGAGTTCAGCAAGGACCAGGGCTGTAGCGATACACTGATCTCGCAATACGATACACGATTTTTGGGTCACGATATGATATATATCAATATTCATCTTATAATATATTTACATCATTTTCTGAAAGATTTCAAAGGGACAAAGTGATTTTGGTGACATCTTGTGAGTGTTCCAATGACTTTGTTTGAATTAATTAAACTAAAAGCATCAATTACACATTATATGGCTGACAGGCAGCTTGTAAATGCTGGACAAAATGAATAAAAGATTTGTTGAGAAAAATTGTTTCATTTATTTAAACAGTGCAAATTGTTGCTTGCAAGCTTTTAAAGGTGGGACACGGGGGTTTTGAAAGAAGCTTAGAATATCGATACTCAATATCGCGGCTCAAAAGGCGATTCTCTCTGGGGAAATAAAATATTGATATATATCGCAGAATCGATAAAATCGCTCAGCTCTAGTAAGGACGTCGGTTCCTACATGACATCAGTGTAAAAGGCACCCCACAATATTCTTGCTATCACATTCAGAGATTTTACCTTATATTCCACCTGTTATTCACCCAGATCAAGCTGTTTTAAAGGTAAAGCTTGACAAAGCTCAGCATTCACTGTTAAATCACATAACACAGCAACATTAACCAAATGGAGCATATTTCTGTTTTTTTTTTTTTTTTAATGAACCTGTAAACTTTTGTGCTGTGTAAATGTACATGTAAAGGGTCAAACGTGTATTTTGCTTTGAGTGCATAATGTTACAAATAAATAGATAAATGCAACCCATTTCCCAAAGCCGCTGAAAGGGCAGATTTAGTTTCTATTAATTTGCAGGAGTTGGGTCAGAGAGACACAGAAATCTAACATAATGTTCTGCTGTTTGAAAGCACATTTGAAAAACAAGCATGCTTTTAATTTAATGAGGATTGATCATTTTCTTTGTATGATACATAATTAATTTGTGAATGAATAATAAATATTCAGAAGGTAGAATGGTTATCAGAAGGCTGTTTAGCTGCAGCTCTACTTTCTGAGCTGAGAAAATGTTAGAGTTTATCTCGATTTAGTAAAAGATCGTATTGTTAAATGCCTCCTTACTTACTTCAGCCGTGAACAGAGCCCATTCTTTGTCTGAGATTACTGAACATTCTTTGAGAAACCTGCAGCACTTCAGAAAGGTAAATCATCGGCAAGCAGCCAAAGTTTCCGCACGTCTAAGAAAATTCTTAGAGACATTCTTTCCAGTATGGTGTCGATTTAATGTGCACATTTTCACAGACAAGATAACGTTTTATAGTTTATTTGCATGAAATAGGAAAAATGGCAAAGTCCCGCAGCACATCTTTAGAAATGCACTTTAATTTATGGCTGTATAGTGTTTTGCTTTTATCATCAGCACGGCTGTAAATTATCACTTGTTTTACATTAGTAGCATTAAAACAGGCACTAATGGATTCACTTCGTTGAGTGACACAGACAATAAGCACTTCATTACATTAGTATACAAATGGCTCTTGTTGGCGCCTATAACTTTCGCTCCATAGGAAATTGAATGTTCAGTCCTGTATGTCTGTCAGCGAGGGAAGCTGCCGCTAATGCCCCTTAAAATGAGCATTCACCTGTCGTACCGCCATCTGACTGAGAAAGAAAGTAGAGAAGGAAGTGTGAAATACAAAAAAAAAAAAAAACAATGAATTATGCATAAGTTTTAAAAGGAATATTGCTCCCTGTCCTCCTCATTGTTTTTAACCCCCACCCCTGTCTTTTTCTCTGTGTCCTCTGCCTCTTCTTAAATCGATACTGGTTGGCTGTCATGGGTCAGTGGCCTATATGCACCAGGCTGGACTGCTACAGAGGAGAGCTGTGTTTCCCAGGGCTCTCAGTGAAGAGATAATTATATCTCAAACCATCTTTAAGGCACCAGCAGTTTAACTCCAGTACTCCCCTTAAATTGACTTGAGAATTTCTATGTTTGTCTGTATGCTTTAACACCTGAAAGCTGCATCTTTTTGCAGATTAAAATGTTTTGACTTTTTTTGCTTTTATTCTAAAGATAATGTTTAATATTTTGCATAATGTCCTTCCATGAAACCATTATTTTAATTGACCTTTAGGCAAATCATGCAAATCCTGAAATCTAAAGGTTTGACTCTTACAGGACACCTTTTCAAACATACACTTTGCAACTAAACTTAAAAATGTCCAATATAATGTTTATTTTTTTCCTCACTCTTTCCTCCCAGTCTCATTTGGTGGTTAGCTTTAGGTAATAATATCTAAGTTAAACGGTGGCCCACTTTTTCCCCTCAACACTTCTCTGACGCCATGATCTTTTTAAATCTTCTTGCTTTTGTCATACCGGACCATTGTTTTTTCACGATTGCATGTTCTCAAAACTCTGTAGCCTGATTGGTTTAATGCCTTTCTGAAAAATAGAAAGGAAAACAAAAAAGAGAATTAAGTCTTTGGCGAAAAAAAAGAAGCTTTATTATGTGCAAACATTGCCTTTGATGATACAATAAATAATGGTTAAACAATGTCTGGGGGTGCAAACGCCACACTGAAGAATCACCTTTTATCTGCAAACAGAAATTCACAAGATGATGTAAAATCATAACCAACGCTACTTTAGTTCACAAACAAAAGGATTTTTATCCATGTCGAGATTGTGAGCGATTCTCTTCATATTTCCAATCAGACTGCAGTCTTTGTGTTTGACAGTGGTGTGTGTTTGTCTTGCCACAGGCGTCCTCACACTCCAATTCCAATTACCTGTGTTAAGGCCACATCTGAGACGGGGGGGATTACAACATATTATTCTAGCACAAACAACAGTCTCCCTGCCCTCCAACCTGCAGGCAGCCAGAAACAAGCATCCGAGGAAGGTGTGAGAGGTGTTACATTAGCACCTGGATGTGTGAACAGCAGAGTACTGACCTTTTATCTGTGACTGATACACTACCTGGAAAAGTTGTTCGCCCCCTGTGGTTTCTTACATGATCCTCAGCTCTCGTCTGTCTTCTGCCCCTGCCTCCTGCTTTGTCTTTTTGTCCGTGTCTGTCTGTTCCTGTTTTTTTTTTTTTTCTTGTCTTAAAACATGCTTTTATTCCATGCCACATTTTCTCTGCTGTCACTATCAAAGCACCCTTCCCACTACTGCGGCTTGACTGAATTTTTCCTCGCATTTTCTTGACACCTGATGCTTTTACCTGAAAGTGTTGGCCTGGATCCTTTTCTCTTGACAACTTTGAAATTTTCTTTTAAAATTGCTTTGATGCAAAATGCCTTTTTTTTTTTTTTAAAAACTTCCTCAAGGCACCTCCTGTTCCCCAGAAAGGGCAGTGAAAATGTCCCACGCACTGAAACACCTTCACATAGAGTTGTCTGTCACCCAAATTCACATGCCATAATTTGAAACCACTCTATTTCATCGCCTTACCACTGGATGTACCACAGCTACCCCGCCTGTGCAAATTGCTGTGCCTGAACGTTCTTGAGACACACAACTTCCTTCAAGTCACCTGCCAGGAGCTCTAATTAGACTGATAAGCGGTGCAACTGGAATCAGCCCTTCCTGGTAATCAGCCCCACGGAGCCGAGGCAGACGGCTAAATGAGGAAGAGATGAGCCGTACAGCCCAACAGGTGTCCTTAAAAAGACGGGGAGGTGTGCTTAGACAGTCTCCTCTTTCCCCCTCTAACTGCTTGAGAGTTCAGGCACATAGGAGTTTGGAACGTAGAGAGATTTTAAAAATATTTGGAAAATAAAATGAAAAAAAAAAAAAAAAGGTTTGTCAGTGCCTGCGTGGTGTATAGATTTAATCAACATCCTGTGGCTCTAAACCGCTGTCTGCATTTTAAAGGGAGCTGTTTGAAAATGTCTTCAGTAAGACAATTGATGCAGAGTTTGGGGAATTATGGCAAACACAGTAGTTGAAATTGTATATTTTGATTTTCATATTGTGCCCTGTCCTTAATGCACTTCTGGCTTTTCTCTTTGCAGTCACCGCTGCTCAACATTAGACAGATAGAAATGATGATCACATTTTGTCCTAAAGTGAAATAGAAATAATAATAATAATGATAATAAAAAAGAGTCCGATGACACACCAAGAAGGGCTGGATGCAAAAGGATATCTGAGCTTATAAAATCTCTAAAGGGAAATGTCATATTTCTCATTTTGACACCTGCAGGAGGCTCTTGTGTTACACTTTCATTTTGCACCCAGTCGTCCCAGCTGTACACCGGAAACCAACATGGCAAGATTAGCACTGCGACCTGAGGAACGGCCAGGATGCTTTGCAGAGATGCGGAGAGGCAGGCTGATAGGACACAGCTCTTGGTTGCTTTAACCACTCTGAGGGAAGATGTGGACTAACATCTGTGGACACGGTTAGAAGGATTTACTTAAAGGCCGCTGGGAGAAAATTTGTTCACTATGACATTAATCTCTGCTACCTAAAAACATCTTGACTTCAACTGAGTGTTAAAAAAAAGAAGAAAAAAAAAGAAACAGACAATCTGAAAACTTTTGTTGCAATGTCTGCGACGTGGAGACTGATGTGGTTTGAAAAGGGACAAAACAGAGGCTTTTGTGAGATTCTCTCTTAGAATATGTCTACTTGGTATCAAGAACCACATTATCAGCCCTATATATTTTGCAGCCTGATTATTTCTTACTATCATTTTGTCTGAAGATGGTGGGATTTTTCACACATTTCATGATGTCCCAGCTATTGAATAATAGTGCAGCTTTTTAGCTTGAATAAAAGACAGGACTTTGTCATCTGATTGTCTGCAAAAATGACAAGCATGCCTTAATTATTTGGGTCATTAGGGTATCATCTCTGCTTTTTGCATATGATGTGGTCACGTTTATGTCTTCAAGACAGGATCTCGCTGGACTGGTTCGCAGCTGAGTGTGGCAAGAAGCAGGGATGCGAATCAGCACCTGCAAACTGAGGCCATGGTTCTCAGTTGGTAAAGGGTAGAATCCCCTCTTCCGGTTGGTTGTGAGTTGCTGTAGAGGAGCTCAGGTATCTCAGGATTTTACTCAAGAGTGGAGTTGCTGTTCCTCCACATCAAGAGGGACTAGCTGATGTGGTTCAGGATGGTTATTTGATTTGATTATGTCCAACCGGGCAGATCCAGTAGACGCTGGAGCGGTTATTTCTGATAGCTGGTCTGGGAACAGCTCTGTATCTCCAGGAAGAGCTGGAGGAGGTGGCTGGGGAGAGGGAGTTGCTGCTCCCATGACCCAAACTCAGTTAAACGGAAGGTAATGGATGAATGAATGGATGGATGAATTGGAGCACATTTTTTTTTCGCTATATCTTCATAGCAGTAGGTGCTACAGAAAATATATACACAGCAGTCTGAAAATATAACATCCATACTCTGCAAACATATAGATTAAAGTTGACTGTGCTTAATGCCTCATTTTACTGTGGTAATATGATAAATGTGCTTGGACCGGATGTTTTCAGATAACACTAACTTAACTCATTACAGTGTTTATATGAAAAGATAGATGCCCTGTTTGACACAGTCATATTTTTGGTCCCCATAGCTAGATTTCACATCCATGACAAGCGTACAGGGGGTGAATTTTTATATACATCAGTAAAATTATATTTTCTACTCCGTGCTAGTCAGTTAGCCAAGTATCACATTGACTCTTCAGAAAGCCTATGGGCGACATGACAGGAGGTTTGTCCAGTTCTTTTTATACAGTCTATGGGTTGCACCCGCTCTCATTTCAGGATCAAAAAAATTAAAAAATAGATACTCTGGCTAGGTTGTGTTTCTATAAATGTAAGTTATAGAGACTGCATCTTTTGCAAAATAGAGTGAGAGTGAGTTTTTATATATATACATATATATATATTTTGAACAGAACTTTATAATATTTGACTCAAAGATCCCAGCAGACCTGGCATACGACACAGTCCAGATGTTCATGGACACTGTTTGGCTATATTAGCGTAGGTTGTTCACTGAGAAGTTGTTGTGTTCTGTTGTAAAGGAGACGCTGAAACAGAGATAACAGAAGGGGAAGAAAATTCAGTGTGCAGCTATTAGCAGGCTTCTTCCAATAATCTACATTTGGTGAGTCTCCTTAAGTCAGCGTTGTCTGTAGGGAGGAAATCCTGTGGTGCTAGAAGCTGTCATGGGGAATAAAACAAGCTTTTATTGCTGCATTAGTTAAAACGTTTGATGCTCTTTTATGTGGAAGTCATTGACATTTCTAAAAGTTATTGTTTGTGGTTCTTTAGTTGAAATGAAATCACCATCACTGCAACATTTGTTTCATTTGTAGAGAAGCCCGTTTTTTTTTTTTTTTTTTTTTTTTTTTTTTTGCTTTGCTTCAAAGCTGAAGATCAAGTTGTTTAAGCACATTAAGTATTTAATGTGTCACAGTTGTGGTGGTAATCGTTCTTCATTGCGAACAGAAATCTATTCCCTTGGGCGAAGAAACTTTCTGTACAGATAAAGAGACTGCATGCGTTGGTGTTCGATGGATTGTTGATGATAGATCTATATTTCAGATCAAATGCACTTGATTACCATCAAGTAAGCGCAGCTTCACCCCTGCAGCCACCCCACCTTACTCCACCCCATCCTCTCCCTCTTCTTCCTGACTTGAGTGATGGCGTTTATGATTCCTAATGACAGTCGGAACAAATCTACAGTAATGAGGTCACACTGGGTTCTTTTCTTTTTCTTTTTTCTTTTCCTTTTTTTTTTTTTTTGCTTCTGAAATCACCCTTCACAGCTCCGTACAGTCAACCTGCCTTTGAAACTCAGACTGGCTCCTGTATCCGAACTCCAGTCGAGCAGCATGGAACAGATCAATTGCTTACTCGAGGAGACCTCCCTGCAGCCAGAATGGAGGGTGTCTCTCTGAACATGTCTGCTCTTTCCCGGTATCCCAGAATTATCTCTTGACTCACTGGAGCTCGTATCCTGGCCTGATCTTTATGTGGCTTCTTAATTCCAAACCTAATTTTCTAAAAAAAACCTTTTATCTATGCATATTTATTGATGAATATATGTTTTCCACTGTGATAATTTATAGATATCTGACCCGTCTCACCTAAGATAAAGCATTTATCTATATAAAAAGAATAATCCAAAAAAGAAAAACATGAGAGAAATGTGTACATGCTTGTATGAGCACCCACCTCCACATAATAACACGTTATTTCTAGCTTGAGCAGGATGTCTGCACCAATTCATGATTTAGATTGGTCTGAGCCCTGTGCTCATGGAGGGCAAATTTGTGGATTAAAAGTGTGTTTGTGTGTGTGCAAACTTGCACTTGAGAGTGTGCCATCCTGTGTGTTAGCTTGCATACTTAATGTGTGTGTGTGTGCATGTGTGTGTGTGCTCAGTGATGTGGTTAGTAACGTGGAGACCTGCAGGAGACGGTCCGTGGAGAGAGCCTGCAGGATAATTGCTACAATAGTGACAGGTAGGACTTCCTCTGTCAGAGCTCCCTCAGTGGGGAAGCAGAGGAGGACGAGTGTGTGCGCCAGTGTATTTATGTGTGCGTCAGCCTCACTGGCCCTTCCTTCGATAAGCATTTCCCAGACAGGCTCCTTTCAGACGGTGGCAGACCTCCAGATGTTGTCAATTTCTATTACGTAAACATCAGGAAAGTACATAGAGCACAATTTAATCAATATGATGTAAATGTAAATGCCAGGGAAAGACCAATTAGGATTTCATTTCCCCAGCTTTAAAGTGTCATATAGTTTGCGACGTCGAGGTTTGCCTCAAGATCGCAGTGAATGCATTTAAGAACTTATCCCTTCTTTTGGAGCCATTGTCAGATGTGATTTGCATCGCATATGTCACACATCTGCAGATTGTCATCTCTGAAAAGCGCCGTAAACGATCTGAGCGTGTCCCCGCGAGAATGCATAGTGACATCCGTGGGGTTTCTCTCACATCTGGAAGTGTCTGCCATCCAAGTCACTCGCTAGCGCCGCTTCTGTTCCCTGGTCTCCTGCAGTCCGTGAAGAATTGGTGTCAGCACCTATCAGAGGCAAAATGCCTTTTCTACACAGAGTGTCAGAGCAGCCACAATCTATTAATCAACAAGCCGGCAAAGAAACAGATATTATTTATGTGTGTCTGTGGCTGTGTGTGTATGTGGGCTCAAGAGCAGCAGGCAAAAACTCATCTAGGTTTATTATTCAGTCATTGTCGAAAGGGGTCTCTAATAAGGGAGGATGCAATTATAAATGTCACGGGTGTTCTAATTGAAAAAGGAAGGAGCCTGTAAAGCATCTGAAAGTATCTTTAGGGGACGCAAAGTGCATGCTGATTACTTGACTTCAGCCGTAAAAGGAGCTGAAAACAGGCTACAGACTCCATCTCCTATTTTCTTTTATTTTTCCACCGTGTTGTCTTTTAACATAGCCTGTAAACCAGAAAACAGGTTTTTGCGATATGCAGTAATTGGCAACAGAATTCATCAGCTGCATTCAGTTGGAGAGCAAAGCCTCCTGGCGTGTTGATTTAGGCTGAATAACAGCAGTTGGTTTGTTGGGTTGCACTGTTGGCTTATCTGCAGGAAACGATCGATCAGGGTGAATAAACACTGAGCCAGCCAGGACCCCTGATGTTAACAGCATGGTCCTACCATGTGACAGACATGCTGCTTTATGATTGGCACTGCTTATTGGACATTAGAGTTTAATGATGTCATGGGTATCGTCATGTCGAGTTTACTGAGAGAGAAAAAGACTTGTTTTCTTTTTGACTGAATAACTCAGCTCAGTGTTACTCAATTTGTCCTTCAGAGGGATTAAGTAACTGTTACTGTGTATTAGACTATGTTTAATCTTATTAAACTTGTAGATGCTCATTATAATAAGCAACCAGTGTAAAAGAGTGAGTGATAAGAGAGCCAGAGTGCTGTTAAAACACATACTAATCAGTGCTCAAATGATTAGTTGGCTGACAGAACATTCTTGAAGCAGTTTTTCTCAATGATTAATCTTGGAAAAGTCCTCCATCAAACACCAATGCCAAACGTTCACTGCTTCCAGCTTCTTGAAAGTGCCAATATGTTGCCTTTCTGACTATTATACTCCTTTAAAAACTTGTTTTAAAATAAAGAAAAAAGAAAATTTCCCAATTTTGAGAATGCCTGACCAAATCTCATCAAGTAATGATTTATTAATGATCGGTTAATTATAAAAACAAGTAAGGAATTTTTTTTTTTTTGTTTTTGTTCATCTTTCTTTTATCTCAATGCCTTTGTAAAGTGATTTGAGTTGCCTTTGTGTGCAAAATGTGCCATACAAATAAACTTGCCTTTCCTTGACTAATAACAACCTGATCATTCAATTCAATTTAGAACAATTCAAAACAAAAGTCTCCTCAAGAGACTTCACTCAGAAAACAAACACCTTCCAGTGGAGTCCACTTAAGTACAATCCAGTTGCAGTTCTGGCCTGATAATTCCTTACTGAGAACAGTCGATAATAATGACTTAGTGGTCCAATCCCATTCACAAAGTAGTAAAAGAGTTACAGCTAATGGATCGTTGGATTATTCGATACTGAGCAGTAATTATCAGAAGCATTCTCAATATTATATCATGATATGGTATTTTTCTTTCCAACTGGTGGTGCCTGGTTTCCATCAGTAGCTCATGGACGGGTAATGAGGAAGTAAGGTGTCAGTTCTCAGTAACTGCTCAATGTGACGCACCACTTTGTGCTCAGGGACTCAAACAGAATACGTAATTGTGAAATAATGATTCAGCAATAAACGACTCCTTAGTTAATTTCCAATCAGTGCTGAATGAGTCAGAATAGTTTTGTTGTGTTCAGCAGGTTGGTTCAAAGTTAAATGTGGAGTCATTCAACTAATGGTTCATTCATAACTAATCGTTACCTAATGATTGATTATTACTGAACGGCCCAGACTGTTTAATTCACCCCCCCAACCCCTCCACTATGAATTATTACAAGAGTACCAATAAAGAAGTATTAATCACTAGCTATTAATATCTGATTTGGAGTTACACCTCAATAAATTGTTAAGTAGCAGTAAGTCTATTATTTCTTTCGCATTTGTTGCCTGGTACCAATAAATAGTTTATCTTAGTTTTTGGGGTTTTGGGTTTTCAACTGTTAGTCATTTAGTTTGAAGATCTTGGTTTTAAATTAAAGGATGGGTCAAAATGTTGACTACATTTTTAGAAAATATTGACAAATGAGTTCATAATTATGATCTTTAGTTGTTGTAATCTCTCCCCTTTTTTCATTTTAACAGTTTAATGTGTTAATTGTAGCTATATCAGATATTATCAGATAATGATGCTACCTTATGGGCACATTTTAGACCTACATTTTAACACCACGTGTTAGTCTCATTTAATATGTACAGACCTATAACTATGCAAATTACCCTGGCCATATCTAGACTGTGTGCAGCTGTGCTCCTGCAACCCAACCACTCCTTATTCCTCACCCTGACCACATTATCTAATAGCTAATATGTGCTTTTAACGTGAGATAAATCTTGTTCCCAACCACAATTTTTAACAAATCCCTCTAGGCAGGTCGATGGTCTCGGTTCCTAATGTTTGTTAAATATAACACTGTAACTGTTTACATTTGCGATTTTTTTTTTTTTTTTTTTTTTTTTTTAGACAATATGACTTTGACTGAGTATTTTTCTCATCCTATGTCTTCAAGTATAAAAGAGTCAAGTGGAACAAGGTTAAAAATCATATTTTGATTGGCTAATTTTGTGTTTTTCACCTTCATCGTTTGTTGTCTCAGCCATACTGAGCGTGAGTTGGAGAGAATAAGATGAAACCAGGAGCTTTATAAAAGCGACAGCAATATCTGTGAGCTGATTTACATTTTGATAAGCATCAGCAAGCAGATGCCAGATCTAAAGGGGTCACATATGTGTTTATATCATACATGTAATGAATATGCCTCTGCTCTGAAGTCAGCGTTGCAGCTCTTCACACACTGAGCTGGGAACGAATATCATTGTTTTTGTTTCTCTCCCAGGATTTTGACTGGAAAATGGGTTGCCATGCATCTTATCTGTCATGGGGATCAGGTGCATTTCCCTCTCTTTTCGTCTCCCTCCACCCCTTACCCCCCTCCTCCTCCCTCCACTCTCTACCTCTGATAGGTAGAGACAGCCATCATATGTGCAAGGGGAAAGTGATGGGCGGAATGGCAACTTTAATATCGGCACGATTGCCTGCTGATAAGGCTAACGGCTGTGGAGAGGCGTGAGCGTCAGCCCTCCTCTGCAATAAACACTTTCATTTTGTTTGGTTGGAGTGACAGATGGAGTGATGGAAGTGGTGAATATGGACGACCTGAGGAACAGTGGAGAGAGGTGGCTGATAGATGGAATGGATGGGGATGTTATTCAATATTAACAGATCAATCAGAGGGCGGTGAAATATGCATTTCGTCAACTATATACCCCCATTTGGCCAAAGAGGAAACATAACTGTTATTTGACAGCACTGGCTGCTGCGCTGCGTTCAAATACAAAACACTTTCAGCCTGCAGTGGGTGATTGGTCTCCTGATGCTAAATTCAGATTGCTCCTAACAATAACAACCCTGTCACATATCAGAAGAAAAATGAATATGTTTATTAATGACTTTAAGCTCTGATGATTTCATGATAATCATTTGTGACTGCGATTAGATTTAATTATGCTGCAGTTTTTAGCATATGGTGGAGAAAAGTAGCATTTTAATCAAATTATAGTCCATTACTTTTAGTTTTTGTTCAGTGCATTTGTTACACAGCATTAAATTTTTTTACTTGAATGTCTTCCTAGCTGTTTTTTTTTCTTCTCTTTTTTCTATATTCCCCTTCATTAGTGTGCATCTCAAGGAAAAGCAGCAATCTTCTCAATCACCCCTTAGACTGTTGATTGAAATGGCCTTTTCCTCTTTTTCAAGTCCCAGATGAGTTTTTGAAGTATGTCTCTGTTCATCAGCTTAACAGAGACGTTGATTAAAGTTTAAATCCAAGCACATTCACTTGTGTAATATTCTACGTGCTGTACTTTTTAAAAAAAAAAATAGCTACTGGTGAAGTACGTTAAATAACACAGAGTTTGAAGCTAACATGTTTTGTGGCCGTAATAAATGTACTTTATGTGAAGACATTTTGCATGTAAATTATCCTATTTCAGTCATTTACTTTTCATCTAGAATTTCTAAGTAACTGTGGTTACTGGTGTAAATCAAGGGTAATCAAAGGCTACAGTACTTCTCGATCAGCCACGACCAGAAAAACTGCAAAGCCGCTTGTGTGTTGGTTTACAGGTAACCGACAAATTACAGGTACACAAGATTTGCAACGCTGATTTGAATTCATGTTGTACATGGTGCAGGTGGTTCTCCGTACTGAGGAAGGTCACGGTAAAATTGGTTACGTCGCTGAGAATCCTTCACCATTTCAGCTTCTTGTTCCTTTAATTCCTTGCAAATGTTGAACACGCTCAACATCACAAAAAATAATTTCTGCAGATACATTTTGATATCTGAACGCAAAATACACCTAGCCTCATCGTCTGAATCACCTCCTGTGAATCCCTTTTGCAGGAAAGCTGAACACAGTGCAGAAACAGCTGATTCTTCCAAAAACATTGAAAATCACCTTTTAATTACTGTGTATTCTATTTACGCTAATATCAAGGTCCAATATATTTACATAATGTAATTGCATTAGTTATTGCTATGAAAAATGGGTATGAGTGTTGATAATATATGTCTTTATTCTTGTGGCCTTTATGTACAGTGTAGAGAGACAGGAATCTGGGACAGATGGTGAAGACATGGAGCAAAGGGTTGCAGGCTGGGAATTGAACCTGCAAACACTGTACATAAGCCACCTGCTTAAACCACTGAGCTATCCCTATATATTTGTACACTTTTTTGGGGGGAAAAAAAAGGTGCTTCCTCATAGGCTTTCTCTCTTAAAAAATGTTAAAAAACCAAAAAACCCCTGGCAATTCCCATTTTTGCATGATCACCTAAAACCTGTTGCCCTTTTATGCAATTTCAATCAAAAGCACTTGCAAAATGAACACACATGAAAAACCCTTTTGGCCATTTTCTCTGCTTGCAGAGCATCAGGTGATTTAGCTCTGTCTGATTTGGAAGCCAAAAGGATCAAATGAGTAGCAGGGATCAGATCTCACCATTAGAAATCAGACTAGATAGCCTCAGACAATGCCTATTAAAATGGCTGGAGAAGCTTCTCTGAAATAGGATCTGACATCTCTTTTCCACAGCCTGTCAGGAGTATTTGGTCGCTAATTTGAAACCTATAAAAACCGTGTGTGTGCGTCTGTGAGAAGAGAAAGAGAGCGAGTTCCAGTGGGAGGTTAATAGAAGAGGTGACCAAAAAGAGATGCTGTAGGCTGTTATCTGTACAGCCAGTGAGAGAACAAGCAATCTATTGGCTGGATTGTAGCTGCAGCCCAGATCCATCCAGTCACCTGCTAATGAGCTTGGCGAGAACATTGTATTTACATTTAAAGGGGCTGTTGTGAGACTGTCTTTCCACTCAGGTTGATTGGAGAGTTTTTACCTTTGATTCACAACTGACCTTCAGCTTTCTTTAGTTTCTCCATAAGACGGTTAATGTCAGCTTGTCAGTCAAACCTGAGCTGCTGCCGCTGTGACACGTATGTGTGTTGAATCCCAGCTAATCTTTCGTAGTTTGACTCATGATGTGTTGCGACCCCAGAGGGGTCCTCATTAGGACCAAAACGTAATGTGACCTTTAAGCAGCTTGGCCTTCTTCCACCACCTACACCCTCACCCAGCTGGGCCCAATTACCTCGCTCATTACCCCCCTCTTAAACAGCACCAGGACTGAGCAGGTACTGGAGCTAACTACAGACAGCCAACGTGTGACTAAATACAGGGGTGGCAACATGCACTGAAAATTAGATTCATTCTCCTCTCACTAGTGGCACAAGATGTCCTTTTTTTTCTTCTTTTCTTTCTTCTCTATACTTTAGACACTTTGAATGTATATTTGACCTTTCCAACCCTCCCTCAGCTTTCTTTCTGCTCCTTTTAGCATTCCCCTTAGAAACCCCTGGCTGACTCTGAAAATAGAAGACTTCCCCATAGCCTCTATGTTGATGGAGTGATAGGGTGATCAGTGTTTGCAGGGTCCTTAATAACCAGAGAGAGAAAAGGCGACAGAGAAAGACTGGGGGAGATGAATGATTAACCTAAAAGTAGTGTCCTTAATTAGACAGAATTCTACATACATTGAGAAGTGAGTGAAATAATTGGGATAGATTAAAATACTAATTAAACAGGCCCATTGCTGAATTTGGTGTGTGGGGTGGGGTTCAGCTCTTCAGGGTCATTTGCATAGCCTTCATCTGGGGAGATGGGATTTAGAGGGCCTGCTCTCCCTTCAACTCTTATTCTCCTTTTCCACATTACCAGTCACATTCACATGCTAAATTAAAATTATGCTTCTTTTTTTTTCTTTCTTGCACTCCATAATTTGTTGTAATCTATTTCGACCCCTTTGATTTTGTTTTTCAGTATACATGTTTCCATCAAAGTGAGCAAGGCTTGATTAAGCATGAGGAAGGAGGAAAAACTCGGTAAAACTGTGTGATCTTGAACGATGGATATTCAACATCCCCTCACTTTAGTATGATTTGCATGAGAATATCCTTTGTGAACAAAGCGTTGGAAATAGCATGCCATATTTGATTAGATCAGAAGATCTGAGGATCTGACTCTGGTGTTGTATTAATTACTGCAAGAACAAAGGCAGGAGCTCAAGTTATTGTTTTCTGTGGATCTACAAGTACTTCATCAGCTTTCTGGTGATCTTCAGACTGTCTGGATCATTGTGCGTAGCGTCATGGTAAATGTGTTTTAATTGCTTCTTTTTTGTGCATTTAGATTTACCCTGATAGCTGTATGGCTTTGGTGCAAAAATGTCAGTGCACTACTCTGTTAGAATGAGATAGCCTGGATATTTTTGTTTGTTTTTCCAGATTTTTGTGGTTAAAGGATGGATTTTGCAGACTGCAATGATTTCCTGAACTGTCATCTAGGGTCACCATGATTTCATGTGTGAAATTTTGACAATTTTTAAATGTACACACAGCCAAACATCTCATTTAATGTCATGACTGAGTCACAATTTCTTGTCTTCCAAAGCTTTAATTTACTTCCAAATGCTTGAAAATCTCATGTGTGCAAGTAAATGCTACATAGCATTTGTTAGCATTAATGCTAAGTTAACACAATCAACATACCTCCTAAAGCTTTAGCCATTATATTTACATTTAGCTGTTGTACTTACGAGTGCACCTTCTCTAACATTTAGCTACTGTATTCAAAATTGGAAATTGAACTGAATTCACTTGAACTTGAATTTGAAATTGAACTGAATCAAAAGAAAAAAAAAGTGGAAAAAAAAAAAAAAACTATGCCAAAATACAAAAGCAGTGTGTGGAAAAACCAAGAACACCAATAGGAGGGTAGATCAGGATCAGCATTTGATCCTAAGATCAGTATCAAATGCACCTAATGATTTGATTATCAATGATTGTGAGTAAATCTATCAAAGCAAATGTTTGCTGATCTTGAAAATTAATGTGTGTGTTAACACATTTGCCAAAGAGGAAAGAAATCAGATGTGATCTTAAAAGGGCAATCTTTGTTGTCCATCAAACTGGAATTTTTCTTTCTCCAGATTATTCACAAATGTGGAACATAAAATTCAACTGCCAGTCTCCCCAGAAATGGACATCCTGGCAAGTTCTCCCCAAGGTTTCGTTGAGCTTGATCAACATTAAAATTTATGACAATGCTATTTGAAAAGACTGAATCATTTTGGCTTTTATTGGAAGGGCTCCCAGTAGAAGGTTATTCTCCCTCAAAGGAAAATGCCAACTCAACTCAGCTGCCAAAGTCACATCTAAACAAACCCCAACATTGCTGGGACCATGTCCTTTGACGATGTCCGGCTACAGGACCTGCACACCTTGTACTCATTGGGTCTCTTATAAAATTCTCTGTAGGTCAAGTTATTTTTGAGTCAAATCTGAGGTCCCGTCGATACTCTAAAACATGTCATAATTATGGAAATGCGATAAGAACTAGGTCTGCCATCCAAAGAATAGGGGAAACCCAAGTACCAAGAAAATGGTGTCCACTGAGTGGCAGCACCAGTCCAAACGAGTCGTTTGGGGCTTTTGCAAGATTTTGAAAGCGACCTTGCGAATGTGGTTTCTTTCGAAGGTGTGACTTTGAGTCTTCTTCTCTTGATCTTCACTGTATGTTTCTGCCCATCAAGTGCTTAGGATCAAGTGCTAACACTGATAGCGTAACAAGTGGTGATCCTGTCTGCTTTGCCTGGAAGAACTGGAGGAAGCCCTAGTGTCTGCAAAGCTGGAGGAATGTGAGTTCAGCCCCCTTAAACAACATGCTTCTGGGGCCCTGTTCGAATCAATACCAGCCTTTTATTTTCCACTCATTCTGCAATTAGGTTCAAAATTCAAAATTACATGTTTAGTATTAGGAAAAATTATAATTTGGCCTAATACATGCAGACACCATTTTGTAGGTTGTCTGGGTTACATGTCCATTACATTTTAGATGTATTTCTTCACACAGCCACAAGAGGCTGAAAACTTTTGAAACATAAATATAGGTATAAAACCCTAAATAATAATCTATGGTGTCATTTTTTTTTTTTTTTTGCATTTATCTCCAACATTTTATTTTATTAATAACAGATAATTTGCCTTTTACATGAATATGAAAAACATGATGCATGAATGCACAATATCCTTTAGGTGATAGTTGTAATAAATTTAAAACACTACTTTTACATTATGATATGGGTCATGTCCACACATTTTATAGTTTTACGTAATTTCAATTACTTTCAAGTTTTACTTTTAGACTTTTAAAGAAAGTAAAATGTTTAAGTAACATCACTTATAAATGTAACTTATTGGCTGTTGAGACTCAGGGGGTAGACCACTCCTCCTCTCCTATTGGAGTTGTTTCCTTGATTTCCCAGCCTTGGCCACAGTACATGGCAGCCTCACATGCAGCCGTCACTTTGAATGAGAATATGGTCCTTTTTCACTTTAGCCTCCTTGCAAGTTGATGATTGGGGTAAAGCTTGGAATTTGAACCGGGATTTGGATTTTGATGTCGTAATTTATTGGCTTAAAATGCCCACGTTACAAATAATATATCGCATTTGCCAATTCCACATGTTGCTTTAAAACCAGGCTGTTTATTTAATGTTGCAAGGCTACAGCACAGCATGAATCCAAACCTTCAACAACCTGACTTGTTTGCTACGATCCCTAAATCTAGTTTCAGTTTTAAAATATTAGAGTTGTCAATGTGAGCGTGCTGGACACACATTTAACTCAGAGCACCTTTGTGCACAAGCAGACTCTCACGGCGCTGCCATGTAGAGCAGCTGCAGACTCTTTGCCTTATTATCTATCACAGGACTTGCTATCCACTCACTCCTAAATAGGTGCCTCCACAGACCTCTATCAGCTCTATCAGCCCTTAAAGGTATCCTTAAAGGTTGCCTTGCTTTGCTCCGGATGAAGATTTTCTGTTTGTGTGGGGGTTGGATCCTGACTGGGGCCGTTCTGTGCTGAAGTTTGCATGTTCTCCCCAAGCGTATGCGTGGGTTTTCTCTGAGTGCTCCCTCAGTTGAAAAGCATGTATGTTAAAGTTGATTGGTGATTCTAAATGTATCACAGTTGTTAGTTTGTAACAGTGCATGTTTATTTGTCTCATTTCTCTCCGTGTGATCTTGTGATGGGTTGGTGACCTGTGCACGGTGTTTCTCCTCACGCTTCCCTCTCCAGCGCTGTAAATGACGCAGGTATAAAAAAAAGCAGATGGATGAATCTGTGTGGGCTGGACATTTTCTCTGACCAGTTTGACATCTGACTCAGGCTGATGCATCCACTGCATCATTCTCGGTTTCACTGACCACTCGTTCTGCCCCGAGAACCAAAAAAACCTGCCACTTTGTCCTGCAGTGCTCATACTCACTTCGTACCTCCTCTGCTTTTGTCTCCCCATGCAGTCCAACAGAAGCAGCAGCTGGAAAAGGAGACGGGCCTGAAGATAGTGGAGGCTGGAGTTAGTGAAGTAAAACATGCTAAAAATATTCACTTTCAGCTCTGTGAGTTAGAAAAGAATAGGAAGAGGGGTTGTGCTATGCGTATGGGCACATAAAACAGGAATTATTCTCTGATTTCAACTTCCCTTGGCATGTACGTCACACCTGCAACTTCCGCTGTGCAGCCAAACACTAATCTTTTACAGTGATGCATTCCAAACACATATCCTTTTAAGTTGCCGCCGTGATTACTGTGCCCCTAATTCATTTCCTTTAGGTCCCCGAGGACTCTTATCACCACGGTAAATAAAAAACAACAAGACAAAGCCTGATGCACTTTATGAAACTTAGAGTGAGTGTTGATCACTGCCTCCCAGCTATGATAACCGGATTATCTTGAGTGCTGTCACTTGTCGAGATCCCTGATGCCATGGTGACATATTCATTGGAAAAAATTAGGAGGATAGCAGGAGGACTCTCTGGATGATGCAGATGAAAGGAGAGTAAATGTGTATTTATTCAACACTGATAAATATTCATATTTATCAAAGGTAAGGATCTAATCAAGCACCCACTGGTGCCTCATAGCCCTCTATGCTTGTCTGGTAAATGAATTTCTCTATGGAAATGAGACAGACAGCCTTAGACCCTTAAGCTGCCCTGATCCTGAGGCATGCTGGGAGCTAAGTGGATGTGGCCTATGCACTGCAGGACAGTTGCTAATAGCAACAGCCATCACACGTTGCGCAGACATGATCATTTTCCCATGTTAGTACCCTCAATACTGTCTCCTTTTTGGCGTCAGAGCCTTTCTTTGCCCGTCTTCCTCCCACTTATCTTTTTTAGCGCCACAATTTCTCTCATCTCATTCCACATTGTGTCTTTATCAGGTTCCCCTTAATAATCTCTGATTCATATTTCTTCCTTTTTATTTTCACTGTCACTTTTGTTCTGTCCTTTTTCTTCTTCTTCTCGCCCCCTTTTCATCCTTTTATTCTCACTCGCACTGATTCCTACATTTAGCCAGCACTGGTACAGGGATGTGTTTGTCATATTGGGCCTATTTGTAGATAATTAACCGCAATAATAGTCTCTCTGCAGGAGACGGGGTGAGGGAGGGAGGAAAAGAGAGAGGGAGGGAGGAAAGGAAGAATCTTTTCTTCCACCTCATGGGGAGAAAATCTGCACCAGACTGTGTTTGTAGATGCGTGGTTAAGGAAGTCCTGCATTTTCTGTGCCGCAAATAGTGAGTTGGCAAAGTACAAATCCTGGAAACTCACTCAGGCTTGTGAGCGACAGCTCTAACGTCGATGTGTTGATGTCACCGGTTTGTGTCCAAGAAGTGGAGAGTTGAGGGTAAGTTGGGGGAAAATGGTAGCTTTTGATGAGAGAGCCTGTGAAGTGGGCTCTTCAAATACATTAGTTTAAAAGGTGCTAAACCAAAAGCACGCTTTCAGTAAATTTGCTCTAAATTGACCACAGTTATTAGTGAATCTATGCTAGAGGTTGCAGAGAGGTTCTTCTTTCGTCTGCTTATTGGTGGCAGAAATAGAGTTGTACTGGATGAAATTGCTCTATGAATCCATTAGTGGTATAGAGCAGGAAATTAACCAGTACTAAAAAATGTTTTACCTCCATATTCTTTCATTCTCACTTTGTGTATAGCCAGAGTGGTTTGTATCATTAAGTCTTATCACTGACAACTCCCCCCCTCCTTGGTTTTTATTTAAGAGGTGACAAATGACAAAACAGCTTAGGAAGATGTCCAGATAGAGCGAACGTCAATACTAGTAGATGCAGACGCAGATAAGCAAATGTCAAAGCGGGGAGGAGGAGACATGGGTCGATAAGTTGAGAAATATCTACTCCATTATAGATTGCATGGAAGTTGGCTTACCGAAGAGGAAAAGAAAAGAAAAAAAAGTAGAGAAAATATTACTGTTCTTACAAAATCCCTCTGTATTTGAGACATAAGCAGTGTATTTTCAGAATATCTTTTTTTTATTAACATCTTTCCCCCAAGAGAGAGCTACAGTCTTATGGAACCCAGCAGGTGGATGGAGGTCATGAGTCAGTGAATGTGTTTAAAAAAAAAAAGTGAAAGGAAGAGATGAATTGAAGTGGAAGAAAAAGTCATGGTTGATGTGGTCCAGCATTTACTTGCTGCACTGTATGTATTCACACTGGACTGAAGCCACGCGTAGCAAACATGTTATTACCACACACTTACAGTTCTAAGTGTGGAAAATAAACCCTGGCAGATGATGCCACCCTTTCCCCTGATGTAATTGTTCCTCAGAAGCTCTGTGGCCGTCTGTTCCTCCTCGTGACTTCTTCCCCTGAATCACATCGAAATCTGTGGATGGCTGAAAAAAAAAATCCAGAGATGCTGCATGACAGGTGAGAAGAGAAATAAGGGGATAAAATAAAGGCTTTGAAGGAAAGTGGTCATGTCAGTCTCTGCTTTTAGAAAAAGACTGAAAAGTTTTTTTTGTTTTTTGTAAAGCTCATCATGTATGGAAGACTATAAATCATAGCTTCCAGTGCTCTGAAAAATTGCACAAATGACCTTTAAATCTTAATGCTTGTGAGGTGATATTTAACCCCGAAAAATATTATCTAAACTAAAATATTTCTCAGTTAATTAGAGTCTTAATGACCGCCAACCTGCCCTGTGATTAAAGATCATGTAAATATTTGAACCGACACTCCGAGGCTTTCCTCTAGATTAAAAATTCAATAATTGAAAAAAAAAAAAAAAAAAAAACATCTGTAGACAAAAGCTGAGATTTTAGAGCATTTTCCTAGTTTTGTAATCTCTTCATGCTAGTATTTTCAAATAAAAGACATAAAGACTTCTATTCCACCACCAGTCTCACTGGATGAGACATTTCCCTTGTGATTAAGTTCGCAGCTAAAGTGAGATTCATTGACATTTTGACAGCGGTCTTATGTTCGGGATAACTGCGGCAAACTGCTTATGTGAAGAGGCACTCATTAAGCATAGAAATCCCAGAGCTGTGTGTCAACTGATTATTCAACCACTAAATGTAAATCATGTATGGCAGACGGGGAGTCTCTGCACTGTGCACACGCGTGTTGTTTGTGCGTATGCATGCACAGATGTGCAGTTTATGGTATTAATGTATGTGTGACTGCATTGTCTCGCCTTAATGGATACTATTAGTGGTTCTCATAGTTTTGATGTTTTTTTTTTGGATACTGATTAGATGCCTGATTATTTAATGTTACCTTGATTGATTTCTAAATGATTCCCCATTTAATTTCTATTCAAAAAGTCGATGCAGGTGAAGTAACACCACGATTCCATCATGTCAGTCTCAAAGAACAAGGGAGGAAAATGGCAGTTTTATGAATGCTGAAAGCTCATGTTATCATCCTAATCAAATGACAAAGTGCAGAGACACAGAGGCAGAATTAATTTCAGAGAAAGGTCACATGTAATGATGACCTCCCTCACAATGGATGTGAAAGCTTTCTTTCCAATATCCTGTGCAATAATTATTGTGGTGTGGAAATGCGCTGACAGACTTCCTTGAAAAAATACTTAATAATCGTCCAAATGTTTTCAATTTGGACAACTGAATGTATAATGTCAGGCTCACAGCAGGCTGGTCTGCAGGATGTTTCACGCTGAATATTAGTCCTTCCAGAGCAAACTAGCCTTTACTAAGTGTATTTGCTGAAATTAATCTTCTATAAAAATATACATGTTAACCTTGCAAATACTCAATGTTTTACACTCCTGTGTAAACAGCAATCATTCTACTTCTGACATATTCTGTGGTTTGACTTCCCCAGCCTCACAGAAATATCTGAAGTTACTACAACCTCTAATAAGCCCCCATATTACACAGTGGAGGCATGCAAAGTGTTACAATTACATGTTTGCACAACATCAATTTGCTTCTTCTCCGTTGGTTGGTTGCATTGGTTACCAGAGTGGCTGTGACGACACCAGCGTTCCTGTGAAAATCTCCAAAATTGTACATTCATGTCATTCACAGGACCACAAACACAAAGTACCACTCAGGTGATCCGGGGCTGTCCAAGCTGTCATCGTTGTCCGAGCCAACCCAAGTTGTTTCGCTGCCAGGGCTCAATCAAACTAAAGCTCGATAGGGCTAAAACATTAGTTTTAAAAGTGGAGAATAATGAAAGAACAAAATGATGAACTCTTTCTGAAAGAGTTGAAAGAGTTGTGGTGTTGAGCAGTTGAAATTTCACGTCCACTCTGACGGAGCTGCTGATTTGCTTTCCAGATGGAACGAGAAAACATCCTGAAACATGGAACATAACAAAAGGCTTCAGAGGATCGAAACACATAAAATGTGATATCTCAGGAAATTAAAAGAAAAGAAAAGAAGAATTAAGCTCATGACATTGTAGGTGCGAGTGTTGTTGCAGATAGAGGCTACCTCAGTACCGCAGAAGATAACGTTTAAGGGGGCAGCGCTCACACTCACCCAGATTTTCAGATCTGTGCTTTTCCAGTCTTTGCTGCACTAATGGCTCCCTCCAGTTATTTCAGGCAAATAGCAAAGTAGGCAAAATAGACAGGATCATAACCTGTGTAGCCATCACTGCTGATCTTTTCCTTGTCGAACTGATGGGAACATATCCTGGGATTTCTTGTGCGGTTTTGCATGTCAACATTCTTCCCAGTTTGTCCTTCCTTTCACGCCGAAATCGGTGCCTTTCATCTTCCCTGCCCAGAGAGGTCTTTCAGCCACTTTCTTCATTTCACCTCAGCCATGAAGGGATAGATGTGTAGCTTCTTTGGTTTGGATCTATGTGATTTACACCGCAGTAGTGAATCATGGTCATGGTGCTCAGGTAGCCCCTAATACATGCCTCATGTCATGGTTCCTGCTTCTTGTTTTGAACTTTAATATGACGCTGTTGTTGGGCTGTTGAGTATGTCCTTACACCTGCACTGTGAGGTGGTAGTCCAAAGTTACTTTGGCTGGTTTTTGCCAATGGGAGGGACAGGAAACCATGACAACTCGATGATGCTTCCTTGACATAATCACATATTCTTTCTGATGAAACTGATGTTTGAACAAAAAAAAAAAACTTTTAATGCTTCTTTTGTCTTTCTGTGTTTGTATTACAAATTTGATAGAATTTGTGAATGTAATTTTACACGTCTCTCTTTTATGTTATACTATATGGTAGTAAGATCGAGCAACAAAAACAACTTTTGTGCAGTCACCCCTTAATGTATTCAATGCAATCCAATATCTCCTGGTGCAGAGAAGATCACATTAAATTTGCATTTTGTTTTGATGGAAAAGTTTTCCTCATGAATATTTATTTCCATATTTTTTTTTACCATGAAGTATCAGTGTGTTTTGCTTTCCTTTAATCTAACAAAGCCTTCATATTGTAGTGTATGCCACTTGTGCAACCACCAGCAACTGTAATTTCGCCAAGCAAATGGGACATATCATTTCAGAGGAGACTTCAAAGGAAAACTAAACTGACCATTTCCTACCAGAGAGAAAGGACACGCAGGCTGAAATAAATGTGACAAGACTTGTGCAAATCGATTCTGTATGTGCTTTACTTCAAAACATGTTTTCGCATGTTTGTTCTTCAAACTGTAAGAATCACAAGATAAGAAAAAAATAATTTTTATGTTAATTTCAAGATTGTTTATTCCTGTCCTTAGAGGAAATGAGAAACTTGCTTGCATTGTGGAATGTATGCTGCCTCCCTTCTTGTGTTGTGTAGCGAGTACGAATACAGTAAGTGTGAATTTTAAGTTCGTATCAGTCAATCAGTTGCTCATTGGCCCTCAGTTGCCTTTTCTACATTGAGAACCTAGCCAAGCATCTTCAAATAAACAATGCAATAAATAACCCAATATAATTAGAAAAAAAAATTGCCATCTATAAAATTTTCAACAGTACACGAAAGCCAATATAACTGTTCTAAAAGTGGCTAAAATGCCATTACTGTGGCAGATCTGGATGTGAAATGTCATGTTGGAGCAGCCCCACTGTGTCTGCAGCCCCGAGTAACGCTGCCTCTTTGGAGACTCCAGCTGCCTCCCACTGATGAAAGCCCATCCAGCAGCTCCGTTCCTCGGCAACCTTTTACCATCACCTGACCTTTGGACTGCAGAAATGCCTTTGATAACATGCCATGCAGTTTGGTATTTGCCTTCCTCTATATATCATGACGTGTGCTCTCCCTTGGGAAAGGCTGCTCTTGTCCGTTTTTAATGAGTGTCAGAATGTAAAGTGTTTACTCTCTTGCTTCTTATATATTCTGCCTTGTCAAAGATAGTTGTGGCGACTGCTGATAGTTAACTGATGTTTTTGCTCTAGTTGAAGAGCAATTTTAACATTTTCTACTGATTGGTTGGCGGAAGAAAAAGCTCAAAGCCGAATAGTCTTAAAGGTATTATATAGGTTAAGGATGGAACGGTTACTGAAATTACGGTAAAATTTTATGGTGAAATTTTACGCGATAATGATTACTGTCCATGTTTGACTTAATCTCATTATCGCGGTCGATTACCGGGATATGAAATATCAGCCTCATTCACGTTTCACGAGCGACTATTGTCACGAGCGACTGGACATATTATTGTAATTCGTAGAAGTAACTGCTTCTTTATTTGCACATTTATACTTATTTAAGGTTCATCTTAAAGTCCAAAGTTATTTCGTTTGAAGTTGCACTATAGTTTTTGTTCCTGATAATCGTTTGCATATTTTGACCTACTATGGTTGTTTAAGTGTTCATTAAAACTTGCACCAGAGAAATAAGCTTTGTTCCTGTAATTTATTTTGTGATTTTGTGAAATTATTTTAATGTATGTGTTTGTTGGACAATTGCACAGCAATTAAGAATACCGCGATAATATCGTAAACCGTGATAATTTGGTCACTATAATCGAGATATCAAATTTTCCATATTGTTACATCCCTAATATAGGATTAGATCAGATTACAGCAGAAATCCAGGGACGACATCTTTTTCGCTATCATAGATAGTTAAATTGATTGAACTGCTGGCGCACAAACCCAAAGGTCTTGTGTATGGTGCTCCATTCTTATAACTATGTTCTTTTTCCGCCATCTACACCTCCAGATACCTTTTGGATAAAGAAAAAAAGAATTGTTTTCTGTCAAACTTGAGCATTAATGCATACTCTTTGTATAACTCTTTGGCATTTGTGATGCTGTGGCCTCTGTCTGTGGAGGAGTTTGAAGACATTTGGTCCTCCTGTCGTGGAATTCTCCCTTTATTTTAATGACAAAATAAAATGGTGAGTCAGACACACAGAAGCTCTTAAAATTTGTTGAGTTGACAAAAAAAAGCAGATGTTTAATCACTTAACATTTTTGATTGCTGAGACAAAAGGAAAGATGAACCACTTTACCCTGCTGTCCTATAACAATATCCCAGTGTTGTCATTTTTAACATCAAGTAGGTCAATGAGAGCTTTGAACTTGTACAGTTGATCTGAAAGTAACCTTTTTGCAAAGTCCCTCAAGCCATTATTGTCCCACCGCCATGCATTGACCGTGAAAATGTTGCTCTTTGGGTTGACGGTATCACCCCTCTATGGCAAGACATGACATCTGGTGCCGAAATGCTTCCTCCATTATGTTCATCCCACATGAACTTTGCACAGGATACATTTTTCTGTAATGCTTTGGAGAAGAAAGTCCTCCTATATTTCCATTCACAAAGACCAGATCTGTCTTTGGTCTCCGTCTACAGTTTCAGGTCTTCTTTAAAACAGCACAATGTCCAATTCACATTAAAATGTCGTATCCCATGAAGCTGTGTCGTTTCAGAGGTGCTCATTCCCTTATCACGTCTGGTTTCAGAGTTGGCCGAGGCCAAACTTCTAAGCTTCAGTGCACAAACCACTGAGTTAAAATGGCTTCCATCCATCATCTATAGCACTTATATGGAATTGTATTTTATTTAAGAGCTGGTCTTACCTAGAGGAAGTTAGGCGTACTTTCACTCCATGTTCGTTTTCACTATGACAGATTAAGTACAAAAGCACCCTATAGACACTCACACGTTGCGTTAGATCTGAAGGTTAATGTGTCTGACTCCTGCTGCACACTGGATTTGTAGAAATGAATAGAATTTTTTGATAAGTAGTGTCTTGGGTTTGTTTTTTGTTTTTTTTTTTTTTTTTTTGTTGTTTTTTTGTTCTGGAAAGTCGTTGACTGGCAGCTGCCAGCGGCAGCAGTGGGGTTGAGGGCTGGGTGCCTGGGAGAGGTTGAGGGTGCGTTGCTGGGGGAGCCTGCAGTGATCACAGCTGGATAGTATGGCAGAGGTTTTAAATGTCAGCGATGAAGGGGGATGCGGTTGCCATTTGGCCTGACGAGCTGCATGCCAAGGGACTGGCAGCGGGATGCTGGGGCAGGGTGCTCCCAGTTCCGGCTGCAGAGCTCTCACCTTCTGCCATTTATCATGCGGTCTCTTGCCTAACGCATCTGGCACCTTAGCACTGACAGCAGCAGGGAAAAAACTCTTGCTGCAGGCTAACCAGCGGACCATAGTAATCTTTTTAACATCAAAATAAAATTAGGGCAGCTGTACTTAGTTTGGCTACATTCAATATTGGAAAAACAGTTATATTTTAGAAAAGTTGAGTTGTTTGAGAGCTAGCAAGATTCGCTGAAATGAATATCATCTCATTGTAATGACAGAGTACAGGTTCTTAAATAGGATTAAAAATAATCCACTTACTCTAACAGTCATGCCGAAGGGTGTGATATTCAATAGAAAACACCCATTTCAAAATGTAGTCTAATGTTCCTCTTGATGTTTGAATTAGTCATAACTGTCTTTCTAGCAAACACCACAATTTGAATGTGTGGTTGCTGTGAAGCAGCACATTAATTATCACTCAGTGAGCACAATATGGAAACAGCTCTGCTCTCAGCAAATTAAACGTAATCAACTGTCATATCATCTTTTATTGACTTTAATTGACTTTAATTGTGAGTCCTGCTGTAACTGTTGGTTACTTTCTGCATGGCAAGGTCAACTAAATTGCTTGATGAGCTGTTATGGTCTTTAATATGATGACCTTGACTAAGAAGGCTGTGAGAAGTTCCTGAATTTGTGTGGGTAAAGCATGAAATGGACCACTGTTCAACCAAGCTCACAAGATCTAGTGTCTGTGTTCACTGCTTAAAGATATTACAGCCTGGCAATATTCATACGTGACATTAGATATTCACATGATGTGAATTCAGTATTAATATACTAAATACACACACAATTATAGATATAGGATTATCAATAATATGTTAATAATAATAATAATATGTTTGTTTGTGTGTGTATATGTGTTAAATATGACCATGATCTGACAATATCACTGGTCAGCTATATATATATATAAAATGATATTTTCTGTGCAATGTCTCCAATAAAATGCCCCTACAAAGCCCTTACTACACCAGCCTAGCATAGTCACTGGATTAATACACCTGGTTTAAATGGCAAAATAAAATGTAAATTTACCTTGTGTTTTGTTTTTGTTTTTTACATTATATTTGATCACACTGGGATTCAGGATGTATTATAGCTGAAAATATTCTGTGGTTATGACCGTGTCTTCTTCTCTAAAAGAAGATTCCTTGTCATCGATGGCAACACCTGACATTCAGTTTCTGTTGACATCAGGGGTGAATGATCTCTGGAACTGGATATCTTTACTTTGAGGAATTTCAGGCTATGATACCACCAAATGGAACTAGTCAAGTGAGTGATATGATAGTCACCATAAAGTCTAATAGACTATATTATATACCAAACTCTGACTGTAGTGGGCCGTGGTGCTTGCCAAAATATAGTTCCTTTAATGTATCTGTCCATTGTTGCATTTCATTTTACATTTTTTTACAAGTTAAATTTACAAGTCACCACATGTAAATAAGTTATTAGGATGTTCATTTTGTTACATAGGCTACATGCATCAATCCAGTTTCAGTGACTATGCTAAGCCAGGTGAGTGAGACAAGGCTGTTGGGTCCACATACAAGGGAGGGTTATACACCCTGTTATCAAACTCTGCGACTGACAGGAAATGAGCAAATTCAGGTCTGTAAATCCTTAATTAAAACCTTATTTCTAGCTTTTACATTACATTTTAGACCATCCAATGGATTTATGAAGGAAATAAAAAATTCTAAATAATTTTGAGATGTGCTTTTCTCAAAACTGTACAGGAAATGAAAAAAAAAATTGGAGATATAGCTATTCTAAACTAAATTATCAGTCAATCAAACTTTATGTGTATACCACCTTTCAAAAAGCTTCTGCAACACAAAGTGCTTCACAGAATTAAAACAAAAGCAGCAGACATAATTATTTTAAAAAAAAAAACAGCAGCAAAGTAAATACAGTCACACTCATAGATACATATGTTATGCAGACACTCACCAACACACACGTAGACCCATAATAATTAGAATTATGATGGAACAGAAATGGAGGAAGCACCATCTTTAGTCTGAGAGTCAACACTGGAGATTTAAAATTAGTAATAAAACCCTTAAAATGTGAACAAATCATAAATTCAAAATTATAAAACCTCACTTAAAAGCTAGAATTTTAATAAAGGGAATGGAGTTGAGTAAAGGAGGATGTTATCTCTTTCTTATTTGTACCTACCTGTTTTGACTAGTAAATACTTGCTGTTTCTAACTGCACCGGATATCTGAGTCTTATTTGGCACTTATGCCATAAACTGACATTTTCTATCCTTCGTGTTATCTTTCATCCTAATCTATGATGCAATCATTGCAGCTCCTACACGTTAAGGTAAAAAGCTGCAGTGAAGATCAGACGTTAACAGCGTTCGGTGAACTGCAGAAGCTTCCTGCTGCAGTGGGATTTTTGCTTTACATATCACAATCATGCTCATGTACACGGGGTTGCAAAAAGGCTTATTTACATTCACGAGCTGGACCATCATAGCAGGTGTTTGTTGCAAATAAACAGCAAACACCCAGCATGGCACAGGCGCATATCTGCAAAGGAAAAAAACAAACAAATAATGAGAAAAAAAACAGGATTAGCTCATGAACAGTAGCTTCGACATATAACCTGCAACATGAACAGTTTTAACCCAAACAGCCATGAAAACTGGGATGCATGTATTCGCAACAAGCCTAAAAAGATGTTGTGGAGTTATTGATCAATTCAACCTGATTGATGCCACAACTGATGCCTAGAGTTGAATCTAAAGCTGTCTTTGTGTATGTTTTATCCAAAGCATGGACAATCACATGAGCAAAATTATCTCTTGGTTTCTTTGGATTAATCTGTATTGTTCTGTGTCACTTTTCACAGCTTTGTCAACATTAAGGTCCAGTGGCAGAATTAAGTTTCATTGTTGGAATCTCAGCAAGTCGAGTCTTCAAATAAAAGCTGCTCAGTGTAATTATATTTGTAGGTTAAAAAACAAAAAAACCCTAGATTGATTATGTGCATTTATAATAATGAACATCTATGTAGTATTACGTAACCGAAGCCATCAAAATCTTGACACATACGTAATTAATTCTGCCTTCAGAATCTCTGAACAGCCATACAAACATATTGTTTAGGGCTGGTTGTGGTCTGAAGCGGTGTGAGCTTCAAATGGGCAGCTGATACCACACTACAGCCGTGGCTGCAGCCTCATTAGGGATTCACAGAGGTTTCTCACCACAAGCCCCGCTGCTTGGTTTGGCTCGAGGGCAGACTACTCTTATAAAGCTGCTGCAGCTGTGAGACAGACAGTGAGACATGCGAGTGAAGCTGTGGCGCTGCCCAGGCCGTATCAGCTCTGTCAATGCAAAGAGTGGTTTTGCAGCGCGAGGCCCCTGACTCCCCCCAGCTGATTGGTGTGGCTTCATTAGCATGGGCTGCGGCTTTCTCTGATTAGCAGTAATTAAAGACAGAAATGAGAGTCCTTGCCTCCAGTCCAGGCACAGCCAGTGCCTGTCAAGTGTGATCGCTGTGGAACAGATATAGCGGTCCTGGCTTTGTGCCACTCCACGCATCACCCCCCCACCCCCTTTCTCTTTTGTTGTGGCACGACTAACACTGGAGTAGAGGTATGGGTTGGTGCTGGTTGTGCCAAGTTACCCCCAAACTAACCCCCGGGGTTACACACGCACACACGCCTCTCCCTGAGGGCACATGCTAGACCGGTGTTGTCATGGTGACAACAGGGGAAAGTGCTTAATGAAGACGCTTATGAGAATTTATGAGGCTGTGGTAGTGTGCATTTACAGGGATATGACCCTTAGCCCATCACGCACCGCCTCCTGTGGTCCTACATCTATATCTTCACTTACACAAGTTGTAGCTGATCATCGTGGCGTATGCTCAAGCAGGTGGCCGCAATATGCTGCGAGTCCTCAAGCACCGCGGTACAGCTGGAGACACGTGGCACTGGCTGGCCAATAAACCTAATGCAAAGTGATCAGAAATGTTTATCGTTTTCATTTAATTCAAACTAGCGGAATAATTATCTTCTAATGTCTTGAGAGACACTATCATATGGGCAATTTAAATAAAATTGTATTAGAGAGGCTACATGCTATAAGCAAAATCTAATTTGGCATTTTCAGACAATAAAAGAGGCTGAAATCTAACAAAAAAAAAAAAAAAGCTGATTGCCGTTATGTCCACATGCTGGTTGGACTGGATTCATACGGTGTCTACCAATGACCTCTGTCAGTGCAGCTTAAACTCTGGCTGCAGTTTCATTCTTTCCTTAGAAAAATGCTCTCCATTATATTTGTCCACAGATGGACTATCATATACACAAAATATACAACCCCAGAAATATGTCATGGCTGCAGAGGAATACCAGATCAAGAGTCCTCAATAGTTTATGGTGCAAATTCCTGCAATTAATTTGTTCTGATTGGTGTCAGATTATAAAACCATTCATACCATGTGAACTTTCTGTTATCTACATTTTATGCAAATGCTGTTCATTTTTTTGATTCTAAATCAGTAATTTACTGAATACAAATTTTTGGAAAGAAAATCAATCAGATGGAAATTGTTAGCCTTTTAAACAATATGTCTAATCGACATGTAATCATGGCTGTGACCTCGAATAGCACCGAGGCAGGTACAGTATAGATAATGGTGCGGATAATGACTGGACATGCAATCCCCTGCAAAACAGTGCTTATAAATATATACAGATGAAGGCGATATGCCTGATTTACCTTAGATTGTATGGAAATTTAACTTTATTAAACATAGATTGAGCAAACATTCCAGTAGAGGTAACATCCAAACAAGTTAAAACATCTTTGGCCTTGGATCCTACAACTACTCCCGCAAAGGGAAACAACTTCCTGCTAATTTCTGTTTGAGCTATTTCTCATACAGAAGGACTAACTGTTTTATCCACTTCTAAATGTAGACATAAATACTCAACATTTCTTTTCATGTGAACTGGAGCACTGCTGTTTGGCAAAGGAATGGAGAGAACTTCAGTCCAAAAACCTCAGTTCCTACAGTAAAACATGGTGGTGGAAGCATTATGCTGTGTGGAGCTGTTTTACTGCTTCAGAGACGGGAACCTCGTTTGTGGTACATGGGATCTTGAAAAAAGAAGATTATGTTGAAGTTCTAAAGAGTTATTTAAAGAAATGAGCTCCCTGTTAAGGTCGCTGCAGGGACTTTCCAACTAGATAATGACCCCAAACGTGCATTGTAATTTGTCTAAAATATTTTCAAGGAGACCAAGTCAAGGTTCTGGAGTGGCCATCAGAGAGATATCGTTCCTGTTGAGAATCTGTAAAGGCAGCTCAAAGGTTAATGCCAGAGTTCAGAAACAACACAAACCAGATGAGCTGGAACAATTTTCCATGAAAGAACGGGCTAAAAATGGCTAAAAAAAAACTATTAAAAAGGGCTCAAGAAACATGTTCCAACCCAGTTAGAAACTGGAATAAGAGATTGCTGTTACTTGTGACTCACCAGAGCTACACTATTGATTATGAATTGCCATAATGCTAATAATTTTGGCCCCTTTTTTTGTTGTATGTTTGTTTCAGTCGAACACAATACCTTTATTTAGCTTAACAAGGATTTTTATTTTGTTCTTTTGGAGCCAAGTAAACAATGAACACTTTTGATTATGGTCATTTCCAACTGTATGTCCATGGTCTCCACTAATACTGTCATTTCTAATTCCAGTTCTGAACTGTGATTCAGCTGTTCAGAAAATATTATTTCAAAAATCCCTGACTTTGGTAAACAGTACTTTTGCTGTAATGATGTTCAGAGGCAGCCGGGACTTTTCCTTGCACATGTCAAAGTTGTGCAAATACTTTAAAGATTATAATTGCTCTGAGCAGTACTTGCAGATCCTGTGATCAAATTTTAAGGTCGCTGACGTCTTCTTTCTGCATTAAATTGTCAGCTCTTGGATTGAGATTTGCTTGTGTGACCAGTTCTGCATAAACTGGCTGTCACTTGAAATTTAGTCCACTTCCAATTGATTTTTTGAGACAGTGATATGTTTAAAATTATCTGGGGATTTACGTTTTTCCTTTACAGACTTATTCCACACACTTCAGTTGCCAAGTGAACACCAGACCCCAGATGTATGAGGTTTAAATAAGACATACTTCTCAAGAAGTAATCTCGTATAAAACCCCTTACTCAGTTTTATGGATTAAAGGTACGTTCTCTTCAGGTTTGATTGGGGGGTGGTTCTTATTTTTTTAAAATTATAAAATGATTTTATAAAACTCGTATTTCATGTAACATTTCTTTATGCATATCGAATTTACCTGTAGTCATGGGTTTAAAAATTTATCCATGTATCAGGATTTTAAAAATTACAGAATTATAAAATTAACTGACCTTTATAGATTCAAATGCTGTTAAGCCCAATCAAGATGCCAAACCAGAAAGGTTTCCAGAAAAATCACATATGTATCATGGCAAAGATGTTGATTTGACTCCCGACAGCTGTATCTGCCAATCCTGTTACAATAACTGGTGGTATTTATGTATGGGAAGCTGGTGCAGGACCGTGGCAATGTACCTGCATGTTATAGTCTGCTTTTACTGACATGATTGACATTTACAGAAGCAAATAAAGTGGCTCAATGACAAAACTTTATTCTGCAAAAAAAACAACTTTAAATTTTAAATTCTTGAATTGTGCTTGAATTCTAACTTTGGAGACTGTGAAATTCCCATTGTGCCATATTCCAGCAGATGCAACACAATAAGCAGCTTGACGTTTGAGCTGTTTTCAGAAGGACTCAGGTGGTGTCACGGGAGCACATCCTGTTAAACTCAGTCTGTGCTCCCCTCTAAACACCTCTCTTTGTCCCTTTACCGTCAGTCTCAATGTCAGAGTCTCCCAGCACACTATGTCTCCTGTGACAGGGGTTTTAATTATTAATGCTACCTTTGACTACTTCTGTTATTCCACAGCAGACCACATATTCCTGCCTTCCACCACTCATGTGTGACTTGATGTATCGTCTCGCCGTTTCACCGTGCCTCTGAAAATTAATTGCAGTTTTATCTTTCTTTAAAATAAAAAAAGGTAGAAAAAGCTCGCTCAGGAGCACAATAAGTTAAGAGCATTGTGGATTCTGTTCAAACAAAATAATTAAAACCTCAAAGTTTTCTCATTGTTTTGACGTTGGGCCGCTTGGATAAAATTTGTTATGGTCGTTTATCTTTTCACTCTAATAGAATTAAGTGGTACCATCAAATACTTTTCCTGATTTTTTTTTTTTTTTTTACACATTTGGATCAATGCTGTGGACATGGCCATTTTATTTGGTGTCAAATGACATCTCACCGATGATATAATCTTAGCTTAGCTTCCTTTATTTTGATGGGAATTTTATCAACCATTTCTAGTTTACTGTTTTGCTGTTGTTTTGATTTTATTTTTAACATTGCTACAGGCAGAGAGAGTCACTACCATGAGCTGAAACCAGAAGGAAATTGAAGCTACATCTAAATAAAGACCAAACAAAGCTGAATTAAATCAGGTGAACTTTGTCAAGAAACTTGACCCGTTTGTCAAGTCTGGAGTGGGCTCATCAGCTGAGGAAAAGGAAGATCAGAATTTAAATTTAAAGCTGCACTTCACAGGAGGAGAAAACTCAGACGGCTTTAAGTGATAATAACTTGGCAGCCGTGACCAGACATGGCTGTTAAAGTGTTCAGCTGCATGAAGAGCAATACTCACAAAGTTTGGATGATGGCCTTTTCAAAATACAAATGCACAAGTGCTAAGGAATGGATTAAATAGTGCTTGTCGTCCTTAAAGTCAGCTGTAATTGTCAGCATTATGAAATATCTCAAATCGCCTAACACCCTCCTCCTCCTCCTCCTTTGACTTTAACTCTTCATTCTGATGTGAATAACTGCGCCTTCGTCCTCTGCATAGCTCCAGTTCTCGCAGCGCCTGAATGCGATCGCCAACAATGTGTTGATTCTCATCCATAATACAGTGACACAACAGAGAAATCTGGTTGCAACAAGAATGCACGTGTTAAGAGTTATAAAGAATTATCCTGTGCGTCAAGAAAACCAAAGAGCTTGATCCGACCCAGCAGAGCATTGATCACTTCAGACAGAAAACAACGAGACATCTAGAACCGCAGAAGAACATACCTGCCTTTAAAAACTGGTTAGACGAGTACAGAGGAGAACTGGTGCTGCTTTAAAGCCAAATAGTGCTCACATCAAAACTGGGATGTCTATTCTCTCTTTACGGGACTTAGAAAATGAAATGATTTGTTAGAAAATGTATGTCTTTTTTTTAAATCCTCACTTTTATTTAAACTTTTGACAGCAACATCTTCCATAATTTCACTGATTTAGTGAGGTTTTGACACCACAACACTGTTTCATTTTGAAGTGCACATTGTCGCACCTGTGTGTCTTCGATTCTCATTGCACTTTAGATATAATCAAGGTGACAGGCACAGGGTTTACCTTGATGTTTACTGCTTTGAACTACTTGGCGAGGCAAAACCTGGGCTGCGTCTCAACATAAGAACAAGTTCATCTGGGGAAAATATCAGAATGACATGGCTGACACACACACACACACTCACAGGGTTTAAGTATCTTATCTTTGAAAAAGTGATGAGCGTGAGACACAGTAATTCAAATGTTTCAAGTAAAAACCCAGAAATGGGACCTTTTCGTGTCTCTGAACATCATATTTTAGACAGACGCAGAGATACAATGCATTTCAGGTACTTGTGTCACTGTCAACCTTCTGCACCTTAAGTGATGTTTAAAGGAGAGTTTAGAGTTTAGAATAAAGTGTCGCCTTTTATATATTATATTTTTTTAGACGCTGTGCTATCTTACTTACTTCCACTGGGAAAAATGAAACTGCAGTGCAGCAAAAAAAAAAAAAAAAAAAAAACTAAACAATACATCGAAACATCGTATCGTGCATCCAAACAAACAAGATATTGAAACCAAACGTTGTCTTCACATCAATCCTCCTGCCAAATCTGAGCGCTCTCTTTCATTATAAATGTTATAAAACAAGCATATAAATCAAACATTTAAAAAGAAAAGAGTGAAATCCCAGATGAAGCGGCGTATTTCTTCTCATGCACACATCTTGTAATATCACTTCAGCAATAACAATAACAGCTGGAGGATCTGAAACAAAACAAAAAAAAAAAAAACCACAACACCCAAATGTATTTTGTTTTGCATACATTTCTCTCTGCACAACAGTTTTAAGCTCTTCCTCCAACACCTTCCTAAATTGAGCTGCAGTAACCGCCTGGCTCAGATATTATTATGAATAATTTATTGCACCCCATTTCAAAGAGCCCAGCAGAAAACCCAACTATTTTTGGTGTATCTCACATCGCTTAAGTCTGCAGGTACACAGTCTGCAGCTGTTGGTTCCTTGTGAATAACAGTAAATAACATTAGCCTCTCACTGATATAATTACAGCGTTATTGCTATATACTGTATGTGCACCACCAGCGTGTCAAGTCCCCGTCCCCTGTTGGCTTGCTTTCTCTTCTGTTTGTTAAAATAAATAAAGCAGCATGCAGAACCAGGTGAAAGTATACACAGATGCACTGTCGATGATTATAGTATAAAATATCATTTTGGAGGCAAAGCCACGTCAGAAGTTCTGCTGCTGTGTGAATATTGAGTTAGGCGTGAACTGTTCTCCGAATGGTGAAGACTTTCAACTTGAACAAAACATGTACATTTTGTTAGGGACCAAAATGACTTGAACTGAAACAGTTTTGAGTTTGAAACGGAATATGTGAATGAATATTTGCATGGGGGCGATGGAGCTGCGTCAAAATAAATTACTGTTTCTAGCCTCTGACGACACTCAAAAATGTCATTGCACTTAAGTGTCAATGTGGACCGTGTTCCTACTGGCAAACCAAGGTCATTTAATTTTGTATGAATATGAAAAGTGTATGAAAATACAGGAATATCCATCTATTTGCTGATCCGTTGTCATAACTCTGTGCAATCCATTGCCAGTGTTGCCCAAACTACTGTCAATCGATGCAAATAGGAGGAGAGTTCATGACCTCTGCTTCTACCACTTGCCTTTTATTGTCATAAATATATAAGTACCAATCCACACACTACATTACCCATAAGGCCACCTTCTTAAAGGGGCCAGGCTGGCTCAAAACATTTCTTTGCCGCGAGAGAACGTGCACAACATCCTGTGATGTTTCCGCAATTTTTTCTTGATTTTTTTTTTTTTAATATTATATATTTCTGAAAAGAAAATCAGCGAATAACTAAAACCGCGGAACTTAAAGCGCAAATTGGCGAGGGATCACTGTAGTTGACTTGCACAGACTTATAACGAGGTTTCAGTGACCAGCGGAGACATGCGTACAAAACGCTCTCTTTATGCGATTTCTGTACACATACAAAGTTAAAATGACCTCGGTTTGTTTGTTGAAACCTTATCCAGATTATCGCTGAAGAGAAGTGACATTTCTGAGTCTTAAATCAGAGGCTTAAAGTAGCTATTTATTTTGATCCAGCTCCACTGCCCACTGTGATAGTATTAATTGTCATTTTTCTGCATGTTCTGTTCAAACTCAAAACTGCTTTGATTCATGTCATTCTGGTTCCAAACAAAGGTCTACACTCCTAACCATCTAATAGCAGACCTAGGCTTGTTATAACTCCGAGAGCAACCGTCCAGCAGGATCTCCCCTAAGCAGCTGCCTAGCGCTTTAAATCTGAAAAATAAAAAACACGCATAAACAATTCATGCACAAAAAAATAGGAAACTGCAGTCAGAAGAAAGAAAATAAAGCCATTTCATGTTGCCATCTTGTCATATAATTAAGATGAGACAGGTACCATGAACAGTGAAGGTCAAGTTGAGCTCTGAAACACTAAGAGACTGTCGCTCATCAGTGACCGGACCGCTTATAGAGACTCAATCCACAAACTTTCTTCACAAGCGGGGGTGTCATCATCACCACCTCTTTCCTGTCAGGCACAGGAGAAATGTGCATGACTTCTTAGCACCTTATAATCAATAGATGACAAGCTTTCCCCCCCTTCCATGATGCCAGCATGTAATTTAAATACATTACTTGGCACTATATCGTTACGTTAAGACATGCAGCTTGTTTCAAGTACTTCGGTGCGACCAGCCTGCAAACATCATGCGTTTTGTTAAAAAGCTGAAGGAGGAATGGAGTTTGGCTGCCACATCGTGATATTGACCCTAAACACTCCTCAGTGCTCGAAATGGACAGACTGCAGAGGTGGCAGCTGAAGGATTTACCATTGTCCTTCCAGTTCCCTGATGAGAAAATCTATGTGACTCTTTAGATACACCTGAAAAATACTACACACAAGATGAACCGAGAGTCGAACAGAATACGAAGTAAGAAGACTTTTACAAGGAAAAATAATCCTGCTTAAAATTTTAAAGAAATATTTCACCTTTAATTTTGCCTTTTGCTAATCAGGTCGTCTTGTTGCTCAGTTAACTGCTTCAAATTTATCCACGGGATGCCAATATATTAAGATCACACACACACACACACACACAAGAGGACACACTCACTCAAAGCCTGTAAAATCTGAGCCAGTTAGTCTCTCCTCATCCTTTTCTAAGCTTTCACACAAGCATCAGTGGATGTCTCAGCTCTGCCATCTCAGGTATAGTGCACTTGAGTCTGACATTTGTTTAACGTTCCCCCCCCCCTCCCCTCTCAGAGACACACTGATATGCTCCACACCCCTTTATACCAGTGTTTAAACACACTTGCCACTTTTCCATCTTTTCTTTATTAGAAATCCAAAAGGTGTCACGGAGGCACACACACCGAAGCAGCAACAGAAGAAGGGGACAGATAAGCCTTGCTTAAACTCGCGGCGACTGTTGGAGCATGTGTAACCCCGAGGAAGTGCTCACCGGGGGGGGGGACACGCGGACGTGTGACAGCATCTATCGCCGCTGACCATAAGAGCGACTCGAGTGTTTCCCTGAATGTGACTGCTTGTAGGTTTTCGTGAGAGCCAATCGATGCGCGTCAAGCCTCCCCGGTGTGATAACCATTAGCAGTGGCCTCGCTGCGAGATGTGACATGGGTTGTGAAATTGTACTGTGTTCTATGCAGCAGATGACGTGTGAAAATGCGTCCATTTACGCAGAGGCCGAGAAAAGAAAACAACAGGTCAAAGTCAGGCTTTCCTCCAAAGAGTAGGTAAAGAAAGAGTGTAGTTCTCTGTTGTCCCTCTGACACAGGGCTGACAGGTGGGTGATCAGGGTGTCTCATATGAAAACGAATGAAGCGGCTTCTTTTCCAGTTCACGAGAGAACCAGACAGATACAATCACATGGCTGACTTCATGTCAGGGCTGATTTTCTGAGGATTAACTTCAGGGGCTACTATTTATTTCTCTCTAGTAATCACCGGCAGTGCTGTTACAAGTCTGCGACCATGCATTACTTCTGCACCCATCCTGTAGAGCAGCGAGCACCTCAGAAAGCATCAGCTCCTGCGCTGGAGCTGAATGATAATGGTGCCTCTCTGTCCTGAGGATCCGTGTGTCCTGTGGCGAACAGAAAAGCGAATCTTGAGGATGCTAGCGTGCCGTGAGGAAGGAAAAACAAAGTGTTTGCTTTGTCAAAATTCACTAGTTGTGCAGCAAGTACCACGATGTATGGCGGCCTTTAAGCGTTCTGCTGTGAAGACTGGTCGGCCAGTTTGATATTTGGTCCTCGCAGGCCCAGTTTCGCCTCTGCTTTCAGAAAGTGGGCTGGCGTCTGATACGGCCGCGGACACAGGCTGGACAGCGAGCTCGTTTTTTGTTCTCTCCTTCACATCGCCAACTCCAGCTGTCACACTGAGGGACAATAGAGGAGAAGAGGGGGGTGGGGTGGGGGGGGGGTGCTCGCTCAATGGAAAAAATAAACTGGAGAGCCCCCCTCCCCACGACTCGTCATCTGCATTTGACAGGACCCCCGTTCTCCTCTCTTCACCGCCCCTTTTCTTTTGCTTTCTCCTTTTCTCTCCTTGTGCTCTCCATAATCCCCCTTTCTCGCTCTCTCCCTGCTAAGTGCAGCTGTTGCTCTCCATTGGATAATTTTTTTTTTTCCCCCCCTCTGTCTGATTGCTAATTAGGATTGCATTTTAGTAAGTTTTATCTTGAAAACTTGTTAAACTTGCAATTTGCCACCCCCTTTTTTTTTTCTTAGTCTGGCAGATCTAAGAAGGGAACAGAGAAAGGACTTATCCAATTACATGTGATTTACATAGGCTGAGTATTTTTCAGGCCGCACCTAATCTCCAATGTAGCATTCATATAGCTTACAACTACTGTACTGTGTGGCAGCTTCTTATTATAGCGCACTCACTTCAGCTTTCAATGCAAACGCCTACTTTGAAGAATAGACTGCCCCATCTCCCTTATTCTGCTCACATAGCTGAATCCCTGGGAGAGGGAGCAGAGGGAAAGGAGAGCCTGAGAAAACAGCAATTCACACACCAAACACAGAGACCCCTAGTAGCTCAACAAATGAGTGACTAGCCCTATGTCCATTCATATCGCCACTCGGCCCGCAAGCCTATTAGCCAGGCATCGCTCCTTGAACATTCACTGTCGACAACATGTGGAGGCATCGCTATAGCAACCAGTGGATATGACATGTGCAATGGACGGGGACTCCTGAGCTGCTGAATATAAGGAGGGGCTCAGCCTTAACTAAATGATCGAGGAAAAAAAAAAAAATCCCGACCCCACCACCTCCCCGTCTCTTTTCATTGGCACAGAGGAGCTGAAAGGACTCACTAGTGGGGCTTCTGCACATTCTTCCGAGGCTCGGAAAATCAGGCGGGCATATCCCACATTCTTCTCCCTTTTCTTATTCCGACCGACTCCAACCTTTTTTTTTTTTTTCCTTTCTTTTTCTCCATCTACGTGTTGAAACCGCGGGCTTTTGTTGGCGCTAGGGGGACGCTGGGACCCTCTGAAGGAGAAGTTTTTTGGTGTGAGCGGTGTGAGTGGGCGGCCGGGACGCTCAAACGCGCCTCGGAGCCGCGGCGAGCGTCAGTGGTTGTCCGCGCGCTCTGGAATACAGGACCCGGCACAACCGCTCCACGGAGACATGTGCGCTCCGACGCGCGACGCGGATTTGGGTAATTATCTCCGGTTTAAAACACGTGTCTGCCTGTTTTGTCTCATAATCAGCAGCAATGTATTAGGTATCTTAGAGGACGGATTTTAAAAAACTTGAAAGAAAAACCGCTTCTATGTTTGATGCATGAATGAAAATTGTTTTATTTCATCCTTCCGCGCGACACTTTACTGCAGATGGACTTGGTGTCGGAGTCACATGCATATAAGCCTTTGCTCATGCAGGGACTCTGCTTCGTGGTTACGGTGCTGTGCTGTGAGCACATCTGGCTGCAGGCGGCAAAGTTTACGCAGGTCCATCCTGCTCGGTGCCGGCCAGCAGCTCCAACTCTGAATTCCAGATCAGAAAGTTGGCCAATCCGTCCCAGTAATCTAGTCATGTGTTCAATTAAAATACAAAAAAATATATAACAACAGTGATAAACTAAATATCTTTATTACTCTTCTTTATTTTCGTCAAGCCTTGTGCAGAGTTCACTCAGTAGAATTCAAATTGAGGTTGCAGTTCCGCAGTTACCATTCATTTTTCTCGATGAAGCTGTTTTTTTCCGTCGTTTTTCAAAGGAAGAATCATTCTCAAGGTCCTCGTGTGTTGTATGGTTTATTTGTCTGTAAAAATTACAACTAGAAATTATATTATACTGTAGGCCTTTTTGCAAATTGCACGACCTCATGGAGCCTCAAGTGATCCAAAAGAATTATTATTTTGTTGTTACCTTTGGTAATGGCAGGTGCTCTGTTATATATACATATAAAAACATCCATATATATATATAATATAAATACATTTATTTTATTTATTTATTTAAATCCCCCAGATTTATGGTTTGAAGTGGTGTGTTTGTCCTTGGTCTAAATGTTACTGTGATATGAGTAAATGGATAGCCTTTCCTCCAGACAACACATCTCTGCCTGACCTTCCCTCTTATAATTTGAATAATCCAGATCACGAAACCCATCTGCCCCTTGTCTCCACTCAGATTGGCTAATTCAGCAGACAGGGGCCACATGAACAGAGGGGGAGAAAGCAGAGGGAGAAGGTCTGTAGAGACAGGGAGCAGTAACCACTCTGGATGTTACACACATGGCACATGAATGATAGTGTTGAACAAGTCTTTTTTTTTTTTACTGCAAAAAATAGTCTTTCACGGTACTTTTTTTTTTCCCATCAGGAAAACCATTTAAATTCTGAAAGTAAAGCCTTTTATCAAAATAAAATGTGTGCGTGTATATATATATCTATATATATAATATATATATATATATATATATATATATAGATATATATATATATATATATATATATATATATATATACATATATATATACAGAGAGACGGAGTATATTTTTAAAAGAAAATTATTGATATTAAGTCAGATGTTGTTTTCAAAATCATTTTAATTTGTAAATAAATAAAAATAAATAAAAAGCCGAGGAACATAATTCAAAGGCCTGTGAAGGTAATTCTCATCCTCATATCTCCTCCCTTTTCCTCCCTTCTTTTCTTTATTTCTGACCTCCTCTGGTTTCCTTCCAACAGGATTACCGCCTTCAAACACGCTTTTATGCTCACATTGAATTTCAAGCCTTTTTGCTCCCACAGTGGAAATGCTTTTCATTCATTTCAAGATTAATGTTTTTCAAGAGTGACCACAGATAGAGGGCCATGCCTTTGATGAAATTGATTATGCTTCTTCTTCTTTTTTTTTTCTTCCTTTTTTAAGTTTAATGGTAATGAAGGAATTGTGTGCTTTAGGCTTTTGAGCTCATTTCAGCAGACATTTTGGTCCTCCAACACTGAGGGTGTCCGTTGTGCTAAATATACTGACTACTAAATAAACCAAGAAAATGTTTGATCCTATATTTTCAGTTTTAGTCTTTGTGATTTCATCAGAATTTGCCTTTCGAAAATTAGTATTCCAGCCAATGAAAATTTTGTTAATTTTCAAACGTTCCTGCTGTCTGTATATTAATCTAACCACTAAATAGAAAAATGAATCGGTGGATGGGGGCTATTTCTTGCTCCAGTATCCGTACACAAGCTTCTTCAAACCTCTTAGTTGTAGAATAACCTCTTAATGCCTGATTAAAACTGCATGCTGGAGGCACTGCAATTGCAATCAACTGTCTTCGGGCCCAACGCAGTCATCAAACAGACCCATGCTAAAGCTCTGGCAATTATGAGCCACAAGGTCAAATCACATTGTTAGTGGTCTGCGGTAAAGTGTCTTGTATGGAAAATGGTATAACAAGGTGTAGCCATCCTTCAGCCGGCCCATTAGACTCCTCAGGCTAAATGTCAGTGCACTTTCATATTTTTTCAAGGTATAGATTTAATTCACTCCAAACATCAATCTTTCAATATTGCATGCAGACAATTAGGAGCCTGCTGATATATGTGTGCGCTGTTATTGATATTGCCCTTTTGCAGATGCATAGCTATCAGAGGGTGTGCATGTGGTAAAATTAGATCACCTTTTTTTTTTCCTTTTCTTTTAAAGCTTTTTCTTTTGGAGGCAATAAGAATGACTTCTGTGAAGTAAACCATTCTGGAACAATAGCATCTTAATGTTTTTTTTAGACCAAATTGATATGATGTCTTTGGAATCAATGAAGAAAATCTAACTCAGAGCCATAATTTTGAGATCTTTAATTAAACCATCGTCATTATAGCTTGTTATAATGATTGTTATGCTCCTAAAATGTAACAACAAGGCCTAAGGGGAAATTACCTCTACTGTAAATGTCCATGAGTGGAACAATTGATAAACTGATAAAACTCTTTTAAATAATGTTACAGGTTTGCTGCAGTGTTTTAAAAAAAAAAATTCGCTCAACTGGTGGCGGATAGAAGAAGGTCTGCCTGTGTCTCCCCAACCCTGAGCCATTAGCTGTGCAGCTTTGGTCAGGGCATAATCCAGCCAAACTCAGGACTGTAGGAGCTAATTAAGCACAAGCTTTTAGTGTCCTGGGCTCCTGTAGCAGCACAGTGCCAGCCTGCTTCATGCCAGCACTAAGTGGGGTTGTAAATATCTATAGTGGTGCACAGACAAGAGACAGCAGTGGACAGGGGCTGGTAATAATGGTTGACTCAGACTGAATGCAATTATTATGGAGAGTATTACGTCTGTCTAATGAGTGGGGCCAGTCACACAGTGGTTGTGGGTGGAAGGAAAGAGCAGGAGAGGAAGAGGCGGTAGGCTAGAAAGCACTTCTGCCGCTGTTGTATCCATATTTTTTTTTTGTTTGACTGGAAACTCAACATGAGCCCTCAGGTGAAAAATGAGGCACTGCAGACTTGATATGGTGGCTGCTGTAAATCAAAAATGATGACATGAATCTGGAAAAAGACATAGCAGCTTCCTTTACTGCCCTGACAGTGTGTTTTCTCCATTTGTGTGTGTCCTGTAGAGGGGCAGGCTGACCCAGATCCCCGTGGTAAAGGAGACCAGGGTGGAGTCGGGCCAGTTCCTGCTGCTCTCCGTCCTCTGCATGCTCTTTATCCTGGTGGCCGTGGCAGTGTCCGCCACTTTCTTCTGCGTGCACCAGCGATCACACCTCCTCATGAAGGAGAAGCTGGCTAGCCTGGGGACTGACACCAGCACCGACGCCACCGCAACCTATCAGGTTAGACCTGCCCCCTTCCTATGAGCCAATCAGAGGCCAAGACACTTAGCCTGTTCCCTACCGTTGGAGGAACACTCACCCTGAATGGTTACAGTCGATTATCCAATTAGTTTATGAGAATGTGTTTGTCTGTGTGTTTGAGTTATTTTATGCCCCTTACACTAGAGACAGTAACACTTCTGCTTTTTATGCCTTTGTAATGTGCAGAGCGTTCATCTGCATAATTTTGAAGCTTTGTATTTTTTTTTTCTTTGCTCTTTTACACTTCCATGAACTGTATCTTGACAATCTGCATCCTGTAATTTGATTCTAACCTTTTCACAAGCGTGTGTGTGTGTGTATACCTGTCTGTGAGATGGGTAACGTCATCACCGTGACCTATTCCCTCTGTTCCTCCAGGGCAGGGGGGCGGGCTGGGCCATATTGATTTTCAGAGTTGGGGCTCAGCTGTGCCCAGCGTGGAAGTCAGAACACATTTATTTGCATGTCGCGTTAACATTTTCAATATTTAATCAGGTTGTCACAGAGCTGCTCTCAAAAGCCAGATGTGTTAGAGGGACGGTTACAGAGACAATATATAGTAGAAATAAGAAAAAAATGAGCCAAAATGTGAAAATCAGTGCACTTGTTTCTCACTAATAAGATCATGTACCCAAAAGAATTTGTCTTCTTTGATTCCTACAGTGTACATTTTAGGTTACATGGAAGCTTTAGGTCTGACTTCACTTATCTGTGAGTTTTTTTTCTTTTTCTTTTTTCTAATTTTTTTAGGAATAGCTAATGCTAGTTAGGGATCATTATAAGATTGTAAGACTGTCTCAACTTTGCTTCCTGCCTGTTTTCATTCTTTTATACCAGCTTGAAAGAAGAAGGCACCGGTAAACTTGTAATCCTACGAGCTGTTCTTCCTTCTGTCTCTCCTCTGGCACTAACTGCACCCTTCTGACTTCTTCGGGAGCAATTTCTCAGCTCTGGCACGGTACTGGCGTTTTGCAGAGATGCTGAGGAGTGGGGATGAATTATGAGGTGGACCTGGATGGTGCCTCGAGGCCAAGGCCCTGGGCACTGCTTCATGGCTCTAATCATTAAAGTCTAAAGGCGAAAAAAGCTGATCCAAGACCAGGGCTTAGAAGGGGGCCTGTACTCTGGTGGGAAATATCGCTGTGATTCATCATGAGATAGTATGTGCTTTCACAAGGCATTTTCTCTGGCCTGCCCTGTCCTCCCTGATATTAACTGAGTATGGAAATGAATTCTGAGGAGGTGACTGCTCTGCATCTGAAAATCAAACATGCTGGGGTTTACAGATTACAGATTTCCACATGCAAGCATAAACAGAGACCACACCCTGCAGGGGGGTGGGGGTAAAAAAAAAAAAAAAAAAACAGGCAATATGCTTAAAATGGCAAAAGAAATTTTCCATTTGGACTACTTTCTTTCTTTTCTATTTACTATTTCCATGATACTATAGTGCAGCTGATAATACACATAATGCCCCAGTGCAGTGGGATATCAGTGTTGCAGGCGGTCTTTTAGCAAGAAAAATAGAGATAGTCAAGACAGAATTAGACTTTATCGTTATATTATTGCATTTTTATCTCTTTTGGTTCTCTATGGATTTGTTTACTTGTATTTAACTCACAGTTGGATTCTCCTGTTATGTGTCTCTGTTTATAAAAAGAAAAAGGTTCCAGTTATTTGTTTTAATATATAATGCATTTTCACTCCGGGATCAACTTTACAGCATCATAGTGATTTTGTCCTATATATATATATATATATATATATATATATATATATATATATATATATATATATATATATATATATATATATATATATATATTTTTTTTTTTTTTAATCACAACTAAAATGTCCATTCTTAAACAATGAACATAGTTGCTGTGTGACAGCAAGGTGTTACTTGTATTCCTTAAGTCTTGTAGGCTTCCTCAACCAAGTATTTTTTGACATAATTAGTATAAGCTCCATAATCCACAAGGATAAGCCATTAATCTACAGACAAGAGATACAGGATTTTATAAAGTGTATTTATAGAAGTCAGTTCCTTACAGCAGAGGATAAGTACTTAAAATACATAAAGTATTGTGATGTGCATTACAAGCAGATAAACACATGAAAGCCTGCAAGGAGGGAAAGAAAAAAAAACAGCATTCAGGATTATCCAGTCCTTTGCCATCATTGTGTCCTGTAATCCACAGGAGCTGTGTCGCCAGCGTATGGCGATCAGGACATCGGAGCGAGTCGAGCGGCCGGAGACCCTGCGCCACTCTCGCCTCAACAGTGTGTCATCTCAGTTCAGCGATGGCCCCGCTGCCAGTCCATCAACACGCAGCAGCACCTCCTCCTGGTGTGAGGAGCCAGTCCCATCCAACATGGACATCTCAACTGGCCACATGATTCTGGTAAGGACTGTAGTAAGGCTGCAAGTAAGAATATATGTGTTAAAGGTAGCGTAGAGGGAAGAGAAAAGGTCCTCAGAGAACCTTTGCGCAATATCTCATGAAGTCTTATGACGGAGCAGTTAACCTGCCAGGGTTTGTTTAGCGTAAAAACACTCAGAGTGATGTTCATGAGAGCCACACCAGGTCAGCTTTGAATAAAAACTAACAAATCTTTATCAAAGATTCCCAATCCACTCTGTCATAGCTGGTAAATTCATTTGAATTCAGATAAGTTAGTATTAGTAGTTTCCTTAAAATGTTATCCACAAATTTAGTCACATGCAAAGTTGCCATCAGAGGTATGTGAAGACTAGTGATAGCTAACTAACTAACACGCTTCAAGCAATGTCAAAATGGATGTAAAAACTGTTGAAAGGGTCAGGTTTTCAGCTCGAGGTGAATAAATGGTTGAAAAATACATCTTGTCCAATTCCAAGTGGTACTTTTACATCATAATTAGCTTCAAAAATGTTCAGTTATCTTTTTGTATTGTAATTCAAATGAACACATTTGGAGGACAATGTTGGGGTACTTGATCATCAGCCTTTGTGGATAGAAATGGTTGATCTATTCTGATATTCAGTGAATTTACATCACAATAACATATTCAAAACCCCTAACATCTATGAATAAGCTTGTGCTGAAAACCAACAGCCATGTTTCTCCCTTTTTATCTGTTTGGCTGTGTTTCTTTTTCATCCCACTCTAACCTCATTCTCTTAGGCATATAAATTTGTTATTTTTCCTTTCATTACTCTTTCAGCCTTTTTCTCTCTCCTCTTTTTACTATACTCAGTTGTTCTTTGTTTTTTCTCCCCTATATCCATGTCTTTCCTCTTTCTTCTCTTGTCTTTATCACTCTGTCCATCTTCTTTATTTTGTCAATTTTATCTTTCATCCATTTGGTTTCTCTCAGTGCCAGAACATATAAACCAGATATTGTTTTTTGCATGATGACAAAAATGAAATATCATTAGTTAGCAGATTGTTTTTTTTTTTTGTTATGTTCCCTGTATGTATGTGTGTGTTTTTCCTTTTTTTTTTTCTGAACTTTACAGTGCCAGCATTCCCACAAAAACACGATGCGCTGTTTAAATTTTGCACAAGTTTCATTTGAAACAAGCTTGATAAAAGAAATGGATAGATGCCTTGCAGTGTTTCCATTAATGGAGAGAGCATTCATCACACTGCATGTCTAGCTTTTATACTGGGAGTCTGTAATGAATGAGAGTGAATCTGAGTAATGCCTTGTATTGGTGGTAATAGATGGGTTTTGTTGCACTCGTCAAGGCTTGTTTGTGAAGCCCCTTTTGAAAGCACTGACAATAGAGAAGCATTTAGCCGCGCAAATAACAAAAGAGCCACGGAGAACCATTCCTAGGAGATGTTGTTATTATTAGCCCTCATTTCTTCAGAGCAGCAATGCAATGTACACATTAGAATATAGAAAGGTAAAGCACACTGGGACCTTTACTTCTTTTTTCAGGGCTTGATTGACATAGCATTGTCCTATAGGAGCCCTTCTTTAAAATTCCATGACCATCTGACGTGAAACCATGTGTGAGATTGCCTTGTTATCACTGATCTCAGACCTATATTTCTCCATCTCTGCCGCTCTGTCCTCTCATCACCCCTCTCCTGCTCTTTGGAGTTCAAACCATGTGGAGAGGGGTGATAAATGTCCAGATTTCCAAAGCATGCTTGCTGGAGGTCGTGTTTGTCTTTGGGCTCGATCGCCTCATACTCTTTCACACACATACACACACACTGTGAAACTTTGTTACCGTCAGGATAAATCAGCTACAATGATGTGCCCCACAGTGCACCCCACTTTAAGACTTACAAAGTTGCATAACAACATACAACTTCAGAACTGGTCGTGGATGTCTCTTTTTGCTGAGTCATATGTTGTATGTTTATTTTACATACTGAGTTGTTAAAAGTAATAGAAAAAGAAATCTGATACAGCATGGAAATGGCATGTGGTTGCATATCTGTAATGATAAGTCATTTCAGCACCTTGGACAGCTCTGAAAAGGAAAACATGTCAGATGGAGAAATAGAGTTGAAATGTTTATGTATGGCCACACTGTACCTTGACTTAATCACTGTTTCAGAGGAGAGAAATCAATCATTAAGTTGCTTTAGGCTTTTATCATTGAGAGGGGTTTTTTTTTTCCTTTCCCTTTTTTCCACTTTTTGAAATGGTAAATTATTTTCTCAACAGGAAAATGAATGTTACCTTCACTGACTTTTAGTCGCAGTCTTAAATTTACTTTGTGAGAAAAACACAATTTGCTTTCCAATTTAAGCCAACGCAGTGATAACACAACACAATGTGCTGTTTTTAATTCAGCTATTGTGTGTTACATAAATCATAGTGCATATTAATGGCCTTTTTTTTCTCACAGCTGCTTATCATATCATAAAGCTCTCTGCACAAACTGCTACCAGCATTTTAATTTGACAGTGAAGCTTGACAAGCAGTGTGTTACCTGTTGTGTGTGTCTCTCCTGGTCGTGCCTTCATCCTGATTTCATCCAGCCACCCTTCTGCTGCAGAGGAGACTGCTTATGAAGGATTATACATTGTTTCCCTGACAGTCAGGCCTCCCATCCCAGCCCTCTGATTGGCAGACATAATCCCCCAATTCACAGAGCCTTCGTTACTTCGTCTCTGGAATACACCATGGTCCACTGCCTCCCCCTAGAAACGGGAGGGCTTGATAAGGGCCTGCCGGCTGCCTTGCATTAAGCTACAAAAATATGAATTTGGAATGCAATCGGTTCAGGGCATCGTTTGAATAGAATGGGAAGCAAGTCAGAGTGGATATATCGAGTACATGGAGATGTAATATTGGTGGGGGGGGGGGTGGGGGGGCTGTCAGGCTGGCAAGCAGAGGGTACTCATGCGCGGTGACAAGAGCATCAGGGTGACAGGCTCTGTCAAGTGGCCATAATGGCATGCTGTCATTTTCCTGGGAAGACAGCACTGGTGTGTTTCTTTAGATGGTTTCTTTGCAACATGCAATGTTGCATAGAAACCATGCGGCCCACCATTAGGACAGAGGTTAACCGATTTTTATTTAAAATAGATCTTTTTTGGGGCGTGCTTAAGATAAATGGTTACACCATGGTATTTTAGAAATATCCCTTTATGTCATTAGTGGGTTTTCATGGAGCACATTAAGCCATCAAATTCTCTCATTATGCAGCTACGGGAACCTCTGGAAGTGTTTTTCTTTCCTTCTCTCAGTATCACTTTTGCTATTCAACCTGAAAAGCACCACTGCTTCTGTATTTAACAATAAACTTTGAATTCTATTGTCTGTAGTATTTTTAATTCCACCCTTAAATCGTTTGCATGCATGCAGTAAAGTTTTGAATTCATGATCCATCAAAGGGTAATTGCCTATTATGAGTTGGACAAGCTTATTTGTGATTATCATCTTGGCAGTAATTGTATATATTCTGCAAAGACTTTCCTCTTGACAGACAGGAATGAATAAATCGGAGTTAAGAATAGAGTGTCGGTTCTCTGTTCACCCCACCCATATAGTCTGCTTTTAATATGGGATAGAAAAACCGGCGCATCTGGGTATCACTGTCATTGTATTAGCCAGCTGATCCCTGACATCAGTTTATGAGTCTGTAATCTTCTGTCTCGCACAATAGCAGAATGAACCATTTAACCCCGTCGGGAGGGGGAGTCGTGATACAGGGGAGAAAACAAAACATGGTGCTACGATAAAGAAGACTCGCCTTGCCAGCTACACTCTAAGCTCCCTCAGACTTGTCCTGGTTTAGGAGAATAGGCCTGTACCCCTCCCCCTTTTCTTTTCCATCTTTGTCTCTCAAGCGAATTCAATTTTGTCTTCTCCAAACGGCAGCTTAAATGCAGACAATCTTATCAGTGGCTGTGCAAGCAGTGAGGGACTTGATTGAAACACCCCTGAAGTATTTTCAATGCAGGCAAACCTTCCAGGATTCTTAATTGTGTGGGTTTTCTTTCTTTTTTTGTTTCTCAGTCAAGCACACACCCTCAAATACACAACTGCTCCAACATCAGCACACCTTCTCCACCTAGATCTTCTGCAGCTTTCTCCTCGCCCTGTTGTTACGCTACACTGCAGCTCAGGATAATAATGACAGCTGATCATAGCTTTAAAGGAGGGGATTTTGTGTTTTCCATTGTTTAGTTATTATTGCTAAAATACTATTTAAAATAAGAAGCTATAACTGGAAATTTTAAGAATGGCAAAGATTATTTTTTGCAGGATTCTTGTTTCATTAATCTACAAATTACTGCAAAAGCAAATATTTATTTTTCCAGCCATATCTTGGAATGAAGTCTGTTTTCTCTTTCATGGCTCTGGCTTATCGTCTGCAGTGGTGTCTGAGGTACTGTGTGTTTGTCTCTAGTCATACATGGAGGACCACTTGAAGAACAAGAACCGTCTGGAACGTGAGTGGGAGGCGCTGTGCTCCTACCAGGCAGAGCCCAGTGCCTGCAGCGTGGGCCAAGGCGAGCAGAACTCCAAGAGGAACCGCTCTGATGCTGTGGTCGTATGTGAGTCCATTCAGACGTTGTTGGGGTTTTTTTTGGTTTTTTTTTCATCTACAGAAATGTTCCCATCGTTTTCAAGACTGCAGCGAGTCATGCAGTTGTTGATATATTTGTGAACAGATGCTACAAAGTGGAACATAAAATAAATCATGTAAACGTGCCAAAACAACACTGTCGAAAATATGCTTCCAAAAGGAACAAATAATCACTCTTAGAATTTCAGCTAAAAAAGTGTCTTTTACATTCACTTTGTAAAGGTCACTGTCATGTTGTCAGGGATTTTTCCATTTCCCATATCCACTTGTTTCTTTTGCAGAATGTTGTGTAAAGGAAAATGCCATTATGACTGTTAGTTATTAGGAAAGAGAGGCTTATGAGAGTTTGAAGTAACAGTGGAGTCTAAGTTCTCGCCTCTTACTCTGAGCAGTTTAAATAAACAAACATTAAAACTTAAATTTAACTCCTGTAATGTTTGTCTATAGTAGCCATTCAAATAACAGCTCTTTAAAACAAATGCTGTACATTTGTACAATCATTTAATATGACTGTACTCTGGTACTTCTGGTGACTAGTGCTACACCGTATCAGCGAGACAAATCTCTTTACTGCATAGCGACTTCCTCTCTTGGACATCTCAGTATCTATCATAAGGATGTGCATATATTTATCTACTGTTTTTCTCTTAAGACTTTAAACTTAAAATGCCGGGACCTCTCCTTCAGGTAGTAAGAATAGGAATACAAATCCTGTCAACTTGTATTCAAGTTTAAAACCATGTCTGTCATCATTTGTTTTTGTCTTATCTGGGACATCAGAACATTTTCTTGGTTACCTTCGTGATTTTTCCTTGACAGACTTGAACAAACTCCTAGTTGTTGTAGCCTGCTCTTCAGCCACAGTTCCTCTCTGTCACACCTCTGACAAGCCACCCAGGCTGGTTTAAAAGACATCACTACAGATGGGTTGGTGATAAGGGTGACAGTGATGTGGTGGGTAGAGTTGGCTGTCCTCCAACCAGAAGGTTGCCAGCTCAATCCCCAGCCTTGTCACTTGCCAAAGTGTCTATGAGCAGGACGTGGAACCCTGCATCGCCCCCATTTCCCCACCCACTCAGAGTGCTCATCCCAAGTCTGTATAAGGAAAGGCATCTGATGTAAAAACTTATGCCAAATCAATATGCAGAAAACATTCACACATATTCACAAACAAAGAAGGGAAAAAAACACAAAAGCACTAGTCCACCCAGTCAAATAGCAGCGATTCTGTCAGGTTTTTTTAGTGCAAAATCAATGCATTAGTTTGATGAAAAATGTGTAATGCAGAAAAACAAAAACTTTCTAAATGCAGGCAAAAACATATCAATAATTCTTATTTCTTCTTTTAAGGTTTTTTTTATTATTAAAAAAAGGACACTTAATTGGATATGGTTAACACCTTTTGTTAGGAAGTTCTGAAGTAGAGAGCATTTTATTTATTGGACTGGTCTTATGAGTGACAAGTTCGAACCATTTTTTGAGCGGGAACTCAATAGGGGCCACCCGGGTACCTCGAAAATGGTATCCGCTAGGTGGCGCCACCAATTGGAACCGGTTGTTCCTACTGCATTTGGGGATTTTGGAAGATATAAAAACTTCAAAAAAAGAAAAACAACTTCTCCTGATTCAGAAGGCACTGATTTCGTAAGGACAAAACAGGAAAAAATATCGACATATCGACAACCTCACAAGAAATATAGCTGATCACAAGAAATTCCAGGCTGTGTTCTCATCATTTTGGTAAGGGAAAGACCACTGACGGCAAGACAAGTGGTGATCCTGTCTACTTTGCCTGGAACACCTGGATGATGCTGAGAAAGAAGTATGTCTGCAAAGCAACCAGAAGGAATATGAGTTCTGCCCCTTTTCACATCGTATTCTGTGGTAGTCAGATTGCCTCTATTATCTCATAAATGTATAGGTGATCCCTGAATGGAAATTATATATGGAAACATATTTAATATATGTGAAACATGGCTAATACTGGCTAACATGAAAGACTAATAACAACATGCCCAATAAAGGATATAAGATTCCGTTGTTTATTATTGCTCAAGCTGTCTATACTCCCATCTTTAATGACTTTCAGTCCAGATATTTTGCTTCAAACTAGGAAGTAAAAAGTTTTTCTTTTTTGCAATGTCTAATGTTCCCCTCAAATTTGCTTGACAATTATTTACACAAAAAGACAGCTGTGGAATTACAGATATATATCACCTTTCTCCTTTAACTCTGATCAACAATATGTCCCGTCAATTGACCTGCTTCTTCAAATCACTAGTGAGAGGTGATGAATATGACCTGGTTTTCATTCGAACATATGTGTTAATGTAAGAAAATATGGGAGCAAAACAGACTTTTAAAAAAGACTGGCACATCGTAAAGGTTGGAAAAGTGAAGCCAGTTTAGATGTTCCTAAAAACCTTCTGGATTCCTTTCTGTGACCAGCAGAGGGCGACTCCTCTCACTGCAGGGAAAAGTCCAGTTATGTAATATTTTAAGGAGAACCAGGCCCTGCTCTAATTTGATATGTTACTTCAGTAACCTATTTCTTAATGAGCTAATCACTATTTCTTATCCTAAATCACTACTTTTAAGTTTTCGTCAATGCAGCACAATGCTGATTTAGCATAAAATTTACGATAAAGCAGGACCTAGTTTACTGCGGCGCAGCTACGCGACTGACCGATTTCTGTTGTTTCAGAATGTGTGTCAGCAAATCGGTGGGTGAGAATGAAATGGCATCTTATATGCTTTTTTATATACTGTTATATACATGTAAGAGTATGATAGTCACCTGTCAATCAAATCTGAGTAGACCCACACAGTTCTCTTAAACTCATCATAAATATTACATTAGGAAGTTGGTTTTCTTTGGTTTCACCTTATTTATTCATGACTGCACAAGAAGATTTTAAACCATGTTTTCATGAGGTTTGATTTAAATGAAAGCCCCTTGAGAAGACCGCTGAAGTGGGTTCACATCCACTGGAAGCATTAATCTTTCAGCAGTTTCATGTGTTTAAGTAAAATAGGTTTTAGAGATTACAACTTGAGATTACAACTAGTAATAGTTATTACTCCACTTGGAGGTCTCCTCAGTGAAGATGAAGGCAGGGCGTGTGTGGGGGATTGGGGGGGGGGGGGGATTGCAGTTACTGTAATTTTATATTCCTCAGTTGTAGCTTTTAAATCTGTTGTTATTGTGCAGGGGAATATGAATTATAAATAGATGAATTATGTATCTCCGTTACAGATGATCATTCCAGGATCACCTTGAAAGCAGCGAATAACCACGGCAACTCAGATTACATCAATGCTAGTCCAATAGTGAGTATTGTTTATTCATTACGGCTTTATATTTTTGATTAATAATTATCCACGGTCTCTGAAGCCTTACTGTACCTGCATCACCTGTTGTTGAATTTGACTGGTCATTGATCCACAGTATTTTTTTTCTTTTCTGGGAGCCTCAGTGGTTTTGGCTTGTCATTTCGCATCACGAACTTCTACTGTAGATGCCCTATTCTGATCGACACTAAAAAGAATACTAAATTTTTTGAATAATCAAATGTATTCTCTTGCAACTCCAGAAAGACCTCAGCGCCGGAGAATGCTATTTTTTTGTGTGCCTGTGTGCATCTATGTTTTTTTTTTTTTCCCAAAAACATTGTAAGTCATGATTTCCCCCGAGGCCGCTGAGGAGGGATTCCATCAAAGGGAACAGGAAGCTATGCATTTCAAATACAGTGCCAAAATTTTCTGAGGAGACAGATGAGGGGGGTACACACAGCTGCTCTGAAAGCCTATTACTCTCCAGAAACAAACAATGGAGACTGTCAGATGCTCTATTTATTCCTCCTGTTTATGTAATGGCATATTCATAGAGGTTTTAACTTAAACAGCACTGTAGTGTAACATTTTCCATTTTACAGGAAAAAAATATAATAGAGTTAATCAATCATGGGGAAAAGTTTTAATAAAAGGCACAGAGTGAAAAGTTGTCCAAGACTATTTTGGGGTGGTTTGAAAGGAAAATTCAAGCAGATGTTGGAGATGGGTGAAGTAATGGCAGATGCAGTGGTGTGTGGATAAAAGGACGGTAATTACACCACAAATGGAACCCCTGTCTGAGCCCAACAAAACTGTGATAATTATGTCTGTCAGTGTGGCCTCTTCCTCCTCATTAGCTCCAGGGGCAGCGGCCTACGAGTAAATAATCTGCTGCTGCTTTCTGGGAATCTGAGGTCAGAGAGGCGAAGGGAAGGAGCGACATACCCTACCCTGCAATGCACAGGAGGACATCCATACTGGGAAAGGTCTGGATAATGGCAAACGGTTGACCACAGTTGATGCAGGCGGCCCCAGATGTACAGCATTATTAGCGTGAGGAGTGGCTCGAAGGAATGTGCTGTGACACAAACTGTGGTCAAAGCCGTGTCGTCTTTGTCTTGGCTGGCTTTTACAGAAGCTGCACAGCTCTTCCATTTCCCACATGTTCCCGTCTATTTTGTCTCAGATTATCTGAGCTCAAGCAGAGCCACAGGATCAATGCTCTACAGCAAGGTGCAGAAATTTGAAGTGTTCCTCAAATCTGTGAGCTGTTACAGCACAAACTATTTGACTTAAAGACAAAGAGTCCTTTCTTTTTTTTCTTTTTTTTTTTTTTTGATTTCGTTGTAGCCTGTCTTCTTTTCACAAAGGCACAGATAGGACAGCTGAAATGCAGTATGGCTCTTTCCATGTCTGTGCGTTAGCATTCATGCAGAGATGTCAGCAAACAGCTACAGCACGTCTGCGTCCTTGAGATTGGCTTAAGGAAGTGGCTACCATTTTATTTCGGGGGGGGGGGGTGTATTTTCTTTTTTATCTAACCCATGTATGAAATTTCAACCAAGAAAAAGCTAAACAATGCAGTTATAGCTAATTGAAGCATAGGACCACAGCAGATATCGAACAAGGTGTTTCCCCCATTTATGAGGGTTTTTTTTTTCAGAAGCAAAGCAGTCAAATTTGATGCTCTGAGACATATTTTGAGTCACTTAAGCTTCATTTTTCCCCCCTCTCCAGCATTTTTTTTTACTATATATATTATATATTAATTCCCAGAATGAATAATAACAACCCGACTGACATTTCATCGATAATTTTAACAAATACGGATCAGATCTAACTGTACATGTCCCCTGAAAATCAACATAATACTCAACACTTTATTATTTGGAAAGAGATTTAGGTGGAAAAAAAAACATTGAATCAACTAAATTATGAGATTGAGTTATAATTAAAATATTCTAGATAAAACTGCAAGTTTTGATCTTATCGGCCTTTCAAAGCATTAAGACGTAATCATGCTCAGAATATTGAACATGAGGAGAAAAAAAGTATCGTGGTCATATTAAAACCACAAGGGGCTGCTCTGTAATTATTTTCCTTTTGAGAGCGAGTGTCGCGGTCCATGAACGAGACAGATTAGTTTAAGACGCACACAAAGACGTAAAGTGAAAAACTCGCTTCTTTAAGACTATTTAAAGTGTTCTTGACAAGTTGTTTTTTGGAATCGAGTCCGTACAAATAAAAAAGCCTTTCATTAGGAGCCTTTGAGTAGCTCTCTTCTTGTTGTGCTCAGAGATCTCTCTTTTGATGATTCCTTATTACAGTTATATTGGGGGGGGGCGCCATAGGTGATTTTTTTTTTTTTTTTTTTTTTGGGAAAGACCTAATGTATACAAAATGTTATGGGAAACTCTATATTTAAGTCAGTATGTACCAAGAGAGCATCCTACTTGTATCTTTTCCTCCAAATGCATGAACACACTTCCGCTGATGTATCTTGCGCCACCGGGTGAGAATTCATTCAATAGACTGTGATTGCTGATTATGGGGCAGGAGCAATGGGCCGGCCAACGCCTGATCGATCAAGCCTCAATTACATCCCTATAATCCAGTCTCTCGTGCCATCACATCCCGCCTCAGCATTCAGCTCCTTCATGTTATCTCCCTGTGGGCTTTAAAGTCCAGCTACAACATCGGCCATTTCACTGAGTCTCTGAGAGCATCTGTTGGCGTAAACACACTGGAAGAAATAAAATCACAGAGAAGATTACCGGTGATGGGTGGGGAGGGTATGTTCAAAAACTGATTAGACACTGATTTCTAATTTTTCACTGTCATTCAGGGAGCTTGTTTGTTTTTATTTTACTAAATGAAAAAAAAATGCAGCAAAGTTCATGTAAATGTCATGTCTTCAAACACTGATTCTAACATGTTTCCGGATAAACTCGCATCCTTAAAGTGCTCCTTCAACATCTTGTGTATCTTGAGTCACAGTTTGCCCACAACGTGCGCTGTTTCCTGCTTTGCGCTAATCAGACCAAAAGAAATGGCCACGTCCCGAGAAAAACAAAGAGAGGAAGAAAATCAAAGTGTTTTTTCAACAGATCTCCTTTCAATCCTGCAACCAGATGGAGGCTTTGATGGAGCCAGACAGCATGTTTACATCCCCAAATCTTTGCCCAAACACCGTGTCACTCTCTGTTTCTTCTCCCCCAGATGGACCACGACCCTCGCAACCCGACTTACATCGCGTCTCAGGGCCCGCTCGCTTCCACCGTGGCAGACTTCTGGCAGGTACGACTCATCTGCTCATCAGCTGCCCGTCTTTCATCCCTGAATGTTTTTGTTTCCAAAGCGACCAGAGACTTGGGGGAACTGCAAGAGAGCTTCACTATGTGCAACCCAGTGGTGTTTGTTTTTGATTCCCAGTGCGGGAAGGGCGCCTCCAGATTAAGGAGGATCAATGAAGCAATGAAGCAGAAATAATGGGTGCCTGAGCACAGACATTTGGTGTGACTTACCCTTTACCGAGGATATCATTATCTCAGCTGGTTGCAGAAGTTTCGCCGCTTCCATACGACTCTCTCAACGTGATAGCCTTCTGTACATTTACCAATACACTGAAAATAACCATACCAAAGCTAATTTACATTGATCTTAATCTTGTCAGGCGAGAAAAAAAACTGCAGTTTATATTTTAATCTGTAGTCGTTATAGTGCTTCTTTACATCTTCTAAAGAATTGTGACAGCTGTTTCCAAAACATCCTGATTATCGCTGAAATGGAGACGGGATGGAGAGATATTTGCATTTCTTCATATACATATTTGCATTCCTTCCCATGGCTATACATGCTAAAGCACCCTGCCATCAATTACAGCATACAGGCTATTGTAAAACATGTCAACTTGTGCGGAAGTGGGACTTAAATGATGCATAGTTGCCAAATGGCATTCTTCTGTGTTAATAGGACAGCACTGTAGTAATTAGTGGGACCATCACCTCCATATGGTGGACTAACTCCAGCTAGCCGTGACCAGGCGGTGGAGGAGCGAGGCATAAATCCCACAGACCAGCTGGCCCTGCACTCTGCACTCTGCATCATAGACTGAACAGATACTCATTTTGAACCATTATGATTGTGCTGACGTTGTGTTTGCAAGGACTTTGTGATTTGAGGAGGGGGGCGCAGCCAAGCTTAAGAGCGGTCCAGTCCTGTACAGGGAGTATAGCTGAAATGTGGTGTTCAAATTGATTAAAGAAAACCTCACTGCCACATCAGTTTAAATACAAATTCAAAAATTAATTGTTTTGTTTGTTCCTTTACCAAAAATGGATATTATCTAATGAAGTTAGCCATTTAGCCACGCCCCCAACTCAGAATCTTTTTCAATTAAGGACAAATGATGTACCTAAGTGCATTAGGGTACAGCTTGTATGACGGATTTAACAGCAGTTTGGTTCAAGGTAATGGCCATTCATTATTCAGTATGGTCAACCTTGGATTTGTGATTAGAAAAAAAAAAACAAAACACACTTTTCACCCCATTAAAAGTAAACAAACAGGGGAAACACTGGCACTCTCATGCAAATGGCCTGTGCAGGAAGCAAATCTTGCTGCTCTCTCCTATCTAATCCACACCGGCCTCAGGCAGTGCTCTGAAAGGCAGCTCAGCTCTAATCCTCCCTCATTCCTCCATCTCCTCATCCTTTACTCCTCCATCCGTCTCCCCTCTATTACCTTAGCTTGGCTGGGCCATTGTGCTTGCATCTTCTCAGAATTCGCAGCCAATTTGCATGAGTTTGCAGAGCAAAACTCTCGCCATTTGCAACTCTATTTTTTTTTTTTAGAAACTGTTAATCACATCTTTATAAAAAAAAAGAGAGAGAGAGAGAGAGAGAGAAAATAGATTGCTGGCTTTTTCTTGATGAAAATGGGACATGAGATTTCACTTTTACCACACTACCTGCACATATCTGCTAAATTATACAAGACTAAATGGATAATATTACCTCACATTATCACCTTGCCTAATCTCATCACAACCTGGCACAGTTGGCACAGTTGGCGTGTAATGTGTCCACTGGGCTGGATCACAGAAGCTTGTGATTAGTGTATCGTCAAGGCCATTGTGTTTTTATAGCAATCATAAAACCTGCGTTTCCTCCTCATTTTCCTAATGGCTGCCGTGGGCCTGTATTTCTTCCCAAGGACACATTAGATTGTGATAAGATGAAATGGAGCAGCAGCGCAGGAGATGTTGTGATGTCGCTCAGAGGGCGACACATGTGGTGCCCTCCTGCTGCTCCACCCAACATTTATCATTTGTCACACACTGAGAGGTGACATTTATTCATACTTCCTGCACAAAGATCAAGAAATCAATTTCCCTCTAATACAATTCCTCGCTGCAATATGCTGCTCGCCTTGACTCAGTTCAGCTACATATTAGAGCTATTTGAATGTCACATGACTGCACATTTGGGGGTGGGGGGGGGGGGGGGGTACTGTCTCTGGATGGGTTAGCTGGATGTTTCTTTTCTGGTGTGTAGATGGTGTGGGAGAGTGGCTGCGTCGTCATCGTCATGTTGACCCCGCTGTCTGAAAATGGAGTGAAGCAGTGTCACCACTACTGGCCTGACGAGGGATCAGACGTCTACCACATCTATGAGGTATGTCAGCAGGAGGGAAACTTGGACTGAAAGAAAATTAATCCATTCTTGTGCAACTGAAAGTAAGTTTGGATTTGATCTGCTGAGATTTAAATTAATTGCTCCCCACCCTAATTTGCTGTTTAATTTAGTTTCTGAAGCTCACATTATAGAGAAATCACATATAAATGATTCAGCAGACACAAGTCTGTCCCGACTCCAACTTTATAATTCATCGTCTGATCTTTTTGGCAGAAATGCTGCTACTGGTTGAAAACTCAATGCACAAATCGGAGCAGAACCTGTGCAGTTCTGGCTGAAAAGGGGGTAATTGTGAATAGCTTTCAGTGGAAAATCCTTTCTATGAACCTGCAAGGACAAATTGCTGCTGCATTTGTCAAACAAATGTATTCACCCATTCATTTGTTAAAGCCAGTTTTCAGGTACCTCTTAGAAAGGATGAAGAGGGCAAATATTAAAGATTTGGAAAACTCTTTATTAGCAATTTTCAACAGACAATCTGAGGGGAAACACTATCAATATAACAAACAAACAAAAACAAACCAACAAAACAAAAAACACTCTCAGCATGTGGTATGGAAGCACATTTTCTGAGTTCAAAACAGGGAATCTCGTTTTATTTGAGCACTAAAGCATGAGTTGCATTCAAAGTGAACGGAATTCTTTGGCATCAAACTTAGTTATGAGTCATTTATTCACAAAATAACTCTAATTTAGTACATGAAGACAAAAACTGTCTGTTTTCACTGCTTCATTTCATCAACACTTTCTCCAACAAAACAAACAGAAGTCTTGATTCAGCATGGCTGCAAACCCCCACAGACAAATCAGAAAATAGTTTTTTTGTTTAAATGTTACGGCATCATAATGAATGTAGATGCTTAAGAGACCCCCATCCCGCTCCCCCGGGTTGTTGCATTAACATTTTATGTGCGCAGACGTAATAAACTTTATTTGATCGTTTGCATGTTTTTGTCTTTATTTAGGTCAACTTGGTGTCTGAACACATCTGGTGTGAGGACTTTCTGGTGCGGAGTTTCTACCTGAAAAACCTGCAGACTAATGAGACACGCACTGTCACCCAGTTCCACTTCCTGTCCTGGATGGACCGCGGGATCCCCACCTCAGCCAGGACCCTTTTAGACTTCCGCAGGTAGAAAGGAGATCCAACCAGCCGGCCTCAGAAACTGCCTCTCAGCAGATTTCAGACAGATTTCCATCTTTACAACTGGCCTTTTAATCTGCACTTGTTTTTAATCACTTCCCCTTATATTCTGCATTCTGTTAGCACCTTTCTGGTCCGTCTCCCTTTTGCCCCTCTGCCTTTTGGAGTCTGAGCGAATGGTTGTTCTAATAAGGACTGCGTTTCTGTACCATCCCTTTCATCTTGGGCCGATCTCCCTTACCTCCCTCCAGCACATGTGATGCAGCAAATTAACAGCCCCGCACTGCCTGGCTTGGCTTGGGAAGAAAAGAACGAAAGAATTAAATAAGAAAAAAAAAAATCCCCTTAATTCAAACACCCAATTAAACCAGAGCTGTCTCACTAAAAACATGGGAGAAAGGGGAAAGATAGTGACTGAATAACCTCACTCTGTGCTCTACATGATGTGTTCTGGCAGAAGAGCAGCAGTGGCACCTCTGGGAAAACCCGGGAGGGATAGGAAAAGCCCTCCAAATGAGAATAAATGCATCTGATTTGTGGATGGAAGTCTGTCCCTCTGGTTTGTAATGCGGATGAAAGATTGCTCAGTGTTATTGTGTCATGCCTTTCTGACAGAGTCGGTGCGATTCCTCCAAATTAAACTCCATGTAGCTTGCAGTCAGGTATTTATTTAGTAGGTCTGAGCAGTGTTTCAATTACATGCACATTTATTGCCCTGCTGTTGAGCGCTCTCTGATAATTAGCCTGCCTGGATTTAGCGACGTTGATGCTGCTGTGTATTATCGAGCATCAAACCCTCTCTGTTTAAGTGAGGTCTCAGATCCACACAGTCTGCTCTAACACTCATGGCTTTCATGGTTTCGGCCAAGTTGGTATTTTGCGGTTGCCAGTGTCATTTTTGTGATGTTGCAGCTAGTAATATGAGCCCAGTTGCATAGTCACAAAAGTGATCATTGGAAACTGTGTCTCCTCAGCCAGGCCTGTGCACACACCATCTTTTTTGCAATCCTGACTCTGTCTCCCTCCCTCTCCTCTCACTGCTCCTTCCTTTGGCTTGCATGGGAACTACAGCTACCTCTGTGCGATGTCTGAATAAGGACTTTTTATTTTCCCCTCTCTGGATTTAAGACAATCACAAAAAATGTAAAACATGAAAATTGAATCAAGCTTGCCTGTGCTTTGGCGTGCTTATATACCACTGTTGCTCTGACATTCTAAATACAGAGAAAACACCATAAATGCCACATCAGTGACAAAAATATCAATATTTTCCATTAGATATGTTGAGAAATATAGATATAAAAGTTGTTGTTTTTTTTATTTACTTGCAAGGATAACTTAACAACATATTATTATTACTTATTACTAGTCATGATTTATTTCACACGAAACAAGATTAGCCAGAGACATGACGAGGTAATCAGGCTTTTTTTTTTTTTTATTTCTGGTTAACTTAAAGGTGACAAATGAAGGGAAATAGAGAGACACATGAGGAAGCTCTCAGTGTAGTCAGTTTCCATGGCAACAGCGGGGTGTGAAAAGGCTTGTTGGCCTTCGCTGAGCCTGTGGTGTAAAACATTCATAATTGGCTGGGGTTAATGCGTCGGCGGTCGACGATCACAACATCACACCACCGCGTCCATCACCCACACGTCATGATGATTTACTGTGACTGACATGATGCTCGATTTATTTACGGGTTTCTGTCTCTGCTCCAATTTAAATGACTGATTGACAGGAGGGAGCATCTCTCAGATTTGTGTTTGTTCCTTTGATTATTGCCGTCATTAATTTCATCCAGACCACCGTGCAGAAGTCCCTCGTGAATCACATCTGTTGTTATTTAGCCAAAAAAAAACAATCAATCCTGTGTCCTGAATTTGACTTCGCAGCCTCTGTGAACTGAAGGCAACCTGCCACTAAGCTTGCAATAACATCATCTTTTCTTCTTTTTTTTGTGTGTGTGTGTGTGTTTTCAGAAAGGTTAACAAGTGCTACCGGGGTCGATCTTGCCCGATAATTGTTCACTGCAGGCAAGTATAACATTTTGATCACTGTGGCAGTGGCTGAATTGGGGACAGAGTGTGTTTGTCGTGTCCCGTGTGTTCGAGAGAAGAGGTTGTTTATTTAAACCCGCTCAGTCCATTTACTCTATCTGGGTCTGCTGGAGCTGCTGTTTATTTCACTGACTGTTTCTTATGTAAATAACACGGCACAAAGCTACTCAGCCAAAGACCCCTCCATTTCCCATTTGGTTGAGCTAGTTAACTGGCCTTGATTGGTTTGCATTAAACTCCAGGTATCTGTCTGACCACTTTTAATAGTCACATCCTGTTAAGTCATGCATGGGGCCAGTAAGCCCGCTCTCCCTCTGAGGGACTGAGTGTCTAGCAGTGGATTAATGAAGCTGTGGCGCTCGGGCAGCTCTCCTGTTTTATTGGCCTCGCCTTTATTAGAGAGATGTCCACGCCTTGTTTGCAATTAACATGCAGAGCCATTGAATGGCCGGCGGGCACAAAGGGAGGCTTTTCATAGGGCTATCTCTGGAGTAATGGAAAAGCAAGGCTCTCAAAAAGCTGTTCTTGAACTGCCCCGGGCCTCTCAACCTCTCCTCTGCTCCTGAGGTGCATGCATTTAAAAGCTTTTGTCCCCAGCGTGCCTTAGAAACCACTCCCCTCTTTCGAACGGCCAGGCAACTCGTCAGACCACACATGCACTTGTGCACGACGCTTTAAAATAATCACCTCCGTTTGAAATGTTTACATCGGATCAGTTGTTTTCATAATGTTATTAGGGATTCATCGGGCTTCTTTTGCTTTTTAAGTATTAAAATCATGTGTTTTGCGAAATAGATAAGTGTTGGATCTGTATGCATGGACTAATTTGTGTTTAAAGATACTCGACAGTCTCACAGCAGATGCAAATGTAAATGAGCAATTTGTTTCCTTATAAGAGGAACACTGAGATTAAAGCATGTCACGCTGCCACCTTAATGATCTCTGCCTCTCTGACTCTCTGCAGTGATGGAGCTGGCAGGAGTGGGACTTACATTCTGATTGACATGGTCCTCAATAGGATGGCTAAAGGTAACAATCAATGGCTTTCCTTTCACGCTTTCTGCTTGAAGTGTTGCCCAGGCAACGCGAAAGCCTCTCATTTTCCACAGAGGGGTCTTGGGGATGCATTAGAGGGTGACTTCTCTGACGCCTGGAGAAGCGGCAAAGACAGAGACGGACGTGGAGGGAGCTGCTAGATGTGGGGAGAGCAGAACAAAGGGGAAACACTGAGAAGGGAAATGAAAAAGAAACCTCTATCCACATTAGTAATTATCTTTTTAAGCAACCTTCACGCCATATTGACTTGCATCAGCAGCCACAACATAAATTTAGATTGCACATGCATGGAAATGGAATGTTTAAAGGGAAAATGCATTAAACATTTGCTGTTTGCCCCAGTGGTTTAAATCAATATTTAATATTTAATGTGAACATTGTGCTTATTTGATTTGATTTTTTTTTTTTAAATAGAAAAGTGTTGACATTTTCTTTTCTCGTTTCACACAATTATGCTCCAAATTGTTAACATTGTCTGCACATTAGGAATGTTCAAGGTACATTTCCACTTTATTTCCTGCAGGTTTGAGTTGGACCGACACCTGCAGTGCACACTTAGTCACAACTCACAGCGCGATAATGGGAATCCACTAATTCAAATGAACATTTAAACCAGACAGCATGAAAAGCAACAAGGAAAAGATATCTGTGGCCAGGGTGTGTCGTTGTACAGAAAGCAGGAATAGTTTGAAGAATTTCCAAATATTTGGCTGCTTTTGCAAAGTTAGCTTTGGGATTAACTCAATCTCTACTTAAACAAAGCTTCCCTGAGCATGAATTGCTGGTTAAATTTCTCCGCTGAGTTCTTTTGAGATATCTGAGTTATAAACATCTATTGTTCCACCGGAGCTCCGTGGCTTAGCCTGCTCTCTGACCTCTGACCTCTGCCCTTTACCCTCCGTCGGCGATAGAGCCCCGTCAGATCGGGTTAAGAGGACGGCCTCCTCCGATGCAGACCTTCCCTGCTCTGTCTGCAGAACCGTAATAAGACTGACCTGTCCTCGTAGAGTTCAAGCAGTTCAGTGACAAATGCGCTGTTGTCCACGGTGATGAAAGCTGCCACTCGGTCTCTTTTTCACCTTTTGTTTCCTTCAGCTGGAACCAAATGCATGAAATGTACAGAGCACGCTCTCCAAAGCTTTTTTTTTCCTTCGGTCAGAGAGCCTGTTCTCAGCTTAACTTTGGATTCCAGTGCATCTTAGACATGAAAGTCTCCTCTGAGCTCTGTAGTACCCGTGAGTCCAGCTGCACTAAATCCCACTTTTTTCTGCCTCTCACCCACACACAAGCAGACACTCACCACTCTCGCTCCATCTCCTTTGCATCCTTTCTCTGCCTCACTTTCAAAAACATCTCAAGATTTCACTGGCTCTGTCCACATCCCTCTTCATCTCTGCATCACCGTCATTTTCTCCAATGAGAGCAGTCGTGCAATTCACGAAGCTGAAGGCAGAAGAGGATTTTTCCAGATTAATATCGCAGACTTGCAGGCAGCCAGTCGCCATTCAAGCAACTGTTGCACGGGTTGAGAACGAGCGCTGCGGCGCCGCTGAAAATCATTTTAATTGTCAATGCTCACGTTCGCGCACACGTGCACGCAAACACACTCCCTAATCAGATGTCATCTAAACCAGTTTTTTGGACACGCTCCTCGCAGAGAAGCCAGAGCGTAGTGCTATTTGAATGCACTGATGCACATTTCCCAGACCCCCAAAAATATCCTCTTGCATATTTTATCAAGAAACAAGCCGTGGCCCTCATCCAGATCTTTCGAGGGATGAATGTAATAATTTTCAATCGCTGCGCTGTTCCAAAGGGAGCCCGGTATAAAGAGAGATTGACAGATGTGAGCTGGATTACTCCGCTGCTTTGAACTCAGTCCAATTTTCGGTCTGTTGCAGGTGCTAAAGAGATTGATATTGCCGCTACCCTGGAGCACTTGAGAGACCAGAGAGCTGGCATGGTCCAGACAAAGGTAAGGTCCCCGGCTTTGAGTCAGAGGTGGGGGGAGGACAAGTTTCGGGGGAAGGGGAGGAAGGGTTGCAGTCACACAGAGACGACTGCTTCATGCACATGGGATCAAGGGAAATTATAGTGTAATTGATAACTGCTTACGGATTGCAGAAACATTGTTTTGATTAAAAAAAAATCCACATTTATAATAAAACTCTGAGAGAATGACCTGAAGTTTCTCCGAATTATTTCAATTCGAGGATATCTGTGACACAAACATACACAGTAAGGCTGCAATTTTTATGACTTGTTGAAAGTGCAAAGTTTTTTCAAATAAGTAATAATCATTTATATAAAATGTTCATGAGAATTGTTTGAAGACCAAAGAGATGGTTTCAAATGTCATTTTTGTCTCATCAACACTCCAAAATCAAAAACGGTTTTGTAATGAAAGAAATCAAAGAAAAGACATTGAAATGAGTGATTGTTTCTGGCTTTTTTTTTTTTTGATTATCTTTTTTTCCCACCCAATCATTTCATAAATTTTCTTGTCAGCGCTTGCATTCATTAGCTTCACCGGCTGATTTTGAAGCAGGACACCAACCCCACATGTACAGGGAATGGTTTGGGGGCATGGACAAAACATTTTCTCTCAATCAACAATGCAAGTAAAACAAAGTCCCTTTTGTTTCTCTCCCACATTTGAAAAGAATAATAATGATAAAGGCGGACCTCATGCAGTTGTGGGTGAAAATAATTATGAGAGCTGCTTGCTAACAGACTCCAATGTTCCTGGATGGATCATTAATGCCGCTTTCACAGCCGCACTCTGTTTGAGGGAGAAAAGCTTTTCAGACGCTCTGTTTTTCTTTTCTGACATGTCGAAGGGAAATTACATTGGAATAGTGTTGATTTCACTTTGCGGCTTCATGCTGGCCCTACATGGCAATTAGATTGTAATGAGGTATGAAATTTAGAGTTAAGTTTCTCGGATTAATCAGCGCATTATCATTTTGCCTTCATGGCATTTCCACTTTATTTTTGGATTTTAAAAAAAAGACATAAAATCCCACCATTTCTGGTTTCTGCTGTAGTAATATATGAAGCAATATAACAACATACGTGATGCGGTAGTTTGTTTTTTTCTTCCTCTATACTAACATCCGTTTCCGATCTGTTTAGAAGAGGTGGATCTCCCCCAGTAGTTTAAATGTGAACAAATAAGCATGAACAAAACTTTATTTTAGAAGTACCTTGAAACTTTCAACTCACCACCCAGGAAGCAGATTATCACTTCATAGCTGTGTTGGGGATGAAGATGGATGTACTTACATATTTTCTGGCCCCATCACAACTTCAGAAGAAACATAAAAATAGAAGCTCCACATTATCTCCACTGCAAAGCGAAAGGCACGGCCACCGGTGACTCCTCTGTATTGATTTAGCCTATCCTCGGGCCAGACTATGGCAGGCTGTGTGTTGACACATCTGAAGGCTGTTTCCGTCCAACCTCCTACGTGAGCTCTCTCTGTGAGAGGGCCCTGTGGCCTGCAGCCTGGGGAGAGACGAGGAATATAAAAACACCAGGTCCGTGGGGCAAACATCAATCATCTCCTGTGGGAAAGCCATGAGTTGGTTTCACAATCAAACACACACATACACACACAGAAAAAAAAAAGCTGAGAGACAGTTTGACTCAAAAGCTCCATTTTAAGACACACCTGGCTGGATCGATGCCGGCTGTGCCCGTGGTTCAGGTTGAAAGCGGTTCAGCTCAGGTCCGGCCAGGTCCAGGCGAGGTCAGGAGATACGGAGGAAGAGGGCGAAGGTGGCAGTTGTCAATCACTCTGAAATGGCATTTTAGACTTGCCACACATTTGGACACAAGCTTAAACTTTATCCTTCCTTCCCTGTATCCTTTCCTCTCCCCACTTCCTCCTTCTCCTCTTCCTCTTCCTCTTCCTCAGGAGCAGTTCGAGTTTGCGCTGACAGCTGTGGCAGAGGAGGTGAACGCCATCCTGAAAGCGCTTCCTCAGTAAAGGCATCACACCTCCTCCTCCTCCTCCTCCTCCTCTCCTTCTTCTTCTTCTTCTTCTCCTCCTCCTTCTTCTTGCTCTCCAACCACCGGTTTCCTCTGCCCACTCAAGACTGACATCTCCCTCTGCCCTTCCTCATCCTCGCTGTCTGTCCACCCTCTTCGCCTCAGTATAATCCTGTACTCTGAATGTCGTGCCGGGTCGCTCACCTGGATCCGTATCCACTCATTTCAAAGTGTGACTTCTGATCTGTTGTTGTTTTAGCAATTCAGGAAAAGCAAAGCAGTGTCGGGACAGAAGTCAGAACACAGATCAAACATTTTTACCGTGAGATTTATGAATATGAACCCATGGCTGTGATGTTGTTCATGAACATACTGTTGCAGTGCCACCGGTGAGATGTTTACGTGTTGTCAAGTGAAGATTATTTTTTCCAAAATGAGCTATGTGCTGTTAGAACTGATTAAAATGTTAAGAGAATAAATTAAGGATGGGTTGCTGCAAACGATTATTGTACCAACTGGTCGTATTTAGTGTGTGCAATCTTAAAAAAAAAAAAAAATTGTGGAATATGGTGATTACAGTTTCTCAGAGGTCGTGTTAACTTGTTTACTTCATGTAAAAAAAAAAAAAAAAAAAATCTTAAGATATTGCAAACAATCTGCAAACTGCAAATAACCATATCTGAGAAAATAGAACCAAACATTTGGTATTTTTGCTTCAAGAGTGCAGAAGAAAGAAGGAAAAAAAATCTTAGCTGCTAATATATTTTTACAGATCATCAAACTTCTAAATCAACTGACCACTGCAGCTGTCATACTTTGAGGCTAACAACATGTAAAATACGTTCTTGCCTGTAAAAATCATGATGTACAGACTATGTCCTGAAATGAGGTGGTGTCCTGACTCCGTGTGGCAGTTTGGAAGTCAACTCTTCACATTTCTCCTCCTCTGTGATCTGAATCAGCTACAATAAACTCAGCTTCACATGTACAGGTGGTGAAGTATGTGTGTTAATGTTCTTTTAGGTGTCAGTCTTGTGTTCGACCACAGACTCTCTGAAAAAGCCTCACAGACCATAATGAACATATCAACTGTTTTCCTCGCTGCATTCATTTCACACCTCTGGTTTGGTACTTAGACATCTGTTTTATTATTAAATGTGAACTATACCAACTACAATAGCTAACTCCTCTATTTAGAACTGCTGTCATCCTGTATCAGTAGTAAAAATGTGATATATTTAAGAACTTATACTGGGGTTTTTGCTGGAATAGTTTGTCCCTCTATCTCTGGTATATTGTGACATTTTGTGCAGATTATCCGCTCCATGTATAGACGATGAATGACTTTATCAATCAGAAATACACACTGAGAGCCTCAGTGAAATCTATATATTTTGTGTGAGAAGTAATATGCAGATTGATAATAAATCTGGACAGACTACACTGCTTTGCTGTCTCGTGTGTGATGTTATTTCTGAAGTGCTCTCAGCTAGAAAGCCTGCTTTTTCACTGAAAGGCGTTTGATTGAATGGCAGCCTTAGCAAACTTACAGAGAAAGAGGCGCTCCCTGAGGGTTTGTATCTGAGAAAGACTCGTAGGTCAGTACAGATGAAATGTTTGGTTCACCGGCTGTGTCCACAGGAGAAGAGGCTGGGACATGAAATGAAACCTGTCATGCATTTCACCCTCTGAGGTCAACTCAGAGTCCAGTCTACAGTCCGCTTAAATCAGCGCCAGCTGAACGATTGGCATCAAACAGTTGTCTCTTTCATCGTCTTGCGTGCTCATCTCCCATTTTAAAGAAGGTTTCAACTCTGAATGAGTCTTTCCGTGTAAATGGGTGGTTTTGTTAAAGTACACTTGTGTGTTTCTGTGAGACACTTATTGGTGCACAAGTGTGATTTTGAAGGTTGTACGTGTGAACAAAAGCTGGTGTCTTCAAGGGATTTTTGCATGTGCTCATCCCAAAAACAAAAGATACTAAATTGACTGAAAAGGTTCAATTATCTCTTGTTTCAGAGACTTTCCTCAGCTGACTTAATAAGCAGGTGTCAAAAAGATGAGTTACATTAGTTAATGTACATTTATATGAATTGCTTTAGCTCTTTTTTTTTTGTGTTTTCTTTTTTCTGGACTGGAAACAAGGGGAACCAAGACTGGCAGTGATGCACCTGTGTCTTTAGAGGCATCACAGTTACAGAACAAGTAGCCCGGCCAGCCATCCTAACTCTCTTCCTCTTCTCTACCAAGAATTAGTCTGGTTCCACTGGATTTGATTTTAATTTGGGGGGGCAGTTCCTCTGGGTGCCATTGGATAGGCATACAACCAATCAGAGACACAAATCCTGTGACATAGTGGCAGAGCGACTGGTGACTGATGTCAACAAAAGACATGAAAAACGGTGTGCTGCGTGAATACGTATGGCTGGCCAGGCTGCGGTCAACGTGAGCTCCAGCGTGGAAAGTGTCTTTACATTATAGCCATTTCCCTGGTTGATGTCCTGTAATTCTATGAATGGTTCAGAATTAATTTACTAGTGCATCATAGATCCACTATAAGCATTTAAAAAGTTTGTAAATGTAAATATTATCAGTTGGTTCCAGGTGTCACAGAGGTGGAACAAGTCATTGTTTTTGCAAATCCCAAGGTGGTCTCAAGTCTTTTCAATCAAATCATGACCTAAAGTTTGAGCTAGTAATGCACCTGAACTAATGCATGTCTTAGAAGCTGTGTGATCATACTAAATGTTTAAAAAAAATCGGAGTCTGTATTTATTGCCTGCAGTGAATGTAGTCCTGCATCTGGGTACTTGGGGTTGAATTAGATGGGGTTTTTTTTTTATTATTTTATTCCATGGGATGATGGTGGAAAGAGAAAATCTCTCCAACTAGAAGGACATAAAATGAGCTAATGAGGTTTAATCTGGCCTTTTTAAAAACATAATCGTAGTCTCATTTGGAAAGTTTTAGGAAATCATTTCTTACCTCTGCCTGGCTGCTGCTGGCTTTGTTTGTTTGTTTGTTTGTTTGTTTGTTTGTTTGTTTGTTTGTTTGTTTGTTTGTTTGTTTGTTTGTTGTTTGTTTGTGTCTGTGTTCAAGATAACTTAAAAAGTTATGGATGGATTTTGATGAATCAGGAGTTGTCAGAAATGTGACAAGTAAGAACTGATTTCATTTTGGGTGTGATCCGGAAGAAATCCTGGATTCTGGATCACTTTCAAATTTTCGATAACATTGCGGTCAATGGGGCCGAATATTTTGTTTCTCAATAGCTCTGTTAATTATTGCCCAAAACTCATGGGAGCCTCTATCAAATTTCAAAGGTTTATCCGGATCTGATCCATATGGAGCCCCATTTGGGTCATAATTCAATGAATAAATGAGTCTATTATTATGAAATACAGGCGTTTATTATTATGAAGAAATGCGGATTTGCAATCTGTAAATCGCTATATGGGGGAGTTGTTGCACTTGGCGGAGGTCTGTGCTCTCTGAATGCTTTTCTAGTTTTGTTTTGTTTTGTTTTGTTTTTAATAATTGATTTCTTTATGAGAAATTCCTCCCAAATGATTATAATAGGTCTTTTAAATGTATTTTAAAACATACTGAAGGAAGCAGTCTATATCCTCATGTTTACTTGATTTTAGAAAAAAAAATATTTAGAGACATAAAATGCAAATCTATCTAATACAACACAACTTGAACATGGACAGAACCGTCAATGCAGGAAAAGATACCACACAGCCCATATGGATGGGCATTCACCTGGAAAAGCTACAATAAACAGGCCAGAGTACGGTTATCACTGGTTATCAATCAAAAGAGAATGAATAAAACCACGGTTGGGTGGTTTGCACAATAAAGATGCTATAATCCCAAAAAAAACTGTATGAAGAGGAATGTATGGACAACATATACTTTCCTACCACTCAAAAATGTGTGCGTGGGATTCTTGTACAAATGCATATTCATGTACGTGCTGCCCGCTGACATGTCCCTCCCTCCCATGACAGTTCTAATAGCAGGGAATGAAACTTCATGCACTTCCTGAGGCCTCATTTGCATATTATTCACTGATGAGCTGCCACCACTAACCAGCAACACCAAACCAAAGCCCTATTAATATTCTCCTATTCAGGTTGTAAAGCGCACAAACCCAATCAGCTTAGAAATTACTGTATGGAAACTATAATTACGCATGTTTAATTGCTTATCATCTGATGGGTACAAGTTTATTAGAAAATGTATTCATGGTAATTGCTTCCTGAGGTATCTGGTGTGCTACAATAGCATGTGATATCCTGTCAGCTCCCATTTGGGAGGATTAATGCGTTCTGGAAAAGTCACAAAATTAGATACTGTGTATTGCCTCTTTGGATGCTTGGTTTAAACTCACAGTGATTTTTAATTTGGGGGTTTCTAAATTACCGCTTAAGCCTGGATAAATCGGTGGAGTGAGATGCGCCAAAATCAGCATATCTCACTGTTCTTAAGGAGCGCTGGCGTATCACAGGGATATAAATGACTGTAAAGTAGCCAAACGACTGGTGTAATCATGATGCCACCCAAAAATAGTCACAAACCTGTCTGGCAAGAGGCAAAATTTCTCCTACCGCACAAGAAAGCTGTAAAATCAGGTGAAATGCAGGAGCGACACTATTGTGAAAAGTCACAGGCATGAAATGAGGGAACATATTTTCAAAGGGAGAAATTTTAGTGGAGGCCATATCAAAGCCACCCTGAAACAAGCAGATTAAGTACAGCACAGGTCCCTCAAAAAGGCCTCCACACCACTAAGAATGTCAAGTGGGCCTTTTCAGCCATGGACCTCAGTGAGCTTTACAGCGCCTTCCTCTTTGATGATTGTAATCACTGTTAGCTCTCAGTTGTTCTGACACACTTGTAAATTCACGTGGTTTTATTTGGAAATGCAAGTCCAGCCAGAGATTCCTCTTGGAATATTTTTTTTTTTTTTTTTTTTTATCCATCTTTCCCAGGACAGGGGAACTTGATACACAAGACATAGATCGTGTGTTCAGTAAAAAAAAAAGTGCTCATTTAAGCAACAACACAAAGTGGTGGAAGAAAAGCACCAAATTCGATGGAGATTAATTTTAATCCTGAGGAAAAAAATATAAAATTGATTGCAGTTAATAATTTTATTTACAGTGTCTATGTCCCAAAGCTTTACTGTGCTCCAACTGTTCCTGAAGCAAAATTCTTTGAAAACATAGCAATTACCCCTTTGCTTTTATGAAACCACAAGAAGAAACAGCAAGGAACCAGTTACCAACCAGGTCTACTGACTGGCACCATAGTGGAGGATATTAAGGACTTGGAAGTATTGATAACAAAACCACATGGATTATAACTTCGACTCAGCACCAAACACACCTTACCTGCTCAAATATTAAAAGAAGGACTCATCTTTGGGCACAGATGATTTACAACACCAGAAATAAAGGTTATTGTACTCATCAGCATGAATTAAAAAAAAACTGGACGCTCCCGTTCAACTTCACCAAAATATGAATGACAACCGCAACAGCTGAAATACGCTCATAACCACAGTGAGGTACTGCAAAAAATCCAATCAGGAATTAGAGGCCTCGTTTAAAAATCTCAGCAATCAAACACTCACCGCAAGTAAAACCATACTGGACATATAAACTCAATCTATATGAAGCAACCTTATGTTTTCAGGAGTTTCAGAAGAACCCACTGAAAATCTGTCCAAGATTTAAATTTACTGTTCAAGTAGACTGTTGACCTGTCTGTGACCAAAGGTGATCAAATGCGATGGGTTATTGCTACCCAGATGACAAACAGAAACCAAAAGGCTTCTTTAAGGAACATTTTGTATGAAATATTCCATATTTAAATAAAGATATCAGTTTATGGAGATCAGCATGAAATTTAACATCACTGAAGGGCTTTTCAACACATTGCTGCTCCCACAATCCATTAGGGGAAACCCAAATAATATACTATCTGCTGGGTGGGAGCACTGCTGGAAACTTACTGTTTTGAAGTCGACTATGAATCTCACAAGAAATTTCAGGTTATGTTCCCATTTATTCTGAAAACTGCAAGATGAGTTGTGATCCTGTCTACTTTTCCTGGAATTAGAGCTGGGCGAATACTGGGAATTTCGGTATTGATCCAATACCAAGTAAATACAGGTCTAGTATTGCAGATGTCGATACCGATACTGATACCAATACCGAATACTGGTACTTTTTCATATTAAGCTTGATCTATCTGACCCTTTGATGTTTTTGTGATTTTTGTCTTTCGATTATTTTCGCAAAACCTAGGGTAGAATTTCAGCAAACTTTATACGGTGACAGCAAAATACTTTATTATCACAATTAACATTTCTTTGTAGATATTCCTTTGAGTTGAATTGTTCAGTTCATAATGGTTTTTCTTGTCCACCTTATATGATATATCTTTCAATAATTGTGTAATTTTGTTTGCACTGTGTGCACTTTCCTGTTACTTTAACTGTATAAATTTCCCTGTTGTGGGAAAAATAAAGGATTATCTAATGTTATTTTATCTTATATAACACCTTTCAATGGGATACATGACATGTACTGGGTTATTTCAAGGTCTTAATGATATTTTTTTTGAGTTCTTTCAGTAACAAGTCAGTGTTACAACAGTAACATTGACTTCAGTAACACATACTTTAGAAGTTGACTTGATGCTGATGATGACAACTCTTATCTACCTGGATACTCTCTGTTGAACTGAAAGGCGTCTGCCAATGACTTCTGTCTCAGGGTTGAGAGTCTGTCAGGACCAGGGATGGGGGATGTCTCTCCTCCTCTCTCCATTTCTGCAGCTCTTCATTTTCTCATGCATGGTTTTTCATGTGCTTAAAGGTGGAGTAGGTGTTGTTTGAAAAACGGTTCCAGCAATCCAACTCAAGTGAGATTTTGAAAATATACACTCCCTCCCTCCTCCCAAAGGCTCCGCCTCCTCCTCTTCAGCTCACTCCTCGAAACCACGCCTTCACATGATTCACGACTGCATGAACCATAGGGAGGGAGGGAGCGAGGGGTGATATTTGATGGACGTATTAGGCAGCCAATCAAAATAGTGATGATCACTTTTTTGATTGGTCAGAGTTTTTCTCTGATTATACCTTCTAGACTGGACCAAAATGTTTAGTTTTTTTTGCAAACATTTTATTTCAGTGGGTGCAATGGAAATGTGAAAAGGTTTTCAGGCAATATTGTAAAAAGTGTTGCAAAAAAACAACACCCACCCCACCTTTAAATAAATTTATAGTGTTTCCACTATATTCTACAGCCTTTTTATAAACTACACAATGTGAGGTTGTTTCGTTTTTGGGATTAAAATACAGCCAAACTGCGCTCCTTTTCCTTACTGCCATTCTTGATTCTTCTGCTCTGTTATCTCTCTCCGTGATGTGTGTGCGTCGAATGAGGGGGGAGAGAAAGCATTGGGGGAGGGGCCGGGCTGAGTCTACCTGAGTGGGCGGTTCTGGGGGGAGGGGCCAGGCTGAGTCTACCTGAGTGGGCGGTTCTGGGGGGAGGGGCCAGGCTGAGTCTACCTGAATGCTTGTTTGGCTGGCGGCGCTGAGCCACGTGACAGTGCAACGTCAAAAGACGAGACAACAGAGGAGGAGGACACAGCGACAGCATGTCAGACACAGACTTCAATGACTTCTCACTTCGCAGCAGTCAGTGTTTCTGGGACAGAAAGAAAGCTTCAGTATCGATCTTTTTACACGAGTATCGTTCGATATTAATACCGGCGTTGGTATCGATATTATCGATATTTGCATCGATCCGCCCACCTCTACCTGGTATAAGTGGAAGGAAGTCATAGCAGATAGGGGCACATGTCTTTAAAGCCTTGGAGGAAGGTGAGTTCTGCCCCATCTCACACATAACATTCCATGATAGTTGACCAGCCGCTATTTAAAACAAAATGGGTAAAAACACGCTCTGTAGCTATACCACCCTTGACCACATGGGAACATATAGATCTAGAGATTTTGAGGTCTAACTTGCTGTGTCATGAGTCCATGACTTCTGGTCCTGATTCCTGTCTGTTCAAAGGCTATGATTTGTTATTGTTCTCCTCCATCAAGTAGCTAAGTTTTGAAACATAGGCGTCTAGACAGTTTGCTCAAGGTCTCCTTGTTTTCCACCGATGTTAAGATGAACTGTACGCCTTTTGCCACTTGTCATTCTGATGCATCCTGCACCCTGTGATGTGAGTTAATGGCCTCTCTGAATTTGGAGACAATGGAGAATAAACTCCGTGTCACACCTCCGTTGTTTGTCAGTGCCTTGTTTAACAACCGATTGACTGCTTCACCAGTGCACAATAATAATAATTCTTAGGAGTGAGAATAGATCCAAATTCTCAACTTTACAGGAAGTATAGGCTTTGTTCCTTCATGGACCACTCGAACCTGACTACAAAAGCGAGTCAGAAAAAAACATACTCACAGCCTGGTTCATAAATAGTTTTGGCCTCCATAGTTAGATTTCATATCCATGACGACAGTAAATACAATATCATTTTATCTGATGTATCAAAAGATGTGGTCTTTTGATTGGCTGTCTTCATTCATTATAACTTAGGACCGTATAGTCTTCTAAGCATAGCCTCTGAGCTGTGAATAATAAAATAAAAACAGAGAATAGCCATTGTTATTTTAAAAAGAACATGTTTTGTTGTGCTGTTAATTATACTAACAGGCCATCGCGATTTGCTGTGGGTCCGTCCTGGAAGAGTCTGAGGATGAAGCTCAGGTAAACAGCAGGTAGTTTTTCATAACTGAGCCTCAGCTAAACGAGGCATTTCTGATGAATGGACACTGAATGGACATTTAAGACGGGAGGTCCTACTGCTCCGCGGGTCCTACAGCACAGCTTGGCTGAAGGAGAATTATTTCAGCACCCTTTCAAGAGGAAGTCTGCTGCGACCTGCAGTCAATCATCCCTCACTTCACAGGCTGACAGTGGTAGGCTTGTTGAGCTGTAGTACATCTATCCCCACAAGTGATACACTGATCAACCAGCTGAGCTCCGCTTGTCCTCATTTCAGCTGTGGCAGCACTCGTTTCCAATGTCATTTTCAGTAGCGACACTTGATATAAGGATGTTTCGACACATTCGATGAGAATAAGTGTAAAGTAATAACACCTACCATCATAGGTGAACATAAGCTAAGCCATCTAGGTTGAAATAACCAACTGTGACTTACATAAGGTGAGCATGTTCCAACCTGCTTCTCAGCCCTGCTCATACCACCCATTTGCAACATGGCACTGCAAAGTGCAAAGAAAAAAAGGCTTCAAAAACATTCTTCAAAACGTCACAGGGGGTTTATCCACTTCTTCTTACTGACAGTGTATCTTACACCAGGGGATGACACGTGAGCTTTCTTGTGATGTGTTGCCCCCATGTGGTCAGAAGTGGTATTGCTACATAGAGTGGCTTTACATCTCCAGTAAGTACCTGAGTAACAGAATTGGATAAAATTTTTGTAAAGTCAGGCAGTAGGGGCACCAATGAAACTTGAAACAAAGAATCTGTTGAGAACGATATTCATCAAAGGGATGCAAAAAGGGCCTCTTGAAGCGATCTTCCAGAGCGTTGGGGATTAATCGGGACAAAAATTTGCCAAATGTGGTTTCATTTGGGTCCAACTGAGACTTGTGAGATACTGATATTAATATTTACTCCAACACACACCCATGCTGCTTTTAGATTCTGTGAAAAAGTCAAATAAAATCATTCTTCTTGGTTTTAAAGCAAGATTTGAACTGTATGGTTATTCTGATCTTCTCAGTTGCTTAAAAATGTATTGTTGGCTTTGGAGAAAAAAGATGCAGGAGCTGCTTAACTTTACAAGCCACGTTCTCTTTTTGGCTACAAGATTAAGAGGACCATTTTTTTAAAAAAAAACAAACAAACAAACAAACAAACAAAACAACAAAACCTGAAGATAATTCATCTTTTGAATGACAGCAACCAACATGATGGCAAATATGTAATTTCCCTGTTGAGAGGAGTTGGGGAGATCCCAGAGTGTTTGCTTGATGGGATACTTTCCAAGGTTCCCCAAAGAGAAAGCCTTGTTTTTCCTTTGCTGGCGTTGTTTGGAGTGAATGGAGAGCAGATTGCAGATGCAGCGCTTCTCATGTCTGTCCAAGGCCTTGATACCTTTGATCTCCTTAAGAAACAAACAAGCTTTTAAACTTGGCACTCCCGGCTAATGTCTCTCCCCTTCTTCCCCCCTTTGGTCGTCAAAACACTGATCCTGAGAAAATTGATCTAGTATGAATGGTTTGTTGTGCTTATCACTCTCATGTGGCTTAAAGTGGAGATTCCTAACCATGTTGCCACAAAAACTTTGATGCAAATGTTTTAATTTGAGTCTTAAACATCAGATCGGCAAAAGGATTGCAATTGCAAAAGCAATAGGCTGCTTGGCTGTACTGCAGTAAACACAAACAAGGCATGGCTGACATGAAATAAAAGCATAATTCCACCACAATTTAACAGCAGACAATAGTGTGTAGCTTCAGGGCAAATTTTGCAAAAGCTAATTTTTTGCTTTTAATGTCTTTGATGCTAAACAAAGGGAATTACTTTACACATGCATACATATATATATATATATATATATATATATATACATTATGCACTAACACTTGATCAAATGAGCATAAAGTAACCAAGTGCTGACGAACAGATGTGTAATGACCAAAAGGATACACAAAACAACCATAAAGAGATACCAAATGACCACACAGAGGCTCAAAATTAACGATATTGGATAAAATGACCAACATAGGGCAGAAAATCAAAAGCACGGCCCTCAAACATGAACAGATAAACAAATTAGAGTAAAGAGACACAGAATTGTTATGAAGGGATTTAAAATGACCTAAAGGAGTTACAAAACCACTAAAACCAAAAGCAAACTGCTATAAGAGGGGCAAAAATTACCTATCTCTTTACTGAAATTCAAACACGTGTCACTTATGTCTCAGGAATATGCCCACAAAGACTCAAAACGACCTAAATAAAGCCACAAATTAATTAGGAAAACATTAAAACTCATCAAACAGAAAATACAATGACCATCTCTTAAAGAAAGAACCATCAATGAGACACAAAATGGTCAACAAACAGAATGAATACAAACATATTCAAAACAACCACAATGAGACAAAATATTATGAGGGGAAAAAAGCAGGTAAATAAAACAACTGAAACTGGCTCAAAGTGATGAAAAATGGTTCCCAACATCTGAAAGGTGCACAGCTGGACACATTCATCAAGCCTGTCCATGATCACTAGTTTCAGCTCTGAAACAGATTTGTATGCAGTATATGTTTGAGAAAAAAAGAGATTATAGAAACATTGGCAAAGGTTTTCAAGTTTTAATGGATCATGAAGTTATGTTTCAACTTGTGATGCCACAGTGATTTCCTTTTTACTTGATTTGTTGCACCTCTGGCATCAGACTTACACATTACTGAAACCTTTACAAGACATTAGTTGAGTTACAATGCAAACTGTTTCCAAATTTAGTGAAAGATTTATGAACCCTGTGCAGGTGAAGAACTGTCACGTTGGTACTTCATGGGATTAATGGTCCAACCGTGATATTTAAAGAGAGGTTCTGAGTTAAAGGGGAAGAGTCGCAGTCAGCATCTGCCTGAGCAGAAAAGCCAAAGATGATCAGTGAGAAAATCTTCCCTCGTTACCCTTCTTGCTTCCTTTTCTGTGGTTATTAATGGGCACTGAACAGCCCCAGTGACATTTTACACAATTTCATCCCTGTCCCATCATGCATCTTGGGGATACTCTGGCATTTGGCCACGGTGTTTTTAATCAGCGTCTGCGACGTTGACCAGCACGACTTCAATCCCGCACAATGTCACTCATCATAAGTGAGTTTATCAACACACATCTAATCGCCACACTCCGCAGGGACCTTAACCATTTGCATACGAAGATTGCTTTCTTTTGCTCGGCTGAGAACGCTCCTCCTTTGCATAATTATTAATGATAAAGAGACGGTGAACAAACGTGTCAGAAGGTATTAGCATTGAGTATACAACTAGATGCTAAAGGATCTGTTTGGTGACATACCGGGAGAAAAGATGAGGGCAGGGGGGAGCAAAACGATGGAGCAGGCCTGTCAAGGGAAGCACTTTGCATGATGGGAAGGGGTTAATTAAAGGGCCAAGGATGGAAAATATGGACAAGTGTGACATTGTTTGAAAAAGAAGCCCAGCTGAGATTCAAAGTTTGTTTAAGACACACACACACACACAAACAAAAATAAAATGTTTCCAACAAATACTGAAAAAAGTGAGAGATTATTAAAAAGACTTCAGTTTAGTTTGAAAGCAGCAGGATCCAGTAAAAGGAGCTGACTCTGATATGTAACATACAATTACATCAAAGAAAGTGTCGCTCCAGCAGAAGGAAAACCCACAGTGAAGAACTGCATAATATGTTTACATATGGCAGAGTCACTGTAGCTGCTCATTTCAGTATTTCTGCTGTGTGGCATTAAAGCAGCAGGCCCATATTGTCTGTCATCTGTTGTCGGTAATTACCACTTTTTACACTGTCTTACCCTCGGTGGATAATGTTCACCGTCTATATGAGAAGTGTTTCGTTTGAACGGTTTAACTGTTTGCCACTTTATATGAAACAGCTGCACTCTTTTTACAGGACAGGAATAAATAAGTCATGCACACCGTGGTTGAGTTGGGGGTTGAAACACCCTCCCCGTGTTCTCTGCTAAACACAGGCCTGTGTATCCTCTGCACACCATAACAGCATGATATTAAAAATGCCCACAGCGATTGTTAAGTCATGCTTGTGCATTTGTGCCACAATTGATGACCTTTTGTAAATCTTTATGAGGCTTTTTCACGAGTTTCTAAAGCAAAACATACTGTATGGTGTAGAAGGACAGTTGTGAGAAAGATTTTAGCATCTGAACATGAAACCACAGTGGCACGATATTAGTTTTTTAGCTTCATTTTTCTTATTTTCTGAGTGAAAATGAGGTTCATTCTGTGTATTGTTAAAATATCAGCCTTTTGCACCTGTCCTTTTCAAGAGGTGTGAGACTTTCCAAACTTGGCAAGTCACAGCACTGAGAATAATCTCCGAGGTCATCGCTGGTCCCCCGTCTGGCCCTCCTTCAACAAATAACTGATAACAACCTCTGACCTCTCTGTTTTGCATTAGAATTTACATCAGTATTCCACACACACCCCCTCTGGCAACCTCAGGACCATTTGAAAGGTCAGCCCCCAAAATCTAAACTTGATCTCACTTTTTTTTTTTTTTTCTTTTTAATGAACCCACCCAGAGGTGGGGGGTGAGTGGGTGGGTGCATTCAGGAGGAGGAGGGTGGAGCCGGGGGAGGCAGGCTCTGGGCTCATCTGCATCACAGATTAGGGTTCTTAGAGAAAAATCAACCATCCATGATTCATTACATGTTTCCTGCTGAGGTTTCTGAGATGGCAACCGTCCTAGCAACAGGATCCTAGCAACAGCAACAACTCTCCGCTGCCGTGGCAGCCTATCAGGAACTCTGATGCCTGATCAAAATTTAGCCAATGAAGAGGAGGCAGCATGTGGAGAGCCTGATGATGCGTTTCCTTGAGCAGCTGGTCAGACAGGGGTGTGTTTAGGGCTGTGAACTCCGGAGTACAGATCTATATCCATTTATACTTCCTGTGGGCACATTTACATTAAATTGTGTATTTCCTGTTAAGCCCAGTGGTGTTTTAGAGCTATTTTGTGATATTGTTTCATTTGTCATCATTTATACTGAAATGTCCTAATGTGTATTTTTGATGTTATGTGGAGACAAGGAGAACACAGGGATCATACATGTGTGTCATCATGTGATTATCTGGTCCTGGAGACCTACCGTAGCAGGGATGACCACAGAGGTGGCTTTGAGTACTTTGGCAAGTGTTCATATGTCTATTTGGGTGCACACTGATCTTTAACTCAAGTAGTTTTGAAACTTTGCAAGATACAGCTGGCATAATACCGAAGCAATCCTTGATGATGGCTGTGACCTGAAAAGTCGATATGATCCAATCATCACATGGCCTCCGGTTAAGGTGAGTGGAAAATTAGAATTTCAGGTAAATGGTCTCTGAAAACTTGGCAATAATAGTAAAAGGTTAGCTATTGTATTTAAAAAAATAAAAGTCTGTGAAAGTTTTTGAGATGGCCTTTTCTGTAAAAACAGTTACAGATTCATGTTTCTTATGGGTTTTAACCTCCGTGTGTTATAAAACTTGTTTTGTACACTAAGACTGAAAAGATTCAAAGTCTAAGATTGTTATCAATTTCCACAAAAGATGCCATACCTCAACAACCTGAAACATCTTGTCTTTTGTCAAGGTTTTATTGGTTCTGATTAAATCTAATTAGATTTTGAGCATATAGACCAATGTTCATATATGACTGTCTTATAAATCTGTCGGAGAAATTCAAGTTTGTGCACATATGTGTGGAAAAAGAAGTGAAGAAACTCAAAATTCTATTGCTCAGTTTCCACTCTGTAATACTCTAAAATCATAACAAAAAATTTTGACTGTGTTTATACCTCAAACTGAGTGGACAGAGACAATCCTCTCCAATCACAAGGCTGATGCTTTCAACTTTGCTGTATGTCTTCAAAAGTAAAGTATGGTCTCTAACCATATGAGTTCAGCTCCCTGGTATAATTCACATATGTATCTGCAGTCTTTTAAAAAAAAAAAAATGGAAAGGAAATGGTACTCTGTCCTATAAACCTCTCTGAGCTGACCTTAACTGTAAATCCAAACCGTCCACGTGTCTATTAGACCTCATCCCAACTCGACTACTCAAAATGTTCTCTTTCATCAGTACGTCAATATTAGATCATGACCTCGTGGCCTCAGACAATGGATTAGTGCCCATACTACTTCTGCTGGACCTCAGTGCTGCTTCTGATGCCATCAGTCACATCATATTACAACACAGATTAGAGCATGTTGTTGGGATTAAAGGGACAGCATTTGGCTGGTTTAAATCATATTTATCTGACAGGTTCCAGTTCGTTCATGTTAATGACATTTCTTCCTGACAGATGAAGGTCTGCTATGGCGTCCCACAGGGTTCCGTTTTAGGGCTGATGCTCTTCAATCTATAAATGTTGCCCTTGAGAAAGATTATCCAGAGCCACGGCATAAATTTTAATTGCTATGCTGATGATACGCAGCTGAATTTATCCATGACCGTTAGCCAACCTTCAGGCATGTCTTAAAGACATGAAGACCTGGATGTCCATAAATTTTTTACTTTGAAATTCTGAAAAAAATGGAGATTGTTTTCATCCCAAAAACCTGAGGAATGGATTAACTGATTTAATGTTGGCCTCCAGTACAACTGTGAGAAAATCTGAGTCATTTATGATCAGAATATGTCGTTTAAACAGCATATTAATCAGGGTTTGTAAGACGGCCTTTTTCCACCTCCGTAATATCACCAAGATTAGAAGCATCTTCTCCCAGGGTGATGCTGAAAAAGTAATCTACACATTTGTCACTTCTAGACTAGATTATTGTAAAGCATCATTAGCAGGCTGTCCAAGTAATTATCTGATCCATAATGCAGCAGCATGACTGCTGACAGGAATCAGCAAGTGGGATCACATCTCTCCTGTTAACCCTCCACTGGCTTCCTGTAAAGTTTGGAATCAAATTCACAATTCTGTTACTCGCATATAAGACTTTTAACGATCAAGGTCCTCATCATTTACAAGACCTGATAATGCCTTATGCTCCAAATACACCTCTCCACTCTGAGTGCAGGTTTACTTATAGTACCTAGAATAACCAAAAGTAGATTTGGAGGACGGGCCTTCTGCTATCAGACACCTTTACTATGGAACCAGCTACCACTTTAGGTTAAAGTGGTTGACACCACCTCCATCTTTAAAACTAAGCTGAAAACATTTCAGTTTAGTAAAGTCTATAGTTAGTCTAAACAATAGTATGTTGGGGCTAATAGTCATAGCTACAGTTATAGGAATGGCTGAAGCCAAGACTAGAGCGGGCTCGTCTTAAACATAGCCTCATCATAGCTATACTGCTATAGGCCTACGCTGCAGGGGGACACCAACATGATTTGCTGAGCAGGATCCTCACCACTCTTCTCTACCCTCTTTTCCTCTTCTTCCTTCAGCTGTATCCATAGTTAATTAGGAGCACCTCATAAATGCAACTATGCTTCACTGTTCTTGTAGTTTTTTTGTGTCGTCCTGCACCCCCCCCCCCCCCCGCCTTTTTCTTTTTCTATAAATGTTTGCAGGCCAGTTTCCAGAGCTACATACTGACCTCTAACCATCCAAGTGTTTACCTCTATCTGTCTCTATAGATGTCGCTGAGAGATAGATAGTCCTTTATAATATTGTCAATATATTTGCACCTCTCCTCTCTATGTCCTCCATCCTCTCTGTCCTATCTCCGTCCTCTTTTCTTCCTTTAGCCAGCCGCTGTTCATCAGGAAGGTCCCCCCTTATGACCTAGATCTCGCTCAAGGTTTCTTCCCTCTTAAAGGGGAGTTTTTTCTTGCATCTATCCTTTTTCTCCTACTAGAGGAGGTTTTTACTCACCATTGTTTCTTTGATAAAGATTTAATATAAGCTACAGTTAAATAATATTTGTTCAGCGGTCATGCTCTGGGTCTCCGAAAAGTGCCTATAGAGACAATTTGTACTGTAATAGACGGTATACAAACAAAGCTGAATTGAACTGAGTTGAATAGACTTTAAGATAAAACTACTGAATATGTTTGGAAGAGTAAGGGTAAAGTGAGTGAAAGCTGAATACCTACTCAGGGAATTGAAATGGTTACCTTGAGTTTCCACAGTATCAAAAAATTTGAACTTTCGTAAACTGCACAAGTACCGGCACTGTCACCCATCTGCAAAAATCGACCTCAAATGTCTTTCTGGTATTATGGCAATGTCAGTATTTGCACTTTTAATTACAGTCACTGTGTGGGAACTTTGAGAACTGCATTGTGTCTCTGAGCAAATGAACACAAAAACAAAGTGTGATTTAACTAATTATTTTTAAAAAATACACCTGCATAACCTTGAATGTGTCGTGCAGATTTATGCAACATGGTGGCAAAGTTTTATTCCCAACAACAAACTCTAGCACATTAATGAACATTAAATTAGAACCTCAAACACTTATTGAATCCAATTAGAGTCCACGAGGCTTTTCTTTAGTTACTTATCTACAGATATATGACACAACATTTCCACTAACATCCTCCCTGTGACTAGTTTGGCACATCTCATGCAAAGAATGAGAAGCTGCCTTCAACTCTAATATGTTTGATCCAACAGCTAACCTATAAAGAAGACACTGGGCTTGGTGTTGAGGGAGGCTGTTCTTAGAGAAACAGCAGTCAAAATGAAGCTTGTTCAAACAGACGTTGCACATCAGTGTGATATCTGAGAAAGATAATGTGTTGCTAAAACATTGTGACATGCATACTTATTTACAAAGTAAATTACATATATTTGTATTTAGTTTAATTACTTTTATGTTGTTATAATCACACAAAATTATATAATTACTTTATGTGGTCTCTCCCCTTTCATTTTCCACATTTTGTAGGCAAGGTAAGAAGCACCTATATCCAGTGTTTTGCGGTACATACTAATTTTGTTTGCTGCTCGTAGTTCATCTATTTAGAGGGTAAGATTTAAATGGGTACGTTTTGGTCTTCAGAAACCATTAATTGTCACACTTTCTCATTAGAAATTTGGACCAAAACAAACAGCCAAAATCCCAAAAATCTGAGGTGTAGCTTTCAGACAGCTCATAAATCCCTCTGTCTCAAATAAAACTGGCCAATTTGGACTCAGATTGTATCCCACTGCTTTTTTTTTTTTTTTTTTTTTTTGGGGGGGGGGGGGGGGGGGGGCAGCTTTTTAACTGAAGATAGTGCAATATTCAGTGACGACTAGACTTTTGCTCACTCCAGAAGAGATGTGTGTATGTGTTTGGATCATAAAAACTAATAAGAAAATTAATATATCATTAAATCCTGACATAAAACATCAGTATTTGTTGCAGGATTGAGTTTTGAAATATGGAAAGTAAAGTTACTATTGGATTATGGATTGCATGTGTGGGCTGATAACGCTCTGTGCCATTTACCAAACACATATTCTTTTAACTTGAGCAAAAATGACTTAATTACAAATGTGTCCTTAGCAACCTGCACACAGCATAATGACAATAGATTTGATTTACAGAGGACTCCTCTCACATGCAAATGATCCAAATGTGCGGGATGTTTTTTTCACCTGCTACACGGTAATCATACATCATTATTCAAAGAGCACTTTGACTATCGTCTGATGTTAGATAGGCCTGATCTTCACTTCAAAGGAACATGCTCTGTGCTGGTCCAAATGGTCTGATAATATTCCCTGTGATGATGTATCACACTGATGTCTTCCTCTCTGCTTCTCCACTTTGGACTAATCTTGCTCTTTCCACAGAGACGGGGTTCCTCTCTACTTCGAAAATGAGAGAAAACAGAAAAATACACACATAATAGCCAAAAGCATGAAATTCTGGCTTAGTAGGTATGACCACAAGGTTCCACGAACCTCAAGATGAATGTAAATAACTTCTCTTAGAAGATGTGAAATGTTCTCACCTGAAAGGCTGAATGTAAATAACTCCTACAGCTGGGTTTTGAATGTACAAATATCAGAATAAAAGTCTGTGTCAATTCTAGGAAACATTCAGTATATTTCCAGGCTACTTTGGGAGCAGAAAGCATAAATACTTTGTATAACCCCAATTCCAAAAAAAAAAATGGGATGCTGTTTAAAATGTAGATAAAAACAAACTGCAATTATTTGCAAACCTCATAAACTCATATTGTATTCCCAATAGGACAAGAAGAACATATCAGATGCTGAAACTGAGACATTCCACTATTTAACAGATAACATTTGATTATTTTGACTTTAATGGCAGCAACACGTCCCAAAAAAGTTGGAACAGTGTGATGTTTTCCACAGTGTAGCATCTCCTGTTCTGTTAACAACTGTCTGGGAACATCTGGGAAATTAGGGGACCAGTTGCTGGAGTTTTAGGGGAGGAATGTTGTCACATTCTTGTCAAATTCTGAATTCTAGCTTCTTAACAGTCCTGGACCTTTGTTGTCAGATTTTTTCATTTTATGATACACCAAATGTTTCCTATTGGTGAAAAGTCTGGACTGCAGGTCTGGACCAGTTCAGCACCTGGACTCCTCTCCTCCAAACCCATGCTGTTGTGCTGTATGCAGTATGTGGTTGAGCGTTGTCCTGCTGAAAAATGAAAGGCCTCCCCTGAAAGAGATGTTGTCTAGATGGGAGCATGTGTTGCTCTAAAACCTCTATGTGCTCTTCAGCATTGATGGTCCTTTCCAGATGTGGAAGCTGCTCACGCCATAGACACTAATGCACCCCCATACCCCCATACCCCAGAGATGCTTTTGAACTGTCTGCTGATAACCAGCTGGATGGTCTCTCTCCTCTTTAGTCCTGCAGGACACCGTGTCCATGGTTTCCAAAAAGAATTTCAAATTTTGGTTCATCTGACCACAGAACAGTTTTCCGTTTTGTCTCAGACCATTTTATATGAGCTTTGGTCCAGAGAAGACAGCAGCGTTTCTGGGTCGTGTTCACAAGTGGCTTCTTCTTTGCATGATACAGCTTTATGTTGCATTCATGGATTCCACAGTGGACTGTGTTCTCAGACAGTGATGTCTGGAAGTGTTCCCAAGTTCATGCAGTGATATCCAGTAGAGAATCATGGCTGTTTTAATTGCAGTTCCACTTGAGGGCCCGAAAATCACACGCATCCAGTTTTTGACCTTTGGCCCTGTCCCATGTGCACAAACACTCCTACCGATTCCCTGAACCTTTTGATTATATCATGTGCTGTAGATGGTGGAATCTTCAAACTCTCTACAGTTTTACATTGACAAACGTTTTTCTGAAACTGATCAAACAATTTTTAGGCGCAGTTTGTCATAGATTGGTTACTTCTGTCCATCTTGACACCCGAGAGGCTCTGCCTCTCTGAAACGCTCCTTTTATGCCCAGTTATGTTACTGAACTGTTGTCAGTAAACCTAATTAATAAAATATTGGGTTTATGAGGTTGAGAAATCATTGCATTCTGTTTGTATTCATGTTTTACAGAGTAAGAAAACCCACATATACTGTATGAATGAATGTTAATTCGAGAAGCAACTAAAAGTGATTTACATATTGTTTCTGCAACTCACCTCGTGTAAGTTTTCCCACCGGCATGTGCTGATTGCACACAGCAGGAGACAGGCTTTCTTTTTTTTTTTTTTTTTTTTCATCTAAATAGCCCTGCAGATTGTTGCTCTATATTTTTGTCTCACAGTTTGAACTTTTCTGGATTCAAACTCTAATCAGTACACTGTTGTTACTGTGTCCTCTGAAGCACATCCCCAATTATTTCAAGACAAAATAGCAGCTAATATTTTAAAAAAGGATTTCTCTGCTGGGAGGAAAGCAAAAGCAACAGCTGCTACACTCCAGATAAGATCTAGCTTGCATTTACTTTTAAATAGCTCATCTCATGCCTTCATTTCTAGGATTTTACTTTAAGCTGCTGGGGTTTTCCTTATGTGGCAGCCTTAAGTGAATCATTTCTGGAAATTCCATAAATAAGAAGTGATAGATGGTGGAGGTGAAGCGGATCTTAAAGAATGGAGGAGGAAGATATTATCCAAAGAAAATTTAAAGGTGATCATTTTATGTATCTGTCTTTTTTTTTCCTCGCCCTCAACAACCTTTCAAAACTTTGTACCAACATTAAGGGCTCCAGCTGGACCTTGTCCTCCAGCACCATCAGCAAGCTGGCATGTACTGTAAGAGGCATGGTAAAATATTAGATAGACTGCCAAAAAATCCTTTGCAGACATTCACAAAACCCCCAGGATGTACTTACATTGTAGATCACTGGTAATAAACATGGTACTAATGACATACCAAATATTTATGCTACCATATTCAATTCAGTTCCATTGATTTGACTTGTAAAGCGCCATCTCAAAACAAAGTCATCTCAAGAAACGTTATAAAGGAAGCATGAAAGCATAAGTTAAATATAACCCAATTAAGTCCGAGTTGTTATAACTGCAGTGCACCAGATATATACATATATATATATATATATATATATATATATATATATATATATATATATATATATATATATATATATATATATATATATAACTGCAGTGCACCAGACGATAGAATGACATTTTTTTATATATATAGTTTATAAAGTTTTTTGGCTGACTGTGTTGGATTTTTTGAGAGGGACAGAGCAAATGTCACTTAATCCCTAAATAGAGGAGCTCAGTGGGGAACAGGGGGGATTAGAAGCACTTATACTCTATAGAAGCAATATCTGAGATTCTGAGATATATATATATATAAAATATGCCCTATATTGGTGCTCAAAGAACCCATAATCCAAACTCAAAACTTGAATCACATGAGTCCTTCCTCCCCTCTGAGGATGAGCAGTAATAATATTGCTAATACAATAGCAAGTAGGGCAAGCAAATACACCAACAAGCATAAGGAATTAAATCAAGGAATTTGGAGGTGTATTATACATCTGCTGGATAAATGTCAAGAACAAGCCCCTTTCCAAACACAAAGAAAACATTCCTCAAATATACAATATTTGTGTTCAATTGTTTTTTGTAGTTATTCATTTGACATTTAGAGAAAATGTTTCAGGCTGGAAAGCCATTCTTGTCGGTGGAGGTGTGAATCTGCATCCTTCCTTCACTATCTTGTTATGTTGGAAAGAGTACTTGTTATAATGCTTCCTCTCTCCTAATCTTCTGAGTGGACCCTTAGAAAAAAAAAAAAATCTTTCCAATTTAGAGAGACCCAAATCCCTGTCTGACAGCTGTTCCAAAATGAAGTGCATGCAGGTGGATCTTTGTTTTTCTTCACATGCTCTGTTTCTACCACCTCTCAATCCTACGATGTAGTCAAATCTGCTTTGTTTTTTTCTGTTTTGTTTCAGGGGTTTTTTTTGTGTGTTGTTGTGTTGTGTATCAAGCATATTTGACCCTAACGTTTTTTTAATTATTCACTGAAAGCTTCAAGTACTTGAGGGGCAACAAAAGCTCAGCACCAAGCAGATGAGGGCCAATTCTCTGCGCTGAGCCCACTGTTCAAAGCTTGTTTGATATACGGGGGGATTTACGAGCAAATTCTGCAACAAACCAATTAGATACTGCTGGTAGTGAAAAAATGTTTCAAGGCTTGCACTGTTTCATGTTGATTTAATCCAATCAGGAGCACTTACAGTATCAACCCAATTACATTTTTTAATTTTAACAGCACTGGGCATTTGTTGCACACATGACCTGCTATTTAAAAGATTGCAGTACTTTTCAATTATGATAACAATAAAGAGGCCATCCACTCAGATCTGTCTGAGCAATGAATTTCTCTGTGTTTTTTTTTTTTTTGCATGGCATGAATAAGACATGGACGATGCGGTTTTTGACGACAGCGACAAGGAAATAAGTGCAACCGCTGTTGTTGTTTGGTAGATTTTTGTTGTTGGATCGTGTGTGTCTGAGAGTCTGTGTGCTTAACACATTCAATTCAATTCAATTCAATTTTATTTGTATAGCGTCTGTTACAATGTCAATTGTCTCTCGGTGCTTTACAGAGACCCAGAGCACGACCTGGGCACTTCTTTGATTGGTGCTCATTGAACATTATCAATTATGTAATGCTGCTTTTCTGTTACATTTTTACGTTATTGTTCTTGAAACGCTTTAGCATTGGAACTCTAAATAGACACTGATTTTTTTTCTTTTTTTTTGGATGTGTGTTCACATTTCCTGAGTGCGGTAGAATGCAGCAAGGCACACTATTTAGGATGCTGAATCAACTTTAGTTTTTCAAAAAATTAAACTAAAGCAAGAGCATTCAAAAAAACATACACTATTTTGCATTTAAAACTAGACATGAGGTGACAAGGATTTGGTTGCTGTCATAAATGGTTTTAAATGATGAGGCATCTTCTCTTCATGCCAAAATAGGAAATAAAGTTTGGTCCAAACACACATTTACAGGTGTCTTTGGCCCGTATTTGGCTTTGACTGATGGCGTTGATTCAAGATGATGTGGCTGCCTAAACTCGGCCACGTACCCACCAGACATAGCCCCTCCATTTTCTTGGGGCCGTGCATGGCCACACATTTGCTGAATCTCATGGCAAAAGCTTGTGTATTCTGGGCAACATCTGGCTCATACAACACAAGTTTAAACTCAAAGTTGGCCCAGTTCATGACCTTTGGAGCACTTCTGGCTCTCATATTGCTTGCCAGTGCCATAACTGAGCCATAGGTGTCGAAGATAGCCAAGATTAAGTCCAAATGTGTCTGCTATCTGGGGTGTGGGGAATATGAAGAAGCTCAGATTTTTCACTAAGTGCACACTGTTCAGGTTTAGATTACATGTGATGCTGACCTTACTCAAAACCGGCAAGCACACAAATTCAAACAAACATGAATGCTCTGGATGTTTGCAAGTTTCAACAAGAGAATATACATCAGATAAGCCACTGAACCAGAGTGTGACCACATCAACATCCTGTTATTAATGTAAATATGCATATAAGATTTTATATGTGTACAAGTAGTACTCTTTTTTGGTATTTTTTTAGTAGAAAAACATAACAAATCCAAGACTGAATTAATAATTTATTTCCTCTCGTGCACTAAAATTAAGCGGTCAAGAAGTGGTTTCTCGCCTGTGTGACACAAAGCACAGAGATGTGACATCACTCTGGCTCTGCTCTTTGGGAGGTAGAAGTCCTCAGACGGGAGTTCGGTCGGAGGATTTTAGAGTTTTTGTGAGTTCTTTAGAAGGAGGAGGGCTGCAGAATATAAGGCAATGGAGGGAGATGGGCCACTGCCTCAACACTGTTTAATTAAACCCTCAGAGACCACAGACTGCATGGGAATAAGGACCAAATGAGTTGCCTGGTCATGTGCATGCGTTCTGCCACATGAATAATACAAAACTCTGCAGGCTCATTCAAAATAATCTGAGAATACTGCTCTTTCTAAAATTCTGTATATGAGACAGGAAAATCCAGACTGCTTTGTCCCTACTTCCAGTTTGATGCTGTGCTTTGGGAGCAGTTGGCGAAGATTCACACACATGATTCGAAAGGTGACTCAGCATTGTAAAAAAAAAAAAAAAAAAAAATTATATCTATTTTTTAAGGATTTAAGAGCAGAATTCAATGGTGCCAGCATATGCTTTGCATTTCATCAAATGCATTTTTGGTGTTGTGGTGCAGTAGTGTTTTGGTTTTAAACTGCTTGAATCAATATTCTTATATTTACAAAAGGTCAAATGACTTTGTGTAACATGAAAAGCAGTTATTACAGTGGTAAATCCTCAGAAACGAGTCACTCAGCTCTTCAGTTCCCATTAGCCTCTCAGTGACACACAGCTCACTTGTTTTTAACCTCACGGTTTTGATTCATTCTGACGCATCTCAAGCAGTAGGCAGTTGGGGGGGGTTTTTTGGCAGACAGCTTGCTAATAAGCTCACTGAACGCCACCTGCCCTACACCAAACAGCAGACAAGCCTTCAGCTTTAAAGCAGTCAAATGTTTCCCTTCGACGTGGGTGAGAGAAAGAGTCTGTTTTTATCTGCAAATAAAGTGTCCTTTTTAATTATTTTCTATTCTACATCTGTGGCCATAGCTTGTTCCATGTTTTACACAGAGCAAAACAACTTGCAGGACCAGCAACTCTGGGCTCATTACAGTTTGAACCCCCCCCCCCCTTTTTTTTTTTAACCTAAATCTGTTTCGCATTTTTAAAAAATCATTGAGACCAAGAGATCTATAGAAATATCCAAAACTGTAAATGTGAACTTTTCCTTTATGAGTTGATCTGCTCCATCCAAGCCCAAACCTGCTGTTATCAATACTATTCTTCAAGTGTTAAGAGGTCATTTTCTTCCCAATAGAGCCAGTATGCTTAGCCTGCTAGCATTCATAGATGATAGGAAAAACCTTTAATCGAAGTGAATAAGCCACAAAGAATGTATTAGGAGGAAGGGAGAGTGGGAAGGGAGTTGATGAAACCAGTGCAAGCAACACTTTTAATCACAGGAATCCACTTCATGATACAACAACTTTTTGTACATCTTTTAGCCCCATTCACACACCCAGTTTGTTCCCCCTGTGTAACCCCTTTATTCCAGCCTGCTGTGCTGTGTGAATGGCACTGTAAAGCTGTACTGGCTTGGGAGGTGTAGTAGTAGCAGAGGTGTAACAGCGGTGAAATGAGTGCTGTGTGACTTGGCATTGCAAAAAAAGGCATAATTAGGGCACAAAGATGACTGCACAGAGGATTAAATCAGCCCACAGGGACAGTGAGAGACCAATGAGTTTTCAACCAGCGTTGTCGTAGCGGCAGGAACTGGTTCCTCATATTACAAACTTTGTCACTCGGCTTGGAGAGCTAGCTGAAGCCAGGCCACTGTCTCCTTCCCACAGCTACCATAGTACCACAACCACCAGCAGCGATGGGAAAAGTGAGTCCAACACTACTGTGTGTGTGTGTGTCCTCTGGGAACAACTAGGTAGAAACTATTTTGTTATTGGTGCGCCATGTTTCATTTTACCGGCAGCTGAATAAAGCAGTGACTTGCCAGAGACATTAGGGACATTGTTGCTGACTCTGGAATAAAGTACGAGGAAGGGACCATCTTCAGATTGAGGAACGCCATAATACTTTGGAAAAGCACGCACTGGGGAGGGAATATTGTGTCTTCGTGAGATCACTATGAGCGGCACAGCTGGAGAATAGAGATGTAATGAAGAGAGGATCTCCTGCGTGCCTTTATACATGGATTGCAGTGTGAAAGTGTCTTTTGGATTATATCATTCATTTTCTTGTTTTGATTTAACTTGTTTTTTACTCTACATCCACTTCGTTACCACCTGACTGAGGTCAGATTGCGGTTTGAGCAAAAAAGCAAACATTCCTTTATGACGCTGTTGTTACATTACAGAAAAAAAGCACGGCAGCCGGTTGTCTATGTGACCCATCAGTACCGCTATTTATGCTATGAACCATTGAGCACAGCAGGTAGTCACTGGTCCATATGAATGACAGGAGTCTGCAGAGATAACCCCTTATGGACAGTCATGATGATGAGAATATCTACTGTCTGATCAGTATTGACAATCTCCAAGCAGCGAGATGTGTTCCTGGAATGATTCTTGGTGTGATAAAATGTGATAGTGTAAAATAAAAAAAGTTGATTGCCACAGAAGAAATGTTTCCATTAAGCATTTAATAGTAAGAGTCCATAAAAAAATGAACATCTCTCTGACATGTCCACGTTTAAACTCACAGTTTATCTTTAGAACAATCTGCCAGGAAGGATCAAATATAGGGAACTACTTTGTTTTTAAATCCTTTACAAAAATAACAATGAAAGGTGCTATTGAATCCACTCCATTCAAACAGTCCTTTGAAAAAATAGAGTTCTGCATTGGTAGTCATTTTTTTTTTATCTATTGGATACTGACACTGTGGGTTCACAGAAGAGTAAGCCGAATGTGTTCATCTCTTTGTAACACTCTCCAAAGCTTTCAGCCTTTTTTACTCTCAAATTCCCTTGTCATTCCTTTCGCTCTTTGTCTCATATGAAAGAACGATCCACTGAATAGTTTGACAAACACTTACTCTCCCATGTCATACAGGAGTATTGCAGCAACTTTCATAATCATATGAACATAGGCTGCTCCTGTATTTCTCCTTTCACCTGAACTCTTTTACAGACACACGAAACATGCTCTAAAAATCAGAAACATCAAATCATCAAAATTTAATTTAAGTTTAAGACCCACCCAAAAATGCAACAACAGGTGAGCCACTAAAAAAATATCTTGGACAGAACAGAACATGAAAGTGAGGTCTCTGCAGGCTTTTGTTTGGCTGATAAAAGCTGGCAGGATATTTGCTTTGAAGTGCAGCTCACAGAAAAGAAAAGAAAATGATGCAACAGCAGTGCTTAGGTCTCTGATATGTAGCAAAAATGAACTAATGCCACATTTAATTCAGGGCATTTCTGCCAAGAAAAAAAAAAAAATCAAAAATATGTACGTGCGTGAAGTGTTCAGAAAAAGGCACCAAGTCCACTGAACCGAGGGAAGAGTCGAGCAGCTCGTTTCTTTTTGGCCTCTGCCTCCTTTTGCCACAATTTCTTCCTTTTGGAATCCATGTGCCCTTCAAAATATAAGAAAACTAAATCAGCATTATTGAATAGAAGCAAGCACAGTGAAAGACACTAAGCTTTAACAGAACGTCTAAGAGCAAACGTTGAGATAGGACTCCTGCCCAGCGCCCATGGTGGCGTCACACAAGAGAAACCCAGTTGGATAGGAGGACCATATCATAATATATGAGAAATTATGTCCATACATGCTCTGGACAAACAGATCTCTGTGACCTATAGACCTCAAAGCGCCAATTTTCCTATCACAAGATGTATACCCTATGACATCATTCAAATCCAAAATTTTGCACAATGTGAAAAATCACGCATCCTCATACGCTGTCATATTACTACATTTTCAAACCTTTTCCTTTGCAACATCTGTTTTGTTTTTCATAACAAGAAACAGAGAGTTGATATTGCACAGCTGCAACATAGCTAAACTGTTGCAGCTGGTTAGTGTAAGAATGAATGAAATGCATAGAGCTAAAAGTTCATAAATAGAGTCTGGGAAAAATAGTTTAGCTTAAAAATTAATATACACATGGTACACATATGGACACATTTATGTGATGTATGTTGTGGGCTGAACTGTGATTAAGAGCTATATTACCATATGATTATCAATAAATCACTTGCTTGTTGTATATAGATCAAGTATAAGCAGTCTGACTGAGTCTGTAGCACTTCTAAAGCCGCTAACTACCATGCTAGCAAACCAGCGCTATGTTAAGTGCTTTGCAAAATAACTAATAAGTGAGGTCTACTTTTTCTACCATATAAAGTCAAGCAAAGTCAGTGTTTTATTATTTCACATACATCCTACATATTGTTTGAGCCAAAGGATCGCCCAACTTGGAAAAATGAGCCACATTTCTTGTGTGTTGTCATGACAATTAAAGCAAAATGTGGGTGTCAAAGTTTAACTGGTCCCATTCTTCTTTAGGGGACACGAGGTCGTAAAGAGGTCACAAACATGTAACCCCGTTAATGACTGCTTTCTTTGGTGAGTAGTGAACATTTTTAACTTCATTAGACAAAACATTGTTCCAAAAGTGTAAGATTTAGCAATAGAAGAAATTATTAAAACTGTACGTGTAATTAGAGATAATACACAGGCAACGTAGCAAATGTTTTAATGTGTGCTTATTTTTGAATTTTAATCAGTAACAGTAACATGTTGGAGCAGAGGCATGTATACCACTGTGTAGTTTCACCTCCTCTTTTAATTTTTAACCAGTTACTCACATCCTTGCACCATTTATTTTTCCGGTGGGTGACAGGTGCGGACTGCAGCCACATCGGTTTTGAACCATTACTCTTTTAAAACAGAACCAAACCACTAGTGCATGCAGAACGTGGTTTTTCATTGCCTGCTGAAAAAAAAATAAGACACTGCGTCCCTGCTGAACATTAATGGTAATGCATCCTCATGGTATGACAAATGTTTGCCTTTGAATCATGTGCAATCATGTGCAAACAAGACATTTTGTCCCTCTCCTCTTAATCCGGGAGGAGGTGACGCTATGTTTTATTTTTCCAAGCTCATATTTTGTTTCATCAGATCAAAGATGTTCACTTTATCCACAAGACATCTTAATGAGCTCAGGCTTTGTTTATGAATCTTGTTTATGCTTCTTTCTTTCTTACTTTCCTCTCAGAAGTTTTTCTGAGCCCATGCAGTCATTCGCAGCGTTTGCTGAATTTCTGCCTGCGTTGCTTCAAACAGGTGTTACTGATTGGCTGCCACACAATGAATTTTCATGTGTTGCTCAACACTTTCAAAGTTCCAATTAGAGGCATTTTGCAACAATATGTCTTTCTTTTGCATGGAAAAGTGAACAAATAAAGATCTTGGATGCAATTATCTATTGAAAAGTTCTCAAAATAAATCCTTGATTGCTCTGCCAAAAGAAGTCATTTATGAATTGACTGTAGTACAGATGTTCTCCTTTTTCAGAGGATCAGTGTTATTTGAGAGTAAACAACTTGGCAACCAAAACTAAGCCTTATTGATAAATTATAACTCTAATTGTTCATGGTCAATTCCCTGTTAGTAAAGTTACTGGTGTCAGAACTAGGTGATGATTTTGGTTTCATATATCTCTGCAGTTTGTGTGATTATCTCAGAGACAGAGAAAAGTAAAATCAAGGCCTTTATTTTCATCTCAGCTGGAACTATGCACACTAAAATTAAAGGTTCCCTCCTTAACTAGAGAAGCTGCCATTATAAAACATTCAGTGACTGCGTTGCAGATAATTGCTGAGCTTTTGTGCCCGACTTCCTGACCCCATGGAGGAAAACAGGGGGCGGACGCTGACCTCTTGGCTTCACTGGGAACAGAGCTGCCTAATGAACATCCTCGTCCACAGTGTTTACATCTGCCAATCAAGGATGCCACTCTTCTTGATCGTGTTTTGTGTGGCCATCCGACGCAAAAGTAGACAATTAGCTCCACTCATTAAGACTCTTTAAAGGAGAGCTCCATGTGCTGGTAATTAATCAACCATGCAGTGGTGGGTGGGCAGACCTCTCGTTAGTCCCAGGCACTGAGGGCTGTGCTCCTCCTCTTCTTCTGAGGGGTTCTGAGCGGAGTTCCTCAGGTAGCGCTGGTGCAGTCCAAGTCCAGGAAGTGCATTCTGTCTGCGGTGACGAAACTCCTCCTCGAAGGGGTCTTGGGTTGCAACGTCTGCAGGTGTGAGCAGAGCAGAACACAGCGGGAATGAAGCACACCTAAGCTTTTTGCTGTCTGGATGGATTGCCTGAGGTGTTCGAACATTAAATCTTTTTTTTTTTTTTTTTTTGCTCCCTACATGCAGCCCCTGTGAATTTCCTGCTTCTGACAAGAGAGGTGTGTTGCAAAAAAGGGAAAACATATTGCCTTGTGATGCCCTTGGCAGTGTGAATACAATCAGACAGGAGAAAATGGATACACACATCTATTACAGCAAGTTGAGCACGAGTCCAAAAGGTATATTGATGTAACCAACAAGAAACAACAAAGGTGATATAAAACAAGTCCCCAAGGATACAAAGACCCCAACACCCACCATATATTTCATTCATATTTCATCTGCCTGACTTTATTGTGATTAGTCATGTAAATAAAATGAGATTTGGTTATTCTTTTCTCTAGGTAATTTACATTTATATTGAATTAGTGGCAGGCAGGGAGTAGGGTGGGGGGGTTATTATGCTGGGAGATTACAGGCAGATCTCATTGCCATTGTGTTGTGTAATTAAGGCAGCAGAGAAGAGAAGAAAGGAGGCCAGATGCTCGCCGTGCTGAAACCAGTCCCATTTAGAGGAGGATCTGCCCCAGGATTTCAAAAAAATCCTCTGCACAGTGTGCGACAGTCTGGCTTTAAACAGATCCCAAGTCATCAGAGACATTTACTGACATCAGTGTAAACTATACTTGTTTGAGCATCTGAGTATTAACATAACGTTTCAATCGGTCAATGTGTCCCTCTTGTTATGTGTTTGCTTTGTACAAATGAACGAATGGCAGCCCTGAACTGTAATCACAGATTTAGAATATATTAATGAATAAAGACAAATTGGCCAATATTGTATAACTTGGATTTTTATCAGTAAGATTAACAAAATTATAGAATGGCTGCAACAGTAAGACACTTTAATACTGTGAAATTAAAAAGTATCAACACAAAATGTTCCTTGGTATAATAACTGCCAGCTTTTTCATTGATTTGAATAAGCTTTTTCAAAATAAAATTAAAAAAAAAAAAGTAAGTCTCAAATGTGTTTCATTTTCACTCTTCATATGATTTAATGAATAAATGAATGATCACTTTGCTGCATGATTCTGCATGATTCCAATTTTTATTTGTCACACTGGTGAGACACCAACGAAACCGAATAACGACGCTTAAAATCCCTGCATCAACAGTTGGTAATTTTATCAAGAAGTTTCACAGACACAAAACTTTGAAGAAATGGCAACAAAAAAAAAAGATTCACTGAGAGACATTTAAGAAAGCTGGCATGGATTGTGGGGGAAAAGTTATCTGAAGAGCTTCAGGCAGATCTGGAGGCCTGGTTGTTTGTCAAAGGAAGACCACAATTGAAATAAAGGCAAGAATGAACTGGAAAAAATGCCCACAGATAAGCCACTGTCTTTTAGGTATAATGTTCTTTTGACCAAGGAAACCAAAGCAGAGAAATGCAGTGCATCCATATGTTTAAGGTCACAAAATGAAACCCATTAGGGAAAGAAAAGCTCATCCACAATAAAACATGGCTGAGGTTTTATCATGCTGTGGGGTGTCCCTACTGCCTTCAGTACCAGAGATATCAAATATATCAAAGCAATGATGCAATCAGAAGACTAACAAGGCGTTTTAGAATGAAGCTTTTAACCAAGTTATAGAAAAGTAGGCTTAAGCTGAAAGTCTTGAGTCATGACACGAGTCCGAACGATAAGCTCTGGAAAGAGATAAACATTGCCTCCTGAAAACTTGAAAGATCTTGAACACTCAGCTGAGGAAGAATGGAAGTATACCAGACTGCTGCGAGAAGTGTCTCGTTGACAACAAAGAAAGTATTTAGACGTTGCTCCACAAAAGAAGTAAATATTGACTGAGTGTAGGCATAGTCAGTACAGTGCATAACTGTGTAAGTCAAAGCAAACAACAAGAAAACTGGAGAGGGAAAACTGTACAATGCATCCCCTAAGTGTTTCGCATCAATGAGTTTATGGAGTTTTTCTTTTATCAGATAAATGGTGTCTGCCAGAGAAAATAAAATTCACCCACAATTGACAGCTCTCCATTGACTGATTTAGACGGCATCTGCAATCTTTCTCTTCAGTTGATCTGAGAATCAACAATCTCGGCTTCTAAACAAACAAAATGCATGCTGGACCTCATCCTTTCTCGACTGTTGAAGGTTTTTCTACCCTTATCAGTCCCTCTGTGCTCCATCAGATCAATCTATCTCTATCAACCACCTAGGTCTTAGTGTTAACTGTAGTTAAAACCTTGATCACCAATCAATTGGTGCCCGATTGGTGATCAAGATCACGATCACCGATCTTGATCACAAATGTGAATGTCATTGTATCTAAAGCCTTGAACGTCCAGTTAGAACTGAAGGAGCCTTTTGGATGAGACATAAAACCTGAAAAATTGTGCAACTGTGCTTAAAACATGCTACTTTGTTGAATTTAGATGTTGTTTTTAATGAAGGTGCTGTGAGTGCATACTAGTGATAAGTGCTAGTAACTCCCTCCAGTATGTGTGTGTGTGTGTGTGTGTGTGTGTGTGTGTGTGTGTGTGTGTGTGTTTTCCACAACAGGAAAGTAACATAGTTGTGGTTTTGTCCAGCTAGGCTTCTTTGGATGACGATATCCAGATGTAATAAGAAAAAAATGGTTAATTTACATTTGTTTCTGAATATATCCCAAATTCTGTGATTGAAATTCAGAAGTGCTGCCAATTTTAACAAGGACTGCATATTTTAGACAGAGGGTCTTGATTCTTTCAGGTGGAGCTTAAAGGTTTTGAGACAGTTAAAGACAACTGCCTGTGCTTAGGCCTTACCCGAGACAAAGACTTTGTTGGATTTCAATTCTCTTTGAATAGGAATCTCATTACCGCAGGTCATCCATTTTGACCCAAGTTAAGATTCTGTGTCGCAAATGCTTTTTCATTGTGTTAAGGCTGAAACTGGCTTAGTAATTTATACAAAATGTGTTTTTTTTTTTCCTTACTGAAACACCTAGACTTTGTGGCAATTTATGCTGTTTTAGCTCCAGACTTGATTCTCTTTCATTTTAGTTTACAAACCAACTTGTTAGACTGAGCGCACTTTTAAAAACAGAGTTGACCCCTGCAAGGAGACACCAGCTCTCAGTGGGCCGCCAGACAACAGGACAATTGGTGGCTTTACTCTCAATGCTGCTGCCAGGACAAAAAAAACTAATTCCAACCTGGATTTGTTTTGTCCTTTCAGGTGAAGTTAGATTCCTGGATTAAGCCAAAAACGCTTGTGACTTCAAGGTTGTGTGTTTCATGTCGGTCCCCTTTACCCCTGAGGATCAATATTTGCATCCATTACGAGTTCAGTTACCCTGGTGATAAGACTCCTTCTGCTATCAAGTTGCATAATCCACCAACAGTTAATTAATTTAAACAAAGAAGATATCAAAGAGCACTGATGATAATGAGATTTTTTTTTTTTTTCCCAATGTTCATAAAAGGATCCTTCTATTTTCTGGATCAAGGACTTAATTTAAAAACCAGAGTGAACACAGTTGAGTTCCTGGATGTTTCATTTGCAGCTATTGTCTTGAGAGTGCCTGTCATTTGTCTCCAGGCTAAACAGTGCAGTGTGGTTATGTTTGAAAAACACTGTCTAGACTGAAATACAGGCGCCAATACACACCTGGACACACAGAGACATGAAATCAATGTGTGACGGACAAATGCAGTCTTACATTTAGCAGGCTGGAGCTTTAGTTGTCGACTGAGGAAGCCTAAAATAAATCACTGCTCAGAAGGAGGTTAACCCTACATGACAACTACAACCAGGTTATTTTCAACAGTCCACCTTCGCTGGATTCAAGACATCTACTGTCATGCTGATGTGCAGCTTTACTGCTGAGGACAGATACAGTCCTTACACAGACATTTCCGAAGAGAAACTTGCAGCTTATCTTCGCAATCCTTCATGAAGTGGTACTTGCCAGGCCATGGTTTCGTGCCCCAGGATGCCATGCAGAGGGGGTTAGAAAAAGTTAAAGGAGTATTACGTACTGAAAACAGGATGAACCTATTTTAATGAACTAATTAAAGAAATAGAAATGCTGCTTACATTCAAACAGGGCAGTTTAATAATACTAAATATCCTAAATCAGTTTTTTGAATAATAAAATATATACAGTAGCCTATGTGATGACCATATATTCCTCTGTTTAGTCCAATAACGGTTCAGATTTTGTGATTTCTTGCTCAGAAATGAGCTTTCATCCACTTTATGGTGTACCATCTTTTATAAACAAACAGTGACATCTAGTGGCCACATCAGTGTCACCTCCACCAAACCTACATTTCTGAAGAAAAAAAAACTTCCCGTCTTTGCCAGGTACACCTCAACACATATCAGGCTGAAATGACTTTACAACATGAGACAGGACATAAACATTGTGGAGGTCGATTCTATAGAAATGTAGTTACATTTCTCTAAATTTATTGTATTTTTAAACTAAAACAGGGCTTTGACCTCCCTGGGCATGTAGTAATCATTCAAATGAAATGATCTTTGATGTAAAAAAAAAGTCCTCTTCAGAATAATGACTTTAAATGTGACCATACATTTTTAGATGATCGGTGGGCAAATGGAGAGGTTGTTAAATATTATGAAAAGAATTTCTATACTTGAATCCATAAACGTGGATGCCTATAGTGACTACCAGATTAAAATTATCTGACCAAAAGAAAAAAAGCCTAGTTTCTTTCTTTAGGGCTGCCAGGGTTGCTAAATGTGTCCTTCAGTGAGCTGTCCATACAGGCACAGCACTGTGACATCACAGTTCCAGGTCAAATTTGAATTATCCAGCTTCTCAATCTTTATCTCAACCCTGTCTGACATCTTGCTGCATTGTTATATGTCAGAAATGGGAAGTGCAAGGTTGTTAGACCAGTTTCAGAAGTGACACACCCCCACAGAAGAGGGATTTTGAGCAAAGTCTAAAACTGAGCTATTTCGGCTCTTATGGCACTGGCAAGTACTTTGTGGCCAGATGTGTCATTTGGGTTTTTAGCATGTATTTTATGAGCCAGATGTGCCCTTAATTTCATGTACAACTTTTTTTTTTTTTTAATTAAAATGCACTAAGTGTTGTGAGTGACGAGCATGGCCCAAACAGCCAAAGATGCTGAAGAATTAGCCCGTGTCTGGTGGATATGTGACCAAGCCATAGGCAGCCACATTGAAGAGGTAATTGAAAGGGATGTTCTTGTACCATAACTCTGTGGTATTTTGATCAAAGCAAGTCACAGACATTTTTTTTAGACCCTAAGGTGGCACATTTAGCAGTAGTGTTCCAGATACTTTAAGCCAACATTTGCATGTGGGGCCCATCTGGAAAGTAAAAGACTGAAAAGTGTATTCCATTTTGGCCCCATGTTAATTGCTCACAGTGGTTATGCTCGATTTCATGAGCCAAAAACGGGTGAATTATCTTTGCCCACTTGGGCCAATCACATAAGTGAACCCCAGTGGGCAATTCACATGGGACTCATATGGAGCCGGTCAGTCCCTTATGGGGCCCCATCTTTCAGCCCATTCATGTCTCAAATGGGGTCCACATATAAATGTCTGCCTGGCTTCTCGGGTCCAAATGATTAAGACCTCAAAAAAAAAAAAAAAATGATCCTAGTCCTACTTTTTTTTTTACTCATAAGTCATACTTACACTCTCTGTGGAGATGATCTTCAGCATCCACTGAGAACAGACCAGAGATTATCGCGTTTTTAGTTTTGCTGAGGTTTCAGTGTAATTTAGTTTTTTTTTTTCCATTTACACAAAAAAGGTAGTCTTCTGATAGACAATTCGGAATGGTTTCCTACCTTTTTTTATATGCCTTAATTGTACAGGTTTAAAAAGGAAAGAACTCAATTTACATCAGTCACTGAAAATAAGTTATTCACTTATTTTCATAGTCGATGTCCGTTCATAATCGAAACGTTACACGTTTCTCAATAACAAATAGGTGGGAAATATCATACACAGTTCGATGTTTTTTATGTAATTAAAAAAAACATGCATATCTAATGAAATCAAGAGAATACTCACTATAAACAAGATGACAGGAGTGTCCAGGAGAGGGAGCCATAACACCACAAATGGGACGCAAAACCACTTATTTGGTTTTCACCGTTCATCATTTTTAGATAAATTAAAATATTCAATATACAACGACATCTCTCTTAAACGGCATATTTACTAAAACACAGAAGGAGCACGTGACAGGAAGAGATTTATGATTCATAGCAAAATGAATCGGCGAAGACCTAAATATCACCTAGCAACTGGACTGCGCACGCGCAGTAGCATCTTCAGCCGGCATTGGTGAAAGAATTTGGAGGACGGGGGGAGGGAAAACAACAAAAGAGGTGCGGAAGAGGTAGTAATCACGCTACCAGAACATTATATTGTTACATAATCTAAACAAACATTGACTCCGATATTAGTCACTTGAGTCTATTCCTAACTGGAGCTTTTAACCTGCTCATGTGCTTCTCACAAGTTCCCTTTTCATGACATGCTTAGAAAAATGTGCAGTGGGGCTTGTGTAAATAAACTAGCCTTCAGCACATTCCTGAACTAACACTTTCTGTGATCCTCTGAGCCAGCTGCAATCCAAAAAATATTAACAAAAAGGAAACCACCAATTGAACCATAAATTTAAACCAGTCATGTTAAATGCAAACATATCCCAAAAAAAAATGTCTGCAGGGATAATTTCGTGCTTTCACAGCTTCTAAATTGATCCCTAAAAAAGTAATGTTTTTTAGGGCTGCAGTACTTCTGCAGAGATTAGGTTCGAGCACTTTTCCAACCTTATAAGAGCGTGCAGATGGGAGGGGTGGATAGAGAAAAGAAAAGTAAGGGCTTAGGAATTCATACTGTGGGCGTTGTCTCATTTTCACCTGGCTTGTAAAAGGTAAGACATACCTACCACACTGAAAAAAGACCCCAAGGTTTGAAGACGGGTGTGTCTTTAGTAAAAGCAAGACTTACTTTCCTCTTGAATGATGAAAAGCACATTTTAGAGCATGCACACACAAACTGTTCTGTTGTATAAGACAGTGACCAAGCCTGATAGTGAGTCACTGAAGCATTAGTATGTTAAATAACACACGTGAGCTGTATGATGGATGGTGAGTATACAACCAAAGAAAGCGGGTGTGATTCCCTTTTACCGCTGATGTGTAAAGCAGATATGAATTGTGAACAGGCATAAGCAGACTTCAGGTAGAATGAAACTATTTGAAGCCACTCAAGCAAAGAAACACAAAGACACCATGTGACTGCAGCAGAGTTCCCGTCAAGTTTCACAAACTGAACTTTATTGATCAAATCTGAACTCTTTAAAAAAAAAAAAAAAAAAGGTTGTGTGTGTCTGCCAACAGTGTGAGGTTGTTGTGGTCTAGATCTGCAGTTATGGTGAAGCCAGATAACAGCCTCCTTCGATCAACAATCATGCAGAAACAAGTCAAACACACTGGTATTTCCAAATGCACAAACAAATGCAGAATAATCAAAAATGCACATCGCTATAATTAATTTATTATTAATCTCTCATTCTCATTACATTCGCACAAACTATAGCCAAAAGGTTAGCGAGGTGGAGTTCTTGTTAAAACATTAGGATGAGATGGTTAAGCTCTTCATTCACTTGTTAAAGTGGTCAAATGAAAAGAGCAAAAATGGCATGTGTAAGTCATATGTACAGAAACTTGTTTTCCTGGAACAACAAGAAAGACAATATACACCCCGTGTGGAAAACATACACACAGCACATATTCAACTTTGTGCATAAATGCACAGTTCAATTATTGTAGAAAACAAAAACAAAAATCCTCGCTGGCTGGTCCCCCGAAAAAAATATTGGAATAAATACAAATGTAAAAATACTAATAAATTCTCTCTCTTTCCTCCTTGACAACTAAACTAAAGTGAGAAAACAGTTCTTTGGGAATGAGATGCAGGAGGACAGAGAAAGGAGAGACCGACTGCCAGAGGTTTTCCAGATGAGAAAACTGTGTGTTGGTTGCGGCGAGAATTACTTGTTATCCAGTCTTAGTTGCTGCTCCTTACCATTAACTGTTAGAGATTTTAACTGACCATCCTCTACCACTTCTACCCGCTCCTGGCCGTTCTCCACAATCCTGTTCACATAGAAAAAAAGTTACTTTAGAAGTCAGAGTAAGAATCATTAAACGGGTCTAAAATGCTGCCGACTTAATATTCAGGTACCGTTTGGTGGTAATTTTTTTGCCGTTGACAAACTTGGTGGAGGTTGACACAGATTTGAAGTTACCCATCCCTCCTCCCCCGCCAAACGAAGATGAAGAGAAGGAAGTAAGTCCTCCTCCACCCATGTCTCCAAATGAGGAAAAACCTACAGAAGGAAAAACATTTTTACAAGGAAAAAAAAAAAAATCTCAGCTATAATGTAAAAAACAGTGTCCACTAAACTTAATCTTATTTGTTGAGATGTGCATACCTGAATCAAACCCTGAGAAGCTATGGCTAAATCCTGGGAAGCCACCAAAACCAAAAAGCGATCCACCCATCCTGCTCCTGCTCGCACCTCTCTGACGACCACCTCCAAAGAAATCGTTACAGGGGTCATCAGCTGTGAAGGAAATCAAAGTTGTCATGTGTGAGGGAGAAATCATGACATGTTTTTTTTTTTTTTATCCATTAGCACTTCATTACTTTGAATAATATTTTCTGTTCTATTCTCTCCATTATGGTCTTCACTTATGTGGGAAGTTATTTCATCTCTGAGCGTTCTTGTAAGTGGGCTTGATGCTGGACTGGGAACAATGGCTTGCGTTTTATTTTCTGAAAACAGTAGCATCTTCTAAAAAGTCTAGTGCTGCGAATTAAAAAGAAAGTGAAACGGATGACAGAGCATGTTACTGTTAAAGTGCTCAGCACCAGTTCCTATCCTAAAGCCCTTTGGACCTGCTACTAATTGCGCTCTGGCAATCTGGGTCACCTCAGCAGGGTCAGGATGGATCTCTGGCACCATTTGCTGTGAGAAGATTTCACCTTTAAAGTTGAACGTACACAGGCTGCAGTAAGAAAGCTCTGCTTGTTCTCTCTGACAATAGACTGAAAATAAATGTCTCCTCTGTTAACAGTTCTTAAAAAGAAAAAGTCCATTTAAAAAAAAAAAAAAAAAAAAGTCCACAAAAAGAAATACAAAGATGAGCTTTTACAGAACTATTAGGTTTAAAAGAGGATGTGAGTAATGTTACTTGACCACCTCAGTTATACTTAAAATCTTGATATTGTGTATGATCAGTTAACTCAAAGAGGTAGTTAAGAAATTCTAAGGCATTATTAAAAAGAAGGTAAAGGGCAGCCACCAGGTGTGGTATACCTGTAAAAGTACAAAAACCAGAGGTTAAAGACCTAAGTGCCACGGATGTCTTGGCTAGCACAGGACATAAATAAAATCAGTTTCAATTCTGCAAAATGTATAAAAACTGAGGAAAAGCAACCTTGTGACTACAGAAGCAAGGAATCAAATATAGAAGAATACACTTCAAACAAACTTCTACAAGTTCAATTAGAAGGAGCTGTCATTTTCTGTAAAATTTCTTCAATGGCCCAAAAAACATGGAGAAGAATCAGCTGACATCGCCCTCCTCCTCCACCTCTTCACATACTTTTGAGAATAAGAAACTGCTGTTCTTGCCAGACAACTCGGCCGTCATCACCGTGTGATCCTGCATTGGTCTCAACATCACACCGCATTCATTTCACCCCCTCCCCCAAACCTGCTGGCTGCTCTGATGTGGATGAGTGACAGATCCACAGGACCAGCTGCTGCTCTCTGAGAAAAGCTGCTGGACAGTCAGGACTGAAGGCTGGATGGGACTTTGAGACATAACTAAACTGCTTTCTCTGGCTGCCATCTTAACGACAATCAAGAAAACCAAAATAGCTCTTTAAGGATTGAAATAAATGTAATATATGCAGCTACATGCCAGTTAGTCAAGCATTAAAGACCATCTCAGCTCAAAATAGAAGTTGAACTTGACTCTTATGTGTGGTGGTGTGGACAGCTTCATGGTCAACTTGTTTATTTATGTTCACCATTTACTGAAGAGAGTAAACAGCAACAGCTGAGCTCCAACAACTCACCTTCTCCATGTAAACACAACAGAACACATCAGTATTGAGAAGGATGCTTTGTCAGATATTGAACAACAATACTTGAGAATTAAAGTCATAGATGTCCTCTGTCACAGCCTGTACACATTTGCCATTATTACATCTGCTTTTGTTTTAATACAGAAGCTATTTCTGAAAGCATTCCAGTTGAGTGATGTAGATGCTCAAATCCATCTTCTGCCTGCGTCTAGAGCTCCTTATTTAGAGCTGGATGAGGTGAACTACGCATGCCTTCCAATCAGCCTTTCGCTGAACTCAGACACCCCCCGGGATAAACCCTGAATGTGTATTTCTCCGAATACCTTAAAACAAGTCCAGATTCTTTACCAACAAGTTATTTAGCACCACAAGAAGGATCACAGTTAAAATATTTTTTTGTAATAAGAAAAAAAAAAAAAGACATTTAAATTGATGAATCAAACCTCACAGCTCTTCTTCCTCATTTTTTTATAGAATTATTTTACTTATTCAGTTTTTTTGTTTTTTTTCCCCAAAAACTCTTGGGGAAAAAAAAAAAAACTTAACGTGTGACATTTCGAGGCAGATCAACTCCTGAAGTGAATAAAGTGGAGGGGACTACAAATGCACATCACAGGAATGTGAAAGATTAGCATTGGGTTTTTTGCCACCCCCCACCACCACCCCAGTCTTAAGCTCCATTTTCCAACACCAATGGAATTGCTATCTAATGGACAGACTAATTAGGAAATAGAAAAGCCTAAAGTAGAGAAGTAAATTAGGGTTTTTAGAATGTTTTTTTTTCCTTGAATGTTTCCATCTCACCACAGGGACAGAGACATGAGTAGCATGAAGACAGTAAAGATATAGTAAAGTCAGTTATGATGGCAAAAACACCAAATGTAGAGTTGAAAGTGATTTTTCTTTTCCTGCTCTTCCTCAGCTGCTGGTTCAGTGGGTTTTCATTGTAAAGCAGTGATGCTTATATCACTGTAATCTGTGGAATCTTAGCTGCGCTCTCAGCTGATAGTCTTGTTTGTGGAACTTGGCAACTGGTTGCCTGAGCAGGCTTTCTGTGGCATGCTGCATTAATGTTTTTTCTGCTGAGTGTTGGAATTATGTTTGTTTAGGTGAAAATAGGTCTTTTATTATCTTTTTCCTCACTTGTTTGCCATGCTGCATGTAGATTATTCCATGTTTTGTTTGCTTAAAAATATTTTGAATGATCGCTGTGTCATCTGCTGTCAGCATCGGAGCTAAATGAGCTCCAGTTTAGGGGTTAAGAAGCTACACCCTAGAGTCACAATGAGAGGGGCTACAGCCCTGGTAACCACCACCAAGTGATGGGCGACTGTAGCCTCAACAGCACCTCCCTTCCCATGTTAATGAATGTTCTTCATTTCTTAAGGCTTTGTAAACTGCATTAATGTTTCTCATTGGACATGCTTTCTCTTTTCATTGTATTTGAATGTCCTGAAGCTGTGTAAAGCACTCTGAATTGCCTTGTTGCTGAAATGTGCTATACAAATAAACTTGCCTTGCTTTGTTTTTTACCTCTCAGGCAATGATGGTGAGCAAATAGAACTCATTTGCCAATAGATGTCAGCAGGGCATCTAGCAGGTGGACAGGCTGTGTAAAATGGTGTGCAGATCCCACTTAATCAGCAGACTGCCGGCGTGATCATGTATCATAATAGTGAACACTGATTCCCTGATGCTGATCAGACATCTTGCACGGACTTTAAAAGAGCTGCAGCAAAACCTGAAGTGTGGAATCAGGCGCTTCACCAGATTATGGTACATTTCATTCAATCCAAGGGTCCAAAGCACCAATATACATATGTAGCATTAAGTTCAAGTTCAGATTCTTGTTGTTTAATCATTTTAGACCTCCAAGTGAAGAGGATGACAAGAATAAGGACTTACCAAAAAAATCTGCAAATGGATCTCTCCCACCAAAGAATTCCCTGAAAACGTCCTCAGGATTGCGGAATGTGAAGTTGCTGCTGCCGAAGTTGTCATAGTGGGCTCCTGTGAAACATTCAAGAAAAGCCAAGTTAATTCCCATCCAAACTGCAATTACATCTATGACTTTTAATAAGAAATAGTGAGCCTTTTTTAACTTGTATTGAAAATGAAGACTTAAAAAAAGCAAGATGATTCTTAATAATCAGCCTGTCATGTGCATGTTAAATATCTTAATGCATAAACATCATCAGTGATGGCCATGCCAGTAATGTATATTTTCTAAATCTTCTCCTTACCTCCCCCTGAAAGGCCTTCTTTGCCATATCGATCATAAGTAATCCTCTTGTTTTCTGGAAACAAAAAGAAACGGACTTTAAAAAAGATGAACTGGAAACAAATGGAGCACAGTCAAATACTCTAGGTCTTAGATCAGAAATCTCAAATTGGATCAAGTCTTTTGACCACAAAATAATGATCTAACACCTTTGAATTTTCACACAAAGCATAACTACAAGTAAATGTTCTGTTACCTGCTCGAAAATGACATATTGAAATAGAAAAAATTAAGGCCAACCCTTCCACTTTCACCATTTTTGTGAAAATGAACCTTTAAGGTTTGCAATTTTGTAAAATTATTTCACAATGTTTCTGACAGTTGTATCACACGGTTAACTGCGAAAATTATTAATTCAATAAAAATCCCTCAAATAATTTTAAGCTGTAAAACTACTGCTCCAGTATTGGTTCCAGAGCATGTTAGTATCATACTGATAATCAGAACAACATTTTTCAATCTCATCTTCTGGAAAGCAGAAGTTAGGAAGAGTGAGTTCTGCTTTTGAGGTGCTCACGGTCTTAAAAAGGATATTTAAAAATAGTGGACTTTAACAAAACAGCTTATTTTATGGAGCCAATTCTTACCATCTGAAAGCACTTCATAGGCCTCTGACAGCTCTTTGAACCTTTTCTCTGCCTCCTCCTTATTGTCTGGGTTCTTATCTGGATGCCACTTCAACGCCAATTTTCTGTAACTGAGACACAGATACTATGTAGTTAAAATCCACATACAGAACTAAACTATGGGAAAAAGAATATTTGTTACGAACAAGTAATTGATTCTTAATACAAAGGTGAGTGAATAAAAATGTTTTCCTGCTGTAACAGAGGTCCCCCTGATACTTTTTTTTTTAGGATGACAACATTACAAAGCCAAAGACACACCACAATTCCATACAAATGTCCTTCTCCCCACCCAAGCAGAAATAACAAAGACTGCCTGAGTTCCAATGACAAACAGCCTAGGCCTCACGCAGCAGCTGATGCTGCATCAGCCATTTGTTTCTGAACACAGCAGCAGACACACAGAAGCTGTGGAGAAGACAAGGGACTGCTGACAATAAGCAAGCCAAAAAAGAAAAAAAAAGGTTTTACACAATCCAGAGACTCAGTCAATCACAATATAGCTCTTGTAGTTGCCATCTTTGTTGTAATCTGTGACATTATCTTGCAGTCCAAAGCCTGTTCAGTAGACAGATGCCATGTCTAAACATCTGAGTTCAACCTAAAAGTTACTGAGGTGAGCACTGAAGTCCTGGCTGGAATTTAACACTCATTAACTTTCATCAAAACAGTTTTAGCTTAGAGCAAGCCAGTCTGTGTTTTTGAGAAGTTGTTACTTGGACTAAATTCTGGTAATGCAAGTTTTCATTCAAAACCCACAATACAAAATAACAATTTACAACCATGAATCATGGATTTCTAATATTAAACTTCATGAAAATCCTTTGATAAAGAGCTGCAGACACTCATTACCTGATGTCAGTCTAGCATCAGTAGGGCCCTATGGAATCCGCGATCACGGAATCGTGGAATTGGAGATTAAAAACGGAATTCACTTTAAATGTGTAATATAACAGAACTGAACGGCAATTTGTGTAAAAGTTTTTTTTTTTCCTCACCCAGACTAAAAGGAACTTTTCTTTTGAGAAAATGTTCCAAGAGGGGTCAGTAAAAGGTGGGGACACTCTAGCTTCTCTGCCTCCTCCTGCCCCCGCTTTCCTCATTAACAAAAAAAAAAAAAACACGTCGAAGCGGCCACCTGAGAAACCGGCGAAGATGCAAAGGAACGAGCGGCTTACTCCCAGGTACAGGGCAGAGCAGCTTCTCAGACATTATTATGTGTCTGGCGATTCAAAATTCTGCAAGTTTTGCCAGCACACGATTGAATAGACACAAAAAAATACGTGCGAGGATCACTTCCATCCATCCATTTGCTCCCGCTTGGTCCGGAGTTGGCTCGCGGGGGCAGCAGCTTCAGCAGAGGCCCAGAGCTCCCCGATTTTTTTTTTGTTTGTATAAAAAACAATGTTTTGTTGGACACAATATGTTTAACTGTATAAAAACATTAAAGTTTACAGTTATAATTGCAAAAAAAATGTCTATATTTCATTACTTTATATACTGTCTTGGGGTTAAATGTGCATATAATGCTTAAAACGGAATTCTCAAAAATTAAAAAACGAAATACACAGAAAATGAAAAAATTAAAATGGAATTTGAGAAAAAATAAAATGGATTTCATAGGGTCCTACATCAGGTAAAGTAGACTCACAGCTTTTGTGTCTCTACTGGATTCTCAGAAAATTTGATTCTCTTAGAGTTAATCTGATCGGCAACGATCATCGTTGCTCAATAGTTTCCTTATCTCTCATGTTTTTTGCCCCCTACAATGAATGACTCATAGCTTCACCCAAAATAACTCTTAATGTCCCCTCAAGCACATGACTAATTTTAACAAGCTTAGTTCTGTTATCAACATTTATGATAAGTCTTCACTATACAAGAAGCTCACCACTTCTCATAACAAAATCTGTGAGGAATCAGTGAAGAACTGATAGCCAGTATCATCCTGTTCATTAGGTGACTGCAAGCAATAGTGTATGAGTAAAGGGGGAAGGTATTTGACAGCAGCAAGGTTACAGGAAGAAGAGTGGAAACTTTTTGCACGACATTCCCTCTCCCTCTCTCCCTCGCCTTGTTTCAGTGTATACAGCTACTGGGAATTATTTTTAACACCTCATGAGTGGCAAACATCTCAGTAATAGAGAAATAGAGCAGAAAACACCTTGGGGAACTTACGCTTTTTTGATTTCATCTTGTGTTGCATTCTTGTGGACTCCTAATATCTGGTAGTATTCCACCATGACTCTGTCGCTCTGTCTTTGTGCTTGAAGGTGCTGTTTTAAGTGGTCGTCTCTGCTGGGGCCTCTGGGAAAAGAGTAAAGTTTCATTTTGATGTATTAGCTGTAAACAAAAAGCTCATCAATACCTCCCTTCCAAACAACAAGGTTACATTTGAAAGGGGGAAAGAAGGGGAGTCAATGGCAAAAACAAAATGGTGAACATACCCCCCCACAGTTGAACTATACCTGAAATAACTTTGCAGAGGAGGACGTCCAAGTTATTACAAGCCCAGCAAAATTACACAACAGTGATCACAATTCAGCCTCGGGCTGAAGCAGAATATGAAACATGATTTCCTTGATGTTTGAAGATAGTGCAAAGACACAGATTTATTTATTTATCCATTTTTAAAACAAAACTTAATGGCGATATGATGAAATCTCTGAAAGCAAGAGACGACAAGCCTAAAATTAAGTGCCTGAAGATATTTGATGCTTGCTTAATTTGTGCGCCACAATTATTATAGAGCTACAACGCACAGGTCATAACTTGTACCAGAATGGGAGGATTTATACATCTGCTGCCCTAATCTGGAAACTGATCTACACAAATGTGAAACCGACTCTGAAAAAAGGAGAAATTAAGCGTGTGCAGACTTTTCTCTGCAAGTAGTGTAAAATCATGCAATATTTATATTTTAAAAAATAATTATTATTAATAATAATAATAATAATAATAATAAAATAATACAAAGTCAAGTGATGACTCCATTTCTTTGACTTCAACAAAAACTCCCCCTAAAGTTCCGGCTGAGTTTGTCTCTTTAGTAATCTTACACCACTTCAAAGGCCAAGAGTTTTTATTACCAACTATTTCATATTTATACACACACATACACACATGTGTAAACTGTGCCCAGTATCAGATATAAAATTATATCACATCATGGTGGTATAAATAATACTGCCAGCAAGAGTAGCCATAACAGGAGACAATATTGACATTTACATCCTACAAATAAGTGGTTTCCTCTCCGTCTATCTCTGTCTGCAGAGAAGGAGTCATGAGGCAGTTGTAAATTTTTATCAAACATTTCTTAAGATGCACATTTTTTATACATAATTAATGCATGCATTCCATATAAACCTAAACATTTATAACAACAAAGTATTCACTCAAAGTATACAGTAAATCAAATGGATGTGAATCCTAGTTGGATGACATAATTAGAGAGCAAAAGTACGTAGTCTCTAGATATCTTCAGATTCACTTTAAAACTGCATTAAGATTTATGACCACTTCAAGTTTTATTTTCACCTTGGTTCTTCATCAGTGTCTTTTTTTTTCTTATTCTTAGGAATATGGTTAGGGTAATAATAACAGTAATAATCCACCAATGTAGTGTAACAGATCACATTGTGTAGTGGTTCAATGTGTAATGTTTAGAAGAGGTTTATTGACAAGGATTCAACTTTGTTTTTGTTGTGAAAGCTTAATGCACACATCACAGATTTTCTTTAAACTCTCATTTAAGAGAAACAACCAGTTTAAGCTTTATTAAGGGCAGCTTCCCTGACATTTTAACTGAAGTTTCCACTGACACTTTAATATGGAAAATACTCCTAAGTATCACTTTAAAACATATCATAGCCCTGTCAAACTGCATTCAGGATCTCAAGTTCACAGTACAAAGAGGTTATTAGATCTAACTTTGATGGAGACATACCCCAGCATGAAAGATTAGAGATAGACCTAAAACTGATTTTCTTAAGAGATCTGCAAAACTAATTAAGAAAGAAAAAAAAGAGTAATAACTAATAAGAAAAGAAAAAAACTGTCAAAATTAACAAGGTTTATACAATTAAATACTTTCTGGAATTTCATTCCACATCTTATTCTTGTAAATTTAAAAAAAAAAAAAAAAAAAAAACTTAAAAAATGTGTTATCTTTTTCAGACAACGGAAATTTAGATCTTTTCAAGTTTAAATGCCAGGTAAACACAAATCCAACTTTTGGGCATTGAGGATTATTTACCTTTTCTTTTTTTCCTGTTAGTATAACTGGGAAGAATAAAAAGAAAAAAGAAAACATGGAACACAACTGGAATCTACTGTGTCCTGTTTGTTTCCTATTTATAACCTGTGGCCTTTGCAGATAGATTGTATTTGTGGGGGGTAGTCAGTGTTAGGAACATGGCAGTGCCAATAACTCTTGACTCTCTGTTGGAACATGGTACAAGCACTTAACTCTGCCTTCATAAGACTGTCAGGCAGTTATTTCAAATCTTCCACTGATATTTTATTATCCACCTACTTTGTCTGCCTGATCCTCATTTACACATTAAAAATCTAATCGAGCTAACAACTCTATTCCCCACTTTTCTACTCCACATCCTGACACAAAGTTTAAGCTAATAGACAAATGGAAACATTTTTTCTACAAGGTTTTCGGAAAAATAAAAATCTTATTTTCTTAATTAAATTTAAAAAGTTTGAACGCTTTTTGAAAGTTTGTTTTAAGATGGATAAACAATGCATGTTTTTTTCCCTGGAGTCATTGTAAATGTACTGATCGATTAAATCACTGTAGTTGGAAACAGAATAAAAGAGGGGGGAAAAAAAGTATATTCTTTTAACTGAAAACACAGAAAATTAAGTCCCACAGTGACAGAACACACACACACACAGACACACACACACAGACACGGGATTTATGGGGTAGATACAAGTCACACAATTTTTTTTCTAAAGATATTCACGGTCATATAAACTCTCCCTCACATGCTAATTCGTGATTAGTGCAGCATGCTACTTTTTTGATGGTATAAACAGATGATCTTATTATAGTTGTTTTCCCCTCAAGATGTGTATAAAACAGATAATCACTCTCATTCAGCAGCAACAACTCCTTCACTGTTAAAGTTGTCCCACCAACTAGAGGTCCTATCCATGTCATCCAAAACTGGCAACACAGATAAATGGTTCTGTATTGGATTATGTATAAACACATTCTGATGCTTCCAGTTCTTCCCTGCAGTTGTGCATTTATGTAAAGGGGGGGGGGATCCTTGTAGTGGCAGGACCACCAGTCTACTATTTAACATGAAGAGCCAAAGTCAAACTGCTCCAATGATTCAATACTGACATGACAAGGCAGCACCAGTTTCAAACAACCTCTGGAAACACTACAGGTAGCTCCAATACACCCAGCAGTGGAAGATATGACGAAGACTGAGGGAATCAGTAAGGGGGAATTCCAAATCCTCCCTTAACCCTCAATCTCAAAAATGCGGGCTCCCGCGAAGTGCAAGTGCTGTCCCAGTTCTCAGAACCTCAAGTTGAGGGACAAGTTTGAGGGCTGTATCGGCCTCAATATTGAGATTCTCCAGCAACCCCCTTGAGAAGTAAGGGCTACCCAGAAGGCATTGTCCCATTTCTGCCAAGACATCTTTGAAAAGGATGGCCACGAAAAAAGCTAGCTACAAATTAAGTATTTTCATATTTAATAAAGATATAAATAAAATAAATAAAAAATATATAAATATAAAAGCCTGTTATTCTTCTTCGTCGTTGTCTTGACAGACTGGATGTAGCTTTGGCGTAAGGCCGTCCCCCACAGTCTGAAGACGCAACTGCACTCAAGGGGTGTCCCATTTCTAAGTCACAAGATAGCTCTTACACTTAGTTTTGAGGGCCAAGATTGAGGGTTAAGGGCGAGGGTTGAGAATGAGGGTTAAGGGAGGAACTGGAATTGGCCCTGAATCTCCCTTTGTCATGATGCTGGATTCACGTAGGATAGAAGCTAATTGTTGCTCCTTTGGATAGTTATCATTTGCTCACGGGGTTTTTAAATTCCGTATATCTGGCTTGTTACAGGCTTATTGCCTGGCTTCTGTGAGAAACTACCATGCAAAAATGATAAACAACTTCTGCAGTGAACTGAGGCGCACACACACTAAACTGGCTAAATGTATTGAGGAAACAATTTTGGGGGAACATAGAAAAAAATCAGCATGCTCAGATCGTGAAATTAATTTCAGCAAACTGTTCCTGCAGCCACAATGTGTCTTGCTGGTCTGATGTAGCCACATCCTTCACCCAGCTGCACACAAACTGACCTTAAGTCTCTAGAGACTTGTAGGTCTGCAGCTCCTCCAAAGTTTAGTCACTTTCATCATGAAAAATATAATTATAGATGTCAAGGTATAACACATTGTGCAAGTCTTTCAGGTCGTGTGTATCATCCATATGAGCCACCTGTACTGGTTGAATCCACAACTGCTGTTATTTTCTCACATAATGACATTTCAATTGGGCATTGAGCGTTTCCACAGACTTTCGCTTTTTCCTTATGTCTTCTGTTGCAGTTTGGGTGTTATTCTCTGATGATTTTCATCCATTTCTGCTGACTAATGTTCATGATTTGTGAACACACGACTGCATAAGAACAAATGAAGACCCGGCGCTGTACTATAGAGCTTGACATGCAACATGGCAACGTTGAATCAAAATACATGCGTACGCATGTGTGACGTCAGTGAATATTATCAGTTGTTAAAAGCTGTGTGTCTAAGGGCCCCTGAATAGCACATTGCTAACACGCATGGCAGTTGCAGTCCACTCGATTCCCCTGTCTAGAGTTAACACATTCCACAACAATTCCCACAATTGCTGCACGCCAACACAAGTGGCATTCAACTACAGCAAGTTCAAAGAGCAGCTGTTGATAAAAAGTGGAGTGGCACTTTCAGTTATGTTATAACTGCCCCTATTTAGGTTGGTCCAAAGGAACTGTGGCCATGAGTGCAGTTCACTTGAGTCGGTGGGAACACAACACCCGTACTTGGGTGTGCACTAAAACGGCCGTACCAAGAGCGGTCTGAAGAGGCAATCTTGGTACGGCCGTTTGCAAACTCTTGTGTGGTTCAATTGTGGCGTTAGAGCTCTGACCTCAGACCAAGTCAATATACAGAGTGTACAACACATGTTTGAGCTAAAGTGACCACCATAGTCTGCTGGACAGCACATCATTGGTTATAAAAGGAGCATTAAACTTTGCAAAAGAAAGTCACACGTCTGCTAGTGTGACTTTCTTTTGCCAAGTTTAGTGCAAACAATTTCCAGTCGCTTTGTTTACAGTATTTCTAACAGTTTGTTTGCTGTTTACCTCTTCTAGAGTGGTACAAACAAAAAGGCCAACTCTGGGTCAACAATGCATAGCTATTGTGTCACCATGCTTTTTAGCTCTTCACTCCAGGCCAGTTGTCATGGAAACATGAGGCTCTATCAAGACTGTTTTTGACTAAAGACAGCACTGCCCATTTTCACATGACTTTCTGGTGTGACGTTTGGGTTACAGTGAAAACATGACGTGAACATGAACCAAACCAAATGACAAATGATGCAATGTAATTTGGTGCATGCCAACATGTGTGAGAACAACCTTTGAATCCACACACCGCACAGATGTTGCCATAGAGATGATACAAAAAGTAATTCTCAACATTTATTGGTTGCCCTTACATTTGTACCTGATATATAGACAGAAACTCAACTTTAATTAATGCAATTGCATACACAAGTAGCCTCTCAACAGCATAAAAGGCCGTACTCTGCAGCCAGTGACAGGGTGGGATCTCAGTGATGAGTAGCTTTTCCTGTGTTTAAACGAGCCACATGAGGAATTTTGATAACAGCTGAAGAATTCAATACTTTTATAATGTACTGAGGGCAAGTTCACAAGCTCAAGAGGGAAAAGATCATGCAGATAAGTCAGCAGTGCAGTCTGATCTTGGTGCTCCTGTTTTTAATGTGGCGCCTACAAAACAAGTATATGCTTCCAGGCAAGTCGAGCAGGAAGAGATTACAACAACATCTGTTCAAGAGTTTTTTAGCTAAGCAGGACTGGTGTGCCAAATGAGCCTCCCTTTGAAGAGTTACAATTACACAACAGATAAGTGAGATTAAAAGACAAATTTTGCCATGACAAATAACAAATTAGAATGAACCCATAAATGGTAAAATATTAGACTAACACTTATACAAACAAAGTTATTTGGTCAATTGGGTAAATTATTTCCATGGTCTTTGGCATTTATGTTTCCTATGACAAAATGAACTTTGTCAGTTCTTAGTCACAGTGAATAACTCAGAAACAATCTTTTGGAAAAACTTCCATGACAATGTATCAGCAAATACCAATTATGAGCGACTTCCTGCTTGATCCTGAACCCTTGTTCGAAGAAAAGGTTAGAACAAGTTTTCCCCAAAATTCCAAGTCTTAAATCTAAACAAGTCATTTGGACCCTGTGAAAACACACATGCATGAACACACACACAAAAAAAAAAGAAAAAAAAGAGGGGGGTCTCAAACTCAAACTCAAGAAACTCAGTGGGATTCACCCAGATTCAAAGTTCTTGCACCAAGCTTGAACATGGCTGTACTGTAAAAGGTTGGAAATCAATTCCAATTTTACCACAAACAAAATAAAGGGCACTTTCAGGCTACATGATCTTAGGCCTAATTTGTGGGTGACAGGGAATGCTGATGCCATCAGACATTATGGTTACATTCACAGTTTAGTCAAACTACGGCTATAACTCAAAGGAATTTTCCAATATACATGCACATCAAAGAAAGTCAGACTCATTCATAGTTGGTTTTGATAGTGTCCACTTTTATCATTGTGCTTTTTCTATTGACCTACAATAACACGCTATACATCTCTGGTTAAGCCGATTTCACCAAACTGGGGGGGGAAAAAAAGGCAAAATGGTGAATTGGACAGGTCTGTAGTTTTTGTACATCTTATATAAATGTCCTGGATATTTCATTTTTATTTTCTTCTCCATTTCAGCTTCCTCTACCATTTCCAGGTCAAAGTCTGGGGTGGGAACTGTGGAGCCTAAACCAACGTGCCGGTCAGTTTCACCTCCATTGAATCCTTACATGTTGAGATTAGCTCAACTACATCCGCATTATCTGGGCGTGTTTGTCTGACGATGAGAAGTTTGGTCTAAATCGGTTTTAGACGTTTGCATGCATTTTAAAATGATTTAAGTTGGAATAATGCAAAAAATTATTTTTTTCTAATGTCATGTAAATGCACTGAGTGGCACATCAGCCGGCGGTCAATGATCAATTGCCAATGCTTAAGTGTGAATAACTGAACAAGTTGTCAAGACACTCAACAACACATCACCAAGCCATTGCTGATGGGATGTTAAACCAAATATCTGCAGCTGTCGGGGGAAAACCCAATTCGAGCCACAGCAAGTGAAAGGAAAAGGCGAGGCAAGATGCACACAAGGGGCCATACCGCAACACGGCGGGTAGCTACTTTTTCTTAAAAGATTTTATTTTCTCACCCACAACTCCCTTTGTAGCAGACAATCTCTGCTACATGTGCTAATCAATTCCTATACCCACGTTCTTTGTCTTTTCTTTTTTTTGTTTCCATTCTGAACAAATCCTTTCACAGTTTGCACCATTCGTTTCTTTCCTTGGACCATTTTTAAATAACCAACTTGTATTTTTCAAGTGTAAGTGCCTCATTTCCCATGTGTTTTGTTGATAAAATATGGTTTTAGAGACCCATCAGGTGAGTGAGATACCGGCAGATCTAGTGGTGCGTCGCCCTTCATCAGGGATCCATTGTAAGGTGACCAGCTAAACAACTTCAATCATCCAAATTATAAAACAGCAGGTCACATAGTGTGAACAGACCAGCAATCTACTGATTCAAATGGATCATATTCTGAAACCAATTTAAGGAAGCTAGTGTTACTTCCCACTTTCTGAGAACATCCAAACATTACTTCAAATGTGACAATAACAACAAAAGAGCACTGGCCCAAAACACCATGGGGAGATCTAGTGCTGGGCAATAGGACGATATAAAAGTGTGTATCGTGCCATTTGTCTTCTATCGTTTCTACCTAATTTTATCAATTATTACAGCAAATATGTAATTAAATAACCTGCAACGATAAATTTGATAGAATCATATCTACTTCTACAAAGTAGCCTTTTATGTTTGCACTTTTATCCATGGTTAATGCCTTAAACAGAGTTCTCTTCAACCCTGATGTTTACTTTAGACACTTTATATTGGTTTGCAAACTTTGCACTACAAGGTTACAGATTTCAGAAAGTTGAAAAATAATTTGTGTTTATTTTTTATAGCTGAACTTCAGTGCAAAAATGTGTTTTTCCTCTTAGAAACTGTTGTGCACTTTAAAAAAAAATGTGAAAGCTACTATACCTCTGTACCTACCTGTTTTTGCTGCACTAAAATGTATGTTTGTGACAGTTCAGCTAAATGTCCTTTCAAAATAAAGTTGAAAAGTAAGCAATGAAATTTTTGTCAAACTTTTCAGAGAATAACTGAAAACATACTTTATTATGGTATATCGTGATATATATCGTTATCGTGATATAAAATAGTCCATATCGTGATATATGATTTTTTTCCATATCGCCCAGCACTAATTATTATTATCATCATCATTCGAAATCCCTCCAGACAGAACAGAAAAACAAGTGATAGCTAAATACAACACAATCACTTGACTGTTCTTTCCCTAATTTGATTCACGGCAAAGAGACACAAGTGTTTGTCCCGGAAAACCTACAGTGTGCACGTGATAAGAAACTAATTTGGTAGGACTTTTTTTCCCCCTTCAGTTTTTTATGCACAGAGAAGTTGTCAGATAAAATGTTATTTACTGTAAAACACCTGTGAGAATTCTGATTTTGGACAAAAAGTATCGCAAGTAATGAAAAGAAAAATTTTACTGACAAACTGTCGTGGTATAGGTATGGCACGATTCCGCCTGAACAAAATCTCATCTAAATTTGACGTTAACGGAAAAGTACTGAAATTTCTCTGTAGGCGCACTTTCTGATGGCTGGCGTCTGCAGGCCAATCAGACACAAATGCTGGAGTAACTTGTGAAAGCAACCAATCACATAAAGAGAAACTTCCAGAAAAACGTTAAAGGTAAATGCGCATTTTAAAACCAAAATAACTTCAAACAAACTGCACTTGTGGAGCAGCAGCGTTGCGTATCAAGAAAAAAACACCTCTAAAAATAGTGTCGTCGTAATTTGAATATTTGACTACAGACCTTCACTAGCACCAATATTTTACAGCACGAAAGCACAAAACAGAAGCTTCATGTTTCCTTTACTGAAATAAACGTAACCACGAGTGAAACTGAAAAGCCAATGTATCGATTATAAAATCAAATGTGTAAATAGTTGGTTTTAAAAAAAAACGGCAACCAAGAGCAGAAAGCTCAATTAGCTTACTATTAGCAGTTACCACTGTCTGTCCTCATTACGGCTTCTTAGACGTCAACTAAGAGTAAAAACTGTAGTTAAACGGTGTGAATTATGCCGATGAAATCGGAGGGCATGACACCACAGCATCCCCACGATCCCTGCGGAAGAAGACTCTTTCACTATTCTTTCAGCAAACTGAGTCATTTCCCACTTTAATGGTGTTTCAGACTGCTTTAATTCTTGAAACGCTTACCTAAGAAAACGTCAACTCCTCTAACCGTCCAGGTATCTCTAGTAGTCCTCTCTTGTACTTGGTGTACGAAAACTGGCTGTTTGGTGATGGTGGCGTGGCGACTGCTATCTTTGGCCTTGCCTCCTACTGTTGCAGCTGCATTCACGTGCTATCGGAAAACAGAACGTTCTTTTGAAAGAGACGCGGTAACCCCTCGAATTAAATACAGTGGCAGTCTTATTTCTTAGTTTCATACATATTTTGTACTAAGTGATTATTCAAACGTTCGGAAATCGGAGAACGACTTAATGGGACTTGACCACCTTATTTATGAATACCATGATGGAAGTTGAACCAAAAGGTAAAAGTTTAATAGCCTACTGTTTGAAATGGATTTTATGTTTACGTTTTTAAACACACCAAAGGCCCTGCATAAGTACGACATTAGTGCCTCACTGAAAAAATCATACTGGCATTTACATTCAGAGCTACAGTCCAATCAAACAGGCACAGATGACATGAAGCCAAACACAGTCAAAATATGGTTTTCTATTGTTGTTAAAATGTTACTATTAATGTATAATAGTTTACCAATAGTTAGTGAGGCAATTGTACAACACAGTTAACCAAGCACTTGACTGGACAATCGGACAGAGGGTGCAAGTGAACATTTCATCTCCATTGTATACAGCAGAGATGGTCATTGTAACTCACAGCAGCACAGACGGCAGTTGTCAACACAAGACAATGAAACACAATCATTTTAACCACTTTGTTATCAGTACGTTGAACCTTGAGCCAGCCTCAGAAAATCACGCCCTGGCGCCTGAACCATATGCCACATGAATTAGATTTTCTACATTAGATACTGAGAAACAGGTCATATTGACCTGATGCAATTTTAAACAACATCTATATATGTAATTTTAACTCGGTGTGATGAATTCAAAATTCTCAAAATTGGAAGCGAATCATCCATACAAATTGAGAAATTAAAACAGTATAAAACAAACTACTTATTCCAAGAAGAAGTTAACTAGGAAAAGCAAGAGTATGTTACTCGTCACATTAGACGGCTGATTTACAAGGGACTTTGAAGGCACCACGCCATTAAATGTCGAAACCATTGTTATCCTGGTTTTCGTTCCGCTGACCTGCCCTGACACACTGCACTGACCTAGCAGTTGGAGGGCAGGGGGTTATTTTTTTACTCTGCAATGAAATGTATGACAGATCAACGCATTTTGATCATTATATGACCCACTCTTCTCCACTATGGAGGTATCAAGACTTCACAAACGACTCTATGCGCCATCTGTCGCGTGTTGGGGAGAACGCATGACCTGTTGTTATTTTGAGGGATGGCTCAAAATCCATAATATTGATTGAATATACAGATTGATTTTAACATGAAAAGCACAGATTTATAACCAACCACAACCTCAGTGTTATACAAATTTGGTATGATAAAACAAATGAGTTGATAGTCTTCCCAGCCTAAATTACCGTTCCTCTCTGTGGGAGATTTCTTTCTTTTTCTTTAAGATTTATATTTTGAAGTATTGCTTTCACCCCTGAAAGCAATATTCTGAAATACTGTTTCCACTGCCTCATGGGTGAGATGAGGCAGTGCAATGCCAGAGCAGCCCTGGGCTGTAAACTGAGCCTGAAATCAAAGACTTGCATTGATTTTAAAAGGAAAATGAAGGTCGTTTTTGCAGTTAGATCTGGACAGAGCTCTTGCCAGCAAAGGAGGATCCAATGAAAATGACTGATACCGATTAATTATACTGGACATTATGGTCAGTCAGGATCTAATTGGACTCATTGAGCAGCAAGAATCAGAGCAATAGAAAGCTTGAATAGGTCAGTAAATATCATGAAGTGAACAGCTCTCTCCGCATAGTGCGTGTTTATCTGGATGTTATGGCAGCAGAATGCATTTCACAACCTTTATAACCTTTAAAACACATTAAATGTGGTGTGAACTGGGGTAACAACAAACTTTTTCAAACCTGAGACATAGGATTGGCTTACATGTTCAGACAACTATTAGAGTGCAAAGGCAGCAAAGTTGCACTGTTCTGATAAATGATACATTTCTTTTTCTTATATCTATGAATGGTTTCCAGAGCATCAACGGCACTTTGAGCTGTGGTTTACTCAGTTTCATTCTTTAGAAGCTGTCACTGGTAGAGAAAGACGCCTGACTTGCCAGGCAGATTTGCAGTACAAAGGCCTGGAAATGTTCAAAATGTTCTTCATACACCAGCGCTGCCAGCAGATGGCACTGTACTATAACAAAAGGTAAACAAGAGCTGTTCTCCTTGATCAAATGCCTTTAATAATCGGACTTGTATTAAAAGGTGGTTCAGGTTTGATTACCTCTGATTTCCCTCCCTCCTCACCAAAAAATCTATGCAAATCACATGATTTAATGCTAACATTGCAGGCACACACACACTTGAGTATATTCAGGAGAGGAGGCTACATTTCCCAATAACCCTCAAGTGCTTGTTTATGTTTCCTTTACCCACAGCAGGATAAACGAGCCTAAAAGCTTCAATTAGCCCTTAAAAATCCTATGAGCAAGCTAAAGTAAGTGACACACTGAAGATGATTCATAACATCCTACATTAACACTGTCAGTTACAATCCATCTCAAGGTAATAGTCTTAAATAAATCTCATAGTAATTGAGATGAATCCCTCATTTCAATGACAAGCCTGGTTTTTAAGACCCAATTACCACTATGGGTTCTCTGGCCCAGCTGATGTGCAGGGCTCTGGTGCTGACACGTGAGTGGACGTGGAGATGAGAGGATGGAGAGGTGGACGCGGTCCAAACAGGGATGGATATCTTCTTTGGCTGCATAGCATCAGAGGGCAGGCTGATTTATGACAAGCGCACACAGTCTTAATTTGTGCTCAACCCGATAATGCATTTTAAGGCCAGAATAGTTCTGCTCAGTGTTTCTTAACTGGATGTTTCTTTAATTATATGTCAGAGGCCGTAAAACTCAAGCAGAAATTCCCCCACAAAGCACCGTTTTATGTCTTGGTCATTACTGTAAATTACAAGCAACAAGAAAACTGGAAGACTAATGGAAGGAAAATGCAAAAAGAAAAGTGGGTTTATTTATATCCATAAACTCTTTTCTCACCCTGTTGGTACACTGACAGGCCTCATCTGTACGATACATGTGCTAATCAGTTAAGATTAGCATGTGTGGAAACAAAGCCTCCATTTATTACACAAAGTGAAGAGCAGCAAACCTGTACAAATACCAAATGCATGACTCAGAAGGGCATTTCTAAACATATACATATTAACAAAACCATAATCATAGAGCCGTTTTCCCCAGTTTAGTCCAGCTATTTCAGTCTTTTCTATACTTCAGATGCTGTGTGCACACAAACAATATGGTGTTTAGACATGATAGTAGCTACTAGTAATTATAATATTTGAGAAATCACAAACTGGAGTTTCAATGACCTCTACATGAAAACACATGTTAGCTGTACACAAAAACTCCTCTGCAGCCCTTTGTACACCACAAGGTGGCTTTAGAGTCCAACCCCCTTGCTGCTATATTGCCTTTTTCACACAATGCTACTAAATCTTTGGTGAAAATCAGCTCCCCAATCACGTTAAAATGCACTGAGTAGCTACTGCTCTTGTTTTCTTTCAGCGCCTAATACTTTCTGCAAGATTCAGCTGAAGTGCTGTTCTTCTGGAGGTTTCCAACAAATCATTGAACATTTAAATTACTTAAAAGAAACAAGAATTTAAAAAAAGGCTTTTTGCCCCACTTCAGCCTTGCTCTTTGTATTCCCTCACCCTCAGTCTGGCGCGCACACGCACACATACACACACTCGCATAGAAACACATAAGTCAGTCAGTGCATTATTTGCTTTCCCTCTTCTTTTAAGAGTTTTTTTTTTTTTACTTCTTCAAACTCCAAAGCCACCTCAGAGGCGTCGAGTCTGTGAATGCAGAGATGGAGAAGTCATCGCACAGCTCAGCTCAGCTCAGCTCAAACCCAGCCGAGGACTCAATGGCATACAGCAGCTTGTTCCTCATCAAGTGCTGGTCACAGAATTCGGGGAGTTTGAGCAGGTTCATGCAGGTGCTGGCGGTGGGCAAGCGTTCAAGGTCAGAACCGCCATTGTGAATGCAGAAGGCCGGGTAAAGTTCCTGTTTGAAAAATGTAAAGTGTTGATTAGCAATGGACAAATTGGTAGTAATTCCAGAGAGAACTCTGTACATCTTTAAGAGTTTAAAACCAGACAGAGTATGAATCAACATGTGTCAGCAATGGCCACCATTGCATAACCAATTCTGATGATGCTATAAATGTCAAATTTTACAAGTGGATAAATGTTAAATTAGAGACATTAGGAGGTAAGCTAATACAGTGCAAGAATAAATTTAGGAAATCAGCTTAGTGTTTGAAAGGTACTGATGGGGGAAACTGGCCAAGAGTTTGACCCTTGAATGAGATGTTGGAAAGATGGTCGTTTCATGTTGTCCATCTAGCATATTTTTTTTTTCCTTTCTAAATCAAGGCTTTGATGAGGCCACCTCATCTACAGACTGTGACACTATCTGTTTCCATCACGAAAAAGCTACTCTACCCTAATTTCATCCTGCTATTTAATATTAGTGTATATGGCTCAGTGGCCATACTTACCCGATTAAATGGCCCTTTGGGGGCTTAGCCATAATGACCCCATTTTTCTGACAATTACCGTATTAAACTATCATTGCTTATTGAAAAACTGCCATTACCACGGTTATCATTTTTAAGAAAAAAAAAGAAGACAGTTTCCATCATCTTTTTTTCAATGGCTTATCCTGACAGAGCTATTTCTTCTCTAATGAATCCTGGGCCGTTTCACGACAGCTAATTAAGGTTTGGCTGGCTCAATCTGAGGGCTGGGTCAAGGGCTGCCCCCAAACGAATTACCACACTCTCAAGCCCAGAGGAGAGGTGAGGTGGGAGGGGTGGTGTGTCCATATACTGACAACAGTCAAAGTTAGGAAATGAAGATGGAAGGAAATGTAACAAGGAAGAAAAAAAAAACCATGGTTGAGAAAGTACTGCAGAAGACACTGTTCCGGCAGCATTGCAGACCAGTCATAACGTTTTCTTAACTAATGCCAGTAATAAGGATGCTTTACCAATCATGTCATGATTACAGCTTCTGGTCAGATACAGTGTGACATAAAAACTCTTTAATGGGCCTCAACACCCCTTTCTGCTATTTCTCTCATCTCTAACAGCTTAAGTGTTCCACAAATCAAATCAGTGATAAAGTATAACAGTTTCCAATTAGGAAATCATTTCAGAAATAGCTATAATGACTCAGCAATGTCCAGAGTGTGCTCAGACTGAGACAGACGTAGTTTCCCAGCATATTCATCTTATAAGAAATTGCTGCTTTCTGCCATGTTACACAAAAGGAAAAAAGGTGAAAAGTTCAACCTTCTACCAGGTTTAGAATGGCAATGTTTGTCCAGACAAAGTCACCAGTCAAGCTCACACATACGGAGCTGCAGACAGACTTTCAACAGAGGAAGGTCATGAACTATAAAACAACAGCTGAGCATGAAGATAAGACTTCACAGCAATGCTCTCCTCTGAATGCACTAAATTGGAAAATTATCAATTTGAGGGTCTTTATCAGTTTTGATTAGAGTATTTAAATTACAGGGCAATTAACATGAAACACATCTTTTTGTTGAGTCTGGAAAACCAGCAGATAATGGTAGTATGTAAAGTCTGGAAAGTTATTGCAGGAATGGAAAGAGGAAGTGAGGGGAAAGTTCACGTCTGGTATAGGCTCACCTTAAAGCCCAGCAGTGGTGGTCGGGAGCAGCTGGTGACAAACTTCAACAGCTTACGTTTTTCTTCTTCTGTGAATCCATCAACAACCTCCCAGAAAATCTGGATGACAGGGTGATTGGCTGAGTATCCGCCTAAATGAAAAGATTGCAGAGAAAATTATATCACTCGACTTGCACTGGACTGTTTGTGTTTCTCTCTCCAAGAACTGAAGAAACTTCTACCCAGCCATGCCAAAGTGTATTAAGCATTAAATAATGGTTTTGGGTTTTTTTTTTTTTTGTTTTAAATTAAACTGTGTAGTTGTAGAAAAGGGAAGATTCCAAAATGTTGTATTATCCCATTTTTAGAAGTAAAATAAATAAATTAATTAATTAAATAAATCCATGAAAGTCAGACAGCCAGACTGTACCCACTGTAAATACTTTTAACATCAGAACATACCTGAATAGTTTGTGAAGTTTTTTAGGTCATCAAGACTAATTGGCACATGAGCTCCCAGATATCAGCACCTGTCAGGATGTAGGAAGCATATCTTTAGTTTCAGTGAATAACACAAATATTCTAAATCATATTTTAGTTGTGTCATGCACGGTACCTGGATTTCCTGCTGGTCAAACATGCGCAGCCACTCAAGGTTGACCACATTGGCCAAACCTTGTCTGAAGGCCAGGCAATGAGGCCTGATCTGTTTGTTTAGCCTGTAGTCAGCCACCAGATGTATGTAAGCTATCCGGTTTGCTGTGGTTACAGGAATATCTTTGCCTCCCAGCTTCAATTCAACCACCTGGATCAGACAGAAACAAAAGGAATTTAAGTTCTAGTTGGAATTTTCTGTTTACATTTGATGTGTTCTGTCATTTGGAAATACAACTGTCAGGTAACCACACTGCATATATCAGCCTTTCTCAACCGGGGTGTCGCGGCACACTGGTTGTCGTCTGACTGCTTCAGGGATGTCGTCAAAAAAATGACCTATTCTGACATTTCATATACAGTGGTACCTCTACTTAGGAACATTTCTACATACGAAATTTTCAGGTTACGAAATGCCTCAAAGGGAAAATATTGCCTCTCGTTACGAAAGAAATTTCAGGATACAAAAGGCAAAAATACAGTACCCGCTGCTACTCGCAGCTCCCAGAGTTTACCGAACGTAAACATAGCTGTCGGCTCTGTATCTCGGTTTGAAAGTGGTGCGTCCGAGCTGCTCTGCCATTGGCTATCGCTTAGCATCTTCCTGGTATCCCATTGGCTAGTAGGGTCCCTTGTCTGTATGAGCGTAACCCAGCAACCCAGGTAAACGAACCATTTTTACCTCGCCAAGGAGGTTATGTTGTTGCTGGCATTTATCTGTTTGTCTGTCTGTCTGTGTACAAGATAACTCAAAAAGTTATGGATGGATTTTGATGAAATTTTCAGGAGTTGTCAGAAATGTGAAAAGGAAGAACTGATTTCATTTTGGGTGTGATCCGGAAGAAATCCTGGATTCTGGATCACTTTCAAATTTTTGATAATTGTTGCGCTTGGAGGAGGTGTGCGCTCTCTTAGTGCTTTCTAGTTCTAACATGTATTTCTTACCGGTTTTTATGTCATTTCATGTATTATTTATTATGCATAAAAAAAATAATGTTCGAATTTTGGGGGGCTTGGAACGGATTAAGGCATTTACATGGAAAACGCGTCTCTAGGTTCTCTCAGGTTACGAAACTACTTCCAGAACAATTAATTTTGTAAGTAGAGGTAGCACTGTATAAATATATGAAAGCTTACATAAATACATACTTTTTGCCTATGAATGAATGAAAAAATAAATAAACAAAAATATATAATTGGACATGAAATGAATAATAAAAATATGTCTCACATGCCCATTTCCCATTGTCAAGAGTTAAAAACGTCAGTACTGGGTCAGCGTGACTGCCCAGTTAGTTTACGTCGTAATATCATTTAACTACTGGAATTTTATTTCACAGATAGCAAAGAGAACTTTTTAGCAGCATCATGGATCGTTTTCTAAAAAGAAAAGCCCCACAGGAACGGAACATCACAGAGGAGCCGACTTCTTCATGCAAGCTTTCAACCACCAGCTCTGAATCTGCACCATAGGTCGCAAAGGTAGTTGCTAGCAATAAGGCTAAAAAGAGGCAATACAAGGATGATGGATGGAAGCAAGCACATCACGGATTTAAAGAAGCTTTCCTGCTGAGGCCTACTCTGGTGCAGTTATCGTGTTCAGGTTATTTAAACAAAATAAACGGGACGTATGGATTTATAGTCGGAGCGATGCAGTGTGGCTTTGGATTATATTTTACTCTGGGGTGTCGTGAGATTTTATTCACTTTTGAAAGGTGTCGTGACTGAAAAAAAGTTGAGAAAGGCTGGCATATATCATAATGTATTCAGGTGCCAGAAAAAGCAACAGTGTAAACAATTGGGAAAGGTTGGTTTCATTCAGTTACAGAAAGGTAATATTTCCCCCTTTGTTGAATGTGAGCTTCAGAGCAGTTCAGAGCTTCTAAATATAGAATCACCACTTGACAGCCTGTCCAATGTCATTTGGCCCAACGTTTCTTTTTCATTAGATTTAGACCAGTTAGCACTTGATAAGATGTGCTCATCTCTGTTCATAAAGCCAGGTGTATGATGACATTACAGGATTGTGACGGTCTGCTTGGAGACAAAATCTAACATTCATCTTTTCCCATTTCACTTACATTTCATTTGTAAAATTTGATCCTACATTTGCAAATATGCACTGAAAGATGTACTCAATGGGAATTTACTTTCATTATAACAAACTCTCGTAAATCCTACAACAAAAAAGGGGGAAATCTAAACAAGTCATATTTTTAATACAATTTACACAAGCTAAAAGAAATAAGGACAGCCACAGCCGAAACTACTGCTTCTACTCCCCCAAATACTGTAAGACTGAACATTGTGGCAACCCATATAGGATGCTCTACAAACTTGACTTCTTGCTTAATTAACAGAAGAACCCTTTCTGTTTCCCTGTACAGAGTGAAAAAAACCTCTCCAACACAGGCCAGACAGGAACACTGCCTCAACAATGACATAACAATAGTCATAAAAAAATCAGTGATAAACACTTAACAGGATATTTGTTTAACAACAATACAAACTATTGCCAAAAACTGAAATAAATGTGAAACAGCATCTTTGTGATGCAGTCTTAACAAAAACTGATTGATAAGCTCCACAGAGCTAATCAGTGCAGATATACTGAATACAGACTACACTTTAATGTAAGGTGTTCCTATTACTCCATCCATTCACTCCATGTGTCCTCACTGGCAGGCGACCGTTTTCTGTCATTTTCTCCCTCACAGTGGATTCTGATTATGTGCTAATGTCAGAGAATTACTGTTGTTATCTTGTTTGCTTTGGCTATCTCACGAGGGCAAATGCAGGGCAGACTGCTCCCGGGTATGTGCTTAATCTTTCACAAATTGTTTTCCCTATCATGTTTGCTATGTCCTATTTGCAACCAGGAGGGCCACATTGTAACTCAGGTGTTTCAGGTGTTGTTTGAGAAGAGCTAACAAGACGCGTTAAGGCCCTGAGCAAACAGGGGCTTCATGTAGAGTCTGTGTGCAGGTGTCTCAAAGTGGTGGAGATGGCTTGAAACTGGGGGGCATGCTTGCGACCTGCTCGTTGCTTCTCTGAGGCGTGTTAGGAGATATTTTCTGGACGAAAGGCAGGTGGAATGATCAACAGAGCTTATGTGTTCCCTGCACTGCAGCAGGGCTCGGACCGGCAGTGGCAACGTGCTTTATCTCCGTCAGAGCCGAAAAGTGGTGCATCAGGATGGAAATGAATTATTAACGCCACAAAGAAAAACCAAACAGAAGGAAGGCTGGTCAAAGTGCTGACGTCAGTAAGACCAGAGGTGAAAAATAAATACACAAGAATAATTTATCCATCTCAGTCCCACACTGTTCCCAACCCCAGTCACCTGAGCTTCTCCCAGATCATTGTTAACGACAGTGAAGTTGAGGCCCAGCTCTTCCACATCACCCTCATAACTCTTGAGGAAGAGAAGGTTGCGATACACTTCTGGGTCCAAAGAGGCCAAATGGTGGATGTCCACATCTGCACTGGTTCCCAGAAGCTTGGATAAGAAAAAACTGGCAAAGGGCAGCTCCACCAACATGTTCTCATACAGCGCCTGAGGAAAAATATGGACAACGGCATGATATGGAAATGTAGTAGTTTATGCTAGTAATTTCCAAACTTAAACATCAACAAATCAATATACAAAGATTGCTATACACTAAATTGTCACTTATTAGAAGATAACTAAATGGACTACAGCTGGTATCAAGCAGCGGGCATAATGCTGGTAAGTATATGTCAAAATTTTGATTACAACACACGACACATTAAATTAGCCTCATATAAAAGAAACAAGCAATAAGACAATAAATCTGATCACCTCAGAATGATGGGGATTAAAACAAAGCATAATCAATCAATCTAAAACACGTACTTCTTCACTCGACTCAAACTTTATAAATGCTGAATCTCACCTTGACCCTAAATGCCATTAAGAACCACAGCCGGGCAGGTGACTCATAAAACCCAAAGCTAATGTACTGGAATAGTCCGAAAAACTGCCTATTGAAGACGTTAAAATATACAGGGTCTTTATAAATGATAGCGCTGAAAACTCTGACCGCATCAGCTAAATGGATTATAAATCTAGAGGATTTCCATAATGTATGCCTCTTAAACACACATGAATGCATAAATCACAGCTATTTTCTAAACACAGGTTAATTGCACAACTTTAAACATTGTCTATTTTTTATGCAAAATAATCCACTTAGTATTACTCTAGTGGCTGGTCCTCGTTTTAGACCATATGTGCCGCATGGCCCCTTGAAACCTATCAATAACACTTGTGCCGGGAAGAGGTAGCAATAACTATATGCAAAAAACCTGTAGCCTTATTTTTTCAATGCCACTGACTTTATTTATGAGTGTTTATTGCCAGAAATTGTGCCAAAATGACTTGGGTTGGAAAAAATTAATTATTATGGCCCAGGCCTTTTAATATAAGTGAGTGCAGTGGCAAAGCAATTAAAGCAGATCGCGGCGCCATCAGGTGGAATAAATGCCAACAGCATAGCAGGTGCATTCTGTTAGCTGCCAAATAAATTTCTTAATTTACAACATTAAGAATCAATAAAATTATAACGCCTTTCAAATGCATCTCTATCAATCAGAGGCACAACCTTCACACAACTCTTAAGTGAAATCAGTGAGAGGAGACTGCAGAAGGTTGATGTTAAGGAAGCAAGGCGGATCACAGCTTCTTCACCTTCAGGGTTTACAAAGTGAGAAAGCCAGTGCTGAAGAGGCTGGATGTTTTGTGCTAATGAGATGAATGAAGCCAAAAGAGAATCTCTGACAGGTCATATCACATCGTGATGAAAATAACTTTTTAATCTTGAAGCTGAAGCCACAAAAGCAAAGTAACCTCTTTTCGTGTTTTCTAATTTGTGGCTTAAATCTTTCAACTTGTCAGCAGGGTGGACAAGTGAGGAAGAAGGATGATGACTGGCCTCTATTCTGATGTTCAATCCCATTTCAGTGAGTACCCTAGACAAGCCACTCCTGCCTGTAATACATCACCTCCACAACAATGGCACGCCTCGGACATTAATTAAGAATATTAATCTCCTGTGTCCTTTGAGCAGAAATGTGCAATGTGCACACTGCAGCAGTGGTGATGCAATCTCAATCCATATAAATGCTTGCCTTTTATCTAGGCAATAACGGCACTAAACAAATATCAATACACCTCCCAAATGGCCACTCAAACGTCCATTTTTATGGAGAAAGAGGAACTTAAGGTAGGGTTAATTGAAAGTCAAATTCAAATTAATTTCCCTCAGCCTAATTGCCTCAACCATTAACTATGGAGAGCTCAGTTTCATAGAAACAGGAGTGGGGAGAGTGTGGCTGCTGATTGATTATTTCTATGTTGCATAGAATACAGAGGAGAGGAAGAGGAAACATGGGAGGAAAAGGAGGAGGAGTTATAATACTCCAATAAGTGGACTGGAACATCTAGGGTTGAGCAAGAGAAGAGCCTGGATGTCCGTGACTGTAAAACAGATCAAAATGCTATTACCACATGCTTTGAACGCTTATTTATGTCCTGTTTTTGTAGGCCTGCTGATTTAGTGCCAGCCAAATGCAATTGCTACACAAACAAGAGGTAGGAATCATCGGCTAATGGAAGTCCTAATTGAGAGCAGACTGCTTGTCATGAGGTAATTCTTCTCTGGGATGAGACGATACTCCCTACATTGAAAAGGGCATCCTGATAAACAATCACCAACACATGCATTAAGGAAGATTTAGAAACATTAGGCTCTAATAAATAGCACAAATGGAGAGGTAAAGGGCTAGACAAACAATGCTTTCAACAGAATACCCACACAGCTAATTAACGAAAGCTTGCATGAGCAAGTTTTAATTACAACCCTCGAGTCTTTTTTTAGGACATGGAAAAAGACAAAACAACATCCTTTAACCACGGGCCCTTTCCACCAAATACCAAAACATTCTTGCATATTAAGAGAGGATACTTTTTGTTAATCAGGAATATCTACTTTTAGACCTCTGATGTTTATATGAGGACATCAACCTTCATTATTTTAATTTTTACTTCGTGGAGGCTCACCTTTCCAAGGATCCTGCCCAAAAAATAGTAGTGTCTTGTGAAAGAGTCTCCCATCAGCATCTCTGCAGTGGGGCTGGGATACAACAAGCCTTCGTTGCTCGTCCTGAAGAACCCCTGGTTGGGGTTAAAGCCTGACTTGAGGAGCTCATTAAGAAACTCACGAAATATGCCACCACCATCGATGCCTGCCTCATCCAGACCATGAGCGTTCAACAGATGGACCCGAATCCTTTTCTTCAGATCTGGTTCTGAAAGAGGTATATTCAAGACTTGTTCAAAAATGTTCACAATTGAAAATAAATTTATGTTGTTACTTTCACTCTTCACATTGACTTCTCAGCAGGGAAATTAACTGCGACACACTGCCAAGTTATGTTCCCATTTAAAAAAGGGTATTTTCTTACATGAACTGGGTTTAAAAGCAAATAAACTGAAAATATCACATTGAAACTATGCAGATGCATTTGAATTAGCTTTTAAAAAAAAGCACAGCAGAAAACGTAGTACAAGTACTGAAATATAACCATGATGTTTCTATAAAGGGGAGGATGAGCCAGAAAAAAAATCATTTTGAAAAAGTCCTGTTAAATACCGAAAGGAAAAGGCATTATCCTACCATTTAATTCTCAAAGTGTAGAAAAGTCAGACTCTTGACTGTTAGTACCATTTTGACAAATGAACACTCACAAACACTGGAACAATGCTATCAAGATGATGGATTCTACACATAATTGATTAAGAAACCCTTTTTCCGTAACTCATCATTCTTCTGTATATTCACTTATTTTCAAGATTTTTTTTTTTTTTTTTTTTTTTTTACTTGTAAGGTCTACACTTAATAAACAATACACATAAAAACAAACTAAATGGCTGATTACTTCTCAAAAAAGATCATTTAAAATGTCTTTTTTTGTTTGTTTGTTTTTCCAACAAATGTTTTCCAGGAAAGCACTTTCTTGACCTGCAGAATATTCAAATCAAATTCTATCAGAGGTCATCTTTCAGAATAGTTCATGTACAGTGATTTATCAAGGCAGCTATAACTTATAGACACGTAAATGATATAGATCATGTCTTCAGCCCAGGTCTCCTACTACTCTTTTTAATCAGATTGCACCCTGTGAAGTACCCTTTCAAATTCAAACACAAAAGAGGTGACTTAAAATAATTGATTCTGCTTTTATGTGGTCCATTATAATAATCGGAATCACAATTATACTTTACTGAAATTCAATACTCTCCACAAGGAGAGAGTTAACCTTCATCTTTAATGCAAACTGGAAACTTGATCCTCAATATTGAGATTTTATGGTGGATAACAAGAGTTTCAGTAACAGTGCCTACATTTACTGCACCGTGCTTTCTCTCCTCTTGTTTGTCATCATGAAATAAATGCAGAAGTAACAGCAGCTGCTCCAGCTCGTTTTCCAGACAACATGATGTAATGTGTGCTGCTTCATGAGTTGAAAACAACCAATAATGCACACAAAGCTGGGCTTTTATTGAAATTGCAGTGATGTAAGTCATACCGTTTTCTGGAGAGAGTTTATCGTAGGCGTCTTCATATATGTAGTTGCGCCTGATGGTCACATTGATGCCATCAGGGAAGGGCCCGTCCCCCTGCACGTCTCGTTTGTCAGCATAGATTAACCTCTGGAAGATCTAAAGGGTAAATGTAAGCCAAGTGACAGAGTCAGGTACAAATCCTGTCAGTTTTCATACATTTCACTCTGACAGTATGTTCTACTACATGTACTATATGTATCTAAAAGATAATATAGGATTATTTCATTTTTCCTAAGGAGTTAGGTTAAGTTACTGTAACCAAAGTGTACTACAACATCATCAGAGCTGGATACCAGCATATGCACAGATGAAAAACATGCAACAGAAGGAACTTTTATGCTTCAACACGTGTTCTAGATACAACACATAAAACCGTCTGCTGCAGCTGTATGTGGGACAGCAGTGGCGTACCTTTACTCGCTCCTCAAAGGGGACAACAAAAGGGAGCTCTGTGAGGATGGCCAGATTTCTCTCTTCAGACACAGACAGCTGTGGAGGCTCTGAACCAACTGCAGAATGGTACACATAATAATAACAGTATAACATTTGCTAATTTGAGGCAATGAGACATTGTAGGCATGATTTCAACATGTAAGAGGCCCTTATTACTAAAGTTACTCTCAAAATAGATATACCTGGATATTATTCTCAAAGCTTTATGTGACAACTGGTAAATTATACCATATTTATCTGATTTATTTGTTCTGTGATGACCCAGTCTGTCTCACATTTTGACATAGTATTTAGGCTGCCAGGCTGTGTTGAATGGCAACTGGGAGCTCTGAGGTGTTTTTTTTTTTATGTCCAACTAGGAAAAAAAGATCCAAGGATGCACCAAAAGACACTGAACTTTGTCCCAGTCAATAATCTGTGTAAGGTTTTTCTAAAATGCAGTTTACAGCATAAACAAAAACATCGAAAATTACGTTATTTCAAGTACTGATATTCCCATTTTTACATCTAAGAATACAGCATTGCTGTACAGCACAACCACTGTTACACAGTAGTAAGAGCAGAAAGTAAGACAAATATCATCACAGATAATCTTTTTTTTTTGGGTGTGCCACTGTTTCTTTGTGAGCTTAAAGAAATGTCAGCCGTTCAATGTCTTCTGTGAAGAAAATAACTCCCATTAGAGTGAACATGAGTTACAACACACATACACAAAAAAACCCTCCAAAACCTGCATTTGAGGAAAAAACATCTAAAATTAATCAAAATATTCTTAATAATTCCAGTTCAATATTTAATATATTGTGTAATTTGGAAATATAGTTTTAATGCTTAAACTACTTTTTCATTATATTTGCAATCTAAACCTTGTTGTAACTGTATAATGCTTTAACCTAGAAAAAAGTGTGTCTTCTGTGTCACAGAGAGTCAAAGATCAGGGTCTATTGCTGGGCTGAATCTGGTGTTAAATCTGCAGCAGGAGTTGAACATTCCTACATCAGCTGTCCTCTGTGTGCAACACTCATGTTACATCATTGTTCCTCACCATTTAGCACTGTGATGAAGACTGTCCATAATTTACAGACCAAACATTAAAGACATATCCTTCCAAATCCTTTTAATAACACCCTTTTAATTAACTCTTCTGTGAGCTGCTCATCCACTTGCTTGGACCTATCCATTAAGCTGATGTTTATTTTGCATTAAACTCAGGATTCAGACCATTTAGCTGACAAAAAATAAAAATGCCACAATAGCTAAACTGCACTTCACCCTCCTCTGTTCAACTGCAGCTCAATTATTCTGCTCAATTAGTCAACCTGATCTGCATTTTCCCCATCAGGTTTCCATCTTTGAGGAGAAATGTAGCCTCAAAGTGGTCAATACGGGTCTCATTCATCAGCCTTGGACCTGTGCATTTAAGAAAATGAGAAAAGGCCAGACAAACACATGGGCCAGATGTGGCTGACTTCATCAGGTACTTTCACACTAATTGAGTTTATCCCATCCAGCCTTGACGCAGGGTTACATAGATCATACACACATAATTATCAGCTTGTTTTCACACCATACTTCACAAAAACGTGACACAGTGCAAAATGAGCTTAATAAACATCTGCTTGTGTCAGTCTCCTCTAAGTCCCTAATTGAGTCCATGAAGAGATTTGTGAACACATATTTATGGTATGCAGCATACGCTTTATTCTTATAAAAATTAATAATGAATTAATTCAAAATGCAATTTACAACTTTCTCTTCACCTAAGGGCTGTTCAGATTGAAAGCAAGCTTTCCTGCTTCAAAAAATACTTTTAAACTTTTCCTGTAGGATATCAATACCAATGCACAGCTTCATAGAATGTGAAAAGCAAACACAGAGAAGGTGACTTTGGACAGCAATTACCATGATTTCTTAGGTTATGTGTCAAGCTGGCACAGGCGCTATACGAGTCTTAATTTTCATCCATTGCCAAATGCCAATGGAGTAAGTCTGTGGTGTAGATGAAATACAGCACTGTGGAAAAGAGGCTTGGTGTCCACTTGTTCTTGTTAATGACTTATACGCAATAGTCTATTTTAAGACGGCGATAACAGTCTGCCGTTGTTAAAAGGACCGGATAACTGTGATGATCAATTAGTCTAAATATTTTGCAAGCATATCAAGATAATGAATAAATAAATGTATTTATTTATTTTTAAATCCCAGCCCTCCACTTGGACATTAAATATTGAATAGGGAATAGTAGGCTGTATTAGGATTGAGTTAAAGTTGCATTCATTCTTTTGCTGAGACTTTGTACTGATGATGACTGGTGAAAGGTGGGGTGTGCTCCGTTTTATTAAGAACACCCCAAATATTCTAAATGGAGTCAAGACTTGGTGTGAAAATGTTTTGCTCCCTGGGATTTTCTTATGCCATCAGAGAATTTAAAAAAAAACAAACATCCATTAACAGAAATTTGGAAATTCCATTTATTCAGTTTTTCAACTGACCTACTTTTTGGGACACAAAACCTATACCTGACCAACAGAACTAACCCCAGATCATAACTTTTTTGGGGGGCATTTTCAGTGAATATAAAAGTACACTTTTACTGAAAGTTCAACTATCTGCCACTGTTTGGCCACCGTTGATGCATCTTTCCTGTCCAGGCCTTGCAAGATAGCAGTCCCCCATCATCATAGAAAAGTCCTTAGAGCTGTCCTGAGCAGTATTCCTAGTCATAGTCATAGCCTTTTTCAGTTTTTTTGGTCAACCTGCAATCCTTCACAGCTCATTTTATGCAAGGTACAAGGGAATGGTTTGACTTAATAAGATAAGATAAGATTTCAACCCAACACTCAAGTGACCATTCAAGATGCATTTCCCTACAACATTTCTTCCTCAAAGATAAAGGATTACCGCTGTCCCCCATGTTTTAATAATGCTTCAAGAGCTCTTAATCCAGTTCTAATAGTTGCAGCAATCTCCTTAATTGTTTTGATTGCTAAGGCCAAACCAATAAATTGACCCTTCTGAATCAGGAAAATTCTTTCACAACAATCTTCTGGCTCTGAAATTTTTTTGTTGCAAAACCAATTCAACACATTTAAGTGCATAAGAAAAGGCACAAAACCAATGGACCTACTATCTAAATAGTCAGAGTGTGCAGGAGTGTGTAGCACTGATTGGAAAACCAGCAGGTGGTGTGACCAGGATAAATAAAGCAGTCTTGTGCAAGGCTCTAGTCGAAAATTAATGAACTTAAACAGGTGTCCTAATTTTTTTTTTTTAATTATTACATGACATCCGAAAGTCAACTTAAGCCATTCTATTTCTGAAAAAGCACCCATTTTTTTCCTTTTTTTCAATGCAAGTACTTTTGTGAAGGGAAAAAAACAAACATCAAAATAGACTACAGTACCATCAAGTGTTGACTGAAGAGGCCCAATACGACCCATCCTTCGTGTCCTCCACACATGTCTGGCTGATGGGACGTACAGCTGGGTGACCTGGAGAGGGGGAAAAAAAAGGTAGGTAATGATGAACCAGAAACACCTGATGGTTGCTTTCATCTAGATGTAAGATGACATGTGGTTAAGGGTTCCAAAGCTCTGAATATCCAGATGTTTTTCACAGGAACAAAGGCATTGGAAAAGTCTCTTTTTTTTTTGGCCAGCTCAGTGTTGCTTGGAAGCGGAACTTCTGTGTATTGCTATGGTGGTTTTTTTTCTTTTTTTCTCCTGTAGTCCATCTCTTTGGTATAAATTGTGCGAAAGACTGCATGCAAAGGTTAACAACACTTAGATATTACGAGAAGCCTACAAACATTTTGCATTTCCATCAACACCATATGTGTGTTATTATTGCTAAAAGCAATCATTTGATATACTTCATTTCATTTATTTACAGCTACTAAGACATTTGTGTATGCCTCTACGTGTGTGTACATGTAAATATGAATAAATGTTTTTTCTGTTTATATATGAATGCAAATAGATTGGTGCTGTAAAGAACCACTTTAAAAATTTTCAATTATAATCAACTGCAAATTACAGTTTATTTTGCAATCTGTTGAAAATGTATTCGAAATCAAATTATATTAAAATACAAATATGTTTCAGACAAATATAATGCTACCAGTCAAGCCTTGACCTTTAAGAACATTAAAATGTGGGCATAGTCATTGTTTTGGGAAGTTAAATGAAAGAACTGTCCTGCAGCTTGAAATGTGCATATAACCATCATCTCACCATCAGACTTTTACACCAAAGCTATGTAAATAAGCTCTAATTTTAAATTCACAATTATTTAACATTATCTCACAGTGACTGAATGAATAAATAAATGCTAAAGAGATGCAAGTTATGCACCTTATCAGCTCGGATGTTGACCTCCTCTGAGAGCCAGTGACCTCCTGGACAGAAGGGTCGTCTGATGTCGCGAGCTTTCACCATCTTCACCAAGTTGGTTATGACCTGGGTTGTAGATCAAAAACATAAAGCCACACACACAAACTTGACATTGGTGTTTTTAACTCTGGAAACTATACCCAAGCGTAATTCACAAAATCACATTTGATAGAAATCAAAAAGAGACTGAAGAAAGGTTTTCATCCTTGTATAGGCTGTTGAGCAGGATGAGGTTGCTATATCTTAGAGGGGGAAAAAAAAGCAATCTGAGAATTTAGCCATTAGTGCACCATTTATGGGGAGTATAAAAGAAAAACGACCTGCGCTGTCCCTCAGTTTCCAGCCCTGTTAATTACTGGTGAGGTCTGCTGACATCAGCCATCGAACAGAGAACACAAAAGCCTAACAGTTCACAGTGCTGCAAGCACAGTTGTGGCTCTCGTCTGGGTTGCAGGCCAGGCTCACCATTACACTGATATTTCACTTTATCCTGTCACTTTATAGTGTGAAAGTGTTTCAATTCTCTCTGGACATTGTAAAGATTATCCTTTATTTTTTCCCCAGAAAAATTTTCAAGCACTTCAAAAGCTTCAGACTGCTATTATCCAGAGGCATTTTAATTTAATTTTATTTTTTTTCTCGAGGCAGTGCAACTACAATAAGGTGCACTGGTGCGACTTGAAAATAGAATTTCCCACGTATTCTATGTACTGCTCTTCATGGGCATGAACATTTGGTGGAAAATTTGTTTGCTTAGCCTTTCACAAGCTTTAAACATTAACCACTCATGAAATACGACAGTATGACACATATGCTGCAGTAACAGTCGCAGTAATCAATTGCAACTGCCATGAGTACCTTTTGAAAGCCATAAGTCAACTAATAAGTGCACAGAAGAAACTAAAATGTAAATATATAAGCAATACAATTAAGTACATGCAATCTCAGTGAAAAAGAAAAGCAATTATGGATTCTGTTCTGCTAGTTACGCACAAAGGTTCTGCTTGCTGAAAAAGTCGGTCAAGTATAGGAGTGCAGGGCTCCATACTAAAGACACAAAACAAAATCAGTTTTAAGTTATTATCAATCAAAATAAGGCTTTAGGTGAGAAAAAAAATGTTTTTAGTCACAATTGAAGATATCCTGGAGCAACAAGTTTACCCGGCCAATATTTCTGCAGTCATCATCTGAACAGAAGAGGCTCTTGGTTTCTATGGGGAGTTAATGCCCTGCATCTTTGAGTAATCTCTTGTGCGTCATTGATGTGATCTGTCTATCATCATAGCTACAGCCTGTCCATTTCCATATAATAACCCAAGTGGATTGTTTCAATTGAAACGCTCTTCTCTAAGGCAAGTCATTTTCATAGGGCAATAATTAATCCTGGCCAATCATCAGGACACAACTGGAGTCCTCAATAATGGCAAGTGCAAAATGCAGTAAAAGGTCCATGGAGATGGGTTTGGAGCAGACCTACCCCTTGACTCATGGAATGAATAAGCATTCCTTAATTAGCCCATTGGGTTAAGTGCAAACCTTAATGGGCCTTTCCCAAACTCCAGCGTGACATCGTTCTCCAAACATGGCCAAGAAGAAAGTTCCATTAGCAATATTAATACAAGCTTAGTTGATCATTTTCATTCAATTAACTTCTTTCAATTAAATAGATAGCTCGACAATGGAGGTGATAAAAGATGGGAAGGGATGGCTGATGACACGAACCAAACATTAGTGTGTTAGGGGTCATTGGCGTTAAACCGACAGTAAATCCCACCATTCAATTTGGAAAATGCATTTCCCTGCTCCCCACTTCTTTAATGGGTCGTTTTAGTTGACAAGAAGCCTTTGAGAAGATCTTTTATGAAAATTCCCAATGTGCTCTTCACGTATTTGCCACCTTTAACAGAACGTCGGTGTTCACTATTAAATCCCTTAAAAAGCCAAGATGAAAGCAGCTTAAATGCCAATTTAATGGGAGGAAAGATAGAAACGCAAGAGGAGAAATGAAAGGACAATGTAAATGAGAGGGGAATTAAGCGAATACTGTTTTATGCCTCATTTGCCAAGGGTAAATAACCAAAGGGATATCTCTGTAGCACTCAAGCTTGTCTTTGCCCAGTCATGCATACATGCTGGACATCTACTAACACAGATAATCACGAGACTGCTCTGCCTCAACGCACAGAGAGAATACACAACAATTAGTGCTAATGCTAATGTGCCACAGATCATGGATTCCACTCTTAAGTACCAGTGGAAAAGAGTAAAACAAAGGAGTATCTACTAGGGAGGGATGATTCAGGAGATTTGTGAAAAACATTTGTCTTACAAGCTTAAGAAAGCTTGTAAGATGGAAGCAACACATCTATGGAAACCTATATACGGTGCATAACCATTCAATACTTAATCTCATTTTAGCTATTTTTCATTTCTCAAGTCATTTGAAGTTTTCTTATCAATTTTAACATGTAAAAAGAGAATATATGTGCTGGGAACCAACCACGTCAGTTAAGGTTTGCATTTTATCCATGTCCCTTCTTCTGTTTAAATATTTCTCAACAACATGAGAAATTTAAAAAAATTTAAAATCCTAATTCCATGCTGATCACTAATGTAATGATTTTTTAAAGTGATTTCACCTTATCAATCACTTCCCATTTGCTTCTAGAGATGCCTCTTTCCTAAATTTTGATAAAAGGGGAAATATTCAATTTCTTACTAGCAAGTCGTAATTGTGCAACCAAATCCTGTAAAGACTGACAAATGTGCCCAAATGGAAAACAATAGATATTTATTTGTATTTGGAGTGTGTGTTTTAAGATGCCAAAGCACCATATTTGGAATAATATAGTTTAAAGAAAAAAAAAAATTCCTTTTAATCACACTTAGATTCATGCAATGAACTGATTAAGAAAGAATCCACTTCATATCAGGAAGTATAATTAATTTTAAAAAAAATTTTTAAAGAAGCTATGCGCTGCAACTCACCTTGAAGAGCTGCACCCAGCGCTTCTGCTCAGCCTGGATGCGCTGCTGGACCTCACTGTTAGTCTTGACACCCACACTGAGAAAAGCAGCCACATACTCCTCTCTGTGCTCTGTTTTAGTCTCAGGGTAGGCCAGTTTGATGATTCCTAGACATGCATCCCTTAAACAACGAGACAAAGTCACCAGCTCTGACAGCTTGAAGGGCATCATGGAGGACTGCATCTGTCCTGTTGAGAAGGAGAATGTGCTCACCATCTCTTAAAGATTTAACCCTTCACATTTAAATGGCGGTCAGAAACCTTGTGACTACTGAATATTAGTGGACATAGGAAATGAGGGACATAAGAGATTAGTGATGGATATTGTTTCATGAGCTTCAGCAGGATCTGCATATATAACCAGAGGTTTATATACGCGGTATAAAAAGACACATATCTTATTTTTTTCTCACTATCCAACATAAATCAAACTAACCTTTTCCTGTTATAGGTCATTTGGGATTACCAGAGTTATTTATACTTGCAAAATGCCAGAATAATGAGAGAGAATCTCTTGAGAATTTTTTGAGACTTAATCAGAAGTTATACACAAATTTCCTTGCTGTTTGGTAGCATTGTCTTTAAACTATATGATTATGGTCAAACATTTTGGGTTTCCTTCCACAAGCTTCTCAGAACAGTTTGCTGGAATTTTGGTCCATTCCTGCTGACAGAACTCACCTGGTGCGCACATTTCACACCAAGCATGTCCCATCTCCTTCCTAAGCAGTATGATGGCTGGACAATCCTATGGCGTTTACACTCGCATATAATTGTGTGCGAACAGATGAAAGCAGCACCTTCAGGCATCTAGAGATTATACCCAAGGACTTCTGGATGTCCACTATTCTTTTTCTGACATCTTGGCTGATTTTTTGTGATTTTCCCACAATGTCACACAAGGAAACTGTGTGTTTGAGGTGTACCCCTAACACACATCCACAGCTGCACATCCAACTAACTCACAAGTATATATTAATATACAAATTAACCTATCAGAAGCTTCCAAAGCCATGACATCATCATCATCTGGGCTTCCTTAAGTTGTGTAAAGGCATCGTAATCTTAGAATATGTCAACTCTTCACTTTGAAGAAAGTAATAAAAAAATTCTCTAAAAAAGATATTCTCTCATTGCTTTGGCATTTAGCAAACAGAAATAATTCTGGTAATAATAGCTGACCTAAAACAGTGAATTTTTTTGTCTGATATGTCTGATATAATGTCAGTAAATAAATAATGTTATGTGTCTTTTTACACAGTGTATGTAAACGTCTGGTTTCAACAGTATATAATGTCCAAAGAAACATGTACATTCATAAGTTAAACAAAATTATTATGGTAACACATTAACAGGGGAACTGAAGAATCATTGGGAAACCAAAGACAGTAAAATGTTATATCCACTTAAAACAGATTGATAAGACCATTACCTTCCATTTCATGCCCAAAAAACTCGCTGTCATGCACAGAGATAAGAGAGTGGCTAAAGAGAGAACTGAAGAGATAGAAGAGAGGAATGATTCGGTTTGAGTCTTCAAATGACATTGGAGACCCTCGCGAGATCAGTTGTAGCAGGGGTACCATGGAACTACAGGAGCAAGCAGACAGACAGTAGAAACTTAGTACAGGATTTACTATCTGTACACAGGAAGAAATATGATGGACAACATATACAGTATATTTCATAGCATTCAAAGAAACAAACACAAGCAACGTTTAAGTAGCTCACCCTGTGATCATTTTAGTTGTCATGGAAGTTATCAGGTGCCATAGATGCCTCAGGAAACGTGCATTAAAAGCTAAACTGTACAAGAGCCTGCAGACAATGAAGAAGCACAGAGACACATAAAACTAAAACATTTGTTTTGATTAAGTATAAAGCTCCCATCCATAAGAAACAGGACAACATGTGTTGGGAGCCAACTGAAATGACATAATCAGTGAGAAGCAAAGTAAAATCACTCCCCACAAAACTGTCTGGCTATGCTAAGATTGTGAGCTTCACCCAACTTACAAGAGGACAAAAAGAAAAATGAAGGGGGAAAAAAAATAATAAATGACATCGTTAACCAACATTTCCTTCATAGAATTTGCTTGGCCTCTCTCTCCTTTATACTTTCCAAGGGCCAAAAGAGGAAATTAAATGAGCCATTAAGCTTTATTTAGACGAGGTACCTTCCATTAGTAAACTAGTTGCTGGCGAGGGTGCCCAGTGTGGGTCATAAACAGCCCCATGGCTTCCTGCTGGAGCCCCATTTAACTTAATGGCCAGTGGAGGAAGACAATGGAAGACAGAGGAGGAGGGGGAGCATGGTCTTTGCTGTGACCCCAGAGCAATAGCATGCTTACACACTCATAGTGAATTACGTGATAACACCAAGGAGGGCCCACATACCTTCCTAAAGTCGCTCTACACTCAACAGGCTCTGGCACCCGGATGTGAAGGTGCTCTTTGTTCAAGTATGTGTCAGTGTTTGTGTATACACTTAAATTGTAAGGATTTTCACACCAAGGGTAAGTACAGGTGACAATAACGTGGTAAGCAAGCTAAAAAACCAAAATAAAGTGCCCCTGGATATACTAGGCCTTTGTCTCGGAGTAACAGTGACCGCAGTTATAAGGACGCCTGACTTTAATAGGGCAGCTTCATTTAGTCACATTGGAAGAGAGGGGTAAAGTTCACAGAAAAAGAGCTAGGAAAGAAACAAAAGAAAGAAGGTTGAGTGAGGAAAAGGTAAATTCTATATTTGGTTAATATTCTCATCCCATTGTCAACGTTCAAATTCTTGTCTTGCCATCCATTGTACTCAGTGAAAAATCCCAAAATGGAAATGAACATTAGGAAAAGGCTGTCAGGCGAACCTCAATAAGGCTTGACAAATAGATTGTGGAGAGCACAGACCATCTGTCAGAGCAACAAGGCTCAGGAGAGAAGCACAGAGTAGTGCTGTGGACTCATAACAAGTCATGCGGGTGTTTGATTGAAATGAGAAACAAAGCACTAAATGCCAGCTGCAATGCTGATTTACAGCCTGAGAGAACCCAAACCCCCATTTCAATCATGGAATGAACCACTAATAAACAAAGTCAAGACATCAAAAGGGTTGCATGCATGTGTGTATGTGTGTGTGAGAAAGGGGGCTTGATGAATAATGCTTGGATCATTTCATTTTGCTAGAATGAAAGAATCTCAGCAGAAAAAAATAGGAGCCGTGCTCAGGTCAGATTGGATGGCACGATACCGGAGCAAGTTTCCGCCTTAGTGCAAATTAGTTTTGCTGACTTCTTATTTAACATCATCGTTTCATGACAACACAAAAATAACAGCAACCATTCAAAGTAAATGAAAATCACTTTCATCAGAATGACCTTGTTAGCAGCAGAGTGTTATAATGGCTGAAACAAACAGTCAGAGTGAAAGTAAACCAAATATTTAACCCAATCAATTAAAGTCACATAACAGCAAACTATGGAACAAGCGTGGACTCAGAAAATCAATTAAAAATAATTTTTTGGTTATCAGTTGATTGGACTTATGAAAGCTTAAACTTATGAAAAAACACCATGCAGAGTGCAGTTTCATAAGACATTTTACACATTTATTAAAAAGGCAGTGCGCTGGCCACACGACTGGCCAGCCTTTTCTTTTCTTGCTGTAAGAGCAGTAAATCAAGACCAGGATGCAATTTGCTCCCCTTAGCCTCTTGTAAAGCTATCCAGTCCACTCGTACAGTGATTAATCTTTCTCAGTGAGCTAATTATTTTGTACAGATATCCAATAATGATAGAAGACGAAAGACAGGATTTACGATAAAAGTGAAGAAGAGGAGGAAGCCATCAAACTGGGATAAGGGGGTATAAGCTGAAATTGTTGAAATTTTGCTCAACCATTTCTAAGCTAGAGTGTAAAATTACTAGATGGCGACTGGACTGCAGCTCCATATACTTAATTACTTCTACATGCATTTCTTCAGATACAATCAGGCTTCAAAAGATGGCAAAATAAAGTTGTTAACCTGATATGAATATTTAAGCATCCTTTACTTCTGAGCCCATTCTCCACTAATAATTAACTTGAGCAGGTTGACCATCCATGAAGCTCAGTCTAGCTTACCTCCTGTCCATCGATACACCATCCAGCCCTCCCCACACCATCTCTGACATCCTCAACCTAATGTAATCAACCTGAGAAGGGGTAATTGCCTTCATCCAGAACTGACAGCTATCCTGACATCCTTGCTTCCTCTGCCGGTTGTAAATGCCAGTGGGTGCAGACTACTGATAACTGCCTGTCTGCCTGCCTCACTTTACCGTTATTTACGTTACTGCTTACAGCGCAGAAACACATAAAGACAAGATATTCCTCTATATCAGGTGGGTGTGGAAACAAACTCTTGGAGAGACTGATCTCGACACGATGTGTAAAATGTTATGATATCAAATAAAACATTAAAAGGCTTTAAATTCATTTTCATGTTGTGTTTTGATTCAGAGGCACCCGTACTATGACTATGAAGTTCACCTTGTTTAATTGTACTATAATCATTTATGAACACTGCGTCTCCATACCTGACTTTTGGCACCATGAGACGATGTTGCACCATGAGTGTGTGACAAATGGAAGCCATCATGGTGAAAATCTCCTCACTGGCTGAATCCCTCCACACCAGGTTCAGCAGGGCGTTAGTCTGTTGTTTGGTGTCCAGCTTGTGGACACATTCCTCCGTTATCAGCTGCACAGAAATCCGGCTGTCATCCTAACAGACACACAAGCAGATGTTTTTAGAAGGACCATAATGAGCAAAGATGAGTATAGATATAAAGTCTGATAATATTCAACTGGAATGCAGAAACCTTTATTCCAAACTTGCCTCAGTTCATTATGAGGATTTCTTACCTGGAGGCATTGAATTGCAAAGTAAATGATAATTATTAAGAAATAAATGAATAAATAAATTATTTTGCAACTTTTATGTATTTTATTTCCTCATGCCATAGTGAAGAGGGAATAGAACTGACAGGAAATTACCCAAGTAAAATGAGAGAAAGCATCTAAAAGCACAGATTCCTGAACTGCATATCTGAACTGGGAGCAATTTTGATGGTAAATCCAGTATCTTACATGATGGCAAAGCAGGAAGATCATATCATATCACAAGTGCTTACTGCAGGCAGCGGGGAAAAAAAAGTAAAGGTTTTGGTCACTGTAGCATATTCATGTTTCATTTATTTTACACTGCCTTTTCTTTGGAACCGTAGCAGATACCACTGCTCTGCTGTGATAGTCTACTCGTGTGTAGGATGTCTACATTAAACAATTCAATGAAAGGTCATCTTCTAATCTATATTTGTGCTTTCATGGAAACTGCTTAGAGAATGGGTTAACATTAATTTGTTAGCTTCCTTCATAAAAGGGTTTCTTGTTTACAAACATAACTGAATGAGCACATGACCGTGGATCTAAAACCTTAGTTGGTAGTCATGAGATTGTAACAAACTTAATTAAGAAATGTACTTCTTCACCATTTCTAAATTCGTGTTGTCCAAATAATGACATAGCTCAATGATATAGCACCATTTCATAGTTCAGAGCTTTAATATAGACTTGTAGAAAATGTGAGATGACAATATTTCTGAACAATCCAACCTGGTTTCTGGCAGTGGTTGCATCCTGCACTCTTAATTTGACAATATCCACGAGGCTCAGTAAATAACAATGTTCATGACAAGGCGACTTTACAACCTGCCACATCTGTCAGAAGTTAAACCTACAGTAAACATGTACAAGACACCAGTGACAGCTTAGTCTGAAAGGGTGACTGGCATGGATTACATTATTAACTTGGACTATGTTGATTAAATCAATATATTTGTTATCAATATATGCTGAGAATTTATTACATTCTGACACTTCTATTGACCATGATTGCTAATGAATGTCACTGAAAAACACAGTATTTATACAACAGTTATAATCACAAGCGTATAAATTCTTGAATGTATATGATAAATATTCTTTGAGTATTTACAAAATCTTTTGACGCAAAACATCTTTTGCATTTTGGGTCATGAAATTGGCATTGGAGAAACTTTGGGACTTGCAGGACCTCAGTACTTCCTTTTATTGGCATGGACCCACAATTTCTTGGCAAAAGGCTGTCATTTCGTAAGAATGTTGAATAATTTCCATTCATCTTCTTTTGGTGATTAGCACAGTTATCATCTCTGTTAAGGCACTTGGCTCTGTCAAACACGATGGGCATACGCTATGTTTTTTCTGCCTCCTAGATTTACATGTACGTCTGTAATGATGTTGGACAGAAATCTGTCTAGTGGAAACATTTAAGAAGGAAAAACCTAATGCAGCTGTAGTCTATGAGTGGTTTCAAGGAGCCCTGATAAAAAAAAAAAAGTTCCATGTCTGTCCTTGATATGTAAATGCCCATACAAACTGTACCTGCATGGGTATTGGATGGATGTTAGCATCATCTTCATCCTCTGAGTCACTGCTCACTTCAGGTCTGCTGCTGCTTTCTGACACCGGCAAGCAGTGGCAGCAGTGTCTGCAGAGCTCGGAGGTACAGCAGGAGCCCCTCCTCCGTGAGTGAGCCTGCCAGCACATACACATTTACAGTATACAATACCCTGCCTTCCTCTCTGTAAGCCAAACAATTAAAATATAAAGCAATATGTAGCAGAAAGAGGAAATATGCAAGGCAAATAATGGGCTAAACCTTTAACTCTACCACTTACCCAAGCAGTTCTCCCCTGCAGAGAGGACAAAGTACAACAGCCATGGTGCCTGGCTCTTTGCTGCTGATGAAGAGTTAATCGTGGCCTGGAGGGAGCTCAGGAAGGCCTCGAATGGGAATGAGAGACGGCAGTCTGAGAGTGCCGGGATAAAGAAGTGAAAGATCTGCTCGGTAAACGGTGCAGAGATGAACTCCTCAGTAAAAGCTGCAAACACAAATTGCCTGCAAGACAACAAACAAATTAGCCCGCAATGTGGTGTGTGAAAAGGTTAACATGCCCAAACAAAAAACAACTGCTTTGTTCATACAAAAATTAACTAAGAAGGGTGGGTTGATTTAAGATCATCTTGCTTTTGGTGGTGAATGTGTTCTCCAATATTGTCTCTGCTAACAGACCTGCTTTGTGTCACCCAGTCACACACATCTGGTGGCCCAAGTCAGATAATTACCTGTTAGAATCAGTGTGTACACAAGCCTCTCTCACTCCCGCCTTGGTTTTCTTCAAAGAAGAAAAGAGGTCCCCATGTCGTTTGCTAGTAAGAATGTCTCAAACTGAGGGCAAACAGCCTGATACTCTGCTCTGCAGCAGGCAGGCAACTCTGGGGACTTTTATGGCTTGCTGTAAATTAGTCTGGAGCAATTACTCTTTCACCACTGACCAGAGGGGACAAGAAAGACTGCTACAGTTTGTCTAATCAGGGTTATAGATGATTTTAAAAAATTCATAAAGAGACAAGGACCATCAGTTTGTCCTATCATGAACCCATCTTCAGTACTCTACACTGTAGATACCAGGGGTCTGCAGACGTGAGCAGTTTCTAAGAGAAATCCTTTGACAAATCATGGAAGTTAAATACTGCAATACAGTCTTAGTATTTTCAATAATTGCCAGAAGTGAGAATCATTTTTATTTTCAGCTCCACAAAAGGGTTTTCCACTAAAGTTAACTGCACAGCTCTCAAAAAACTAAAATGTGCGCTGTTAGTGGACTTTCCAGAAATGTCAACTGGTCATTAGTTAAAGTCTGCAGCTCTTTCTGCAATGCTAAATGAATTTTTATTTAATAAAGCTTTTCTTTGAACACCGTCTGATGCAAAATGTACGCCAGACATGTCAATTTGTTAAGTAACTTGTTGTACATACCAATGTTTACCTCCCAGTAACTGAAATAACATTTATTTTTGGTAAGGAACTGTGATGCACATTTTAAAAAATCCATCTGTCTAAAGTCATGAAAATAAATGAGCATCTTTCTCTCTTTTTGTACCTTGCGCCTGTTGTGCATGAGGAGTAGGTAAAGTGCAGAGGTTTGAGGATGTGCTCCAACAATGTGCTTGCCAGAGGGAAAGAGGGCGCATCGCTGTAATCCAGACTGGAGGGGAGCCTGTGATTCACAAGAATATACAGCGACCTGTAGTAACCTGATAGGAGGAGACAAAATAAAATTAAAATATAATACCTTAATTTATGTTGGATAAAATGTATTGTCTTGATACAAGTCTGTTTACAAGTACAAGAAAGGAATGTTTTATATGTTTCAGTAATGTCTATAGAACTAGTATTAAAAAGGAAGTCAGCAGTCTTCATTCTGATGTTTTTTTAACATTGCCTCAATTGGAATTTGTTGTGAATATAAACACAATCTCACCAATATTCTGAAAATATAAATGGAGCTGCAAAACACAGAAAATGTGTTCCTTCTTAAGAATTGACCACAGCCTCGGCAGTGATGATTCTGTACATCATCACTGCACAGAAAGTAAGGCCGATTGTGAGACCAACAATACACAGACATATTATATACACATACACACACATAAGCAAAAAAAAATCTATTGTTGGCTTACCTTTCTGTACCATATAGTGCAAAATCTGCTCGAGTAATGACGCTACATATTCAGCATCTGGAATAACGGGAAGATAAGTTTTCTCTGAAGAAAATATTTCTAGCATGCGCATGGGAACTGCAACATTTAAACCATCATCTGTGCAGTTTTGCAGAAGTCTGGAAAAGGAGACAAAAGAAAAATACTGAGCTTGCATCAACTTCACTTTCATCAAATATGCAACCAGCTTTCTAAGTTTATATATTTATCTGCTTATTAGCAAGTTTGCAAATACTATACCTGCAGCAGAACCCTAAAATCCTCTTGATCTGAAAAATACACGTCTGCTTCTGTGGGCTGAACATCAGCTTCACGAACTGGCTGTTGTGTTTCACCAGGTTCTGGCATAACCATATCTTTGTAAACACAGAGACATACATGATTTTTGAATATACACTTGCTTTTGACACAAACAGTTTTTGGTTATATAGCATCTTTGGAACCATCAGTGCACTAACTGAAAAGCATCATAGTTATTTTGTACTCTCACCAATCTATGTCCATCTATATTCTGTCTGTAGAAAAATATAAGTTGTCTTGATAAGAGGCAGAGACCAGCACTGTCCAGAACATGTTGAGTTCCCCCTGCCTGAGTCTGGCTGACACACTCATCAAAGTTAGCCCTCTGAATGGCATACTGGAAAAAACAAAGCAAAGTATCATAAGTAACAAACTGAAAATACTTTGTTTAAGCAGTTGACAGAATATCACCATGTTAAAATACTAATTAAATGTGAGAAAACAAATGCAACAGTTAAGCATCTACTTAAAGCATTTTCTGCATTTATGTGAATGAATGAATCAAGTCCACTTGGTCACAAGCAAACATCTCCACAGTGCCAACCTAGTGATGGCAATGTGTGTCCCATGACTCTTACTGGACTCTAACATACTCATAGTAATAAATGAGTAGTATGATCATAGATGAAAAAACATTGAGAGGAATGAAATGCTCTGTTTTAGAAAAGACATCAAAAGTACTCAATGTGTGACCTTTACTATGATCATTTGTGATCACAAATGCGGAATGCAACTAACAGTTTATATAGTACTTGCAAACATACCTGTCGTTTCAAGTCCAGGTAGCCACGTACGTAGGACTGAATGACAATGGCATTCTTCAACCGTTTCCGTTCATCCTATAAAATAGAAAAGCAAAATTTTAAAACTAATAAATTATGACACCAATGATCACAAATTATCATTTTATCATTTTTTAATTACACACTCATAGCAACCAAGCCTGTGCAACAACCATAATTATTTTTGGGTATTTTTTTGTTTTGTTTTTTTAAGGTTTTTGTGGCTGTAGTGGCCTTTATTAAGAGTGTAGCAAGACAGGAAACCAGGGCAAAGAGAGTGGGGAAGACCATTGAGCTATCCACCAGCCCACAACCATAATTCTTCTCCCCTTTGATAAAAAAAAATAGTCCAGTTTCACTGGATTCAACTTTGATTTCAAATGCAATACCTACAGATGCAGAGGAAACAATCTTGTGATGCCATTGGAAGGCGCACAACCAAACAGAGAAAAAAAATTGCGATGAAGGCAGAGTGGAAACCAAATTAGTATCAACAAAAAAAAAAAAACATCCAAAATGGTGTGCAAAGGAGTAGGAACAACAGTGAATGGTGTAGAAAGATGGAAGGAGATTCTCTGACCATAACTGTACAACTGTGCACAATATAATAGTTGAAAATGAAAATGAAACTAAACAAATTCAAACAAAGTGTGCAAGACCTAATATCTCTCATCAATGTGAAGTCAACTGAAACAAAATCATTTATGACATTATAACATGGATATTATGAAGAACATTAATACTTAATTCTTTTTATAACATGTTATTGCCACTAAGGGTAATTATCTCCATCAGTTCTAGTGTACAATCTGTGCACTTTCAAGTGGTTACTCTTGGATGTCCCCTGGGCTTGGACAGAACATTGACCTTGACAAAACATTCTCTTTTCCTACCATACACCATGGTCACAGAATGAGTATCATAAAGAATGCAATGAGGGAGAAATGTCATTGTTTTTTTGAGAGGCCACCATGCTTGAATAGCTGTCACTCTGCTTTATAGCTTGTCTGTGTATTTTGTACGTTCGGATTTTGCGTGGCTGCTAACTGGGTCAGGTTTTCTTTGCAAAAGAGATCCCTGATCTCAATGGTTCTGATTAAAAACGAAAAATGAATTGGCAACACACCTAATTCTTCATTTAATCATTACATTTTCACCTTAAGAAAACTATCTTTTAGTTTCCAGTTTTTATTTTGAGAGAAAGATCATGCAAACAGAAGCATAAGCAGTGACTTACCTCTCTTTTTTGTCTTTCTTCTTGAGTGCGGTGCAGCAGAGACGCTTTCTCCTCCTGGAAAGCAACAGAGAACAAGCTGAACACTTTAAACGACAAACTGCTATATGTGAGGAGCTAAACAAAATTTTTTTGAAAAACGCGGAGTATGGTAACCTTGGCTGATTTCTTATTCAGTATCTTCCCTCCATAATCAAATGACACTTGCCTTTTACTTGCTCCCCCCAGTGACACCTTGGGTCTTCTTCTGAAATCTCCCTCAAAGCTGAACATGGTTAGATTATTCCCATCGACTGATTCACACGTTTTTACCAATTCCTGAAAGAAAAATATGAAACAAAAAAGTTGGGGTAAAAGTGTGACATGACAGCTGAAAGCTATGACGAAATGAAACAAAAAATAACCTGACGACTCGTGACTCGGCTCTAACTTTCAAACAGCCTGAGCGATCAGAAAGCACAGCCAATGACATTGATATGCTTTAAACTATGTGGACAACTGTCGGATAGTATCTCAGTATCAACTTCAGCAAGTTACTTCACAAACAGTCTCACTTCTACTGCAACAATAGTTTGCTAGCATGTAAACTGAGCTAGCTCATGACTCAGCAGCTAACAGGGGCTTAACAGTGTCGTTTATGCGTTTCAACATCATGCTTCAACGGGTAAATTAAAAGAAAAAAAATCCCTTACTAACGACAAGTTTCAGCATGGATTCATTTACGAACATGTGTCATGATTTTGTTGACATTAGCACTGCGGCTAACAGCCAGCGGCTAATTAGCTGCAGACAGGCTAACTCCTCCTGTCCGGATGTCTTATTTAACAACTTCATTCACAAGATACACACACGAGAACCATAGCTCAACAAACTTTAAATAGTTTACCTTTGACTTCTGAATGAATGAGTGAAACAGAAACAATGACAGCGAGAAGGCTGCTCAGGTAATTACAAAGGTCTAGTCTTCTTTCCTCCTGAAAAATCAACACAACACGGAGGGGGGGGGCAGTTAACTTAACTGCTTCCGCTTCCTCAACATACCAGAGAGTGGATTGGACAAAATCGACGTCAATAAGACGTTAGCCCCGCCCTTTAACTAGATCTGGAGAGAAGGTTCTGTCGCTTAACATGTATGTATGTATGGCCGATAAAATGGCTCAACTTCTGAGCACATTATGACTGTATGCCAAAAAGCCAGTTTCTTTTTTTTTTCCTTTTTTCCTTTCCTTCAATTTCCTTTCCATGATTTATTTTTTTTTTTTTTTTTAAGATGAAGATCTAACTTAAGGTTGGGTTTTAAATTACCCTTACCCTTAAAACAAACGTGTACAGTGTACACACACATACACCCCCCCCCCCCCCCCCCCCACAACACCCCCCCCCCCCCACACCCACACACACATATATATATATATATATATATATATATATATATAGATATAGATTATATTATCTATATATATATATATATATATATATATATATATAGATATATATATATATATATATATATATATATATATATATCGTAATTCTTCTTTTTCGCCCACCCGGGCAATGTTGTCTCCTTCAGGCTCGGGCCCTTACCAGAGGTCTGGGTCTGGGAGTGGATTCTGCGCAGAATCTTAGCTGTTCCCTGCAATGCGCTAACCTCTGTGATCTCAGAGGTTATTCCTGGTGTCTCCTGGAGCCACCACTCTAGCTAGGGGGTTATAGCTTCCAGTGCCCCAATCACTAGTGGCACCACTGATGCCTTCACACTCCACATTTTTCCTGCTCTTCCATCAGTCCTTGGTTTTTCTCCAACTTTTTATGTTCCTTCTTCCTGATGTTGCAGTCGCTTGGGATGGCCACATCCAACACTACTATGTCAGGCTGATTAGGCATCACCAGTTTGTTGTTTTGGATCTGGAAGTCCCACAGGATCTTGACCCACTTGTTCTCAATCATCTTTGGAGGTGTCTCCCATCTTGACCCTTGACCCTGGGACCTCGAGTCCATATTCGGCACAGATGTTCCTGTGTATTATGCCCGCGATAAAGCTAAAACAGACATGGAGAACAGTAAAAATCCGTGTACTTTACAGTTCGGGTAGCAACTCAGGTAGCAATATTAACAATTCTGTTTGAGAAAAAAATTCTAGACGAACAGCAAAACTTTCGCGTCATTCCTCCACGTTACATCAGATCTGCTCCATGTGTTCACTGTCGTGCTGTTCTCTTACTGGTTACTTCAGTGCGGCTCCATCTAGTGGCACAGATGTGTAATGACAAGTCCAGTCCTCGATTATAAAACAAATTCAGGCCTGTGGCCCGCTTTTTAATTTTGTGTTTTAGATCCAAGTCTAAAATTGAAATAAAAAAAAAAAAACAGGCATTTTTTTTCATTTTTTTTGTTAGAATTAAAAACGAAAAATGTAATAAAAGGTCACTTTTTAATTTTATTTTATTTTTTGATTGATACACAGATTGGTAAAGTTACTGAACTTTAACATGGACATTTTCATTTTAAAGTTCTCCCAAACGGAGAATTCGACAGAAACAAGGTTATCTGTAACAACTGCTAAGTTGAACTCCCCGTTAAAAGTTTCTGCTGTTACCTCAGAAATTGCCTGTTTTAAAGTTATCATTGTGCTGAGCCACAATCAATTTTGTTGGATTTTGTTTGTAGACTTCTTTTTTTTATTTTTTACAAAAACAGGATAACATTAATGCCTTGGCAGTGGTAATAAGGTTTATTTTATTTTAATTTTTTTAAGATGAGATGTTCACTAAATATGTGTTACTGACAAGTGCTGATGTTAAAAGTGTTTAAACAACAAATGTTATGTCACTTTAGTTCATATGGCAGAACATTTGAATAAAAGTGACCTTTACACCACTTTTGAATTCATTATTTGATATTGCGTATACATTGCGATTAATCGTGATTAATCGGGGAAATAATGTGATTAATCACGATTAAAACTTTTAATCGTTGCCCAGCCCTAATATATATATATATATATGTGTGTGTGTGTGTGTGTGGGTGTGTGTGTATGACTGTATGACGGTATGACGGTATGACGGCATGACGGTATAACGGCTATGCTATCTAGATCTAGCAATTGGGAAAACTGGTCTTAGCCTATAGGACTAAAAACGTCTTGACAGAGATTTTTGATGTTCTTGGAACCTGCAGAAGCCATTTGGTCAGTCTGTATGTCACAGCCCTGAGTGCTTCAGTTGCTATTGGCACCAGTTCTGTTTTCACTTTCCACATCTTTTCTACTTCTTCTTTCAGACCCTGGCATTTCTAAGCTTTGGAAAATTCTTCTTGATGTGGCTATCATTTGGGATTGCTACATCAATTGTAACTGCTTTGTTCTGGAGTTTTTGGACCACCACTATCTACAGTGAGTTAGCTATTTTTAGCTTGCCAATCAGAGTTTCAAAATCCCACAGGATCTTTCCTCCTTCATTGTGTCTCTGATTTTGATCTTGTGACTTCCAACCCAAGCTTACTTGATATGGTGTCCCATGCTATGCCCACATCTATGCCTGCCTGGATCTTACACCCTGCTATGTGTTGCATTCCCTCGGGGGCATGGTTACACTACCTGGGGTTGTTTTGCTTGGTAGAATCAAGCTTCTATTACTCTGGTGCTCAGGCCCTGTTCTTGTGCAGCCATGATTAGAGGCTTCAGCACTATCTTTGAGCACAGCCTATTCTAACCACTGTTCGAACATTTCAATATCAGCCACTCTTTCAAACTGCCAGTGATACAAGACACGTCGGGGCATCGCCTTCCATGATGGTTCCTCCTCCTAGTCCACCTCCTCATTGAGTTTCTTCTCCCTGGGACATTTACTGTGCATTTTCCATGCCATTTGCCATCCTTTTGTGAAGGATGACTATTAGACTTATGTTAAAAAAAAAAGAGTATTATAAAACAAAAATTGGGCATACACACATAGTTTCACTCATTCCAGATTTTTTACAAATCAAATTGTTAATAATAATAGTATTCTCAAACCGTTAATCCGAAATGAAAAAAAAGTAATTTTGTGAGGCTATCAAACAATGGTTATTAGATGGCAGTCCATGTTGTATAACTTTTTAGATTTTTAAAAAACTAATGATTATTCCAACTAAGCAGATAGTGCTTTGAGGATCATGTTATTTAATTAACTATGTGATAGGGCTGTAGCGATACACTAATCTCACAATACAATACACGATATTCAGCTCACGATACGATATATATCGATATTCATCTTACAATACATTTACATAATTTTCCGAAAGATTTTAAAGGGACAGAGTGATTTTGGTGACATCTTTTGAGTGTTCCAATGACTTTGTTTGAATTAATTGAACTAAAAGCATCAATGACACATTATATGACTGACAGGCAGCTTACAAATGCTGGACAAAATGAATAAAAGATTTGTTGAGAAAAATAGTTTCATTTATTTAAACAGTGCAAATTGTTGATTGCAAACTTTTAAAGGTGGGACACGGGGGTTTTGAAAGAAGCTTAGAATATCGATGCTCGCGGCTGAAAAAATCGATACTCTCTGGAAAATAAAATATCGATATATATCGCAGAATCGATAAAATCGCTCAGCTCTACTATGTGAACAAAGGAGTTTTAAGTTTCAAGTCTGCCGTTTATACGTTTAATCAAGTAAAGTATACTTCCTCAGCCATCATTTGATTTAACCAAGAATTACATTCATAAAATGAAGATGATTCCCAATGTGTGTGAATATATTTATCTGTTTATCAGTATTTTTTTTACATAATGTCAACAGAGACTCTCTTTAATATATCTTTTGTAGGAAAGTCTGTTACGTGTGTCCAAGACTGATTCCTGAGACCATTCAGTGATAATTGAGGGTATGTTGCTGTTGTTGCACTGATTACTAGAGTTCTTTCTCTTTTAACTACTTTTAATTCCAATACTCTTACCTAATAATCTAATCGTGTGATTCATCTCCTTGTTACTGTTCGATACATTTGGAAATAAAATACAACTACTTCTAGATAGATAATTCTATCTGTCCTATTTTTAATTATTAACTTCTGTCATAGAAGCTGTTGTTCAAATAAAGACCAACTTCTACCATTCATGAAAAAAACAATATCACAAAAGACAATGATTTATATTTCAACAACCAGGGATCAAAAACATGTGTTGACATAAAAAAAGGGAAAAAAAACTTACCATTGCATTAGAAAACAAAATCTTTACCATTAACACAAATTAAAAGGTTGCAGGCAGTGAAAATATTGACAGCAGACTGAGCTGCAGATGCAACATTGGATGTAACATGCTGTGAATGGACAGAGAACGTACTTCTGAAGGAAGCTTAAGTCCTTCAGATGATGCATATCTTCTAAAGTCTGCAATGGAGAGGTGCGATTTCTACTGGATTTCTTTTATAATTGCACATAGAAGTAATCTATTTTTTCTTGCATATTTATTTGATCTTACCCACAGCCTGTTTCTTCACATATGTTGATTAAGCTATGTTGATCTGCATGATTATGATGCTTGTCAATTATTGTCGTTATCATAACTGTTATTATTATTGTTATTATTATTAGTAGTAGTATTAGGAGTAATAGAAATCATAGAATACAAGCTAATAGCTGATATCATTGGGCCTGTTGGCTGAACAATATGTTTTAAAAGCTTGAACGTGACACACAAGTGGTTTCTTGTTTGGGTCTGTATATTATACTGTGTCAAAATACAGTGGTCAAACATAAAGTCAGCCAAACACAGTTAACTGATGAGATAGCTTATCTGAGACAAAGTAGCAGTGCTTTCAATTGCTCCCATGTAGAGTTTCAATAGCCTATTTTTAGACTTTCTTAATTCCTCCAGAGTGGATGACGGTGACATTAAAGATTTTCTTCTGACTGAGAGAATACACCCCAAGGGATGCTATGCTGAAAAATCAAAATGATTATGAGCCATTAATGTTTTCAAAAGCAGTTTTACACGTTTCATGAAAGCAGCCATTTGTGCCAATTTAAGAGACCGTATTTATGGCATTAAAAGAGACAGAGTAGGTCCTTAAACTGCCTTTTCATAATGAATACATTTACCGTAGGTAATTAATATATAAACTCTCCCGATTTGTCACTTTGATTTGTATTTTAGTTAATTGTGGACGTAATTACGGGGCAAATTAACAGCTTTCTGGAAAGAAAAGGGTTTTAGAGTCGAGTTGCATCTTGGGCCGCCTTATTAATTTTCTCTCTCTTAAATGTGATGAAAAGGAGTGATAAATCTGCTTGATCGCCGAAGGCCAATTGTAAATGGCTCCATATTTCATCGCTGCTTTAATAGAAATATTCATGCGGGGCCCTTAATGAAATTAAAGCCATGGCAGAGACAAGGCGCACCTTATGGCAATCAGGGGTCTGGTTGTTAGAATAATCCTGCATGCATAAGGAAGACAAAATGCAAGAATCTCTTCTTTTTCGGTGACTCGTTTCTGTTAGATGCCGAGAGGCGAAGATTATCCAGTTCTTCAGAAATCAATAGTTTTGAATGCTTCAGTTTAATTTTTCTAACGTCAGACCAAAGTGTCTAGGATAGAAATTGAAGTTTGATTAGTAAAATCAAGAGCAAAGGGCAAAGAAAACTAAAAAAACATTTGTGTGAAATTATAATTTTACGAATATTAAGACATATAAACAGAAGGAAATCAAAGGGCGACTCTTTACATGATCAAAATGTGCGCACTTGTACACAGAGCTGTAGCAAATCAAGTGAATCAAACCCCATTTTCTTTCTCTCCTTCCTTTCTTTTTTTCATGTTTCCATGCAGGCCCGGCTCCCATCCACATCAATCTCCCAGTTATCATTCTGTAATTGGTCATGATCATCAAGGTCCACAATTAAATGGCGATCCTTTACTTGAAAACTACCCGCTGACTTGTTGATTTCCCCTGAGCAAATAAACGTCCCAGGAGCGAGCCCGGCTGATGAATTGACAAAAACTAATCAGCTTTATTGGTAGACAGGTTAAGGGCAACGGGGTGTCAATAATTCTCGTTTTGACCTCCTCTTCCATTAACTTTAAGTGGCTTATTAGACCGAAGTCACCCGGAGCCTGCGTGGGCCGATTACATCTCTCTCCTCATCACACTTTAGAGCTTTCAATTATAACTTTTTTTTTTCTCTCATAGATTGTGCCGAAAATCATTTAGACAGAAGTCATTTAGACAGAATTTCTGAAGAAAACAATGTGCATTTTTTTTCTTTATTTGAAAGCATCCATATATTTGTTGTATGAAAATAGTTTTAAATATGTGGAAAAACTCCAACCAAAAGATTCAAAACCAAATTTGATTTCCTCCTAATATTGTGTGTGAGGTTAATAGCAGAACGACTGTATTTCCAGCTTCATTATAACCTGTCAGTGCGCATCTGTCACCTCCAGGGTTTGGGGGCGTGAGGGAAGAACAGAAGGAGGCTTTTACTTAAATTTCCCCGCTTTTGCGCACGTGTGATCTTTTTTTTTTCCTCTCTGAATTCAATCAGTGACATGCTCTTCATGCCACTTATATCATTTCCACGATCAGCGCACGCGGGTTCACCGGTTTTCGGTTTTATTTATTTATATCTACAATTCTGTCTCTTTCCCTTTTCGTTTCTTTCTTTTTTTTACTTTGCTAAATCACCCTCTTGTCTTCAGATGGAGCAAAGGACCAGGAAAGATGCCTGATGGCACCATTTATAAAAAACCTGGAGGCCAGACATTTAAATTTTCATTTTTTAAAGAATAACTATTAAGATTTCAATATAAATTATAGTATGAAAAACAACATTGATTTGTAAATGAGTCATTTTCAAAGTGGACAAACCTGCTTCCTGAATGTAATCAAAGGAAACAAGCCAGAGAAAAATAACAATTATGGGGCAAATTCAAAACCTGCCTTTGGAATCTTACAATTCAATGATTCATCCAGTTAAACCTGTATAGAAACAGATTTTTGTTGTTGTTGTTCATTCTGCATGCGTTATTTTCTTTTTCATAGCATTCGTCGTGGACTGAATGAACTATTGCAGTCAGCATCCCGCCTTGTAACAGCGATGAGGGAAGGAGGCGTTGTTGCGTCCACGCGCTCCTGGGACAGCCCCCCCGCCAGATGGCTGCACCAATCGCCTCCATCTGACCGGGATTAAGTGTCAAACTGAGCTCCTCTCTCGCACTCCGGATCACATCATAACTTTTGAGACGTGGGAAAACAGCGCTGCTTTCTCCTCCAGTCTAACAGCCGCAGTGGAGACAGGGACTCGCACCGGGTGACCAATGGAGAAATCCAAAAACTTTCGCATTGACGCGCTTTTAGCAGTTGATACACCCAAGGTGCAGACGTCCCCTCTCGCGCTCGTGACCTCCCTGTCGTCCTCCTCCTCCATCCCGACGTCTGGAAGCGCGGCTGCCCCGGAGCTGACCGCCGGCGCCGAGTCTTTACGCACCGAGACGCCGTCTCCCGCCGAGGATTTCCACCTGCGGTCTGGTTCCGAAACCGGGTTTCCTCAACAGCCCCCACGGCATGATTGGATTACATCCGCAGAGCACCGCGGGGATCCCGGCCCAGGCTCTCTACGGCCACCCCATGTACACCTACTCGGCCGCTGCGCTCGCAGGCCAACACCCCGCGCTGTCCTACTCCTACCCGCACGGCTCCCATCACCACCACACCAGCGATCCCATCAAGCTGACAGCGAGCACCTTCCAGCTGGACCACTGGCTCCGGGTCTCCACAGCCGGGATGATGCTGCCCAAAATGTCCGACTTCAATTGTGAGTAGCGGTTGTATTCATTAAAAACAAAAAAAATCGACTCTGTATGGTACCAATATTTTTTTTAATGAATAAAATATATTAAATAGTCAGCCTCTCTCATGCTAAAAAAAAAAAAAAAGCATCTGCTATGTTAAATCATTTTGCTTTTGAATGTTTATTGCATAATTTTCATTTGATTTTTCCTCTGAATGAAGAGGCTGTCATGCAGAGTTTTTTTTTTTTTTTTTTTTTGGGAGAGGAACTAAAATGGACAGATAATGGACAGTGGGAAAGTGGCGGTGGAGTGTGAAAGCCACAGTCGACATGCGAGCTGCTCACCAGATACTGCCTTTTTGTTTCTGCTCGTTTTTAACAGATTTGTTCAAAATGAAGGGGCAAACAGCTCGTCTATGGGTATATTCATATGTGGACCAGGCAGAAACAGCTGTTTTATTGTGCCAGTCATATAAATGACTTAAGATTGCTCTGTACACAATATAAATGTGCTACTTATACATTTTAACCATTATTGTTAATATACTAGCTATGATTTATTTCCACAAACTTCTCGTTTATGTAAAAATACAAGTAAAGAATTGTTGTGGAATTCGTCCAGGCGTGTGAAATGCATGCGTTTTTTTGTCTTGCAGCTCAGGCGCAGTCCAACTTGCTCGGGAAGTGCAGGAGACCGAGAACTGCGTTCACGAGCCAGCAGCTGCTGGAGCTGGAGCACCAGTTCAAACTGAACAAGTACCTGTCACGACCCAAGCGCTTCGAGGTGGCCACGTCCCTCATGCTGACAGAAACCCAGGTGGGCCAGCTCACACCTGTGCATGCAACCTATCATATGCCTACAGATTTCTCTATTTTTTTAAATTGCATAATAAATAAATAAATAAATAAAATGTAGAATTAGCTTGGGAAGCTGCAGTCACTTAAAAAAAAACAGAGTTCTTATGATGTCATTTATACATGAAATGTTTAACCCATTAATAAGCCCCCTTTTTTTATGGTTTATCGCATTTCTATAGCTCAGAATAACATAAAACATGTCAATTTTTCAGTGTTATTTAAGTGTAACTCAGAAAACTTAGATTTCAAATAGACTCACCTTTACGCAATGTTACGTAGTTAGCCTCGTTTGTTACATTTCATTTAACATTTTTGTACACGCAAGAGACGCGGATGGGAAGTAAGTCAGAGCAATATTATAAATAATAATGATATCAGTAATAATAATAAAAAAAAAACTTAGCCTAAACAGAAATAATGAAATATGCCAATTAATGTAACAGTAACTTCAAAGCGCGCCGCGAGACCACTAAAAATGAATAAAGGTCGTATCCCTCCGCCACTCTTGCAGGTGAAAATCTGGTTCCAGAACAGGCGCATGAAGTGGAAGAGGAGTAAAAAGGCCAAGGAGCAGGCCGCCCAGGAGGCCGAGAAGCAGAAGGGCTCCAAGGGCGGCCAGGAAAAATCAGACGGACTCGAACAATCGGATTATCACGGCAAGACGGACTCAAAAAATGGCAGAATAAGAGACTTCAGGGACAGCGACGACGACGAAGGCGACAGCTTCCTCTACAATTCCTCAGACTGTTCTTCGGACGACGAGCGGAATCACAACAGCGATATCAGTCCGCAGCCTTGAAAAGAAGAAGGGCCACACATCCATGTAAAGACTCTGGGGGTTTCCTCGCTGTAAAAAAAAAAATAAAAATAAAAATGCGATTGCATGTCTTTCGAACTCTAATCAGCTACACAGAATAATTTTTTGTTATGAAAAATAATAGGTCAATAATAGACCTACGTATCATAAACAAGCAATAATATGAGTCACGTTTTATTTACTCATAAGATTCACACTTGGCATAAGTGACCTACTGCATGGCGCTGTAAACTGGATCAGGATTTGTAATCTTTACCTGTTGTGATGGTTTGTCAGCAATAAATAGCAATCCAACGACGTCCTATAGCCCCTACAGCAAGCTATTTGCAGTAATTTGTCTTATTTTGTTGTCTATGATGTCATATTTCCCATCAGTGAGTCATTTATCAGGCTAAAAATGTTATGTTTATTTTTCTATAATGTATTTATAAATCGGTCATACAAGTGCATGCTAAATTATTGTTTAGCGTTTCCTTTGCTGCAAACAATATGAAATAAAACGTTTTTTGTACAAAAAGTAAACGTAAGCTCATTTTAGCGCATTCTTTTTAAACGAAAAATAGTCCCGGGCTTGGATGATTTACTGGTGGGGTTTGAGGCTGGAGGCGGCGGAGCCTCGTGTTTTCTCTCTGAGCTCTGACAGGTCCGGTCATGGGAATTACTGTTATTAGCGCTGTCGGATCTGTGCAAACGTGCAGTGAGAGCAAACAGCGAGTTGGTAGTCAGACGGAGGAAACATTTCACACCACACTAACAATGGGCTACTATTAATAAAGCGCTTAAAAGGCGCGTTAAGCACAACGTGGCTGCTTGCAGGTGCTATTTTCAGGACTGGAAATATCTTTAATGTCATTAACTCATCATAACGGACTAAAGATAACACTTATAAAAACGTGTTCATATTAAAAGAAACATTTCTAAACTTTATGTTCAAACTGTTTTTTGCGTTAGTGCAGTTGATGTTTTTGGGTGAGAAATGGGGGGGGGGGGGGGGGGGGGGAAAAATCAAAAATAATTCAGCCCTGACCAATCTGATTATTTCTAACACATTTGTCTGTCTAGTCCTTGTTGTTGGAACTACAGGCCTAACTCACCAGAACACCTGCTTTTTCCTTGCTGCACTGTTCAACAAATGACTCGAAGAGTTCCTGTAGTGATCAGTGTTGATCTACAGAAGCGTTTGAGTGATTTCAAGCTATTTGTAACAGGATTACTGACGGATCTGTTGGTTATCATCGGCTGTTTGCTTTAGCTGACTAAATTAAAGTTCAGCTGAGGGTCACAAGGTAAGGCTCAAGGAAGTGCTCGGCCTTCTACCCGCAGGCAACAGCTTGTGTGGGAACTGCCATGAGCCTATTGATCCCATTATCTCCACCTGGACAGGAAAATTTCTCCCACAAAATGCTTCAGTTTCTCACCCGAGAGGCCAGTGTGTTTGTGTCCTTGCGCTGGTGAAATGATGCAGACATGAAGCTCAGTAACCACCGCTCTATCTTTAAGGTTACCTAGACTGAAAGGACTTAATTTGTCCCTTCATGAACTGTAGGTGAATATTTCCTCTGGCTGACCTTGGTGGCCATTTCCTGACCCGAGACCACCCACGCTCCAGCCTTGAGGTTGCTACAGGCCACACCAATGGGGCTAATTAATAGGAGCAAGTATCAAATGTAACAGAACGACTCTGCTATGTTAACCATGCGGGAAGACACTGGTGTCAGGGAAACACAACAGACCAGATCAGAGTCCGCGGGTCACTTCAGCAGGGCGTGAAAACACTGAATGAATGACACCACTGGCTTTCTATTCTCACTGTTTCTGGCTTGCACACGCACACACACACACATACACATACAAGAGGAAATATATTCACAAAAGGATATAATTGTACAAGTATTCATCTCTCAGCTGTGTCTCAATTAAAAGGTGTGATTAAAATATCCTTTATGCTATGTGAGGTATAAACATACACAGTAAAGTCAAAAACCAGGGTTTCAAGTGTGTGAACTGTGTAATACTCTGCTTCCAACAGGGCAATCCTGGGAAAAAGAAAAAAAAAATGAGGGAATAAAAGAAAAGGAAATTAGAGAGGATTTACAAAAAAGTGAAACTGTATGCTATAATGAAGCACTTCTTTAACCACGTCAAAGTTCTAGAAGGTGCTTTACAATTTACACACCCATACAGTGGTTATTATATCTCAGAAGTTGTTTTTTTTTTTTGCTCCAAAAGAGGTTCAAAAAAAAAAGAAGCTTCAAATAAAAGCTTTCCACTCTTAAACCGGTTTTGTACATCTTCCCTCCTATTAAGAAATATAAGAGCAACAGCATGGAAACCGTGTTTAGCAAAATGTAAATATACATTTGTGGGACTGACATCAATTCATCATTAAACACAAACGCAACATTTAGTTAATTATATCAGAATAACAGAGCTGAAGCAGACACTGCTTTGAAAGATGTGTTGCTGAAAGGATTCAGAAAAACATCATTTCCATATCAAAAGGATTATTTATCATTTTCTCATTGAGGTCCGTGTTGTTTCACCCCAACAAGCCTCCTTCTGTTCTGGAGCACATCTTTTGGATTTCTGGCGTGCATGTGTGTTTTACAGCTTGAGCTTGGCCTCTCTGGCCTCCATGGCTTTGGTGGCAACCTGAGCATGCTCCCGCAGCAGCGCTGCTTGCTCAGCTGATCCCTGCGACTGGACATTCTTCAGGAGAAAGTGACTGATGAAAAGCTTCAAGCCTTCCCGCAGCATTCCCAGCTTGGGAATCCCTGAAATCCTGATGCATGCGAAACAATGAGAGACACTGATTTCCAAACTTTTGCATAGTGTCGAGCTGTTAAAGTGAATGGTTTTACAGCATGATGGGTAACAGAGGTTTGCACTGCTCAACAGTCGCAATACATTTTGTGATTTAAGTAATCAGGTGCCTTTTGCAAACACCTACAGCTTCACAGGGTAACTAACACTTGTAAACGCTATATGTTTTTTTTTCTATCGTATCTAATTTTGCAAAAGCTTATTTTTATAAATCTCAAATATGTGTAGGAACAATGGAGCTCACCTTCCAAACATGCTGGCGAGCTCGTCAGGCTCCGTTTCTTTTAGCAGTTTGGTCAACACTTGCCGCAAGAAGCGAACCGTCACTTTATCTAGTTCCCCAAACTCTATTACCTACACAGGAAAACACAGAAGTGACAGTAGATAACATGTCTGAATCAATTTATAACATCAAATGAGAAAACATAGAGGCAGCTGCAGCCTGCACACAAGCCTGCTCACCTTGAGAATGGAGAGGGAGAGGCACTTCCTCTGAAGAAAGTGGCTAACCAGGAGTACCAGATTATTTAAAGTGCTGCTGGGAAGGTTGGACAGCTCCTTGAACTTGTCCCATAGGCTGAACTGGAACGTCATCTAGGAATACAAAGGCATTCATGAATTTTCAAATACACAAATGCATATAAATATACGAGATACTGCAGAGACTAGTTGCAGAGTACACATTATGAAAACTGAGAATAAAGTGAGAAATGATATTTTGTTTTGGTTGAGTGTGTAATTATGGCAAAGGACTCACAACAACCAGCATGAAAAATGAAAACAGGAATTCGGTATAATTTTTTTGTTATGGGGGTAATGTGGTTTCTTTAAAAGGCAGCCCCCCAGTAGATCGGCACTACGGCACATCAAATATTCTGACATAAAACAAATTACATAAATAAAAGTTTTATAATTTGATCACATACTCGATTGTGAGAGGTAGTAACTTGGAAGGCTGTTAGCTTCATATGGTAATAATTTTGGGCCACCTTCCTTGTCTTGAAGAACATGAAGCTCTAACAGTCACAAATCATTTCAGGAACCCGTTTAGCTGATTTCTCCTAACCGTAGCATTTCACGATATAAAATTCGGCAAACAGGCCTTCATCTTTTAGTGTCACAGAACTTGACAGCCATAAATTTCACAAATCACAAGTATCAATATTTGAGACCCATGGTAAATACTCTGGTCTCCCTGTGTTTGAAGACAGCAATCCAACTGCAAACAGTGCAGTAGCTGGAAATCCAGAGGAGTTTACTACAAAGCAAGATCAATATGACCGGCCTTTCTTTCTGTTAGCTGGCTTGGTGAAACCTCAAGGTCCACTCAGAGAGAATATAAAACAGCTGTTATGATCTTTCTTTGTTAACGCACTTCATTCTCCCGGCTCTGTGCACGCTCACACAAAAAGGGGTCTCTTACATGTTACTTGGTGCTTCTTCAACTCAAAAGCACACAAATAACCTCACATTTCATTCATAAGGGGAAGTTCTTTGAATCGGGAGGTGGAAAAAAATAATAAAATATCATGGTATAAAGAAATACTATATAATAAAGAAATAAATAGAACAGAGGTTAAAGCTGACAGAAAAATGTTAGTTGTGTAAATCGGTAGATTATATCTGCTGATGCCGCTTACAACTGCATATTAAACTTCTATTAAAGAAGGGCAAAAAAAACTACTTTAGTAATATTTTTTTCAAGTTGAGGCTTTTTTTTTTTAAGTTAAATTCCATGTTGAATCAGCTACTTGACAGATAAAATAGTGGAAGAGTTAACTGAATCAGCATCGTATTATTATTAATAATAACTTTGCAATGATCAATGTCTAAACGGTGCACATTGACCAACTGTAAAGGGTAGGGTAAGGGCTTTTGGATGATGTTATGAATGTTGATATTTGAAACAAAATATCAATGAAACATCCCCCCCATTCACCTTGCTTCGACCTGGGATCGCGTATGAAGACTGGTCTGTTTTGTTTTGTTTTATTTTAAACAGTTTACTAAGATGGGCAGTGAGCGGACCCCCAGGAGATGCTTCACTGGATATCATAAAAAGTTTTCCGAGTTAGAAATCGTGTGGATTCGATTATGTATCATAATATCTAAATGTTGTTTCAGTGGCAGGATGGTGTTTTTTTTTTTTTTTTTTTTTTTACAGATAATGTAATCAGAAACACTGGAAACTCTGAATTCAGGCTCAACATCCACAGCTGAATCCATGAATCATTCAAACACCCCTCTGGTCTGCAGTTCAGTGTTTGAGTGTCAGTCAGTTCTCACTGATGGGAAACTGAGCTTTTATCATGTATGTTCCCTTCAAATCCTCAACAAGCACAAAAACTTGACAATATTTCCTCTTAATATAACAGGAGAACAGGGCATAATTTAAGTCACTGTGGTAGAATCGTGGACAAAATAAAACTAATCTCAAAGCTAAACTCAATTTCGGAAACCACAACAAAACAGAGATCAATATTTCTGGAAAGACAGCAAAACTGAAAGCACAATATTTTAAAACAAAACACAGGAAAAGAAGGAAAAAATGTACAAGAAAAAAGTAAAACATAAAGGCCATTGCAAAACACAACATATCAGGAAACAATGCATAAACATTTCCTAAAACATGTGGAATGAAAAAACATTTTGTTTCGATTCTGTTTTTTGTTTTTGTTGTTATCTGATAAAGAATGTGTTTTTTTGTTGTTAGTATTTCTTCTATGAGTTTTTTCTTAAAAACGGATTCCTCAAATGTTACTGTTCTTTCACGTTTTTTGAAATGTTGCGAGGGCGCTAAAACAACACCTATCTTTGAATCATGTTTCATAAATGCTGCATGCTAAAAACAGACAGCATCTCCTGTATTATTTACTTCTTTGGTATTCTCATAAAAACACTAGTGGACACCCTAAACAAGTGGTAAGTTTGCAAAGGTAACCTCATCTAGATCCAGTTTACGTGTGAACGGCAAACATTCCCGCCAGCTTAATTTCAGAGTCTTTAAAGAGGACAATGGTCAGCAGTCTCTGATATGAGCTGGTGGCCAACGTGGCAGCAGCGTAGGAAGTGTGGTCTCAGTCCTATTGTTTGCAGGCACAGTGGGACTTCAAATCAGACGTGAGAGGTGTTACAGGCTCCCACACTGCAGAGGTGAACTGCAGGCCACACACACAGACTGGCTGCTCACCGATAAAACACTTCACAAAACGCCTAAATGTAACTTTTTTTCCCCTGTCTTAATGCTAACTTACTGGAAAGTAACGTTAATTTGTTTAAATTTAATTAAAAAAAAAAAAAATCCTCATTTGGACCATAAGTGCTTTGAACTGTATTAAAATGCCTAACTGAACATCTATACCACCTGCTTTACCTGCCTTCTATTCTCAGCTGAAGTAAGAGTACCTGGAAGCGCCGGTGGTGGGAACAGAATTTCTCTCCCAGTACAGAGTAAAAGGCATTGAAGGTTTTCTCCTGCAGACAGCAATCCATTAGAACATGAACGATCTCCCTCTCCTGCTTGTCCTTCAGGCCCATCCTTCACACAGCACAAAGAATTTAAAAAAAGAAAAAGAATAAATAAATAAAAGTCCCAATTGCAGACAACTTGTATAGCATACTTCTTACACTGAGCTATTTTAATAAAAGAACAAAGATGTGAGTCAAAACAAACCTCAGCAGTTTCTCAAAAGCATCCAGGTAATCCTCACTGGTCATGAGCACACAGAAGATGTTTCTCCTGATGTCGGTGTTCATCCTCTGTTTTTTAGCCAGATCTAAAACCTTGGCACTAAACTGAAGGGAAAAACCAGGAAAAAAAAAACAGCAGTTTGAAAAGTTGGATCATCAGGGATGTTTTCAGACTTTACTTCTACTCTAACTTTACTTTTCCTTTATCCAAAAGGCTTTTTCTTCATGTAACTACTGACTCTGTATAAGCAAGACAAACCTGATATACCACTGCTCTCAGATGAATCACATTTGCATCATTAGGCCACAGTATATTTTAATGCACATGAAAAAGGTTGTGGCTATAAATTTATTCACAATCATTCCTTGAGATAAATCACACACATTAAAGATCTACCAAAGTCCTTCTTGAACAAATGTGTAATCTTTTCATTAACCCTTGTTTAAGCAGGTTTTTAATGAGAGCAAAGCCTCATCATGTAACTTATGTCAGTGGAACATTCTGGAAAAAATTATCAATAGTGATTATGTTCTTTAAACTGGTCCATTGTAGATGAGAACACAATTAACTGCAATCACAAAATTACTGAAATGTAATGCCATGGGGTCATTTTATGTTAAACGGGCTTGTTATAGAACTGAAAACAGAGAAAAATGGCAGCTTAGCATAGCCAAAGTATTTCAAATCATGAAATGAATGAATGAATGAATGAATGACTGGGGGAGCAATGTGGGGTTCAGTGCTCTGCCCAAGGACACTTCAGCGCATGATGGGGCTGGGGACTGATTCTGCAGCGCTCTGGTCAGAGGCAACCAACTCCTTATTGTTTCCTAAAATGTTTTCTGAAATGCCGTTTCATATTTGATTTTTTTTTTTTTGTGCGTGCGTGCTTTCTGAAATCTATGCGTTTTACAACGGTACACATTTAACTCAACAAAGTTTCATTAGATGTTTGTTGAAACAACATGGCATATGGTGTCATATGGGCCTTTGCTAGCAGTCCCACTGTAAGCATGGGGTTGTGACCATGACACGTGGCTCCAGGGCTCTACCTGTCCTTCGGCGGTGCTCTGTCTTGTGGTTGAGTCATCTTGCTTGCTGATCATGGGCGCTCCGCTCCACGATGACCCAACGATCCACCAGCGACCCACCTGCTCTGCTACCAGGAGGTTTTCCAGAGAGACCCTCAGTTTCATGTCGCTGCCTCCAGCGATACGGTTGGTCTGAGCATCACACATTCAACAAGAATTACTCTGATGAATACTTCATAAAAGTTACAAAAATAAAAAGGAAAAAAAATCCAGATCACAGCTTGATTTGGTGCCCTAATATTTAGCCAAGTCTCAGTAATACTAAGGACTTTGAAGGGTAGAATACTGTACTCTGGCGCCGCCTGGTGGCACAAGTGGTGACTTTAATAAAAAAATAATATCTTATTCATATTGATAATTTAAATTAGTTCTTATGAGCGTCAACTAACAGAATTTCACTAATTTGTGTACAGTAGGGTAGTTCAAACTCTACAAGGCTGTAACCCACCAAAGTTCTCTGCAGCTTTCTCAGTCTCTCCACAGGCTCAGGATCATAACCAGGGATCTTCCTCATATCATTGTTCTTGAGCGCCAGCATGGTTTCCAACATGAAACGCACCTGAAGAGAAGTTATATGAGTTTTCTAAGTCAATACATCATCAGAACAGCCAATTCCACAATGCTATCAACAATGATGCTTATCTTGTCTAATGAAAACTGAAAGGCAGGAAATAATTTTGCTTGGCCTACTCTAGTCTGATCCTGGAACTTTGACCCCATGCTGCTGGCCTTTTGCTGGGCTTCAGAGATGAGCTCTTTGAGAGCCAGAGCGTCGTCCTTCCTCAGAGCAAAGCCGACATTCCTCAGCACAAAAAGAACGAGCTCAATGTCTTTCTCCATAAATGTTCCCACCAGGAGTTTCAGGATGTCAAAGATGAGGACCGAATGTACAACCTGGAAGTTATAGAGGTGAGCAATTATGGCGATGAGGTTGTTGCACTCTTTGCTCTCACTTGGGGTCTTGTACACTTCGTCAAATCTGTGCACAACTGTCTCCAGGAAATTAGCTCCCACCTGGAAAAGAATAAAATGTGATTACAGCCGCTATCAGTGGGCGATGATGTCATACGAACAATATGAGCTCTATAACAGACCAAACAGGTTGTAAACAAACTCCACAGTTTAAAGCCAAAAGCAGGAAGAAACTTCATGTATTTTGCTTCTGTATTGTAAACCAAAAACACCAGTGGCTCCAACCAGAGTACCAAATTAGTGAAGTAAGTCTCTAAAAGGTACATACAGACAGAAACCTAAGCCTACCTAAGACCCATGAAAATGTACCGTATATAAATCTTGTGCATTAATGCTGCAAATTCTGCTAAGATGTAAAACATGCCGCTGATTTATAAAACATGTATTTCCTCCCACCATTGTTCTCATTTAGAAATGCTAAAATGAGAACATTTAAGCAGAGACCTCAAAATGATCGGATCAAAATGGGTATCCTTACCTCCAGCCCCACGACATGATGGAGGATGCTGACCAGCAGCACGTGCTCCATTAGTAGCCGGTCTGGCATCAAGGTTGGGGTGACGCAGGCTGCAAGTAGCACCTCTGTTAGAGTGTCGTTCATGTCCTTCCTGCTGAAGCGAGTGAATAAGTCCTCCAGCTGGTTGCAGATGAAGGCCATGCTGGGCTCACTTAGCCTGAAAATGTTTAATAAAAAATAAAAAAAAAAAATCAGCTTGAGATAGTTGATGGAGAACTTCGCAGGATTTCAAGAGAACAAAACTGTGGAGATGAATGATAGCAAAAATATAATATTTTGCTGTCTATATTTACAGTAATATGCAACATATTACTCAAAGGGGGTGATGGAAAGCGATGCTTTCTGTTATGAGAACTTCTAGCTGGCTGCATCCGTCTTCTTACAATCCAACAACATATTTACAGAAGTCATCTAGGTACATCTTGGTCATATAAAACATGAACAAAAACAATTGTAATTCCTCATTTGTGAAGGCGATCCAACTGTGCTCGAGAGAAAGAAGTAAGAAGTTGCATCAAATCTGCTCTCTTTAAACCATGGAAAATTGTAAGATATCAGCTCTTAAATAAAACTCTTATGAGCAATCTTTGTGGTTATCGTTATGTTTGTCCAAACAAATGTACCTTTAGTTGTACCAGGCATTAAAATGAACAAGAAACTGAAGAAAACAAGGGTGTCTAATAATTTTTTCCATGACTGTATATGTATTTTTTTCTTTTGAATAACTTCATGGTTTTAGCAGCTGTTTGGGGATGTTTAGTTTTATAGCTTGGCTCCATTAGCAATAGTTGAAGTGTGTTGGTTTTCAGAGGTGCTTTTTATTATATGAAATAAAGGCAAAGGGTTCTGATACATGAAATAAAGGAAAAGGCGAACACTGACAATTTTATTTGCCATTGCCCAATGGATCATGGGGATGGGATTCAATATTTTATTTCTAATTTTATAAGAGTATAATTCCTGAAAGTTTTTTGTTGTAGCAGGAGCATTACCTGTTCAGCAGGCCTTTCACATTCCTCCTCAGTTTTTCCAGCTCAGCTTTACGTTTATCATCTCCAGTGTTACGCAGCTGAGGTGGAACATACTTTCCAGTAGTGGTGGTGACCTTGAGATCATGAGAATTTATTTATGATTAGATCCATAATACAGCAAGTAAGTTGTCAATGTCATGACAATCATAGTTATTATAAATATCTAAACTTACAGCTTCAGACTTTGGGCTTGGCATCACTCCTCTGTGGATGTCAGACGTCTCCTCTGTTTCCTCTTCACTTTTTTCATCTGAGTCTGCTGGATCCCTATCATTGATCTCATTGTTGTAATCATCCATCTCCTCCTCCTCGACTTCTTCCTCGTCGTTGTCAACATCGTCATCGTTATCATCATCATCATCCATCTCCTCTTCATCGTCATTGTCACTGGCTTTACTCGCCATTTCATCTCCATCTGATTCCTCAAAGTCACTATTGTCTAGCTTTTCAAAGTTGTCTTTGGCTATGTCCATGTCATCATTATCATCAACAGCATCATACATTCCCCCAGCAGATGAGCCAGAGTCCAGCACACCCAGGATGTAATCAAGTCCATCTACCACAAAGGACTGAGGTAGACTCTTTTTGTTTTTCCTCTTATTTAATCCAAGGCATCGCTCTAGCTTCTTTATTTCCCTTTCCTCTTGTTCGTTCGCCTCCAGTAGTGCCTTTTTTCTTGATTCTTGAAGCTTGTTAACTTTCTTACCTTTCTTGGAGGATGGTGTTTTAGATTTGTCTGATTTTTCCGCGGCTGCATGAGCAGATGTTGAGACTTCCTTCTTGGTTTTATTCACGCTCTTCTGAACTACTGGCTTTTTTTCAGCCCTTATTTCCGAGTTTTCACCCTCAGTCGGCGGCATACAAAGCTCCTTTTTACCTTCATAATGACATTTCATCCTGGCTTTTTTCAATTTCCTCTTTTCCTTGCGTAGTTCTTTTCTGCTTTTCTTCTTTACAAATCTCAGCCCATGACCACCATCTGCTTCTTCTGTGCCACTTTTGCTTTTAATGAACTCGTCCACTGCAGTCATGTACTTCTGTAACACTGCATTCCCTTTCTTCTTTTTCTTGCTGTCCTGTTTCCATTTTCCTTTCATTTTTTTCATCGACTAATTTAACTTCTATTGATAGGCTGGGAAGCGTGAGCTTAACAGCTTTAACTTACACACGTGACCGCTTTTTTAAAGAATGTAAAGTAGAATACCTCGGAGGGTTTTCAAATCACCAATTGTGACAGACGAGACAAAAATACAACCTACTTTAGTCACATAAATAACCGAGGCAGCACATGCGTCTCCATGAGGACATTGTTGTTGACGTGACCCTCAACCACGTGACCCTTTTCTTCCGGGGTACGCCGAAAATTTGACGCCTGGTTGTGACGTATTTTATTTTGGGGCGTTTTTTGTATTTAGCGAGGAGCGGCTTCGCTTCGGCGTAAACAGTCTATTATCCAGTAAGGGCTCTTTCTGCAGCGGAGGGAAGAGGCTTGAGTAGTGTCCGCTGTCGCCAGTTGTGCGAGATAGAATGTAGCGAGTGTGTGTGGCTTTTTTGCATTTGCAATATGAAGAATGGAAGAAGACGATGTGACTATCAGAGAACAGAACTTTCACAGCCAGGTTCGAGAGTACATCGTAAGTAACGGCACGGCTAGTGGAGGCTAGCTGGCTAACGTCCTCTACTGCACACCCACTAACGTTAACAGAAGCTAGCATTAGCCTTGTCATATTGACAGGTTTTATTAAGCATGATTCTGCTATTTTGGGTGCAACCCAATAGCTGACATTTATCAGCTAATGAACGGGATGAGCCAAGCTTTGTTTAAACTAAACACACTAATGAGAGACACCTGTAATAAATACGAGGTTCCGTTAATGTTAGCTGCTGCTAGCAATTTACCACAGTAATTGAACTTACTCCTGAGGATTATTTTAAGCAGTTTTGGGGCTTGTAATTAATCCTTGGGTTCATTATAACGGCGTTTCAGTGGTTCGTGTCTTAGCATAAGCCGAATCAGGTAGGTTGCATTTTTATAACGAAGGATTTATGTATCTCATATTTCATATCAGATTATATTGTAAGAAATCTTTCTGTTTTGTGCAAGTTGTTTTAAGCTATGATGATCTGTCGAATTTCACTTTAGGCCTAACTTTTGAAAAGTGCAGTATTTGTTTCGCAAGGTCTTTTACATATTTTGTCAAGAGCCATATTTTACAAAATATATTATTGCATTGAATATATTACAATCTATTACATTGAACTGAACAATTTCGGTGGGATTGCTGCTACTACCAATATCTTCTCTCTTGTACTGCTTAAAAGTCTGAGATCAATCCCAAAAAGTCTGTGTAAATTGATCACATAACAGAGAAGCTACCGATTAGCTATGAGTTTTGAGTGGCAGTTAGTGGTTTCAGTTTCAGCTAAGGACCTCTGATTGTAGTTAATGGTTTCAGGGTGACATAAAGTGCAACAATCCATCATACCCAGACTTAAAATGCACAGAAATTTTATCTCAAACTGAAGCCATTTAAAAAGACCCCATGACTCCAAATGAAATTTATGTAGCACTATAACTGACATAAAGAATAATGTGCACATCGATGTGACATTTGTGTTTTGGGATTAAAAAGCAGAGTAGATTTTGGATTTATTTGGAAATTTTGCTCTGGTTTTTGTATTGGATTTATTTAGAAAGCTGAATAATCTTCTCTCATTTAGAGGCTTTCAGCGAAAAAACAAACAACCAAAAAAAAAAAGAAAAAAGCCAACACAATTGGGTGGTTAACACTTTTTTATACTTTTCCATTACTTTAAGGTTGTTTTTTTTTTAATTCACTTCTTTTCCTCACAGTCTACTTAAAAGGTTTAAATAATGGATAGAGAACTGCATCTGGCTTCCCTGTGGGCACAGCTTTTGTACCCAGCATCTTTTTGTAAAAGCAAAATCCTAAAACCTGAGATGGGCTTTTTTATGTGTGTTGAGTTAATACATATGCAATGAAAAACAATAGGGAAAAAAAGCTTCAGTGTTCATGCAACGATTATTCACATTATTCTATTTTTCTTTTTATGTGTGTTGAGCTATTACATATGCAATGAAAAAAACAATAGAGAAAAAAAGTTTCAGTGTTCATGCAACTATTATTCAACGATTATTATTCTATTTTTCTATTATGGTAAATATAGGAGTTAGTGATTTTTAAACTGTTGCATTCTGTCTTTTTATCTGCAGAAAGTACTGCACAGTTTGCCCGTCTTTGTGGGATTATGGTAGTAAGACATGGTGGTGCAGAACAAATGTGTTTTCTCTACAGCTGAACCTTCTGTGTTTTAAGATTACTGTGAGCCAGTCTTTAAGCATTTAACACAATAATGGAGGTAAACAGTTATTTGTACCTTGAAATGCTATTTAATTTACTTGATTATTCCTGACATACAATGCCTGGCCAAAAAAAAAGTCACCACCAACAAAAATAAAGGTCATACACTAATATTTCATTGGCCCGCCTTTAGCTTTGATTTCGGCATTGTTTTGATAAGCTTCTGCAATGTCACATGATTTATTTCCATCCAGCATTGCATTAATTTTTCACCAAGATCTTGCATTAATGATGGTAGAGTCTGACCGCTGAGCAAAGCCTCATCCAGCACACCAGTTGGGGTTAAATAACCTGTTGCCAGCTGAAAGATAATTGCCCATGCAGTAATTAGACAATAGGAGGCTTGTACCTATTTGCTGAGTTAAATTTTTTTGGGCCAGGCAGTGTACATTAAGATGAAACTATTTATGTCTCACCAACAGGCAAGCTTAAGATCTCATCTTTGGCTTACACGTTTTGTCCTGAGCGTCTCTCTCAGTATCCCATATCAGCATGCTTTACTTAATCCATCTGCATGATGCTGTAATGTCAGTGTATCATTTAACAGGTAGCTTTAAATGAGTCAGTCTGTGGATGGAGTTCTGCTAGTATCATAGGGCTCATATTTGATACTGCTCACCCTTCTATGGCAATCCAGGTCACTCTGGGTTAGGTTTGAAGTTGATAAACAGGACTCTGTTACATGCTCTTGATAGATGTGAAGTCTGGGAAAGTGTTTACTCCACACTGGACCCAACTGTGAATAATTACATAAAAATTCCACATCTGTGTTGGCCAAGAATACACACAATCAGATTACTGTGAGGAATCATGTTGCAGAAGCATAAATTGTCACACGCATGGCGTGGCCAGTAATAACCATTATCAAATAAGGTTCTAATGTCCTTAACAGGTTTTCACATGGTTTACTGAAAAAAAGTGTGCAGTCTTGCAAACTGTTCAAAGGAACATATTAGCTTTTTGCTAAATCATTCAAAAATGCTAGAAACCCTTTCTAGAAAGAAAGTAGGGTATTTCTTCTCCACATTGAAGTCATATCTCATTAAGATGTGAAATACTGTTGCTAAGTTGGTTAGGTGTTCCTGCAGACTGTTTGGAATAAATCTGACTACAACATGCTGTTTTACCTTTTCTTAGTGTGTGAACTTTTGACAGAAAACTGGGTTGTACTCTTAGCAAGGATTATTCAGTTGCATTGCCTGGTGTGGTTGAAATGTGCTGTTATCTTTCCCAAGACTGTTGTGAATTTTTTTTTTTTATCTTTTCCTGTTTATCAGCACTTAGCACCTGATTCTGTGGTATTTATTTTTCATTCTGTAGTGGATATTTTGGCTTCAGCCAGTGTCATCACAGAATTTATTGCTTCAAATGTATAAATTATCTTTCATAATTGTGAAGTTGACTTAATGTCACTGAAAAATGTTTTTTCTAAAGCCGTCCTATAATAGTGTAAATTACTCTCAGACAGACTGAGGAGGTTTGTCATTTTTGATTGTCAGTTTATATGTTTGAAATGTACACAGTCTGGCTGAGTCGTCTCCCATAATCCCAGCCAGGCCATGATGAGTTGTGGAGTGTTGACAGGGTGCAAAGTGCTGAACTGGGAGCTTCTAACATTAGGTACATCCTAGTTCACTGTCCCAGCAGGAGAGGGGAATGTGGAATATGATCTTTCTGTAAGAATATCCAACTTGTTTGAAGGTAACCTAATTAGCGTAGTCAGACACATGAAAGTAGTTCATTGCTCACTTTTCATTCTAAATACACGAATAGGCTTTATTAATGAATGGCAGTTGACCAATAGTGAAATTATGTCAGCTTCTTCTTGCTAAAAATTATGGTTTTGTCTTTTCTTTTCAGGTTAAGAAACCATGTATTTTGAAATTTCTTACAATGGAAAAAAAGAAAAGATTGTTCATTATTATCAACTTGCTCATTCAACTTTAAATGCCTCATTTTAAACTGCGTTGCTTGGTACCATGTGTTTAGGAGCTTAGGGTACAATGATGCCATGTGCAATGTCAGATCTAAGGATGCTTGTTTGGCCTTCCAGTTGCTGTTATCAACGATGGCTTCCTTGGTTTTATGGCTGTTATTTTATATTATATTTTGTGGTGACATTTTAGGTGGTGGCCTTGCAGTGCTTATGACAAAGCTAAAACATTGGAGATGGATAATATTGCAATGGGCATCGTTGTGATGTTAAAAGCTGTAAAAGTTCCACGCATGGTATAATGTGCTTTTCTCTCTTTTTTTTTTTAACTACTTCTCAAATTCCACCAAATAATGACTTCATCTACAGTAAATGGAAATGTTTGGACAAGTGCTGGATTAATATATTGTGTTACACATTTTGGCCTTGATCTTCATTCAACAGGCTATGTTCACCTTGGGGCTGTACCAGTTGTTATCTGTGGATATTTTGTACTTACATTGAAAACCTAGCACACTGCAGACATGCTTCCTACTAACTACAACATTATGATGCCCTCACTGTCCTCAAAGAATGATATATTTTCTGACCCGGAAAATGTGTTTAATTTTTTTTTAAAACCATTTTTGGCTGATCACAAGTGAGAACTGATCAGCCAAGAATTGACCAGGTCTGATCATCATAGGTGCATCTCTCTCATGTAGAATACTTAAGTCTAAACTGTTGATAATATATCCAGAGTTAATGTATGATTATTTTCATCATTACTCGATCCATGTCTGCATTTGTATTTTTCAGAGAATCAAGTAATTACACAGTATAAGACAGAAAGTGTTGAACATGCAGTACATCCCAAAAATAATTTGCTAATATAACAAACCTCCTAATGAAAAACAAAGTTTCATAAATATGCTGTTTAATCAAGGTATAATTAATTCCCTGGTGTAATTTTTGTTGTCATCTTCAGATTTGCTTCCTCCTGTTTGCTGTCCTTTACATCGTGTCCTACTGCATCATAACCAGATACAAGAGAAAGAGTGGTGAGTGTGTTGCAAAATATGATCTCTGAGCATGCATATCAAGCTGTACCTCTTTGAAACCAGAACTTGTCTGACAGCATCTGTTACACTCTGCGGAAATAATTTAAGAAGTTCTCACACCAAACATCATAGAGATCTGATAATCTCCCTGTGCCATGTTTGTTCACAGACAAAGGATATCATTGTATTTAGGTTGAAAGAAAGTCATTGGTAACAAGGCTTAGGTGTATGTGTGAGAGACTACTCCCATGACTATGACTGATCTGCCACAGTTGACAGTGTATCATTATGAACTGTATCCACCCTTAAAAGCTTTTAGGACTATAGGTTACATGAATACAATTCGTCAGAACACTATTCTGTTGATGCAGACATATCCTCTACTGTGTCATAATAGGTTCTTAAAACAAAAAATTGGGTGAGTGAAAGTTGCCTTTAATTAAACTACGTTATCTTGCATTTGCTCTAAAACTCAATAATTAATGTTGGTCTTACTTGTGTTTAGAAAATACTGACATTTGACTCATTTACAAGAGAGATTCAAGTTATCATATTGACCTGAATATAACAAAAGTTTTTGCCTCTTGGAATACATCTAAAAAGGTCAGGTGATCCTATATTTTAGGTCTAGACTTTTAAACACAGAGGCTGTTGCATCCACAACAGCTGGTCCACTCAGCAACCTGAGTGTGCCAGTTAAAGTTGGAGCTTTTAACACAAAGTTTGGCAGATGAGAAAGCAAATGAGAATGAGAAGAAGTGATGATGATTGCTGCAGAGTCATCGAGCGACTGCAAAGCAACAAAGAAATATGGTATTAGATAATCAAATGGACAAAGATGAAAGGAAAACACTTTAAAAATGTCAACAGTGTACTCCTTAACAATTTTACATTTATATTTACTGTATATCCACAAACGTCTTTCTAAGACACAGATGGTATCGCCCAGTGCTTGCTCTCAGACTTTGACTGTCTTTTCATCACAAAGTCCTTATTTTGGGCCACACAATATGTCAAAAAAGTATAGTTATCACAATATCAGCATCCACAAAATAAATATCACAAAAACAGAAAATGTCACACTAAATGTTAGTCTATTATTTTCCAAGCAGTCACACTCTAAATGCCCATAGTATAATTGTCTATTTAATTCTATAAACTAAGTCGTTTTAAAGTCAGGTCAACTTGGTAAACGTAAAAAATCGGTGTCTTTGTTTTCTTCTGAAAGTCTGGTATGCTATAGAAAAGATTTTAATTTAAAAACTAATTTAGTCAGCATCATACCCTGTTACTGAAGTGCTTTTCATTCTTTCACAGATGACCATGAGGATGAAGATGCTGTTGTCAACAGGATATCGTAAGTGAAAATAATTTCAGCTCGTTCTTCCAGAATGTATTCTTTCATTTTGCCAAGACTTTATTTGTTTGCAAACTAACCAGCAATTACTGAAAGAAACCTATGAGCAACTTTCTTTTCTTTTTTAAATTTTTTTTTTTTTTTCGCTAATAAGGACTGGAAGCAAATGCAAGTAAAGAGCACGAGTCTGCTGTCTTAATAGGCAACAGAAACTGCTAAATATAATGCATCAAGAATGATTTAATTTGAACTTTTATGTATTTTAATTTAGATGAATAGTTTTAAATTTTCCCACATTCTGTTATCTACTGACCAAATGAAGTAATCTAGAAAGAAATCAAAGACTGAAAAACAAAGTAGAAAAGTGCTTTTGCTAAGAAGTAATTCCATAAATTGAAAGAAAGTATCACATGCCACTCCCTTTAGATTTACATGTGAGGGATGACTGGTGGCTGCATTCATCTCTTCTACTTAGCCAAGCTGGGGAGGGGGGGGGGGGGGGGGGGTACCTAAGGGTACTACACAATAATAAAATGCATTTTAGGCTAACAAGTTTGGTTTGATTCAGTGAAAGGGTGACTTTGGGCCAGCCCACTGAGCAGATGGTACTTCCCCAGAGTCCATTCTGCACAGCTAGTGGCTCTGAATCTGGAACTGCAGACTGTGGAAACACAGCCATTTAATTTTTGTTCAAAGGTGGGTAATGTGATGAATGGAAGGATGATGGAAAACATAGATTGGCACTGAACCAACAGACCGTTGTTATCTAAATGGTTTCTATTTCTAAAGAAGTCCATTTTGCACTTGCTTTTGTCTTTCAGATCCTGACATTATTTATGGAAACCCAGGCTATGTCCACATTAGTATCTTTTTATTTTGAAGCCTAAAACTTTTTTAATGTTACACCTGGCCTCCACATTACTCCAGTGAAATTTATGGGGCATTTAAAGAAATGATAATAGTAATTTTGCTCAAAAATATTTTTTATATGAGAACGTAAATGTATTAAAACATTTTTTTTCAAAAGTCAGGATATGCCAAATCTCTTGAAAAGTAGTTGTAAATTCAGCAAGCTGTAATGATTTTAATTGTGGACAAACATTCTGCAGAGTCTTCTGTGTGGAAGACTCTGCTCTTCTGTATCCACTTGAAATACAGTGAACAGAATACAGGCAATAGGTGTCTTATTTTACCAAGGGGCAAAGTCGGTAAAGTTTATCAAGCTTGACCTTATCATTTTCATTTATTCTTCAACAAAGCAGCAAAGAACTGTGGGTGTAAAATATTGCATAATGAGCTAAAATAAAAACATTATACAGAGTAATTTCTGATTAAGTGAATTATAAAACTGCTGATAAGTATTTACTGTTGATAGAAAAGGAAAAAAAAAACAACCTGGATGCACTTTCTTTATTGAAAAAGATAATAATAAAAATAATGATAATAATGATACTTTGGTCTGTGTTTTTGACTGTTTGCTCTTGATTGTATTTGCAGATTATACTTGTGCACCTTCACCCTTGCAGTGTCAGGTGGTGCCGTCTTCCTACTGCCCTTCTCAATCTTTAGCAACGAGATCCTCCTCTCTTTCCCCAGAAACTATTACATTCAGTGGCTTAATGGCTCCCTAATTCACGGTCAGTAGTTCATGTAGTTCATGTGTTTGTTTGTCTGTTGTATGTTTTTTCTTTTAAATAAACACGTTTTTCAGCCAATTTCTCTCCCTTTTATGGCTAGGAAATCTTACTGCTCCTTAAATAAATGAAACCACCAAATAAATTAGAAACTACGTGATTACCATTAATTGCTGAATTGATTTTCTAGAGATGCATTGTTTTACGTAAATGGACTGTATGTAGAAAATATTTATTTGCACCAGTAGTACTATACATGAAATTATCCTGGACTTGGACTATAATTATAGCGATGAAATGGCAGTGTTTATTTTTGTCCAATCCAGTGAGTGTGTTATGTAACAAAACTGATCCTGTTAACATCAATATATTTATGTGTAGCATACAGTGACAAAAAAGAGCATATGGACTCCTTTTGAATTAACCGGTTTTCTGCATTAATCCATCCATCAATAAACTTCCACTTATCCTTGTTTGGATCGCGGAGGCAGCAGCCTCAGCACAGAGGCCTAGACCTCCCTCTCCAGCTTCCTCCTCCAGTTCTTCCAGATGACTTCTGGATGACTGAATTTCTGAACCCTGTCTCTAAGGGAGAGCATTTGCGATCTTGTTCTTTTGATCACAATCTCGTAGTTTATGCACTAAAGATGCTGCACCAATCCACTTGTTAATCTCCCACTTCATTCTTCCCTCACTCACGAACAAGACAGCTAGTTATTTAAACTCCGCTGCTTGACCACACCCTCAGCCAAGAGAGTGAATCCACCCTTTTTTGACTGAAAACCATTGCCTCAGATTTGGAGGTGCTGATTCTCATCTACACATCACACTCTGCTTTGAACTGCACCAACGATGTCATGAAGCTGTGGTGGATTCCTGCTGAAGGTTTCTTGGGCAGTAGAACGTTGCAGTTATCTGCCACAGAGAGTTTTGCTGATATAGTGAATTGTGTAACTTTTTTGCCTAGTTTGTATTCAAAATCACCTCTTGAATGCTTCTTTGGACAGAAGACATGGCAGCATTAGATATCTGGATTCAGTCCTGGTCTCACAAGAGACCAGAACTAACAAAAGAGCTGTGGTCGTTTTTTTCTTTCTTTTATTTCCTTCCCCCCTCAGGTCTCACTGGGAGCATTTCAAAAGCAAAGCATTTGCCAGCGCTGCCATCTTGGATAGATTCGTGAAATTACAATATTACCTGAAGGCTTCATGTGGTCGTCTGCACTGTTTCACCTCCTTATATGGTGGTTCCTGGGCTGGGTTTATGCTAATTAACTAGCTTTGTGTGCATGCTCTCCACATGCGATCGCTTTGAATTCACTAACATGTGAACATTACATGTTCTTAAGAAAAATCCAAGTGAATCCGGTGAAGATGTTTAATACGGAGGTGATGTATGTGCAAATCTACAGATTTACAAAATTTTATGAATGAGACCCAACGTCTGTAAGTTTAACATGCGAACAATTGTGAATTGTTTTGTTTTTTTTCCCCAGTTGAACACAGTGATAGCTGATTGGAGTCAATAGTTTACACATCTGGAGTCATAGTGATAAAATAAGTGGTTTAGAGTTATTTGATTTGATAAAAGATAAATATTTAAAGTTTACCATTCATAACATTGATTTGCTCATGTGAACCATGTCTTGCAAAAAAAGAGATGTCAGAAGACATGATCAGGAGTAATTGATCAGGAATACAATGCAATATCAAAGTGTTTAAAGCATCTATCAGTCCCTAGTTAGACAAATTACCTATAAACGGAGACATTTTATTACTGCGGTTACTCTTCCTGGAAGTGGGCGCCCAGCCAAGATGACTTCAAAGTCACAAAGGTGAAGGCTTGAAGACATCACTGGAACCGACAAACATGTTCATGAGTCTGCTGTATGCAATTCATTGAACAGGCAGAGTGTACGTGGTAGAAACTACAGAGGAAGCTGCTCCTCTCCAAAAAAAAAACAAAAAAACAAACTAGATGCACATAAAAGTACTTGTCAATCTGTAACACCACTAGGGAAAATGTTTTGTGGACTGGTGCTCTGGAAGAATACACAGTCTTATCCATGGCACAAAAAGGGCACACTAACAATATCAAAACATAATCCCAACAGTGAAGCATGTTAAAGGAAGCATCGTGATTTAGGGTGGCTCAGTCAGAGCACAGACCTTAACCTCATAGATGTCCTGTGGAGTGACCTCAAGAGAGCCATTTACACACGACGGCCTACAAATATGTCTGAGCTGAAGTAGCTTTATGCGTCTGTGTTGTGTAGTCCTGATCCAGAGCTGCCCAAATCAGTTGCTCTAAGTCAAAGGAGGTTTTTGTCAGTTATAAGAGTTTACTTATGTTTTCCTCTAGCACAAAATCTTTAATGAGTTTGTTCAATAAAGACATAAATGCGCAACTGTGTGTGTTTGTTAGCCTTAGGACATTGTTTGTCTACTATTCTGTGATTTCAATGAAGACCAAATTACATTAAATGGCAAGTTAATGCAGAAAACCAGTTATTTCCAAGGGTTTTGTTTTGCATGGCGCCCCCCCCCCCCCCCCCCCCCCCCCCCCCCCCCCCCCCCCCCCCCCCCCCCCCCCCCCCCCCCCCCCCTCCGCCTCTAACCACTGTAACATTTCATTACTGCTATGTCTGGGTATTTCTGCCTTGACCCTGCAGGAATACCACCAGGTCAGACAGCTTGTATGTACCATTAAAAATGGGAAGGAACCAGTCTTTGCATTGAATATCGTGCTTCTTGACAGTGTCATCTGCTGTCAAGTGAAGACCATATTTGCAGATTTCTAGTCCCCATTAACTACATGAAGGAAACCTGTTGATTCATTTTAAAGTCATGAGTTTTTTTTCTTGACAAAAACCTAAATGTACAATGCTGAGGAACACAGATGAGTTTTAGAGAGTTAATAACTGAAGGAGCAGAACTTTTTTAATTTAGGAGTGCTTAAAATTTAAAATTTTCTCTGAACCCTTTAAAACACAAAAATCAGGATCAAACGTATGTTAGTTTTTTTTTTTGTTTGTTTGTTTTTTAATATACATGGGGTTGCAATTATCTTCAATCTGTGCAGGACTTTTGTCTCCCCCTTCTGGCAGTGACAGTTAAATTAGTAATTATACACTGCCTGGCCAAAAAAAAAGGTCATACACTCTAATATTTTGTTGGACCGCCTTTAGCTTTGATTACGGTGTTGTTTTGATAAGCGTCTGCAATGTCACAAGATTTATTTCCATCTGGTGTTGCATTAATTTTTCACCAAGATCTTGCATTGATGATGGTAGAGTCTGACCTTCTGCAGCACATCCCAAAGATTCTCAATGGGGTTCAGGTCTGGACTCTGTGGTGGCCAATTCATATGTGAAAATGATGTGTCATGCTCCCTGAACCAGTCTTTCACAGTTTGAGCCTGGTGAATCCTGGTATTGTCACCTTGGAATATGTCCATGCCATCAGGGAAGAAAAAAATCAATTCATGGAATAACCTGGTCATTCAGTATATTCAGTTAGTCAGCTGACCAGTTTTTAATAATGCATCGGACAGTTCTTAACCCAATTTTGGTAGTTTGTGCAATCTCCTTAGATGTTTTCTCTGCTTGATGCATGCCAGTGATTTGAGCCTTCTCAAACAGACTAACATCTTTTCCACGACCTCGGGATGTGTCTTTCGACATGGTTGTTTAGGAAATGTGAAGCAACTCATTGCACCAGTTGGGGTTAAATAACCTGTTGCCAGCTGAAAGATAATCGCCCATGCAGTAATTATCCAATAGGAGGCTCGTACCTATTTGCTGAGTTAAATCCAGGTGGCAACTTTTTTTTTTTTTTTTTGCCAGGTAGTGTCCATGTTTGTGTTCTTTTAAATGTCCTGTTTTTTTTTTTTTTTTATCGTTTGGGTTTCTTTTTCTCCTGCAGCTTCAAAAACCTTTCTTTACTTTTCATGATCTTGAGCCACAGCCTCATCTTGCTCCCTTGGTTCACACCTATGGTTCAGACAGAGGTAAAGCATATTGCTGCCAGTGCAGTGCTGAGGGAATTCTAGACTCTAGATTCAGAATTCTGGTATACAAAACAATGTAGAGATTTATCTGGTGTTTATAGGCTTCATAATCAGTGTGGACATTTTTGGGGGAGGGTTTGAATGCAATAAATCTTTTAAGTAACAGTCCCTTGGTCATGCTATCTTTGTGCTCAACCAATGTACAACTTGATATTAAGAGAAATTGTTTATATAATACTTAATTACTTATAAAAAATACTGGTGTATTTACATCTATTGATGACAAACTTTGCAGCTGTTGGGAAAGAAAATGACCATATATTTCTATTATTAATCAGCATCTACCAAAATTGGTGGAAGATTAAGTAAAACAATTGCTTTTCTTGATTAAAACCTTCCATCACGTGAGAGTAAGTCAGTTTATTTGGCTTGCTTCAGCATCCACATATCTGTATGTTATCATTTCTGTGTAAAATTTACATGGATGTTAGTACAAAGAGTCAGTCCAGTGAACTAATAATTCTGTTGGATGTCCTGAGATCCACCAGGTGGCAGTAGAATCCATGACAAAACTAAAAACCCAATACTAACAGAGTATCACACCTTTCACCTGATTTATAATAGTCTCAGTGAAAAGACCCAAACTAAGTGACATTTTGACATTAAAAGTGTATTTAGTGATTTATATTTGTATGTGTATGATACTGTATATGCAGGTCTGTGGAACCTGGTGTCGTTGTTCTCCAACCTGTGCCTCTTTGTCCTGATGCCATTTGCCTATTTCTTTTTGGAGTCTGAGGGATTTGCAGGATCGAAAAAGGTAAAAATCTTATATATATATATATATATATATATATATTTTTTTTTTTTTTTTTTTTTTTAAGTTAATATAATACGACCTGTCCAACTGTTCTGTCCTTGCTTTGTTTTAATTTTTTTAAGCCAATTGTATTCACAAAACAAAACTTGTAGATAATCAGTAATACAACTGAAAAAAATCATCAGATTTGTTTATTACACAGGCTACCAATTTAATGAATAAATAGCCACTCCTGTTATGAAAATTAATCTTTTAAAAAATTATATACATATATTTTTTATGTATTTTTTCCATTTTCTTTTTTTGACATTAACAAATGAGCATTGCTCCCCATGTAAGAGTTTGTTTTTTTTTCTCAGCAACTAAAGCAGCAGCAGGTGCCTAGTATTTGCCCTCTCCTTGACTCATACCGCTGACTGTAACTGCCACCGCAGAAAGCTCATTAACCATGAAAGTCTGAATCTGGTCTTCGCCCAGTGCCACATCCTGACAAACCCTTTCAATAAGGCCATAGGCTGCAAACGCTTCAACACTGCTGCATCGGCCTCACTGATTTAAAGCCTGATTCCTTGTCACCCGCTTCCCAGCCCCCTAAAATAAAACTTCAAAAGCACAGGCTAATAATCGAGTTGTAAGGCTCAGCGAACTTCCTCGTTTAATTGATCACCCCCCAAAAAAGGAGGCTGGGGGCTCGTGTTCCAAAAGTCCATAAAGTCGCAGCAACATGACAGGACAATAGAGCCTTGCAAAATGGAGGGGCAAAGATTTACTTTTAATACACCTCTATCCTGTGTCACAGTTTGAAACCTTTCTGGTTTATGTCCCTCCTGGCAAAAGCACATAAAAATTAGTCTGTACTGTAGTGTATTGCCAGTTCTTTTTTTTTCTCCCCCTTTTGTCCACTAATTTATTTCTGTTGGATTTCTTCAGTCGAAGGCAGGCTCTGATGTATAGGAAGCAGGATGAGGGCCTCTTCATATTTTGTCCTTTTTGTTCTTTGTTATTTCAGCAAGACCTTTTCTCGCTATATAGCTGCTATAAATTTGCTCAAAGGAGGAACTGTTCAGTGTTGAGCTGCACCTCTGCATATTATTACATGCACTAAGGAAGAGAGAAAATGCCAAGTGACACTGAATAAAAGAACTGAACTGCCAAAAGATGGAATAATGTGGCCGCCAGTGAGAAGAATGTAAAACACTGATATGACATTTTATAGTGAGATATTATCCCTTTATCAAATAACAGCATTCGACCACATTGTCATGAGGTTTTATGTGGCATTTTAACCTCCTGGGCTAATGTTGTAGCACTGCAAGTTTCCTTTGACTGCGGAAATGAAGTGAATGATGAATTTTAGTACTAACGTTGTAAGTCAGTCTTTTCATGTGGCTGTGTTTACTTTTGACGATGTACTAAAAGACGCCAACAGAATAAGGATGGAAATGTGGATGCTTTTTTAAAAGTTGTTATTTTAATGCTCAACTCTTTAGAGGCTCTGTCACCTGTTTGATTAATTGTTTCACAAATTGTCCAAATTGTGGATGAATCAGAGGGACTTAGGGTCTTGATGTCAGATGTTATGATCTGGCTTTATTTGGTGCTGTAAAATGTCTCCCAGTTAACGGCTGTATTTTCAAATCATTGTAGAAGAGCTGCATCACATAGGCTGCTAAAGGTTGTTGTATACATCTTTGTTAGGTTATCACACTTGGAGATATTGACACTGTGGTGCAGTTGTATCACTGCATGTTGCATAGAGTTTTATGAATCCTATTTTTTATTGTTTATGGCTCTATGAATCTAATTTTTGCTGTTTTAAAATAATTTGTTATAACTGTCTCCAAACCACCAGTAGATGGCATAGAGCCATCCATGTCATAGAGATGATAAGCATGTTCTAACAAAGACTGTGAAAACATGTCCATAAACCTTTGCTCAATCTTAGGGATGTGAGTCATCTTGAGAAAAATTTAGTGTGATATTTTGAAGTTAGAATTGCACAGAAGGAGTTAGATGACAGTCAAAAAGATAGTTATGATCGTAAAACCCCCTTTCCATTTCTGGTGTAGGATTTTTTTTTTTTTTTTTTTTTTTTAATGTCCTGTTTAAAGAATGTATATTTAGTGCTATATCTTCAGCTGTGTACTGATTCAGGATGATGAAAAGTAAGCAAATTAAGATTTTATGAAACACTGGATTTTTTTTTTTCCATTAAATTTTAAAGATGCATTGTAAAATGTGGCAAGCATGCATTGCAGTAAATAGTGTTTCATTCTTACCCAGTATTGAAAAGTGTTTGATCCTGAAACGAGTTGGAACGAGTCTGACCTCATGACTGACCCAGCGAAGGGCCAACAGGTTTCATCTGGTAGTTAAAGAAACTCCTCATCAATCTCATCCTAAGCCTTAACTCGCTGATGATGAGAAGTGTGTTTATTGTGGTGGAGGAGGAGGTAGAGGGGAGAGAAAACATCTTGTCAAACAAACCCGTTTGGTGTTACTAAGATACTCCTCTTTGTTGGAACTCCACAATAGAGGCCTGGATATTTATTTCAAATCTCCTGCACATGCAGACATTTTTCCCAGGCCTTCTTTCTGGCAGGGCCAGCCAGAGAATATAAAGTGGTGTTTACATACCTTCCTTTAAGGTCACAGTGTCTCCCTAAAGCTGCCTGTTACAATGTACGTCACCACAGCAACATATTAGCTTGAGCTGGGAATTTTAAAAAGAACAAGTAAGATTTTCTCTTCCTCTCATGACTCATTTTTTTTAAACGATGTGAAAAGTTGTAGAACTCGACTGATTTTTGGATCTTATTCTTAGCTGCTTTTGCTTAGAGCAGGAATTCTTTATATGGCGTGGATAATACCGTTTCATCTACAGGCCTTAAACTAGGGTAGGTAATTGATCTAGAGTCTGTTCATGGACTTTGTGGTGTTCTTCGCCCCAACATGTTGAAAAGAGAAGGATAATTTGTCTTAAGTTATTGTTTGATTACTTCGTATGATAACTTTCATAATCACAAACTGATGCTGCTATGGAACCTTAAATAAGACATTTCTAATACAGTGAGTAAAAGACAATACATTCTTAATGTAAATGATTATTTGTTGATTTTTTTTGGCTCATCTTTGGCTCAACAAAAGTGGTAATTGAAACAGTGTGCTCACTGTGAGTTGCCTTTCTACAGTAAAGTTGGAATGATTTGACTTGATAATATTCCCTTTTTCTATTTTCCTGTGTCATTTGGGCTTTATTAAGAAGTCTACAGAGTCTTTTGAAGTTCATTGCAAAGCTTTACAGGGGAGTCTCCCTCTTTTTCTGCTTTCTGTCTTTGACACGGTCATTGCGCTGTGGCTGACTGGTTGAAGGATACGCTAATAAGGTCCCTGAGCATCTGGCATGTCTTTAGCAAAGAGAGCAGTCTTTTTGCCAGGGAGTGAAAAGGGCCCTGCCCCCTTCCTCACTTATTACACTTTTGGCCCTCTTTGCACGCTTCCCTGACAGTCAGCAGAGGGATGGTACGCGGGATGATCTCTGCCACCACCTGCTGACCTGCTAAGGATTGATTGCAGTAGCAAGGAAGCTCCTGTGCAACTCTTCTCCTTAGTCTCTTTTTTTTTCCTTCTCAAGACTATCCTGTACCTCTGCAAATATCTCTTTACACCTTTATGCCACTGATTTAAGCTTCAAGAGAGGGGCTCATTGCTGGATTTGTCAGTTGAAAGTCTATAACAAGCAAGGGCAGATGTGCCTCTGCACAAGCAAGAGTCCCCCTCTCGCATGTGAACTTTTTCCAGGCCCACTTCATTGTAATTAGGTGAAATTGCGGATTGTTTTGCGTCTGTGTGTGCAAACACTGATGCATGTATTTTGGGTTCTGAAATTGAAGTTATTGCTTTTTACTCAGACCACTACACACATTTCTTAGAAATCTCTCCAGCATTGTACAAGCAAATCTGGAGTCAACCAGCCCCTCATTCGACGTTGGTGTGAGGATCAGGGGATGATGAATATTTTAGAGCTGTTATATTTAGAGGTAGTTACACATTTAGAATGGCAAGAATAGAAACTTTCAGCAGGCGCTTTGGATGCCAAAGCACAGGTCTTTTTTTTTTTTTTCTTTTTTTTTTTTTTTTTAGCTGCCTTTGCGAGTTGACAGTTTAATCTTTTGATCACTGATGATGACTCAGTTGAACTTTTCCTATTTATAATCCAAACTTTCTTCCTTGCCGATGATTAGGAACAAAGGTTTAATTTTTTCCCTTCCCAGAATAAGTACGTACTGACAGAACTATGAATGTGCAATGTCATGGATGTAGATGGATCAGTTAAACCAACTGGGCCTCTCAATTTGTTGTCCTCTTTCTTGTTTGACACAGTGGATTGTTCCTCCAGCAAGGCAAGAACCAGAAATGGTAGTAAAAGGGGTGACAAGCACTGCCTTTGCCCTCAATGATCTGAATGTGGAATGATTTGAGTCTTATAAATGATTGAGGGACCTTTCTAAAGGGAATATACCTTCAGCATGGCATGGACAGCTTGTTAAGGTGGACTGGTGTGCTCGAATGGACACATGTCCCGCCTGTCAGTTTTACTTGTTCTGATGCATCCTTAAGAGAGCGCGTGTGGGACATGGCTGAAGTCCCTGAAAGCATTCCTCTCTCACCTCTTTTATCCCTGGGGAATGAGATTTGCTCAGACGTTGACTCCTTTCCTCCTCAGTCGCCCTCTGTTGTTCACCCTCTTTCTTTCTCTCTTTTCCATCTCCTTGTCTCCACTTCTTTTTGTTATTTATTCAGTAATATTGAGCTTTTTTCACCACTGCATAGTTGAACATGGCTGTGGGATGCTAGATTACAGCAACCGTGTAATGTACTAAGTGCATCGGTGCATAAGTCGACATAACACAGGCAACAAAATTGAAGCTTGCCAGATTTGTGGAGATATTTGAAAAATATTAATATGCATTGACTTCTAAATTTCTAGTTGATTTTATGGTATTGTAAGATATGCAAAGATTGTTCCTCTCTTTTGTTACTGATGTTTCTATTAAAATAATATCAGCTTATTCATAATACACCTTTTAAGATGATTTTTTTTCATGTTCAGTAAATATGCCTTATTTATTTGTAAATTGACTGCAGTGTCCACATTAGCCACATTGTGGCACTCTAAACCCTGTCCATTTGCCTCTTTGTGTGCTAGAAAATTCTTCCCCCACTGAGGCTTTTTCAGAATAACACTGTAAGAGGAGGTGAAAGGCATGTAATTGCTGAATGATAACACAAGGATGCTACAGGGGATTTTCACTGCTGAATAACCCTGCATTCTTACACTGCTGTTGCGCAGACTCAATAGATCTGTGAAATATGTACATTAAAATGCTTAAATAGGTGTCACTAATGAGTATGCAAAAACACAGTGGGCTGTAGAAGACTTTATTATATAGTTATAAGTGATCCCTACAATAGAGAAAAGCCAGCTGATACATGTTGGCATAACTTGAAATGCAGATACTAAAGGACAGGTTGTTTGGAACAGCATTGACTCACAAAGCACTGTATCATTTAATCTCCAGAATTGAAGACCATTTCCACTCTATAAAGTGGCTTCATGATTAACAAGGGGGGCTTTCAAAGAGGGACCCCCTTCATGTACTTGTTGGCAAATACTGAACAGCAACCACACAGCCATTATGTTAGTTGGTAACAAATTGCTCATATGTACCCAATTTAAAGAGCATTCAAAAAGCAGAGAGCCCTTGTTATACCGTGCCTGGTCGCCTACCTGACGTGTATGAAAGGGCCTATCTATCTTACAGTGCTAGACAGCTTGGCTCTCCAGCAGGGGAGGGAGGTTATGGAAACTGTGTGAACAGGTAGAGAACGACTTTATTAACCACTCAGCAGTTTGTGACCCGGAAAACCCAAATTACCCCAAAACCCTCTTGTCTGCTCAGCCTGGGACATGACCGTGGTGCTAAGGGAGTTCCTAATCTGACCCAGATGGGAGGTCTGCTCTTGATCGCAGACAGTAACTGACCCAGGCGCAGGCTTCATGCTTCTTACAGCAGACACCCCCAGCAGCCCCCACCCACACTTTTTTTTTTTCTTTATTAATTTTATTTATTTTCTCTATGACCAGCCATTGTTCGACTTATTGTATTGACCACAATACCACAATATGTTTTTATAATGTAGCTTTTTACACAGAAATCCATTGGAGCTTTTGTCATGTTTAGAAACTGTGAGTGGAAGTTATACTCGACTATAAGTACAGCAAGATGGGGGAAGAGGATAGTTTCTTAAGAGAATTTGGTTATATGGTGTAAAATTTGGATAAGAAATAGAAGAAATTCCACTTTCTAGTTACTTTAAAAATATTTATAAAGAAAGTCTGTGAGGAAAAAAACTGTCACAAGTAATTGTCACAAATCTGTATTACATGATTTTCAAATATGCAACACGGTAAATGTACAAATATATGTTCTGATGCATAAAAAATCTGAAGCAATTCGAACATTCGTACACAAATCACCACCTTTCTAAAAACCTACTCAGGATTCATGAACGCTGTCTAAAAGTTGCATTTTTTTTTTCTCATAAGAATGTGGACACATTGATTGCAAGTTGACAGCATGCTCACAGAGCTCATTGATTTTCAGAACTACTTCAATAATTGTAGTTGTCATTATTTAAGTCCCTGCAAAGATTAACCGTAGAAGGTTATAGCTGTATGCCCATCAGTTGAGATAAATGTGTTATATTCTAAATTTATTCTTGTGTTTTAAAACGTGGTTTAAAAGGTTTATTATGAAAATAGTGATGTATATAAGGCATGAAAATAGTAAAGTCAGAGAATGACAAACAATTTATGAGCACTCCTCATGTGCACAAGTTCTACACATGGTCAGAGGCAGTACGTTTTGTTTGTACCTATGAAAAGTTTGAAAATACTCACATTTTCACCAATGCTGCTAAAACTTGCAAACTCTGTTTACGCACAAATCCATTCTGCTCATATTTCAGGAATGACAACCATCATATGCCCACATTTTATATATATATATATATATATATATATATATATATATATATATATATATATATATATATATATATATAATTTTTATTTATTTATTTTTTTTTTTGTTGTTGTTTTTCCACCTCTAAATAACAATGCAGGAGGAAACAAATAAATAAATCCGAAAGCCTGGATGCTCCAGCTTTTCACAGCAGCACTTATAACACAGCAGGAATTTGTGAATGTGGAAAGAGTTGATAGTGTGAAGAAATTCTCAAAATTCCACATGCACACGCAACCTGATCTGTGCACATTAGGCCATACATGGACATACTCTTCACAATGTGCAAACACAGGAAGCTTTTCGAGTGTAAAATGATCACAGCTGTGAAGCTGAAGTGAGAATGTGCCAGTTAAATATTATTTTTTAGTTTGTAATGTGACACTTTGTCAAGTTATTTGACACGTGACGAAAATTCTTGGATTCGGACATACAATTTGCAGATACCAAAAATTACCCACCAGTTGTCCTACAAATTTGTCAAAACGTCTTATACACATTTGTGACAATTATGAAACTAATTTTTCTAAATGAGTCTGCCCTATACCAAGTAGGCACTTTTTATTTATTTACTGTATTTTGTTATTCCTTCTGTGTGTTTTAATACAAGTAAAGTCAAACAAATCCTCATATCTAGTATTTGTATAAATACTCTGTGATTTCAGTGAATACTGGAATTAACATATGATAGACATCAGAGGTTTTGTAATTCAACTGATGACATTTTCTCAAACCATTATTGCACCAGTCCAAGGACTCTTGTTGTGCAGTAGGATCTCTGATGTGATTATGCTCTTCAGCAAGTGTGACGTCAGTCATTGTGACTGGTGACAAGGTGTTCAGTAAGCCAGTTCTGCTGGCAGGCTTACATGCTCAAGAATAATAGATCCACCACCAAGTTTTACAGATGAGATGATATACCAGGGGTCTTTGGATCATCAACTGTTCATTTTCTCAATTTATTCTTCCTTTCATTGTAAAACACTGTCTAATTTTTGCAAAAGAAATGACCTATTAATATTTTTGATATCTCAGATTGAATGGCCTGAAGCACAGTGCCTGAAGAGCAGAATAAACATTTGAGCTTTATCCTCATGTTCTATCCTTATGTTATGACTATAATTCAAACTGTTACATCTATGTTTAAATACTTTTTAAGATGTATTCTTTTTATTCTTGTCAGGGCATTAAGGCACGGATTTTGGAGACATTTGTGATGCTCTTCCTGTTGGCTTTGCTCATTCTGGGTATTGTATGGGTGGCATCTGCCCTAATTGACAATGACGCTGCCAGTATGGAGTCGCTATATGGTATGTAGTTTAAAATATCCTGCTTCATATGTAATTCATTTAATAGCTTTTATTATTTCAGTTTTGGGAAACACCCACTCATTTTGTTACCGTTACCGTTGTTATGAAGTTGTAACTATTTATGTTGTAACTAGCTGATCAGATGAGCTCAGAAATTGGAATGGAAATGTGGGGAAATGGCTTGCTTGGCTCACAAGACGTCCAGAAATATACTTATTTACAAAGCTAAACCTCCTTAATTAACACCTTTTTCCAATTATTAATCTCTTTATGGAATGTTAAAAAACGGACTATTATAGCATTTACAAAAATGTTAAACCGTTTTTTGCTAAAGAACTTGTCAAAAAAATTTTTTTTCTTTTTTCTTCTTTAGATCTTTGGGAATTCTACCTTCCATACCTCTATTCCTGTATATCTCTGATGGGAGGACTGCTTTTACTAAGTGAGCTTTTTAATTACATACACAGTGAGGCAACATGATTTCACAAAAGTTGTGGTGAACAACCCTCAGTTGTTTTACCTGTTTGTGTTTGAACACACCTGCTAATCATGATGTTTTCTGTCCACTGTGTAGTGTGTACTCCCGTGGGGCTATCCAGGATGTTCACTGTAATGGGCCAGTTACTAGTGAAGCCAACGGTAAGTAATCATCTAGATGTAGTATTTACATGGTAGGGTTATAAATTACATAGTCAGTAGGCAGGTTTTTTATTAAATAGTTTTGACTACAAGCTTAAACATGAAAAGATCACAGTCAGATCTAAGCCGGTTCACTCCTCTGTTCTGAAAGGTGTTTCAGTTGGCGATATAAATGAATGACAGAGGACTGCAAAAACATCACCAACTCCTCCCATCTGCCATCACTCCAGTCCCACTTTGGGCCTAATTATAACCCATTTCATCTTTTTCTACTTTGCTCCCTCCCCTTTAGATCCTAGAGGACCTGGATGAGCAGATTTACTGCATCCATTTGCAGGAGGAAGCCCTTCAGAGGAGATTAAACGGTATGTCTGTGGGAGACGTGTTGGCACATTATAGGCTAGGGTAGGAGCTGACTGCACTATTGGGTGTGATAAAGCAGGCCACACTGGAATCAATTAGCATTGAAAATTAATCTTGGCACATACCAACAGACATTCACAAAAAGTTCATGCATGCTTGACACTGGCTTTTTCCAGCAATGTCGTCTTCTTATAACATTCTGCAAAAGGTCAAAACAACCACTATGGCACAGACCATATTTTATGTTTAGGAAGTTTTTACTAAGAATCCATTTAAGACTCTCCAGGGCCATTGTCATTGTTTGTGGAATGATTGCCTCATTTAATGTCAGGCCCATAATGGTAGCCTGGTAAGTAGGGTGGAAATTAAATCTTTCAAATCACTTGTCGCTTTCTTCTGTGGACATGAAAGAGCAACTTTTAAGTGACTTTTGAAAGGGGACCAGTGGAATTATGTTGTTCTTGTACACAAAGAGAAAGTTTAAAGAGTTGAAGGACAGTATTTTTTTTTAACCTGCATTTCCGACTCATGTCCAGGCCTTAGTGCCCCAAAATCCTTGTTTGACGTTGATTTATCTCAAAAGCAGGAAGTTATGTTCCAAAACCTACTTTAATATTAACTGAAGCACGCAACCAAGTGTACAGATGTGAGCAAATGAAGAGGACAAGCATTCTTTCAAACCAGGAAGGTAAGGGAGATCTCTCCCAGATAGCACATGTTTTCAAATGCTACGCCTGCCTCCTCCATACACAGCCACCAATGCGTACGGTTTCTTAGGGCTCATTCCACACTGCCCTGCTTTGAACTAACTGATAGAATAATTGTAATCTGTTCCTTATCATCTCTAGGACTGTTTGATCTTTACAAGTCACTGTGAGGCCAAAAAAAAAGGAAAAAAAGTGGTCAACACATGTCTTTGTGGAGTAAGGCCAAGCTGCAGTTCATTTTGCCTGTTAAAGAAGTGGGAATTTAAGGTGAGGGAGGATTCTGTTCAGTGGATTGTAACTTATCTGACATTTACCAGACATGAATGTTTTTATGTGCATACTGTATGCTATGCACATGCAAACACTTGTTTGTGCTCGTATGTAGGTGAAGCTGAAGGTTTGAATGGTGTTCCTTTGATCTGAGAGCGTTAAGTAGAAAACGGTTCAGGAACAGTTCACAGGAAAAACACCAGAGACAAGCAATCAAGTCTTCTTGCTTCACCTGTGTCCACTCTGCATCAAGCCTTTCTAGTAGATTATTCTCCTACCCGCATTGGTTTCTGTATATGTGGACTATTGAGCCTCCTCAGTTGATGCATTTGTTTATTTACAGACCCTTTCTTGTCCTCCTTTTAAATGCAATTGCCCATTTATAATGGATTTTTCATCTTGACTGGCTTATTAGCAGTGTGTTTACTTTCGCTGAAGTGAAATATTGACAATTACTGGAAATTCTGCATTTACACGAAATTGTTTTGGCAGTTTACTTGTTTATTGCAATGAACAATTTCATTTTTATAGTCACTGCAAATTTTACTGTTAATACAGCTACACATTTCAGCCTTTTACATGGCTACCATTTATTTAAAAATGTGTGTTTGTGTGTGTGCGCACGCAAATGTAATACACAAAGCACATGAAGGTTTTTTCGTTTTCTTTTCTGTAATCTTTCTGGGTGTATACTTATTTCATTAAATAGCTCGTAAGTGGAGGTTGCGTGATAATGGCTGATTATTTCACTGCACATTAATATCAGAACTTTGGGTTTGAGTTTGTGTTAACATCTGAATATGTAAATCTACTTCTGCATTGAACTCATTTTTGAATGCTTTAGGGGACTATTCGTCCACTGCATCATCCACCATTTTTGTTAGGAATGTGATCTGATACAGCTTATCTATACTGGTACAGATCATTGCATTATTGAGAAAAACACGTATTTATCTTAATATCATAGGGCCACATTTAAGGCAGTTGGTCATAATTCTTTCTCATAACATTGCATTAGTCAGTGGAGACTGTTGATTCTGTTTGCAGTTTTACAGGTATTCAAGGACTGTCGATACGTAACCTTGAACTGAATAATAATCTGTTCTCTGCAGACACAGACTGGCATGTTGGAAGTGGGATAAACTGTGAGCTATAATTTTAAAATGACTCTAGCAACATGACAGATAATGAAGATCTTGTGTATTTTTTCCCTACTGGAAGAAAATTGTATGCATGCCCCAAGGAGTTAGGGTTATAGGTAGAAACTAGCCATTTTTAACCTGATTACAACATTTTGTTTTCTTGACGGTGGAATTTGTTTTCTTCTAACAATCAGAATGATAAATGCACAAGGAGTATATAAATTGAATATGTACTACAATTCAGGCATATTTATGCCCACATTTGTTCAGGCTCCCCCTCCTCAAGATCCTGTTGTGTTGAAAACAGAGCAATAGAGCACTTGTCCAGATGCTATGCGGCACAATGACCTTGCCAGTGCCTCTGTTGTCTCAGCATGGTGTTTAGCATATTTGTGGATGACGTAATTTTTTGACTGTGGAGAAGGTTGGAGCGGATATGTTGAATTACTCTCAGTGCTCCCGTTTGCCAGAAACCTCACTCAGCATCTCTGCCTTGCTGTAACTCAGTCTTTTTCTTGACGGTGCCAGCAGACAGAGAAGAAGGATATATGTAACTTCAGCATGGAATGACGTCATTGAAGATACTGCAGTAGAAGTTTTTGCCATTTTCCTTTTACTGCATGAACAAGTGATAATATTGTCCTTTGTTTTCAGTTTAATGTGCAATTTCTTTGTGCGATTTTAAGAACCCATTTTTAATTTGAACAATGATTTATTTCTGCTGACAACATGAAAAGCTATGTTTGGGATTTACATTGTGAATAAATGATAAATCGGTTAACGTGTAGCTGAGCAGATTTGGCTTCCTGAAGTCAAAGTGTTTCATTTGTATTTGGAAAATGTGTTGAAAAGAAGAGCTATTGAACTATCTGTGACATTTCCTGTTTTGTTGTGACTGCATTTGCTCCGAGGGCTCAAACTTTCCCCTTTTCTGTTCCTGGAACAGGTATCTGCAAGGCCTTTGACAATTTCATGTCTCTTTTCTGTCGATCTCACCTCTTTAACCTACTTAAACCCATCCAGACAGGGCGTGTCATAATCACAGAGGGAAGAGAAGTGTCTGATCAAAGTGATCAGTCTTTTACTCCTGTAACAAAGATGAAAGATGGCGTTTTTATTGCACGCTAGTAACAGTGTAACATTGAACTAATTTGTCTTGATCTGCCAATCACCCCAGGGGATGCAAATGGATACTGTTCCACGTTGGATTCAAGGGGCTTCTATGCTAGTGTGTCAAGCTGGAAGGAAAACCAAGTAAAATAGATAAATTAGCCTTAAATGAGTTGGCCTTGTGGTTTTCCTGGAGAATCCCTTGCTATCTTATCCAGCCCACTCAACCAGTTGTGGCATGTGCTAGACAGCTCCTGACACAAGAGGTTATTTTTACTTGTTTGAAATAACATTGTTATGTATTGAATGGGATCACTTGTTTTGATGAGATTTCTTAATAAAGACAAGTTGAATACCACACTCCGAGACAACAAGAAAACAGAGAGGAATAAATAACCATTTACATTTAGATTAAAACAGGATGGACAAATGTACAATCTTCATGTTTGTTAGAGCATACCATCTGTTTAAACAACTCCTGAGAATCACCATTCCAGGTTGAGGTCCATTTAGCTTTTTTATTTAGTGGAAAACAAATCAGATATGACATTACCATTTTATTTACCTGGTGACAATTTGGCTTTGCCAAATATTCCTCCAAAAACAACAAAATCCAATTGTTATCTTTTTTTTTCTTTTATTTGTTTTTACAATTCATTCACAAACACTGATTTGTGCTTCTGTCCATTTTCATCCCCAGTTCTTTTGTTGCCCATTTTCTATCTACACTCTGACATTGCCCTTAGTCCATCTGTATATTTCTCTACAGCTCCAAGTACCATTTTGTTTGTACTTGTTGTTAGTTTTAGGATATGTCCAAACTAGTCGATATTCATCCCAAAATGCTGTTTCAGGACAAAACAGTTCACATCAACACTAGCATTTCAGCTTTGGGTCAGAAAAGGCCTCCATCCACAATACACCACCATAAAAGTATGTCACACAACCATCCATGCTCACTGGACATGTGTGCACGAGTGAAAACATGCTGAAAATTGAGCTGGGAACCTTTGTTGCAGCAGATTGCTCTTGTAATGGCTTTCTTTGCACATATTGAAGTATTATTAAATGCAGACCTTGACTGCATAACTGCTGATACAGTTATGAAGGGATGGCTACATCTGACCCAGAAGAGCAAATTATGAAGAGAATCTGTGCAACTACATCATTGTTTTCACATGTAAATGTTTCTGTCCATCCACATTAGTCCTCAACAGTTGTGTTTTCACACTGAAATGCTGTCTGCAATGGATCAAAATGTTTCCTTTTTGATGGTTTAGTTTGCTGGAACAGTGTTGGTTCTAGGTGTAATGGTTACAGTCGTTGAAACCTATTAAAATGAAAACATTAATGTGGATGTTTTTGGGATCATGTTTCAATCAGACAGGCGCAGTAGTTATTTTTGGTCTCAAATCTAGACTTGAATAGGCAAATTACTAAGGTCATTTTCATTTTTTTCCCCCCTCTACTTGAGCTGAAAAGAATTGCGATTGATTACAATAGTTTTATTTTAGCACAGTTGTGGTATTTTTTAAGATCAGTAGTTTCATTCCATTTGTTTTTTTTTTTCCCTCTTTCCACAGGCTCATCCTCACACACCTATATACGAGGAGGCTTTAATCACCAGCTCAACAAAGAATTGGACAATATTAGAAATCAAAGGAATAAATTGGGTAAGTGTTTGTGTTTTGTGATAGAGATGATTTATTTAGTTTTGAGACCTTGAATTACCATGGAAATATATGCCAAAGACGTTAGCTTTTTACGTATTGCTGACAGGCAGCCGCTCCCTCCTCATCTGCCTTAATTTCTTAATTTGGACTTGGATCAGAACTGCCTGATAATTTCCATCCATTTTAGGATATTATAAATGAGGCCTGAACCTTTTGGGGAGCAGGGTGGGAGCACAAAGGCACTTAGGATATTGGACAAGATGCAAACTTTATATTGTAGCAAGCCTTTTAGTGATGTCATTAATTTAGAAGGATGGTGCATATAAAGTGCACTTGGCAAACTTCTCGGGCAGGCATACTGGATACACTTTGAGAATAAGGAGGACTAACAAGGTTGGAAGTAGAGAAAGAAAGTCAATATGGCAGAGACTAGAGGGCAGACACATACACATTGTTAGAGGACAGTGGATGTCTAGAAGACATAATGCATGTGGTTTATAGGCTGTCAGCCGTGTCTGCAAACGTGACTGACAGCTGTTGAAATATGAGGTAGGTATTAAATTGAAATGTTTCATCTGGCTTGAAAGAAAGAGCCATATTAGCTGCCCACCGCACGCATGCATATGCTAACCAAAATATAAATCATGAATGAATTTTATTGCTTTTCTTTTTATCAAGGATTTATTACTGTTTCCACTAATTATGGCAATAGTAAGTGAGGCTAATTAAAGAGGAAGAGCATAATTTTTGAAGATTATGAATTGTACATTACCTGGGGTGGTTGTGATAAGAAGTAAGATGTGTATGGGTTCACACTCATAATATATTTTCCCAAAACAAGCAGTACAAACCCTACAAATAAAGCCAGAGGGCATGCTGATTCAGTACTTGTCTTTGATGAACATCTTTAAATGTAAGATGTTTGTCATGGAGGAGTTTAGCTCATTACTGTTACCCTTTGTACTCTTAGAAAGAAGAAAGAAAGCATCAGGATGGGAGAAGAACTTGTTATATCCCATAGTGATGTTGATCCTCCTCACAGGAACGGTAAGTGCAGAGACTGACCTATCATTAAGCTCAAATTGTTTGCTCATGGCGTATACAGCCTGGCTGGTGGCCACTGGGACTAACACTGTACCTCAGAACTCCTCTTTTCCCACAGAGTTTGGGTGTGGAAACTACTTTTATCTAATAGCTGTTTAAGACAATGCTGAATAGTCACCTGCAACAACTGTGATTTCCAATAAATTATAGTGTGGAAACACTATTTATGTCATCTGATATTGTTAGATAGGGTAGAGAGGCCATGTGTGAGACATGGCACGTGCATCATCCTCACCCAAACTCCCTCCTTTATGTTGGAACTTTATGTTGAAGCAATTTACAACCACAAAATGATTATTGTGCCTTACCATACGTGTGAAGGCGGAAGCCATCTGCAATTCAATTATGTCATGATTGCAGATACTTGAAGGATTTGGTCAGTCTTTTTATAATTATACTATGTGTATACTATGTGTAAACAAATCTTTATCTTCCTCTGTGTCTGCAGACAATCTCTGTTATTATGGTGGCACTGAATATCCTCTACCTGCTAGTGGATGAAACTGCAATGCCCAAGGGATCCACAGTAAGCCCTGTCTCTAACTGCAGTACATTTTTAGCTCTCTCTCTCTCACTCACACACTAATACACACCCAGAATGCAAACTCCAGAGGAGCTTGCCTATCAGACCTGTCATGTCCCTGGCGGAGACATAAATCAAATTCCGGATATGCTCAGGTGCATGTTGGAAGAAAAGGCTCGAAGAGATGTTAATCTGGCTCCAACCATGTGTTACTAGTTTTGTTTTGAAAGCTCTTTCAGAGTCATTTCACAGCAGTGTGCAGATTCAATGAGCTTGCTACGTGTCTCATGCCCACAGTGATTGAAGACACTGCTTTCCCTCCCCGATGCTAAGGAGGACAGGGCCAAGTGAAGGTCTTTTACTGTGAAGCAGATTAAGAGTATGGAATGGCTCTGAGATCCACATCTTCACCTAACACACAACCTGTTTCAAGCTCTCTGTATCTCACCTCATTGGCACTTACAGAGGTGTGTGCATGTGTGCGCTTGCATGTGTGTGCGCGTGTTTGTGGTTGCATTCTTGTCTAGGAAGGGGCAACATAAGGTATCCTATTTCTCCTACATTTTATTTTTTGTCTCGCGGGCAACTGACAGAGCTGCCCTCGACATTCCAATTATTTTATTGAGCAAGGATGTTTTCTTTGGCATGACACGTCACAGAAAATCCCCCAAATTATGCTTGTCATGTAGCTTGATGCTGTCCTCCCTGATGATATGGTCTCACAAAATGGTTTATGCACTTTTTTTTTTCCTTTAGTAATCTGGATGGATGCCACGCTTATGATCTCTCAGTACTATTTTTTTTTTTTGGGGGGGGGGGGTGTAGACCTCTTTAGCATTTAACTACTGACATTCACCTCTTTCAGCTGATCTGACTTTCATACTTTGCCCCTTAAACACAAGACTTCCCTCTGGCTATTGTCTAAAAGCAGATAAGGACTGTGCAGAGAAAATGATAAAAAGACGAAAGAGAGGTCTAATTTGATGTCTGTACATGCCGCTACCAGAGCAGTTAGACTCAGACTGTGGGAAAGTCAAATGAGGCCCTGAAACACTGACTGTGATGTGCGGAAAGTACAAAGGAATTGCCTTGTCAATGTTTGTCTTCCCTCACAACTAAGCATCCTGCTGCAGTCTTCAGCATACTGAGCATTGTCCCACTCAGCTTTAGAGATCAGGATGATGAAGAACAAGAAGAACAGTGAGGAAAACCAGGTGAATAGAGATGCAAAGCTGACAGTGCTGCTGTTAATGAAGACTGCATATTGCAGTTTTATAAACAAAAAGTGTGACAACTAAAAGTATTACGCAGGATTTTTGTCTTTGATTGTGTCACACTTGATACTGTATTTAGTAAAATGGATCATCACTTTCAGCTTGATGGCAGTTTTTACCCCACTCGAATTGCCTTTCTGAAAAATTTACCCAAAACCGTTTATATTTTCTTACAGCATATAAATCACTTCTTGTGTTGGTCATTTGATTAATAGTCATTTTGTTTTGTAGTCAAACTGTTAAAACAGCATCTTAGTTGCGATTTGATTTCTTTCCTTAATCATAGGAACATCTTCTCTTACAGAACCAAGTAATGCTTCTGTAATGATGTGTAATCTTAAGAATGCAGTGGCTAAAGCCTGCGAGACAACAAGGTACTCAATAAGCGATAAAAGATAAGTTACAGTAATAAATAACGCACACCTACCTTCAAGCAGACAAGGTCATTTACAAGAGGTCCATGTAGGTATTGTTGCAATCTGTCAAAATGACAGACTTTCAGATTTTCCTGTCTTTATGCATTTAATAAAAGTCTGGGATGTTTGTGGCCACATCATTTAACAGTATGAACACGATGGTGTCGTGGGCCACATTGGAGTTGTACCTCGGATGCTGACATGCTCTTCTAATTTCTGGAAAAAATGCATTCTATAAATGGCAGTGTACACACTGCATGCATTTATTCAGTGAAGACGGCCTGCTCATCTTTTATGTTAAGTTCTGTCGTGATGGTGAAGAATACAGGTGTGAGTGCTGTGCCAAAGCTCTGGATCCCTCCTGTCCTGGAAGCACCTTTTAATAGGAAAATGTTTAGAGTGGAGTCGTATATTTTGGCATTGGAGCAAAGGCAGAATGTGTTGTTGTGTATTACAAGACATATGCAGTCCATGAATGTATTACAGGCAGTAAAGTTACTGTTTATTGGGAACATGTTTTGACCTTTTTCAGGCTTTTTTTTTTATAGACTGATTTAGAGTGAAAGCTGTGGTTTTTAAAAGCTTCAGTGTATGTCTGTTTAGTAAACAGAGGTGTGCTGATACTGTGCTCTGCAAAATCACTCATCATTTATTTCCTTTTCTGTCTCCATTATTGTGTCTTACATAAGTGAGGTTAAAGTAATGCTTGCAATAAATGCTACTCGCATGACTCTGAAGCATAATGTCTGAAAAGGATTCAGACATTATGCTTCATATACAGTTCATATATAGTTATATAATTCAGGTCAGTGAATCTGTTTGGTGATTTTCAGAAACATATTTTGATCAGTGATGTCCTCTTTCCTACTAAGCTGACAGCTGACTTTGTGACATACACCATATGTTTCTTTACATCTAGATCAGATAACTGAGGTCCAAAAAAAGTGGTCTCTTGAGATGAATTTGTAGAGATACATACATACTTAGTGCTTTCCACTTGAAATTTGATCACCCAATACATGTGTGGTGAGTGGGGAGTAGCCACTGCCATCAAGTAGTGCTGCTGTGCTGTGAGTCTGCAGCAATGTTTAGTGATCAATGCATGTAAAAGGACAGTACAATAATATAATCAACAGGAATTCCAGGACCTAAAGTTTTCCAGAAGAACACTGCATTTTAATGAAATGATGAATTGACTTTGCTTGACAGTGGATTTAATGTCGTTTCAAATGCGTGTAGATACCTATTTTTTGTTTATTCTGTAAGGCAAGCACAAATCACCCTTCTTGCTGTCAGAATGAAAAGAAATAAAAGATGAAAGGAGGGTTACAGTGGCTAGCTTACTTTAGCACGTACATACTCGTATATTGTGGATGTGCCCACAATTTCAATGGCAAGCTCCCTGCATTAATAAATGACATCAGCTGGTGTCTGATAATTCTGTGTAAGAGAGGGAGAGAGCACTGCACCATGGCTCTGCAGTAAGCTCTCAAGGATGACAGTTGCATTATAAGGCATGAAACAACCTGCCAAGCGTTCCTATTTTCTGTGGGCTTTTTTCAGAATACAGTTCCTACCAAAGAAACTGGAGATGGGAAAAGGTCATAACATGAATTAAATAAAAATTAAAATGATTAATACTGCAAGAATAGTAACTGCTCTGCATGTCGATGTACCTGTGAGGCAGAAAGCTTTGAATAGCATTGCATTTTTCTACAAAAGCCATGTACATACTGCCACATATGATGATAATAAATTAACAAATTAACAACATAAGGTTGTGGTGTAATGTTATATTAAAGGTACAGAGAAGGTTACTACATAATGTTTCCCTTTATGCCTTATGTTTCTGATTAGGATGACAAAAAGATTGGGCTTTGTAACACAACCGAACTTTCATGTAGCACCGTATGTGCTCCCTGCATTTCACTGATTACTTGGAGGATCAGTCCTGGTGCCAAGCCCAACAAAAGCCAATATTCATCATTGGACAAAACGGATACTTAAATGTGTATTTAGTTTTGTTTTTTTAATGCTCTAATTTCAAAAGACCTTGGAGTTTGGGGCAGAGGATAGGTGGAGGGGTACGCCTAGTGTATTTACTTAAATATTTGTTTTGTTGTTGTTTTTTTTTAATGTTTTTGGCATGCAGTCAGCATGCTTTCAGTACACTTTTCTGTTTGCAATGTGCTGTTTTTGTTTGAACACCTGTTCACATATTGCATGATCGACAGTGATTTGCAAAGAGCCTCTTTCATCTTCTTCCATTCATTACTTAACCAGTTTGATTCTGTCCTTCTCAAGTGGGGAAATTCTGGGTGCTACAATCCTTACTTTGCAGGATTTCTGGAATTGCTTGTGTGCAACTGCACACAACACCTGGGGCAAGATGCATAAAACTGTGTAGTTTCTAAAATTGTGTGTACAAAGGTTGAAAGATGCATTATTTGCCAGATTTATAAAGTTGTGCTTACATGTTTCTGTTGGATAAATCTCAGTCATCAGGAAATTTTATGCCTGATTTCAACTTACATTTTTTTTCCCCTATGAACGGATGAGGACACTTCTCTACTAAGTCATGCATACTTTAAAAACACTGTTTGCACTATAACTAAATAAACATGATTATGAAAGCAACAGCAAAGAAAAACTGATCCTGAATTGAGACATTCATCAGTGATGGGTTGCTTACAGATGAGATACCAAATGAACAAATCATCTTAAAGCATTAAGGTTATGGAAGGAGGATCAGCTTTTCTGTAACTGCTGAACACACAGTCTCTATATGCAAAGGTGTAAGGGGAGGGGTACTCCTTGGACTGGTCTTTAGTCCATCAGAGAGCTACAAAGTAACAACCCTCATCATACCTTCGGTCAATTTAACACCATTCAACCTTAAATTCGTGTTTTTGGACTGGAAGGAAAACTCACCCTTAATTAACCTAATTAAATTATTATTATTTTACATTCCATCTCCACTTTATACCTGACAAAGTTCTCCTAAAAAACGTGTTCCAATTACAAATGTACACACAAGTTTTCCAGTCTGTCTGTACCAAAGCTTTACACACAGATTTTGGATATGTGTGTTGATCTCGACTATTTTATTTTTCTGGGATGTTTCTGTAAAATTGGTATTTATTGAGTCTGAATGATCCATTTTTCTTGTTTTGTATTTCCATCATCTAGGATCGAGGCATTGGGAACACCTCTTTGTCCACGTTTGGCTTAGCACAGGCAGTGTTGGAGATCATCCTTATGTTGTATCCTTTAAGTGACTTCCCTTTGTCTGTGACCTGAGTAACATGCTCCATGGCCAAGAGCAACATTGTCAAGCCAGCTTTGTTTACCCAGGACATTGCTCAGCCGGACATCTTCCGGAAACAAGTTGCAGTGTTTCGTCACCTTTTATCATAGCTGAAAAGGTGCAGCTTTGAGACACATTTTTTTTTTTTAAAAGACTCATCGAAGCATCTTTTCTACCAGCAGTAAAGTGTTATTGGTCTTTGATTGATTTGTTGAACAGCTACTTGATGGCATCTTCCGTCGTTGGCTTCTACAGCCTCCGTGTCTTTGAGGGTCTCACTCCCAGGAAGGATGACACAACCATGACAACGGTAAAGATGGGATAGAAAGACAGGGAGCTGGCTGAAGTGGGGGCAAGGGTGCTGAAATTGCTCTAAAGGTGCTGATGTGATTGGGCCCCACGCTGTTTCATCTATTTCCTCTTTTCTTTTTTCTTTCTTTTCTGCTACCACCTTCCTCTCTCCTCTGAACTCCTACAGCTCACTAATGTTTTCATCAGGGCCCCTTAATGTCTTTACTTGAGCTGTCCAATATTTGTTTGTGGCCTGCGTAAACTGTGCAAGCTCCTTTTTTTGCACATCAGAGGGGGAATGGACCCCCCCACACCCCCACCCCAGGGGGGTAAGAGGATGTGTGCTCTGCTAAGTCCATAGTGGCACCTATTCACTTGGTAATGAGTTTGGGAGTGGTGCGGCTTGTTAACTAGCCATGACGCCTCAGTGAAAGGACTTGAAAGGACAATAGAGGAAACCTGGTAATGAGCAAATTTAGAGGTACTAATTATTTAATATTAGGTACCAATTTAAAGTGATGTGTATGTATATGACATACCTGAAACTGTTCTTGGCTTTATTTCTTTCTTTTATAATCTCCATTCAAAACTTTACATTATGTGCTTAAGTGATCTTAAATCTGAAATATAATGGTCTGGTCTTATTTTTAGATCATTGGTTGCTGTGTGTCCATATTGGTCCTGAGTTCAGCCCTACCAGTGATGTCCAGAACTCTTGGTGAGTGTTCATTTGCAAGCCTGTTTTAGGCTGACCCTTTTAGAGAAAGTGGGGATACCTCTTCCATAATATTTGTGTAATGATGCCTTGAAAATAACTACCTGCAATTTTCTTTTCTTCTTTTTTTTTTTTAAACGTAAGAAACAAGATATGGCATGTTCATTAGTGAGCATTACAGGTGCCGGTATGTAGAATTTCTGACCCCTTGTAAAGACTGAAATGTAGGTCAAACAAAATTTTAGTAATGTCATCATGATCTCACTACAATCAATAAAAAAATGAAAGGCCATACATAAGACATGCATTGCTTTTATTAATCAGATGCCAGCTAAATGTGTTGGTTTTTTCCAAATTTCTTGCACCAGCCATCTGAATAGGTAGGCCCTAGTCAAATATACACTAAATTTAAAACACAGTACAAGTTTGAACTGCAACAGTCACTTTAATGGACAGGAATGCACCATATAGGTTAGATCAGTGGTCCCCAACCCCCGGGCTGTGGACCGGCACCGGGCTGTGGATCAGTTGGTACCGGGCCACGCAAGAAAAAATTAGTTTTTTAAGTTTTATTTATTATGAGTCTGAACAAGCTTTTATTTTAAAAATCTTTTATTTTGAAAAATGACCAGATTCTCTCAGTTACATCTCGGTCACTTGAGCGCCAAAATTGAACCCAGCTAGCAAAATGAGTAAGAAACAGACTCTTTGGCAAGTTGCCTTGTGAAGGAGAAAATGCACAGTGAAGAGAAAGAAGAACAGCCTACGATTTCCAAGAAAAAGAAAGCTTTTAACAGACAATACCAGGAGTCCTACTGAAATATGGATTTATCACGAAAGGTGATTCCCACGTACCAAGCCCACTCCGTGTATTTATTTTTTTTTTTTGGTTATTTATTTAATGGGTACAGAGGATATTACCAGAGACTTTGATGTTATATGCATGTTATTGGGGTAATGTAACGAGGAAGCCCCCACCCCCCTGTCAGCGGTAAAATTGTCAAGCGTTGGGGACCACTAGGTTAGATCATTTGGCCTCTGATCAGCTGTTCAGAGGACTCCAGCAGTATGCAATATTACTTAAATAATGGTGCTATCCGAACTTTCCTCCTACATGGTTTGAACTACATTGAGATCTGTTGCACCTTTTGATTTTTTTTTTTTTTTTTTGATCTATGAGCCAAGGGAACAAGAGAAAACTTAAAAGCATTTGAACTGCACTTCAAGTTTCTGGTCTCTGATTAGATATCACTAATTTCAAATGTTCTTAGACATTGCCTTTCTTTATTTTCCTCTATTAATGTTAACTTCATAATAATAATAATGGAGAAAATTAACTGTAGAAGGAATTTATTTTGTGTGTTAGTGCTGCTTCCCACCTATAAGAAGTTAATCAGACCTATCTATAGCACATTGTTCAACAGGTTTAAAGATTTTGAAATGTGATACTTTTAAGCTACCTTCATCTACAGCCAGTATGTTTTATAAACCCACACTTGTCATGCAAATGTTGTCCCATTAAAATTTGACTCTTAGGGCTTCAGAAAATCTATCACTTTATTTATCTGATAATATCAGGTTTATTATCCTGTCTTATTCAGATTATAATGCGCACACTCCACAGGCATGTCTTAATTGGAGGCACGAGAAACAACTGAAAAGTGATCAATGAATGAATGCTGCTACTGTGACGGACTCATGAAGCTATTAATGTTGTGTATCTCATCAATAAAGGACTCAGATGAGAGAAAATGCCCCCCCACCCCCACCCCCCACAGTCATTTTCAGAACCACCATCAACACCAGGTCATTTAAGTTGAATTCTGCTGTAGTTTCCCATAGTGACACTAGAAAAGAGGGCAGAAAGGGTAAAAATGATAGGAGTGGCACCATCATAATGGCACTAATAAACATGCAGAGTGCAGAGCCCAGCTGTTTAAATAGCACTACTCTTTGTGTATGCGTGTGTGTACGTGTGAGACAAACAGAGTGGGCGAATGGGATGGAGCAAACATACAGTGAGTCACACGGAGCTTCACAAAACATCAACAGGTTCTGCTTTGTGACGCTGAATGAATGAAAGGAATAGATGCTGTAGACACAGTTTAAGAAAAAGGGCCCCCCAGCAAAACAAAAAAATGTTGAGTTGAGTGCAACAAAGTGAGATTGTGTGAGACAGGAAAGCATTTTGTGTGTTGATGTGAGGTGGTTTTTGTGTGTGCCAGCTGGAGAAAAATCCACTGTACCACAGATTAAGAAACTGTAGTACAAAATGACATATTATGTTGTAATAGTTAAATTGTGTTATACCAGTGATAACAGGTTCCTAATTCTACTAAAGATGTTGTGTCGTCTTATTTTTAAGGGTATGATAGGAAAATGTGTGTGTGTGTGTGTGTGTGTCTATCTTGATAGATGGATGGATGGATTTTTTTTTTTTTAATTTTCAGGGGGGGGTAGTTGACATGCCGTTACTTGCATTTGTCTACGCACAAAGAAAGCTGCTGATTTCTGATACTTATAACTAAAATAATCTTTGACTGCCTTAAGGTATGACCTTGACTGAACAGAATTATGCGTCTTGAATATATGACTAGCAACACGCTCATGCCTTCAGCTCTGTACCAAGAATATGTGCCTGACATTTCAAATGCTTGATAATTTTAACCTCTGAATTAAATTTTCTCAAATTACCAAACCAAGATCAAAATCTTTGGCATTAGAAACAAATTAGCCCAGACCACAGCGAGGAGCTGTATCGACTGGGGTCTCCATCTCTTCACATGCAATTTTGTTAAAGGTCCCTGATGCTTGCCAAACTGCTTACTGCGAACTGTAAATGCATCTCTGCAGACACTGAATCAACAGCTCAATCTAACTGACAGCAGAGGTTGTAAAGATGTTTCAGTACAAGTAGTGTCTAGAGACTAGGGCTTTTTCTGTCTGACATTTGACGTTTGTATCCAGATGATAGGAAGGGTTAGATAAGGGACTGTTTTGGTTCACAGACCAAAAATACTGCTATAATTCCCTTGATCAGTTCCATTGAAGACTGTGTGCATGGTATATGTCTTGTTTGGCTCTGTGTGGGCTGACGGCCTGTCCAGGGTGTACCACACTTCTTACATGGTGCCAGTACCCCCATGTCCCTGAATAAGGTTAAAGCAGGTGTAGAATATGAGTATCGGAGCTATAAGGAAATAATGTTTAACATTAAATAGCCAGATTTGCATGACTTAGTTATGGACTGAGTAGCTAGTCTATACTAGAGTGCAGAGGAATTGACAAATTGGAACACATTTGCATGGAAATAATAGGGTTCTGATGGCTTTTGAAGCTGTGACAGATTGTTTGAAATTGGTGAAAGTTTTTCTTTTATTTAGGCTTAAATAAGGTACAAAATTATGATTGTTGATCATTTGCATTAATTATGTCATTGAGTCGACAGAAGACTTTGAGGCTTTGTCCACACACATGGTTTTATTGTCAGTGTTTTGGGGTATTCACTCCAATTCTAAAACGTTTTGAGGGATCAGATTAGCCTGAGCAGTATGGATGCCTGATGTAACCATAACAAGTTTTACATTACATTTCAGAATATAATGTATGAATGTGGGTTTAGACTGAATAACAGGGAGATTTTGGGAGTGGCTTTCTTTTTTGTGCCGCCTTGTTTTGGCAAAGTTGATGTGCACACACAGCTGTTAGTATTCAATGTTATGTTCGTATAGTTTAGTATAGTTTTATATATATATATATATATATATATATATATATATATATATATTATATATATATATATTTTTCCTGCATTTTCCAGTAGCCAGTGCTTTCACATAGAACAACAAAATCTGCTTATGAATTTAATATTTGGCAAAAAAAAAAGAAAAAAAAAAACACTTTCAGGTGTGAGTCAGGCTGGCATAGTTCTGTATATGACACACCTCAACCTTGATTCTTGTCCACTTATTGACTGTCCTTGTCCCTCACAGGTATCACAAGGTTCGACCTTTTGGGAGACTTTGGGAGATTTAACTGGTTGGGAAACTTTTACATCGTCCTTTCATACAACTTGTTGTTTGCAGTTGTGACAACACTTTGCCTTGTGAGAAAATTCACCTCAGCTGTCCGGGAAGATCTCCTCAAGGCTTTAGGTAATTTTCTTCTGTAGCTTTTTTTATCAACATCTTCCAATCTACCACTAATACAAGCGATCCTCAATGTCCTTAAAATGGTAAAATATTAATACCATGTATAAAGCAGTCTTTCTGGTAATAATCTGACGATTTAGGTTCAATCCTAATTTTGTTTCCATAAAAGTGTGGTCTGAAACATTCACTCTAAGATACTCTGTGCCTGTTGGGAGAAAGATGTATTTTAGAAAAAAAAAATTGAGATGATACAATCTAGACTAGAAAAATGGAAGAAACTGGTAGGATTCAGTATGCTGGGGAACTGTGGTCGACAATAGCGTAGGTCTCAAAGGCGTGTGGTGACAGACCTTGGATGTTTGATACACAGGGTTGGGATAGGGTTAGAAAAAGTCAGACAGAGGTACTGAGGGGAGAAAAAGGACATCAATACCTCTTTCTCAGTGAAAGTCTGAGGCTTTTTAATGAGATTTTTCTGCCTTATCTCTCACTGCCCAGGTTTGGATAAATTGCAACTGTCAAACAACCCCACAGACCCTGAATCTGGGAAGCTTTCGGCCAACGGGCATCAGAAAACTCTGTGAAAGGCACGATAGAGCATCATGCGCACAAGCATTAGCAGAGCCAAAGGGAGATTTTACTGCCGAAAGGTGAAAAGGACTGGGATGAACTCTCAAAGGTTTGAATGAAGGCAACTGAACTTCTTTTTCAAAGAAAAAGAAGTCCAGTTGCCATGACCTGGATGATTGAGAGTGTACACCAGAAGATTGGGAGGAACTTGATAAACTCAAACCCAGGCCGTGTCTGACTGTTGCTTCAAATAGAGGCTGAGAGCAATTTAGCTTCGTGACATTCCATCCTCAGTGTCTCAGATGGAAGCTGGGACAGAGCCAGAGCTGAGACTGAGGAGTGAAATAGACTGGCATCACTGCAGTGACCTTGATGCTGACCTCAACCACAACTGTGACTTCAAACCACACATCTCTTGCTTCAGAGGCATTCTTCCTCCCGACATTGACACCTGGTTTTCTTCTACAACCTTTAAAATGATGTACCTTCTACTTTGTTTCTTTTTGTCAAAGTCTTAATTCAGACTCTGTAGTAGGTAACTTAAATACAATACCATGATTCAATCACTTGCTATTTTAATGGGTTTTTTTTAATCTGCAAGTCAGTTGTCATTTATGAACTGAGCTGGAAAAAAAAGAAAAATGTGAAAATAACCACACATATATAGATATATATATATATATATATATATATATATATATATATATATATATATATATATATATATATATATATATATATATATATATATATATATATATAATATATTTGACATCACACCCATACCTGTCATAGCCAGTAAATAAAACTGCACAACTTTAGCATAGTTCCCATTTCCTACATCGCTATTCTTATTTTCAGTGACAGGCTTCAGTCTTTAGCCCTCTGCCTGTCACTGTATTTTTATCTGGCTTTTGTGAAAGTGCATTTTTAAGCTTGATGATGTCATTAGTTGCTATGAATGAGGTTGTTTTTTTTTTTTTTTGTGGGGGGGGGGCTTTAGATTTTACTTGAACTACTCTATGGGAAACTGTGGGGGGCAGGGGTATGTGTGTGTGGTAGGGGTGGGGGGGGCGGCACCTCAATCTTGTCAAACAAAATTCTTTACTTCAAATGAATCTTTATTTCTAAATATTTTATTATGCACATGTTCAGAAAATGTTATCATATTTTTGTGCACATGTTCAAAAAAATGTTATCATATTTTTTGCCTATCCCCCATAAAAATTATAGGACACAGAAAATTTAAATATTTGTAAATGTATATTGCTTTATAGCTTCCTCCATTGATTGGATGCAAGTATTGGCCACTTACTGAGCCCACTGAGTCTAGGCAATTTGTAATCCATTTATCATATACATATATTTGTAATATATTAACCCATAAATCTAATGTAAACATGTAACAGTCTCCACACAAACAACACACAAGGCAAAGACGATCAGCTTTGTAGCCAGGACTTGGTGACTCAGGCCCCCTTTACATGTTGTTGCATTGCAGCAAAAACTGTGATGTTCCGTCTCCAGAACCACCTTGAATGCCTTATGACAAGCATCTTGCAAGCTAAATGTTTGTTGTTCTGTGGAGTTTACGCACATGTACATTGTAATTCTGCAGACATTTCCACTGTGATCCTCTGTCTGCCACTGAGTTTCTAGTCCAAAGGCAGCTGGACGTCACAAGTCTTTTCACAATGAATGTTATCGCAGCAGCTGCATGTTGAGATTCATTCATTACCCCAAAAACTGGAGCACATGCTGGGATGGATTGGAATGATCTTGTTATTTTTATGGTGACATAGATGATACATACACTTGAATGGTTTGTTTTTGGAACAGAGAATATTTTACAGCAAAACCAAAGTGTAGATATAATATTGTAAAGATTGGACTTAAAGAAAATGTCTCGTTCCAAAACATTGGCACTATCCTAAATCTTTGTCATGTCTCTTACAATCTCACCCCCCCCCCCCCCCCCCAAAAAAAAAAAAAAAAAAATATAATAATAATAATAATAATAATTCAAAGATGCCATTTTAAGAGAGCAGAAGACTCTTTATTGGCAAACATCTAGCAGAAATTATGGCATGTGGAGCGCCATATTTCTTTCTCCTTTGTTTTGTTTACAGCTATTTTATTGACATTCTGTTTAGGTAGGTGGGTTGGTGGGGGTTTGACGGGCAGAGGTGCTGGAGGGACATGGTGGCAGAAAGTGAAACTAAAACAAATAAATGATTCAAATGGGCAAGGGAGACTTTTGGGTGAAAAAAAGTGCATTTGAGCCATAGTTAAACTGGCTTCATATGGGATGTATTAAGACGTAGTCTGACTTACATCCAGTCAATTACAAAAACTGGACTGTGATTCTTGATAGGGAATATTTAAAAGAAAAAGGAAAAAAAAATCATCCTTCTCACAGTGACCTCTGAGGTGACTGACAGGGTCATTTTTGATTGGAGTAGGCTGCTTCTGCTTGCCTTTATAGTTGGCCTACATCTGTGTTGTGAGTGAAGATTCACAATTTGAGAGTTCGTCTGTATTTAAGTGAAACTTTTATTTTGTCTTTGTCAGTTGATCTCTGCATGTAATATTTGTACATGTTTTGCAAATGTATTTTTTATGATCTCTGTTTGCTAAATGTTTGGTTTGTTCTTTTTGATGTTTGTGTGTTGATGATGTTTGCAAATAAAAAAGGCATTTATGATTGTGGCATTAATTACTCTGTAACACTTTATTAATCCCAGAGGGGGATTATGTCTGTTACATGACACAACTCCTCATCCCCTATATTTAAGGGACTTGGATAAGAGCAATATAATTTTCATGGCTATGCTCTAATGTTGGTACTAGAGTCGTGAGGTCATTTTCTATCTTTAATTGGCATAAACACACTGCACTAGTGCAGGTTACCAGCTTAATATAAAGGTGATGGGTTTGCAGTTTAATGGTCAAGTACAACCCTGTAACTCTTTATGACAGTGACAAGCAAATAATGCACAATTATATATTTATTTCTAGGTAATGAATAAATTACAAGCAATACAGTGCATCCTTTAAAATGGTTGCATTCTCTTCACTTCTTCGTAACTCAGCCAGAAAAAACGTTTACCACTTTTATGCTAAATGTTAAGACAAGACCTTGTCATCCATCTCTGCGGTAAGTATTCTTGCACTTTTTTCCCTGCGAGATGATAACTTTGAGGTCTTTGGCTGACAAATGGTACATATCAAGATCCAAAATGCTTCATCTACCTGCTTAGAATAGGTGCTTGTGGTATGCAGATCTGCACAATGGACACGTAGGTCTTCTCTCTGCTGTGAAGGCCTCAAAGGCCTCTAAGCAGAGCTGATGGAAAAGGTGGGAACAAGACAGGAGTACAGCACATCCGAGTTGTCTGTTGGATCTACCAGACTCTGTTGGGTCCCACAAGGGTTGCACAGGGTTGATGGTACTCAGGCAGATGGGGCATTCAAAAACACCTCTCTGGAAAACCTGTTAAAAATTTCAAGAAAACTATTAGTTTTCTAATGTTGTTTTTTTTTTTTTTTTTTTTTTTAAAGATCGTACTATATTTGTTTGTCAGAAAAGTTCTAGATGATTTTCACAGTCATAATGATTAGGAGGTAATAATAGTATGATCCCATCAATTAGGTAAGGGCCATTTCCTTATAAATAACCCTGAGGCTACGACACCTGACAGGCACATAAGCTGGTATGTTTATCAGTGATCCTTATAAGAGCAAAGCGACACATACAGAGTTCTACCAATTTACCAACGGCACCTTCCTCCATTTCAGAGCCAATACACACTGCTGCTAAATGTCAATGGAGCTGCACTGCACTTTTTAGAGTTTGCAACTGTGAAGAAGGTGCAAGGTATGTGTTGAAAGCATTTTCACTGTTTGATACTTCATGTCAGGGCTGAGCCACTCCTGCTTGAGCTCAAGCCTTTGAAATCAGATAAAGGAAAAAAATAAATAAAAAAGACATCTTTGCACACGCCTACCCCCCTACCCCCCCTTGATGGAAAATGGCACTGTCTGCAGTGAAAGCCAACAATGGAGCCTTATGGAAGCAAATCTTAATGCCTTTTCATTTCCTCAGCAGTCCAGGCAATGAACGTCCTGCCGTGCTCATGATTTTTAGCAAACAAAGGAATCTTTGCCTCACAAATTTATATTAATTTGGTAATGAATTATCACCTTTGGAGATATGTGCCTTCTGTATAGCAGATATGACGCTGTTGTACCCTTGCAAGCTTTAACATGTCAAGAGGATGGGATGTTTGAAAGAGGAACCAGACTAGGTTTAGATATTTTTAAGGTGCCTTGTTTATGACACAAATGGACAAATGCATTTCGTTTCAGACCTGGCTCTTTATTCGTTCCCAGTCGCTTTGCTGAGGTTCGAAGACACTCTTTCTCTCCAGCTGCTTAAACACTTGTCTGCTTGATGACAGAGAGCGGTCGATATCACTCAGAAAAGCCTCCGTGTCGGTGTGACAGTATCGGACAAAGCTGTCATTCAACTCCTGCAACTAATTACAAAAACCATTTTAGTGACACAAAGGATGTGAGCGTTTCATTCAGATACACAATAGAGTCGTGTTTTCGGCGAAGGCTAGATGTGTGTGTGTGGATTGTAATGGCTGAGGCACACTGACAGCATGCAGTTGTTAAACAGCCAGATCAATACAGTCATGTCTCCCACTAACCTGGAGAATTCATGGAAACCAGTAAAAAAAAAAAAAAAAAAAGGTGGCGTTTAAAAAGATAGAATCACATCACCGACTACTACTTTAAACACATTTTCTTTTCTTTCTTTCACACACAGTTTGTTGACATGCTCAGCATGGCCAGTTACTCCAAAGTAACTTTAAATAGTATGTACATTTCTTTATATCTAATCTAAATCCTGATTTTTTTGCACAAACATAGCAGCTAGACCTACAGGGCAGTGGGTAAGCGTTTCTCAGTTACATTCATACTTCTCATGGTGTTTCTCAGCTGGTCCCTGTGAGAATATTGGCATTTTTGCAACCTAATGTGAGTCAAAGTTTCAAATGGAGGGTATTTTATGGTAATTATACATTTTAGATCATTTTAGACTTCCTCCCTCCATTAAAATGGTGTTATTAAGGGGGGTTGGACTCTTGTTTTTTGTCTTTCAAGAATTCAGATTCTAGGAAAAACATTTTAAATAAGCCATTTTTATTCTCTGGAAGAACCGTTAAACTATTCCATTCACTCAAACTGACCACCTTCTTTCTGGCTATCATCCATCTTTTTCCTTTCACAGCAGCTGTTGCTAGGTAACCATTAATTTCAAAAGCATAGTCAAAGAAGGAATAAGGCAGCATTAGTGTATAGGGTAAATCATAGAAGGTATACACCAAAAATATTTTTAGAAAATATAATTTTAATTTATATATATATATATATATATATATATATATATATACACCCTTTAGGTGAAGGTGAAGGCAAAAGCATTATCTTATGGCAGTCCATCTAGCTGTATGCACCTTTAATTTATTGACTCAGAGTTGGACCGCTGAAACAAAAATCGAAAGCTGGGCATTGGTATTGGCTGATTGGAGTTCTGAACCTGACCTCCATGTTTATCTAGATGTTTTTCTTTTCTTTTCTTTTTCCACAGGGAACACCTGTGGACTTGACACAAGGATGCGTTATTGCCTCCTGCTATCATGAGGACAACTGAAAGAATATGTTTCTCTCTCTTATACAGGTCCCAGCTTAGCACTAACACGCCTGTTTGCATTACAGTCAGCTAAGCAAATAAGTCTTTCCCCTTGAAAATCACGTCAATCAGACCTGTCAGCGCTGCGTTGTGCAGCTCTTGAAGATCATCGTCAGTATGACAAAAGATATGATTCAATCTCATGGCCACCCACATCCACTGAATCACATAACTTGAATGTAAAGCAGCTAACACAGTCTCAGACTCCTTCCTGAGAATGTGAACCTGGACATGGCCCAGTATGTTAGATCACGGTTAATTGTCTCAGTAAACGCTATGTCTTTGTTTATGTGACAAAAGATGGAATGGTTTATGGGCAAGATGTTGAGACTGGCAGGGGGATGGGTAGGACACTCTGACCCTTGTTATATTCTATGTCTGGCCCTTATGCATATGTCAATTTGCTTAATCAGCCTCACCAAAGCAAACAAGCACTCTGCATGATTGCAACACTCCACACAGAATTAACTGATGCCTGCTCTTCACATGACATTGGACGTAGAAAAGAAAAAAAAGAAAGTACATCCTCCAATCATCAAGAACACAATGTGTCATTATTTATATAGAGTGCACATTAGCTTGTAGATTCACCTTTAGCAATAGTAACTGAAAGTAATTGTTCTAGGTTATGACCTTATTGTTGTGGAGGAATTTTGGCCCAGTGTTCTTTACAATGTTTTTTTCAATTCATTGAGTGTTTTTGTCATTTATTTATGCATGTTTTAGATCTTGACACAACTATCAGGTTGAGGCCTGGACTTTGACTAAGCCATTTTAATAACTCAGTTGTTATTTTTCAGTTACTGTGCTGGAGATTTGCTGGTGTGCTAGGGATCACTGTTCTGACACATGGGCCAACTTTGACTAAACTTTGGATATAATGTGATGTCATTGGCATCACATTTCAGTCAAGGACGTTTTGTTATGCAGAAAAATTTATGGTCTTCTCAGTGACTAAGGTGTTTAGATTATATGGCTGAGAAAACGAGCCCAACTCTTCACCCCTTCACCACCATGTCAGATAGTTGGCATTAGGTGTTCTTGCCATTTTTCTTTCACAAAATATGGCGCTGTGCATCATGGCCAAACATCCCCACTTTGAATCTTGTCAACCCAAACAGACAAGTTACTGAAGTCTTCATGTTTCTCCAAAGTCTACTTTGCCTTCCAGAGCCATGCTGTCGTGCTATGATGGTGTCTTTAGACAGAAGAGCTGATCTTGATGGTAAACTTTCAAAACAGCCACACTTGTTCAGTCTTTTTCCAGTTGTATTTTCATGAACTTTAACATTTAGCATGCTCACGCAGTCCTGTACATTCTGATATGAAGGTCTTGTTTTCTGCACTTTCTCTAAGCACGGCACAGTTTAACCTTGTCCACTCCTGGGAACTTTAGCAACTGTCTTACTACTGTCTTCATGAGAAACACCTGACTGCTACTTATGAACAATGGAAATGGCTTTGTAATCTTTCCCAGACTGATGGGCTTCTGTAAGATTATTGTTGATGTCTTTCTTCTTTGGTATTTTGTTAACACACATGTATGTTCTGAACCATCCTTTGTCAAAGCACCCATTTTGTCCTATACAGGGTCACGGGGATCTGCTTTAATTTTTTTTAAGCCTTTAATTTGTAAAACCAGAAGTCCACCAATGCTGCCATCCTTTTTGGGGCCTTAATTTATCAGCTTCTTAGTGTATTTTGTCGGAGCTGCTGCTTGACCGCAGTAATTTGCTGACGATCCCTAAACTCCACGGCAGCAGCGAGGTACTCAGAAGGACATTCAGCGCTGTTCCTTAGAGTTTTTGCCACACTCACTGAGCTTGGAGGGTTGATGACACTTGTGAAATGTCTGGCATACTTATATCTACAAAATAATACCAGGCTGGTTTAAATCTGTGCCATTTTCATGACGCTATTAAAGTTTAAAGAGAAAAAAAAACAAGCGAATGTCGGATGTGAAACTAACTTTACCGCGCCCTGTGGTGTAAACTAAATTCACAGTGACAGTAAACACAAATTACCTTTTTTTATCAACAGACCCATCTGGCAGCACCTTAAAGCTAAACTTGCCATTCATAAGACCCTTTTCTGTTGCCATGTCTGTCCCACACGTTGACTATAAATACACTTATTGGCCGAGGGTCATATTTACAGAAATGTGTGTGCGTTAATTGTGCGTAAAAAAAAAATTGTGGCATTAAACAGAATTTGCATTAACGCGTTATTAACGTGTTAACTTTGACAACCCTATTTATTATGAAGTACATTTGATTAGAAACACCTGAATGCTACTTATTCTCTTAATTCCTAAAGATGCAATCAATATCTGTTTATTTTTCATACACTGCTTCTGCCTTTTACTTATTTTTCAAAGAATGAAATAATAACACAGTTTAATATGTCACAACCTTTCAATGTAAAGCTATATGTACCTAATTTTAAAACCTTGTTAGAACAAGATGATTTTTTAAAATGATGTCTTAATATCCAAAACATTACAATTATACACAGGTATCTTTTCTTTTTTCATGTGACTGAACATGCATTGGAACAGTGTTGAGAGGGGCAGTCTGTGGTCACTAAAGGCCTCAGCTAGGAGAAGTTCACTAGGTGGCAATGTTCTCATTTCCTCTGAGCCATCATAAAGGCACCACAGCCAAAGAGGCAAATGACCCCGTGCACTGGCTGCTTATGAGACCTGTAGACAGACATTTGCAAATAATTTCTCCATCAAGTCCATCCGTTGCAAGACGAAAAGCTTTAAAAGAGCACAAATCCTAAAATGACGACCTGAAGTAAGTATTCAAACACCATTCAGCTTCTTCACCTTTTCACCTTCTTTCATTCTCAGTATGAGGACTACGCACACAAACAACAGACATGTTTAGACGGATGAAGGAAAACCAGACCTAAACATGCACAACAAACACAGTGCTGTTATGTTGACCACAATGTCCAGACTGTTTAAACTAAAACTCAGATCTCTGTCCACATTAGTGGACAAACAGTGTACGATTCACAAAGCATCAAAGGTGCTTGGAAGGTGACAGCAGATGAGGGTGTGTGCTTGTGTGAGCAGGTTAGCTTCGGGGTCAGAGAGTCCCTGGAACCCATGCCTGAACTCTCAAGATGTGATGCTCGTCACAGTCTTTATTTGACCAACTACACCCTCAAAAATAACAAGTAAAAATTAGGGATATTAAGGACATTTGAGAAACACAGAAGCCCTGCGACCTGATCTGATGTATGTTAAGAATGATCTGTAGATGATTGACGTGATCGATGCAGAGTTTAATGCCAAACTCACCCTTGCCTCGAAGAATCTGCGTCTCAGGTCTTTATTTTTTGGCCATTTGGTTTTTGTCATTTCTCGGTAAAATTTCCGAGCAACATAGCCTCGCCAGTATGCTTGAATCCTAAACACACAAAAACAAAACAGAAAAAAGAGATATATGTTCACTAATTACAAAAATCAGGAATAAAACGTGGCTCAATTTTTCGTCAAGATCTTGCATTGATGACAGAAGAGTTAGGACCGCTGCCTGTTTATCAGCACGTCCCAAAGATTCTCAATAATGTTAAGGTCTGGACTCTTGTAGTCAAACCATGTGTGAAAATGATGTCTTATGCTCTCTTTTTCACAATGTGACCCTGATGAATCCTGGCATTGTCATCTTGGGTATGCCCGTGCTATCGGACAAAAAAAAAAAAAATCTATTGATGGAAAAATCTGGTAATTCAGTATAAACAAGTGATTGGTCCTCTTTTCCTTCAGTCATTTAATCTTACTATGCGCAATGTTATGAACCATCACTCTAGTCTGGACTGGTAGACTGTGGTGGTGGTTTCCCTTTTGAAGAAGAGTGACTATAGGTGCATCCAATCACTGGGGATTCACAGCCTCTAACCTCTCTGGTAAGATCTATGCAGGGGTCCTGGAAAAAAGAGTCAGGTTCATAGTCAAGGGAACAATGCAGGTTCTGCCCTGGCAGAGAAGCACTGGACCAGCTCTATACTCTGACTAGAGTCCTGACTGTCCACTAAATGTAGCTAGTGGCTATGAATTTGATCACAGATACAAATGACTGAGAGATGGCTGGACACCATGAGGGATAAGGGGATTTCTGCCATTTGCGAGAAACTTGGTGACAATTTAAACTTTATGCTCCCTGACAAACACAAGCCTTTTTTCCCTACTAGCCTCACTGATGAGTAGTTTTCTTAAACTTTAATCCCAAGAGCTTGAGTTCTTGATACATTGTGCATGTGGAAATGCTCTTATTGTTGCTATTAAGGCAGCATGGTTGCTTGGTGGTTAGCACTGCCTCACAGGAAGAAGGTTCCTGGTTTTAAACCTCAACCTTTCTGTGTGGGGTTTGCATGTTCTCCCTGTGCTCACATGGGTTTTCTCCAGGTACTCTGGCTTCCTCCCACAATCCAAAGATATGCATGTTAGGTTAACTGGTGGCTCTATATTGCCCATAGAAGTGATTGTGAGTGTACATGGTGGCCCTGCAATGGACCAGCTGGGAAAGCTGGGGTAGGCTCCAGCAGATCTCCTTGACCCTAAATAGGATGAAATGGATAATGGATGGATTCTAGTGCTGATTTTCTTTCATCAGATTCCACAAAAAAACGTTTAAGTGGTCTCCCGTGACATTCATCCAAGATTTTTCTGCCAACCACACTCTACCTCAAAGGTGATGGTTCACCACTATCCTTTCAGGTTTCAATAATCCATGTGGTGCATCTTAACCGAATTTTAGTAGTTTTCAGCGTTCCTGTTTTGTTTTCTTGACACAGACCAATAATTTGACACTTTCACTAGTTTGTGTTAAATAACTTAATGCCAGTTGAAGCATATTAATCACTATAGTACATTTCCAAATGGGAGGCTCTTACCTATTTGCTTAGTTAATCCATATGGTAATTTCTGTGGCTGGGCATTGTATGTTTCATTTTCAACCCTTAATATGTTGTTTGAAGTGTTAAACCATTGTGAATGAGAATGTCTTCTCTATTATTTTATTAAAACACATGTTTAAAGATGCAGCCTATATACCTAGTAGCACACTGATGTCTGAAAAGGTGAGCTGCGTCATGGATCACACGTGTCTCATACTTCTCCGTTCTGCACATTGGGCAGCACTTCCTCCCAGAATACCTCTCAAAGGCCTGCAGACATGCTCTGTGAAAAATGTGTGAGCAAGACAGCAACACCTAAAAAAAAAAACGACAGAGAAGACATGTGCAAAACAGCGAAGAAGCAGCTTTAGGTATGATCTTTTATCATTTAATCAACAACATGAGTTGCCATGCATAAATGCAGTAAACAGCCTGTGCATACAGCATGTGTATATGATGTTTCAGCTAAATCTCTGTGTATTCATGCACATATGTGAAAGTCTGTATCTGCCTTTCAATGCTATTTGTCAAGAGGATACAAGGAGTCAGCATGACCCCCAGTTGGCCAACTGTGACCTAGACTATAGCCTCCTTCTACCTGTGAGAGGGACTCTTATCGTCTGAAAGGAGGCAACCAAAGCTATGGGGCTTGGCATACAAACTAGTTTACTCAGACCTCTAGAGGGCAAGGGGAGGCATATTGATTTCCCATTGTTTTTGGCCTGACCAACACACTCCATCACCAGTGAAAGGGCCCCCTGCAGTGTACAATTTCCAGGATCTTGACAAGCCATTAAAACAGAAAGATAATTTCACATCTCTCAGTGCTTTGAGGCATCAGGGTGCAGTTTATAGAAAGGTATGAAATATGAAAATAAAACATGAAAGTTAAAATGTTAAAAAAAAAAACATTTTTCTGTTTTATTCTAGCTGTTTATAAACAGATTATGGTAAATATTAAAATAACACAAATGCACAACCATGTAAAGCAGTGTAAATTATTCAAAACACCTGCTCTATATCTTTTTTAACTGTCACATTAATTAATGAAATACAAGATTGTAACACAATTACACTGTCACGATAAAAGTTCACAGAAAATGCTAAATCAACATATTCCCTCTTGTCACTTTCCCCTGTTAGCAAGCTCTAATTAAGTTTTTCCCCCCCTGAGTCAAACTAATATTTACTCATGCCTCTATGGCAACTGTGCTTTGTGGGGCCGCCTATTCTAGTCCGACATTCTTGAGGAGATTGGCATCTTAAAAAGGGATAGGAAAGGTGTAAAAGGCTGAATGACCCTCACAGTAACACACTGATTGCTACATCATCACGTCACAGTTGAGTTCCAAGGCAGTATGGGTAAATTTGTACAGTTGTCTACACAGATTAGAACATACAGGAACTGCAGGGGAGAGGGTGGCTCAGGGGAGGTGGGGAGGATTTGTGTGTGTGTGTCAATGTGTGTAAAGAAACAGGTTTCCCTGAGGACAGGCTCGGTACTCTGAAAACATGTTAAAGGAAAAAAAACAATAACAACAGAGCAATAGAGGTTCTCACAGAAAATTAAGAGCAGCCTGTGTTTGTGGAATACCTGTGGCTGAAGGCAGAAGTCCTCCCTGCATATTGCACATGGCTGAGCCGATTCCTTCCTCAGTACAGACTTTGCCTTAACCAGGATCCATTCGTCCTCAGTCAACCTCTCTCCAGGGGAGGCAACCAAACCTAACTTCTGAGCTAAAAGAAGTTGGAACAATGATGTTATATGTTAATTAATCACACGATTAAGTCAAAGTCAAGATCCCTTATGTGTGTCTCACCTAATGATAAAGGTGGTGGAGCAGGATCAAGCACATATTCTCTCTCCTCTTGCCAATCTCGTCTTTGCAGAGCCGTCACTGTCGCTCTTGCTTGAGGATCTCTGGATGCTTTCCTGACACGTCTCGGCAAGGGATCGCAAAGTGAGAAACCTGGATCCGACAAGCTCCGCATAATGTGGTCTTGAAGGGCAGCTGAGGTGATCACTAAGTTGCTTCTCGCTATAGATGTCAGGTTCTGTAATATATGTTCACCACAGCACTTTTATAATAAATGAAACATAAGGACTGACTCAAATTATAACTTGGGCAATACACCAAATGCAGAGAAATCAATCTCAATCTGGATAAATAAATGATAATGAAAGCAAATGCACCCTTAACCATAATGTCTGAAAGAAAAACTAAATTACTGGATGGCCAGATAGAAAATTCTGCACTTGCCAGAGATAATCCGCTAATACAGCATTAAGACATTACTTTTTAAAACCGCATGCAAAGGGCACAGTCTATCTTCTGGCTTCCTAATAATATGGTAATTCTAATCTTATTTCACATTCAGTTGGACTATAAAGAGGTTTAACTTCACTGAGAAACATGGGACAGGTGTCTAACTTAATAACATACCAGGTGCCAACAGACAAAAGGGCGACCTAGTTATGTCCTACCTTCCATTTAACTGTTAATAAAGCGTTTGTTTCTTTTTTTTAGGACTATGCGAAATGATAACATTAAGACTTATTTTTCGTATTTGCGCTTTTCCCTGAATAAATCGTTCAGAAAATGTGGCAAAAAAAAAGCAGCTCCAAACCTTCCGCATTGTTGCCATCCTATCAGTGTTTGAGTGGTTACCAGGTTACAAGATCCCGCCCACATTAGCGTAGGAGCCTCATCGCTGCCGCTGATTGGCTGAGCCAAGACGTCTGCTCGCTGGACACAAGATCTATGGGTGATGTCAACTTGGGGCTTTGGAGGCGTGTAGCGGTCTTAATCGGTTATTGTTTCCAAAAGCACCATTAATGGAAACGCGTGATTTGTTTAATGTCTGTATAAAATAATTACTAAATATACAGTATTTTTAAACTCTATGAGTCTTCCTTCGATCACAGTGTAAAAACAGTTTTTTTTTTTTTTAAGTGCCAGTTGTAGTGTAATGTATCCAGGCACATTTATTCATACGTTTTATTCTCTTACTTAGCCTTTAAGCAATATTTATGTGCTTTTACCAGTTCAAAGGTTATGTTCTCAGCACTTAAGTGCACATCATGGGAAACTGGAAAAATGAATTTCAGAAACAGAAAAGGGAAGGATAAACAACAAAAAAAAAAGCAGACAAAAACAGCGAAATTTCAGAAAACATGACAAAGCAGAAATCAGAAGCGGGGTTTTTCAGAAATATAAAACACAAGGAAAATAAAATGCTAAAACAGACTAACACAGGAAAAAGAAGAATTTTACAAACCAACAAAACAGAAAAGTCAACAATTATTCAGAGAATACCAGATGCCAGGAAATACAACAAAAGTAGGGAATGGGACAACATTTTCACTTTTCCGCATTAACCACGTCCACTTCAAATTTTTGAACAATCACAGAATATTTTGACCAATCACAGAATATCTGTCAGGACACGAGAAGAAAGCTTCTGCTCTAATGGTGTGTTGAGAACATGATGCTAGAACTCCCAAATCACTGCTGCAAATCACTATTTTCTTGGGAGACAAAACAAATCTCTCTGTTCTAGCACAGTATGGGCAGGCCATTTAGACTGTAGACTCTTTGAAGCTCGTTTTTTTTTTTTTTTTTTTTTACAGCTATGGATGCCATATTGCTGGAACTGAGTCTGCTCAACCCCAGTTAATCCAAATATGAGCAAATGGGTGGAACTCACAAGTCTGGTAGTTAGTTGATACATGCCCACCTTACCTCACTTACCACAAGCTACCTATTTTAGCTCATGCTAACCTGTCATACTAACTACCATTAATTTAAAGTCATTCTACAATGTTAGCCAAAAGGCACCAAGGTGCTGCTCCCTTCAGCCGGTTGCTCTCGGCAAACCACCCTCAACCCTGCTCCATTCCAAGCGAACCCAGAGCCAGTCGCGGTGATTCGTTAGTCCAGTTAAAACCACGAGACATACTATCTTTAAAATAAAAGTGATTTTTGCTTAATTCACAGGTGACATGCCAAGTTCAATGAAAATGCTAAGTGCTAAGCAAGAGAAAGTGATAACAGCTAAACACTATGATACCATACAGTGCAAGATAGCTGTCAGTCAAAAAGCCACAGTCTTAATTATGCATAGATTTAAGGCTATATATAATCTTAGCTGATGAAGGACATAATAATTCACCCCCTGTGCTGTTGTCATTGATGTGAATTCTGGCTACAGAGATCAAAACAGTTTTTTTGTATTTTTTTTTCTTTGTGCTAGACTGTATGTTTGTTTCTACTCTAAATCTGAATATTTTAACAGCATACTGTTGCAATTTGTTTTCTAAAAGTAGACGTGTACAGTGCCTTGCAAAAGTATTCGGCACCCCTTGAACTTTTCAACCTTTTGCCACATTTCAGGCTTCAAACATAAAGATATAAAATTTTAATTTTTTGTTAAGAATCAACAACAAGTGAGACACAATCATGAAGTGGAACAAAATTTATTGGATATTTTAAATTTTTTTAACAAATCAAAAACTGAAAAGTGGGGCGTGCAATATTATTCGGCCCCTTTACTTTCAGTGCAGCAAACTCTCTCTCTCTCTCTCTCTCTCTCTGAATGATCCAATGTTGTCCTAAATGACTGATGATGATCAATAGATCCACCTGAGTGTAATCAAGTCTATAAATACACCTGCTCTGTGATAGTCTCAGGGTTCTGTTTAAAGCTCAGAGAGCATCATGAAGACCAAGGAACACACCAGGCAGGTCCCAGATACTGTTGTGGAGAAGTTTAAAGCTGGATGTGGATACAAAAAGATTTCCCAAGCTTTAAACATGTCACGGAGCACTGTGCAAACAAACATATTGAAATGGAAAGAGTATCAGACCACTGCAGATCTACCAAGACCCGGCCGTCCGTCTAAACTTTCATCTGGAACAAAGAGAAGACTCATCAGAGATGCAGCCTAGAGACCCATGATCACTCTGGATGAACTGATCTACAGCTGAGGTGGGAGAGTCTGTCCAGAGGACAACAATCAGTCTACACTGCACAAATCTGGCCTTTATGGAAGAGTGGCAAGAAGAAAGACATTTCTCAAAGATATCCTTAAAAAGTCTGGTTTAAGGTTTGCCACAAGCCACCTGGGAGACACACCAAACATGTGGAAGAAGGAGCTCTGGTCAGATGAAACCAAAATCGAGCTTTTTGGCCACAATGCAAAACGATATGTTTGGCTTAAAAGCAACACAGCTCATCACCCTGAACACACCATCCCCACTGTCAAACATGGTGGTGGCAGCATCATGGTTTTCTTCAGCAGGAACAGGGAAGATGGTTAAAATTGATGGGAAGATGGATGGAGCCAAATACAGGACCATTCTGGAAGAAAACCTGCTGGAGTCTGTTAAAGACCTGAGACTGGGATGGAGATTTATCTTCCAACAGGACAATGATCCAAAACATGAAGACAAATCTACAATGGAACGGTTCATAAATAAACATATCCAGGTGTTAGAACGGCCAAGTCAAAGTCCAGACCTGAATCCAATCCAGAATCTGTGGAAAGAACTGAAGACTGCTGTTCACAAACGCTCTCCATCCAACCTCACTGAGCTCCAGCTGTTTTACAGGAAGAATGGGCAAGAATTTAGTCTCTGGATGTGCAGAACTGATAGAGACAAACCCCAAGAGACTTGCAGCTGGAACTGCGGCAAAAGGTGGCGCTACAAAGTATTAACATAAGGGGGCCGGATTACATGCCCCACTTTTCAGTTTTGTATTTGTTAAAAAAGTTTAAAATATCCCAAAAACTTTGTTCCACTTCAGGATTGTGTCCAACTTGTTGTTGATTCTTGACAAAAAAAATTGAAATTTTATATCTTTATGTTTGAAGCCTGAAATGTGGCAGAAGGGTGAAAAGTCCAAGGGGGCCGAATACTTTCGCAAGGCACTGTATCTCACCCTACATGTTATTTTTAACATTTATCCTCATTCAGGTCTGAGCAGTATGTATGTATCGCCTCCCCGGTGGCCCAGTGGTAGTTGTGTCAGGAAGGGCTTCTGGTGTAAAACGTGTGCTGAATCAGCTGAGTAGATCGCTCCGCTGCAGTGACCCTGATCAGGAAGCAGCTGAAAGAACATGAAGAGAAATGCATATTTATTAGCACATCTTTTATTAACTGGCGACCTGTCCAGGTTTCCCTTGACCTTGAACAGGATGGAAGTGGGTAAAGATAATAGATGGATGGATAAGTGGATATTTTTATTAATGATTTTTGAATGATACAGTGTAACGTCTTATTAGTTGTCTTGCTGCATCTTCTTGTTTATTTTTTTTACCTACTTGCTCATCAGGGCCTTTCTCTTTTAAGCTAGTTTAATTTGCCTCAGTATATTTAAAGGAACCCCGTGACCCTTCGGAGGATGAAACGGGTATAGATGATGGATGGATGGATATTTAAAGGAAAGTAATTCAGAATATTTTTTGAATACATTTTTGCCTGTAGCGTAAGGTCAAGTATTCTCAATGCTGATCCTTGTCGCTTGGCACGCAACAGCAGGGCTGAACGATTTAGGGAAGATAACTAACTGCAATGTTTCCGACAGCTTTTGCGATTGCAGGTTGATTTGCGATATAATGTTTTAAAATGATTTATCAGCTACATTATACTTAAAAATACATACATAAAAATATTACTCTGAATTATTACTTCTTGAGGAAGACCAGCACTATTTCTGTATGCCTTTTTTTGCTGCGTATTCATTGTACAGCTGCCGATGCGTCAGTTAAAGGCGGGATTTTGATTAAAAATTAATCTTTCATCTTTCTTGCAAACACCATTCTACTCTTTTAAAACTATGGGTCTCAGTCTTACTAATGATTATTTTATTGTCAGGGAGTTGTCAGTGATCAGTTGGAACCTGACTAAAGGGGGTTAGTCTGTGTATCTAAGTGACTCACCAAGCTGTCGTCAAAGTAGGTGTTGAACAAAGCCAAGCTGTTCATACCTGCGCTGTGAGCTAAGGGATCCCTCCCAGGTCACCCTCACACGGAAAACCATACACACAAGCACCGCAATACAAACTGTCTCAATTTGTGAGCCTGATGAAAAGTTTGCTTTATTTCTCACATTCAGGGCAGGGGTGTGTGACTTTTAAAATGCTTTACAGCCTCGATTGACTTTGATGTGTTCACTAAGAATCAGTGAAAACAGATGGTCGGGGAGAAGGCTAACGATGAACCCTGTCAATCCAGGGAGTCCTCTAAGAAAACAAAGTGAAGACCAGGCTCTGGGGGAGGAGGAAACCCCTGAGCTTCTCAAGAGGCTGCCACATTCTTGAGATTAGGGCTAGAAAAACGTAGACCACTGGCGTTAATGCCCCAGACAAAAGAATGGGACAATTTATTAGTTAAGAATTCAAGCTCAGAGCTCAATCAAAGACCTGTCGTCCGCATTGCCAGACCTGGAGCTTTGGTTTGTTGTTTTAAGTAAATAATCACGCTTAAAAGATATGCCAAAGATGGGGCTCAAGTCCCCCAGAAAGCCTGCATTCTTCCAACTGTCATCAGAATGGATTTTAGTGCACGCTTTTATTTTCAGCAGGGATGCTGTTTGTCTTTTTCTTTATGAATACCATTTTAAAGAGGTTTTTATTTAACTTTCTTTCCACTGGACCTCTTTACCTTATCTGTGGTATTTTTGAAAAGACTCACCTTGACATGCAAAGAGCTGACAAGTTAGGTGAAGGACTACAAAAAAAAAAAAGTGATAGGGGGACTTTTTTGCAAGTTTGCACTGAAAACAGGTTGAAAATAAAGTTAACCTGTCAGTGCTCAAGGATATGTTCTCACGCATCACCCATCATGAATCTAAACATATATACATGCAAGAAAATATAACACATCTTCAAGATGTTGACTTGGGTCATGCTCATAAAACTGGTCTTTGTCTTTACATCATACAGTGATGTACTGCAATATTGTCAAATGAATAATTGCTGTGAGATATAGATGAGAAAGGGCAGCCCATAATGGTTAATTAACAATTATGTCAGCCAGTGAGATGACCAGGAGACCAATCACTTTGATAGAAGACAGTAGAGGGGAACGGAAATCAAATTATTTTATGACTTGACCCATAATGCCTCCCTAACATGACTTTAATCACTCTATGGTGCATAGGAGTCCCCCATGGCTGTCTGGGAGTGCACCAGTCAAGAGTCGAGGACAGTAACGCTTTACTGTTTGCTGTTATGCCCTGCGTCACTGCTGAGTAAGTAAGCTATAAAAGAACAGAGGCATCATTACAGCCGTTCAGATGCTTTTCAGAGAGATGGAGCTCCTAATGATTGGACATGTCCTTTGTAAATGAAATACAAATCACCCCAGGCTTTTGGTTTTACTTCATTTACTAAGTGCTACATTACCTCATACTTTGGACCTAACAATGGATTTCCAATAAATCTCCGGGTAGTTGAAATGATGAAGGGGCTCACATATCACTAGATGTGCCAGTGCTTATTAGCACTTGAGAAGTTATTGATCAGAGATTTTGATTAATGTCTAGTGGTGGCATTCAGAGGCCCATCAAGGCCCTCCCGTGCAACTGGCTTAGACTTTTCACAATTACCTGCAGTTTGTTCTGACTGCCAGCCTGAGCTCTGGCAAGCAGACAGCCACTGCAGTGCCCTAGTGCTTGGAATAATAGCAACACGCCCTCCGTTTTCCGATTCTTCTTCATTATTTAGACATAAATATATCAAAAGCCTAGGAAGGCAACGGAGGTTTACTTACTGAATAAAGTTTACTGCGTGGGTCAGGACCAGAATGTAAGGAAATTGCTGGCTAAGTAACAGTTTACAATGAAAATGTTGGCAGACTTCGTTGAAAAAGCAGATATATGATTTTCAGACTTTCTTTTGGGGGGGAAAAAAGGATACATTTTACCAGTTATAGGCTACATTGCAAACTCATTAATTCACTGTCAGTTTCATTTTAAAATTATGAAAAAGGGCGTTAAAAGGGTTTAAAACGTATTAGATTAAAAAAAAAAGAATAAACTTTTAAAAGTTAACAGAAGCTATGAAGAGAACTTGAAGGAGTCCCAGCTAGACCCAGTCCATAACCCTTGTGTAATGCTACTAACACTGAGTCACTGTAGCATCTTTTCTGCACTTAGTCTAATGTGGGAGAAAGAAGAAAAATGGCTCTTGTCAGTCAGGTTGAAGTGTGGGTGGCCAGTGAAGTAAGTAAATGCAGCAATGACTGATGTTAATGGCAAACGGCCATTGGAGAGCAGAATGACCAGTACATAGGCCAGTCAGCTGGAGCAACCTGTTTTCACGCCCAGTTCATGACAATGGATGTTTGGTCAGGACTCCCTGATGTCAGTTTGCTCTTAGTTGTATCTGCCCTGGGTCAACAGACTTCAACAAAAAAATCCCCTCAATATCTGAAATACATGTCATGAGACGGCTAATGTCACCTGCTGGTGACATTACAGTTCAGGGAACCATCACTATGGTAACCCAGAAATTAAAGAGGTCCGGAGTCCTGCATCCTATTTCTCCCCCTCTACCACAAACCCAGGCTTTGTTGGCTGATTTCATGGCCTTTTTGAACACGAGGACGTTGTAGCTGGATTCACTGGTCATTGAAAAAGTACACTAAGAGGTTACACAATGTAATGAAATGTGATGCCAAGGGTCTCCCGACTCCAAGTAATTTATGAGGTGTGACTTAATCTGGTTTGGTAAGGGTTTTTCTTTTTGTTTTCTGTTTTGTTTTGTTTTTTTGCCTTTGCATGGACCACTGCTGCTGCATGTATGCTTGCTTGCACACTACTTATGATGTCCTGTCCTCAGGTGACACCATACATGGCATTTAAAAACAAAACAAAAACCTCAAAATGAACAAGTTTATCAGTTAGTGAACCGCAGTTACCACAAGTTAGCCATTTTAGGTTAGCTTAGCTCATGCTAGCTGATGTTACCTTACATTCATGCTGATTGAATCTGTCCATCCATCCTACAAATACAATAATGTGCCCAGATAAAAAAATTTCATGTAGCAAATGACAAGATGTATAAATAGTATTGCTATTATTCTGGAGTGTGTGTATTAGAAATAAGTATTTTAGTAAGATTGTATTGAACAGTATGATGACCGATGCCCAAATCCAATAGTGACAACAGTTCACCTTATTATTACTGAGGAAGTAAACACAAGCCACCCACATTTTTGTATTTATTTACATTTTTTTTCTAATCTTTCTTGTACTCTATTGCCAATAGTTCAGGGCTCTGAAAAACATTCAAGTTAAAGAAACTAACATCCCCACGAACAATTTAAATGCAATATGCTTTAAGAGACACAAGAAAAGCTATGAATTTCTGATGATAACAGGCAAAAAAATATATATAAGGTTAGGAATTAATTGATCAAATCAGTCATAAAGCAAAAGATTTGCCTTTTACTTTACTTTTGGCTGAGCTCACCATGTAGAGAAGATTTCAATGTAATGTAGTGCAGCAGGAACCAGTCATTTCTGCCGTGGTTGCACGGCCATCTCTCTCCATAATGGACAATAATTGAGCTGAATCCATCACTATAGCTAGAAATAGACCACCATAATGGCCATAAATTGTGCCCCGTGAAGGCACTGAAAATCCAATCACCCCCACTGTGCATGAGAGGCATTGCAACCTCTGTGCATTCCCTTTTACCCTTACATTTTGGCTTCATGCTGATTACATACAATGCGAACCTGGTTGAGTCAAATCACACCTTTTACGCACAGTGTGAAGTCAATTGACCTTTGCAAAGTGTTAAGAACACAATGTATGCCAGTATTTCTTGAAAAAAAAATCTTCACTGGAGACTTGAACTCTGTCAGATGTAATATCACAATCCACAAATGCATTTTGATAAATTTCCATGCACCGACACATCAAAATGCATCTTCCTTGATTGGATGTATAAGGAAGTGTTGTTAACAGCTGTGGAAATTTTAAAACCTATTCATCATCCTGCTCAAAGAGGAGCTACTGTAAACATAATTAACTTATTTAATTATCTTTTTTGAAGGGGGACCTGAATTAAATAGCAAAGATGGGCCTCGAGAGACTCTCTCCAAACTCACCCATAAATCATCATTAGTAGCTATTTCATCTGACTGAGATGGTGAACAGAGCCTGAAGTCTCATTGTGCTTTAGGGAAAGTGTTTGTGGTGAATCTCATAAATGCCAAGTTCTTTGGGCAATAAGAATAAATATCACAACCACTTTATAGATTTACCACATAGCTGGGGACTTTCCCTGCCTGCACACGACCCTGCCGTCTCCTCCCCGTACTCTACGTGCACCTCAGTGGAGAGGGGTAACAACATGGTCACCATGCCTTATTTAGCCTGCTAACTGATACAATTAAAGGGTCCTTCAAAAGAAAAAGGGCACCCAAAACAAGATATTTGGTGACCAAATCTGAATAAACACTATGTATACATATTTTCATCTTTTGCTTTTAAAATCATGTAATATAATATTTAGTTATTTTAAATATTCTGTCTTTGGTGATCCTCTTGTTTTTCATACTAAACTAACAAGATCTCTACTAGAGGCCAGGAAGCTTGATGATTCTATGCGTTATCTTAGCTTAGTTCCTTGGAGTCCAGAGATCGGCAACATTGTTCCTAGAATCTGCTGGACCACTGCAGCCTTCACTTCTCACATATTTCCACTTTTACACTCAGCCCTCCGTATTTTTTTTTTAATGTCCCTTTTCTTCGTCCTGCAGGGGTGCATCTATCACGACAGCCTTTTTTCTTTTTTTTTTTTTTTTTTGCAGTCACCTTGGAACTGGTTGCTGTAACCTCTCTGTGTGATGATCTGGTTCAGGGGGTTAAGGGCTCTGCAGAACAGCAGAGGGAAGAGAGTATCTCTTATATATAAATATATATACATAGACTGCACTTGGTAATAACTTCTGCAGTTGGCTTTGGAAAAGTCTCTTGTTGAATTTTCCACAATCACAGTTTTTAATGTAATCTCTCAAAGTTCTATTGATTTGGTACCTTTTTGAGACATTCCTGTATCCATATGTCCAGCACCGGCTTGTAGGTTGCCTTGTAGTCAGTCCACCAGTTACCAGTTGGTGCATATTTGCTTGTCTGATCTTACAATTTCGAGTGACTGTTGTTTTAAACTGTCACTACTGCTTCACGCCTCTGGTGCTTTCCAGCTTCCTTCTTAGTCATGCTCCTCTGATCATTTATCGACCCATGAACCTACTGATCTATGAATACAGGTGCTTCCATACTGTGCTGAGGGAGATTATTGACTGATAGTAATCAAAACTATCCAGCCACGGGTTAACCACCCAGTGTGGGTCCCATCTTTTAGTAGCAGGTTCTTCTGTAATTCTAGGCATTCGTGGAGTGTGGCTATTTTCTTTAGCCAGTTGCCAGGGTCCAATGTAGTCCAACTTTGTTGGAAGGGACTTGGAAGTCACACAGATGGAGCCATGAACCCACTAATGGTTCAAAGAACAGTCATTCAAGATGATTAGATCAGACAAATGAATCTGTGCACTGTCATAAGCTTATGACTGGAAGCTTCAGACATGGATACTGGAATGCTTGGAACTGTCAAACATCCACAGGGCGGTAAGAGCCTCCATCAAGACCTCAATTAGACAACTCTAGAGTCTAAATCAAAGCCAACTGAATAAATTACCAATAAATATAGTGCTTAGAAAGCATATGAAATAACATCTTGGTTATAAGAGGAGATGGAAACTACTGGTGCCAGGAGAGAAAACACCCTGGACTGAACACTGAGTGGAAGGAAAGAGGCTGGGGAATGGTATGTAACAAAGCCATCGTTTAGGGTGTAACGACAAAGATCCAGAAATACATTCAGAAGATGCACTCTTCTGATGATCTGTTGGTGAGAAAGAGGAGAAAAAGATGGGACAAGCATGGAAGGAGATGCTCCTGCAGCACTGGCAGACTGAAGGAGTGGCATATACTGAGAAGACCTACTACAAGTCCCAGAAGACCCCAAACGCATAGACTGGTGAGTAGCTGTGGGATGTTACAGTGTAGATGTAGATCTGTGTCAAGTATAGTGTTTACTCATGAGTGAAAGCCTCAAATTAAAACCCGGAGGTAACTTTAAGGGTAGGAGAGATTGAAACTTCCAAATCCAGACCAACTGGTGACAGTTAACCAACTGGACATTGTGGTGCTTGACAAACTCCGGAGAGCTGGATCCAGAAATCACAACTGGCAACAGAAGCTTGAAAAATTCCAAGGATTAAAAGAGGAAGAAAAGATGTGGAAAGCAAAGACAACAGTGGTGCGAATGGTAAATGGATAAATCAGGGCCGTGACCCTTCAACTGAGAGTAATTGCTTCAGCAATTTCAGCAAGTTCTCGGAGCGACACTGAAGATCTCTGTACAGAAGAGTGCTGTCCCAGGAAGGGGTTTGTAAAGAACCATCAAGTTCACAGGCCTGTGGTAGGGTCTTTAGCTTGTAAGGACAACCACCAGTTGACAGAATAGAAACCTGATTTAAACTGCACTCTTTTATACTTCATTTCTTTTGGGTCTAAACACCACTTCAGATCCTCTTACAAAGAAAAAAAAGGTTTCCAAGTGCTGACATATCACCAGGAGCAAGAGGGTTGGGATTTTCTTTCAAGGATCTTCAGATGTGGAGCTGTCTGGAGATATAACCTTATCATATGACTTTTTAGAACTATTTTTGATTCAGTTTTTGTTTATATATTTTTCAATATGAGAGCAACTTCTGTTACAGAGTGGAAAAGTCAGAATAGTTCTTCCATCACCGCTGATTAAATGCTGCTCTCTGATTACTACAGTCAATGATAAAATTGAAACTAAGTCTCCGGGAGAGCTAAACTCTAACACAGGACATCATCACATCTGCTTTATGTCATCATAAGGTTTAAGGTTTTGGGTGCTCACATTACAGGTGTCTTATTTCATGCTAACTCACTGTTTTACACATATAAACAGTCAAACAACACCAAACATTTTGATTGTCAGAGTATCTGATCATTAACAAAACATCAAGTCTCTGCAGTCTGAAACATGTTCCTTAACCACTCAGGGAGCAACTCATTCACTATATCACTCACAAACCTGAAAGCATGTTGAGTTTCTGCCAAGCAAGTGCAGTCTCTTGGTTTCTTGTTGTAATTTTGGTGCGTGATGAAAGCTGGAGTAGCTACACTTATTTGCATGTTACTCAGTGGTGCCAAAAGTAGGTGCAGGCACAGATATTTTTGTTTCTATTATCTGTCTTATCGAGTGTGTTCTTCAGATCATCTGATGAATGTTTATTTATGACTCTCAGCTGTAATGACACCATTTGAAAGAGAGCATCAAATACCTCAACAGTAACAGCTTAAGCTTCATATCAAAAATAACTTTACAACCATTTACTCGTGATTTCCTTCTGGTGATGAGAAGTTACATTTACCGTAGGCTTTCTCAGAAAAAGAAATTAGCATGTAACTTGTGATATGGATATGATGTTTGACTGTCAGCACTTCATTGCAGTTTCTCTGGTGCATTCAGGTGTGCACTTGCTACTCGTAAATGGGTGTGAGATGGGAAAGATAAATATTGGAAATGGGAAATAAAAATAAGGAAAACAAACCAAAATCCCAGTGGTATGCGTTTACTGTTCCAATCCAGTCATGTCAAGATGAAGTTTTTTTTTAATTTATTCCACATGATCGTAATTCATGCTGGGGAGGAATTCCTACATCCATTTATGTCAGCTGTCTCAAGTGGGATTGATTGTTAAGTATCCCTCTGACCTTTGCCCATCATGCAGAGAGCAACGCCAGGTAACATTTCTGCAGAAATCACATCGATTTGCTCACACGTGGGGGGACACAACTGAGGAATCCATTGGGAAAAGTGACAAGCTACTGGCTGTTTGCCTGCTCCGTCCTCACTGCCAAAGTAAACAGCAGAACGTCTCACCTTTTCACACCTCAGCGTGCTTCTGACAGAGAGTTACATGGAACAGACTCAAGATGGAACACATCATACACTATCGGACAATGGTTTGGCCTGCTTTCAGGTGGAAAAGGTGTTTTGATAGCCTGCATTGCTTCAAAGTAGCTATTTCAGTTATGTGATTTTTTTTTCTTGAAATAAAGAGAAAGAGCGACGGGGAGAGTGTATTGACTGCTAGATTTTTCTTTAAAGGTAAAAAGTAAGAATATATCTTGCTGAAAGAGAGCCGAAAGATCAAGGCTATTGAGGTGCAGTGCTGACTTGTTTACATTCCTACATGATGTCCCACTCAAAATATCTCATTTGACACCGCAAATCAATTTTAGAAGAGATGAAGTGGAGGGAAACTTATGAAACTCAAACATTTCTCTGATGTGTATTCCAATTCGCTTAACCTTTTGTTATGGCCAATAACACCGTGTCAGTCGCAACGACATGAGTTTTTGTTTATCCCCACCCCCACCACCCCAACTATATATATGTATATATATGTGTGTGTGTGTGTGTGTGTATACTTGAGCAGAAAAAAAGGCCGTTGCAGCTGCCTGGTGGGAACCCAAGATGTCATACAAGCAGCACGATACCTGGCCATCAGAAACTGACAACCTTTGAACTGTCAGTATTTGAAACGACAGCAACCAGATGTGTCGGGCTAAATGAGTTGGCGAGTAAGCAGACATTTCAGGTCATGCAACACAGTACCCACTGACAAATTCTTCATCACGCAGCTCTCTGACCATTCAGGGATTAACTTACCTAATGTACAAGTAGACACAACCTACGGTGTATACTGACATCTTACCCACGCAGCACTGACTTCAAAAGGAACGGGGAGATAAAACAAAATGAAATGCAGACACATCAAGCCTCCCATGCCCTTTAAAGCTTAATTATACCTGTTGGGGTGATGAGAGACACATCACAGAACCTAGTGATTAATAAACAAACGGTGCATCCCATAAAGAGTCTGACAAGTCTCTGCTCATCGCCCCTCGCACTCACAGTCTGGAGTGTGCATATCAAAGTGTATCAAACAGGAATTGAAGTTAGTTCAATCTTGGCCGAGGCTTAACCCCCATCTTGCACGTCCTGCTCTCCTAGTCGTCTTTCCCCGGCTTCTCCCTCCACCTGTTTGAGTCAGGGCTGGTGAGAGCATCACCCACACATGTGTTTCAGAGCACCAGTCTCAGTCTGGACTTTCATCTTTCATTGCCAGGTCCAGATCAGTCGACCGGGGCTTTGTACCCGCCGACGTGGTAAGTGTCGCGTTCTGCTGGGGTTTTGTAAACAGGCACACCTTTTGTGAAGGAGGACGTGAATGAGATGAAGTTACTAACTGCTGCGGCACTGCGACTGCTGCTGAAGGAAGGGGCCCAGGGCATATTAGATTGCCTCACCTTGAAAGGATGCGTGTCGAGTGAGATTCAAAGCTACAGCGTTCACAGTGAGTACATGGTGTAGTCCAACCTGTGAAACAGATCGTTAGCCTATTTGAAAAAAAAACACAAATAAGAAAAAAAAAAACATTGATGCATTGAATACATTCACTGAGTTCTCCTCTGGCTTTTTCAACATGGTGGATCTGCTCTTGTACTCAGACATACGCACTTGACCAACAGACAACAGGGAAATGCAGTGAACAGCTTGATTGCAAAACGAATCTGAACATCGACAGCCATGATGACGCCTTTGCAGCAGTTAAATGTAAACTTCACACTGCGGTCGGTGAACAGTATGCTAAACACACAGAGAGGAAGGGAACAGGACCCAACTCTTTGTTATTTTGTCAGACATTTGGTATTTCTAAAGCTCCTTTCCAGTCACTGTGCTATGACGCTGTTGGCAACGCAAGCTTCTTGCCTTAAGCTGCTTTAACCAAACAAATGTGATTTAGCCTGATCATTACACTCAGACAAGTTGGTATTGTTTGAGGTGTTTTTTTTTGTGCCGGCCATTTCACTTTAGCAGCATTTATTGTTAAGGTAAATTTCAGGCAGGAAACAGGAAACAGGAAAATACAGAACGCTAGTTCCACCTGCAACGCAATAATAGAGCACAATAACACACAATACACAACTTCTGGATTTTTTTTTCATGGAAAACCTGTAACACAATTATTTAAAGCTGCACCAAGAAATATTTATATAATTAAAATGGCTTAAATGACTCGTGCAATGGGGGATATGTAAGGGGCATGGTGAGGAAAACCACAGATAATTACCCTCAGATTACTGTCTCACAACATAGCAATTTGGCCACTTTTTTTTTCCTTTTAAGAGTTCTGTTTTTGTTTTTGAATTTCTAACCAAAGCATGGAGTTGTTTTTATTTTTATTTTTATTCTAAAAAGACGAATTTACTTTAAAGGTCCACTGTACAACTGTATGTGCAGGAGCTGCAGAATCTCCTAACAAACGGGCCCAAAGCTGAATGTGTGAAAACCTATTTTGGAGCTTATAACCAACTTTTGTGTTAGTCCTCTTTTTTTGATGCTTTTTGGCCAAAGATTGTGGTTTATTTATTGCAGAAAAAGCCAGAAGTATTCTCACTTCATAGTGCGTGAAATGGACTCTCAGGGCAGCTGGACCAGCTGCTGCAACACAGAACACAGGGAGCGGGGATTACAAGGCACAAAGAGGGACGGGAACAGCGCTGCCTGGTAAGAATCTAATCAAAGCACAGCTTGCAGCGGTAAAAAAAAAAAAAGTTTTAAACATTGTATATTGCAGTTTTAGATGAGATTGGCCATACCCAGTCACTTTGTGAAAATTCTCTCTCTTGAGATGAGTCTGGTACCAATCCACTGAACCAACTGAAATGGCACAGGGGCGGGCTTAATGCAATGACTTACACAGAATCGATGACTCATTCCAATTGTTCAAAGCAACCAAGATGACTGCAGGATTGCTAATAACACCTTGGATCAACTGCAAAACCACCAGCAGTCATTCACTGTCATTCCTATTCCACGGAACAGATGGATGGTTCCTGTTTATTTTTGTTGATACTGATCTCTCTGTGATTGGCTGTGTGCATGTCCAATGGCTTACAAAGGTTGTTTTTTTTTCTGCGTACATTGGTACAATCCCATGCAAATGAAAGTCTAGACTAATTCATTGTATCAAAGAAGAAAATGGTTGAAATGGCCAGCCTGCTCGTAGACAATCAAAAGTAAGGTTTAGTTGTTGCTATTGATAATACTTTATCAGCAACCACTGGCTTTCACAACTGGTTGATATCCAATAATTCTTTTATGTTTAAAACGTGAACTCTTTTCTTCCAAACTGTTAAGTAAAACATTGCACTGAGCCGACCAAGTACAGGCCAGTAGGATTAAGTTCAAAGTTATGTGAAAATATATTACATTGTATTTTGGGATATGGAATAATTTGGCCTAATTTGAATATTTAAATGAAATAAGCTTCTTACCTTTCCTTTATTTAGCATGGCATAGATCTGTATTTAATATGACAGTACTTTACTGTGCATGCAATTCACAGTTTTAAAGCCTCATATTTATGTGCTTCAGCTTCAAGAATTGTCATAGTAATAGGTATGGCTACACGTAGTGCCTTATGGGAACTTGACATCTTGTAATCGTCTTCTCCTCAATGGATACTATCCTGGCTGTGTAGAAATAGCAGAAGATGTACAAAAAGTAAATGTCATCAGTGCATTCAGAGGGTAGCCAGACTTACTGAGAGAAGGCCCTTGAGTTGAGTACTTTATTTTCATTCTTCTATGTAAGAATTAGAATCTTGCCATTTTCATGCAATATTAGAAAATGCACATTTAAAAAAATGTTTCTGTCTTTGTTACCAAAGCTAAAGCAAGGCCTAACCACTAACATTCTGTATATGACAAAAGATGGTTAATATAGTTAAAAACAAAGGAAACGGTTATACATTACATTTCTGTGTTGAAGAATTCAGGTTAATCTGTGATCTTAACAGTAGTGCCTGCAGAATAATTGTGTAAGATACTGTGTGCGCATGGTGTGCTGAAATCCATAGCAAGTGAGTTATTTTCCAATGAACACCCCCAAATCATAAAAAGTTGGCACGATATGGACTAGAAAATGCCAAAAGAAGCTTTAAAAAAGCACTGCTTCTCACATATACTTTTAAGAGATTTGCAGACAGTATGAACCCCAAATGCCTCTGTTTATGGTCAGCTTTAATTCATTAGTTAATATACACCAGTTTTTGAATTTCAGAGCTGCATCACATTTCAAAAAGGTTGGGATGGCGCATTTTTATTGTTAGAAAGTGACTTTAAAAATTAAAAAAGGAAAAGATTACAAACAGGTCATGTCCACAGGTCATTGTAATGATGGATTTGGTACAAAAGTAATATCCATGAAAGACTTTAGTCTTTTTGAAGAGAGAGATATGGGCAAAGGATCAACGGCCTTGTCAACAAATGTATGAGGAAAAGCATCAACTCGCTTAAAAATAAGTTTTAAACAAAGAAGAATTGGTATAGATTTGAATATTTCTCCTTCTATAGTTCATAATATCACTAAATGATCCAAGAAATCTGGATGAATTTCTGTGTGTAAACGACAAGGGCCCGAGCCCAGGCTGGACACCTGTGAACCTAAAGCCCTCAGACAGCACTGCATCAAGAACTGTCAATCATACGTCGCTGATATAACCAAGTGGGCAAGAAATGACTTCAGGAAAATCTCTATCACTACAGCACACAGCTACATTCACAAATGTCTAAAACTTTAACTTGCAAAAAAAGGAAGCCTCATGTTAGCCTTGTCCAGAGGCGTTGTGGACATGTCTGGGCTCGGAGGCATCTGAGTTAGACCATTACACTGTGGAAACATGCATTGTGGTTAGATGAATCAGTATGCCAGATCTTTTTTGGAGGAAATAAGTACTGTGTTTTCTGGGCCAAAGAAAAAAGGGATCATCCACACTGTTATCAGCAAAAAAAAAAAAAAAAATCCAAAAACTAGTGTCTGTGAGGTTGTTCGGTGCCCCTGGCAAAGGTCATTTACACTTCTGCGACGGCGACATCAACGTCTAAAAGTGCAACATGACCTGAGAGCAGCATATGCTGCCTTCAAGATGATGTCTTTTTCCAGGGACATAATGGAAAACATGGGTACAGGGACTGGAATGGCCTGTTCGCAGTCCCAGCGTGTTTCCATCAGGGAATGTGTGGTGAAATGCCACAGTGACGAGCCCCCGTTCTTTAGAGCCCAGTGAGAAGTGTTTTCAAGGACAGATCTTAAGAACTGCAAAATAATGACGTCTTTTTAACGTGCACGGAGGTAAATGGTAAACGCTCTATAGACCCAACATTTTTTTTAGAATGCACTGCAGGTCTGAAATACATAATGGGATGTTTGTTAACAAGTGCAACGAAGCAGATGAAAGAAAACAAAACCCAACATTACATATCTGGGTTCGTATGGTCAGACAAGACAAAACATTTTCATTCATGCATTTTCTTTGTCATTCATACTTTTTTTAATTCGAGGTTGTACCAAAGACTAAATTATCCAGTATCATCATTCAGAAAATCATTTGCAACACATCCACTGTGAGGGCTTTCTTGAGTCATAAAGTTCTCTAAATGTTGCTAGGTGTCACATGACATAACTACTGTCTATTAGTAGAGGCTGTGTGTTGTATTGCAGGGGACTGGTGATAGACTTGGACCAAATGAAAGGGCTGACAGGGACTGTAGAAGTGCGGTTTACTATAAATGATCACGCCATACCATTGATTTAACTAATGATGAGTGCCCTGAGTGCAACAATAGTAATTTTGTCATAAAGCTGTCAGCAGTTAATCAATCTGCTAAGGGTTTTCCTCCTTCAATGTAAGATTTATTAAATGTTCATTTAGACATGTTCAGGCTTGCTCATGCCTGTCAACACAAAACAAGTCTAGATATTGCACAAGGACTTTGATGTTCCTATTTGTCACAATCGCTTGTATTATTTCATACCTGCCACTTATTCAGGAGCATAAAATCAAGGTGACATAATCACTCTTTTCCCAACATTTGAACAACTTAGCTCTCTTGCAGTATGTGGTGACTCACTTGTTTCTTTAGTATTGATATGTTTTCTGAGCTCCCCAGGCTGTCTCATGAAGCCGAGACTTGTACAGCAGATGCCTAAAGCACTTTCAAGGCCTGCTGGTACATCTGCCAACAATAGGAATTTCCCTAATTTACACAACTCCAACACAAAGGGAAGCTTTCTCTGAAGATTGAGTCTTGTGTATTCAAATTTTCTTTACTGTCCCTGCTTTTTTGGCGGTTTCACACTACCGAAGCATTTGATGATCTCAAAACATTTTTTAACTAACCCAGTCTTAATCTTGAGTAATTAATGTAATGAAGATTGCTCAAAGCAGTTTTTTTGTAATGACATAATTTTTTATATGATTAATATGAAACCTTGTGTATGATATATGGTCAGGTTCTTGCCATTTTTTAAAATTTTATATTATTTTTATTATTTATTTATTCATTTATTTTGCCACACAGAGTTTTTGGGATAGGTAAAAAATATTATTTTGCTTAGCCTGGATCACTAACTTTTTGGAATCATAACAGTGGGTGGCATAAAAAAAATAACCTAATAATTGTAAACAAATACCAAAACTTCAATGAGATGTCAACGAGACTTATTTTCATAGTTCATGATAAGTTAAGCTTACATATTCCTGAAAACCTTTGCATTCAAACAGTCATATTTTGTGGCGAATAAGCGTATCCGTTACCGCATCACATCAGCAATTTCTAAATTACAAAAGGATAATGCTGTGAGGCAGAACGATTGATGTTACTGGGTAATGTTATGTGATTAAAGGGATATATTTGAACATATGAGATGCAGTGTTTTTGTTGGGCTTTATTTATCCGCCGTAGCTCATGATGAAACATTCACCTGAAGCAGTCACCCGAAACTCTCATTATACAGGTCAACATTTAAGAATCCTACCGAAGTGCTCAGTGAAACTTTAACTGATATCTGTAATGTTGTGAGTGTCTCTGCTGTCAGCGCTTGTTCCTGGTGCTCTTGCTCTGCCGCTTTGAAGTCAAATATTAAAGCGCTGTTTAATGTGGTCATGGGCTTCACATATTGACTTCCAACTGTAGTCAGCTCCTCTTAAACACATAGCCAGGGCTGTAATTTTTACAAGTTAAGGCAAAATGCACTCTAAATACAGTAACATAGTTTCAAATGAGTGGGAAAACCACCTCATTTTGTATACATCAACATTTGATAGTCAGTCAGTCATCCCTTCTCCCACCGAGCGGCATGGTGTTATTAAAATGCATAATCATAGATTTTGTGAATGAAACGACTCCATGAAATGGCAGGTATGAAACACTTACTTAGAGTATTTTACATCTGGCAAACCTCCAAATGGAAATGTGTCATTTTAAAGGAATGAAAGCATGATTGAATGTGAACACAGAGTTACTTTGATATGACACAAAGAAAACAGATACATACTGATACACATGCTGATATGAAACTAGTAAAAACAACGCTCTTCATCTTTGGTCAGACATTAAATATTTCGTGGTGTTAATCCTTAGACCCAAGGTTGATGTCTTGTTAATATGCTTTACATTGTTAAAAGAGCAAGCAGGAAATGTGGGGGACCTGCACTCAAACATTGACTGATAGTTGGTTTGTCATTATTTTTATCTCATCACTGCATCTTTATAGACAACTTTCTGTCAAGTCTGTTTCTTAAAGTGTAAAAATGAGCCTGTCTTGACAGGAAGTTTCTCAAAATAGCCTTTAATGAGAGAATCTATCCTCCTTTTATGCTTTGCGAGTCTTCATCTGCTTAAAAAAAAAAAAAAAAAAAATTCCTTAAACTCTACAGCATCTCAGCTGAAAGCAGGCATTGACTCAAAACCCTTTCTGTTGCTTATTAGATTTTGTCCGCAGGTCTCGTCGGAAGAGCAGATGATGAATAGGATGAGGAATGCTGTCAGTTGTTGGCCACCATGAGCTCTCCTCTGCGGCTCCTCTTGCTATATGAAGGGCCGTGGTGTTATAAGAGCAGGATAGCTCTTGAGACGCTTGCCTTTCACTCCTGAGATGGTGCGTAAACAGAGCAGGGGCCAACAGATGGGCCTCAGCAAACTGGTCCCGTTGACCTTTCAACCCCACTGTCCAACACTCCTCTCGTCCGTATAAGAAAATGCAGAGGAATTCCGAGGAGATTATCATCCTTTGTGTCACTTGGTTTGCTGGGTTGCGGACGATGGATGTACGGAGTGCACCGGGAATCGCAAATTCCCAGCATCCTGAAGAAGCGAGAACACCATGTGCTGTTGATGTAATCCTATTACGATAGCGTTACAAGGCATGAATAGTAAATCGTGCAAGCTAATGTTTGCTTATATGACTCTCATATGAAAAAGCTGTCCTTAGTTTTAGCTGACTTTCAGATTTGAAGTGATCTTACGCAGATACACACCCTCTCTTTTAACAATAAGTGTCAACACGAAAAGTATGATTGCAAACCAACCGCTTTTGTAATATTATGACATAATGAAACTTAGCATTGATTCAAATTCAGCTCAATGGTGCCCTGTTTTCCTGCTAACATCATGTGCATGGAGAGAGCGGTAATGAGAGAGTCGTCTGTCTGAGTGAGGGATTTGAGCTTGTTTGGTGAGACAGAGGAAAGAGGAGACTAGCAATTTGGAAAATTATCACTTCAGATTGCCTGAAGCTATACTTTTGTATATTCGTGTTTTTATTTTCAACTTATTTCCAGGTATAAGCTGAACCTGACAACGGTTTTAAGGATATAGTAGTTGGTGCGTGGATATAACAAGGCAAATTCATTCACAATTTCCTCTGAATAGCAAGACTTTTGCTCCAATTTACACACAAATATTATATAACACACACAATGTGTTCTTTATGTGGCAAATCAGCATTTTCTCCACGACTTGTGTGACTTGTGTGTGAGATAGATTCCATTTTTTTTTTTAATTTTGGGCAGATAAACCATTCGGTTCTTGCAGATTCGCTGCACGACTTTGGCAAACTTTTACCATCTGGTGTAGCCTCGCAGGCTGTGGTTAACGTTCAGAAAATGTATTTATCTTTTATTTTGTAATACCATGATCTTGAAGCCCAATCACGAGTAAGTAGCTACTTTAAAAGAAAAAAATAACAATACGAGAGAGTTAAAAAATAATGGCTGTACGCAGGGAAACAAACACCATTCTTCTGTTTAAAATCAAAAGATAGTATAAACCATATTGATATGTAGTAAAAAAAAAAAAAAAGAAAGTACAATATAGGCAGCTACAAAGAAACTGATGCAAGCAATAGTTAGCTCTATTAAGTGATCTTTCAAAGAAGAATGTAGAAACATGAGCTTGTAAAGAAAAAAACATATCAAATAGTTACATATGCTGGATAATCAATATGTTCCACATATTGATTTGGGAAAGGTTTTTACATTGGATGCCCTTCCTGACTCAACCTCCCTGTTTCTCTGGGCTTGAGACAGACACTATGAGTAACTGGGGTAACTGGGGCAACTGGGGCAACTGGGGCAACGTGGCGTTCAATGTCTCACCCAGGGACACTTGGGCACGTGGCAGGGCGCTCGTGACTCTGCCCACTACTCCACAGCCACCTGTAGACAACTGAAGAAAAATGGAGATAAAGGTTTTAAAAGCTACTGTGTCAAGAAGTTCACATGTATTCAAACTTAAATCAGGTAGTTTATATACACCATCTGATGCGAGGTTTATTTAGAAGCATTCTTACCTTTTCACATGCCAATAAACTGTCCATTTAAAAAACAATAATAATGGAAAAAATGATAAAACTTGAACTGTTTTTTTCTCAGTGACTAATAATACTTGCAGCTTAGCTTGTATAATTTAGAAAACTACATGAAAATGAGACCTTTGTCAAATGTATGTTTCTGCTAATGCAGCTATTGTTGTGAATAAGCTGTTTTAAGCTGTTTTTTTTGTGGCGTTGCAGACGTATAGCCTGATCTCTTTGTTAATTATATAGTCTGCCTTAAATGTATGTCAGTGTTGTGTGATAAACATTCAAAACTGTTGCTGATCCGTGCAAAGAAGCATTTTTTACATTCCTCATTGAGTTTTAATCTGCTTTGCTGCTTTTTCATACAAGAGGGAGAAAAAAAAATTCCACATAAGCTGGTCAGGTCAGCATTGTGGTTTGTTGTCTCTGCCAACTGCAAGGACTTTTGAGGGCTGTGAGAAATGTGAAAATTAGTCTAATTGATCCCGTTACGTCCCATCCTCTGTGGCTTTTTGTCTCAAACACAAAGAGGCGGAACTGACCAGAGCATGAAACATGCCGAGAAAACCTACAGACAAAGCGTGCAGACAGGTGTTACACCTGTGAGCTGCCTTGCATCCCCAGCGTTGCGTTTGGAGTTGCTGTGCACATAGACAGTATTTCTTCTGTATCAATATTTTTTATTTGGTGCCTCGGGGTGAGATCCAAAGCACACTTACTGGTATAACAATGCTGATTAACAGAACATTTCCCTTTTGTAGACGACCACAAAGAGTAACTCTTAGCGGCTCTGCGGCTGAGTCACCACACAGCTCGGGCCCCATTCATGTTTTTCCCATGTTGCAATTTACTCACTGAATTAGGCTTCGACTAGAAAAAGTGTTTCAGTCCCAATTATCATCTGGCAAGGAAGAGAGGCTGTCCGACAGGGGTGGAGGTGGGGGGAGAGACACTTAAGCCTTTTCACCAATGCTGCCTTGTTTCCCCTGTTCCTCTCCTTGAGAGAGTAATGTGTTTCCTCACACAAAAGGAGGATCTTCAGAGATATGCCAAGAGTCTGGAGAGTGTGTTTGCTGGACCTGTGAAGAGACCTCTTTAGGAGGCTTTGAGGACAATGGAGCATGGGCACCGGCCATAGTTTACTTTGTCCACGCCAAGCATTTCACACGCACCCAGGGCAACAGCCGGCCTGAGCAAAGGCAACATTAGTCCGAGTTATTGAAAGGCCTTTTTCATCTTTGTCACTCAATCAGTGCAATGATCGCTCTGAGGGAGTTAGGTTTGACCAACGGCATTTTTTTATTGCGTTGAACTCTCCACACTTCTTTTCTGGCAACCCGTTTCTACGCCGAGGGAGTTAAAGGTTTTGTTTTCATGGATAACATCAAAAATACCTCAACAGTTTTGCATCTTGAGGAATTTGATACCAGAATGACGTTTTGGTACTCACACATCTAGTAGAAGGTGTCATTTCGATTCTAAGCATATTAATATACTGATTCACTGCTGCATGACATAATTCTTTCTGTTATTCAGCATATACTTGTCTTGATGTGGTCAGTAAAGATACCTTTCAGATTATTCAATAAAACAGTTTAAACGTGTAAATATATATTGATGGACTACAGTTGTATTTTGAGGGAGATAAGGATCTTATTTGACTGCTATATTAAATTTCAAATCTAAATTACACTAACCTAAATGTCTGTGAGAGACAATATTTGTAATCTAAAACAATTTTTTTGATAACAAAACTATAATCCTCTCTCGATTTGAGAAATGCATCTTCATTATAACTGAAGTTTTCCATTTCTCCCGCGTCTCCAGTCTCAGCCTGCTCCATTTTCCCCGCCACATTGTTCATAACTCAATGGCTAGGTTGTTGTTGCTATAGCAATATGTGCATCTGACAAGTCCCAGGTTGCTCCTCATTCAAGTAAATGGTTCCCTGTACTTACGCAGCCTCTGCAGCACGTTAGATGAGGAAAGTACAGTAAAGAAAGTAGGATATCAACGTAAAAATGAGCAGAATCTATCACGGGTTGACAAACGAATTTAAAAACAGTTAATGTGTTGGTAGGGGTTTATCAAAGTTTCAGTAAGAGAAATGTAAATCTGCTGTAGCGTTCAGTTGATTTCAAACTGACTGAATATAGCTTTTGTGATTTTGGCCTTCCGATATAAATAATCTGACGGCATTTCACATATTAAGGTCATTAAGGTCAAACCCGACGATTCTCTCCTGAGGCAGCGCTCACCTGTGGAGCAATCACCAAAGACAACCCATAAATGCTTTGTTATGAAGGAGAACCTGATAACAGTGGCAGCTGAGCTCTTATGAAAACACGGCCACTCAGACCGCAGCCCCTGAGCAGCATTTTTGAACCGATGTTGTGTTAAATATTAATCTCACGCACTTTGAGAGCGGCATTCCTGTGAGATCACAGTCGAGGCAACTCGTGGAATGCAACATTAAGCCCTAAAACTGTACAGTACTTCCTGGCTACGAACAGAGGCATGCTGGGAAGTTTTTTTTTTTTTTTTTTTTTTTTTTTACCTTCTGTCTCTCAGCAGGTGGCTCTCCCGTCCTGATCCCTAAATTACTGCTCTTCTATGAGACCCTCTACTAGGGATGGGTTTGACAAATATGATTGCCCTTGTTGTATTCTCCCTTTGGTTTAAGTCAACAAAAGCATCATGACAGCTTGCACTGGCATTTGGACTTTGGCTTTTGAAGACCGTTCAGTTCATGAGGTGAAGGTGTGACTGTATCCCATGCTCAAACAGAAAAAAAAAAAAAAAGCCTAATGATCACATAGTACGTGTTTTGAGCGAGCGTGTGCGGGCAGATTTGTGGTAGTCCTTGAGATTTTTTTTTTTTTTTTTTAATACAAGCCTCACCTGCCAGACCACATCATTAGCTTTTGACCCACATTTCCTTCCATGCCTTTGTGTGCACAAGCGACAGGTCAGTTTCAGTGGAATTACAACTTGACAGCTCAAGGAAATCTTTCTTTTCTGACCAACACGCACACACGCATAGAAACAAGAACAAACAAAAACAAAAGTCACGCCATTTATTAATGTTTGGCAAACATAAAAGTTACCTTCTTTTCGCAAGTAACAACTGTTTATGGTTTTGCTACTTCAAAGCTGCCTGAAAGGGTTTTGATACATGACTCACTCCATTTGTAAAAGCTAAAAAAATAACTTCCAAAGATTGAAAATCCGCCTTTGACAACGTGATAATGTGGGTGGACAAGTCCCTGAATGATGTTCTCCTGATTTTAGTATCTGGCCTATGATGCTGTGTCTTCCAGAAATAAATAAATAAATATGGTATAAATAAATATGTTCCACAAAGAAGTGTAACAAAATCTAACGTAACATAACAAAGCACACAATGAAAGGAACATAATGTAATATGCATGGGATAAAGGACTGTTACATAACTAACGTGACTGCATTCATTTCACTTCAGTTTTATCCTTTGCATTTCAGTGAAAGTCAATGAAATTCAAATTCAATTTATTTCAGTACAAATGCGTTCTCAATCCCTGGAAGGACATTACGTATGACACAGTGTGATCATTGTCACGTGAAGCTTTGTTCTATTATGGTCTGAGATACAGTATTCCTCCCCAATGACATACAGTTACATGACTTCCTATGACGTATAAACTGTGTCCTTGCATTAACATGCGTCCTGTAGTACGTGCGTTCACACCTGACATTAAAATGTGGACCAACATGTGTCTCCAGTGATCGAATATGACTTACTCACTTTTAAACGCCAAAGGCAACAGAGATTGCTCAGAGACGTATTTAGCAAAGGACAATACAAATCGCAGCGCTACAAACCAGGACCAATGCAATACCAGGAAATATCTGACTCAAGCACGGAGACGAAATCAGATGATACAAACCGACCTGAGTGATCAGATCTGAACCCGTCCTGGAATGTGTTCAGACCTGGCATTAGCGCCGGCCACTTTCGACCTGATATCCTGGGATGTGTTTTAATGCCAGGTCTGAACAGGGTCTCTGACATGACAGCTAAATGACCGAGTGTGATGACGAGTGTGAAATAAACATGACATTAATGGCTTTCCATGAGAGGATTTGAGTCCAGAAAATGACGCGGCACTGTAACTTGAGCAAGAAAGAATGTGTTGGAACATAATGAGGCACATTTCATAATGTAATATAACGATCTACCGCACAATATAGCGTGATATCACATGAAATATTGAACGTATCGACATGCTTTGACAATCCATGAGATAATACAGAGAAATACCAATCAGCGATAAGACAAAATGATAATATGCCACTCTATGACATAACAATATGTGATAACATATGAAAGATGAACATCACAAGAAAAAGACAACCACTGGAATAGTGCCATGAAAATATAACATTTCAGCACACAACATGATATGATCTGATATTACATACGATAATGTAACAGAAAAAGAAAAGAAAAGCAAACAATCCCTGACAAGACAGACTGATGACATCACACTCAGACATCGCAACAAAACATTCACTGACATGACATATTGAGCAGCACTATCGCCTCGCAGCAGAAATGTTTACAGCTCAAATCACTCGAGCCTTTCTGCGCGGAGTTTCCTTGTTCGCTCAGCGGCTGTGTGGGTTTTCTCTGGGTGCTCGGGTTTCACGCACAGTCCATGAACATGCATGATAAGTTGACTGGTGATTCTAAATTGCCCGTAGGAGCTGTAGATGAGCACATCCCAGTTGTCACGGGGCGAGAGGCGGGGTAGACCCTGGATGGGTTATATCAGGATATGACCTACCTTAATGATTTGTGACAGGAAAAAATAACAAACAGAAAGGCTAAAGAAGAATAAGTAAAAGTTATATTCACAATACACCCTGCTTGTTGTTCTCTCTAGTGTATGAGTCATAACCATGGATAAATAGCCACAAAAGGTTTAATAAATCTATAAGAAAATATTGTTCAGAAATCTTAAAACACTCCACTCTATGGACCTTATTTACTGGAAATCCTCTATATCCGTGTGACTCATATTTTGTTAATGATCAAATTACATTACTTTATATTGTACATCGATAAACATTTGGGTGAAGTCACTTAAAGGAGCAGTAATTCAGGAAATGAATAAATGAACGCCAAGTCCATACCATTTTTATAAAATGTAGTGATTGTAATGAGTTTTTTTTTTTTTTTTTTGCATTTTTCCACATTTTTTTCTCATTGCTTAATTAAAATGTGCATCAAGTTTCTTGTCATTTCCTCTCACTTGGAGAATTGGGCAGGAGATGACGTGATTCATCATGTTTCTGTGGTAATTAAGAAGTTTGTGATGACACTTGGCAATTGGTCACGGGACAGCCTGGCTATTATATTCATGCGGGAGAATGCTGATAACCAGTGTAATCCCAGCCGAAGACTCGGGGCAAAAGAAGATGCAGGCCTCACAGCAGATTAACGCCATGACGATGTGTTCCGCTGCTGATGAGCGCAGGCTAAGCAGTTCCCTTTATGGCTGCTGGAGATGTTGGGATTCCCGTCACTGAGGGACGCGGGGCCACGGGGTGACATGCGTTGCAGAATTCATACTGTTCCTAATGTTCTCACCGCAGCGAAGAAAGGATGTGAGAAAGAAAAGACAAAGTAATTCGGGTCTCTTTTGTATGAAATCCTCCCAAGAGCTACTCAGTCCATGATTTCATTATCAGTCCGACTTACGCTAATCCTCTCAGAGAGGAGTTGGCCCTTGTTAGATGTCTACACTCGGGTATCAAAAACCCTGGGTGTCAATGGGAGAAACAGGATGGGAGTGTCCAATATCCCGAAAGTTTACATGAGCGTGCGTGTGTCTGTGAGGTTGTATAGCTGTGCATGTTGGCAAATGAGCGCGGAGGTGTCTTAGTGTGTGCGTGGATGTGGGGAATGCTGCATGTTTGAGATCCTCCCTGGGCGCTCTAGATTGTTTTGATTTCCCACTTCATGGAGGACGTGAGAGTAATCCCCTCAGGATTCCCCCTCTAGAGGTCTTTAGCTGCCATAAGCCACCATTCAACAGGCAAAACCCAACATGGGCTCTATACAGCCTGCTGGTATTACTGGATGATTGGGGAGGGGAGAAGGCTTAATCTGCCCTTGTGGCTAACCTGTTGCTGAAAAGAAACCTGCGGGGAAGCCAGCCAGGAGACTGGGTTTGCTGACAAAGTATATTATTCATCTTCTAGCAACGCTGAATGAAATCTGCGAGGGATTTGTAAACTTGGGAATGAATGATAAGTCACTCTATTTGTGTCTAATCAATCACTCTAATAGCTTTTGAGCTGCTTATAAATTCATTAAGCTCTTTGCATAAAGAAATAATATCTAACAAGATGGCAGCTGTGCCGATAATAAATGATTACATTTCCCACAACAAAAGAAACCGTCGGAGAGGAAGGTTTACATGTTTCAATACACTTGCACTAATTTCAACATGAATTCAAAAGAAACACAATGGTATTAAATGTATTTAAATTTACCTGCGCTATGCACACATGGCATCCTTTTACACATCATAGTTCCTGTTATATTTAAGGTTTCCTACTATAATTTATGTTGGCAATGTCAGTAAATGACTTAGAATAAACTCTAATGAAGAAGCTCAATAAGAAAACGCTGAAACGTTTCACCAATCGAAATAAGCTCCAGCCAATCACATTCAGCCAATCAGATTCAGCCAATCACAGTGCGGCTACACCTGAAACTGGTTTTTGCTGACAGCCGGCGGGAGAGATCGTAAGAGCGAGATGACATTTGATAAAAGCAATGGAGAAGTCCTTGAAATGAAATTGAAACTGGTATTATCACTGGTTTTATCATGAGGAAGAGTCTTTTGTGCTCGTAACAAAACCTGCCAGATGACGCTAAGACAAAAAGTGGTAGTTCATGCAAGAAATTCAATCTACGTTTACCTCTGAATAGCAGCAAGATAGCTAAATGTGGCTTGGTGCCTCAAAAAATATTTTTAGTGAATATGAAGCTCATCTACTTGTGTTGTTCCTTAAACAATCCGCTCGTTTTTTTTTTTTGTTTGTTTTTTTGCCTAAATGTTCAATATTTAAAAAGAAACAGGAACAGGAAGAAACAGAAACAGGAGAATATAATACAATAAAAGAAAAAAAATGAAATAAATCTGTCATGGTAAAAAAAAATAATATATTTTTTCCGTTGTACCTGCCATTGTGTGTTGATGCGTTTGCCAAATTCTCCTGCCATTCAAGTAAATCCAGATGATACACTAACTCCTTTTTAAGTGCTTGATCTGAAAGCAAGTATTGTTAAGAATAATAACATGGATGTGGGATGGATAACACTAACAAGGAATTAGGTGACCTGAATGCGATGCAGTAGCATGCCTTCCTTTCCAGCCAAACAATTCATGTCACATTGCACATATTGATGGATTACTGGCTAGTTTAAAGAGCTTAAAATGAGTTCTTCTGCTGTGCTGATCAAGTCGGAGCAGCATGCTTTATAATGCAGCGCTAAGAAGAAAAGGCCTCGTCACACTGGCTCTCTGTTCCTCTTACTCTCAAGGTCTCTCGTCATTTGACTGTCTGAATGGTTTTGTTTGACAGTTGTAGCTGCGCAGCACTGATTGCAGCCAAGCCACTGTGTTGCCATGGTAATGGCACTCAGGTTACCCCTTTTGTACGACGCTTTGTGGCAGTCTATAGCACTTTCATCCGCAATAAACATATTTCTTCAGAGCTGCAGGTTTGAAAATGCATCTTATGTTGATAATATATGGTTTTATTAAAGGGTAATCTCCCTAAACTGCAAAAATACATCCAATCACACTTATCTATAGCTGCTTTTAGCCGTGGACATTCTTTTGGATTACACAGGCTTTAGGAAACACAACTTAATAAGGAAGAGGAATGTCGCAAGTGTTTAAGAATAATTTGAAGGAAAGGCTTATCGAGAAGGAGCATTGTGAGCAATGATAACGTTTTACTAAACCTCTGTGATATGAGTGCATTAGCTGCAAGTTTGATACTGTTTAAATGAGTTGGAAATGCTTCCTGTATTATATATGGTTTTAATGCAATAACAACGAATATCATGCAATATTTAATATTCTTAGATGCCAAAAAACATCAGACAAAGGGGCTTTTAATGGAAGCTGTGTTTCTGGCTAAATAATAATAACATTTTCAGTGATTTGAGTGTTGGTTTAAACACACTAACTGTTCACAAGTGAAAAAGAAAAAAAAAAACCCTGACATTTAAAATCAACAGAATATGCTCACAAAAAGATGTTTTATTCAAGGACATTTTTTTACATGATGGACATGCTGATAATCCAACTCTAAGAGCAATTCAGTCTCTTTAATCTTGTTTATTTCTTATTTTTTAATCAAAAATGTATTGAGTAAAATATTTTCTGAGGAAGTGCGGTTTGTGCTCTGATCGTGACTGCAGGCAACGTTCTTTTGTTTCAGTACATGGTTGTTCTGCACATGTAAATGGAGCGGGGCACATCTAAGGGAAGATGACTGTCTACTGGGTATCTCGTCCTTCCAGTTGCTCTTGTGTTTTTCAACACTGAACCAAGGTTATGATCTTTCACCAACTATAACCAAGGACTCTAAGGGCTTAATCACAAATATTATGTCTCCCAGTTACTGTGGTGCTTTTCCCACATAAAAACTGAACTTTGCAATTGTTTAACCTTCACGACATCTGGTCAATTGAGCACATCAGAAAAGCTGTTTCTCATTCTCTTGAGAAAACTGCTATTGTTCTGATATAATCATGCAGACGATCCTGCACGATTCCCTGCTGTCTTCTTAATTGCATAAGTCATGTTGATCAAAATGTATCACATGTGTATCATACTTGTTTGGCGCTTGCAGAATAGTCCAACCTGTTGTCATGATCTGGCATGAATAGTTTCAATACATTTTTCATGGACCTTTTTGTTTTATTGTTAAAAAAAAAAGCCTGAATTGAATTGTTTTTGGGGTAAAAAAAAAAAAAAAAATCATCAGTTCAACAGACTTTCACTAATGAAAGCTGCTTGATGGGTGTTGATGAATGTTGAGAAAGCAACAATGTCCTCAATCATTCAGACTTGGCTTATCAAGAAATCCCAGTAAGAGCATAATGTGATTGCTGTCCAGTCTCTTGCAATCAATCTCCTATGTAAAACAATGTGTAACTGTATGCTGTAAAGACTGTGCCCACATTTTCAGTCAACATTAACAACACAGCAGATGTAGTAACATCAGAAGAGGAGAAAAGAACCCAAAACCTTACTTTTCACTTTTGGCTCGGCCATATGTTAAGAACAAGTCAAGCCAATAGACAAGAAAAACCGATCTGCAGCCTCTCAGTTAGACTCGACACCCCTTTGTTGCCTACATCTAACTTTGTGGTTTACCTGCCTAAACCTTAATAAATAACAATTAGAAGTAAAGCACAAGAACAATTGTCATATAAAAAAGCTCAAAAAACGACCAGTCCAACTCTGCAGGGGATTATGTACGCATGTTTCAGAAGTATCAGTTCATTGTACATTTCTGAAAATACATGGTGGAGTCTTTCAAACCTTTCACTGGTTCATATCCCTGTACACTGAGAGTTCCTTCAGTGTAATTACAGAGCAACGCAAACAACAACAGTCAAGCATAAATAGCAACTGGGATGTATCTCTAAACACACAGGCTACTGTACTCGTGTAGTTGCTACAGAGAACCAGAAATCATGCTTCAATCAGAGGATACTGATGGTGGCACTGACTGAAATAATCCTGGAAGAATGTGATTTGTGATTTTAATTATGGCCATACCACGGCTAGAAAACACCTTTAGCATATTAGTTTATATGAGCTTGAGCTTATTAGTGGACAGCTGTTAGAGTTTATGTTGAAAATCTGATGAAGTTATTGAAGGCTGATTTAACAATGTGTACAACCATTAAAGAAATATTTCTAATAATAACAGCAACAACAACAACAATACTACTACTACTACTGCTACTACTACTACTACTAATAATAATAATAATAATAATAATGAACTACTGGTTCAGATCAGAGATTAATTTGCATTACCTTGCAGGTATGGTATCACACCAACTTCTTTTTTTTACATGCACAATAACTGGAAATTGTAAAAATAAATACATGAATGCTGAATCACTACATTACATTTTGCGACATCATTAACTGCTGTGAGACTGTGTGGTTGTTTTTCGACGGATAAACTCAGAAACCGTTACTTACTGTTAAAAATGATTCAAGACATGTATTAATAAAACAAATTACGCATTAGTTCTGAATTATTTGTGAATAATCGTTTGCATTCATCAGGCATTGCACAAAGTTACTTTCCTTGATTTTTTTTTCCCCCCCTTGGATAAATCTGGAGCACACGTACCCTCTTGTACCCTCTTAAGGCAAAAAAAGCAACAACAAAAAGCAATGTTATACAAAGACAGTGAATTTATCGTTTGCATTCCAGCCCGTGTGAATATTTACCTCAGGCCTGAGCAGTGCGTCACCTCAACAGACACCACAAATACTCAGTGTGTCATCACTGAGCTCCTTAGAAGTCATCACTGTAGCGCTCAATGATCTTGGATTGGCATTACTGTGTTTGAAGTTGCCTGTGGGATAGAGAAGGCTGAGGCACAATTATCTTGTATGTCCTGAAGAGGTCTGGCATGATGGAGGAAAAGGCTGAGTAAAAGAGATCAGAGAAGGAGGGCACACACAGAAGTACATCTGAGGGCTTTGTAGATCCCAGGTATTACTAACTGTCTGAATTAACAGGATACACATACTTCACTAGACAGTCAACAAGTCACGTCTTAACAGCATTTGGCTTCACCTAAGAGCCAAAATTCTTAAATGAAGCCCCATGAGCTCCGTGCTGTTTCGCAAGCTTAGATGAGGTCTTAAGCCTCAACAGAAGATGAATGCCGAGTGCTAAATTAATTTGAGGCATTTTCTTTTGTGCGCTGACAAAAGCAACCAGGTTGGTGCTGGTTTCCATAGCTGATGACAGATTATTGGGCTGCAGTGTTTGCCCAGGTGTCGGGCCTCCCTCTGCAGACAGCAAAGGGTTTGTCCAGGTTACCGAACCTCACATTGCTGAAGTTGCTCTGCCTTGATTGTACACATCGCTTCATTCAGTGCAGCCATGAAAGAAGCTTTAAAAAATAATTATGACAAAATAACAGTTGTTGAAACATGCCCTGTATTTGTGACATTTCAGGCTGCAAGAAACAGGAAAAGACTTTTTCTAAATGCTTTTCAAAGTGGGGTTTTTAAATGTCCTTTCACAAAAAAAAAACATCTGTGCTTTTAGAGTGTCTTGATCTTACATTTGTTTAATATCCACATTTGTATTTGTGCATGCAGTAATTTTAAGGCTTTTCCCAACAACATCAATCAAGACTGCGTTGTAATTGCCTTGCACTGTGTAATGCTGCAATATGGTGTTTTAATTGCTCAGTACTGTACAAAAAGTCATGCCCTAAGGTCTTTGGCAGATCATTGCAGTGTATAGTGTGGTCAGAAATGTCCTGAAATATAAATATATGGGCATTAACGTGGTTTCATCTGTGCACCACAGAGGCGAGTCCAAATTTTTCAGTCCCATCACTCAGAGATGTCTGCATGTGGCGGACTGGGTGGAGTGATAGCTGCACAGCTGCCAAGTACAATCCCTCCAGATCTGAAAATTCCCATCTCCCCCCATCCATGACATCCCTTACCTTCATCCAACACTTCTCTGACAGAGCGGCCACAGCTAACAGTCCCAACTAAATGCTTTCCAATCACAGGAAAAAAGCTCCTACTTATATAATTTGTACATTTATAGCAGTGTTTACAATCAGCCTATTGCAGGCTTTGAAAGATCTTTGTGCTCTCATGCATCACAGGTGCTCTAAATAGCTTTTTGCCTGCTTTGAGGGAGTGTCATTTGCACTTCTCCCTAAGTCGGTTTCTTCTATGATGTGTTCAACCTTTTGAAAAACACCAACCCTGGACTGGATCATGTGCTCACACGCTCCTCCTGCAAGTTTATATTTGTTCCTCTTTTCACTTTTACGAGTTGATATAAGAAGGAAAAAAAAAAAAAAAAAGAAAACTGCAGAATTACATGACAAACTTGAAAAAGAGCACGAGTTTCTCTACATTGCTACGGCTTACCGGACAAAAGAATGAGGGGATTCGTTTTTCCACAGGGTGAGCAGAGAAGAATCAGAAGCCTCTGCCACTTAATTTGGCGGCTGAGACTTACCCTGCAAAGTTTTGTTTTTCTAAGCCTCCAACATAACAGAGTGTGTCTTGCCGTCAGCACCTTAAGCAAGTAAAAGCGCTTCCTTTATGAACTAAACCCGCCAGATATTTTTGTGAAGCCCAGCGAGAAGAAAAGAGGAGGGTTTGCAGTGAATAACTTTTAAAACACTGTGTACGAAACGAAAAAGGCAGCAGGAGACATGAAAGAGCAGGAGAAATGAATTGAATGTTGTTTTTTTTCCCAACTCTATGAAAAAAAAAAAAAAAAGGCGATGGGATCTGAAGGCTTCTTTTCCAAAAGCCTTAGCCAGGTGATTCATCACAGTGCTCTGTCAAAAGAGCTTTCCACAACATGAGATGAACAATGACACTGTGATTGCAAGGACAGGAGAGCTCTTGATTGAAAGATATCAGCTATATGTTCAGTGAAAAGAGGGGCCCAAATAGAAGAACCAGGCGAAGGAGGAGGGGAAGGAGGAGCGAGCACAGCTCACTGATGGAAATCAAAAACCTTAACCCTTCACCATGGGTGTCAAGAAAGCATTTTAGCGAGGTCTGCGTAACGGGAGCCTCCAGATATAAATTATCCAAAACAATTTAACAGATGCTTAACTGTGAACAGAGGATCTGCCAGGCAGATGGATGGCTAATGTAGCAAAGGAGACCAGTTTTCAGGTCGTGTTCTGCTTTTCTGTGACCGTGAGTCCTCAGCGGTGGAGCGATGCTGAACAGATCGTGGACTTTTGCCAGATCACCCACTCAGCTCAGCAGCGCTCAGTGGAGATACTCCTCTCGCTTTGTAGCTGGCTTGTCATCCAGGGCTCTCACAAATATATGATTGGTTTTTGCATATCGTATGATATTTAAAGCCAACATGGATTTCCAATTCACCACTTCCAAATATGTCAAATAATTAATATCCTGTATTAAATATTAATGAACTTTCAAGTTAAATATAATCCTGTTAAAGCATCTAAATAGAATCTCACTACGTAAAGGTTCACTTCCCTGCACACACGAGGAATTGAACAATGTATAATTTAGTTTAGATATACTTGTACATACGTTTGATGCATTACACTTAGAACCTCCTTGATGTTATATATTCAGGAAAAATATATGCTCCATTTCAATTTCACACCAGCAGCAGGTAAAATAGAAATTGTCAAGGGAACTTGTTTGTTGCGTTTCAGTATAGTTATAGCACACAGAGTCACACTGTGCGCCATTACTGCATGTTCTTCTTCTTCTTTTTTTTATATGATTCTTTACCATGTACTGACACTCTGCCCTTCATTTCTCCTCTAGCGCTAACTGTTACTCATATCCTTTTCATGGTGCACAAAAGTTCAAAATGTCTATAAATCATACATAAAATGTACCAAAAATTGCATGCTATTTATATACAATGTCACAATTACATGTTGCTTTATGTCATGGTCTTGGTTTAAATTACCTGTTTATCTGAGTTCAGTTCAGTTGTTCAGTTGTTGCGCTCTTTGTTGTTTGGACTCCTGTTTTGTGTTTCGGTTCATTTCCTGTTTTATTTTGAAAATGTTTTGCCTGGTGTATGGCTTCCTCTCATCCTCCTATTGTAATTGTCTACACCTGTTTATCAGTGTTTATATAATGACGCTGCACTTACAATATGTACAGTTTGTACTGCATGTGGCGGTCGTTGTTAGTACATAGCATACTACTGTAAAAACAACTAGAAGCTGGTCATGTGACTGCTCTGACCGACTCCTGCTGTGGTGACACAATGCATCATGGACTATATGTCATGGCCTGGGTCGGCCATGGCAGCCCTGTGTGTGTCTGTCTGTCAAGTTGGCGTCTCTCCCTGTCTTTAGTGGTTCCTGTTTTACTTTGAAGGTCTGTCTTGTCTCTATTGTTTTCTGCTTTGCTTCCTTCCCCTCGTTACCTCTGATTCCCTGCACCTGCCTCTCGTTTGTTCCTCTGTGTATTTAAGTCCTGTCATTTTCCCCTGTTCTCTGTGGGTCCATTGTCGTGAGTATACGTTTACAGTCCTGTATGTTTCCCTCTCATCATCCTTAGTGGAATATAGTCAGTTTTGTTTTTGTATTTTTGTATTCTGAACTTTTCGCAGTTTGATCTTTGCATTTTGGATTCTGGACTTTTGTGTTTTGTTATTAAACCCTTTGCCTTTTTGAGATCTCCTGCTCTCTGGTCCTCCTTCATACTCTGCAAACCATGACACTATAGTATGCAAGATTAACTGGTCAGGTGCACACTAGAAATAAGAATATTCAATTATTTGCACTGCATACTATATTCTACATTTTATAAAAAACCAGCACATGCTAGTAGTATGGTATTTAGTTCTTGTTTTTCATTCCTTTCTTGTCAGCTTGTTATAGTTTTTCAGTCCTGCTCCCTGTGTATCTTCCTTAATATTATTAATTTGATTACTGTCTTCTGGTTTTGTTTTTTTTTGTTTTGTTTTTTTTTTTTTTTTTTTTTTAAACCATGCACTTGCAGAACTTTGGTTATTATTAAGGGTTGTTGTTTGATGACAGCTGCCTCTGAGGTCTCCTGCCTACCAGTCAGTTTACCACTGGTGCTACCAGTATGGGAGAATTCTGACAGTGAAATGTTTTATTTTTTTATTGTTTGATAAAGCACATATGCTGGTCAACAGTAGGGAGTGTCTTTTGATGAGTATTTTGTTTTATAATGCTGTCAATGTTTTCAGCTTTGGGGGGACTGAACTGCAGACCTGCCAGCCAGTTTTACAATCAGACTGTCTTTCTGAAATAAGCAAGACCTGCCCTGAACATTTCAGCATCAAAGGTGCCTTCACAGATGTACACCCACACCATCATGGATGCTGCCTTTAGGCAGAATGATACATTCATAATTTCCAGCAAGAATTTCACATTTGTACTTGTCAAGCACAGCGCACAATTTAAGATACCCTTGTACACATTAAACACTCACATCACATGTACCACAATAGCGATAGCCACTTGTGCATACATCATCATGTCGTAACATTAACTGCACCAGAGACCAGAGACCAAGTTGTTCAAAAACCAACAAACAAAAAAACAAAAAAAAAAAAACCCTCATAGATCTGGAAGCAAACACAGTTAAACTGCAAACCTGCACAACTTTGAAAGCCGTCTTCTGTATTCTTTTGTGCCTGCAACACATCTTGAGCCACTTTACAGATGGAGCAGAGATCATCACCCTGCAACCCAGAGATATGACTACGATATACTTACAGCATGAGAATATCTATTCAAAGGTAAGAACAGATGTTTTCCTGACACTCACAGAGCACTTTTGTTGTGTCAACCAAATCTAGACCTCTTTAGTGCCGGAGCCACCCAAGTATGACCGCCCCCTAAACGTAAGCAAGGTCATTTACTTGCATAAACTAGCAGGTGAAAAATCCCAACCCATTATAATTTACATTGGTTATGCAAACATGGCACGATTAAACAGTATCATGTATATCGTCATATGTGTATCGTGAGTGTTTTGTGGTCAGATCGTTTTTCACTGAACCGTCTATGGACTCAGAAAGATAATTGTTAAATATTATGGTTACATAGTGCAATTTGATTTCGAATGGAATCAAATGTGATCAATCAGTATAACATATTATCTAATATCGATTGCGAGCTGCTGAGTCAAATCAAATCAAAATTGTATGGTGGCTTGATTTGTTATATTGACAAACCTCGGATCGCTATCCAGTTAACTTATGTAATATCGTATTGTGATGAAACTTCCGATTTATACCCCTACCAAAAACATTCATATTAGGCACTAAGTTGATTCAAATTTGACCATAAGCGTGAACGTTGTGTGGTTGGGTGTGGCCCCGAGATTGACTGGTAACCCGCCTATCACCCGAAGACAGCTGGGATCATCTACAGCAGACCCACCCTGAATGGGACTGAAGCAGGAATAGATCATGGATCAATACTACATGAAGAGAACATAGAAAAATACTCTTGCATCAGTTCCCCTTGATGTTAGCCTTCTGTCAGCACACTTCATTGCTTTGTAAAATTAAATACGAGGTATATTGCAGCAGGTGAATCCTTTCAATCACAGACTTTCTGATGACTAAAAAACAAGGATGTAACGCAAACAATGCAAATAACTCTACATATATTTTCTGAACCATGTCCCTAGGTGCTACATCTCTCCCCCCCCCCAATGTGATAAAAGTGTAATCACCTTAGACACTATTTACACTTAGGGCTGAGGTCTACCATTACCCTTCCATCAATATCAGCACTTAAAGTTCATAAATCTGTGAGCCAGTCCTCCAGCCTGTAATTTTCGTAGTCCCTAATTCCCGGTGAGAAGGAATAATATTACAGGGTATTCAGCTAAATAGTGATGACACTCACGCGTAATTGTGAGAGACAACCAGAACTCTCACTGCTTACAAAAGCCATAATACATTAACGCCTATGTTATATAAGGAAGTGCATGCGTCATAACAATGCAGTTATGAAATTAGCTCTATGGGAAACCACTGTGTGGATAAGAAACCCCACCTTTATCTATACAATGCTGGCAGCTTCATTAGGAACATCTTCCTGTTTATGCACAAAGCTTGATCCTGCAGACAGTGACTCAGCATTTAGCTTCAATTCTACTAAATGTTAAAACTGGCGAAACGTGTGATTTAGGCAACTTTGAACAAGATATTGTTAATTCCAGGCGCGTCTGCTGCCACAGCCGTCTGATTTTTAAGTGCAATGACTTGACGCGGTCAATTGTGGTTCAATAAACATCCAATTAGTGGCAGGCCTTTGGATTAAACTCATGGATAAGAACTGAAAAGGAAAGAAAAGCCCAGTTGGGCAGTGATGTGCTGAAAGCTGTGTCATGAAACACAGCTCAGACTTTAAGGTAGCAGACATGCTGCAGAGGTAAAGTTTTAGTAGTGCTTTTAGCTGATTGAGCTTTAATTAGGATATATTTGACAATCTCAGTGTCTTCAACCGTGAAGCTTGAACATTGTAGTTATAAATTTTTGCAGCACTCTTCATTTGGTAATTAGCCTTATCTTAAACTAGAAACACTGGACTTATGAGTAATTTATTTAATGTTTTTACAATAATAGATGTTAATGGGCTAAATCTTTTCAAAGTTTCAGATAATGAGGCGAACTACTGTGATTTTTTTGTAGTAGTTTATAATCCCAATATGGTAATCTGTTGTCTGTGTGTGTGTTATGTGTATATATATATATATATATATATATATATATATATATATATATCTATATATATATATATATATATATATATATATATATATATATATATATATGATTAAACAGGAGTTGTATTTATGCCACAGAGTAACCTGTATCAAGCATAATATTTCAAGTTAAAAAAAAGAAAGAAACCTGCTATTTTTGTTAACGTGGATGTTCATTGTGATATTTTTGAGATGCAGTAGGGCACATAATTAGTGGCTGCTGTCCCTCAGCAGGCTTCCAGAAGCTGTCAATCAGAAGAAAGTTGACTTTTAGAAAGCAGGTACCTGGAGAGCCTGGAGCAAGTCTCACCTATTTTAAGACTGCAGCTCAGCTAAATTGATAGTGGCAGGAATTGTTTAGGAACTTGTCCTTGGAAACTATTTGGCAAATAGCAGGCACACTTTAAAGTCACACCAAGGAGTTTTTTTTTTTTTATGTTAACGTATCAGTTTCTTTCCATATGAAGGACTGTATTATTATTTTTAGGATGCATCATCTAGCTCTCACAGTCTCCTCTCTACTATCGGCAAAAACTAACCATAGTAATTCTGGACTCTCATCATGGTCGTCTCTCGTGACTATTGTGTATGGATTCACAGTTAGACATCAACAGTGATGAAACTCGCTTACAGAGCTACAGTTGGAGGTAACTAAGGCAGAGGTGACGAAGAGACAGGAAAGTAATGATGCAAGACAAAACAAGAGTGACTGAGCAAAAGTAAATCTCGGAGTGTGTTTTTCATGTGACTTAACCTTGACGTCTGTAGGGGGACCCTCTGAGCTAAAAACTGCAAACAAGAAACCCGTTTGCATAGGCTCCAGCAGATCCCCGTGACCCTGTATAGGATTAAGCAGGTATAGATAATGGATGGATGGATGGAAACCTGTGTGATGATTGGACGAACCATCAACTGCGTTCTCTCGTGATGAGCAGTCAGACCAGTGAACCACCAGCAGCAGAGCAAGAAGCTAACATAAAACGCTTGCTGATAGCAGATCAGAGAATTAAAAAAAAAAAGCCTTTGTTGTTGTTCTTCGCTTATATTCCAATAGGGGAAAAGAACAAAAAGTTCTCCTGATGTAAGCAATAGTTTAAGCATCTAAGCTTACCCCTTTAGGAGTGGTCATTCTTTCATAACCAGTGGATAGCTTAAAACCTGGCAAGATGGATTTACTTACAAAGGCCCTCAGAAGAATACAACTGCACCTCCTGTTTAATCAATGATAGCGTTGCATACATCACATATGAGCTAAAGATCTTTCCATAGTTGCAGAATAAAGATAAAGAATGGGAAATAACCAAATGATCATATGTTCCTTTTTTACTTTCTTTGCAGGTCTTTATTTTTATGACTTAGGACTGGGTGGAACAAGCTTTTTCAGAGTTAGTTAAGCACATACAGTATATATTACAATGTAAACAGATTCTTGAAATGGAAAGAGGCCAATTTTTTTTTTAGTCAATGGTACCTATAAAACCGAGCTCTGAATTTTGTAGTACATTATAGTACTGTATATGCGTAGTGCAGTTGCAGTAGTTCAATTAAATTCAATTCAATTCACTTTTCCTTGTATGGCGTCCTATATTGAATCCTAAACAAGGATAATGGCAGGTAAAAAACTCCCACAGTGGGAGAAAAAAAAAACCTTTAAGCTAAATAGTGGCAAGGAAAAAAAAATCCACTTTAAGAGGAAGAAACTTTGAGCAGGACCTGGCTCATATGGGGGGACCTTCCTGCCGAAGGTCAGCCTGGTAAAAAAGAAAAAAGAGGGGAGACAGGACAGAGAGAGGAGAGCGCACAAATGACTGAATGAAATGACTACATAAACAGATGCAGGTAGCAGCTCTGAGGTGAGATGGTCAGAGGACTAGGTCGCTGGTCACCACACCAGCCGGCACCCCGAACACCATCTACACACAGGTGGAGGTAAACGCTGGGATGGACAGAGGATGGAACTGCAAATCAGCATGCAAACTCAATACTGTGAATTTCTATTGACTACATTGACAATAACCACTATGAACAATATTGTATTGAATGCACAAGAAAGTACACTGGAAACATTACTGTTAATGTGGAATACAAATACTAGTAGTACTCTACCAGTCGTTTCCTCATTGAAAGCATCAAAAGTTGACATACAGCAGAGCAGAGATCACTGAAGTATAAAAACACATAAAGAAAGACAGCAGAGTCAAGCGCCTGAGAGTTTATATATGCTAGCAAAAATATGTTAACATTGTTACAATTATTTCAATCAAAATGTTGTGCATCAACCTCAGAAAAATGGACCAGCCTCTTGGTGGTGTCATTAAATATCATTAGGAACAATTTATTGGATGTTATAGAGAGTAAATGTACTTTGTAAGGCATGTTAGCATAGAGAAGTAAATATTTGCTGTCCTGGTCACTGCTATCTGGAAATTCATCCTTATCACTTGTGTAACTAAACTACATATGGCCATGCCAAGGAGCCTCATTTCCTTCTCCAGCTCTGGAACAGAAAAGATAAGAGCAGTGGAAACGTGGACCTGCCTGTGTGAAAACTAATTTGTAATTCGACCACTGAAGGGAAGATAAAATGAGACATCAGAGAGCTGTTTTTGAGGTCCTGCACCGGCTAGTCTAATCAACGTTGTATTGACTTCTTTTGCAATATTGTGATTGCCTTAACACTTCAACGGCTGTGAAACTGCAGTGTCTAAAAAGCAATCCAAGAAATGTTATCATCGGCCTACAGATCCTGCTCTCTGTGTCGTCAGGTTTCTATAATAAAAGTAAGGACCTTGAATGCTAAGGAAAAAAAAAAGCATTGACATTTGAGCACAAATCATTTCAAAGTGATATGCAAAAGCATGCTCTGATTCTTTAGACCAGTGTGAAAACAAAGGTTAAACATGTCTATCCATTCAGTGATTTTTTTAATTATTGAAACATGTTTTAGGGAAACTAATGGCACTTTTTTTCCCAGACAGATGTCGATATGGAGGATAGAGAAAATGAATGTTACACTATAAAACTGTCAAACAACTCTTCGGGGGATGTAATTGCTTCTTCCTGCACCCTGGTCTTGTCAATTCCACCCAGAGTGTAGACACATTGAAAGCTTCCTCACCCCCCCCCCCCCCCCCCCCCCCCCCCATCAAAAAAAAAAAAAAAGAAATCCACCAACATACCAAACTCCTCTAGACTATCCTGAGATGCTCGTTTTCCACCCACAGCATCGCACGTGATTGAAAAGCATCTGCTAAATGATAAAAAGCATCATCGTTGCCAAATTAGCACCACATTCAAAAGTTCTGAAAGGCTGCTGAATGTCAACAATAGAGGCTGAGCAGCGAAAAGTTAATTATCCTAGATGTGTGTGCTTGTGCAGACTACACGCACGTTTGCGCTCTCCGCCCAGGTTTAGTGCCAGTGATGTAATATCATATATCTGGAAGGTGTCTGTGGATGAGCATTACATCACTGGCTGGCAGCAAGACGAAGATGCTGAGGCTGAGGCTCCACTGGCAAGAGAGACTGACGCTGAAATGGAGCTAGAGAGTCTGTCAGGAAATGCAGCCACGGTTTCCAAAGCTTTAACTGGCCAAGAGGATATTAGACTGATGTGTTCAGAAGGATTGTGGAAGAATATTTTGCTTTTAAGTATATTATGTCTGTCATCTATTATTTTTGCATTACACTGTCCAAAAATGATAGAGCCAGTGTTACATATTTTGTTGACTGTTTAAAACTCACACAGATAATTTTATTTGGATGAATTTTATTGTGTGTGATTGGCATTACACTTCAGTTGTGTAATTATATAATGTGTTCTTAGAATAATCAGTTAAATTAGTCACAACTAGTGAAATTCATGCATATGCCCGATCACACTGGAAAGTAATTGTATAACAAAAGTGATCCACTTTTTGCACAATGCATATGGATTTATTATTTGATGGTATCAGGGTGTTACCATGAGCTTTCGATGTAGAGTGGCGTTGCGTCGATAAAATTGATTAACAACCTCCTTAAAGCAATATTTTACTGTACCCTGCCTCCCACCCAACGACGTGTGGAAAATGATCAGTGACTAAATGAAATGCAAACAACCTGAACAGTGACATGCATTTCTTCCTCCCTGCAGCATTCGTGTTTCTGCTTTCTGACGTATCGCATGAGTACAACATTACTGCGTCACATGGCATTTGTCTTTTTTTTTTTTTTTTTTTTTTTTTTGCAGTTGTGCCAATTGAGATCATAAAGGTTTTGAAGAGACTGTTTCTGTCGAGTCAGTGGAGAAGAAACTTCTTTTCATGATGATAACTGTAACAAGTGCCTCCGTCGTAATACAAGATTAACAGTTATTTTCTTGATTTAACTCACTGTCATATAAGCCATTTGAGGCATTTTCACGTTGAGCATTATTTGCACATTCTGGGATAAACAGTATCTCAAACTGTTGATAGCCTTCAGACACTTTGAGCCATCCTTCACTTTGATTACTGAGAGTGTCGCAGACTGACGTTTATGACTGACAATTAATCTCGTGTTGTGATTTACAGATATATTACAGCAGCAGGTAAGCTGTACTTAATGCTATTGTTTTCTTACTTGACAGCTTATACAGCCAGGGGCAAGTAACTCTAATGAATTGACACTTACTGTCGCCCTGTCTGCTTTTATCCCCTGTAAAATGTATTACTTTTCGGTAAAGTGCTTGCTGCAGAGCTCTGTCTTTGATCAGCACTGATGGAAAGACACTGGCTGGGCTGAGAACGACAGGACTTCACATGGCTCATAACTTCATTTACTTGAGTTACTGCCACAGTAAAAAAAAAGTCCTCTGATCAGCAGTATTGCCTAATTGAGCCATAGACTGTGATGCTCACCCTCCCTGATCAATATTAAATTTGTAAACTGCAGAAAAGGCCAAATGTTTGCGTTTTACTCAAGATCGTTTGGTGTTCGCTGTCATATCTGTGATGTAATTGCCAACTAAATTATACATTCCTTAATGATAGATAATTTAATTTGGGCTGGATTCTCATGCCGATGCAGACCTGACTCATCCTTTGAAAACAGACGTTTATACAAATCAACATATTGTCCGCGTTAGATCATGGAGATGAGCTGAATGCTCATGCTGCCTTCACTGTTCATCCACTGCATGCTGTAAACTGTATTAGTTTAGTCCCCATCAATGCTGTTTTTATTCAAATTGCGGAAAGGGTTGAAGTAAACAAAAAAAAAAACACATTACAAAGAAGGCATTTTTTTCTTTAAGCTTGTGTGGCATCAATCAGGAGAGATTCCATCTTGTCATGTCTTTGTGTCTACAATATAGATTAATCAATGCCCTAATTAGTACCAACAGGCAGCTTGTTTTTATTGCTAGCTTGCAACAAATTGATGTTTGGTCATTTATCAATGCACAGGGTGCCCCTAAAGTTTCCCTCCCTCGATAATCTCTTTTTGCAATGTAAATGATCAAGGTGCTCGCATGAACTTGAAGAGTCTTCAGCGCTGATTATGCAGCCTTTGTAGGGTGTGCAATCATGGAAATGTGGAAAATGTGGAAAACCGTAGCCAGCTGAGTGAGCCCCAAGTGCTGGTATTAACTGTCACGGTTCTGTGTTGACGTCACCCAACGACCAATGAGTTTGGCATGAACAAAGCATTGCAAGGCTCGTGCTGTTTGAACAACGTTTCCTTACTGTTGGTACAATCGGTGCTTTAGATACCACCGAGGAGGGACGAATGGTAATATTTAGATGTAAAGCTACTCGCTTGTGCATCTGAAAGTGATGGCACAGAGGTCCCTGTGCTTTCAAAAATGGCTTTAAAAATGACTCGCCATGGAGGTAAGTGATGAGTTTCTAGACGTTTCTTAGGTGTGGGGACCCCCACCACTGGCAGCTCCTATTCATGAAATTACTAGAAAAGCCTGATTAACCAGACTGGCTGAAGCTGATATGACCCAGAGAAATGATTTGTTTTGTTTCATCTCCATATTTCAGCTTAATGAGCACTTGATCCTCTAATATTCGTATTACAGAAATCTTATCTTGTCTTTATGCCACCTTCCTATGTCCCTATACAACCTAGCTCAGTGTTTCAAAACAGTTTAACATGCATAATGAAACCTTTATCTATGTATTTATTTATTGCCACATTTCAAAAGTTGCATCAAATGTTCTTGTCAGTTACATGGAAAAAAAAAAAACTTACAAGATGTTCATCACTGGCATCTAGGAGTCATTTGCATGTACGCATCTTAATTCCCAAGGAAAAAGAACTTGCAGCTCTTCCACACATGAAAACGGTTTGATATTAGAAGAAACTGCGTTCTGAGGACCTCGAAGTTTTCCTCTCTGCCTCTGAAATGTCAGGCAATTCATCAAAATAATGAGAAATCACAACTGGCCCACTGGATGTGTGTGGGAGGAAGACGGGAGAAAAATGGTATGTGGACTGCATTTAGTGCTTTTTTTTTTTTTTTTTTTTTCAAACCGCAACACAAAAACATCACCTTACGACTGCAAGCACACACTGTGAAAGCACGCTTTCAGCGAGTGGACCGAAAGAACTTGGGATTCTGCAGTATGCCTTGATCCACTGTCGGCATCTCAGACACACTAACGGTCTGAACTGACAAAATTACACACGTTTTACACACAAACACGTAGAGCTGCAGACTCTACAGAACAAAAACTGCTTTGTGAATCATTATTTCTGCTGTTAATAATCTGGAATATGCCATGCTCTCTGGAAATGCAGAGCGAGCAATGGGTTCAACAAAGACATTTCTGAATTATGACTAGAGCAAAAATGGTTTTAGAACTTGGCTCAAATAAGTTTGCATCAATGACCTCATTATGCAATTTAAGTAATCACTGCTACTGACTCCCACACACATTTAGAATAATGCAGTTGGGCGTCTCATATTGAAAAGTATTGATTTTTCATTTTCAGTGTTTGGTAACTTTCCGTCATAGCGTTTGACAGACTGTGGATGAAAATGGCCATGCCCCGAGTTAATTACCCGCATTGGAAACACATCCTGTGTTCAAAGGTTGCAGCAGAGAACATAAAAATTCATCCATGATCATTTATGTAAAACTTCACGGTGGCCCTTCATCTTCAACAACAGCCAGCTCTACTTAGCAAGCCACAAGAAAGTGTGGCTGACAGTTGGCAGGAACTCGCCTGTAATTCTTACTGATACCTGTGCATTAAACTTCTCTTCCCTTGTGGAAGAACACATCAAAAGCAGATTAAAAACTAAAACTAAAAACAAGGAGAGTCGACAGATGATAAAGCTGTTGCTGGAAATTTGAAACAAATATGAGCCTTGAAAATTACCTTTTTTTTCCCCCCCTTAAACTGTGATGATGCCATGAATGAAGCAAAGTGAATGACTATATACATTCACATGAAAGCTAAAGTACACCCACTTTAAATGATAAGCTTTTATATAATCAAGATGAGATTAAAAACAAAAACAAAAACAAAAACAGCTGGTGCCTACCAGGTTGTAAACGTAGGTAAAGTAAAACCCAGATGAAAAATAAAACATGACATCATGTTTTCAATTATTGTGGAAAAACTAAATCAAGCAGTGGCTTAACAGAAACACATTTAGCAACAACATCTTGAGGCACACGCCTTCAGTATGACTTCATCAGTTTATTTCATTTGTTGTGGAGGGATTTTTGCTCAATATTCGTGACAACATTGCTTCATTTCACTGAAATTAGTGGACATTTATTCATTCATTCGTTCGCATTTTCGTGCAGCATTTCAACCAGACTGATGTCTGGACATTTGATTGGCAACACCTCAATTTCCTTCTTTCCTTCTCTTTTTTTCTCATTTATTCTGTTCTAGATTTGCACTGACTCTTCAGTTCCTTATCAAACAGATGTTTCCATGGTGACTGCAAAGCACCCAGGTCCTTTAGGTGCAAAATAAAGCCAAACCAACCCCTCTCCACCACCGTGCTTGGCGATTGGCATCAAGGATTTGTGCTGATATGCTGTGTTATGTTTTTGTGCTGTGCATTTTGACCAAACATCTTGAGACCATTGTAGTTTCATTTATCCAAAATACATTGTTCCATACTCTTTGGGAATGTCGCTTCACAGAATTAAGGATCATTGCTGATGTCTTTCCTTCTTTGGCATTGTGTTAGCACACACCTGTTTTCCACTTTCTTTCTTTCTGTAGAACTCAAAACCCTCTCCAGACTGATAGTAAGCAACAATGATTTCTCTGTTTATGTATGCACCTTCAGTGCCACCTGATCGTGATTGTGACAAGCCATCCAAAATGGGCTGCAGAGATGATGTAATCCTGATGTGCAGTGATTGTCACCGTAGCCAAGAGATCACAGGAAGGGGGTCAACAAACATGTTTGTGTGGCGGGGTAAACTGATCACTGTGTGGATGTCATATTGTTATCTCTCTCTGGAGCCACAGAAAGGGTTATTGTTGTTTTGTGAATATATGAATACAAATGAATGGATTTCTTCAGTTTGCCTACGACCTTGAATGCATCAATACAGACCAAAAACATGCACGGTCCTGCATCTGAGCTCAAACATAAAGGAATTACGAAGGGCACAATTTAAAATGCCACAGCGATACCCCTAGACATCATTCAACCACAGAGCCATAATTAATACTTCTTTCCTCTGCAGTTGCCTTCATAAGGCACAGATGCAAGGAAGATGACCTGAGATTGAGAAACCACATGTGAGGAGGCAGCATGGAAGCAAGGTATCATGTTTACTTTTATAAATATGGCAATCCCCCTCAATCACCCCCCTCCCTCCCTATAGCCGCTCTCTACCTAGCAATTAAATCCAGTTAGAGATTACTCTCAGCTGCATCCCTGTCTTCACAGGAGTCTCAGCCTCCAGCCCGGACTGATAATAACTATGGTCGACACTGTTTCAGCCATTCATTTGATAAAGTGCTTTTCACCTTGCAGCTTTCATTATCCACAGACCAGACTGTGTGTGAATGTGCATGTGTAAGTTTATTTGCTTGGCTGCAAGCGAGCTGATTAAACAAGTGTCATGTCATTATTCCATAATCAATTTTTCAATTATGATTAAGCCACTATAATGCTGTAATTGAAGGTGAACTTCGATCTATACTGGAGCAACGAGGTGATTAGACAGTGCTGGAAACGATCCAGAGAAGAGTGGGGAAAAAAACAGCGAGAGGCTTCTTTTTTTTTTTTTTTTTTTCTGAGTAAGATCGATCCTGTTGACGGAAATGGCCTCGGTTCATAACAGACCATGTCTGCTAGCAACAGCTTAGCTGGTCCACTGAAGTGTCTGTCTACACATCTTTTGGGAGGTTCTTTAAAGAGGTTGAGTAAAGAAGTCTCTCAGAGAAGGAGATGTTTATTGTGATGACCCACCTTGACACTGCGAGGCTGCTTTCATGGCTCAGAACAAGGAAAAAAAAAAAAGAAAAAAAGCTACTCCAAGGCTAGACTTTCAGACAACCTACAAAGACTTATACAAACACAGAAACGAGCTGATTTAATTTACACTGGTTTCAAACTACTTTTATTTTAAAAAAATAAAAAACCTTGTAAGAGGTCAGATCCAAGTAAGGCCTAAAAAAAAGTCATAATATAAATAATTATATGAGACTCAACATTATAAAGAAACCCTGTGAGGTTTTAGACTATTACTGATGCTACAGATGAACAAGTCTAACTCATGTATGTCGTTCATCTGCAGGTAAGATAGCTAACGGCTAACTAGCTTTACTAATACATAGCTTGCAAACGTGGATTTTAAATAACAGGATTGTAATGCAGATTAATAAAATAATTTCAAGGAGACATACATTTACATTTGTGAAAGTGGCACAAAGGAACATTTTGTAATTTTTCGTATCGAGGGTCCCCCTGCAGGTGCAGAGGTTCGGGTTTAGTGATGGTCTCTTGCTTGATCACACGCTTGTTTTCTCTTCCATCATCATTACTTTCATAATTCTTAGCTTGTCTCTCTTATTCGAATTACTGTTCAAAGAATTGGGGGCTGAAGATGCATCCAGTGGAGACTTGTGTAGACTTGAGACAGCAAAGTATCCCAGAATGCTTTTCGCAGAAGAAGGAAGAGAGGAAGGGAGGAAGGTAGTGGACAAAGCTTGCTTTTGTTACAACTTTGAAATTTTACTGTTAACATGAGCACATAAGTCTTTTCACTATTCAGCGTATTCAGATGTGATAAACAAAGTTGGTGTTTGAACATAATTCACTGACATTAATCCCCCCTTGTCTTGTTAAGCAATTAACATTTAGTTGAACAAAACTGTGCATCATGATATGAATCCTTGGCTTGTATGCGCACAATTATGGGAAAATTTTGAATTGGATCAGCCTGATCAAACTCTACAGTTGGACTTTAGTGACAGCAGTGATGTATGAAATTAAGTTGCCATGTAAGCTTTTTAGGAAAGACTTTAAGCTTTCCAGCTAGTGTTTGAGTTTGATGAACGATAAAGGTTCTATTCACTTGCTGCTTCTCATACTATCATTTCAGTGATGCACTTCTGCGGCTCCGCGCTTCACTTTTTTATGGGTCTCTTACGTGAATCTTAATACTGACTAATTTCATGATTTTTTTTTTCCCCTAAGAAATATCATACTATTACATGAGGTGGATATAATATAATAATAATAAAATTGTTTAACATCATTATATTACCTAATGATGCTGGGAATGAGGCACAAAACAGTTAAAGGTTTTTTTTTTTTTTTAATTTAGACTCCTGCACACAAATCACTGAATTACTGAGATGTGTATTCGCACGGGGTCAAAATTATCCCATGACCTCTGTGTTGGCTGAAATAGGGCAGGTCATCTGCGGTGGAATTTTTACTTTAAAAATCACAGATATGGCGCATTTGCACTGGATTGATATCCCAGACACCATCCGCGATGGTTTCATGTTATCGCCGGTCCTCAGGTAATACTAGTCCAGTGCAAACAGGGCATTAGCGATAGCTTATCGGAATATTTACTATGATGTTTGTGGGCCTGCTAGCCGAGCTGTGAAGACATCAACTGCTGCTATTCCAGCAGCAGATACACACAGCGTTTTTCTTCCGGGTCAAACTAACAAATACCTTTTTCAGATTTAGCATACTTGATAGTAGTTAGATACTTGAGAAATTGTCTCACTCACCTCTACCATAATGTCCACTGCAGCTCTGTGAACTATCTCCATCACTATTGATGTTCGACACGGTGCTGCAAAGCCATTCTCTTTTCAGTTTATGTGGAGTTTTGGGACAGCAGACCGCAAAAGCTAGATGATGCATCTTTAAAATAATCAAATATTCTTTCAAGTGTAATTGAAAGTGATATAACATAAAGAAATAAACCCAACTCCTTGATGTTGCTTTAAGCATCAAGGTTATGTGCAGTGCTTTTTGGAGAGAATTCACCTTTTGCATCACAGGTGCTTTAACTGAAAAACCTGTCAAGCATTGCTAAGAATGGTGGCATGAGTCCGCAAATAATTGCTAGTCAGGTGAGGAGTTAACGTATAATATGCATTGGGAATTTTAATCTTGACTCATAATAAGCCTTTGACCTTCTTGCGTCTGTAGGCTATAATTAGAAATTCTGACTGGGCCACATTGACTGAATGCTGTGTCTTAGGAGAAGTAAAACCTTGTGTGACTGCGGTCAGCAGACCTTCTAAATCATGCGGTGGCATGAGAAACGTTTAATCTAACAAATTGGTTTCTGTTTCTTCTCTTTTTTTCATTCTTTCATGCTTTTGGTATTCTGAATATGGAGGTGATGTCATTGTCTCATCCTTTTAAAAGTGACTGCGCACCATATATTGTGAGGGAGAGGCAGAGAATCAGGACCTAATGGTCTCTCCTCCTTCAGCTAAATCTAATTTTGCCCTTATCTTCTCCAAGTTTAACTGCCCTGTTCAGCTGGGTGGACTTTAACTGTTGACTTGCCTGTGTGTTCTCACATATGGGAAGTTATACATCAAACTGAGCTGCTGCAATTCTTGTTCAAGGTATCAAACAGTCTGAACCTCTTCAAACGGCAGCAATTGAAGTCTGCTTGTATCAGCATTAATAAAGATGAATTTCCTCATCTTCTTTGGACTTCTGTATCTGTCGGGCTGCACTAAATTTAGCGGCTGGCGTTTATTTACCTTATGTCCTTGCTGGTGTGTCCTTGCTAAATGAAGGCGAACAAGACTGTCATCATCCAGAGGACAGGACTGCCCAGTCCCTCAGGAGTTGATGGATAATGCGGGGATGTGTGTGTGCGCATGAATAGAAGCAAGAATCCAAGTGTGTAAACCTTCTGTAGTACAGAGTTTGCAGTAATCCACTCAGATCTTACAGTACAGGAAACTGGAAGCACAATCAGCCACCACAAGAGGCCTGTGTTCCTCCAGTTATACAGGTATTTGAGTTTGCAGCCTCTGAAGGTATTTAGGCTTCCATGTAGCATCGTGGTATTTGCACCTTTGCTGTTTCAGCGTGTTAGTGTTGAGCACTACACAGTCCTATGGATCAGTGCTTCTGTATGGATCCCCTGGAGCAGCCTCTTGTTCCTTTAACATTCCAGGTACATCCACACCAGCTCCTTCCTGTCGCTCCCCTTGTGTGGTGCTGATTGACAAGCGTCCGCTTCTCTCAGGCGCATAATCAATCTGCTAATTGGTGTCGGAGGGTCGGTTGCTGTTGAAGCGTCCCCTGCTCTTTCTTTGGCTAATTTATCTTTGTCACCGCCAGACTCACAAGGTACATTAGTTGGAAAAGTTCAGCCTCTGCAGAGCCTCATCTCCCTTTCGCTCTCACACACAGTATGCGTCTGTGCTTTGTTCATTTTTTTCTTCTTTTTTTTTTTTTTTTTTTAACTGCAATACATCACACAAAAGAGTAAATGTTAGCCTTGCACAGTTTCCATTGGTAACCATGGCTCAGTAGGTAGAAAAAGGGGAGCAGGTCAGCCTCTCTGTGCTGCATAATTTGAGGAAACAAGGTGCTTTATCGCAGTTCTCTACAGCAAATACTTAAATCACAGAAGCAGAAAGACCTATAATTACACAAAAAGGCCATTAAAGCTGTTGATTAGGACAAAAACATGGCTTAATAAGGAAATATTCTAAGAGAGCCGAGTGTATACGTGGAAAACGAAGAGAATCAAACGCGTGTGACTGCAAACAGAAGCACACCAGTAGCAAGTAGCTGACTGAGCCCTTGATACAGCACTTCACATCTGATTGATTCCCAGGTCGTACCCCGTACCCAGGGCGCCAATCAAGTCACCTACTACCGATGATCGTTCCGACAGCAGCAGCCACGTCTGTGGTCTCACCGAGCGCTAAAGGGTTGAATGCTGCTTTATCTGATTTACCCACAAATGAGATAAAAGTCATGAGGATTATATCTGTAGAAGTTTATCGGTTTAAAGCATGTGCAGGGTGATGGTGGGGATGTGAAAGAATATTCATTTGCCTGTTCCCAGTCTTGTGGATTAGGCCCCCAGTGCCCCCTGTTGGCCCCCAAATCATCTGTTGATCCTCTCACTCACTGATCCTCTGCATTTTTGAAGAGAAACAGGACTCTGAGAAACTGTGAATTAACTGGAGGGGGGGGGGGGGGGGGGGGTCATTTATTTAATGTCCAACACAAACCTTTATATGAAATTAAAGTGTACAGCTTTTATGTATTCTTTTATTTCTTTCTTTTGCTCTGTTCTTGGTGTCTCCCATCCTTGCTTCCTCTTTTTATCCTCCGTTTTATTCTGATATGGTGATATAAAGGAGCAGAGGTGATGAATGCTGTTCTGATGGGGGTCAAAAAATATTACAAGCAGTGAGGGAGCAGTTCATATTCTCTCTTCTGGAAGCCTCATTGCTCTTAATACGACAGGACCAGCAGCAGCTCACGAATCACACCCTCATTTCAGGCCGTTCACTTTCTCCTTTTCTCACTTTTATTTATGTTTTTTTTTCTTTTTTTTCTCCTATGCACTCAAGGCTCTTTAAAAGCATAGGCGCTACAGCCGCCACCTCAGTAAAGGTCTGTTAACAACCACCTTTTACAGCAACGCTGGGACTAACAGGAGACGGTTTTATGCAAACTTCTTTGGAGATTGATCCTCCTCCATTACCTCCACTTTTATTCACTTGCTGCTTTTATATTAGTCCCTTAAATATCTTTTCAACGCATAATAAGGCTCTTAACATAGTTTAGGGATCAGAACAGAGCTGAACATTATTATTATTATTCAAGGCTGTCATGTGAAAGCTTTAGAACTCCATTTCTGTGATTATTTGGGTTTTAATTTTTCTTTTTTTTTTCTTTTACTTTCATTACCTTTATGACCCTGCCTATTTACATAACTTTCCAGCGGCATATTAGATAAAGCAGCTTTCAGGCATTAAGTCTAAAGAATGATTTCCTCATTTTCCCAGAATTTTCCTGGAATTTTCTAAATGCGAGACTCAGGGAGCAAATTCTCCACGCAGAACACGCTTATTTCTTCTAAGTCTGTGAATACACTTGCAAAGTTATTGACATGAAAAAAATAACTTGATTTATTTATTTAATGATTTATAGTTTTTACAGCCGAAGCTGGAGGTTCAAAGTGCAATCAGTTGCATTTGGAAGACTGATAATAAACCGTTAAAGTTTAGTCGAATCAGAATCCAGAAGGAGGTAAGTGTAAGTGATAGGACGTTAGGATGGGGACAAAGCTCCAACATGAGGCAGCTCTGATCAGACTATCTGCAGCTCTGTTTCCTATATTGGCCTGCTCGTCGCTCTGCGTATTGTTTCAACTCTAACCCAGACACATAGCCAGACAAACACACTGATAGGGAGACGAGCAATGGACACGCCTTTGGACAAATCTGTGTTTCTGCAGGTCTTGTTGCTGTTTTCAGGATGGACATGCCTAAAAACTGTGATTAGATTTTTTTTTTAACATCTATTTAAGCCTCACTGGCTCGCTGTTTGAACACCGACGCTTCCTTCTTTCTCCTGTAGAAAATGCGCTCATGTTAGTAAATTCAACACATTTTTCAGCGCTGAGGTCCAGTCTGGTTGGCAGCGTACTTGACAAAGTAGCAAGCAGGTGAGTTTTTGCACACTGCCTTGTCAGTTTTCAGGGAGCTACGTAAGCAGAGGATGTGGTGAAAGTCTCACAGCGGTCCAGACCATCCAAAGAAGTCCAGCAGTGTAGGCTGGCCTCTAATAGTTTGGTGAGATTATATAGAAGAGTGCATGATATGAATAAAACCATTTGGAAAGAGGCAAAACTCCTGACCGTAATGTGGAATTTTCTTATGCGAAGTGAGGTGAGGTGTGGTTATTTGAGAAACAAAAGAGGATCTCAGGTGGGAAAACACCTTTCCTGCAAGAACAAAGCATAAACATCAATTTGAGGAGCCCCAAACAATAATCAATTTCTGCTACTATTAAATAATAAAAGCCCTGAGTGAGATAATCTCTGTGAGATTGACTGCACTGCAAAATGCAGCCACCATCTCCAGCGCGAGCTCGTCCATTTCCTGTGCTTTTGATCTGCAGGGAGAACACATCTTCTCAAAGCTGAAAGATAATGTACGATTTGAGAGTATGTTCAAATGTACACGGCACTAAAACAGTCTTCAGTTCACTCCTCAAACACCTGCGCTGTCTGTTCTGTGATCCCCTCACCTGTGATCTAAGCCTTTTATAAACCTCTCCAACCTGCAGCAGCGCAGTGGAAAAGAACATTCACCCCGTAAACTCCTCCCTCTGCGCCTGACGGGGCAGCCGTTCTCCAAAGCAGTAAAGATAAAGGATGAGGAGTTTCCCACCTGCAGACAGGAAGTGGGTTTAAGTTCACTTAAAACTGGAGCAGACAAACATAAATACTTCTTAGACCTTATCCTGCTCAATTTAGAGCAGACACCCAAAATCCAGAGCAACAGTTGGGACTACCAGTAAGGTCTGACCTTCTGCAACAACACAAAGAAATATGTTGTTTAGAACCTGTTCAGACATGCCCCTGCAACCCCTTCTTCTCTATACATCTCAGCTAATGTAATACTTCAGTTCCTCGTTCGTGCTTTTGAAATGTATTTAGTGCTTGGGGGTTTTATTTGCGGTGGTAGGACAGGATTAGCCCCGGCTTACCGTGCTGTGCGCAGACGCAACAAGGAGAGGCAGCCTTTAGACTTTGTGAACTTTGGTAGAGTGTGAAAGAATGCGCCTGACCTTATTTTGTGAATCAGCAAATGCGGTGAAAGACGTTACACTTATGTGCAATTTCAGTTTGTCGTGCTCGTGTTGAAAGCTCGCAGGCTTGAACTTAAAGGAAGCACCAGTCGGTTATGTTTTCTGATAACAGCTGGGTTGAAAAGGTTTGCGTTGGCGACAGAATCATCACTCAGTTATTTTTAACAATAATTTTTAACACTGCAGCGTCTTTCTTATAATTACTTTGCTTTTTCACTATATTTATTCATATCAATCAGACGTATTATCAAAGTAATACTTGAGAGCATATTTGCGGATGTGTGACAGCCAAATAAAAAAAAAAACTCCAGTACAGCCCCATTCAGTGAGTGCTTCATGGACTCTGTGGCATCGCAGAACTAGATCAAAGTAGAATTATCCTACTTTATCTCCACCCAGCCTCACACCACACTGCACTTGCTCAATAGTCATCGAATCTCTTTTAGAAGTAGCCCCCAGTGGTCGGTTGAGGAACTGCAGCTTTCCTGACCTCTCCATTGAACTCAACCAGGAAGACCAAGTGTTGCCTCTTGGGGAGCACAGAGCTGTAACAGCGATGTTGTTGAATCAGAAAGTGGCACATGGTGTGGAAGAGAGAGGTGGGTGGGGTCAGGTGGCAAACTCCAGCCCTGAAAACCAGCTGCTAGGAAATCAGGTGTTAAGAGGGATGTACGACAATTGTATCCCTGAGGTAACTTGAACAAATCATCAGCCCTGGAAATTGTGTCGACTTTGAGGAAATATGTTTCCTTCAACGGTCCTGATATTTAGAATTGGAGTGATAAGCACTTGTGAGACTGGACATGCAGTCCTGTGAGGCCAGAACCTTTCACCACCAACTACGCCATCAAAGAAAATCAAAAGCAACTTACTCAGAATTCAGTTCAGCAAGACTCGTCGTCGTGTCAAAATGAATGAAAAGACAAAAAGCTGAATCCTCAAGCACATGTGTGTGAATGCACTTCTATTATTAAGATAATAAAGACAGTTTTCATAACTATATTCATTTACACTAAAGGACTACTTTGACCATGGTATTGTCCTTGCACTATATTCACTAATATATTTGTCTCAGTTGAAGCCTCGAGCTTGTTTTCCATGCAAGCCCACATCTTTTACAGATAATGGAAGGCAGCAACACCCATGACACGTTTCCAGTGAGCCAGGAGACGCTAGCAGGGATAAGGATGGTCCAGTCTCATCCAAAAAGTCCAGTTAATGTTTGGACATGTTAGATTTGCTCCCGTCCTATCACCATCCCCACAGTTCCAGTGACGAAAGGTCCATCAAGCAGGACTATGCTGGGTTTGCTGTTATTATGGAACAATATGCTACCTAAATGTTTGGTGTTACAGTCTTGCTTTAGTGGGATTTTTTTTTTTTTCTCGTTCCAGTGCCTCTCCATGACTGGGACTGGGATGCCCCAGACGACAGGTACGAAGATTGATAGATCTATGAGAGCCGCTTTTAAACTGTCAGAAAAAAAGAAAAAAAGGATTACATACCTTGCAGATGGTACGAGGGATCACTCCAAACAACGCAGCAACTTGGTTTTGTGGAGCGCCAGCTTGAAGTTGCCCTTTCACATGGACCCGATCCAGATCAGTCAAACGTGGCATCAACGGACCACCGTAGCAGGGCTCGTGCTCACAGGTGGGGTTACCAGGAGCACAAAACAACAGTCAATGGAAACAGCAAAGAAAAAAAAAAAAAAAAAGCTCTTTGGCATCGGCCGAGGAGATTTATCAAATCTTTCATGGGTGCAACCCCACATACTCACCTCTGCTGCTCAACCCACAGATGCAAGTTCCTTACAAATATGGCACCATTTAAAAGAGAAATAATCAGGCTTTTCAGCAGTCTAGGATTTATTACCAAGAAGCCTAATTACAACAAAGAAGTAATCTACCAAACACAAATTCCTTTACTTTTTGAGCTTAGTTTATATAAACTAAAAAGAAACAAAAATTTAATAATACGTAACAGTTCACAAATAAATATACTTAATCGATAAAGAAAATCATAATTGGTGCAAAGATAACAACAAAAGCTGAGCTAACAAAGCAGAAATCGTGAATGATAAGACTTATTTCCAGACATGGCGTTAGTGTGTTTATATAAATGGACGAGCGCTTCTTGTGCTTCTGAGAGAAAAAGGAGCAATTAAAAGGAAGAATAATCCACCAATGCAGATCAAAGATATTAGCAGTGAGTGAGGAAGGAAAGTGATGCCACTGTGTATAGCTCAGAGAAGGCTTCCACCTGAAAGTGTGAGAATTTAAACTTTGAAAAAGTGGAGTAGGATAAGACCTGTCGTTAACGTAACAAGTGGCATCCCGCCCAGTGCCTATAAATCCCCCTCATGTAGGGGATTTCCTACAATTCTGAAAAATGAATTTCATCTCCTGTTCCAAATCTGGATTTTACTCTTTGTAAAACTTGTTCAACTAAACACTGATTAGAGCTGATCTTACAATGAATCAATGTTTGTTGGTGTGCTCTTTGTAGCCTGTATATCTGCCGGCCATGCGTCTGTCTGCTCGCTTTATGTTATTGTCCGTCAGTTAAATATATCTGCTCCTCATCATAAATCAAAGGAGTTTCTTTTAAGGCCAATTTGTGTCCCGCTCCTTTTAATGGACACAAACAGAAGCCTCTGCCATATAGGACAATTAACCCCGAACCCACACGGCCACGCCGGCTAAACAAATCATAAAAATTGGTATGAGGGCCCAGCTTTTTATGAAGCTGCCATAAAGGGATTTGGTCCTTTCATGATACCTTTCTCAAAGAGTCCCTGCTTGTTATTCAGGATGACAGGGAGGTCATCGCTGAGGTGCAGTTTTGTTGCTAATCAGACTTGCGCCCTGTTGCAATGTCTAACTCTCAGATGTTCGACCCCTCAGTCAGACCTGTGACCATACCTGCTGTTTGTTTGCAAGATATTACTCTAATCGGACGGCCTGATTTTGGGCCGTGCTGATAGGACAGCTGTTCACGCTTTGGACCTGCTCCATAGCTCAACAGGTACATCGCTTTCCTCAGATACATATACAGAAATAACAGCACTGTAATATTCTTTTTTTGTCACTCTGTTGGTCCATCATCAGTTTCCCAGACTGCAACACTAAACGAACAGTAAACCTGTAAAAGATCCTTTGTGTGCTTTTATTTTTAAAGGAAAAATAACAATGGCAGGAGTCTTGAAAAGAAAATACTTGTTCGATCGACTCCTTGTACCACATTTGCCAACCATTTAAAACACTCTGGTTATTACAGGATTTGCAAAAAAATTTATTCCCACTTTCACTCTAAATCACCATCAGATATGTAGCTGACAAAGATCTGTGTCCATCCAAAGACAATACTCGCAGTAAGATATATATATAAGGTACTGGAACTTCTGTTCAGCTTCCTTGTTCCTTCTAAGCAATAACTTTGATCAGTGGCTACAATTTCCTGGATTAGTAAAATCTGAATGAACGTGCAAAGCGGGAAGGACATAGGCTGCCATGGAGCTGATTGCCATCAACTTTGATTTGACAGACCGTGCGTGCCAGCACTTCCTCTTTTGGCTAAATTGAGATATCTGCAGCAAATCAACTGTAGATTAGCTCAAAATTAAAGGGGGAAAGACATCCCCGTGGTTGGCAACAGTCACCCTTACTAAAATAATATATGCAAATAATCTGTATTTCATCTCGCAAGCAAACGTTTGGCTGTGATTTTGATAACAGCAACATTGTTTTGCAGATATGATCAGGACAAATGAGAAAGAGCTGATTGAGGAGAGGAATGCCTGAGCAGCACGTTAGCACATCTGAAGTGAGTCAGACAGACAGGTGGTTGCTGCGGTCAGCATGGGTAGTGTAGTAGCCTGCTAACGGGGCGTGATTGGGCTTTCCTACTGTTTGTTGTGTTCCTATTCATCACTTTAGTCAGAAGAGAGTTATTACCACCGTTTTTGCTGCCTAAGGGGATCATTAGCGAGATAGAATCAGTTTACTCACTTTAATGAAAGCAAAAGCTGAGGAGTTCATGTTGAAGCAGATTGCTCATCTTTAAGAAGTACGTTTGTGCAGCAAGTACTTTCAGATCATTGTGAATCAGTTTTGGTGCTTCAGTCATTTATGCACTGTTTCACAACTTTATGTCTCCGAGTCATTGGTGTTGATCTCGATTGAAACTCTTTCAAGTAAGCTTGTAGCTCAACACAGTGTTGTACATGCATTTTTACTGCACGCAGAATTTTACAACGTCTGAGCTCACATGTAACCTGGAACCAAACCAGGAGGACGGGACGGCAACTGAGCTGCTGTCGTAGACTACCTGTGTGGTATTCTCCAGGTAAGCTATCCCTGGGTATTCTGGGTACTTGTCCTCCAAAAGTCCAAAGCTTGACCAGAGACTAAATTATCCACAGGAGTGAATGCAAGTGATTCATCGTCTCCGTATGGCTTCGCGTTGGACTGGTGACCTGTCCAGAACGTGCTCCTCCTCCCACTTGATGATATCTTGGATATTTTTTCCAGGTCCTGAACTAGATGAAAGGAAAATGAGTAAAGGAATTATATCAGCAACTAGAAGCTATAATTCCTCCGTCAGAATAATTTCCCAATTTGGGACTTTTGAGGAGAAGTCATCTGGATCTTGACCAGAAGTCGGTGGATCTTTCATTCGTCCGTGCTGTGTCTGGTCAACAAGACAACAGCATGACTAAAATGTGTTTATGCAGCACGACTATGCTCCCACATGCACCTAAAAAAAAATACTACAACAGCATGACTGAAAAAGTTAAGGTGTCGCAATGGCCCAAAGTCCAGACTTTAACCTAATTTGAATGGAATGACAGGACCTTAGAAGAAGCTCTGTGAATATGCAAATATCCTCAAACCTCAGTGCACTGAAACAAAGTTGTCATTCATCTACAACAACGTGACAGTTACTATTTCAAATTGCTGCTGCTAAAATTGGGTCTACAAGCTGTTGAATCAGGGGCGTACTTACTTTTCAAACTTCATCTGGTTGGTTGAGTGTGTGTTTGATAAATAATGGCGGTGCTGTTTAACCTGTGAAATCAGTTATGTTTCTTTACGTCTGAAGCTGCTTTATGCTAACAACAAACAACGTCAGGAGACGCGTTTAGCATGCAACAGGAGATTTGTCTGACAATTTCAGCACTAGGCCCTACCAGCAGAAGTGTTCCAGATCTCCGTTTCATTTGGGTTTTCGTGTTGTTTCATTGCTGGATTCATCCAGCCTCATGCCAGTTGCAGAATGAAAATATTATTAGTTTACGTGTAACTCACACATGAGCTAAGCCGAACATGGTGCAGAACTGGTACGTGGGAAATGGACGCCTTGACGTTTGCACAATGTTTGGTCTCACTGAAAATTCTAGTCGTCTTTGAAATTATTCCAACATTGATTTTTTGCAGAAATCATCTAGTTAGTCATTAGATGCATTAGATGCATGCTCCTTATAATTTCACTGCACAAACTGTCAGCAGAGTTTTTCTTTTAATTAAGTGAATTGGGATAATGATGATGTATTTCCTGTTGAAAAGAAAAAAGATGTGTCAGCTCAAAAGTCCATATTCCTAAATTAAACTGAAGGGACTTCTAGTGTTAAAAAAAGAACAAACAGACGAAACAACTTATTTAGATGTCAGTCTTGACACTGTGTCATCAGAACCTCTCAGCCCAGTTCTGTCTGAAAGCATTGACACATGTAATGTCAGTCCCTCCCTTCTCCATCACCGTTGCCTAAGATTGTGACGGCGTTGCGCTGACTCACCTGGCGGAGTATCGCACAAACACCAGCCCCCCGCTCTCCACTCTCTCACCTCCTTCCGCTCCCACAGAGTTCACCCTGCCCTGCAGTTCAAAGTGATTTTGCCTGTCTAGCCTTGGCGTTTAATGTTTAAGTATTGGGAGCGGCTGGAGAGTGCAAATAAAATGCTTTACAGACTCCAGGGCACGCCGAGGGCTGTGATTCTAGATACTGTATTGTGAAATTTCCATTGTATCTGACAGATTAGCCTCAGGGCAGCTAAATCTGTTCGGCTGAATCCTGACTCTTTGCTTCCACGTAACTCTCAATGGTTGCAGCTTAGATAAACCATTTAGTGGAAGACTTATTCAAACTTTACAACTGTGACAAAAGAGGGTGCGTGTCCACGGGATGGATGGCAACGTGTCGGTGCTATAAACTGTTTGCCAAAAAGTTCAAAACAGGATAAAGGTTTGAATGTGGACCCCACCTGCAGGAAAGAAAACCACAAAGAGTTGTGGTCGGGCCGGCTTTCTGTTTAGCTGGAAGAAAGGAAACCCTATTTGCAAACAACACAGGAGCCTGACACTACTTATATGTTTGTGCGTGATTATTCTGTAGTCCTAATCCGTCTAACAATGTTACAAAACATTCAGACAGGAGGAGGCTTTAAAGCAGTAATTGGGGGGACTTACACTGGTTAAACTCCATCAAACACTTCTAGTTACATCTCGTTGTGCTTGATTCGAGACTGCAGCACAAAAAAGGAAATCAAAAAAATCAAACGTGGGTGTGGATTTAGACTGATTCTAAGCATATCTATTGATTCCTTTGAATGTCAGGCTATGGAGGGATCATTTTAAAGGAATATGGTGAAACAGAGATGAGAGGTTTCGGGGGCCGTGGTGTTTGATGGGATTCAGGAAGAGGCGGAAGTCGATGACTCACTGGCCGTTTTCTCGCCCGATGCTGGATTAGCCACAACATGCAACAGGCTACTTAATATGAATTGTGCAACACCCTCAATCCCTCCAGAGTTATTTCATAAAATGACCCTTTATTTTGCTTTGTCACCCTCATATGCAAACCCGGGGTGAGGAAATATGACATAGGGGCACAGAAGGATACTTTTCCAATTAATAACTGCTATACAGAATTCATCTCGTCTGAAACCACCAGCAGCCTGTGATTTCCTTTACTTTTAGCTTCAAACTCCATAGGCACAGGTCAAAACCAAACACCGAAACATAATGTTTGCAAATACTCTTTCCAGCCTCAGGCGTGGCTGAGAGATGGTTGGTTTCCTCTGCGGGAGAAACTCAAGTTCAACCCATCAGCACTATGTGCTCTTTAGGCTGCATTATTCATCCAAATTCTGCATTATTCATTACATTCTGCATCACATTTTGTCACTCGGTTAATTTAAAAAGAACCCCGCACAGTCTATTACTTCCCTTATCGTCGCTCTTATTTTTACAACAGCTCGTCCTTGTATCACTCATGGGGACTCAGAAGAAGTCTTGCAGCATCCTCTCTGTGGGTTTGAGGCATTCGTGTGTAATGCCAGCTTTTGTCTCAGAGCTGCGACACCTGAAGTAAAACTCTGACCTGCAGCCAAACAGCACCTCTGGGGTCCCTCAAGGCATCATAACTGCTGTCAGTGCTGCGTTTGAATGGCACTTCTGCAGAGGGAGATGCTGAAATGTGTCAATTTAGACAACGGATGGAAAGGTTTGTTTTTTTTTTTATGCTCAGAACCATCGATTGCGCACAATTCAACGAAACCAATTATAAATGTGATAGTGCTCCATATTTCATAACTCTGAGAATAGACCGACAAACTCACCTGCGACTCTTTGTCTGTCCCTGTCGTTCCCCTTTTCCTCATGACAACATTATAAAACATTTTCTTTAGCTTCACTCCTTTCTAATTAAGCTAGAGTAGGCAGTTGAAGAAACAGACTCACACATTTCATATACCTTTGTAGGAGAAGCAACTCTTCCTAACTAAGCTAAAGATAATAAAGAAAATTACACTGTGAAAGAGAAGCCAACTGGAAACATCCCAAATATTTTTATTTCTTTTTTTTTTTTTTTTTGTCTCTCGTTCGTGGGTTGAGACTTACTTTCAATATTTATATCCCCAACAATATCACAAAATGGGGGTCATCTGATATGCTTTTTTTTTTTTAAGAAAAAGAACAAATCCGAAATGCCAAGTTTTTGCCCCATGATGGACTGGTCTCCAGCTCTAGTTTGATAACAACTGGAATATGCTGCCACTCCCCCGTGACCAAGAGGATCTGACTGCGGAGAAAGTGGAGCTCCACTCTTGACATCCACTCCCTGGTGGTTGGGTTAGAGTAACATATCAGGGGAAAGTGTTTAGTCGAGTGGAGGTCACTTGTTTCCAGTCTAGAGTGAAGCTCCACTTCCCTGCAGTCTGACCCTTCTCCCTGTGGCACCGAACAAGAGGAAGTGGGTATCAGTAACTGATGAATGGACGACATTGCTTTGGATATGAAGATGGACATCTTTAATGAATCCAGTCTTCTGGGATCATAGATGCGAATTTGACCTTTTATGACAAACCAAACTGCCTCACTTCAATTCAGATTATTTGTGTATCGTCAGGTCATCTCAAGGCATTTTAATTGACTAAATATAGTCCAATTTTGTGACATGTTTTGGTCAAAAATACCACAAAGGTGCTGTACAAGAGCACTCTTTTAAGCCATTAATGTACACCTCTGTGCATCACAGCCAGTTTTCAGGGGGCGGAGTCAGCCGCTTGACTCCGCCCCACCCAGATCTTCTGAAGGAATGTGCCTGGTCGAAATTAGTCTTACAGCTTAATGCAGCTCATGTCCAAGAATCAGCAAATGCAGCATGTTGTGAAGTAGGGAGGAGGTAAGGATAGAGCGGCTGGGTAAGTCTACAGTGATCCCTTGCCAATTCAAAGTTCCACGGTTTTAGTTATTCGTGGATTTTTCAGAAATATTCATCAAAAAATTAAAGATTTAGAAAAAAATCACAGAAATTCCATGAAAAATCCAGCCCACAACAGACGAGAGAGAGCGCAGCTGCCAGCCAAACGTCAAATGATGACTCACAGCCTCCTGTAAGCAACACGAGAAACGCAGACGGCCCACTCTGATTGGCTGACGCTCCCGGATCTGTTCGGGTTTACTCCTGACTCTAGAATCTGTGTGCTGATTGGCCGAGACGTACGTATGCCGCTGGAGGACGCTGTTACGGACTTAACGAATCGACAATGAGAGAAAGAAGAACAAAAGATAAGAAGATTGTGCAGACTGCTAACTCTGCACAACAACTGCTGGGCTGCTTGAGCTCCGGTACGGATAGAGGAGCTGCATCCAACATCCTTCATTTACACACAACAAAAACACACAAGCACAGCGTACATCACCATACTACACACACCACATCCATCACTGTCTTGTGTCTGTCCTTTGTGCTTCACCGTCTGTGAATTTGGTCATCTGTGACAGAATCAAGGTTTCAGGTGTTAATAAAATATGCTACATCAGACTGTCAAAGAGGGCTAATGAAGGACACAGTGACTCTATGCATACGCATCTGCTTCAAGATCAAACTACATATATCTGACTTTTTTTCAAAAAGGGTTTTGCGAAATTATAGCACTGACTGTTAATATATGTGCAGACAGTCGTTTGAGAGAAAAGAAAAGAAAAAGGCTCTGCAGAAAGATGTGTGAGTGTGGTGAAGAGGTTGAGAGGGTCGGTGATGCCAGAGAGAGTGGACCGAACCATTGTGAAGAATTAAAGGGGAGAAACCCAGTGCTTTAAAACTTCAAATGATTTTTATTCAGTTATGTCAAACAACATAGTTCAGGGTTTCAGCAACATACACTATATAGCCCAAAGTATTTGCACACCTGTATTGACTGACATATGAGCTTTAGTTCATCCCATTCCTGATCAATATAATGTGGCTCCACCCTTTGCAGCTAGAACAGCTTCAACTCTTCTGGGAAGGCTGTCCACAAGGTTTAGGAGTGTGTTTATGGGGATTTTTGACCATTCTTCCAGAAGAACATTTGTGAGTCACACACTGATGTTGGACCAGAAGGTCTGGCTCTCAGTCTCTGATCTAAATCATCCCAAAGGTCTTCTATCAGGTTGAGGTCAGGACTCAAGTTCATCCACACCAGACTCTTCCATCCATGTCTTTATGGACCTTGTTTTGTCCACTGGTGCACAGTCATGTTGTAAGAGGAAGGGGCCATCTCCAAACTGTTCCCACAAAGTTGGGAGCATGGAATTGTCCAGAATGTCTTGGTCTGCTGAAGCATTCAGAGTTCCTTTCACTGGAACTAAGGGGCCAAGCCCAGCTCCTGAAAAACAACCCCACACCATAATCCCTCCTCCACCAAACTTTACACTTGGATCAGTGCAGTCAGACAAGTACCGTTCTCCTGGAAACCACCAAATCCAGACTCTTCCATCAGTTTGTCAGATGGAGAAGCGTGATTCTTCACTCCAGAGAACGTTCCTCCACTGCTCTAGAGTCCAGTGGCGGCTGCTTTACACCACTGCATCTGACGCTTTGCATTGCACTTGGTGATGTCTGGCTTGGATGCAGCTGCTCCACCATGGAAACCCATTCATGAAGCTCTCTGCTCTGTTGTTGAGCTAATCTGAAGGCCACATGAAGTTTGGAGGTCTGTAGTGATTGACTCTACAGAAAGTTGGTGACCTCTTTGCTCTATGTGCTTCAGCATCTACTGACCCGCTCCATCAGTTTACGTGTTCTACCAGTTCATGGCTGAGTTGCTGTCGTTCCGAAACACTTCAATTTCCTTATGATACAGCTGACAGTTGACTGTGGAATACTTAGGAGTGAGGAAATTTCACTACTAGATTTGTTGCACAGGTGTCATCCTATCACAGTTCCACGCTGGAATTCACTGAGCTCCTGAGAGAGACCCATTCTTTCACAAATGTTTCTAGAAACAGTCTGCATGCCTAGGTGCTTAATTTTATACACCTGTGACCATGGAAGTGATTGGAACACCTGGTTCTGATCATTTGGATTGGTGAGCAAATACTTTTGGCAATATAGTGTATTAGGCTGGACATCTCTTTGGGTTTCCCAAGATGCAGTTGGAACTAATGCAACCTGTTTCAACCACATATTCCACAAAGGAGTCTGAGGGAGACATACAAAGTGTCTCCATCACATACAGTGAAAATCAAACTGACTTCTGTAGTTTGCTGGAAGTACAGCAGTGTTATACAGCGTCATGCCAGGTACACAAACCATATTTCCGCCAAGAGTTGATGATCCCGTTGAGTGGTAGTCTCACCTTCTCTGGTTGCCACAAGCCTGGCACAAGGCTTGAACAGCACCAGACTGGAGGTCAGCCAGAGTGAGGTTTAATGAGACCGAAGCCACACCAAAGGGTGGCATATCTGTCCTCACTTCACAGCACACTTGCCACGCTGTCTGTGATGAGAGCTACAGGAGTCCCCACAACAGCCCTCTGCCTGTAATTACTCTTTGTGATCAGATGAATTACTTTCCTCTCTGAGACATTTGGAACATCTGTTTTTGCTACCCCATATGTCTTGAATGTAGTTCCGGTTGGTGTTAGGATTGCGCCTGGCACATTTTCACCGGAGCAGTCCCTGCCCTTCTCCTTTAAAGTGTAACAGAGCCCAGCTTATACTGGCCGCTGCTATGAGTCAGTAAATAAAGGGAGCAGAACCGAGTAGCGTCTTTAGAGGGAGAGCATTTGTTTGATTTTGGCCCTGGACACATTTAAAGGATGTTTTACGCATCAGATGGGCTCATTCGTATAATAACTGGCTCTGGATGTGTCGCATATGACTTGAAAACACCTTCTAAAGCCTCATGTCTTATTTTACTGGCTGTCTGATCTCTTGATTTAATGCGTAAAATAATCGTAAACTGTGCGCTCTGGAAACATGTTCGAGTTTTTGCAACCTTTTACTGAGTTTGGCGCAGTCCGAGTAGTTCCAAACAAAAATAGAAATGAAAATATTTATATTCGAATTTTTTTTGGAGCGTTTGGATATTCTATTCCATTCTATTGTCTTTATTTTGCTTCGTCCATGTATTTGCGTTCTTGGACGCGTGTTGGAGCAGTTCTGCTCAACGTAGCCCGCGCGCGCAGTCGAACCAGACGCACAATCATCATCCCTGCCGCGCGCGCACACAGAGAGTGCGAATCAATTCACCTCAATGCACTGATTGAGCACCGTGGAACTTGTCCTCCTGTCTGTGCTTCCTCCCCTTGTGTGAGCTGAAAAACGGGAGGGTTAAAAAAAAAAAAAAGACTGTCTATAATTGATGTTTTCCCATGGAGGAGCCCCTCCTCCCCGTAAGGGAGACTAAACCTCAGGTGGGAGAAATCTTTTAAGATTTGTGTGTGTGTGTGGGTGTGTGTGTGTGTGTGTAGGGGGGGGGGGATCACATCAGGAGTCTGTTTAGTCCCTCCCCTGCTATAGATCGCTACTATAATACAAAGCGGTAAGCGATCGGCTCACACAAGCAGCTGCAGCTCGACAAGAGATCCCGTGGCTTATAATTCCATCTCTACTTTTTCTAAACCCCAATTCTATGTGCCCCGTTATTACCATTTGTCTGAGGCGTTCATTTCCGCACCTGCCACGGTAGAGACCAGACGAAGAAGAAGAAGTGGGAAAGGAGACAAGGGCATTGCGAGAGAGAGAGACAGACGACTGTGGCAGCTGCGGTGACTCGTTTGAGATCTTAAAGGACAAGAAGAAGAAAAAAAATGCTGCTCTGGACCAAAATCGTCTTGGTGGTCGGTCTCATCTGCTTCTCCTTGGCGTCCTCTGGGATGGGCTGCGGACCGGGCAGAGGCTACGGCAGGAGAAAACACCCCAAGAAGCTCACACCTCTTGCGTACAAGCAGTTCATCCCCAACGTGGCGGAGAAGACCCTCGGGGCAAGTGGCAGATACGAAGGCAAGATCACGAGAAACTCCGAGCGATTTAAAGAACTGACTCCAAATTATAACACAGACATCATATTCAAGGATGAGGAGAACACCGGTGCCGACAGGCTCATGACTCAGGTAAGGATACTCTTTTTTTCTTTCTCCTCACTCCCCGTTTTCTTAACACACCATCACTGCGCACTGCAACAATCTCCCTGTCAGACCTTAAGTGAAGACTGTAAACCCCCAGCTGAACTCTTCACACCGAGCCTTTTAACTTGCACTTATGCGCCGGCATGGGAATTTGGAAAGGCTGCGGGCTTGAAGCGAATATAAAAATCCAGCAGGAGGAGAGATGTGCAGGCGGACAGTCAGGACACTCGGCCTTCATGATTGTGACAGTGTATTTAAAATATTAATGCCCCCCCCTCTTCTCACATCTGTATCTGTATGAAACTGGGTTTGTTGCTTTAGATGCACGCACTTACATTTGTGAAGTATTTTTTTTATTACACTGCAGCTTGTTTATGCGCCCTTTTTTTCTCTTAATTCCAGCCCTGACAGCTGGGGATGTGTACCGCTTCAGAGCCGGGCTCATTCAGGCATGGCGTAGCTCATTCGGACATTTTCTTGCACAGGCTGCTGTAGTTTTTTTAAGCCTTGGCGTGGGGCGCATCTGTGCGTGAAAGCCGTGACATTTCTTTCAGTGTCCTGTCGGGACTTTATAAATGGGTGGGACCCGGTCAGGAGCGGGAGCGCGGAGGGACGGGGACTGATGGTGCCTTTTGGCTCACTTGCATGAGGGATGACATCTTTTTTTTTTTTTTTTTCTACTCCATCCTCAAGCAGCCCGTTAGTTGCCAAACCTCAGAGCTTGGTCGGTGCGGATAGGACGCAGCAGAGATGCCTTTATCCAGCACGACTTTAAGCACTCACATCCTGGTGAATAATTCAGCGCGCTCGGGTGATATTGGCTCAGTCATAATAAAATGCAGGTGGTGGTGGCGGCTGCGGTGCGGTGATGAAGCCAGGCGCGCGTCGGAGTCGCTGAACCCTCGCACCTTGCATGAGCACGAGCTCAGATAAAATATTCACTGTGCGTGCGGTCCCTCTCAGCATCTCCCCTCGTTAGACACCTATAGGTCTCAAGCGCATTTATGGTGGCCTTTGAGGATGCAAATCTCGAAGTGGGAATTCAGGAAGACCCCTCGTCTGAAGGAAAAGGGGAAATATTTCCGAAAAAAATAATGAGAATTACCGGTTTCAACTAAAGACTTGACTCTAACCAGTTCTGTATCACAACCAGGAGAGTGGTCCTCTGACAAAATGTGACTGGAAATGGTAGCTACGACTTGTGTTTGTCCAACTTCGGTTTTCATTTTAATTCTATAATCTTTAAAAGCTTGTGATTCCCCATCCACCTCCCATTTAGCACATGTGACTTTAACGCAAACGCTGCACAACTAACTCTTAGTGTAAGGTGTACATGGAGGAGCTTTCACGCGACCCTCTCTGCGCCTGGAACGCGAGTTGAACTTCGGACCTTTGCTCAGCCGGGGGTCAAAGTAAGTTAGAAATCGGTTAGACCGACATGATCGTACATGGTATTGTGAAAACACACACACACACACACACATACCAAATGAAGCCATGTAAACCCATTTGGAGTGAGTGTGGCTGCAAAATGACATAAGCGCTCTCACATGGGGATTTACGCTGCGCCAACGCTGTTTACTCTGCTTCGCGGTTTTAGCTCGGATCTGGTGGGTTTTTACGCACGGACTTTTACGCACAAAGAAAACTTAACTTCTTATCTCCCGTTTTTTGAAAACAGATGTTTTACAAGAAACGAGACACGTGCCTGCAGTAGCCCTGTTAGATGTGTGCAATAAATAAATTAATGACTCAACTCACTGAAGTCTAGCCAGGATTATAGTCTGGAAGGAGGAGCGCTGAGAGACGCACCGCTTGACTCCAAGGAAAGTTGCCAACAGACGCGTTTGGGTTACAGACGTATAAAGACGGTTTCTCTCACCTTTTGATCCGCACATTTTCGCATGTTCAATTTCAACTTAAAATTCCTCTTGTGTGTAATTATATTGACACATCTAAAAGTGTTCCCAACGAAGTTTTACGTGAAAGAATTTTCCACGAAGTGTTGAAACAGAATAAATCTAGGAGTAGATTTCTTTCTCTCTCTCTCTCTTTTTTTTTTGGGGGGGGGGGTACGAAGAGGACTTATAAAATACTTTCGTTGCATTTCTTAAAGAAGTGGTTATCAGTTTACTGCAACTTTCAGCCTTTAGGTTTCCGGCTGAATTGCTTCTAAAAGGTGGGATGTTTGGAGTGCAGCAGGGTTGGGAGCCCGCAGTTTCTGGCTACATTGCAAACGAGTCGGAAAAGAGATGAGCTGGCGGCGTGTTTGCACTGACAGGTAGCTGATAAGTGTTTCCTCTAACCAAATCATTTGTGAACAGATTAAGAGGCAGGCTGTTGAACAACTTTACCCCGAGCACAAAGCGCCGGTCCAGGGCGCCCTGCTGGGCTTCATGGTGGCTGAGCAGAATTTGGCTTGATTTGCGGCACACGACCTAATGAATTAATAAATAGGTAAAGCTTTACGGCTCTTGACTCCGAGAGTCCCGCTCTGTGTGGTGAAGATTGTTTTCTAAACCAGTTTTCGCCCCATAAAACAGCGACTGATATATGTTGGACTTTTCTTCTCTGTTGTTGCAGTTTTTTCTTTTTTTTGGGCACGTTCTTGCTTTAAGACCTCAGGCTGTCCGTCAGCAGAAAGGACAGTGGGTCACACACAGACGCGCCTCTGTGCGCCCACACACACTCGTCGGATATTTCACAGGTCTGTCAGTCAGCATCCAAAAACACCTTCACTTAGGGAGGCATGTCACGTTTCCAGGACTTTGCAGGAGGAGGATAATGAAAGTTTCCCTCCGCTTTTGCTCTGAAAAGACTCTTTGTGATGTTTTATTTGACATATTGGTGAGGCGTTGAGAATAGTTGTCCCGGAGAAGGCCAGGCATCTTCATTGAGGGCTCTGAGAGGCCGGGGCTCCTATTTGTGGCACAAACTGCTGATATTTTTAAAGAAGATCGTCTTCATATCACCTGCATATCAATTATTTACTTAAAGAAAACAGGCGCGTTTCAACCAACAAAGCTCACCCCTTTTGCCTAATACAAACTCATTAATTTATAATGTATTAATGTTGTTTTTAAGGCAACACTTTCTGACTGAAAGGCACGACGCTCGCACCTTTCCCGAGGACGAAGACCCATATGTTATAGGCCAGTGAAGCGAATGCGGTGCCTTATCAATATTTCATGAGCAGCTTTCTTACCCGAGATGTGCCCTCTGACGCTGCTGCTCACACTGAGAAATGCAAGCTCAGGATCAGAGATGCAGTTCACTTGCAGAGCTTCACCTCAGCTGGGAGGAATCAGGGGCGTCAGGTGGGGGGGACAAATGTCACCTTTAATAGCCGTTATTGCAGTGGATGCAAATAACTCCACAAGGGGAAAGACAACAAAAACTGCGCCAGTATGAGAAACCCAAATGCAGCTTTGATTATCATTATTATTTTTCATTCAGCGCTATTAAGCTCCATTTCTCCTCCTCACAGAGATGCAAGGACAAACTGAACTCGCTGGCCATCTCAGTGATGAACCAGTGGCCTGGCGTGAAGCTGCGCGTCACCGAGGGCTGGGACGAGGACGGACACCACTTCGAGGAGTCTCTTCACTACGAGGGCAGGGCCGTGGACATCACCACCTCAGACAGAGACAAGGCCAAATACGGCACCCTGTCCAGGCTGGCGGTGGAAGCCGGATTTGACTGGGTCTACTACGAGTCTAAGGCCCACATCCACTGCTCCGTGAAAGCAGGTACGGTTCCGAAAACGAGCGCGCGGGGGCAGGTGCCATGCGCACAGAGTAGTGCTGTTTGTGGGAACAAAATACCCACCTGACCCATCAGTTTTAATTTATTTAACTTATCAGACTCTGAAAGAGAGATAAATTGGATTTCTGTTCATCCGTGGAGTTATGCAAGAGTCCAAAATCAACAAGGGGGTGAAAAGGAAAAACCACAACAAAAAACAGGTGGAGCGTGACTAACGCGTCTTAAAGTCTGTTGATTCATTTATAGGCCTACAGCAAAAAAAAAAAAAAAAAAAACCTCTCAGTTACATGATCAAAAAAAAAATCCTTATTTATCCCAGTAATGTATTTCTGGTTAGGCAGATGTTGATAATCGAGATTCCCATCACTGATGTGAGGACACATACCAGTCTAGCGCTGTGATGGTTTTCCATGCAGCTTATTCCTTGATCTTAGATCGCCCCACACTGTCTCCTGGTGGGAACCACGACTAAAGCACAGCTCCGGCTCTGCGTGACCTAGAAAAGCTGTTCTCTCTGGCTCAAAACGTCACTTTAATTTAAATCTTTTGGGCGCTTTTATTTCAATCGTGTAGCCTACATGAGAATATTTAACGAGCGTTCTTTTAAACCTTTCCTTTTTCATCCGGATCTCGATTTAGTCTATTTCCAGACCTTTATTGGGGCTCATTTCAGGCTAAAATAATCTCGGCCTTCACTGTAGGACGCTTGTGGCGCACATAAGATGTTGCTCCACACTGACTGATGAACCATGGCGCTTTTCTTCACTCAGACTTTATTGATAAATCCCTTATTTATCATTCCGCACACACGTTTTGAGATCACAGTATGCGCCAAGGCCGACGTGTCATTGGGGGTCATGCGACTTTACCAAAAGGATTTGGCTGAACAATGTTGAATTGGTCGGGCTAAATCTGGTTTTCAGTTGTCACCTTATTTCATGCTCGGGAATCTTAAAAGAAGATTAAAAGCCCCCCAAATTCTGAGTAGAGACCCCCCCTTTTTCTGTGTGCGGGACAGTGTGATCCCAGAGACTGGTATGTGAAGAGCTCCACCAAGGCCAAAATTATTGTCATCAAGACTGACAACAAAGCAGGGAGACGTGGCAGACAAGGGGGGGGGGGCATTGATGTTGCACAACAGACAGCATTTAAGAGTCCAGGCCCTCATTTAAATTCAAATCTACAACTCGAGAGGCTTGGAAAAGTGGCTCCACTGGGTAAATAGTAGTTGTGAGTCGCCTATTTGTGTGAATTGTCACATGGAGGTTTCTGCACCTGAGTAAATATGGGAAGAGTAGCTGGGAAAGGCGTAAGTGTTCTTTAGCGAGAGTAGCTGGATCCACAGGCAGATTTAGAATAACAATGCCTGCTCTTTATTGGTTTTCTTTTTCTTTAATCACGAATAGATGAGCCCAGGCTTTCAGACAACCTGGGCCAAGCCAATACGCATCTGGCTTGAAGGAGCCAACAGACATCATTATGCAAAATGTGGCCCACCAAGATGTGTGGAGGCAAGAATGAGCCTCTGAATAATTCCTGAACTGTAATAGTGCCAATAGATCCGATAGAAATGGGGGGAAAAAAATCAGAAATAATGTTGCTTTAGTTCATTTGATAAAGTAAAACGTCTGCATAATCTTTTATTTCCACAGAAAACTCTGTGGCAGCAAAGTCAGGAGGCTGCTTCCCAGGCTCCTCCACGGTGACCCTCCAGGATGGCACCAAGAAGCCGATCAAAGACCTCCAGTCCGGCGACAGGGTCCTGGCGGCAGATGACGACGGGAAGCCGCTCTACACCGACTTCATCATGTTCATAGACCGAGACTCCACCACCAGCAGGATCTTCTACGTCATCGAAACCGAGTCGGGCCACAAAATCGCCCTCACCGCAGCGCACCTCATCTTCACCGCGCGCGACGACAACTCCACGCTGGCGCAGCAGCGGATGTCGGCGGTTTTCGCCAGCCACGTCCAGCCCGGACAGAAGGTGCTCGTCTCCGACGCAGATCGGCTCGTGCCCGTGAGCGTGAAACGGATTTACATGCAGAAGCACGAGGGCTCCTTCGCGCCGGTGACAGCGCAGGGGAACGTGGTGGTGGACCAGGTCCTCGCGTCCTGTTACGCAGTGATCGAGGACCACGAGCTGGCGCACTGGGCCCTGGCTCCCGTCAGGCTCGCCCACTGGGTGTCCACGTTGCTTTTCAGTTCCCATCCTGAACCCAGCGCACAGAAGGACGGGGTGCACTGGTACTCCAAGGTCCTTTATCAACTGGGGACATGGCTCTTGGACAGCCACTCCATCCATCCACTTGGGATGTCAGTATACCCAAGTTGAAACCTCTATACAGGAGCAGAGTGAGGCTTAAATGTAGGACACGCGAACTATCCAGTAGATTAAAATATAAAAATAACAATAATAATGGAAATAAAAGAGAAAAAAAAACACAATAAAAACGAACAAACAAGACAAAGGCCCCAGCGCAGTTGGGATATTTATTTCAGTGACTTTTCCATGATGTGTCCTCTTTCAAAGAATGAATGGAGCCTTAAAAAAAAAAAAAAAGTTTCTCTTTGAATAATTTATTCTCATGTGAACTCTGCTGCTGTCACATAAATGGATTCTGAAACGGTGCGAGCAGCAAATTGTGCATAATCTATTTTTGTATGTCTGAAATGCAAAAAAAGGAGAAAAAAAAAGATTAAAAAAATGTAAAAAAAAAAAAAAAAAAATTTGAAAAAAGAAGAAAAGAGTACCACAAAGACAAGGAGGGTGATGCAGAGCGGAGCTGAGTTTGACAGGCTGTAATGTTCCTGTGTGCATATTTGTGCAACTGACTGTTATATTTTGGGGAGAACAAACTTCGCGGGGTTCCATAAATTATATTTTTATACACAGAATTGTAAATTAGATTTTGACAGATCGCTACCGAATCACACATTTCGTTATTTGAAATAGTGTAAGATATGAGAATATATTTTAATTTAAATACAGTAGATGGGAAAGTATTGGAAAATCTTGTACTGTTTGGTTTGTTAAGAATTTAATTATTTTGTAAACTGTTGGTTTAAGTTGTCGGAGAGGGACAGATATTCTGCCTCATGTCTGCATTCTCTGCCTTTTTTCCGTTTGTTTTTTTTTTTTATTTTTGTTGTGTATGTTTCTATTTTTCTGTTTTCCTCTGAGAAAAATATCAAAATGCAGATTCTGACAATTCAGTAACAGTTAAAGTAGTACTGAACAAAAGTTTCGTTAAATAAATTAATAAGTAACTCATGTAAATGTACTAAAATGTTATTTTTCTTTTCATATTTTGTAATAGGGACATAGTTTTGTATAGAAATGACCTGCGGCAGATGCACAGTTTGTATAGTCTATATAGCCAGACCATACCAGTTAACTTTCATAACAGGGCCATGTGTCGAAAAAATGTCTAGAGTTTATTATTTATATGTTTATTACAAAATGAGATAAAGAAAATCTTCAAACTTGCAGTTGTTACATGTTTTTGTCTAAACGAGCTGCACAGGAAACACCACAAAACGAGGGTTTTCCGGTCAATTTAAGCTCTTAAATTCGAAAATTCCTCAACAAAATCTGCCAAATTCGTATTTGTATTTCTTCTTTGGCTCACTAAACTTTCATAAAAGGCCGAAGAGTAGTTTGTGTGTAGCTATAATTAATAGAAACCACCTGTTTTTCAGTTGAGGATTGGCCTACCGGACTTGCCGTAAATTTCGCCATATTTGGTAACGTATACAAAATGGCGAGTCTCGCGCTTTGAACTATCTTTTGCGTGCTTGCGAAATGTTGAGTGCCCATGTCAAATTTAACGAGGTCTGCCCTCCGCAAACACCGTCCGACCTGCGGACGAGTGAAACAGGAGCGTGTTTGTTGGCCCCGAGTCTGCTGCTTCAGGTCAAATAAAGACTGTGGTTCGGCGCAACAAATCACTGAAATCCTCCAGTATTTTGATAGTGAGCTTATATTGCTGTATGTTTTTCCTCTGGAGAGCAGATCTTTGATAACTTGATTACCGCGTCAGGTTCATCCCGGGAGCCCGGAGCTCGTCGGGAAGTGCAAGTGCGACACCGTGTGGCCAAACAGCGGAACTGAAGCCTGGAAACGCTCAATAACAGTCCGGTTATTTATGGACGCGTCAATTAATGAGGAGCCATTTAGAGAAAAGCACGGCATATCCAGCAGGAAGTCTTGCTACTCTGAGATGTACAGATGAAAATGGACTGTAAGAATAAGGGAGAAATACCTGCAAAATATAGTTTATATTTAAATAAATGATTAAAGTAAGGCATATAAAAGCTTGTTGTGGCTCATACTTTGAAATTCAGTGATTCAGGTCTAAGAAGCAGAAGTTCTGGGATATATGAAAATCTAAACATATGTAACGGGAATACATTACGCAACCCTAGAAATGATACAAAGTCATCCTTCACTCACCTATCAAAGGTAAAAGGGGCCGGTGAACCTGAGTTTCTGAGCACTGTTGCAACATGAGCAGGAATTCCATTTTCGTCCCACATTGTGTTTTGCTGTTGATATTGTGAGGTGGAAACTTAAGGGAGGGACAAAGCAGCCCATCTCTCCCAGTGCTGTGACCTTGGGTCCCTGTCAGATACAAAAGCGTCCGTGCAGGACAGCATTCCTCAAAGCAGGTAAACAGAGCCTCCTCTAATCCCCCTGGAGGCCCTCAGTCTGCTAGAGCTCAACAACGGCTTTTACAAATGTTGACATTTGCAAACATGAACAGTCTGGCATTCTGGAAAACACAACTCCCAGTTTCGAAGAGAGGTCTGCGAGTGGCAGAGCCCGTTTCTTCCAGGATTTGCCCGAAACTTTAGGGGGCAAGTTGGAAGGGAATAAAATCTACAGGGATCTGAATCTTTAACTGATACATCTTTATCATCAATAATGCAGAGGAGGATTCTTAAGAACAGGCTCAATCTATAAATGTTCATTTTAAAGACAAATCTCATGGTGGAAGAATGAATTGTGGACAGATCTTCAGAGGTAGACTGCATTTTTGATCATTTTATAATTAGAAGACAGACTATCAAGCTTGAAAGTTGAGATAACAATGAAAAACTCTTTAAAAGTGCTGCTTTTTATTTCCAACAGCCATTTATTCTTTAAGGATCTTTTCCTTTACCAGGACCATATAACATTTCCCCATTTTACTCTCAATATTTAAAAACTTCATCTAATCTGGAAGTCTGAAACAGATCTGAGTCGAACACTGCTTGTGGAGGATCACAGCTTGTTTCAGAGCTCTCAAACATTTTTGTTGAAAACTTGTGAATAATGGTTTTATTTATATATACTAGAAATTAAACAGGTGTGAACACTCAACTTCCCACAGCATTATCTGAAACGTGAGGCCGCTCCCAGTTACACAATATAACAAATACGTCATTGTGCATTGAAAAAAAGTTTATTTTTCATTTTTTTAGTTAAAATATAACACATTCCATTTCTGTGACAGTTTTTCCATGTCTTCATTTTTTTCTTTTTTTTTTACACAATTGTAGAAAAACTTAACAGCATCAGAACACAATGATTGCAGAAAAAATCCAACAGAAAACATGACTGCATTTCTGATAATCGGTGAGAGTGAAGGGTGAAAACACAAAGATGCTTCATCTACAGTTCCAGTCATAACTCAACAGGTTGGATTTCAGTCATCTGATGCTCAATACAGTTCGACATCAGAAGGGCCACAGAAGCGTCTTTTTAAAACTTCGACCAAACAATGACTCTCAAGATGCTGCGATGACCTTTGGCGCAGAGAAAGCCATAAAGCGGCTCGCCTTAGAGTTACGCGTCTGCTCAGTGACCCCGGCTGTCGTCACAGAGATAGAAACCTCCATCCACCGGGTCTAACATACAACGGTAATCCAGACAGGCCACCCTGCTCGATACAGAAGCTCACTCAACAGCAGCAGCATCGGGGAAAAGACGAGCAATGGTCAAAACTTATGTAAGTCGGAATAACAACGAAGGCTCGAGAAGCAGTTAACGGAAGACCAGCAGCTGCTGTTCAGGGAGAAAAATTTCAAGTTTGACTCCACGGCTGGACACTGCATGGCTGAAATAAAACTCAAGTTTAAACACGAGTTAAGGGAGGAAAAGACGTGATACAGCTTGTCAGCAGAATTCTGTTGGGGGGGAAAAAAAAAGGTTAAAGGAAAATGGAGTTAATCCCAGACGTCACTCCGTTGTGATGATGTAGCGACACCTGTTCACACTGGCAGTTTAAAAATCGAGACATCCAAAACAGAAGTGCAGCTAAAACCTTAAACGGCCCAGCGTGACAGCGACACCCGTGTTGGACCGTACCGGTGGTTACGCGTGCTTTTCCTCAGAAACTCCGTACAGCTTACACGTCTACTATTATTATTGTGTGTCGCATTAACCACCGGTCACTGGGAATGTTTAATGTCGTGCTTTTGACTTGAAAATGAAGGATTAATAAGGGTTTCCTAAACCGCTGTTAAAGCTTATTTCTTAAAAGAGGGTGGGGGGGGGGGGGGGGGGTGGGTAGAGACAAGCACCAAATCTTTGTGGTTATTAAGCAGACCTTAAAGAAACACCTGTGAGATGTGTTGCATCAAACACTGCAGCACACAAACCTGTTTTAGCAGCAGGACTGAAAAGCCTAAGTAACCATGTAAGGTTTACATTATCAAACTAGCTTCTGTGTTTCTTGAAGGTTTATATGTGTTTCCCTTTTGTTGTTGTTTTGGTTTTTTTTTTATTATTATGAGGCTCCTCAGAAAGCAAATCCTCCCCCCAAAGCCAATATTGATTAATCTATTGCAGCCGTTCCCAAACTTCAGAATACCAAGGCCCAATTTGAAATGTGAAAAATCTCTGCGGCCCACCCAAACCTTTAAACGCCACTTTGATCAACATACAGGACTAAAAGCTACATTCCAATATTAATGTAAGGGGTCAACAAATAAGGTGACACTTGTTATGTTAACATTACAGTAGAATAACACTTAATTGGTTTGTTTTATTATTCCTAAATCATTTTTAATTCATGCAATACATATTTTACAGTAATTTAAAAACTTATTTTAAAAAAATCGAGGATTTAAAACATATTTGTTTATTTTAATGACCTCTCACGGCCCACCTGCAGTACCTCTACAGCCCACCAGGGGGCCGCGGCCCACACTTTGGGAATCACTGATCTATAATCAAAGTAAATTGATCAAGATCTGTACCAAAATATCAGTGGTTCACGGAGCCCCACAAAGCCTCAGCATGGTAGTTTTTTGTGTAAATTTGCAGATAGACAGACAAACGGCAACGGTTGCATACCTCCACCTCAGCTCTCACCTTGGTAGGGATTGACTGGCCTACGCTAATTTTAGGTGTTCATACTTTACACTGAAACTTACGATATAAGAACACTGACTAAGCCAACTGAGAGTTAAGGGTTTTTTTGATTAACACTTGATAACTGCATTTTCACCACTTGCTAAAGACAACTTTATGCGTCCACAATAAGAAAAGTAACGTTTAATGAATGTATACTCAGCATAATATCAAAGGCCATTTATCATAACTAACATTTATGATTCATGAAAACAAGCTAAGCCTCTGACATTATCACTGAACAAGTTTGAACACGCCCATGTTTGTGTCGCTGCTTGGATTAAATAGACTTGACCTGAAAATAAAGCAAGAAAAATGTTATTGTTCAAAGCAATTAGCAAAACATTTGAATCCTCCATCACCGAATGGACCTGAGGAGAAAAAGTAGTTAGTGTCTGGAACCTGGTTAAGTTGCGGTTTGACCAAGTGACAGAAACACATTTTGATATCTATTAGCAGCCATAAAACAGGTGTTTAGCAGAGACAGCAACCACATGGAGTGGGAGCGATTAAGCATCCAGCTACTCCTTAAAAAGCTTACGGTAGTAAGCTCCGTTTTTACGATTCTTAGCATCTATGTATAAAATAATCCTTCAACTGAAGGTACAAATAGATTCAACATGAATCTGTTATGATCTTACAAGACACAATGTCTTATTAACAGTGTCACAGTTGGTGGCATTGCCCATACTCCGTTTCAAATCCACAGGATTTACCAAGGCACTTAAACCTTAAGCATAACCCACAATATCAAACAGTACATACATGTCAGTAAACAAACAAACAAAAAAAAAAACCTCTTCAGCAACTCAAAAGAAAGGGAAGAAAACACAAAGTCGTCAGTTTAGACACAACCGTGCAACAAACAAAAAGGAAAACTTAAAAACCACGAAACCTTTTACATGAAGGAATTTTAAAGAGACATTTTCAGACATCCTGGTTGTCGTCCTCATGCTCATACCACCCCGAGGACGTGGTGACTTTTACTGGCAACATTCCCATGTGCAACTTGTTTTAAAACTCCACTCTTATTATTTTAAGTGATGACGGATTTGAGGAGAATACCCCTAAATTTACAAGCGTGATTCACACACGCTGAAAATACAGAATCAGGTAAGAATTTAAGAACACTACCATTGTTTAGAGACAAAAAACCAGAAAACAAACAAACAAAAAAAAAATTAATCTGTGATGTCATTCAGATGAGCACCCAAGAGTAATTTTTCAAAAGTAAATATAAATGTGTATGTATTTTTTGATCTAGCAAAAAAAACACTTTTAGTGTCTTTGTTTCACGAGGCTGCACATCAAGTTGTCATCACAGTTAAAAGTTTCGGGCCAATTTTCTGTCTGTTATCTAAATGCAAAGCCAATGGATTCAGTGTGAAAATTCAGAGGCATTCCCCTCCGGCTGTGAGGTAGCATTTTTTATTGCTGTATTATTTCTAAACTTACAAAAATAACTTTTTTTGTTGTTGTTGTTTAAATAGTTTAATCCTAAGGCATAAAATACTTCCAAAAAGGATATATATATAGAGAGAGAGATGAATACCCACGAACCTACAAGATCCGTGAAGTACAAGGGATTAAAATGTGACACAAATAAAGATGTGCCGTGATAAAGGCACCAGACACGTGGACAACACACACAGCCACACATCTTTGGGCTCAAGATTAACCGGCTACACATACCAGCATGTTCACGGTGTATTGGCCATATTTCTGTTTTGCTTTCTTTTTTTTATTATCATTTTCTTGTTTTCTTTAAATGTTTTATCAAATATCTCATGAACAGAAATGTGGTCCAGCCATTTCTCATTTAGGCTCTAAAATAGGAACAATCCACTCGTAAAATGATTTCTGTCTGGACACATCAGCATATACTTACATATAAAAATGTTCAACTTGATACAACATGAATGACAACAAATGACTTTTTACAGGATAAATACTAAAGTGAAATTTCTCATCTACATGATCATTTCATAGATAATGGTTGCCCCCCCTCCACTTCTTCTGAATTATGTACGAAACGTTCCCTTATGAGCTTCTGTTATTGTGGAAAAATGTATTAACACATTTAAACAAAGACTAGACAAAGTTTGTACAATCAAGAAAAAATGTTAAGTCTTTTTTCCTTTAAAAGAAAAAAAAGATCCTGAAAACGAACCTGACTGACGATCTATATGAACTTATATCAATACGTTTTTATGAAATCAAACATACTAAACACAGAATTAGCGGCATAGTGTTAGGTTTTCTGTCATGTAGTCACATTCTTGGGGAATTAAAAAAAAAAATTAATAACAATCATGCATTAAGTGAAGTACAGGTGTAGCTACCTAATTTCTCACATTAAAAAAAATCTTCAGCTTTTGAGAAGGTATCTGCATCACAACAAGGTCAATTCAACAACATAGAACGAACTATTCTTTTAATTTCGTTTACTCCTTTCTCTTCTATCTTAGCAAATGCTTTGACAATCAGCCAAACTGCTATTCCAGATACAACGCACAGATATGCAATAAGGCACCAAATAATCAGTTGACAGTCAAATAACTACATTTGCATTATTCCGATACCAAATACAAACAGGAAATATTTCCAAGCAAGAGTTTCATAGAAATATGTTTATCCTAAGAATTTGAAACCGGTTATTTATAACATACCAAATATGGACCACCCCAACTATTTACAATAAATCTTTGTACTAATAAAAATGTCTTTATGCATGTACTCCCTCAATGCACTCAACCACAACCTGAAACCTAAACCCAACTACTCCGTAATCACACATATAACTAAACTGTATATGAAAATGACATGACTCGCATCCTAAATGCCTTTTAGTTGACAGTTAAAAGACAGAATAATATCCAGAACAAAGCAGCCCTGACACTGCAACATCTATACAAGCTTCTTCAGCCCTCCCAGGCCACCGGGGATTCAGAAAAACAAACCATCACAATCCATGTCAACTGGACTTCAGTTGCTGTTATCACAAATGTTAAATCTTCACAACCAAGCCACCTCTGCTCCTGCTTACAAAATCACCACTAGGTAGTGCCATTGACCAGAAAAACCGACTGGGGACCACATGAAAGGAGGCTACGGTGGGAAGGAACAAAGAAGCAATAGTGATGGGATGCTGCCATCTGCAGAGAGGGAGAAACACTGCTACGCAGAGGCTGACTGCTTTCTGTCACAACTATTCCCTGGATGAAAACACCAGACCACTAATTACCATAATGATAATAAAAGCAAACAAGCAAAACAAAACAAAAACTAAAAAAATGGTCACATTTGAATGATAACGTTCATGTGTACTTTTGCTCAAATTCGTTAACTCGCTGAGCAGGGGAGCAACCATTATCCCATGATAAGTTCTACTTCTCCATGTAAGATGCAAAATGAAAAAAAGATTCTTCACAAACTACAAATTAAGATTCACTGTCCAGTGTCTGTTCAGTGCCATTTCAAACTACAACAACTTGGTAGGCAAAGTCAAACACGTGCATGCTTGCAGCTAATGTCTTTGTGTTCACTGGTCCAAGCTGGCAGGCGACGAACGACGGGCTCTGTTCAGAGACGATGAATAATTCCAAAGATGTGAAGAAATCATCCTACACCAGGGTGGAGTTATACATGAGAGACTCCCACGTCAGGAGACAGTGCCTTCTCGTAACAGATTCTCTGGCTTTGTTGTGCTCCTCATCCATCAATCAGTGACACATCAATGTGGGACAAATCAATCATGTGCCTGTGTGGCAAGTGTAATAATATTTCAAATACTGTGGAACGTAATACTGATGCTTGAAACAACTGCACAGCAGCTAAAATCTGAGACATTTTAAAATATGAAAGTCTACTATAGTATGTATCATTTAACATATATCTCTATAAAAATAAAAGTGAGAAGAAATATTGATTACCTGTGGAAGCTCATTTGAAAACTTATGGCATGCTGAGGATGGGAAAACTTGGCAATGGCTTTCCTTTGCTGGGGCATCATTTTGAACATCTGTAGTGCACAGACAAGACAGACAAAATGCAGTTGTCTAAATGCTCATCTGATCCACAAGAGGGAGTGGGGGTGGCGAAGACTGGTGGAATAATTAATTTACTTTTTCAAACCAACACAACAGAGGGCGCTACTATATCACATATGAACACTTATTTCTATGCTTGTGGATGCAATATCAAATTTAAGTTTTCAGCCTGAGGAATGAATCCTAAGCATAAAAACTATATGACTCTAAAACACCTTAAGCAATGAAGGGGGACATAAAAAAAAAAGGCAATCCGAATGTATAGTTTATGAGGCTGTGATGTGTCTGGCGCCTACTTCTATGGGTCCAATGGATCTGAGGAGGTTCTTCAGCTGAAATTCAGTTGTAGATGAGGAGAGGCCCTCTATGGACACAGTGGAGCAGGAGTTCTCTGCAACCCTTTGGCTCTGTCTGGTGGTCATCGTACGACCTCGACCCATCTGACCAGCTCCTCTGCTTCGGCCTCGGCCTGACACAACCACCTAAATCAGCAGCAGGGAGTAAGAAAGATTACCCACATTAGGAAAAAAAATAGGGAATAGTTGACACGCACACACACGAAAAAAAAACCCTTTTCTTCTTTAACATGTATTTTGATGTCTTTCAGCCATAAGGAGCAGTTTCCCAGCACAAAGGTACAGTTAGGAAAGCGATGCGTTGATGCATTTTCCTCCTTTGCCTCTCACAGATTCAAACTTTCACGATTGACTCGTCATATTTCTACAGAGAACATCAACGTCAGAACATGATGCATGTCACATGGCATATCTTCATATGAGTGAGAGGTACGTTTCCCCCTGCTGCAGAGAAAGAGGGGGAGGAGGGAGAGACTCAAACAGAGAGAGGAGGCTGCCAGAATATTTATGCTTGTGTGTGTGTGTGTGTGTGTGGTGTGTGCTGGGGGTGGGGGAGCATAAAGGAAGAGGAGCCATGCAAGCGTAGTGGTGGGTGCCATACACTGTCAGCATCACTGAGTGTGGTATCTGTGACAGGAGCCTGGTGGTGACAAGAGAGCTGAGAGGCCAGGGGACCTTGTGTAGCCCTCTTCGTTACACTGTTTTCAGCTTGTCAATACTCTTGCAGTTGGCATACTGTCCTGTTTTACTGCAACTGCTGCCCGATTGGTATGCATTTACTGAATGCCAGGGAAATGCTACTTTATTAGGGTCATTTCAGCTTCTTTTTTTAAAACTGAGCTGACATGAAACCCACAGTGTACACTAGTAATAAAAGCATTTTTGGTGAAAAGATTGCTGGCACAAAGGAAAACTCTTATGACATACCCTGCTTTGCTGCGAGTTGCCCATGCCGCCAAGGCTAGCCTGCGGTGTTCCACCTGGTCCCTGTTGCTGCTGTCCCATCATGGTAACCTTCCTTTGGATGCCCTGGTTAGGCGGAGGTGCTTGCCAGGTACCCTGCTGCTGCATGGGGCCACTGGTGGCCTCAGGCCCCTTACCACCCTGAATGGAAACAATGAAGGAAAACGCTAAATGAGCGTCACAAACAAAATTCCAGCATTTATCTCAAAGTGGGAGGATCACAAACTTGTGGTCACATCAAGTATTCAGGCACAATTCTTCTGGATAACTGGGAGAAGAGGAAAGGCATTTCAAAAGAGCAAACTGAAAACCAGAAAGCACTGGGACAAGATTTCTATCAGACTGGCTGTGGAGAATAAAGATCAACCCAACAGGGTAATGGTCTCATTATCAAATAAAGTCACAGCTCAACTCTGTTGACATGCAGGGAGGAATTGAAGGTCGTCTCTTCCCCGACTCTGCAGAAAGATGTGACAGATCAATACGTAGGAAGAAAAGAGGCGCTATCTCTGACCTGTCCCCAGCTGAGAGTAAATGGATTAATCCCTTCTATAGAAATCACAGCTCCTGATTGCACCCATCAAATGCTAAGCTGCATTACACTGAAACGACAGCAGCTCCATGTGTACCCCACCCCCACCACACAAACTCCCCCCTTCTCGCGCTTTTGTGTTTTGCACAGCTTTGTATTATCCTGATGAAAATATAATTTGCCTCTTATCTGGGTGCCTAAGCTATACAAATCCAAATCCTCAAAAGTGGCAACTTTCTTACACAGGTATTATGCTATCCCCCCCACCTCCACCTTCAACCAAGAAAGATTAATTACAAGGGTCTTGGATTGGCATCTTTTGTTGTCTCACACCTGAGAGATGGGATGATAGGAAACAGCAACTGAGAGATGACAGGGGAAGAGTGAGAGAGGAAGAAGAAAAAAGGATGAGAGGAGATAACATTGTCAAGCTCTCGATGTCAGCGGAACAATGTGGAAGAGAGAATCTTCTTTTTATTCAAGCTTTGGGCCTTGGCTGCTTCTTTCCATTTCTTCACTTTTTCCCCCCATGACGCAGTCAAATCAGATAGCTCTGCACAGGTTTCAATTAACAAGTGACACCCAGTTATCTTCATCCGCAACAAGACTATGATTTTGGTGCAGGGGCTTGATCCTCAGGGATGAAGTCAGAAAGCAGCTTATTTTAAATACTATCACATCCCTCCAATATGTCTCATCAGTCGTAAGTAATAATAGTTAACATGACTGCTTTTGTGGTCTTTCACTAAAGATTAATGCAAAATTAATGTAAAAGCAGTTACTTATCAAGTGAGTGTGAAATAACTGTTAATGGAAAGTGTCAAGACTTTATTGGCGATACCATCATTCTTATTTTACCTTCCATCTTTAAGAAAACACTCCGTTGTCCTGAAAAGACGATATCAACCTTTAAGAGCAGAGATGAGACATCCCTAACTCTACAGATAAATGTCAAACTACTCTCCTTAATACCCCCAGCCTGTGTGTTATAAAGGTAAAAAGCACGCAAAGACATTGCAACGTAAATACCAGTTCCTGAAGCTTAAAAGAGGAAACTCTTAACAGATCAATTTTACCAAAATGACACAGACATCACTGTGTCATTCCCATAGGTTAAACATCATCTGGATTACAAAATAGACAGTCAGGGCAATCAGTGGCATTTCTTTTCAAAGCTATGTAACTTCCCTTGAGGTTAAAATCTGCTGAAGACGATTAAATAAATGTCAGAGCCAAATACAAAAGAAGGTGTCAGGGAGAAATGAAATCGTATTCTTACCAGTCCTGAAAGTTTGACGACTCTCACTTTTTGTGGTACTTGTTGGCCTTCAACACCAGAGCCTTGGGCTCGCTCCATTACGGTTCTCTTGGCCCCGGGTTTAGGTCCTTCAGGTTGAGCCACGCCTTGGTTCACTGAGGGAGTTGTAGGTATGTTCTTTTCAGGAACTGCACAGGTTGAAGCTGAGTGCCAACACCCTGCAGAGTACTATTCTTCTGTTGCGGTGTCTGCTGCTGATTCTGTTTGGGCTGTTTCCACTGCTGTTCAGGAACCAGGAATGGGAGTCTGTTGCTGCTGGGGGCCGCCTTTTCCAATCTGCAGCCGAGTCTTGACATTGGGACGTGGTGCAGGGGTCTGAGTGGCACCGGGATGGATGACGCTGCTTTGATTAGGAGTCTTTAATGTTTGATTCAACGATTGTTGTGTTCTCTGAGGAAATTGTCTCTGCTGTTGTCCCTGCAGCCGTTGTGGCCGTTTTTGTTCCGGCTGCTGCTGCTGCAGTGGTGGTGGTGGTGGTGGTGGTTGATGCAGTTGTTGAACAGGGTGTTGTGTTTGCTGAGTTTGGTTGTGCAGGCTGAGTCTGTGTAGGAGCAGGCCCTTGGCTGGGTGTGCTTGCCTGAGCATTGAGTCTTTCCAGCAGTTCCTTCTTTCTGACACCAGCCTGCATTTGCCGTCGCATCTCCTTCCTCTTTAGAATCTCCTCTCTCAAACGCTTCTGCTCTTCAATCCTGAGACGGTACTGCCGCGTCTCCTCGTCTTCATTGGGGTCCTGTGGCATAAAGTACAAGCTGACAACATTATCTTTAATTATGAGTTCTTTACTTAACCTATAATCTTTACTATTGTCAAACTCTTCAATATAAGTCAATCCTGTCATTGATATTGGCTATGATGTCAGGAACAGGGAGCTGTGAGCCACTTTGTTTTATTTTTTGATGCTTGAATTCAAGTATAAACTCGAGAGAATCTAAGCTGTTCTAACAGAGAATGACACTGTAGACAAAAGCAACCTAATTATCCAGCTCATTTTGGTATACTGATAACATAAAAGTCACATTATTATGATGTGCATTATTCAAGCAAACTGTGCTTTCAATTTCTTATTTTTTGCTCTCCTATAAGCAGGGAGAAGAAAAGCTCAACGTAAAACCCTGACCTGTGGTGTGCTGGATGCTGTGGTTGCAATTTCCTTTTTAACCATTGTCCTGCCTGCTCCCCCAAGCTGGGATTCAGTCTTTGGAGCGACTTGGCCACGTCCTCTGCCACCACCAGACATCAGTGGTGGTTTCTGCCCAGGATGCATCCCCTGTGTTGTCTTGGAAACAGGTCTGATGTTGGCAGTGGGGGAGGCAAGGCCTGGGTGGGGCGGGCAGCATTCATGTTTGTGTTACTAGGTGCAACAGGGAGCTCCCGTAGGTTGCTATTGCGTGGCTGCATTTGTTTGGAGACAGGTGTGTTCTGAAGAGTGGGAAAGATGTAAACAATTCATTACAGGTTATAATCAAACTTTGACCTACACTGAGTTCTCTTTTTCTATCTAACTGGAATTTTCCTGTTGAGAAAATATGATAACTGAACAATTTATAGCAGTGTGACTGAAACTACAAAAAAAATTAAAATAAAAAAATAAATAAAAATCCCCAAACCTGTATAATTTGATATTGACTAGTAAATATATGGGTTAATATTTATGTCTCACCATTCTGTGCCTATTTGACATGTTGCGCTGTTGGGGGTTCTGAGGGCGAGGAGTCATCTGCCTGGGGCTACCATGGGCCTGCTGTTGATTGAAAGGATTCTGGCCATGATGCATCATGGGGCGTGGCTCTCCATGGTTTATCTGTTGGTGATGGTGATGGGGTAAATCTTGTCTTTGGTGGTGCTGCTGCTGGTGCATATGATGGGATGACAGTGGGTCGTGATGTGGAAGCTGGGAGACAGGAGGACCATGTGTTATACCCTGCATCATTGAGAAAATAAACGGAAGGTTCTAGTTGATTTCATTTTTAAAAACACCAAAAGGATTGCTTCCTATGATCGCTATTCAAAACATTAGAGTGGACACTTTATGTATTATTAACCTGTAACTGGTATTTTCCTCACATACCAACATAGTAGTACTACAATAGTAATTCAATCACTAGAGGGAGCTCTTGTCTATGTCACTGGAAGAGCAGCAGTGCCACATAAACAGGACTCTGTTATATGAATACTTCAATAGCTTTGAATATGATATCCACTGACATCAAACATCCATATTTAGCAAGGAAACCAAAAACATAATTTGAGAAGAAATGAAGAATCGGAGCTGCAACCACTGGATGAATAAAATCACTTACTCTCAATCGTACCTGCATCCCAAACTGAACTTGTGGATGATGGAAAAGGTTCCCCTGCTGGCCAAATGACTGACGAGAGCCCATGAAAGGCCTGGGCTGGCTAGGAGGTCCACCTTGTTGATTAAAGTTCACCATCCCCTGATGGCCTTGGTGTGGAGGGAGGTTGGGTCTTGGGGGTTCTCTTTGAAAGAGTCCTATTGGGCCCTGGCCTGGCTGGTTGAACGGTGGTCCTGGTGGGCCGAAGCCCATGTGGCCCTGCCCAGGCAGCTGCTGCTGGTGGAGGTTGTTACTGCTGTTCATCAGAGAGCTGGGGCCCTGGTGATCAAACATGTGCTGCCCTGGAAACCGTGTTGAATCTGCACACTCTGTGCACACACAAGGAAGACCAAAGAGATTTCCTTTTTTCCCCCTTCTTGACAGCCTATTTCACGACCAGTAACAGCCTCTCAAGGTGTAAAATGTTACAGAATGGGAAACCAAAACATACATTTCTTTCAAGGTTAAAGGGTAAACAACCAAGTGGGTTATTAATTCTGTATTAACAATGTGAATGAGGAAAAAAAAAAAAAAACTATAAATATGTATGTTTAATGCCATTTCCAAGGTTCATTCAGATGTATGTATACACACATACATTTAACATGAGTTCTGCTAATAGAACAGCACCAGAGAGCTAGCAGCATACCCTCTAGGTAAAGCGCTAGAGGTGATGAACAGAGTTAAATATGCTAAGAGAGCTTTGTAACCCTCGTCAAGGCTGGATGTGAGACTCACCTCCCATAAACAGGGGCTCTCTGTCCTGGGGGCCTTGAGGTGGCTGGTTCCTCAAGGGCTCCATGTGATGAGGGGGCCGCTGGGGCTGACCAAAATTACCTGGCATGTGCTGCTGGAAGTCTCCCGGTCCCTAAGAAAACAGAAAACTAATGAAATATATGCCATTCTGGGAACTCAATAATAGCAAACAAATTAAACTAATAAAAACAGGAAAATAATAGATGGGAGTTCTTGGTTCATTAAACAGGTGTGTAATCTTGAGTTTTAAACATCAATATGTATGCCAATATTAAAAAGAGATATGTTCAGCATGAATTTGTGAGAAAACCAGCATTAATGCTACTTTTGGCTCTGTTGATAAAACCTTCTAAAAGCTTGTCTTAGACAAGAAAAGAATATTTCTGGAGGGGATAAGTGCCCCCATCTTTGTTTCAACTACTTTATATGTTCGACAGCTTTCCACTCATTGCATGCACGCCACTCCCCATTTACCTATGAAAACTAGATAACAACCATTTAATCCCTCCTTGGAATTCAAATCCCCCTCATAACTGTCTCCTTTATTCTTTTAAACATCCATCTCTGTTGAAAAATTAACCTGCTATTCAACACGTGGCACTTCCATAAATGGGCTGCTTGCCTCCTTCAAGCCTATTGTAAATTACTTAAGATGCTATCAAGGCTTAATCCATCTTTATTCCACTGCTGGGTGAAGGTATTTAGAGAGAAGAGGTGTTAGAAAGCTAGAAGGCCAGAGTTCCAAAAACTTGCTTAACATAAAGTTAATCAAAGGGGCTTACCAAGACAGCCGATCACAATGGGGGCACAATCATACCGTTCTAAAAGGTCAGTCAGCCAGGTTTGCAACAATGAGAACTCCGGTGTCCATATAATACCTCTCAAATAACACCGCTCATCCTCTCACTTCTAATCCTTGATAAAACATTGTGAGAGGTGCTCAATATGTAACTAATGCTGGAGCACCTCTAAGCCGTAACAGCCGACAACATTTTCTAACAGTTGGTGGAAACAAAGAAGCAGACAAATGATCCTTCCACTGAATCTGGGAAGTTGAATCTGTGCAAAAATTATGCGTAATAAAATTAGGTATAATTCATTGAGTAAATAATTAGGTATATTATAAATGATAATAAACATATTTTTAGTTTTCAAACTGTTTCAGGCAAAACAAGCATTTTGAATATCAAAGTTGGATCTTGGCAATTTCAACTGTCTAACTGAATCTTAGAAAAATTTACCAAACCTTTCAACAAGAATGTCCAAAAAATAACAGCCATGAAACTTAGTACTGTGTTGCCAGACTGGAGTTAGGAAATTAGCCAGCTCTAGCGTTTACACCTGTACGATGGCAATTGTACCTTAAGAAAAAAGTCCATATGCAACTTCTACTTGGATGGGAAAATGCCACATCCACTGGACATCAGCTTCTTAAAAAAATGTTAAAACACTGACAACTGTTGTATTAAATTATAGTTAGAATGCTAAACAATGTTTCTCTGATTTTCTGTTCAGACCTGAAGTAAGGACTCCATAATGCACTGAGTCAGTAGTTCATGAAAGAAAATGTTTTTAGGAAAATGCCTAAAAAAGTTTAATGTGTAATGTTTTCAGAAATAGACCTACTACAATGCATTAGCCACAGTAAAGCCAACCAACCATGCCACCAAGTCGTGTAACTGACAACCAGCTAGCTTGCGCCTTCATCACACAAATGTAACTTCCCTGAATGCCAGAACTGGAGAACTTGCTTAAACTCTGTTTAAATTGTTGAGAAACAATTAAAAGAAGAACTGGTTTAAATTTAGGAAGAATGGAGGTAAAATGCACAACTCTGAGCTGGAGTGGGGCCCTTCCAACATCCAGAGAATTAGAGTTATGTTTGGTAGACTAAAGGGCCAAATTAACAGACTTGTACTGTGGTTATTACAGGACTGCGTGTACATACAGCTACCAGGAGTAACAAACCATGAATTAATTTTGTGATGAGCCAAAGCTCCACTACAGTGCATAGAGGGTTACGTGCCTACTGAGAGAACCCAAGTCATATGAATAAATGGACACTCAGTGGGTTGATCTTGGGCAGAGCGGCAGTAACAAGGTTGACGAAACCTGCCAATGCCAACCCGATTATCCCCAATTAATGCAATATAACACTTCTTTAATCCCTTAAGGGAAATGATAATGTTGCAGTGTTGTATAGACAGTTGGATCAATGCATTCTAACTATGAATCATTGGCAGAAGATGCCTGGACCATGCCAGTCTAAAAAAAATTTTACATTTAATTAATGTTAGCATAGTCCAGAGCTCGAAGGTGACCAAATGTTTTCACATCAGCACTGTGTATTTGTGATTTCACATACAGGTGGTTTGTTTAAAACAACTCTCCTGTCTTTTCCCTATTATTGTTTTTTATTTAGGCTGAAATATGTCAGCAGAAAAAACCACCAAATTTCATACACGAGGCAAGTGTTTTAATTATTAAGATTTCAATGAGTGTATAAGAAATTCAAGTACAGTATCTACAAAATATCCCTTTAAGCTTCAAAATCAAAACTATCATCAAAAGGATCCATTTTCCGGTTAAAAATGAATGAAGAGAATATATATTTCTAATAATGACTTTAACTGATGTTGAGATAAATATTTCAAAACCTGTCTCCAACAGAAAGAAGATTTAATGCAGCAATACTGGAGGCTATGACCCCATTCGCCTGGCCTTTATACAATTAAATTTGATGGGATGATAATGTATGATAATCATGAGTAATCAGGTGCCCACTGATAAATGAGAAGTTGCTGTCTGGTATGTCACCTGCATTTCAAATTATTTCTTCGGCAACATCAGTCCTAAACGTGACTGACAGCAGGAGAATCCAACACTATGCTTTTCATCAGCTCAGGTATCTGCATGCCCTTCCCACTACACCTTTTCCTGGTGCTATGCTATCGATATCCAGCACAACTGCAACAGTGTGATTCTGACATTGAAGATTAGAAAAGGGGCAAATAAAAATATTTTTCTGATTAAGGTTGCTAAGAAAGCCTGGTTCATTTGTGCATTCACATGAATGAAATTGGATGCAGCTATTTTCTGATGGCTAATTTGCATAAATCCATACAAAATGTACTTTCCAGAAAGATGTCAGTCAGTACCAGCACCACCTGATGCCCGGGCATCATTAACTGGAAGAATAGTGACTTAAGGCAGTCTGGCAGAGTTCCCAGCAAGCCAAGTCCCTCAATACTGTAATTACTTTAAAGGCATTTCTGTCATCTCTTGGATGGGTTCTTTGTGAGTGATATAAAGGACCTTTTCTTACAGGAAATCACTAACTTAAGATCCCTTTGTCCGATGTAAAATTCAGACTTAAGAATAAAAGGTCCACAAAGAAAAAAAGCACAAGGCTCACTCGAACCCTATTAAACCACCACCATGTTTAACTAATTTAGATACTGTTAGAAAAAGGACTGTATGCCTTTGGGACACAAACTTGGGGAGGGTGAATTTTAACCAGAAGTATATCCTGTATTCACAGTTCCATTATGTGCCGAGCTGGCTAGTCTGAGTCCCAGCCTGTCCATGAAGAGCTATAACGTAAGCCCTGTTTGCTGTGGCCCCAACCTTAAAAAGTCTACTGCCTAAAGCGCCTATCACACATTTCCAGTTGTGCGGCTAGACTCCTATCAGTGTTTACGGATTTGCTTTAACAGTATTTGGCCAATGCAGACATTCTAATTGAAGTAATAATACTGCCCTTGCAAAAAAGGGATGCAGGCCGAATAAAGAGCGAGAGAAAGTGAAGCAAATGGGAGGCAGAGGAGCAGCTGCTACTCACAGGGAACCTCTGAGGACCCACAGCAGGTCTGGTCTGGCTCTGAGCAGGAGGCATCAAGGGCACTGCAATGAGAGAAAGAGAGAGTGGGGCAGAAACAGAGAGCAAAAGAAGGTGGGGGGAGGGGAGAAAATGAAAATGAGAGGTAGTAGGCAGAAAGAGGATGTTATTGTAGAGAGGAAATCATATTTCCAAGCTGTAGGCTCTTAGGTATACATGTAAAATTTTAGTTTAGATTTGCACCAAAGCATTTTTACGCTGCTAAGTACACACCTGGAAAGCTCAATGTTATGTTAAATACATTAGAATAATTTGCTAAGAAGGAAAAAAAAAAAGATAAAAAATAAGACAATTAAATCAATTCAGTTGATTTTAATGTTGCTAGCTTTCTAAATAATAAGAGTTACCAACAGCAGTTCAAACTGTTATAACTTAAAATTTCTCTTAAATCTGTGTAAAAAAAATAAAAATAAAAAATACTACAGATGCACCACTGCGTGGAGAAAGGTGCATGATCACTCCCAACCACAGGAAATCCTCATCTCCACTAACACATCATTTTCTTGGGAACAAAACCCAAACTAAACAAGCTAGGACACTTAAAAAAAAAAAAAACATGATTTCAATCTTGGCCTAGACAGAAAACGCGTCTGAGGGAATGAAATGGTGATGAGAAATAGGAGGAAATCCCATTACTTGCAAAAAGAACTTTTCACTTGTCATTCAACCAGACAACAGACTGACATTTTAATCCAGACACCTTTCAGGGCAGCGTAAGGATATCTGCCAGCACCGACTCAACAGGGAATCTTTGTGGTTAGGTATTACTGCACAATTTTGGTTAAATGGAAATAAGGACTGTAGTTTTTATAAAGAGTAATTCATATTTTTTCTGCATGTTCTTGTTTTTGTATCACAGAGCACTTGTGGCAGTCATGAGAGCATGATCATATTAAAAAAATTAAAATAAAAATGTTGTTTTGTCATTAGTTTTACAAACTGGAAATATAACAATGTAGAGAGCTTGTTTTGACCCAATATGTCTCCATTGCTAAAGGACGAGTGGGTATGTGTGTAACTACAGTGAAAGAGTTGAAGCTGGGTTGAATGGCCTACCTTGCACAGAGGATTGTGCAGGTCCTCTGAAGTGGGGGTTAATGTGGATGTTTTTGGGCTGTGGAGGATGCTGCTGGTGATGCTGAGGGAAGTTGGGTGGTGGAGAGCTCATCATTCGTGGTGGGGGCTCCATCTGGGGTCGCAGTGGTGGGGAGCGATGAGCCATGTGAGGGGGCATGAGAGGCTGAAGGGGCTGCTGGGGAATGGGGCGCCCATGCTCCTGAAAGGGAGGAGGCCCTCTTGGCCGTGGGTGGTGCTGCAGTTGCTAATGAGGAGGGTCCAGTCGGGGGAGATGGTGGTTAATTGTAAAGACAGAAATGAAGAGGTGGGAGAAAACAATTAAATAATAATCATTAAAACACTTTTTTCTTCAGAAGATTGTGACATTGTTGCTAACAGACATGCAAAGGCACACTATTTAAATTCAACTGCAAAACTTGAGTTGATACTATGAAATAATTTTGCTCACATCTCCTGAAGATTAAGGCCACATGTGATTTTTCATGAATTTATACTGGGAAAGGAAACCTCTACTACGTATACTTCAAGGGAGCTACAGCTGTACACAGAGTTTTTACACTTTTTCCCAGGTAAAAGTCAACCAATTTTTAAGTACTCTCAAGGTCCTCAAGGTTTTCTTTATGGACATAAGCACCTATGATAGTCAAAGCCACAGGTGTTCCTAAAGAAACCAGTTGAAATAAATATCTACAGCATAATTTACCTTTCATGTCACTCACGAAGGATTCTGTTATTGTGAAAAGCTGCACATACTTTTAGGAGACTTTGCAGGAGGTTGCTCACGGATCCTCGTCTATCCAAGTTATCTATGTTTTGTATTTGTTGTTTTCTAGCCAACAGTCATAAAAATGGCAACCACCCAGTGCTCTAAGTGTCTTTGGTGAGGTGGTTACACGTAAAAACAGACCTACAGATCATATTTTTGCTTTGCAACCTGGGCTGCGAGATTAATGGCACTCTGCAAAACTATTGTTTTTGTGCATGTTCAAAAAAAAAAAAAACTAGGTTATTAAGTCTTCTATATACTGTAAGCAATGTTTTGTTCATTTAAAATACTTCAGTTGATGGGCTATTTCAAACATATATCTGATAAAATTTATCAAGTCATTTAATGAAACATACACAAAAACCTGAAAAATGGAAATGAGTCTCATGAGAGTTAAACCATTTCTAATCTTAGCTGGTGAAGCCCTTATGAAATGAAATGAAATTGCTACTTTTCAAGTGGCTCAGTAGTATACTGTGTTGTTAAATATATCCCCTTAAAGTTGTTAGGACAGATGGTTAAGAGTCTTACCTGCATGCTCAGGTTTCCCATCAAGGGGGGCATCTGGTCATGCATTCGTCCTCTTTTTCCTCCTCTAAAATCTGGCATTCCAAACCCAGAGAAACCTCCTCTTCCTCTGCCTCCTCGTCCTCCCCCTCTGCCTCGGCCTCCATGGCGGTTTTGTCTCTTCTGACGCTCTTGTTCCTCAAACGCCATCAAATCTTTCTTGGCCTTCTCCGAAAGTTCTGATGGCAAGTGGAACATAAAATAGATTACATAAACGTTCCACAAAAAACAGGGATAAAATAAGTGTTTCAGGAAGGTAATAGCGGTGGACACATGAGGCAATGAAGAGGAAAGATTCAACACGAGAAAACATTTAAATTTCAGTTTCGCTATAAGTTGATGAAGCATAATTTATTCCTAGGCAGATGGGAGGGTTTTTTTTTGTACCCAAGGTTTCAGGAATGTTCCTCCTTTTATTGCTTGCATCTGCCAATCGCACGATAGCGCCATCCTTCCTCTCAGATTTGAACCGCATTCGGCAAGACTCTTCATCTTCCTCCTCTTCTTCATTTGATTCTTCCTTTGATTCATCGTTGAGTAATCGTTCGTTTTCACCCTGGAGATATTTTCAAATATCAACAAATCAAGAGTCTTACAATTTACAACACTATTACTATAAAAAGTTACTTGATCTTAAAAGCATCACTCACTACGAAGCATTAATGTCCCAAAAATGACTGGAGTTTTACTGAACATAATTGAACTTAACAAAAATCATGGTTACTTTCCAAGTAAACACCAGTGATCTTTCCCTTCTTTTTTCCCTTACTCTGTCTACATGTAATAATTACAATACAATTTCAAGCTGTCAAAAATAAAGATTAGAGAAAAGAACTGAGATTTAAAAAAAAAATGCTGAGATAAATATGCAGAAATTTTAGCGTTTGCTGCTACAGTATTACATTTTAAGAGTCATTCCAGAAACAAGTATTAACAGTGAAAACGTGGAGGGTCAGCATACTTCCTCTGTGTCACAGTCTACAGGCCCCTCAGTGGCATCTTCATCTTGCTGCTCTTCTTCCATCACCTTGGTCCCCCCTTCCTGCCTGGTTCCATCTTCATCAAGAGTTTTTTCACCATAGGTCAGGTATTCGTCATCCTTTAAAGAGCAAGTATTAAGTTACAACAGCACTCTAATAATCTAAACAATGTTCAAATGTCTTTCAGTCATTCTTACAAAATACAAACAATCTCTGTACAATTCTACTGAAAATGAAAATATAAAATGTATGCTCAGCAATACTGTTTTTGGCAAATGAATGAAAGGCTACAAGTTAAATGTGTAAACAAATTATGAGTGGGACGAATTAATATACATTTGAGACAAAAATAAAACTTTGTGAAAAGAGTCTAAAACCATATAGTGCATATACACCAAAATATTATGGTGAGGATTTGTGGAGGCACCACTACCCTTTCTAAGCTTAAATTACCATAACAGTGGGAGCAAGGCTTCATTACTATTCCTGACAGGATTTGAAATTCAATGAGATGTAAATGTTTGACATGATATACAGAATGCGGGCACAGATAAAAACACTCCTCTCTGCTTCAATGATGTTGAAAATACCACTGACTGACTCCTCACAAATCACTCCGTTATTGGCTGCACTGTAAGTTCATGACTCCATGTCAAAATGTGGCAAAGATGCTGAGATTCTGGGATGTGACAAATCAGTTTTATTCCCTAACAGGACTTCAGCTCAACCTTTGGTGGAATTAGTTCAAATAACAACATCAATTCTGAAAAAAACAACACAAAGCTTCGGATTCAAATGTTCTCAGACAAAGTATAAATGAATTAATGAATAAGATCAGACTGGGAGTCACACAAAGGTGTTTTGTGTTAAACAATTATTAACCTGCCAGCAGAACAAAAATAAAGAAAATAAGAAAATAAAACGAACTGAGTAATTCAGACAAATGAACATACTGCATATAAAAGATCACGTTAATCTTTTAAACTCTTTCACATAATGCACCATTTAAACCATAATAAGCAGAATTGTCAAGGTCAAACAGTTCAGTGACCCTATAAACAGACAACTCAAACAATTCAAATACAATCACTCTAGCAGGCATCTCCTGAAATTCAAAATAGGCAGCCACTTAGGCTACGAAGGTCAACATCTTATCTTTGTTTGGAGAAAAGAGGTAAGCTAATATATCTCTGTCAGCTGCCAAACACAATCACACCATGGTAAATGTACTATAACAGACATTTGCACATGGATCTGGTCTTATCTTTGATCCTCTTACCCCAGGCTAAGAGGAAAGGGAAAACGAATAAAAGAGAAACTCGCATCAATCATTAGAAAACTGTATAGTGTGTCCTTAGGAAGGTCAATAATCTTTTCACCTGCATGAGACTTTATCAGATCCAGTCTAAAGCCAGTGAAAAAAGCCCCCCACATTAACCTCTGCCGATTGGCAGCACATCTCCCCTTCACAAAGCAGCTTTTTAGTCCACCAAAGATACAGGGCCCAAGGTCACAATGGCATAGGGATTTGGAGGTGACAGCAGAGCATTACCCCGCGCCAAACAAGCTGTCAACAAAACTTTGTCAGCAAGATGGAGAAATTCACTGGCAGGACGTGATAATGAATCTAATCGTCCTCTGCCCAAAAACGCTAGCAAACATCTCCTTCTCCTGAATAGATTTTCAATCCTGACTGCCCCCTTAGAGAGTCAAGAAATCTGACATTATCTCTTGGACACAATAGAGTTGAACAGAAAGAGGAGTGTGAGAATGTTTGAATGTGCACGTGTGTGTGAGATTGTGCATGCATGGGCTTTAACGTGAGAGTAAGCAAACGTGAGAACTCACTTGAAATTCACTATCTATAGGCTCATTGATTCTGACGACTAGCACTTCATCCTGGAACCCATCGTCACCCTCTGATAGCCTTCCAGAGTAATCGATTTGGTCTTCAGACATCTCTGTGTTGTCTTCTTGATTGTATTCTTCTGTAAATGCCTCGTCCCCCTCTTGCTCATACCCCTCTCCCTCCACATATCCTTCTTCGCAGCCCTCTGCGCCCTGGTTCATGACATCATCTGAGTAGTCCATTTCCTGTGAGTTGTCCTGCTTATCATTATCACCCAAGTTGTATGTGGCATTGAGGCTGACATCCTGGCCACTGTCAACAAACAAAGCATTAAGCATTCCAGAAAAACCATGACATATGATGAAAATGAAGCAAAAGTTTAATCTATATTAGAACTTAAATGGGAAATTTGATGCATCTTACCTCATATTTACATCATCTTCGTCACTTTGAAGGAGGTCATCATTTAACTCTTCATCTGAGGCTTCTGAAGGATTCTGGGTAAAATAAATATATAATTAAATACAAAAGGAACATAATGGGTAATTTTAAAATTATGTTCTACTCTTCCTCAGTTGTGTCTGTGTTAGTGTGTGTGTTAAAGTTGTAGGGGCAGGGGGCCACCTCCAACCACAAGGGATGGTTTATTCCCATGTGGTGAAGGCAATCTGGGCAGGTCAACATAGTGTTTTTTTGTCCACAGTACTTCCTCCTGGTTCACATCAACAATTCCCCCTGCAGAGGAGCCACCTGGTACAAGTCCACCACTCACGACTACTTTCTAAATGTTCTAGCAACACTATCTCCCAATGTTTTGGACATTTTATGACTTGTAAGCAGGAAAAAAAACCAAGGATCCTAATATGACTAAACACAGAAAAACACTAACATCCAGATAGTTTTTCTTTATTCTTACCTTTTTACCAGACAGCCAATCCTCATCCAACAAATCTTCTTCCAAATCACTTAAAGAAGATAAAACCAGACAGATGAGCAAAGTCAAGTAACCGTGGATAGTACTACATCTGTGCTTTCTCTCTCCCCTTTAAAATAAAACACATCAACACATTTCTACTCCTCTTATTGTAAGATCAGGAAAAATATTTTTGGCCAACTCTCTCCAAAGACTGGAATTCAGTCTACATCAAGCTGGATGAATACAATATAAAAGGTAAAAAAAAATCTCTCTGGCAAATGGTTCAAACAATATTAGCTGGTTATCACAATAGAAAGCAAAAGAATCATGTTGTCCTGCAATAATTGTCATCACGGAAAACTGATTTGAAACAGAATTTGACAATGATGCAAAAGACAAATTCATTAACATTTTTACAAATTCAAAAAAGTAGTTTTTTGTAGTTACCCAGAAACAATGTCACTTAAAAGTTTAATTCAAAATGCACACATACACACACATCTCAAAAGTAAATGTTTGATTCACTAAATATTTGTTTAAACACAGCAATGATGGCAAATATCACTGCTGTGATTTGAGATATACTATTGTAAACCTTATAGATGGACTGATCTGAAGATGTGAAACATGCTGAAAATTTCAAACTAAGCAATTTAAATTTCTACTAAAAAAATATAAGCAATATTTCATTTCTTTAACTGCACGAATAAAAATAAATGCCAATCACACTTATCTGAAAGTTGTTTTGTACATATATTTTGTGGATGTATATTATCTTCTTAGTAGTATCAGTATCAGTATCAGTATCAGACCCGTCTTGACATCGACTACAGAGCAGCTGATTCTATTAAAAAAATATGACAACATAATGTTTTACCTTTCCAGAGTATCATCTTCACCTCTCCTCCTACGTGACCGCTCAGCACCTGGTTTGTCATATTCAAAGTCAAAATCTGAAAAAGGAAAAATAGTTTAACTTATTGATCACTTTAAAATCAATTTACTGTAACAACAATAATAATATTGTTATCATTTATACTTTTCAAACCTTAACAGGAACTTGTTACTGAAACCGCAAGGACACAACTGAGACATGTACCAGAGGTATATATCATAGCAGACTAGTAAAAAAAAAAAAAAAAAAAAAAAAAAAAAAAAAAAAAATCGATAAATATTTTTCATTAATCAATATTCATTAACAAGCAAAATATTGCAATTCATCTGGCGTGAGTTATAGCAGTGTTTGTACAAGTTGTACTTCCACACAGTATTAATTTACTTTCAGAGTAGTAACTGTTCTTGTTTGATCATCAAGTGACTCAAATCAATAACGGATTGTTGTGGTCTTCTGAACACATGCACTCAGTTTTAACATGTTTTCCCAACTGTGGCAATAAAGGACATTTTGTCAAAATTGCTCTGGTAGAGGCAGTTACTCTGAGTAAAGAGAAGAGGGAAGTCCTCAAGCCGTCTTTGGGCTGACCTGACTGCTTTGAAGCTTGGCCTACTGCCACGGTGATCAATGCTCAAATGACATCTACAGCACCAGTCAAAGGCTTTGTCACACTTTCAACTCAGCGAGTCGAACCCTTTTAACTTTCTTAAGTGCACTAATTATTTCAAATTGTGAATTATGTTACATTAGATGAAATAGATATTTCAACAACAATTAACCAAATAGAAAAAAAGGTAAAAATGTTAAAGCTCATAAAAATGAACAAAATATATGTCATGCTATCGACCGAAAAAGCACAGGCCACAAGAAAGACAAACAGACTGGTTATATTTATATCAGTGGTGCGCAAACTGTGGTACGTGTACCATCAGTGGTACGTGAGCGCTCTATGGTGGTACGCAGGGGAATGTCATGACTTTCCACATTTTTTTCACATTTTCACTTTAAAAAAAAATCAGAAACATACAATGCATTATAAATACATTTCAAACGGAATGTGTAGCTTGAAATAATTAAAATTGTGTCTTTTAAAAAATATTTGTTGCATATTCAGTTGCAGTGCAGATGTAACAACTTTTGAGTGTTTAATTTGCTCTGTATGAGAGTATGAGTATGTGAGAATTGTTGGACAGAGTTGTAAATATCTGATTCAGTAATGTAACAATTCAGGTAATGAAAAACTACAAGAAGGAATAAACAAAATTTTTAAATTGGTCATCATAGTGGTACTTAGAGAGCTGAACAGTTTCTCTGGTGGTACGCAGTATTAAAAGTTTAAGAACCAATGGTTTATATGATTTATATAAATGGGACTTTGGGCCTTAATTTAAATTAGGTAGTGATATAACTGTGGTATTTACAATTGTTGCTCCGTTCATATTCCTATTTATGACTTGACGAGCAAAGCACAATTAATTTTATTAATCATGTTACATCCCCCAATAATGCTATTATGTTTGAGCCCAGTCAAAACTGTAATAACATTGGTACACCTTGAAACATGGGACTTTACTCAAGATTTCTTCTTTCTCCCCACAGCCATCCTGTTCTGCACTGTCTCAGCTGGAGTCTAGTGCAAGCTTTGTAAAGCAGCAGTGTGTGTTGCCAAATGGCGTAAACACTACAGTAGGAAATTATGGTGCAAGTAAAGTGCATGCACGTACACATAATGAGACTAAAATCACAATATAAACTTGTCCTGGTCAAGCTGTTTATAAATTCCTTTTTACATATCAATGTGTTTGACATGACAGTGAGAGAGAGAAAGAGAGAGAGAAAGAGAGAGGCCGCTGAAAACAGTGAGAAGCAAAGTACAGGTGTGCATGAATGTGACCAACATGTTCTGAGTAATTGTTACCAATTATGTGGGCTTGATGCATGTGTGAGAACTTGATAAGCAAAAGCCTGTCACTTTACCAGCATAGTTATATTTAAAAAGTGGGTGAGTAGAAAAAAATGAAAGTTTTAAAGTGTCTCTATTAAAACAAAAACAAAAAAAGCACATCAACATTACCCAGAGGAAGTTGCCTCCGTTTTCATCAAATAAAAGGCAGCCATGATTCTCCTTCCCAGTCGTCCATTCACACCTTGATTTTATGTAATTAAAACATCTCATATGCTGATCAGGTAAACAGCATGCAGTCACAAAAGTCTCCTTCAGTGTCAAATTAATTTTATCCTTTTTTTTTACTGCTCTAGTGCCTGTGTTATGTTTTCTATGGGCTGAGTATTTTTTACTCTAACTCTACCATAGCTTGTCCAATCAGAAAAATTCAGCAGCATTGGAAACCTCGGAATTTGTGCTTGCCATTGCTATACGATTAATTACAGTAGTCACGTACATATGACTTGGCTCAGTGAAGCAAAACACAGGAGGTATCATGAGAGCACTACAAGGTTTTGCAGTACTGTAACTCCAGGTTTTTGCCCAACCTGAATAATTCCAATGTTGCTGTCATTAAAAGAAACACAACACCCCAACTTGCTTAAAAGCTGTAAAGCCAGAAGTTGTAAACCTAGGGGAAACACCGTCCTTGTTCATGATATTTTGTAGATGGCTCAATACTTGGAAGTGTGACAAACTGTCAACTCTGACTTGTGAGACACGTTTTTGTTCTGCTTTCTTTCTCTCTCTTCTTATCTGTGACCCACCTGCTTTATGCTCTGTCCGCAGCTGCTCATAAGAGGGATGCAATCATATACTAATCCAGTCTTTTTAATCTGTTTTTTGTTCTCCACCCATGCTATTCCAAAAAAAAAGTAACTACTTTTGGCTTTGGCTTTTTCCCCCTTTAGGGATTTCTACGACAGCATCACATTCTGCATATTAATTGGTCATAGGTTTTTACATCAGATGCCCTTCCTGACAACACTCCCATTTATCTGGGGTTGGGACTGGGTAATTTTATGACGATTAGATCATAAGAACATGTACTTTAGTCATTACGTAATTTGAGTTTTTTCAGAGCTCTGCTGTTCATCGGCCTTAGCTTACACATGAAGCAGCCAAAATCTCTTCTCCTTACTCATCTGCAGGAACAACAGGAGACAAGTCCTCTCACCTCTCTTTGCCTCAATCGTGCATTTAGTCTTCATATCAAAAGCACACCCCAGCTACCCCTCAATCCCAGAAATTGTCAGCCCAGTTATTTCTTCCTATCAGTCAAGGTGCAGAAAACCAAAAAACAGCCTTGTGACCAACAATGCTTCATTACTGTGCTGCTGGTTAGGAGTTGAAGAGGTGCAAAACTGTTGACAGGCTAACTCTGCAGACTGGTTGAAAGCTAATGAATGCACAAAAAGGATGCACAAACACTAACTAGCCAAGAGGTATCATATTATGCCCAGTCACAACTGCCCCTCCTTCCCCATCCCCCTGCTGGTCTACACTCACATTACTTGAGTCTACATCATGCTAGAGCGTGACTGCTGCTTGTGCGTACTGTACGTCATCACACCGTTACATTACATGTTTATTAACTCAAAGTGTGCACAGTCTCAATATGAAGGGAGAGCTAATAATTTTGTGTCTTCTTTTGAGTTTTCTTGTCAGATACAGTACTCTTACGGTATCTGTAAGAGTACCCCCCCCTTCAATTTCAGGATTACATTTTTATATTAAATGCTCATCATGAGGAACTGTTACATCTATACATCATGCATATCTTTATGCCGTTTCACGAGCAGATCTATAGCCCTATGGAATCCGTGATCACGGAATTGCGGACGGAATCGCGGAATTGGAGATTAAAAATGGAATTCACTTTAAATGCACAATATAACAGAACTGAATGGCAATTTGTGTAAAAGTTTGTTTTTTTCTCCCGGACTAAAAGGAACTTTTCTTTTTTAAAGATTTTTTTGGCACTAGTGACTTGTATTGATGGTGGAGAGAGACAGGAAGGGGGGCAGAGAGAACGGGGAAGTCACGCGGCAAAGGACCGACAAGCCGGGAGTCGAGCTCGCGATTAGCCGCACGAGGACTATAGCCTCTGTATATGGGCTGCCTGCCCTAACCACTGCGCTACCGGGGCAGCCCGAAAGGAACTTTTCTTTCGAGAAAATGTTTCAACAGGGGTCACGAAAAGCTGGGACACTGCGCGCTTCTCCACCCCCTCCTGACCCCGCTTTCCTTGATAATTAAAAAAACAAACAAACAAAAAAACATGTCAAAGCGGCCATCTGAGAAACCGGCAAAGAAGCAAAGGGACTAGCGGCTGACTCCCAGGTACAGGGCAGAGCAGCTTCTCCGAGATTATTATGTGTCTGGCGATTCAATGTTTTGCAAGTTTTGCCAGGACACGATTGAATGGACACAAAAAGATACGTGCGAGGATCACTTGACGAGTGAAAAGCACAAACATAAAAAGGCGAGAATCACTCACTGAGCTAAACACAATGAGGCTGTAATAACTGGAACACCTAAAGAAAAAAAACACACTGACACACACAATCAGTGTTCAGTACTTTGGATTTCATAGTATCTACATCAGCTATAGTAAATATAGTTTTTTCTGTTACCAGACACACAGTTTGTCATGACGTAACTGAAAAATGTCAGGTACGTCATGACAAACTATGTGTCTGATAACAGAAGAAATTAAAGAAGCTAAAATGATTAGTTTTCTGCTGTTGAAATTCCTTTCTTTTTTTCACTTTAAATGGATTTTACCTATTTTAGTTTTTTTTTACTTGAATTTTTTTCTTTGTCAAAAAAACAAATGTTTTATTTGACACTAGGGCTGGGCGATAAAACGATCTCGATCATTTTCATGATAAAATCTTCCACGATAACGATGATAAATTTATGAGATTTATTTTCGATAGTTATTTTTGAGTCCGTTTTACTCTACCTACAAAACACTACACGAACAGCCAATCATACAGCAGAGAAACAAACGCATGTGGTCGACGCATGTTTCCGGCCCCTCCCACTCACAACAACTCAGAATGACCACCTGTGTGTAGCCTACTCAGAAGAAAATGAGCGGTCCGACTAGCGAAACCGAGTGCGATGAAACTGAGAAAGACGACGAAATTGTACCGAAGAAAGGTTATACCACTTCGGTTATTTGGAAATGGTTCGGCTACATGAAGTCTGACAAAGCACAGACCAGCATTAGGTGCAAACTATGTCGGCGACCAGTCCTCAGCAGAACGGGAAACACCACCAACCTCTTCCACCATCTCAAAAGGTACCATCCCAAAGAGCACTCCGAAAGCATGAGTTTGCGCTATCAAGCTAGCGCCAGCCTCCCCTCAAGTAGCCAACAGTCCAGCAGCCCTTCTACTTCCAGTCAAACTTCAGTTCGACAATCAACAATTGTGTCTGCTTTTTCAGCTATTACCCCATACGAAAAGAAATCGAAGCGACACAAAGAAATAACCAGTGCAATTACGTACTGTATCGCCAAAGATATGATGTCTATAAGCACGGTTGAAAAACAGGGCTTCAAGAAGCTAATGACTGTCATCGATGCTAAGTACACGCTGCCTGGACGAAAATATTTTTCCCGAACATCACTCCCTCAGCTCTACGCAGAGTGTAGAGGAAAGTTGGAAGAGCAGCTCAGAAATGTCACGCACTTCGCTACCCACCACTGATATGTGGTCTAGTCGCACGTCCGAACCATACATGAGTCTCACTATACACTACGTGGACAAGGAATGGAATCTTCAAAGCAGATGCCTGCAAACGGCATATTTTCCAGACGACCACACCGCGGAGATAATTGCCCAGGGGCTTGTGGAGGCACTCGAGTCATGGGGACTCAGCGAGGACCGGCAGGTGTGCATTACAACTGACAGTGGTGCAAACATCGTGAAGGCCGCTTCATTAAACAACTGGACTCGACTGCAGTGTTTTGGCCACCGGCTCCATCTAGCCATTGGTAAGCTAAGCTATTAACTCAAACATTTGTACATGTATCTTATAATTATTTATGGTGTTGCACACTTTGAATGATGACACGGTTCAGGATTCAGGTGCCCATATTTTAATAAAAGATTCTGCAAGCAACAAATGGGATATTGTTTTAGGTGACCGTAGCCACAAGCAGTTGCTACTGTGCTAGCTATATACTTTATTTCACACTGTCGCGGCTTACGTCTATGCAAGGCTTATGAATGATTTCCCTGTAAGGCTACTGCCACCTACTGGCTAAAATTGGTATATCCAAAGAAGAGCAGTGAGCTTGCAGGCAATCTGTATAAGTCACAAAATACTGTTCAAATAAGCAAAGAAATATTCAAATAACACCAAAAAATATATTATGGGGGGTGTCATAGATAGCAATACCAATTCTGAACAAAATGATAAACTGTACCACATCCATGGCACCACAATGGCCTACTATCTTATTATTCATTAAGGTGTCAATAGGTTAAAGGATAACGCTGGTGTTATTTAATCTTTACCTTAATGACATTGTATGCATTTAGTAAGTGTCAACCAACCTGTTATTTGGCAGCATTCATCAGCTGTAATGGTAGATACCCAAGTCTGTGTTGTTTAGATTACAGATCCCATTGTGTTCAGAGTTTCAAAAGCCATTTCATGTTATCAACTATTTTACCTCTGCCCAGTATTCTAAAATGCTATTAGTTTTATTTAATTGTAGTGTTGGCTATTCTAGTGTAGTGTTGTGATATTTTTTTTAATTCATGTCACCAGTGACTGTTGCTGAGTTGTTTTTAACATATTTTCTATATTGCCTTTCTGTGTATCTTCAGAGAGAAGTGGGAGAGACAAGAGGATCGAAAGAGCAGTTGGAGTATGTAAAAGAGTGGTCAGTGCCTTCTCCTACTCATGGAAAAAGAAGAGAGACCTGGCAGCAGCTCAAGAGGAGCTCAAACTACCCCAGCACAAGATGGTCACAGAGTCGCCTACAAGATGGGGGTCACGTCAAAAGATGGTAGAGAGACTGCTGGAACAAGAGAAGGCCATCGCACAGGTCTTGTCAGCTGACAAAAAGACCAGGCATTTGGTTCCCACGTGGCAGGATATTGATGTCCTTGAGTCATTCCACAAGGCACTGAATCCACTTCTAGACTTCACCGATGCCCTCTCTGGGGAAGAATATGTCAGTATATCTTACCTCAAACCAGTCCTGCAACTTTTCAATGAGGAGGTGTTAAAGCATGACAATGATGACAGTGAGCTAACCAAAACCATCAAGACAGCGGTCATTAAATATTTAAACGAGAAATATGATGACACGATCACCGATGACCTCCTGGACATGGCATCACTGGTAGATCCTAGATTCAAGACCAAGTACATAAAGCAGGAGAAGATTGACACCATAAAAGCCAGAGCCATGACTGAGATGTTGGAAGAGGGAGGAGCGGCAGGAGCCGCAGAAGCAGGAGCTGAGGGAGGAGCTGCTGCACCTACACCTACACCAGCAAAGAAGCAGAAGAAGACAACACTGGGTAGTTTTTTCAAAAAATCCTACACCAGCACCACATCAGGTCTTACAGAACAACAGGCTATTGAAGCTGAACTGAACAACTACCTGCTAGCTCCCGATGCAGACAGTGAGACCAATCCCCTGGCATGGTGGAAGATCCATGTAACATCCTTTCCCAGAGTGAGCTGCCTGGCAAAACACTACCTTTGCATACCTGCCACCAGTTCCCCCTCAGAGCGTGTTTTTAGCACAGGTGGCAACATTGTGTCCTGCCATAGGGCAGCTTTAAAGCCTGAGACAGTTGACAGATTAGTCTTTCTTGCAAGAAACCTGCAGTGAAGTTGCCAAGACTGTGCAATATTCAAAGAATACAGTAGCATAATCATCCTCAACATTTAAATTTTTCTTTTCTTTTCTTTAATCAATGTTCAGTTCAGTATACTACCTCTAAAATGTTTGAGAGATGTTTGAAACAAGGCACTTGATGTGCAATATTCAAAGAATACAACAGTAGCATAATCATCCTCAACATTTAAGTTTTTATTTTATTTAATCAATGTTCAGTTCAATATACTACCTCTAAAATGTTTGAGAGACGCTTGAAACAAGGCATTTGTTTACATATTTATTATTTTATTATTTTATTTCATTTATTCAGTGTTAAACGTAAAGCCATGTTGGTTCTGTTGAATGTTTGTCACCTATTCGTTCTGATAATAAATAATTGTATTTAAACCATAATTGACCTCCTGGTTTCTTTAGGGTTCTGTCCTAAGGAGAACAATCTTAAAACTGTAAATTGAATATTATTATTATGAAATATATATCGTGATAATTATCGACATCTATCAATATAAAAAAACATATCGTGATAAAATTTTTGGCCATATCGTCCAGCCCTATTTGACACAATATGTTTAAAAGTATGAAAACATTAAAGTTTACAGTTATAATTGCATAAATTGTCTATATTTAATTACTTTATATTCTGTCTTGGGGTTAAATTTGCATAAAATGCTTAAAACGGAATTCTCAAAAATTAAAAACCGAAAAACACCGAAAATGAAAAAAATTCAAACGGATTTTGAGAAAAAATAAAACTGATTTCATAGGGCCCTACAGATCCTGGTTTGTCTTAATGCTGCAACTTAAGTGGTTAACAAGCTTTCCAACTGCACATTACCCAGTGCAGGTACAACAAAAATTGTTGTTAATGGCCAACTGGAGCGAGTATGTGAAGCAGGCAAAAGAATACCAGCTAACTCAAGTGGCACTATTGGCAGCAATGATAAGGGCTGCATTGTCTTGAACAAAGGCTGCCCCCTCAACCTTCTAAACCCCAGTGTTTGACTGCTTCATTCTTCTTCTCACTGAGAAGCCAGCATTCTGTTTATCAGGCTTTTAGCCAGAGGGCTGTCCAGCTGTTATTTGAAAGCCCTTTTTAAAAAGTGGATGGTTTCAATTTTTAGCTGGACAACCTAAAAATGTTTAACTATGAACTTTGGCAGTAAGGGATGACTATTGTCTATTTATAACAACGGCATGGTGCTACAATGATAAACACTGTAACGGAAGGGTTTTAGGACCATGTCGCTCGGAGCTCCAGACCAGCTGGAGACAGGGCTTTTTGGCATCAAGTGGGATGATGTATTTCATTTCTCTTTGTATGGAGCATCTGGAATCATGGCATTTTGAATGATTATTTTTTCCAAATAAATTCTCCTCAACTCGAGTGCAGTATCTGATCATTCTGGGCACCTGTATTTTAACTTGCAGTGCTGTTTTTGTCTTAAGGATAGCAGTGGGAATCTGTGAATATCTGTCCAAATTTACTGGACCTGCACAAGGGACGCATTGTTTTAGTGTCCCAGGAAGACCTGTTGGGTCACAGCTGAAACAAATGTTTACTGATGGCATCCTCAGAGACCCTTAACTCCCTGATCACTCCCAGATATCAACCACAGCTGGGGACCCTGCGATGCAACCACCGCAGTTAATGGAGGTCCACGTCCCCAGAAATGTAACTCTGCATTGGTTTGATATGGACTGTTGTCGACAGGGGAGCCAAAGTGCTCCCATCCTGGTGACTCAAAATATGCTACAGGGTTTTCATTTACTTGAGGCCTTGACACACTACACTGTCATTTGTTGATTGGCACTATAGTTACCACATTATACTGTTCAATTTTCTTTTAAGAGTTTTATTTGTTTATTATATTTACTTGGAATTACTTGGAGGTCATTCCACATGACAATGTCATGATTAAAAGAACTGAGATATAGATTTTTGTACTTGAGCTTCATGAATTTTTGCAGATTTCTTTCCTTATGTGCACCTTAGTTTGTGTAGTCAAGATGTAAGACTTTGAAAACAAATGTTTAAAAAAACACTTAAATTTAGACATATTTAACCCCCACATACTGTTATCACAACAACCGTGCAAGAGGACCTTATTGGCTTGATAATTTGTTATTCCCGCACCCATCCATTTGTACAATGCACACGTGACTTCCAAGTTTGCAGAACTACTAAACTGGTCAGCCGTATCAGGGCATAAAATTGGAATTTTTACCAAGTAGCCCCTGGCTACCAGGTTTTTGAAGTTGGTAGCCAACCAGCAATTTTGGTTGCCAGTGTTTTTCGTCACCCCATACACCCCCGTAGACTGCTGACATTATCATGGACGCTCAATGGCTTCAATGGCCTCTAGCATCTGTAGTAGACATTTCTCCAGCACATCCTCAGTAAATCCATCAGGGAAACACTATTGTACTAGTGTGATATTCTGAAACATCTGCACCACCTCACTATATCTGCCAGGAGATCTAAGCTTCCTGGAGAAAAACTGGAATCTGCATGAAAGAAGCTACAAGTTTAGAAGTCTGTTTAAGAAGCATGCAGTAGCTTTTTTTTGCCCACATGAAGTCCCACAGTGGTTTGACATTTTAGACTCCCAGCATGTTACACAGACTTGAAACAGACTTACTTGTACTGTCAATACTACATTTGAATTTTCAACAGCCAAAATATGAACTCAGACCACCTAGCAACAATGCAAACACAATTTGGAATTATCATTTATAAAAAGCAAATGTACGAAAGTTACTTGTTCTATGCTGCTATGTGAGTTATATCATGTGTATTGTTCTGTTTGTTTTACCTCTGTGTGTATGTCTCTGTGAAATGGACAAAAAACCCAGCTAATTCAGCTATTTTTTCATTATATTAAACATAAAATAAAATCATCTTGTCTATCACCTTTCAGAACGAGGGAAACAGAGTTGTACAGGCAATTCCCATCCCCTGTCCCCTTAATGGGTCTCAACTCTTTGTATTTTGACGGCAATAACCGAAAGGAAAGTGTGTCGGTTTCAGGAGAAAATCCTGTGATAGACAGAATTTCAAAAGGAAATTTCATCAGTTCACTATTGTTTTATTTGATTTTTAAAAAAAAAATCAAATCAACGTTAATATGATCAAGAATAGGTTGGGTGGGTCTACCTAAATAATGTATATATGGTGATAGAAAAGATCGACAGATCGCGTATGAAAAACCCCTATTATCGCCCACTATCACTACATTTCAGAAGCATTTACAAGCATGTGTTGTAAGCCAGCCTGGCCCTTTAAGGGGGGTAGCCTGATGGGTAATGTAGTTTGTGAGGTGCGGGCGGCTGAACGGAGCAAGTGAAGTGAGCAAGTGAAGTGAGCATGAGCAGCGGCCGAGTGTTATGGATTAGCTTCCTCCGTTGACTGACAGGAGCCGAAAAATAGACTGTGTAACGTTGTCAGTTCTGTGCAGTGTCTGAATAAAGTGCCGTTCCAAGCAGAGAAAACCGGACTTTTTCTTTCGTTTTCATTGGCGTGTTACCCGCTTGTCACGAGCCTGGAATAGCACAGTACGGAGGTTTCCCTACTACGGTTCGGAGACCAGAGGCCGTACGGTAACACATATAAGCGCATTTTGATGTGATGCGATGTGCACCCAAAACATTGCTACTTTTCGCCAAATAAACTTTGTTTCTAATTTATTTAGATATGTTTGCCTTGGTGACACATGACAAATGTGCAGAAATCATAGAAAAAAAAATCTTTTTTTTTCTAAGTTGATGGTGGATTTTGTGGCCCTCGCCACTGGCGACAAGGCAGAAAAAAAAAAAACGGTCGAAATGGTCAAATTTTGGTCACATTTGGCGACCAGTTAGTCGTGATTTTATGCCCTCCATATATGTGGACACAATACAAAAAAGATAAGAAAACAGGTTGAGTGTCTTCGGTGGAGGCAGCAGGTTGGGATCATGGGTCCACTCTTTTGTTTGGGATTTCATATGGATCCAAATCATGCAAAAGCTTTCTTGCTTCTGTTGAAAACTTTTCACAGTGCAGTTTTATAATTTGCCCATTTTCTTTCCATGGCTTTTCATTCTGTTTTCCCAAATCATCTTCTCACGTCTTGTTTATCATCTACATCTACTTCTACTTAACGCGGTAATAACGCAAATTCTGTTTAAAGCCACTATGTTTTTTAAAGCAAGATTTATGTACACACGTTTCTGTAAATATGACCATAGGCCAATAAGTGTATTTACAGTCAACGTGTGGGACAGACACAGAAAACGGTTTTATGAATGGTTAGTTTAGCTTTAAGGTGCTGCCAGATGGGTCTGTTAACAAGAAAAAAGGTTATTTGTATTTACTGTCGCTTTGAATTGAGATAGCACCGCAGGGTATGGTAAAGTTAGGTTCACATCCGACATTCGCTTGTTTTTTTTTTTCTTCTTTAAACTTTGATAGCTTCATGAAAGCGGCACGATTTCATCCAGGTTGGTATCATTTTGTAGATATAAGTATGCCAGACATTTCATAAGTGTCATCAACCCTCCAAGCTCAGTGAGTGTGGCAAAAACTCTAAGGAACAGCGCTGATGCCCTTCTGAGTATCTTGCTGCTGATGTGGAGTTTAGGGACCGTCAACAAATTACCGCGGTCAAGCAGGAACCCCAACAAAATATACAAACAAGCATGATGAATTAAGCCCCTAAAAACTGCGGCAGCATTGGTGAACTTCCGGTTTTCAAACTATAGGCTTAAAAATAAAATAGAGCAGATCCCCATGACCATGTATAGGACAAAATGGGTATAGATGGATGGATAACCAGAACATTTAAAAAGATGCTATTAATATGTGATTAATCACAAGTTAACAATGAAAATCTTTCAATTTATGGCAATTAAAAAATGCAATTGACTGACAACCCTAATACATATATATATATATATATATATATATATATACATATACATATATACATATACATATATATATATATATATATATTTTCCCCATGTCAATTATTTCAGTTGTTTTAGATATTCAATAAATGACCATCAATGGTTAACCTTTTCATAACGAGGCTTATTTTTTCTGCCTCCTGTCTGAAATGACTTAACCAAAACAAATGGAGTATATATCCACAACTACAGGGTGTATATGCATAATCTTGGACTCAAATTAAAACCAAAACACGTGACGTGATTACTGAAGTGTCCAAATCAAGATATGTGTTACTGTCTCAGAGTTAACTGACTTGGAACACAGTAGAAAATGTACATTTTTATCTCCACCAAAAAGAAAAAAAAATTGTGCTTTTGGGCATGCACATAGATTGTTTGTACAGCACATCTGTGTACCCTGCACATAATGCTCTTGTGATGAAGAGGTTAACCTGTGCATTTCTGTTCAATCTTTTCTTTTTAAATCACAAAGATATGTACTCTTTCATTAGAAAAATATGCTAATTTTAATAGGTGAGCATATTTGTAAGAAAAATCTTTGCAGTGATCTATGAGAGCAAAAAATAAACACTAAAATATTTATTCATTAATCGAAAGGAACATGTTTATTTAATCATGATACTGATTTGATCACCCAACCCTAATAAATAACAGGAACAATAGAGTAGTATCAAGGTACTATATCTACTTTTGTGCAAAAAATATATAGTTTATGGTAGTCATAAAATGGACATTAAAATTTTCACAGTTTAAGCCTGGGGGACGAAGCTACAGGTGAGCTACTTTGTGCAAAGGTCTGACACATGAATTTCATTACCTCTAAATCACCTGTTTCCGTTATGATTACAACTGTAGTCGGTATCCTCTGATGGGCTCCACAACTCAACCCAAAACCGAGCACAATAAGGAGCGAACACAGCGTAATAATACTGGGTTACGGTGCCGTATGACACACATGCACAAGTTTAGTCCCCAACCATAAAAAATTCGCTTTATTGCTAGGTTCAATAACTTATTCCGTCTGGCAAATCTTTGACCACATGTCAGATAACAACACGTTCTTACCAAATTCTGATATTAAGGCTAACAAGCTGATTACATTATCCACTACTGTTGACGGGCACACTTGCTACGAAACCAGCGTGTATCGAACAAGCAACGTAAAGCTATTAAAAGCAACACAAATGCAACCACAATAACAAATTCAAGAACACAATAAAATGGAAACGAGAGAATAAATTAGCACTAACTACTTAAAAATCGTTTATTGCTCGTCGGCCGTGCTCCAAATGCTAGCCAGCTTACATGCTAACCATCGTCTTCGCCTGTGATGCTGCGTTCAATGCACAAACTGACTACTGTCCTATATTGCGGTGAGCCCCGCCACATTAACTATTTAAAATGTATGTAGTATTCTCTCGAATCTGCCGCTGATTACCATTTGGTATCGAACATGACCACTTTTTCCCCTGTAACTCTCCCTCTCTCTCTTTGTTTTTTTCAAATCGTGGCTGAGTTGATTCAGTCAGGTTTAGCCCAGGTCCGGACTGCGGCCCACTGCGCCTGCAGCCGTCATTTCCACGACCGTGGTTAGCCTAGCGTTAGCCAAAGTTAGCTCACAGATAGCTTAGCACTTGTCGACAAAAACCGCCACTAACCTTGAGCGTTGGTCGACATGGTGCGAGGTCCGTCCCACTTAAGGTCTGACTACAAAACTGGAAGGTGCATTTATTCTTCAGCACTTCACCATTATGACATAAAAAGAAGACCAGCAAGGAACAGCTTCTATGCGGCACTAATCTCTGTCTTTAACCAAGGTACAAACATGGCAGATAGTCGTTCCCTGCGACGATGCATTGTGGGTGGAGGGAAACACGAGCAGGTCTTTCGATGGATTTGCTGCACAGCTGTCTGACAGGCAAGGTAAACACTCACAGTTATGAATTTTGCATCTCTCTATATAATGCCACATGCACTTCATTGCAACAATAGTAGGGAAAGATGTTGTACAGCTGGATGAATTGCTAAGTTCATTCAATGTTGCTGCCATTAAAAGCATACTGTGGGCTTAATTAATCAAGATGTTGTTCATTTAGAAATTCTAGTAAAACCGAAAGACCAACTTGATTTGAATATGGATTCTTAAATGTCTTTTTTGACCTCTGACTGAACTGAAAATACAGATTAGCTATTTGAGTGATTAAAAAGATATGATCTTATGTTTCTTTCAATAATTTTTTATAAAGATAATATTCTAGCTATATTAATCAGGTCCTTCTTATACTTCATTTTACAATGTTTTAGATCATCATATTCCACTCAGACACTGCTGAAATAATTTTTTTTTGTCTTTATTGAAAATGTTTGTGGGGGAAAAAAAAGTTTTCGTAATTGAACTGGTAATGCTGATGGTGATGCTGTTATATATTGACTTATTATTCTTTTTAAATAAATTTTTAAATACATCAAATACAAGATCAAATATAAACAAAGTTTTTACAGATTAAAAAAAGGTAAACTGAATGACACTTCCATATATAAGAAAAACATCTATGCACTTTTTTTAAAAAATCCCCTGAGGACAATCCAGGCTTGGGCTCACAGCTTTACACTGGCCTCTTCAAGGCTGTGAGAGTCGGGTCGAGTTGGGCAACAAAGTCAGCGGACTTAACTTGAATCGGGACTTTACAGATATGAGCTGACTCTGGAAAAGGATGGACCGAGAGTGCTCTCAGTTGTAGTTGCAGTTGTAGGCACAGGCGAGAGAGGCTCTGGTTGTGCAGTTGCAGGCACAAACTGTAGCATAGAGGTACATGGAGTTGCTAATACACTGAGAACTGATAGACTGGAAGACTTAGGAGGTGGCTGAAGAGGTGTGCAGAGATGTGGCAGCAGGTGGTAGCACCTAATTAATAAAGTTAATAAGTGTGCTGCAACCCACTTTGACTCCAGCTAAGAATGCCACTCCCCCACGAGAATTAATAAGCAAAGGCTTAGGATGTAGCATATGACAAATCAGTCCATTAACACAGTTGGCTTGATGTACCTAAACAAGATCCTCTTCTAAGGTTTCTGCTGGGCTCAGTTTCCATTGTTTTGTGGTACTGAAGGAACGCAAATGCGGGACATCAGAGGAAGCTTTTAACAAACAAAAAGATTTAATGAAAACTTATTGAAGAGCTGTAGGTGCCGCGTGAGCAAGAAGACTCAAAAAGACCCAACAAAATAAATCTCAGCAAAAATCTAGTGAATAACAAAGCTTGAAAGGAGAGGAGTCCAAGAACATGACATGCAGATGAGCAAAAATACAGGAAGCTCTGTGGAAAAAGAGTACGTGAGCAGGTCCATCTCTATATACTATATGCAAACCATTAAAACCCAAGATACAATTACTGTAAATGTTACAAAGACATTTAAAAAAAAACACAAAAGGTTATGTAACAGAGTGTACCTGATTGACCTTCTATTTTAAAATCCTTGTGCTGACATCTTAATATGCTGGAAAACTGACTAATGTGCTGAGTGTAATCAACCTGTGAAACTGAGTATGGGCAAACAAGCAAAGGAGGTAGAGCAAGAAATTATGGAAAAGACCTTTTTAAAATATGCAGAACATAACAGCAGATTATTATTCTCAGCAAAGAGGATAACTTCCATCATCATTTCATAGCTAGACTGAACTGGCCCCTCTGCCCGCTTCCAATACCTCTTGTTATATCCAGTTATAAAATGGCAGCAACATCAGAAAATCAATATATTATGCCTGTTGACTGATACACAAAAAAGCAATTTTGTTGCAAACTTTTTCAAAGAAAATAATTCTCAAGTCATTTGTCAAAGGGAGGCTAGCGATCTTGGAGGAAGAGTACAAGATTTAACCATGTCTTAGAAAAGGAAACCAAGGCTTGGGCATACTGGCATTTCATGTTGGATGAAAAATAAATCCTGTTAACCAGCCATTCAAATGTGAAAACTGTGTTAGTAAAATGGGATTATAAGGCAAAAAAATAGAAAAAAAGAGGATACCAGACAGTGAAACAAGGTGGGACTGTTTAGGTGTGGTTGGTACCAAGAATTCTTCAGACATGCTGCACAGAGGACAAGTTGTGCATATTTTTCATGAAACAAGCATGACTTCCTAATTTCAGGAGTTCTGTGTACCCGTTTCTCACATTAATTCCCACATAACATTTATCTTTTGTGGATGTTACAGTACTCTTCCCCTTTTGGGCTATAAAAAGGATGTTTCTGACCTGTAGCAAATATTGTTGATGTTACCAAGTAGATGATGACGAAGATTATGATTATTATTATTATTATTATTATTATTGCACAGATTTTATCAAACAGTAAGCACAATGTGAAATGTAAAATTATGTCAAGTATAGAAAGAGGTGTGCTGGACAGCAGAACATTATTCTGGATTTCTTGGATGACTGTTCTGTTTTAATCACGTATATATTCGTACATATCTATGACAGTGTCAGGAAATAAGGCTGAAATTCTGTATGAAACTATCTGCATGCACATGCACACCAAGGGGAAAATTGATCAATAAATTATACCTCAAAAAATGCTCAGATCATCAACTCTTCTCCTTTTGTGCCTGTTGACGGTAGTTTGAGCGACATCAGATTTCAATTTTTACGGACATGTAACAAGACAGCAGCGACTCTATAGAGATGCCTGTACAAACAGCCCTCATGATACACTTTTTGTATGCACGTATATAAAATTACCTCAGTTTGTCTATGGTCACCTTTTCCAAACCATATCTTTTGTGAAATTACATTTTTGAGTCATCAGAGGAGAGGCTTAAAACGGTCATCTATTCTGATGTAGCTCTATCACCCCAAGTGCTTGCATGAATACATTTTTTTCCCCCTAAAGACAAAACAATTAATTGCCATTTTGCTGCAAACACATATTCCCTTCTTCCTCAAAACTGCTTTGATTCACATTGTTTTGGCCCCCAACAAAAGGTTACACCCCCTTATCTGTTAATAGACCTTGGGTTGTTTTAACTCAGGAATGTTCCTCAAACTCAAACGTAAGTTTTAGCATTTTATTTATTTATCTTTTACGCCATTGCAGACAGAATTCAAAAGTCATTGCTAAGCATGCCCATCAAAGCCGTGACTGGGGCTTCAGCAGCACTTGTTTCAGGTGTGTCTCTCTGGTCCCAGTCCCAATTCCTTAATAAAGAGAGAGAGCTGATTGACAATGTGGAGCAACTGTGCCAATCAGTTCCTTGGCACTGTCCCCTGAACCACTGCTCCACTTCTCCCCCTGCAGCTGAGCAACACCACACCACACCCTTTTAGCCCAAATATATATATATATATATAAAAAAATATGTGTATCGTTTCTTTTTTTCTGTTTGAGAAAAAGAGGACAAAAAAATCACAAAAGGCATCTGTTTGTTAAAATACACTGTCAAAGACATGGCTGCACTCAAGCCTTATGTTGAATTTATTAGTGAACTTTTTAAGAGTGAGAAAACACTCGACCAGAAATCAGTATCATTCTTCTTGGTGTCCCATGGCGCTTAATTATGACTGTGAGAAGGTTCTGCATGATGTACAACAGTTGAAGAAGGAATCATGTTTCTGACAGAACTGGAAATGGTGGTGTTTTCTACTGCAGAGCTGGTCTTGCGACACGTTGGAATCACGTGCCTGGACGCCTCCTTGTTTTCCTAGCGGTCCATCACACAAACAAACCCAATAACGCTAGTTTCCCCTTTCCTCATTTTGTTTTTAAAATGGAACGATGTCATCTTTTTTTTCTCTTTTCTGACATTACTCTGCACTTCGAGTGGAAAAGCAAAAAACACCTCAGTTTTTCTGTTTTGGCTCTGAAACAGAAACACCAAAGAATGAACAACACATATTGTAAAATAAAAAAAATTAAAAAAAGAAATAATTTTCTTCACTTTCTTTCTATCAGTTTCAGTGCTCCAGCAGAGAGGGCATATGTGTAAACACTTGGCTCTTTTAAATCTTGATAACTTTGGCTGCTCATCAAAATGTTGTCTAATCTTTATTCAAGTCACTCCTTTGGTTTTTCTTCCCTGTAAAGTCACTGCCTGTTGATCACTAAGCAAACTTTTCCCTCTTTTGTGCTTAAGTCCGGGAGTCAAAATTGCCCGAGTCTACTGTTGGGCTGGAGCAGGATCCTAACCCCTAAATTCCTCCCAGGATGACAAACGTCAACAAAGACCCTGAGAGACACCAAAGAGAGGTGAGCAGTGAACTTGAACTGAAGCCCCATTGTACTGGCTCATTATGGGGTCCCGCAGTGAGGAAGAGGCTATTTTGTAGCATCACAAGGTCAATATCTGAATGGCAGGGCGATGGAGAGGATCAGCCATGAGATTTTTAATTCAAAAAGACTTTCCTGCTGAAAAAAGAAAAAAAAAAAGTATTTGAATTTTAATGAACTGTTGGGACTGAACACATAAAATGTCGCGCTGACCAATGTTTCCTTTAGTGCTTTTAAAGTATGAAATGAAGTTTATCCACACCTTTATATATTATTAGCTGTAAGTGCTGCATTGAAAAATACTGATCCGATATTTATAATAATCACGAGGTGCAACATATAATAACTAACAAATGACAAGGGATAAGTGCTGCGTCTTTTGTAGTTTGAACATGCTTTCTAATCCTTCATTTTACCACATTCTGCAGGTGGGATTTATATCCATATTTTTGCCCACCTTTTTAAATGTTAACTCAAAACATCTGTTTCCATAGCTGTATAAGATATTTCTATGCTCCTTGGATTTACTTTCCCAGGAATTTTGATTTTACTTCCAAATAGATTTGAAAAGGCAAGCTGTCACACTCTATTATGGTGACCTCAATGATTCTGTGCTCTATCCAAATCCAGTGGTTTTCCATAACAATGCAAATTAAATGGTGCAAAGCTGAAGGAGACAAGACTTGTTATTTCCCATCCAAAGGACAGAGATTCTTTACAACAAACTTGTCTGTACGCCTTGTGTAGACTGACAGAATTTAAATGCCGACTTGGAAGTTGTTTTGTGTGATGCACAGAAAAACTTTTCGATATCAGTTTTTAAAGGATCAGCAGCTGTCTGGAGAAAGTTATTCCCGAACTGTGAAAGGGGAATGTAATGGCCTGCAATAGATTATTATTATTATTGTTTATTTATTTTTATGAACAGAAAAAGAATTTCAGTTTTAGAGACAACAAATATGTTTTGATCTAAGCTACAAATAAAATAACTGTCAAATCTGGTGACACTGACTTGGAGTTTAAGACTGAGCAGTCCAGTATTCAGTGTACTCTGTGTACATGTAGAGTCATGGAAATTTGTACCCTCTCTTTTAGTCTCATGTTTGTTGTTTGTTAGGTTTCTTTATTTTATGTTTTGGTGTGTGACCACATAAAAACAAACATCTGATCATAATGAATCTTAGTAATAGCTAACTGGATCCACAGATGAACAACTTGTTTTTCATCATGCTTTTATTTTTTTAACAAAAACTATGCCATGAAAAAAGAAAAAAATATATATATGATGTGTGTGTATATGTGGGCAGTACTAAATGCCCCCTTGTTGCTTCCATAGGATTGAAGAGTGGAAGTGTAGACAGGTGCTACAAATCATCAGCCTTATAGAAATAAACTATAAGTAGATGTGTGAAAATAGAAGCAAGACTAAGGTTTGGAAAACTGTATCTGAACAAACCGTAAGACCTTTGGAACAATAGACAGATGTGATCAGGGTTAAACTGTATGATCTTAATACCCAGTGCCTTGTTCGGTCAAAACCAAACAGCATTTTAGCAGAAACGCCTCACTGTAAAGCACGGTGGTGCAAGGATGATGATATGAGGGTTTTTTTTTTGCAGCCACGGGACCTGGGCAAGTTGTAATCACTGAGCTGATGATGAGTATTCTAGTAAATATAACAGCAGAAGCTCAGTTGAAATTGGGTCATGCAACAGGACAATGGTTCAAAGCACACCAGCAGAATTACACCAGAATGGCTGAAAACTGAAAGACACACAGTTTCAGAGTGATCTTGTCAAAGTCCAGACCTCAGTCTACCTGAAATGCTACAATGGGCAGTTTTTGCTAGTAAAGGTGGATCTACAAGCTCATGGCGATAGTATACATAAATATGCGTGTGTGTTTATATGTTTAATTTTTGTTCAAATTGTTAAATAAAAGTGGCACAGTGGGGAGAGGGATGGGGAGGGGGGCATACAGTAACATGTTTGTTTCTATCTACCTAATACCGAGGCCCATTGCAGTCATGTGATTTTTAACTCTGTGCCATAGGATTCAAAGAGAGGTTACTATCTTTTGCACATAACTATAGATGTCTGGCACAATGAACAATCTTTTACAAAAGATCACTTTAGCAGAGAATCCTGAAATAAAGTCTTGAAATCATTAAGTCATTCAGTCTTGATCTTTATCAGGGCTGAATGATTTGTGGAAAATCACAATTGCAATATTTTTGCAATATTATGGCAATACTTTTGCAATTAGGGCTGATTGACATGACCTCAAATCATTATCATGATTAGTTAAACATTTTACCTTGACTGTGACTAGTTAGTGATTACTTTTGTTTTACCTGTCCAGGGTGGACCCCTGTCTTTCGCCCGAAGAGAGCTGGGATAGGCTCCAGCAGATCCCTGTGACCTTGCAGAGGATTAAGTGGGCATAGATAATGTATGCGTATGTGTTTGTGTGTGTGCGTACAGTTGAAATATTATAAATGACCATATTGGAACAACCAACTGAGATAAATGACATGGGCAACATTATAGGTTATAGGTTCTGAATGCCAGTTTTGATTAATTGCCCAGCCCTAACAGCAATTGCTAATTGATCTAATTAATTTGCGATATAATGCTTTAAAAAATTAGGCTTTATTTTATAGTTATATATAGTATATATATGTAGAGTTATTTTATATATATTATATATATATATATATATATATATATAGATATAGATATAGATATATAAAGTATTCACTCAATTGCATTGAATCACATATGAGCTTTAGTTCATCCCATTCCTAATCAATATAACGTGGGGCCACCCTTTGCAGCTAGAAGAGCTTCAACTCTTCTGGGAAGGCTGTCCACAAGGTTTAGGAGTGTTGTTGAGCTAATCTGAAGACCACATGAAGTTTGAGGGTCTGTAGTGATCAGGGTTATTATAGTTAACGAAAACTAAAACTAAAACTAGCAATGAAAAAATATTTCAGTTAACTGAAATAAAAATAAAAACTACAATAAAAAAAAAAAACGAAAACTAAATAAAAACTACAATGAAGGATGTAAAACTAACTAAAACTAAACTGAATTGTAGATAAATTCAGCTTCGTTTTCGTTTCGTTTTCTCCCTCGATTACTGCCATAGAGATTACTGCCTGTCCTGCAGCAGCCGCTATGCTACCCTCCCTCCAGAGAGGGGGCAGCATAGCGGATATAGACCTTTTCGGGCCAGCCCCCCGGAAGTACCCCGTCCGCCATTGCTGGAGGGTGCTACAGAGCGACACTTTCACCGGCTCGCAGATTAACCAGTGTTTTTCTCTTTCTACAAATATATATTTTTATAATGTCGAGTCGGTCGAGTGGGAATAATGTTCCGTCATAAACTGTGCCAACAATGGTGTGAAAATTCGACAATGGAAGAAGAAAGTATGCACGAAGACTGCCTTGTTTGCAGAACAAGAAGTTAGGAAGACGTGGGTGAAAAATATCAACAGAAAGAACTTTGTTCCAAATGAATACAGCCGGGTGAGTTTTCGTTAACATTCAATCTCGTACTACTAATAGTCTCGCTGAGAGTCCCGGACGATTCTGGCCAAAAGAACAGCAGTATGAGGCTACCGTAGCCCTCGGTACTAGCACAAGCCTATAAATGAATGAATAAATTAATGAATGAATGACTTAGGAGAATGATAAAATAAATTAAATATAACATTAACACATAGCCTAATTTACCGCTCGCGTTAACATTACAGCAGCATAATCTTTATGGCTTGTTGACGTTAGTTATAGCCAGCGTTCCACAGTTTTTAGTGTTTGATTATGGGAATAGATCATGCTATTTCCATAACCAATCATTAAAAACAGCGATAAACTACCTTCATCTGTAACTGGAGGCCACTGCCTAACATCATCAATCCAAGACATGTCTGTGTTATCCGTAACAGATCCTCCACGCTGCTGTGTTTGGGTTACTTGATGGAGCACCGCACACTCCAGTTATGGCGGGGCCACTAGGGGGCGCATGTCCACAATTTTCAAGTCGAAAAGGTGTATAATCTGAAAAATCTGGGAAATTCAATGTACTGCACTGCACTGCTGCAGAAGAAGAAAAAAAAAAAACTAAGACTAAAAAACTAAATAAAAACTAAACTGAAGCTAGTCAATTCCTCAAAATAAAAACTAAACTAAAACTACTAAATTACTTGTTGAACTAACTAAAACTAAACTGAAATAAAAAAGCAAACTGGAAAACTCAATAAAAATAAAAACTAAAGAAAATTTCAAAACTATAATAACCTTGATAGTGATTGACTGCAGAAAGTTGGCGACCTCTTTGCTGTATGCGCGTCAGCATCCACTGACCCCGCTCCATCAGTTTACGTGTCCTACCCCTTTGTGGCTGAGTTGCTGTTGTTCCCAAACACTTCCATTTCCTTATATATCAGCTGACGGTTGACTGTGGAATACTTAGGAGTGAAGCAATTTTACGACTGCATTTGTTGCACAGGTGGCATCATATCACAGTTCCACGCTGGAATTCACTGAGCTCCTGAGAGCGACCCATTCTTCCACAAATGTTTGTAGAAACAATCTGCATGTCTAGGTGCTTGATTTTATACACCTGTGGCCATGAAAGTGATTGGAACACCTGATTCTGATCATTTGGATGGGTGAGCAAATACTTTTGGCTATATATGAATATATATATATATATATATATGTGTATATATATGTATATATATATATGTAACCTTATATATGTAAATATCGTGGGCAACAATACAACGAATCTGCAGCAAAGAATACTCATATATATATATATATATATATATATATATATATATATATATATATATATATATATAAACGTCTGAGTACCTTCTTTTGCTGCACATTCGTTGTATTATTGCCCATGGTGCTTTTACAGATGTTGCCACAGGTTTAACGTTTTGCCACTGGAAAAGCAAAACACTCCAAAATAATCAGTTTGAGCAGCATAAATAATTGTGACCTTCACAATTTGCTATCTGCATCGGTTAAAAGTGCAATTTTGATGGGGAAAACAATTTCAAAATTATTTTTCAGCCCTTATCTCTAGTATACAATGTAGCCATCAAAGCACTGACATTGGGCTCCATCATATTGTTTGTTACAGCGACAGTGCTTGTTTTGACTCGTACAGAACCTGCCAAATATAAAACAGCATATCTGTCTATCTATCTGAACTGCTGTCAACTATGTAGGTGTTGTGTACAATAGTAGCTTTTTTTAAGGATTTATAATGTAGATTACATTTAATTGTATGTGCATTAGTGCGGTAATAACATATGGTAGGATTTTTCTATAGCTTAAGACAAAGGAACATATACCCCTGCTATTTTCCCAGAGCGAATAAGCTGCAGTCAGTGACCCACATCTCAGTGCAATGAACTGCTTAACTCAGACTGTTGTTTTATTCAGTGCGCTCACTGTCAACAGACGGGTGAGGAGGTGGACGAGGGGCGGGAGCTAACGCTTACCGACGACCGTGATTGGTTGCTGGATTCCATTCCTCCTCGTCATTGGCCGCCAGCGCTGTCGCTCCGGATCCGTTATCGCCGCTTCCCGCGCCATCCAGCGTGCACGCGCAAGGGAACCAGGCACGTAACCGTTAGGAGACTGTCTGGAGTCTGTCTGAAATCGATAAAATTGGAAATGGAGTTTTACATGTCTCTGCGCATTTACGAGGAAGCCGCCCGGTGGGAAATGGAATATTTGCTCTCCTCCCCAGACGCATTCGCCCAAGAGTCGCCTCGCTCTTGCCGAAATATATTTATAGATAAATGCTGTGAAAGTTTTTTCTTCTGCAGTCCATCAGCAGACAGCTCTTTATGCACTGGCAGGTAAGGCAAGCGCCACAGTGTAAACTGCCTAACATAGAGTGGATAACGCAGCACTAGACCAATGTTTTTATTGCTGTTAATTGATGAATGCTATCCGCTTTCTCGCCATTCCCTTTGTTAGTAATTTAGACAGTAATTTAGACAGTAAGCAGAGGTGTACGCTGAAATTTCCCTCTAAAAATAAATCTTATGCTATTTTGTTGATGCTGTTTTTTTCCGCCCCACAAACTCCTCACAAACAATAGCTAGCTTATTTTGTTGCGGAGTCTTGACCTCATTCACGCCACTTCAGGAAGATGCGCAGGTGACGCACCTGACGCCAGGTTTTGATTAACCCCACGCGCGCTTAAGCTATCTGTTAACTCAGCAGTCACCTCAGGGGGCGAAACTGCCTCCAGTGGACTCATAACTTTGCTGTTTTTAACCCTTTCAGCTACACTGCCAAAACTATTGAAAAGCACCGGACAATAGCCTATATTTTGAAGCACACTTCCAGTTCATTAATCTAAACCTGTATATTATATATGTTTCACACTTTATGTGTGTGTGTGTGTGTGTGTGTGTCCCTGTTCATAATCTGAGGAATTCATTCAGTTCTGCAGTTCAAGAGGACCATCCAGAAAGCAACCTTCAAGATCACAGAAAAGAGCACAGAAAAGGTTCGTTACTATATGGATCCAGTACGTCAAGGTCAAAATTGTGTTTTGGCCATGTGATGCACCTCCTCAATATACATCATTTATATATTGTTTCTTGATACTGAATTCTAATCATTTTTTGGCATTTGCGTTACATTTCCCACAAAGTTGCAAACTAACAGTAAACTGTTTTCTAAAATGAGATGCGTAATAAAGCTGTATTATAGCCTACACAGTATTTCAGCATGCAGAACACACAAACACTGAAATGTTTCTTTTACATCTCCACCTTCAATGAGAACTGAACGAGAACTCCATCAGCTAGGAGTATCTGGGATGTATAGACCTGAATCTGGTTTGATCAATGCTTGTCCTGAGCTGACAAGATGAATTGTCATACAGTTCAAAGTCTGAAAAGAAAACACATTAGCTATAACCTTCATAAAATGAAAGAAAAAAGTTAATAGAGCTTGAAAGTCCAAATAAAGTTTGTACAACTGTGTACCTGATACACTGCTGCCACAGACTTCGTCTAGACGCCTTTGCTCTGTCACTGCAGTTGTCTGCAGACGGTGCAGTCATATGACCTGTGGAGCCTTCCTCCCTCCTTCCAGTGTTTGTTCTTTTTAGGCAAGATGGCTGCGAAAGCACTGCTGTTGCTACCAGTGACGTATATAACGAAGTGTGGGGCTTAAGAAGAAGAAGAAAAAGATTTTAAAAAAAACACGGGAAAGATGGCAATGGACTAAATGTAAATGATCCCAAAATTGAATGTCTTAGCATACAGGGCCCACTGAGGGGTTAGGGAAGTTTTGTTTTCTGTATTTTCCTGACCTAACTTCAGTATGTTTCTCATATGGAGAATTATTTAGTCAGCAGTAAGCATGTTGGGGTCAACGCAACCCTCTAACTGAACAGTTTTAATGCGTTGATGGAATTTTCGACACGTTAATTGTGTTTCTTCTGCTGGTTTCTCAACTGGTGCTTCTCTGTCTGTTTTTGGGATGCTTGGTAGCCATTTTGTTTGATTCATCACTGCAGAGTGTCAGTTAGAAAAACAAAACATGTCTGTCCAGATACATGGCCTCAGATTTTGAAAGATTTGCATTATATGCATGTAGATATGAATTTAAAACGGCGTTCATGGAAAACCCAGTTTATTTGGAATTCAGCTGCTTTTGTCGAATGCAACTAAGATTAATAACTATTAAAGAAATAAAAAAGATATTGCTTATAGTTACAAAGCATTTTCTAGCATTTAGACATATTTTAAAATGATATGAGATCTGTTTTATGTTTTACCTGCTCAAGGTTTTGGATTTGGATTTGAAATGTTATTTAAACATGTGAGTCGATGTAGACACTAAATCTCTCTTTTTTTTACACAGAAAGTCTATTTTTATAGCAGCGAATATTTTATTCGTTTTGCTCTATAACTCATTAAAAAAAACAAAAAATAAAAAAACTGCGCGATAAAAGGGCAATAATATATTTAATATTAATGTTCGTAGTGTTTTAGTCATTGTAATAAAAAATAATAGTTATTATCATCAAAGGCAAAGCAACAGCAGGAGGTGTTTTACAGACCGAAATCTGAACAAGTGAGGCATTAGATAATTTTTAGCTTTCAAAAGTGCTCCGAGCTTAATTCTGACATCACAGGTTACTTCCACTCACTAGGTCTGTGATGTTTATCTGTTTGCCATATCATTGACCAGCCTGAGAGATCTCTTCATTATCGGCTACTTAGTGCATACTTGTCTGCTGTCAGACGGCACCTTTAATCTCATTTTGCCTTGTTGCTTAGTGGTTTTCGAGTGCTTTCTGATTGTGTTTTTACTGGGGCGTGCAGTTACTCTGAAGACGGGCAGTATTTTTACAGGCCTGTCCCAAACCTGAACCGGTGTCTTACAAAAATGTTTGGAATTGCAGTTAGGAAGGTAAGGTTTGTGAGCAAAGCAGAGTTTTAAGCCCATAAATTAACTTTGTATTTGTAGCAATACATTAGAAACAAAACTACAGGTAATATAAAAGTACGATATCTCGTTGTTTTTGTTATTAATTTCTGCATCGCAAAACTTGATCGTGTCTGATAAAAGCATTAAAAAAAATCTCAATTAGTTTAATCAAATGAAATATGCGTAACTTTTAACAGTGACCACAATTAGGGTGATCATTATTTTAGCATTCATGGAAATTCTTTTTTCATTTTTGCATATTGTAAGTTATATATTAATTAAATGTGCCATTAACGAAACCATTAACAATACATTTGTCTCAAATTATATTTCGGATATAAATGTTAAAACAGCTACAAATGAAGTATCGTTAAAACATGTTTTAGAATAGTTAACAACTACCAACACTCCAATATTGCTTTCAAATGCCTGCACCATGCGTGCGACCTATTACATTGCTTAATTTATTTATTGTGACTGACTGTTCACGGTCGTTTGAATAGTTTTGAACAAATATTCCAGTGTTAATGAACAGCGATTTAAAAGGAAAAAAAAATAGATGAAGTAATTGCTGCTTTAATGTTATACTTCTGTTTTCAACAAAATATTATGCATGTTGACCATAACTACATTCATGGTTGTTTGCTAATACTTTTCTTTTTCATCGTCACAGGTATTTCAAAGTTCCTTTGCAGCCTGTCATGCCTTCATGTCCTCAGTCCAGGAGTGTACCCACCCAAATGGTAAGAGCCGCGTTGACCTGTTCATTAAAGCACATTTAAAGTCGGGGGGGTAAAGCAATTCTAGGAATGCGTTAAGGTTCTGCAGTTAGAGAATGTGATTGCCTGAGGGAAATATCTCCACACCGCACACAACAGCGTTTACAGAGGTTGAGTTCTGGCCTGAAGTGCAAGTTTGAAGTACATTATGTGATGCTGAGAAACTGGCTAATAAAATTCACTGCTGTCAGTCACTCGTCAGCTGCAATAATTTTTTTTTTTTTACTAATTCAGACTTTTGAGCTCTTTATAAGATAATTACGGCTGTGGAACTCGTAACTTCACATGAAGCTCAACTGGAAAATGCTGATGCAAAAAAAAAAATGCTTGCAATCTCTATCCCTGTTTTTCTATTGGTTCTTTGTCTCCTCCCACAGTGAGGTCACGGGGTCTAAAATCTTGATGATGACTGGTGAAAACAAGCTTTCATCTAGGCTCTAATGTTTCCTGAGCTTTAATAAACAGATTTCTGGTGCTACATCTGTGCCTATACAGGGAAAAACTTTAGCCTATTTCAAAGTGTCTCTCGGTACCACAGCAGTGCCTGCCACTGTGTGCTGTAAATGGCAGGTTGTTTATTTCACCAGTCCTTCCAGCAGTGATGCAGTTTACTTTGACATTGGTGACGCACATTTTAAATCAAGGTCTCGACTGTATTTGAAGAGATCTTCTGGCAGTCTGACAGAACATGGTTACATTTGCCCATTGTCTTATTGCCCTATTGTGGAGCTGTGACCCTCAGCTGGTCTTAGCCATCGATAATGCAGAGCCTTAGCATCCATTTTAGGTTTAGGTGAAAGAGTGGAACTTATCTGGACTTTTTAGAAAAGGGATTCACAAATCATTGGTATAACTGTAAGAAGCGGTGCAACCTTTGTGAAGTAAACAAACTTTTCACTGGAACAAATATGAAAAAAATGCATGCACAAAAGGGTGTATGAGATTTCAATTACGGTTTGTTGTTAATCGGTTTATTTTTCTTATCAAGTGCAGCGTGATTGATTTATATTTCGATCAGCGCTTTCACGTCGTCATAACATTTTATTTTATTTTAGCATTTTTGAAAAATATCTTAGAGATGATTTTAGTGTAACTTTATATAACATTTGCAAAGAAAAATGCAATTGTAATTAAAATTTCAAGCAATAGTTGAACATTAATGTCAAGTAAAATAACATCACAGAGTATGGGATGATAGTGCGAAATAAAATATAATGTACGATGAACAGTTTACATTTACAGCTTTTACGAAAATAATCAACTTTATATAAGAGAATTTGTGTTCGATAAATTAATGCAATGTAAATTATAATCTAAAGTAAAATAATTTAAAGCAGTAAACAGATGTTCTGTTATATATGTAAGTTTTTAATTTTTCTCAATTCGAATTTCAGAAAAATAATCAGCTTTGGACATTGTAAGATTTTGTTTTACCGCTTATAAATACTGATATGAAGAAAAAACAATTGTACGGTAACTAAAATACTATTTAATTTCAGGCACTGGCGCATCAAAAACACGTTTTTAATACTAAGAAAACGTTGCCTTATTTCATCGTTTAATGATTACTTTTTTATTTTTTATTTGTGCGATTATATTTACACATTTATTTTTCTAAAAGTAATTATCGTTTAATTCTCCATGATTCAGATTTCTTTTATATAGTAAGCTACATATACTTATATGTATTAAATATACTGAAAGTTATAAAATATTCTATCTATCCACAGTTACGGAAACTAAAAGGAAGTAGTGACTTGCTGTTGTGTTATTTGTGTGTTATGTTATATAAACATAAATCTGATTATGTGCTGATTGAGCTGTAAATACATTACTGCTCAAAGGCTATTTATCGTAGTATTTATGATGAAATAGTTTTTAATGTGGATGTCGGGCTGCTAGTCTCACGTAAAGGCTTTAAATGACCTCTTCAACGCTCTTTTTATACTCCACTGTTAAGACTTCATGTGAAAGCCAGACGGTTCTGACGCAGTTCTGTTAAGCTGGGTTTCTGCTCTGTAGCCACAGAAGTAGTGAGAAAACGCAGTTTAGGATTTATGTATGTATTTTGCTTTATTGGGGAAAGGAACAAGTCAGAGTTGCCTAACCTATAGATTGACATTAGGCTTTTTTAAAATTAATTCATTTTTTAAATTTCCCACTCAAACCTATTGTCTTTGAGTGGAAAAACCAGTTGAAGTTAACTTAATCATTCACTTCATCTTGTGCTGATTTTTCACGGCTGCGATTTAGTTTTATTAAACAACTTTAACTTTTTTGACGCTTTCTTGATGTATAACACTTCGTTGGAGGAGAAATACCTTCTGATAACGTAGTTATATTATTTGGTTATTACTTTAACCGGCTAATCTTATTTCTGTTGATCAGCTGCTGTTTAACATTTCCGTTTGTATTTTATTCGGAAGCCCTATCAACTGCAAAAATAAAACTTGTTCACTGGCTTGCTTTTTCGATCTTGTTTGGAGCTGCAAACAATCTTTGGATGGTCTTTGCTGGAAGGTATCAGATGTTGATTTGCCCCCATTCACCAACAGAGCAGAGGTTTTAAATTTAATCTGAAGCCACGTCACATCAATATTTGGTCCTAATTAAAACAGGGCTGCCATCCTGGAAATCTACAGTGGCAATAATGTAAACATCATTTTTTTTTTTTCCTTTGTTATTTTCCCCAAGCTTTATGATCGGTTAAGTACTCCACTTGACAGTAGTGTAAATGTTTGTAACCCATTTGCCTGCATTTGTTACAAGTGTCTGTGATCTAGCCAGTCTTGAGATGAGCACATGCTGCATGTCCGTTCCCAGTCAGCAGCGTAGCACTGACGGCTTCAGCAGTACTTCCTGCTTTCATTAGACTGCAAATCCTCCACTGAATTTTACATGGAGAGTGCTCATCTATTACGCCCTCATAAACGGTACAAAGAAGGCTTTGGGTCAGAGTGACCACTGTTAGTTTGCGGTGCAACTCTACATGCCTGCTTAATCTGAACAGCAGCTTGAACAAATACTTACACTCTGGAAAGAAACTTATATGCCTGAGAAGAACTTCTGCTTATTTGCCTAACTCTTTAGGTCTCACTGAGTTCTCACCCACTTAAAAAGTGAATGCTTGCTGTTGAACTGAAGCCTTGCAGTTAAGTTAGAATTTTCCAACAAAACAGTGTCAAACATGGCCTGATACAGTGTTTATTAAAGACTGTGCTGTTCATACAAATAACAGGCTTGCAATGCAATGCATTTCGAGCTTAATTGTTAACTTGAGGATTAATTTTCATTGTTGTAATGACAGCAGACCAAAGAACCAAACAAAACAAATGAAAAAAGAAAAATATAAACTTGCTTTCCTCAGTATATCCTCAGATATCTAACCTAAAGCCTCACTTTAGGCGTTACACATGCCAGGCACTATTTGGTATTAGACTATTTGTTGAGTTGTTGCCTTAATTTTCCACATTCAATCAACAGAAACAAAGTTATCAGTGCGTTCTCTGTAAGAGCTGACTACAGTTTATCAACAGGTACTTGTGAACTCGTTCTGGGTAAAAGCAGACAGCTCAGTCTTCACGTGACTGTTGATAGGGTGTGAATATAATTTCCTGACAGCAAGTTTGTCTCTAAGCCTCGTCTCCACTCCATTGTATTTTCTTTCATATATAATGAATATTTTGGAAAAAAGTGCACTGAACATGCCACTGCACCACATTTCCCCAAAGCAGAGGCTTTGTGAAAAGTTTCCTTCAAATTGGGATATGTGAGACTTGAGGGTGTGCTTGCATTTTTCCTTAATTGGGGCTTATTCTAACACACCTTGAATACCTGCTTTTACCTTGCCATTTGACCTTTACGTGAATTAAGACAGAAAGGCAGAGTTGGAGCTCGTCAACCCTGCGGTACATCATAGTGAGGGAAGGCTGCACCATGACTAATTAGTAAATCTCACTTCTCTCTAAGGTGAAAAAGAAAATGATTTCCTTTGCAGGAAGCATGGGGGTTGATGAGTAAATACCCACCTGCACCAAGTTGCAGTAACCTAATAAGTCTCCCTGGACTTTGAAAGTGAATATTTCATATTTCACTCATCTCAAACAGCTTTTCTGCATGTCTTATATTTGACTCTCCAAAAGCCTTCTAAGGTGGCTAAGGCTGCAGCCACAGACTGCAGGGTCTCTTCTGTCACACAATGGCGTAGAAAGGTCAGCCCTAATGAAGTTGGGGGTGCGACCCCTAGTATTCAGTGACTTTGCATGGGCTTCCATCCCACCGTTGCAACCATGCCGGTTAATCCCTTTTTGATCCTAATTGATAGGCATTAACATGATCCTTATCCAGGAGCTGTGTTTTGTCTTCCACAGCCCTTCTTTTTGGGTGTCGGTGACACAAAGTGTGAAAGTGTTAAACCAAATGTGAAATTGATATTTTTCATGTTTGTGTGTTTAAACTTTGGCTGTGTTTCTAAACAGTCATGCAGAAGTGCTCAGTGCTCAGCGTTTGCCCTTTAAAGCTCTTAGCAGGACTTAGCACATAACCTCTGGAATCCGACTGTGACGTGAATGGTACCAGCCCATTTCCAGATTGTTTTCCTTTGAGTCCTTTTATCCTCATCACTAAAAGATTACTGCCTTTAACTGTTGACTAATTACCCTCTTTAAAATGTTTGCTCAGATTTTACGTCAGGTCACACTTTTTGTCTCTTTTTATAAAGGCGCAGGCAGTACGTGATTTCCAAAGTGCAGGTGTGACAACACCTCTCCAGGACTTTAACTTTTCTGTTGTTCGTTGTCTAATATCCAGTAATAAGTCTGTCCAGTCCAAAACTAAAAGCTTTACTTTTTTTATAGTTGGGCTTCAGTGTTTTTTTTTTTTTTTATCCACTAGTGATCAACTGATCACCGTCTTGTGTAAATTTTGGTGAAATTTAGATCAGTGCAGTCTTTGCTCAGATTTACACATATCTGAGTAACTGCTGATTACATTTCACCATAACAATTTTTTTCCCCAGTCAAAATTATTTTATTATTAGTTCACTGTTATTTTGTCATTATTTTAGATACACATTAGTTCAAGAGGAGATTTTTTTAAATGACTGTGCTGTGTTCATGCCTCTTTTATTTTCACTGAGTTTTCACAAGATTTTAAGTAACAGCTTGATTGTGTTTCTCCCTCTTTTGTTTTCCTTTTTTTAATTTGTAAGGTATTTTCAGATGTTAGTACCATTATTCTCAAATAATTGAATACATGAAGTGAAATAAATTAAGGGTAACTTTGTGACATCCAACCATCTCCATTTAAAAAATGACATAGTCCAGCCTGCCATCAATGCACTTTTAAGAAATGTTGTTGACTTACTTTACACATCCTTATGAATATCCTTGAACCCAAATACCTTTTATTTCTAAACAGGTTGTTTTGAATAATGGCCCACATTTCTAACATGACAGCAACACACCACTAAAAGCTTTTGTTGCCTTAAAGAGAACAGAGTAGTTATGTGAGTGCTGTAAAAACACAGTGTAACCCTTTTAGCAGTTTAGAAGCTTTTTAATGGTCTGGAAGTGGATTTTCTTTTAATTAATTCTTTATTTTGTGGGTAGATTTAATTCTCCTCAAGATGCATTTGCCATTAGGGGGGAAAAAAGCTTCCTTTCCTCCTATGTGATATTTTAAGTGTTTCCAACTTGTTTGGTTTTTCTCTGATATTCTTTTTTACTAATGAAAGGTTTGGGGTATTTTTGTAAATGAGTATTAACATCAGATAATGTCTAACCCATTTTCTCAGAAAAAGCTTCCTGTTGTAAGCATTTTTTTAAGCTTTATATGGCCAAGATTTCTTTTTCTTTTCACTATTCAAACCTGTACAATTAAGAAGTATTGTATGTCTCGCCATTGTGCTCAGCAGTGTGAAAAAACTCACTTTAGCTGTAAAACGCCAGGTGTCATGTTGGTTCTTGTTGGTTTCACACAGCGATTCAAGTCCCTCCCTTCAACGCATGTCTCGTGTCTCCATAGGATTGAGTGCTATTTCCAGTTTGTTTGTTGCAGTGAATAATGAGTACTCTGTAAGGGCTGAGGACACAATTTGAAGATTGCTGGAGAAAAATAACTAATTATGGAGTTCAGACACTACAGATTGGGACTCCGCTCATGTACTCCACTTGACTGGCACCACCTGCCCTCTATATGTCACACTCACTTCACATATGCCACTGCTGTGAAACCGAGCTGATGACTGCCAGTCCTGTGAAACCCCCCAGCAGACACATAATTCATAATGCCGTCGTTGTTTAGGTTTTCTTTCCTTATAAGGAAAAGATTAGCACATGATGTACAGGACTGGGAGTTTGGTTGAGGAAACTTCCATTGACAGCAAAAGTAGGGAACTCTTTTCTGTTGTTGCTGTCTTCACTGAGAAAGTTTAGAAAGTCAAGTGCACAGGAGAGAAAACTGTGGAAATGCCTTTGTCTTTGTTTCCTTATGCTGTAGAAGTACTCCATGTGTGATTAACTGGAAGAAATTCTTTAGGTGTTATCATTTGATCTGCAGGTGGAAGAGCTTTTGGTTTTCTTGCATTTTTTTTTGTAAAATATGACTTTTTTTGTTTTTTTTTTTTTATTGGCAAATAGACAGCAGGCGTGTGATTGTGTGCATACAGTATGAGGAGTTTGCTTCACTACTGGCTGTGGCTGCATGTGAATATCTTTACACTGCTTTTTTTTTTTCTTCAAGCATAAGAAAAAAAAAACATGCAAAGCAGTTCATGAATATAAGAACAGTAAAATCATCTGAGCATATATGAAACAAAGTTCTAACATTTATGCCAGTATTCCACATGTACAGAAAGTTCAAAAACATGTAGTAGTTTTCTCAAGCTGTCTGAATCCCACACATTTAATGCAATATTTTATGTTTTCATGATTCATCAGTTTATTTATACCTCGACCATCTTTCAGCCTGGATCATCTAAAATTACTCTAGAAAACTTTTCACTTCAGCTGTCCTGTAATTTTGAATTCTCTTCTGCTACATCTACTTTTTTCTTTTCTGGCTGTTTTTATCAATTATTGCAAGGCCAAAAAATACTCCTCAAGTAAACAAAGAACAAAGAAATCTAAGTCAGCACTTGGGTCTGTGTGTGTATGTTACAGGTCTGACTTTCACACACTGAAGGTCTAAAAGTAAGACAAGTGCAGCATCATAACACTTGTGTTTTGGGCAACTGATTATTCAAGTCATGTGTACACATGGGAAACTCTGAAAGCAAGTCAGCAAGGACAGGGTTTTCTCACACTTTTTATATTATAAAAAAGAAAAAATAAATAAAACCTCTTACTTTTTCTCTTGAGGTTTATACAGAAACACAGGCCAGATCACAGCACCTCACCTGCTTCAGTTTGTTCTTTCCACATTGTACAGATACGAACTGCTTCTTCTAGAAATGACACAGATGAACATATCAGATGTAAAGTATTTCCAGGATGTTGCCGCATCACAGCAGGGATGAAAAGAGCTTGTTGTCATGTTTTGAAGTTGGTCTTTTAAGACAGAGAGTAATTTCCACTCCACTCCGGATACAGCTGTCAAAAATCCCACCAGCAGAAATGCATTCCCATTCAGTTCACTTTTATTAACCAGCTTGTGTACCATCTGACCATTTTGGGGATGATTTAGCATGTAACAAAAATTGTATTTTATAGAATTTACTTTTAAGTTATTAATGTTTTACTTTATTGGTGACTTAAAAGCGTTTAAGTGGTATTAGGAGCCTGTATGTGATTTATATGGTGTTTAAGATGTAAAATGAGGTAAAAGGTGAAGTCAGTTTGAAAAGGGTTAATTTTGTTACTGTGTTTCCTCGATCTATATATAAATCTTAATTTATGGAAGACCTGTGATAATGTATTTCACTGTAAGAAAAAAAATATTAAAGTTACATGAAATTAAGTTACTTTGATTTAAAGTGGGCTTTCTGAATTTCTAGGGAGTGCATATAAAACTAACAAGAATATTTATTAAAAGCTCATCTTTGGCTTTTACCTTGGATATTCAGTATGTAGTAGTTCTGCCAACAATATGCAAATATATCATGATTGATTAAAACATTTTGGTCCTGCAGTGCTATTAAATTAGATTCCCTAAATCCCCTCTTCTACAACTGAACTTAGAATGACGGGTTCTTCTAAAACCTTGAATTTCTGGATTCATTTAAAACCAAACTCTCTGCTTGAGTTGGTTATAAATTTTCGCAGTAATTCTGCTGTGTTCGAGTATGGGCGTAGATCACTGATTGTTTTGGAAATCTTTAAGCTCTCAGGATACAATTTTGTTACAATTATGTAACCAAGGATATGCGTTGAAGGAACATGTTGTAATTGTACGTGCACGTCACCGTTGTGTGATTTATGCTAGCCAAGAGCTAAATGGATTTTATTTATTTTTTGTTTTTTATTTATCTTTTTATGAAATCAGTTTTCCCGCAAAGCTTAAAGGTATATGCTAACAGGCTACTCAATCCAAGTTCATCTCTCAGTGCTGCACGCTCATCCTAGAAAAAATCAGTTATGATCAAGGGCAGAATCACCTTTGACTAATGAGATTTTATTATTTACTAAATTTCCTTGTGGGTTTAAACTGAGTGGAAAAACAGACCATGCATAGCAGAGCACATAATCAGTATTAGCTGAACAGAGCTGCACAAGTCCCAAGTTATGCATTGTGTGACAATGAAAAGCAGGGTTGCTTACCTGAAGTGCCTGCATGTTGAACATGCAGACCTTTCAAAGAGGCCACTGAAGTGAGCAGACGACATTATTGGATGTTATCTTTTAAAAATAGGAGTTTTCAGTTTGTCATTTTCCAAGATTAACTGTTTTGGGACTTTTATGAAAACCATTTATAAGTGCTTTTGAATCAAAAAAAGTCACTGACGGACAATCTTTCACAGCAAAAGGTTTTATGGCTTTCAAAAAGACAGACTCTTCCTTCAGCTGTCCATACGCAAGTTAATATCTGTGTAATTAACTCTTAATATCTGGAATTAAATGAAGAAACAACTGTGAAGTGACCACCCCTATCAGAATTTCAAAGATTATTTCTTTGTTCACTACTTCGATTAAGAGAGTCTTCAAGCCAACTTCAGCAGACAGCAGCTGCATTAGTATTTAGAAATAAATGAATAAATAGATAAGAAAAAATGTAACACTTAGTCAGGAGTCATATGCAAAGCATAAACAGGTATACAAGTTTCAAACTAACCGCCAGATATGTGGCACACAGTGTTCAGTATTTGAGGTTGCTCTGATCAATTGGCAATCATCATAATGTGCTGAAAATCCTTTTTTTTTCCACCCATACATTGCCATTTGTAGTCACAGTTATGCCTAATGTAGTACGCCTTGAATTATTTAGCTTAATTTCTATCGACTGTATTGTTTTAAAAACTACGAAGCATCACATATTTCAGTGGTTTTAATCTCATTTCCATTGCAGATCTGTCAACGTGGTGCGGGCTGGTTGATTAGTTTACACTGATGAAGAGCCTCTGGGCATTGATGGCTTGCAATAATAATGATGTATGTATGTGTGGCACAGTTCTCTATTTGCAGATGTACTCATCAGAGCTCATGTATCCTGCCTTATTTGCTGATACAGATTGGGTTCCGATCTCTGCGCAAATGTGAGGCTTTACTGTATGTTTGCTTATCTGTCCAGCCATCCCATCTATTCAAACAGTGTTCCTTTCATTTAGGGCTGTGTGCTGGCTGAGCCTTTTTTTTCTCTCCTTCCCTGGGACCTTTTCTGTTATTTTGGGACCAGATGGCGAGGGGCACGGAAGCGCTTCTTTTGTCTGGGTGCCCCTGTGAAAAGAGGTTGTCCTCCCTAATGTAATCAGCATCACCGGAAGGGTCCATTTTGGGCCGTGAAAGAAGACAATCGGGTCTGGACACGTCTAGATTACAGAAACGCAGAGTTCATCTCCCGACCCTGCCCCCTTTGACCAAGGCCCTGGCATGGAGGATACTCATCTTTGATCAGTGGAGGGTGGAGGTGCTGATCCGACCCCATGCAGGCCAAAGGCCACCTCCCCTCACCCCCCACCCCTGCCCTGGCCTGTTTACCCTGTACTTGGCTGCTGCTGACACCTCCTTCCGGAAGGAGCCAGGGAGAGGTGGGGTGGTTTGGGCATTCATGGGGTGGGGAGATGGGTGTGGGGGGGGGCACCATGACCTGTCTAGACACCGTTGTTTCTTGTTGTCGTGGTGTTGCCTAGGGGATATAATGAACTTTGACCTCAAATGTAGTTGGTTAGGAGCTTCTCTGGTCATGCACGGAAGACGCTTTTTTTTTCTTTTTAATTTTGAGGGTTGGAGGTGGGGAAATGAAACAGCATGGATGAGAGCCACATTAAACACACTATGCTTCGAGAGACCACGAGCATGATATTTGTGCCAAAATTGACTTTTTAATTCCAGTAATTTTACTGTTTGATAGTATTTAGAGTGAAGACGGTCAATAGAGCTGTGTTTGCATTCCACTTGGATACACTTTGGAAACTTGTACTTATCATTCACGGTAAGTAACCTCTGCATTTAATCTGTTACCTTTTCAAACCAGGACAAATATTCATCAGCTCCGTGTTTTTAAACAAATGTTGAGCAGTAACTTTCTTTCTGAAATGTTTTTGTGTTGGCTTGCCTCAGAAACAGCTTTTCATTTTTGCCATCGAGTGGACTGTTTCTATAGTTTATCATGTTGTGACCTTATTTTCTGAATCAATGAAAGTCCTATGAGAGAGTAGCAGACTTGGCAACATTTACTTGTTACGAGAAAAAAATGACATTTTCTTTAGAGTTTACTTTGTAGAGAATACTTTTTCCACAAATTTGTTAAAATGAGGAGGCTTTCTTTCTCCCACCGTTCCCAGTGCGTTCTCTCGTAGACGTGGTTGTTCCACGCACAGACTGAGATTACATGTTGCTACTCATCCCATTTCCTGATCGTAGGCAGTCTTTTTCTTTGGCCTGAACCACAACATAGGCTAATGTTGAACCTGGCTTTGATGATGAAGCTGCTCCTCAGGAGTGGGTGTAGTGCTTCCACCATCATGGCCGCCGCCAACGCCAACTCCGCCCTCTCGCCTGCCACTCAGGAGCAGTTAAAATGGCAGCATGCAGCAAAATGAATAAGAGGAAGAAAGAGGGAAACTCCCGCTACTGCGAGCTAGGCATGGTCGACTGAGCTGTAGCTCGCCTCATATACCAACTCGAAGCGAGATGATTATTTTTGCTGTCTGAGTACAGGGTTAAAGGAGTGTAGAAAGATGCGTGTTGCTTAAATCATGACATTTTGTCCCAGATTTACTCTGAGACATGATTCGTAGATTATATGTGTATGTCCAGTTGCCAGTTCGTTAGGAACTCTGAACTCAAACCAGTGCAGTATCAATGCACCAATAAATTTAGGCTTCACTGTGTTTTGTGTGTTTTTTTTTTTTTCGCGCTATAAAATGTAAAGACTTATACTGTTCAGTTTTTATTTCAGCTTATTGAAAGCTGTCATTCAGCTTGTATGGTTATTTCCGAGGCTGCAGTTTGTGACGCATGTTCTTGTATTTTGACCCCTCGGAGACCACACTAAATAACCGATACCCCTTCGTGTTTAACAGTGCTGCAGTTCACAACAATATGCTTTTTTTTTTTTTTTTTTTTTTTTTTTATCTTAGTGCCACCTTTTTAGGGCTGTTAGGGTTCAAACAGAACATGCTAGTGGTCACGCCTGAAAGTTTGCTGGAGTGCGGACAGTTTTAGTCCAGTTATGTTCATTAGGATCCCCACTGGCAACAGCACTGCAGCAGCTGTTCTCCCTGTTTTCCACAAAAAGATTTACATTGAGATAATGAATGCTTGCAAATGATATATGACTTTCTTTATTACTGCATAAACACTTCCATTGTGCAACATAGCATTACAACAGAAGATCACGAGGCACAATCACAGCACATTTGGAGGAGACAAGCTCCTAAAAATACAACCATTTCACCAAAGAATAACTATCGGCTAGTGTTGCTTTTTTTTTTTTAAAGATGTATTTAAGATATACAGCCTGCACACTAATGAAACCTTTAATGTAATTTTAACTTCATGTCATTATAATGTCCAGAGTTTTAGCTCAGTGTTAATAATGACTGTTTGTTTATTTTTCTTTCAAATAAATCAAACTGTTAATATTCAGTCTGGCTTCACCTATTTTCACTATTCAAATGCAGTTAAGCACCTATAAAAGATATGTTTTTGTGTTAAGTCATACCTACATGAAACAGTAATGGAAAGCATTCAGTTGTTTTAAACTCTTCACCCATTTCTTTGGCCTGTTGTCATTTTCTTCTGGAAATTATTGGAGTTACCTGGTGATTACCACGCAACTTTGAGCTTTGTATTATCCAAAAACAACATATATGTATATATAATTTATGTGTTTTATGTCTGGTCTGATGCATTGGCCCTATTGTCATTCTGATGTGATCCAGTACTTTAGCATCCATATTTGTTTTTAATGCAGAAAGAACAAAGCATTACGATCAGTGATATTGAAAGTTTATGCTCTCCAACAGCTTTATGCACGTACTTATTATGTCATCTGATAAATACCAATTCAAAATTATACACAACACCAATCCAGTGCTGTCTCAGATGGCTGAAGACTCTTTTAAAGGGGTTCAATGAGGAAAAAAATGTTTATATCCAGTCTCAATAAATCAGTTGAAATAAGTATTTTACCATCATATTATCATGTTAAACCTTTGCAGGACTGGCTGCAACTTCTAACAGCTCTATTACATGGCAGTCCACAACCAAGCTGCAGTGTGGAAAATGTGCACATACTGAGGTAAATGTCCACATTTTTATTATTTTATTTTATTTTTAGCTCTTCCCACTCACTCTGAATGACACTTTATTATTGCTTCTTGGTGTGTGAATGTGTTTTTCTTCCTTTCCACAGTGCAGAGAGCTGGTTGTGGACTAGAAGGAAGATGTCACACTAAAGATGGGTTTTGGTGATGATGTTGCTGCTGTTGATGCAGCATCCAGCTCTCACTTTGTGCCTCTGTCAACTATGATCCGTAACCACAAAGTGAGTGACAGGCCGATCCCCGAGGAAAGCAGGGGGCTTGAGGTGAGTCAGATGTATCCTTGACCCTGTCTAACTGTGTCAGCAACCAGTACAAACTCAGTAAAATAAAGAAAGAGAGGCCAGAAATGGCACGACTGTACATTGTACATCTTTATTAAGTGAGACAATTGTGAAGTAAGAACCAACAAAAATGTTTTAAAAGAGATGGTTTTACTGCACAATTTCCCTTCACTTTCATATTGTGAAATTATAATAATGCAGCACATCACATTACAAGCTAATACCTTTTTTTGCAATTCGTGCCCCATAAGAGTACTGAGTGTTTTACGCATAATTTTGATATTCTTACAAACCTGTCTGAAGTATAAACTTTCTTTTTTTTTCTTTGCAGTTTAGCATTTTTTTTTAACATGCATTACAGAGAGCAACAAACATTTAATCCACAGATGTTTCTGTGCCAATTTACTTCTAAACCATTTTACATTTGGGGTTTTGTTTGGATGCAGATACACATTTTGCATCAGATCTTTATAATACTCAAAGTTGCACGGTGAAGAAGATGGGCCAACCTCTAAAACTTTCACTGTTGTTTTACTACCAGTCAATTGAAGATGAAAATTAACAAAACCTGTATGATAACTGCTCTGGTGCAGTATATAAATCTTTGTAAATCAGCCACAACTCTATATATTATTATATTTAAAGTTGTAATTGCTACATATATTGTGATTAGACTGAGAAAGAAATAAACGTAATGCACATCTGAGTATTTTTTTGGTTTGAATAAATCTAATCAGAGCTGGATAAAACTTGTACTCAACTTAAATGATCTAAAAATTGGTGAAGAAACTAAACGGTGATATAAATGTGGTTTCTCCTTTGCTCATTTTCTGCTCTCATCATGTGTTAACTGATAAAAGAATCATGAAAACTTTGATTAAAGACCCCCAACTGGACTAAACATTTTTCCTGTATCTGTCAGCTAAACAATCAAGTGATAGAAGTGTAGACAAGAAATTAACTGGTTCTGTTAGCAATAGTTACTCTTGATTTTAACATCCTTTAGACATTACATGCATTTAAAAAAAAAGGATTTTATGAGTGAAAAACATCCAGCTCACACTTGCTGAAAAGATCACCCTATAATTGCAACACTATTTTGGAAGTTGGCCTTAGTTTTTAAAGTATGTAAAGTGCCTGTTACGACATTACCTAAGTGTTCAGTGGAACAACAGTGTCCCCAAAGCTTTAATAAATGCTCCATCAGATCCACTCTCCTAAAGATCATGTCTGAATTTTAAGTGTAACTGAAACAAATGATGCAACCTGTGTAATCATATCAAAAATAATGTCAACTGTTTTTTTTTTCCCCCAATTAAGGTTAACTTGTAGAGATTTCACGCAGTTGTCATTATTTCTAGATTTTGACTGGAACAAGCGCATCTTTTGTGCACATCCACCAATGCTGACCAGGGATATAAACAGTTTTGTGCAATTTAATGCAGCTCTTGTTATTGAGCAGAAAGCATCTCTCTAAAAGTGATATGTGGTTAAAATGTTGAAAAAGGTATGTGAATGTTTTTTTTTTTTTTTTTTTCCCCCTCTTTAAATTTCTTTTAAATGAACAAAAAGAAATTTGACTGAAAAGTCTTGCATCTTTTTTCAAGGGTCACTCAGACACGGTGTGTGAAATGAGTTGCCTGGGTGTGACTTTACCAAAAAGCATCCACTTGCCATTGTCCTCATAGTCAACTTCTGCAGGCCCCAGCGCCCTGACTTCCATACATGAGAGATCAAGGGTTACCAAGGTGCTTTTGAGAAAGGAGGGCTCAGTGTGAGAGGGAACAAACCAGTCCACAAAATACTCATTTCCCTTGCATGTTAGAAGCCCTAGTGGGGATTCATATGGGGTCACTGACACAGCCACTGGGTTTTTTTCCTCCCATCGTTGTTCCTAATGAAATCTGTTGCTCGCCTTTTCAGAGGCCTGTGACTGCTATCTGCTGCCTGTACAGTATGAGGCTGATAATACACAGAGTTTGCCCAAAAGAAAGTTTGTTCAGACTCTGTTTATCCGGCGGTGCCAGACAGAGGCACTTCATGTAGAAAAGGTAAAAGTAGTTCTGTCCACCTCTCATTCTTGCCAAAAAAGTTCAGCCACTGAGCCACAGCATTAACTTGTATTCTAACAAGATTAAAATATATTCGTCCTGGGGATTAGCATAGTTAGGTGTCCTTTTGCCTCTTTTTTTTTTTCCTGCACTGGTGCGTTGACAGTGGGCTTTGATCTGTGTTGCGAGGCAAGAGTCCTGGCTTGGACCTAGCCATTCGAGTGCCAAGTGTGAAATTGGCCTGATGTCATCCCTATTCTTCACCTTTTACATCTTTCACCACTTTAATTATGTTTCCGCCACAAAGCCCAGGCACCTTTGAGCAGATTCCACTCTGGCCGTAGGAAGCATTTAGAAATTGTGGGTAAATGACACAGTAGGGGAGGGGGAGGATGGTAGGAGAGGTCATAGCAGAATGGGGCCCTTTTGTGTGCAGAGGTAGATAGTGATAGTTTCCTGATGTTTCTTGAACTCCTATTCCTACGGCATGAAATCTGTCAGTAATATCAAGAAAACAACTTTCCTCTTTGCGTTTTTCTTTTGTTTGTATTTTCCTTCAGTTTCAGGGAGGATTTTAATCTCAGTCTCTTGATGACTCCTCTTGTGATGTGTTATGTTTTGACAGATACAATATTTTCAGTTCAGAGCCCAGAATAAGGACCAGTGGAGGTCACTCACACCTGAATCTCACCTCCATACATGAAACAAATTATTCTAAGATAATACCTTTTTGTTCCAGGAGAATGTGCCCCTGCAGCCTTACTGCTTTGGCTTTTTTTTTTTTTTTTTTTTTTTTTCTGTATTGGTGTCCCTGTCTGAACTTCATGCAGCTCCTCTGCCTGTGAATATTTTGATGAAGGTTCCTATTGATGCGCTGAATGAAGGATCAAAACAACAGGGGTGTGTGCGCATGTGAGGAGGAACAGAAATGAATAGAGTCAGAGGATGTGTGTGTGTATGTGTGTGTGTGTTTGCAAGGCCAGAATAAAATAAAATGCAGTGATAGATATGTGTGTGAGTGTGTATGTAAGGCAGAGAGAGTATGAGTGAGAGAGTGAGAAAGCAGTGTGTGGAGAATGGGTTACTGAGGGGTGGGAGAGGGGGGGGCAAACCAGCCACCTGCAGCCATGACGGGCTTTGACCTTCATTGCTCTCTCCCTCTTTCCCCTCCTTCCCCTCTCCTCCCCTCCCCTCTCTCCCTCTCACTCTCTCCTCTCGTTTCTGCCTCGTGATAGAAGCACAGGCTCTTTTCAGAGGCGGCGAGGAAGGCTGACCGTCTCGAAGACAGGACTGGGAGCAGTCCTATCCTCTCTAATGCTAGTCACTGGCCGTTAGACATGGCGTTCAAAGACTAGCGGTGCAAGCATGGAAATGCAGATAAGGCATTGTTGAGGAAACATGGCGGGGAATTGTTCAAGGCTTTCCTCTGCATAATGTTTGGATGCTTTTGCAAATGTTTTAATCTCAAAACCCATGAATTTGATCCTCCATGAATCTGACTGAGAAGGTCTGCGTGGAAGGGATTATTGTGCAATGCAAATTACCTTTCTGTGATTTAATATGTGAATATTTAATATATTTATCCTTTATGGACAGTGTTGGCCTGTAATGAATTTGTTTTACACAGACCCAAAGTCCTGCAGAAGTTGAACGTTCACTTGGAGTGACTTGTACTTTTTCAGACTGGCCTGATTTTGTTCTTGAGTATTTTAGAGCAACATGCAAAGCTAATGAATTCAGAAACTTGTGTATAATCTTCAAGGTTTATTTACTCTTATTTTGCTGTTTTCAGGAGGCAGTTAATTACACAATTAATACATGATACAAATTATGTACATTTATACCAAAGAATACTTCCAACATAAAATAAAAAATAGCATTGTATTCTACAACTCTGTGTTGTATTTTTATTTAAACATGTTCATATATAGATAGATATACGCTGATGAGTAAATTCATAATGTCGTACCAGCAGTTTTCATAAAGGCATTAAACTCCAGTAGTCTGCATTTGAAGTAATACTGCTTCTCTGATTCGGCACAGTTCTGTTTCATAAAAAGTTCCCACTTGAACTTTAAGGCAAAGTGTGTTTCTGTTTGGTGGATTTTAATTCACACACACTTTTTGCAGATATACAACAAAAACACTTTGAAAGGCAAAAAGTCCACAATTTGGTATGGATGCAGTCTGAAACTTAGCTCGATCACACTTTCGTCAAGAAAGACCAAAGTTTATAAACACAGTTATTTGCCCAAGTACAACAAATTGCAGCTTTCATGCAAAGGCCCCATAAACGATTTTTTCATTCACAAAAAAACAAAACAAAAAGAAGTTATTGCAAGATAAACAAGCAGTGTAAACACCTCAGATATCTACTCTAAAGCAACACTGGTCATTGGATAGATTTTTTTTCTCAATATAATCTATATAAATACACATATGAAGTCCGTTCAACAACGATAAGAGATTTCCAACATTTGTAATACAGTCACTGACGGATTTGCCTTCTTTTATGATATATGGATATGTGTTAAAATGTATATAGGAAAATGATTTACCAAAAACATCCAATAACCAGCATTTATCGTCTAAAGAGTGCGCAAAATGGTTGTCATCATTGTCTTCATGCTACAGAGTTGTTTCTGTGACTTAAAAGGCAGCATTATAGTCTTCATTTAGCTACAAAAATGGGTTATATTGCTATTTAAAACTATAATAGCTGCACCGATGCATTGGCATAAAGAAGGGGAAACGCGCATGTCTGTTGAAAGGCTATAAGACGACCATAAACATATCAGCAAGGCCTAACTTAGGGTTTTAGTTAGGTGGTGTGTTAGAAAAAAAAATCCCTACCTTCTCTGTCATTTATAAGAAACATTTCGTGTGAATTACGACAACAAAGCGTATAAAATTCATAGTGTGCCCAATTAGCTCTGCAGCTGACACGAAGCACCCTCCTCTGTCCATTTTTCATCAGACGCAGCCAAGAAAACCAACAAGCATGGCAATAAAATCGTGTTAGCATTTATTTAAATTCACAGTAGCCTGGATGCAGCAGAAAAATAGTCTTTGGACTTCAGTTTTTATTTTTATTTTATTTTTTTGTTTTTATTTTTTTTATTTTTCTTCTTCACTGACCGATCGAAACGTCAAGTGCCAGATAGTTAGATGTAAAATGATGACAATCATGGATAGCATTTATCCTACAGTATAGAAAAATGAAGGCGTGAGCATTTTTACCTCCTGGAAGGGGCGGGGACAACAAACAATGAAAACATACCTTTATACAACATTGTTTATAGACGTGATATTGCAGAAATATCTTTCTCTTCTTTTTTTTGAACAATTTATGCTGGTATTTTCCATACACTGGCCCTTTATTCGATCATATTATTGCATTGTAGGCTTGATTAAACCTCCCGTATACGAAAAATCACTATAATATTCCCATAGGAGCCTAAAGAGACCTATGGTGTCGTTAAAAACTCATGTGGGGACTCTATTGTGACTTTATTGTTCCGTTTCATGGTGTCCTGGAACCATTGTACATCCGTAGTGAGTGATATAGTACTTTGTAGTATCTCATCTGCTGTGGCAACATTAAATATTCCTGTAAGTAAAGTTTTTTTTTTTCTGTGATATCTCTATAAAAATCTATCATAGGATTACTATAGGTTCTTTTTCGTCAGGAGGCTGTCGTTACTTCTCTGGAAATCAATCGCTGTCTGATTTTTCGTCTTTCGACGTCACGGTGGCGTGATTGTACAGTCCCTGTGCCATCAGGTGCAGGGCCAGACTGTTTTTAGTGCCGCTGGCCTTCTTGATTTTGGCCCTCTTGTTCTGAAACCAGATCTTGATTTGGGATTCGTTCAGGCCCAGTTCCTGCGCCAGGTTCTGCCGCCTCTGCTCCGTCAGGTACCGATTTGTCTGAAACTCCGATTTGAGTCTTTGCAGCTGCTCTGCTGTGAAGGCCGTCCGTGGTCGCTTGTCCTCTTTGCTGGTCGTTTTCTTCTTTGGTTTGCGTGATCTTGGCCCTGTATTGTAGGGGGGGATCGGGATGGGGGGGTCAGAGACAAACATGGGTTGATTTGTCAGGATCCAAACAGTCATAAGCAATAAAGAATTAAAAACAGAAGTGATTTGGGATATTTTCTCATAAAAGTACTCCTCTAAGACACCAGTACTATACTATTCTGTCACTTTACATTCAGGAAAGTGCCTCCAAAACACGTGCGTAAAGTCCACGTAACAACAATGGAGATGTTCTGAAACTTGCTTAAATCTTCAAACAGTTCGTGTAAACTTAAAAGCTGTTTATCTGCCTGTTGAAGCCGCGCTGTGTTCTTACATAATCTATAAAACGGCAAAAATAAATGTAGCTGAATCCGTGGAGTGTCTTTTTTTTCCCTCTCTCCTCTAAAAACTTGACAAAAGAAGAAATTATCCAAGCAGCCAGAGCACCCATTCCTCCCTGCTGCTACCCCTCTCTCTCCCTTTCACACATAGACACACATCACACACACATCACACACACACACTGAAGACAGACTGACACTGGCTAAAGAAATAAGGAATTATTACTCCATAACACCGGGAAAGCGCCGGTAGCACGGCTCGGCCTCGGTGTCGCAGGATAGTTTAAAAACAACAATAACAACAACAACATCATCTTCGGAGCTGCTGCTTCGCATTTTAGTTTTTTATGGGCCACTTGAAAAGCTCCTCGATGGCCAAACGTGAACAGAATCCGAGCAGGACGCATATAGACGTTCATTTTTCCATCTGGACGGAGGCCTGTTGTGGCAGAGCTGTGCGCTCAGTGTTTGGCCCCCCCTCCTTCAAAACAGTGCGCAAAAAAAAGAGAGAAAACATTAATGAAACTACACAATTCCCTTCGAAACTTCATGAATCAGTCCTACGCCCCCCCACCACCCCCCTCTCAATACATTACCCATGAAAACTGCAGCTCTACAACTCGTAGTAGCCTCCTACGCCATTCTATATGGCGTTACATAATACACGAGGACAAGTTGTACTCCACTTTTGACAGAAACTAAGAAACAAAAACGCGCTCTCTCTCCAAGCTGAGAAACTCTGATGTGTTTTTTCTCGCAGACAAAGATGATGAGTGATATGAACTGAGCACACAACTGGCCTGCACAGCCTCGACAGCGATCATTATGAGAACACACGCTGATCTGTATGATCCCCAAACAAGAAGTAACGCCAAACAACCTCTACAAGAGCACAACATATTCATTTTTCACACCCGCACGTTCTCTGGAAGTTAAACAGCCGATTCTATCTGCGTTTTAATGTTTACTGCAAGACCTTATTTATAATCGGCTGCTCCATGTCCTGAATTTGAATGAGCAGAAATCTGTGCATTAGAAAAAAACGAGTCGCCTTTGTGTCTTTTGTTGAGTATTTAAAATATGGAGATTTTTTTTTTTTTTTTTTTTTAGAAAGTTTTGCACTTTAAAAGAAATATTTTTCCCGCTCCTTTCCATTTAAATACAGGCCCCGTTCTCGCCGAAAGGCTGTTTTACATTTAATATTAATCTGGAGTTGTTAAAGGCGATGCTGTCCGTGGAATCTGAGCCAGGATCCGTGCTCAGCCTTAAAAAAAAATGTATATATATATATTTTTAAACCAGGAGTGATTTATATTTTTGTAAAAATTTCCCACTGATCCGCGCAGCATCGCGCTGCAGCGAGAAGTCGGTCAAGCCATTCGGGGTCAGTGTTACGGGGTATGTGAGGTTAGCGCGGGTGTACGGGGGAGTAAAACACATGGCACCGACCTGAAGAAGGCCTGTCCGAGTATCTGGTGCAGTAGACCCAGGCCGGCCACAGCATGGGCTGCGACATGCTGGATGGGTTCGAGCTGGCTTGGGAACTGTCTGAGTCTGAGCTTAGGCACTGGTCTCCGTTCTCCCCGCGGGGTTTCAGGGGCTCCTCGGCGGCTATCGGGGGCTTCTTGGCCCCGGTGACCGTGTGCGGAGTGGAGGTCCCCTCCGCCGGCACCGTGCTCCCCACCGGCTCGGTCTGGGGGGCGGCGGGGCTGTCGTGGCTCTCCCGCAGCGCCACTCCGCTCTCCTCGCGGTTCGCGCCCGCGTCCTTTTTCCGTCCGAAGTCCGGCCGCAGGATGTTGTCGATGAAGAAATTGGTGACCCGGTGAGGGATCTGCAGGTTCCCCGGCGCCTGCAAGAGAGGAAGGATGGCTCTGTTGGATTCATCCGCCGACTCCTGCCGCTCCACCACATCTCTATTGCCGCGATCATTTTCTTCCATACTGATTCACTTTCCCCCGCTTTACTTTCTTTAACCCCTTTATCGCTCCCTCCGCCGCAGTAAAATTAGCGAAGAACTTCAGGGCGAATGCCCGAAAAATCTGCACCAGAAAAATAAATAAAAAAAAAAAAACTCAAATACTAACGAGTGCCTTGGACACCATGCAACGCCTTGCGATAGTGTCCTTTGAGAAAAGCATAATTTGCCATATATATTCCCTCAATCTCGGGTTAAAACTGATCTCTCAGCTAAAACATTTGCCATAAGTGCACCATCCGATACACTGTTATCCGAATTCAGCGTGCTCAGAAATGCCTACACCTAAACTAAACTAAGGGTAAATAAAGAGGCTCCTAAACTGATGCTCTAATACTCTCACTCTGGAGTTTTGTTCTTATTTTCAATACGAGCCCCCTAAGTGACGTTCTCCCACCGTCCTCCCAGACACGTGCCTTGGACCAATAGGAGCGCAGAAACCGGGCCACGTGACGCAGACTCCGGAGCAGTCTACAAACGCCCATCCTCGCCCTCGTAAAGAGAAAGAGTCGTGGACTAACGGAGAGGAAGCCTAATTTAAATCCAGCGCATGCTTCCAGATACTCTCCAATATTTCACCCACATTTAAGAAGCTATGACATGTGTTGTTTTAAATCTTGAGGAGTTTTAGTTTGGAAATGCAAAGAAGAGGCATTCCAGTTTGTGCGGAAAACAAAAGGAGATTGAAGCATCGGTTGTCAAAGTGAGCTGCGAGGACCCCCGGGGTCCCTTGTTTGCTGGGCAGGCATTCCCAATAACACAAGGGGAAAGCACATTTTCACTATATTTTAATATACTACTGCATATGTTCATTACAAGAACATTCTCAGCACTCTCATGACTCTCCAGAGTTGGGTTCAGTTCACTTTTAGCGCGTTAACAGCTCAAAATCTGCTCATATGAAGACAAATGAGGACAGTGCTATTAAAATGGAATATAATGGCCTATTTTGGAATCCACTGTTGTAGAATATTATCTACAGATTCATCGGTTAGAACTAAGATTTGTTGCATATTGGTCACATTCAACAGTCTGACTACATTAAACATTGGTATGTCTAAAGATAAAGTGACGCAGTTACTTAAAATCAGTCCTTCAATGACAAGATCACATGCACTAAAAACAGAGTTGATGGGATGTACATGCATACATTTTTACAGCAACTGTATTTTCTTGAAGAAATGCCGTTTAATCCCTAAAATGCGCCTTTTAAACCCCCTAGCAACAGCACTTTATTGACTATATTATGGTATTTAACCACTTGCAGCATGGTCTATGTATCGGGTAGTTTCCTCTTATGTCCTCATTGACAACAAATTGCACCAAAAAAGTAAAACGTGGCAGCTAAAGAATCCCTCCTGTCTGATTTCAAACGCGCAGGGAAGCGTGTCAAGTATTTTCATGTTTTCGTGTCCGCCTGTCGAGACGCTGCGGTCGACCCACAACTGGGTCCGTATCCCTTTAAAAGAAACCAGTGATGCAAACAAACTGTTTTGTGTGCGCTGCTCGGGATCCAGAGTCGCGCCAAAGACAAAACTTTGAGTAACTTTGCTGACCAGCACCAAGTTTGTCTTTCTCCTCCCAGGACGCCATCGGCCGGGGAGGCGACGCTCCGGCGGCTCCGCGTTGGCGTCTGAGCCGCGGCTGCGCGTAAAGTGAGGGGGCCATCCGAGGAGCAGCGAGACTGGAACCGAGTGAGAAGCCTTTGAAAGGTTCAGTTAGAGCACCAGCTGCTTTTTTCTTTCTTTTCTTTTTTTTTTAAATTATTATTAGAAGCATGCATTGTCTTTTCTTCAACTTTTCTGGGAGTGGAGCAACGTGCATCCACGTTTCTAAAATTAACTCGTGCGCACAAACTTCTTGTAAAATCCAATTATTTTGGTACTAGAGGCCGATCAGCCGTTATAATTTCAATAAATTAGTTTTGTTTGAATGCTTGCTCTTGGACAATGAGGAAATTGTCTCAGCTGAAATGCCTCAGACTGTTTTAATTTGTATTTGTGGCATGCCAGCCCCTGTGATTTAAACGCATTTGGCAAGTTTTGTCCTGCGGGAAACGTCACATTCTCGACTTTTCACTTGTTAAACGCAGGCTTTGTGGAAAGCTGCAAAACAATTAAGTGCTAAGGCTTGTCGTTTTTTGCAGGCTAGTGTTCAAATTTGACGTCATGACTTACAAGGGAGTCTGTGGATATATATATATATATTGTATTTATTTATTTTGGCTAATAATTTTAACAACAAACCTACCTGAGCAGCACCCGTTGCTCCTGACGCACATGTGCCCATCACAAAGGGCCCAATCCAAACAGTGAAAGTTGAGAGTGAAAGATGTAATTAGACAGGCCACTCGCATGCTGCGATTGTTTCTCACTTGTGAGGGGAAGCGCAGATTAATGTTCAGCGCTAAATAAGCAGCAGACAATGGATTCACAGACAGGCCGCTACCGCCTGGGCTTGGCCTCTAACCTCCCAGCAAAACGGGGATGTCTGGAGGAAATGACACCATTTCAGACTCTGAATTATAATAAGAGCCTTTGTGCACAGCAGAAAGTACCTAGTTCAGCTCCCCAACCAATCTGCAATCAAGATCTGTTTTCCTGAGATGGAAGACCTCCCTCTAATTTCACTGTATTATGTTGTTAAAGCGGCTTTTAACGGAAAGGATTGATTATAAGAACAGTCCTTCTTTTTAGGAAACAAGCGAAACTGGAAATAACACCCTCTAATGCAGTATTTTAGAGAAAAATGGTTAGTTTTTACAATATACAATCCCACAATCACCTCTAATGTGCTCAGTTTGCCTTGTTTTGGTTTTCACTGACGGAAGAAAAAAGTCTATATTATTATTGTTTTTATCAGTGGCTCATTTTATGAAATCATTTATAGTTTTATATCTTAGAGATACCTTAGTCTCTTTTTCTGATGATGGTAAAGATATTTTCTAGGACACTTTGTTCTGGTTGGTTAAGGGTTAAAACAGTGCTGTAGTACCACATTCAAATAACTGACAAATTACTTACAGCTGATTAATGATCAAATATAACCAAGCACGGCATTTAAACTCTTTCTAGGTGTGTTATTGCCACTTGATTGTTGCTTGGGTACTATATTAGTATAACTCGTTTTCCGTCGGCTGTTTGGTCTCTTCACATGATCTGGTGAAGCCATAGATAATGTTTTTCTTTTCTTTTCTTTCTTTAAAAAAATGTGTTCCCCATTGATTTGCGAAGGAAACAATGCGATTTTAAATAGGAGTTTTAATGATGATATAATTGCTTTGTGCCTGTCTGTCTGGGTTTGTCCAGACGCGATAATAACTGCTTTTGGTATTATATGACTATATCCATTATTGCGTATTTTATATATATAAATACGCAATAATGGATTTAAAACGTGAGCGTGTGGCGCAGGGGCTTCTTTTGAAGATGACTCTCGAGCCTCTTCACATTTGGACAAAACGAAATCCAGTGTCCAAACTGCCATGCATCTGTTTCTGTAAAAGCCTTTAGTGACACCAGTCTGGTCAGCCAGAGGCCTCGTCTGCGCCATCTTCCCATGTTGCGCACAAACGCAAACTCGTTTCCAGCGGTTCTGCGCTATAACTTTACGGACGTAGCCTCCAAACAAGAAGAGCTCCAGCAGAAGGTGGGATGGTTGTGGCAATATTTGTTACTTGTTTACGGTCTCCCAGTTATTCGTGTAGCTCATTGTTTTTATTATTTCAGTCATACACATTGAGAGTTCTGGCAGTGTCTTTAGATCGGTTACTAGAGTAATTCTTCATGAAGGGAACGCACTCTTTTATTGTGCGTGTGTGTGTGTGTGTGTGGGGGGGGGGGGGGGGGGGGTATTTTATTTTTTTTAATGGGATTTTGTTTAAAACCACCAGAGCTTCCTTGACTTGCAGGAAAGACTTAAAATCGCCTGTTATTGAATGCCAGATCGCCGCACCTATACGCGCACAGCAACTGGCTCTATTTTATATTCCCGTATAGCTTCACCCCCCCTCCCTCTTCCACACACACACGCACACACGCACGCGCACACACAGCCTACCCATTTCTATAAATCAATCGCATGCACTGTGCGCATGTGCTCTGTCCTTGAGTTCCTATAACCTATTTTTCCCCCCTTCTGTATTTTTCTTGGTAGGATTGTTTTATACGTCACCAGCGCTCAGTACTATGGAGTAGTACAAAAGGTGACGCGCAGAAGGAGGATTTCTGAATGGACGCCGTGATGTGTGCCAGCTCACAGATCAGAGGGCGGTGGGACCGCTGCAGATGCATCCCGAGGGCCAGCACCCCCCCTCCCCCCCCCCTCCCTCTCCCGGTCACCATCCCTGCCTCCAGATGAATGGGGGTCTCTAAGATATCAGCTCTGTCACCATTGCAGGGGTCGAACCAAATCCTCCAGCTTCCTGTGCCTTTCAAAAGCTGAAAGCACGTCTCTCCTATTTGATGATTCTGTATGTTTTTTTTTTTTTTGGTCTTTTGTAGAATACCCCTGTTTTTTTTTTTCACTCGCCCGATCCCGATTCAGTCAAGACCACGGTAGCCGAGTTAGAAATGAGCAGAAGTGGTCTTAATTGCATGTTGTGGACAATGAAAAAAATCAGTCATTTTAGAAATATGGTTGATCTCGAAATGTCTGTATTTTTGGAGGAGGATTATGAGGGGAAGAGTTACACCTGTACGGAATTGTTTCCCCCCAAATAATTCCAGGAAAAAGAGCAATAAGTGCGCCAGGTCTGGGGAAAAATGTTAATAAGGATTAGAAGCAAATACTGCTATCCTGGTACATATTTTGCATCCTGCATAAAGATACTGAACATATTAAGTGTTATATGTTAGTACTGTGTTTATACTCCTTTTTATTTCATTTCTTTAGACAATAATTGCTTAGATTTGTTATTTCAAAAGCCTTAAAGCGACCCAAACCATCGATTTGGCTTATTTTCTTTTAAGTAAAACGTTAGAAGAGGGTGGCGTATCACTTCTTCTTCACCATCCTCGTGCATTACACTACAAGTGGATGATGTCTATATAATTTTGCTGTGCTTTGACTGTGTTTACAGTGAAATCCTCTGAAGTCGCCACGCAGCTGACTCTGGGGCTGCTGAACCTTCTGGTTTGAGCCCTTTATAGGTTTTAATAACTCTTAATCCGTCTGATCGGTGTGGCGTAGATAAGTCTCATTTGAATTGGGATTGTTCTTGAGGATCGGCTAGTTTTTTCTCCACAGAAGCCTCAAACGGAGCTTAGCGCAAACAACTGCACCACCCTGAGCGCAATTAAGGCCCCGGCTTCGTTAGATGAAGACTAATTGAAAGCAGCTCAGTTCCCATCAGCAAACTCTTAAAAGCTTTACTAATGTGAGGAAAACGGCTATTTGACGCTCAAGAATTATTAGACAACGTTTTTTTCACAACCCAACTATATTTTGTAAAATGTCAAAAAGTAAATTCAAGTAAACCAGAATTCGATGGCATTATTTTTGAAAGGAAAAAAAAAACTTTGTTTTTTTTCTTTTATGTTGCCTCTTTGCCCACATGAGACATTAAACTAAGAGTTAACTTTTTTCTCCCGTGGCTATGCTGTATATTTTTGGGAGGTTTGGTGTCGCAACAAGACGTTTAATCAATAAAAAAAAACTAAATAGAACTCAGATTAGTCCTTTTTATTTCCTGCCCTTCCCAGAAAGTGTTTTTCTATGCATTTATTTATTTTTTTGCTATTATTCTTCGATCATTTTGGTTGATAGGGGGAAAAAAAACTAAGGAAAAGTTGGTTTACAGGAGATAAAAGCTTTCCATAATGTTAAATCTTGAACGTCACACCCCATTTTAAAGACAAATATTGAGATTTAAAATTAAAAAAGGGGGAGAGCAGAAGTCAAAAATAACAATACTGAGCAGAAATCTAAGAACTGCAGCTGAAAGAATAAAAGTTAAAGTAGAAATCTGACTCCAACAACAAATAAAACTCCTCTTTTACACTGGCTCTTCCACCTGATGCATCCCTGTGTTTCTAACCTGTTTCACCATCTAAGTATTTAGCCTAATACTTGTCTTAAACTAACCAAAAAACCTGAAGTTTGAGCTTATTTTTGTTATTTTAGGACCCAATGAAGGAGGGCATCAGGGGTCAAAAAGGAAAATCAGATTTGAGAAGTAAAATCATTAAAAAGGTTGCTCACGACTCTGACTTATTTTTTATTTTTTTTAGCCTTGCAAATTGTATTTATGACCAGGACTGCTTGTTTTTGATCATTAATTATGAATGAAGTGTCGCATCTTTATTCACAATTTAAAAAAAATCTAATAAAAAAAAAAAAACAGCACTGTATCCTGGCTGTATAAAGTCCCAGTCAACTGGTGTCAGGCCCAGACTATTCTCAGGAACTACTTTTTCACACGTCCGGGAGTTCTACCTCTGACAGAGAGGAATGGACTGCACGTGGTGGCTATTTCTGTAAGTTTAATGGGTTTACATTCTCAGACAGACAGAACAAATAAGATGCCTTGCGTCACGGAGAGGATGAGAAGGGGCAGGGTCGGTTCGGGAGGGATTAGAAGGGGCCATCTATGAATGAAAACGCGCCGCTGAACAGACCTGAAACTGAAGCCATGTGTGATGTTGGGAAGCAGGAAAGAAGCAGCAGCGGCGCGCCCCTGAAGTTCCTGGACCCTCGTTTCTTCCCTGCCGGTTATCCAGGATGCTTTGCGGGTTTGGGATCGCCCGCATGTCTCGTGCACCTGTTCGTCGCGAGGAAAGGAGGAACAAGTGGGAAAGAAGGACAGGTGGAAAGCACTTGCTGCAGAATAAACACATATCTGATCCTCTGAGAGCAGCTTTGGTGGCCCTAGTTTTGCGTCTTAAATGTTATCATGTGAGTTAAAAGAGTTTGCGTAAACGCATCTTTAAAAAAATGGAATAGAAGAGTGGAAAGATATCTAAGATGCCAATACAAATAAAAGTTGCACATTTATTTGATAAAGGAGAAGGGGAAAAAATAAAGTATACCATCAACTTTTTTCCTCATTTCTTTTTCTTTCCTGGTCTGAATTATTTCCAAACCCTTGAAACAATGCAGGTTATGCGCTCGCGCCCAGCTTGCAACTTTAATTATAGTGGAGGGAGGTCAGACAGGAGCGGTTACTCGACCCTTCTCCTTGTGTGGCATCGCGCCCTTTGCCGTTAAACTCGCCAAAATAGAGCCGGACTCCCCTGAAAGCGCCATGTGCGGCCGGGTCCTTTTCACCCCTGCGCACCTGAGTTGTTTTTACCCCCCACTTAGCGCGCGCGTTGTGAAGTTGTCACTTCTCACCAGCGCGGACTTGTCAGAGGACGTTTTTCTGGCGCAGTAACTTTTCCCGGACGGTTTTAGCAACTTGGTGCGTTTCTCAGCAGCGAGGTGAGACGCCTGTTGCTGGACATATGCCTTCCCCTACTAATGAAGACGAAGACTAATTAAAACATGACAAGCGTTGACCTTTAGTGCATCCTAAGTGGGGCTTCAAAGTTGGGGGAGATTATGCAGATGAAGCCTCCATTCTGTATGTTAGTACAGATGACATATCTTCTTGTGTTGTGTGATTTCAGTTTTTTCTGTTTTTACTGACCACATCACTGTTGTCCATGTTTCAGATCTGTGGAGACTCTCACTCAGACCTGCAGGTAAATCTGATCCCCTTCAGTCCAGACTGTAAACCCACCCTCAGTTAAAGAAGCAGCATAATTATTGACCCGAGGTGCACTTTTATCCTTTTTGTTTGAGAGTTCACAAATCATAGAGCTGTTGTCATCTGCCTTTCAGGATATACCCTGCAATGGAAATGTTCACCATGATTTATTCCACCATCTTTCATTCAGCTGGCATTATTATTACCCTGGTCGATTTTACAGAGCCTCATCTGGGCTGGAGAGATGCAGTGGGTGTGTTTAATTTACACTGGGAAGGATTTGTTTGGATGGCATGCATAATGTGCCATCACCTGAGGTTTATGTCATTTTATTATTGTCCTGCGGAAGGAAGAGCACGCAGCAACAAGAGTCGCACACAAGGATGAGCACGCTGACTGAGCTGATAAATCTCACATGATGTTCATGCTTATGATGGTGGCTCTCGTTAATACTTTCAGGACTGAATCTGCATCAGTTTCTTTGTTTTTCTTTTATTTACGTGTATGAATTATCTTGTGGTCGAACCCAGAACAAAGGAGGAAATGACCACCAGAAAGGTGGGAGTCACAGCTGAGTATCACAGCTCAGAAGGTAAAAAGCAGCCCGACACTGCCATTTGAATAGGAACTGAGAGGTAATTTGAGCTAAAATGGAGTCCACTGCTGAGACACCCACTCGCCCCCCCATGGCATCCTCTGTAATTAATTATTCCTGGCCAGCACTGGGTGAGGCGATGAGCGAGGGCAGAGGACAGGAATGGACCCCGCTCTGGTGTAATGAAGACTCAGTAGACCTAAACGGCTCACACACACACACACACACACACAGCCTTTTCATTATCTATCAGTGAGAGCAGGACATTAATGCCACTGAAGACCTTTTGGCTGAGAAATAAGAGTGTGCAATGATTTTTTTTTTTCCACACTCAATCCATTTCATTGACCTTTTCTATCATGCATGTGACTCAGCCCCACTCGCTGCAGTGTGAGATAAATATTCTAAGAATAATATTCCTGCCACTGTTTAATAAATTATCCTTTTGAATCCAAAATTGCATGTTCATCAGTGGTTTAAGGAGGCTTTAAGGAAAACGTGGATGCATTTTTTAAATTATCAATATGATATCCTGACTTGGACATGCATTTTTTAACATGCAAAGGTTGTTTTCTTAGATGAGTGAAACACACTCGGTGTTTGATTCATTAAAGACTCAGAAGACTTATGTTATATACATTTGTTATGGAAGTAGTCGGGTGAAAGGTCAAAGCTTGTGCTTTGTTAGATCAGGCCCTGCAAGGCATTTCTGTTCCCCGTCCCTCCACTAGGGGTTCATACTTGTCATGTCCAGACAAGCTGAGAGGATAAACACTGTCATCTGGTGGTAACAAAGGCCAACACTTCAGAGGAGACACCATTGTTATGTTTTACCACGCCGCACAGATTTCTGCTCCAGAATAAATGTATTTTAATACCTTCCTACTTCTTCACTCTTCAGCATGTTTCACTGCCAAAGGCGCACTCCATTGATCAAAACAAGTTAAGATTTAATTTTAGCCGGTCCAAGAAGACCAAACATCATAAACAGCAGAGGAGGGGCGTGAGTCAAAGCAACTCTGTATGTAGCTTACATGTGCAAGTACTGCTAAATAGTATCAGAAACAACAAATGTCAGTGTTTGTATCTGTGACGGTGGCTGACATTGTTACAGTTAATGGCATAACTAAATTTTAATACTGATCCATCAATATGTAAGCAATGCATGTAAACTTTAACTTTAGTCAACTCCAGCTGGTCAAAGCCTGAAATTTTAGCTGCCAACGAAGAATAAAATGACCACATGGGATAAACGAGTGGAGAGAATACACATTCATTCTGCAAAAATGAGCATCAATTCATTGACATTTTACATCTTTCATCTTCAAACAACTATCATGAAACTTTGAGGTGTATGGAGGTGGAACAGTTCCCTCGATGGTCATAATTCATCTTTATATGAAACATGTGACAAGGTGGAAAACTTGGAATTAATCAATTGCAATGAATCTTATATAACTAATATATGTGATTTGAATGGAAAAAAAATGTATTTCTATTGTATTTTTTATGTGGAATGAAATAGATTTATAAAGTAGCATGAAATGGAACTATAGCCAAGGTTATTGATCTCTTGAAGGGCAGTAATGTGAAGAGGAATCAATGCATTGATCTCTGGTACTTGAGTTTTGAATCATTTTTCAATATATACATGAATTTTACCTTTTTATTTCTTCTGCAAATTTAAGTGTCTGAGTCTTTGCTATATCACAGAAATTTAAATTCTTATAACAGTAGTAATATTATGAGCCTGTAACTGCTAGATTATGTCATGTTTCTCTTAAACTGTGATTTGTTGTTTAAATTGGCTGTATTGTCTGAGGTGATGTGTACATTTTAAACTATATTAAAACTTTTATCTCTTTTTTTTTTTGGTCTGGTCTAAATAGTTTTTCTACTGTGTTGCTGCTGTAATTTTATTTTTTTCCCCCTAAAATCAATTTAAAAATGTTGCTATATACTGCTTTTTTGTTATTGTGTGTGAATATACATACACGCACACACGCACACACTATATACATACATACATCCATATATATGTATATGTATTTATATACTCACATACATATATGTATAAATTACGCATGATGAGGTGGAGGACCGAAAATATTTGACTAAGCTGACAATTTCACACGTCTTTCAAGAAAGGAAAGATTTTTTTTTTTTTTTTAGAAAAAAAAAAGGCCATTGGTGTGTGAAGAGTTGTTAAACTTCCATTGCCTTCATGTTTCCTGGCAGTTGACACACTACATCAAATTACACGCCAAAAATGTCACAAAGGTGCAGCAAAGAGACGTCTGCTGGTGCAAACCTACAGATGGCGCAAATCAATACATGGGCCCTGCTTGTCTTGTCTGATTGCCTTGAAGGAAGGACGGAGAGAGCGAGGGGAGAAGAGCGATGGGGTGCTTTTGGCAATAAGGAGGTGCTTTAATGGAGTCTTTCAGCTTGCTGTGGCTGGAAATGAAAGGAGATTGAAGCCTGGCCAATTATTCTGCCTGAGAAGAAACCAAAGTGAGAGAGGGAAGAGGTGGCGTGTGGCGCTGGATTGTTGCCCCAGCAGAGAGGATGGATGGATGGATGGATGGATGGATGGATGGATGGATGGATGGATGGATGGATGGATGGATGGATAGATAGATAGATAGATAGATAGATAGATAGATAGATAGATAGATAGATAGATAGATAGATAGATAGATAGATAGATAGATAGATAGATAGATAGAATAAGGGTTTGATTCAAAATAACCCACAGATTTTGGCCCCATTCCCAGAAATTTCCCCCAGTGCAAAAGGTTAACTGTCAGTCCCCCGCTAGGTATAAATAGAAGACTGCCCTCCAGAAAGGCGTGTTCAGAGAGGGGGTAGACAGAGGCAGGAGGAGGAGGGGGGGCAGTTCCTCATGATCTCTGTGACACACAGGAGGGGGGATGTGGGGGGGGGGGTTGGTTTCAGGGCTTTTTGGTGGGTTGGGGAGGGTCTGACAGCAAAGAGGAAGGAGAGGGAAGATGAAGCCAAAGACATCATGACGGCCTCGTAGAATTGACAGAGACCAGGGACAAAAGAGTGTCCTCATCTATTCACAAAACAGCGGACACATGTGCTACGATCAGCCCCCTCCAGACAGCTCATTTCCTAAGCAACGCCAGTGAACTGAAGCTGTTAATAATAATACTAATATAATTCTCTCCCAGCCTAGGCAGCCATACTCACTTTCTCTCTTGAAATGGGTCTGTTACCCCTCCCATTTCTACTGGTATAGACCGTACCAAGCCAATCACAATAAGGCACGGGCTGGATTTATGCAATGGCTTATACTGGAGCTTCCAAGAGCCACAATTCAAATCAGACTTTTTGGGTTTTAAGCAGGAATAACTGGCTTTTGATGGACAGGTGATCATAGTGATGTCGCTTTTCGATCCTTGGACGTCAGCTCTTCCTGTCATTGCGAAGCAGAATTCACCAGTCGTCGGATTGGTCAACCGCTAATGGGGAACGTAAACTGGGTTTAGAATTACTATGGAAACAACAAACATCAGTTGGTTAAAATTAACCTGTCTCAAGACAGGTTCAAAACAACTAAGGTGTTTCATTTTGAATGTTTTGGCAATTCTCGTCTGGTTGTTGCTTCATGTGACGAGCTTTTGCATGCCGATTCAACAGCATCCAAAGGCAGTTTCTGCTCCCTAAGAATCAAAGTTGAACCCAGTGGAACCAGACTAATCCTTGGTCTCGTACAGGAAAATAATTAGGATGGCTGGTCACGCTCGTTCTGACCCATGATCACACTCCCAAATACATTTTTATGTTAATCTTCATTAATAATCAAACCCCTTCATCCAACCCTGTATGTGAGACAATAACTTCAGACATCTTCGTCAGGTCAGGTGTTTTTATTTTTCACTTAAATCCAATGTAGCAAAAACAATACACAGCTGAAATATCAGACACACACAGGAACTAACACATCAAAACAAATGGTGCTTCACCACCTCAAAAAATAAAATAAAGCTTCCTCTCTCGTTTAGTACACCTGAATGAAAGCAGACGACCCGAAGTGTTCCGCGACAAAGATTAGTTACCAATGAAAATAAATCAGGTTTCCTTAGATAATGCTGTGAAATGAGATTTAAACAACACTTTGACACGATGCAATTTTTCCATCTTGTCACTCCGGTGAGTCATTGGTCTTGACTCTAAAGGCATGTAATCTCTGACAAAAATCACATTCCCAAAAAACAAAGATGTTATTGCTTTCTTAACAATGATTCACACTGCATATACAAACAAATCATCTCTTTAGCCTTTGTCAGAAATAATAAATAAAGAAAAATAATCGGCTCATGTATAGTGTGATTGCACTTAATCCTCTAGACCCCCAAACACTAACATACTGTAGGTCTAATATGGTAATAATACCTGTCTGATTACATTGGCAAGCCATGATACATACCAGGAGTAATGTCTTCATGTGTATACAAATGATAAAACTAAACCGTTATAGTGACAAAAGCACTACATTCTATAATACACCGGCAATCACAGATTGCAAATCTTAAGTGATAATGTCACGCCTTCCCCTTTAATCTGTGTATGTTCCCAAACTATTAAAGCAAGTTTGAAGATACAAGTGGGAAATGCATGTGATCACACACTAAATATTTAAATTTCTCAGTGAGAATCAAAGGGCCTTCTGCAGGACATTTAGATCATGAAGATGAAAATGCACTGGATACACATCTGGTACATTCCTTCCAATAGTCACGGTCCAAAAAACATGTCTTAATCATAATGCTGATGTGTTGTACTTGCTTCAACCCCCCCTCTATAAAACAATCACCTCTGCTCATCTGGACTCTGGGAAAAAAACAACAACAAAAAACAGAAATAAAGAATGCTAAGGAGGTCCCAGATTTATGAATTTGTACTGATGGGACCGTGCGAACGTTGTTCATTGGTAAATACGGCTTATTACATTTAAACAAGTCACCATTTTGGGAAATCATTTGCATTTAGTTACTTTTGATTTGTAACAGTGAGCTCTCAGTTCCCTTCCTTCCACATCTGAGGTTTGAAAAAACCAAACTGCAGCTTACTTCTGTGACTCTAGCAGGTTTGAGTATGAACACCGTTGATTTGCTCTAAGAAGCAATAAACTTTATCTGATCTCGTATTGGGAGTCAACCAAAATATGCCCCTGAACAATTTGAATAAAATAAGCAATCCAGTAACCAAGTATGCACAAGGCCAAATTTCAGGCTTTGTTTCCACTTTGGAGAGACGGAGAACTGCCCACTTCCACATGCTTGATGCTGAGCGGAAGTGTGCCTTTAAAAGCTGTCAGACTCTATAGAAAAAAGCAGACGCAAATTGGTAAAGTTAATCTAAATCAGACTCCAAGGAACTCGTCAAACCATCAGAAGTTTCCTACTTCCTGATAATTCAGAAACCTCAGAGCTGAGACTTGCCTTGCTGAATATGATACTTCAGTCCAGGTCAGTAATCAGTCCGTCTCTGCAATAGTTTGTAAAATCTGTCTGGTTAAAGTTTAACCTTTCAGGTTCTTCAAAATTGTTTTGCTGCTACTACTCATCTTTTTCTGATCAAAATAAGATTCCACTTGAAAGTAATGAACTGCGACTGAGCAGCAGAAGCTAAACCTCCTCCATGCTAACTGCTACAGTGTAATTATTTAGGTTGCTTCGCAGATAACCACCCACTGAACTGCAGTTGATAAGAGAAATATTTTGCATAATTTAAGGACTTTTTTTGTTTCTTGATAAATAGTTCCTGGAAATAAAACCTGTGGTTTCTTAGTTTGGAAACTAACGTTTTCTCCAAGCAAGCAAATCATTTTCCCAAGAAATGGTCGTCCACCAATGATCGCACGTGTTTGGTTCGGGGTTAAAATAAATACTTAATTTGGCTTGATTGAGAACATATGTCTCTCTTGTGTCAGAGTAACGCCACCGAGGCCACTGAATACATTTCTATTGGAGAGTGAAGACATGTTTGTGCCAACTCAAACAGCATTTCCCTTTTATGATCACGTCACACTCAGGTGAACGCAGACAAGCTTGAACATCGCAGCGCTCTTTTCTCCTCAGACCCAGAACACGTCCACGCTCAAGCCCACGTCCATACACGAGGACAAAAACCAGTCCGCTGGTCACTTCAAATAAGAACACAAAGAAGGCAAACGCCTTCCTCCCGTCTGAAGTGTGGAGGAAGTCTTAATGTTATTGGAGAACAACGGAGGCGGGAGGGAGAGGTTGTTTGGCCGCGAGGAGGTGCAGAGGACATGGCACGTTAGATGAGGGCATTTTTTTGACCTGTACTCTGTTAGGAGAACGAAGGATGGATTCAAAATAATGAGTCTCTTTCTTCTCCGGTTATTCTTCACATTCCTCATATACATGAATCCATTTTTGTTTTGGCTGCCCTTCACTTTTCTGTCCATCTTTTTTTTTTTTTTTTTTTGCTTTTGTACCGTGTAGCGTTCAGTCCATGTGGGATTTCTCTACGCCACCCTGCAAGAACAAAAAGAAGGCGTGTGTTAGTAATATGTCACCACTTTGATGCAGCAAGCTTTCAGAGACTTTCAATCTGTAAGATCTGCTTCTCCTCATATCAACTGGACACTTAGTACACTGCTTTTCTTAAATAGAAGACCAGAAAAAACTTTATTAAAAGGGAAAAATAAAAATAAAATAAAGCCTCATGTTCATCCTGATCCTTCTCATAAATGACCCACTGGAGCGAAAGAGGGAAAAACACAGAACAAAACCACGAGTTCAAACTTGTGCCAACATTCCTCAAGCCTCATCACAAACAAAAACAACGAGTAGCAAATGACCCTCTGGTCAGCCGAGTCCTGACTGGCTCTGTGTCTCGCCACAGCTGTGAAAAACAACAGCTCTTAATCTGCTTTCACGCTTTCACTGAGTCAAACCGAGGGAGTGACGGGACTCTTACTTTACAGACAGAATGAGGTGAAGCTTCCGGGCAAAAGCCTAATGAAGACATCAAAGCTGACTTGATGAGATAATTATAAAGGGAAGGGGGTGTCCAATGCTCTTTGCACGAATTTAACCCATTTGACAATCTTATCTGCTGCTGTGGCTTGGATACTTAATTGAAAATAAAGCGTGTGTGGTGTATGTTGAAGTCAGCTTCTTTTTTTTGTTGCTGGGTTTAAAAGCTGATGAGAATAAATGCGAAGAGGTATTTTGTGCAAATATGACAGTAAAAACATCAGAGAGATTCAATGTTTACTCCTGAATTTTAACTTGGCAGATGAGAAAAGGATCAAGATCAAGAGAAATGTGCGAATGATTCCACTAAAACCTACAGCAGTTTAAAAAAAAAAGAAGAAAAAAGAAAAAAAAAGCTGTCTGGTAGGTGTTTAAAGGAATAGAAAATGAAGATGCCGAATGTGACAGTCCTGCTGTTTTCCCCCACAGGCTTAACACAAACATTTGCACCGCAGATTTTGTTCTCAGATCCACCGTTTTCATGTAATTCACAGTCCTTTAGAGACGTGTCCGCGGCTGGAGGTCATATTGAGGTTGTATGGTCCCATTGCTTTCAATACACGTGTCCAATGTGCATCCCAGTCTGCTGACATATGTGAGCAAGACGAAACGGACTGTAGCAAACAAACTTTGATTTGGTGCGCAAAAAAGAGCAGATGCCATCACAGAACATCTGATGACATCGGTGAGAGGAGCAATGACAATGATGTGTAAAAGTCTGAACCGGATTCTGATACAACTGTGGATCAAGGGAATTTCTTCAAAGGGTTAGAGAAAGAAAACAGATTCTAATTGTGATCAATGCTAAACTTTAGGACCCATAACTTGGGTATTTAGCTCCAGAACATATAGTTAATGCTGCTGTTTGGATGCAATTACAAACTTCATTACCAGAGAGGATGACATAAAGATTTCCTCATCTGGGACTCCTAAAGTTACAAGTTAAACCAGCATGAGCAGTTTACATTAGAGTGTATTGTACTATACACATATAGCCCATTTACGATTTCACTGGTCAGCACTAGGTGTGAGGTGGCAATTTAATTGACTGATGCTTACATTGATGTTTGAAAAATTGAACTTTTCTGCCCTTCTGATGGGAACAGTTCAGTTCAGCGACACTTGACATCACCCCATTCAAAGTCAATGGAGATCAGCGCTGCTGATCCTTCTAATGCAGCTCTATGAGCAGGGGGTTTTGGAGCAGTGGGCAGGAGAGTTTCATCTGAGGGAATGGTCATTGAAAAAATTCACTGCAGAGAGACCTGCTGACCATGTGATCTACAGGTTAGTCCGCCAAGGCTCCTGACTCTTACATTTGCACCGGTTATCGGAGGAAAGGAATTCAGTTTTAGTTTCTCTTGATTTAGGGAAGGGATAACAGTGCATAAGAGAGCAGGACTGTTTTGATATGTGCAACTACATATCAGTCAGGACTTAAAGCTCGGCTCCTGTTCAAAACTACTCATAGTCGTGCAGCTGATTTTGGATATGAATCAGGACTAAAGAGCCAGGTGACAGGAGCAGCCTGTCAGCATCAGAATGAAAAAGGGGTTAGTCGTTCTTAAAATATCCCATTTAGCACAAATGTGTCTGAATATTGGCTAGTGTCATTATAATGGTATTTAAAAGTCTGTCTGAATGATCAAATCTCCTTCCTCCTACTGTGTTGCAGAAGTGTTAAATAAATGAATTGTGTGTCATAAAGCTCTGACAGAAGACGGTGGAAAAAGACAGCTGTATACTAAGGGTGTCTTCTAGTGTAACAGGGCCCTCCTACAGGTCTACCTCAAAATGACAATATTCTTGAGGCAGGGTGAGTATCACTCTAGGTTTGACCCGAAGTGGCATTCAGAAACATCAATACATCAGTCTGATCCTCTACTTATAGGATTACTCAACATAAATGGCAGCAGTCATTACCATGGCAAGTTGGCGTCCGATGTTACCCACAGTAACACCGCCAGAGAAGAATATGCACGGGAGCCAGGAGCGCACATACAAGAAATCTGGAGATGTGTATCTGAAGGAGAGGGAAAAACAGAACAGCTTGTTAGATAAATGCAAATACTGTGGTGCAAATGAAGTCAAGAAATCAACTCTTTGAAAAACTTTTTAGTTTGCTGCCATTTGTGATTCCCTGTAGGCAGAATGGAATCAGAATTCCTTGTTTAATACCATATACAAGAACTGTCATTCCAATAAATGTACAGTGATTACACACAATCAACCATGCAGGTTGGACTCGAAAGGTCAAAAAAGCTTACATAAATACAATCCAATACTTCACACATACTATAAGCAAACTGGTGAGTACATTATAGAATTCCACCACAACAGAACTGGATTTCCTCTCAAGCTGTATAGTCAGAAGGATTCTATAGAAACATGAGCTTTGTTGGGGGTAACATGTCAAATTAACAATTAATGATAACACGGGACTTTTGTAATTAGTTACAGAATAGGCTTTGTTACTCAAACGATAAAACCTTGAAGAGCTACTCAGTCGTAAGACTGTTCAGAAACAGAAAACCACCGACTTACTGGTAGACGCCATTGTAGACCAGCAGCTGTGTGATCACAGTAGCTAGGAAGGCGGTGGTGATGCCGAGGCCAAAGCCACTCCTGGAGCGGTCGAACATCCACCACAGGCCCAAGGACAGGGCTGCCAGCGTCAGGGAGAGCTGCACGTTATTGTCGAAGTCTAGTTTCTGTGGTGGTACAGTTAGTTAAGGTCAAAGTCAAACAGTGTGACGCCGACAGGGGATTAGATGTGTAACTCAAATATTTGTTTGACCAGTTGCCACCAAGTTCTACCCATACTTCAAGTCAAAGGGTAGAGAAGATGAATTATTGGCCGAGTTTTCTCAAATTGAAAGTAGGGCAACACTGAAATCTTTGTAAACCTAGAGGCTGAGCACATTGCCAAAGGATACAACACTCGCATGGTTGATTCCTACAAACACTGCGATGCATCTCATGACGCTGGCCCACTCCCTCTTGAACTTGTGCGGCTCTCCCAAATGGCTGTCAAGGCAGGGATATAGCAGGCCGACAACAGCTGCAAAAAAAAAGGAACAAACAGACCCGAATTACACAAGATAAGCAGAAATTCTGTGAACCACAGAGGACAAACTCTGTGAGAGAGCTGCTGTGAGAGATTATTTGCTGAGTGTGTGTTTCCATACTTAGTGACTCATAAATACACATACTGTTAATATGCTTAACACTTGCAAAAGAAAACAGGAAGATTTTTGTTTTTAGCCTTTAACTTTTTTGTCTGTCCTTTTCAAGATTGCTTGCTCTGTACGATGCCAGCCACTTTTCCTCCTTTAACAAATAGAAACATCAAAAAAAAAAAAAAAAAAATAAAATCTGTGTAGGTACCATCAGTACTGAGTGACACACATACATACATGTATAAAAGAAAGAGTGACTTTAAAATAAGTGAAAGAAAAGAAGATTATTTATGGCCACTTAATGAGTATTTCAAACTACTGAAATAGATATAGGCAAGATTGTGTCAGTTATAGGTTCTCAAAGGCAGTTTCAATTAATTTTCGGTTTATTGCCCAGCCCTAGTTATCATTATTGGAAATTGAACAATTCACTGTGGTACAGTTAAGCAACTTGATACCCTTTTGTTCTGTTTAACTGTTTACTAATCACTTTTAGGAATGAATATATGGCAGTTGTCCATTTATCAAGGGAAGATACGAGGCATTAGCTTTCAAACAATGAAAACCTATTGAACTTTGCATCATAACATTATAAATTAATCAGTTTAAAAAAAATATTTTACATTTTTAATCACTTTTTTTGCATTAATATACTTAACAGTTGACTTTAAATGGAAAAAATACAATTTAGGTTACAAAACCTTAAGATACTCTGAACAACTATCAGAATACCTCCTACATACAAAAAAAAACTTTAAACAAGTTTCTGCATGACACAGAGTGTAATGAAACAGTAACTTGAACAGACTGAAAACATGAAACTGCCTTTTTTTTTTTTTTTTTTTTTTAAGTTTTCTGCTCTGCAGCACATGGGAGGTGGAGCCAACCACTGATGCTGTGTTTTTTAATCTCTCACTTCCTGGTTCTTGGCGTTAAAAAGGGGGGCGGTCCTCAGCTCACCCGTTATGACACCGGCCAATGAGCGAACAGCTCACGTAGTGTCCGGTTGTTGCGACCAATCAGGGGACAGGAATCTCTCTCGTCTCTACGGAGTCAGGTTTTTGGATAGCTGATTGCCAAACAAAACCATCAGGACTCGTGCAGCCCAAAGAGAGGAAAGCTTACATAATAGCCAACAAAAACAAAGCCGAATGATGACCCATCCTCATGTGATACCGCAGTAGCCGACAAATGCGTCAGTTGTCAATAGGTGTTGTGATTCTGCCATATGTCGTGTAAATTTGGACTATTTACCGCCTAGTTTGTCTAATACTGTAAAAAACACCTCACATAGATTTCACCACTTTTTTCTCACACAAATACATGACAGAATTACTTTTTCAATTATTTTTATTTGCTCACCAACATCTTTATAAGGAAAAGCTGCTGAACTGGACCCCTCCCCTCTCTGCATTCCTTCGTCCCAAAATTAGCAATCTACTGATAAACTGCTCCTGAGAACTATCCACCACCCACTCATTTTTTTTCCCCGATTATTTTGTTCACTCACCTGCACCTGTACCGCAGCAAGGTGGGATCCACCAGGCAGACGAAAACAAAGTTGTCATCACCTCCTCGGGGAACAGGGTGACATTTCTTTGTATCTGCAGTAAATTCAGCACCAGGGCAAGAAACACTCCGACCGTGAAGAGGACGAGACCCCGACGGATGAGGTTCGCGGTCCGGACATCGTGCAGGGAGCCGTAGGCGGTGCTGAGCACCGTAGTGATGATGGACATCATCTCTTCGGCTTTGGATACAAACTGGTTTGCTCCAGATGAATGCTTTGTGTCAGCTTTCGATGAACAAGAGCAGCTCCAGCAGTGGTCCTCTAGTCTGGGCATTTGGCACTTCTGGGCTGTTGGTTACAAATAAACACAGACTCAGCTCTCAAGACGATGTAATTTATTTCAGGAATGTTCTGTAAAAGGTTGAATGGGGTCAACTGCAGCAACAGAAAGGGTCCTTACCTTGATCTCCAGACGTCTTCAGTGTCTGGTTCAAACAGAAACTTCCTCTGCTGCTCATTCGCGCCTCGGCTAATGACGGAGCCAGAATCTCCTCCTTGTTCTCCCTTCTTTCCAACAAAGCCTGTAATCACGTTGTTTGTTCACATCATCTTTAGTAAACACGCGCTGGGTCGAGAGAGGCGGAAAAAAAAAAACACTGTGTTACTTCATTCCACCGCACAGAGCTCATACCGCGGACGAGGGCTTCCTCTGCAGAAAACGATCACAGCTGTGTCGGGTGAGTGTCGGCAACCAATCAGAGCGCGGCGGCTGACATGACGTGACGCCAGAGCGCCGCCCCCTCGTCCGGTGTAGACGCACAGATCAGGAGGCTGCAGGTCTGAAGTGAAAGCGGAAACAGTAGAAAACTTTAAAAGGCACAGAAACATATATGGTTCTTGTTCTGAAGAGCATTTGAAGATACAATTACAAGGTTAAAATATATTTTATTACCCCTAACACGGAGATATTATTTAGTTATGTCAAAGTAGTGTGATATATTTAGTAAAGAATGACCTCACTACAGCTTCTAATAAGTATATATATTATAATATTTAAGAAAATGGCTTTGATAGGAGCCAAACTTGATATCTTGTGTTCTCATTCTCAGGCATGCCTTCTCTTATATAGGCGAGCGTTGAGAAATTAGGTTAGTGGCACACTTTTGTTTTTCTCAGATTCTGTGAAAATGTTGTTGAACTCTGGGTCAAGTTACAACAGAGGAGGTGTGGTTAGGAGGGATTATGGGAAGGTGTGCTACGATCCTGCACGTCAATGAGAGATAATGCTCATGCAGGAAAGTTCAGTGACCGCTGGTCCAGGACCAAAAAGAACATAACTGTGCATTTTGTGGTGTTTACAGGGTATCACAGTGACACCAGCCCTCTGCATACGTGCTGCAGAAAACCTACAGCTAGATCCATGAGCATGTGGACAATGTGAGTTTTAGTTTTACGATTTTGCCTTTATATGCCACCACAAAGAACATAAAATATAAGAATCAAGATTCAGATCAATTCAAAAATACTAATTGTTGAAATAATTATCATGATTCAAGTCTCTGTTCATTACTGATGGTTAGTGCTGTGGGCAGGAAGGATCTCCCGTAGTGGTCTGTGTTACAACAGATCTGAAGAAGCCTCTGTCTGTTGTTGAATCACTGTGTTGTGTAGAGGGTGTTCAGAATTGTCCATGATGTTCTTTATTGTATGAAGTATCCTCCTTTGGACAATCAGCTCCAGAAGCCCCAGAACAGTCCCCAGAACAGAGCCAGCTTTCTTCATCAGTTTGTTCAGTTTCTTTAAGTCCCTGGTTCTGATGCTCCTCCCCCAACAGATGACTGTAGAAAGGACTGCACTCTCCACAACAGACTTAGAGAAGATATGCAACATCTTGCTGTAAACACTCAAGGACCTAAGCTTCCTCAAGAAGTAAAGTCTGCTCTGTCCCTTTTATACAAACAACATCAGTGTTGTGTCCTCAATACAACCTGCCTTAGTTGTAGCTAAATAAACAGTTTGGCACATTTTTAGAATGAAAGAAAGCACTGGTAAGCTTAGCAAGTTCAAAAGGCCTGGAAGACAACTGAAGTGGATGATCACAGAATCCAAGAAAAAGTCCTTCACAACATTGACAGAAGTTAAGAATACTCTGGAGGAAGCTGGCATATCATTGCCAAAATATAAACTCAAGAGACACCACCATTTAGGACAATACAGAGGGTTTACAACAAGGTACAAGACCTTGGTAATATTAAAGAACAGGAGAGTCAGGTTAGACTTTGACAGAAAACATCTAAAGAAAGCCTAACATGATCTGGAATTGGTTCTTTGGATAGATGAAATCTGAATGTATCAGGAAGTGAAAAGTATGAAAAAGAAAGGAACACACAGCACACTGCATCATGTGTCAGACATTATGGAGGTAGTGGTACAACATAGGTCTGCATGGTTCACCGGGTTCATGGTTCACCTCCCATGACGATTTTAAATAAGTCCAGTGGATCTCCACCGTCCCAGTCCTCCTGATGAACACACATGCAGAACTATTTAAAGCTTTCATCATTTTTATCCATAGGACAATTTAAATCTTTAATTTTATCACATTTTACTTCGAGCTGTTCCTTTTTACCTGATTATTGTGTTCTATATTTTGATTAATTTATTCATTATTCATGTTTTTATTTAATTTTTACATTTTAATTTCAATTTTATTGTGTTTTTTTTTTTTTATTCTTGTCACCACTTTTATGTAAGTTTCTCTTTGGCCTTTTCTGTGTCTAAGTGCCCTTATTTTTATTTTTGTTGTTTCACTTGGCTGCATTGTAAATGAGGGCTCTACCTCAATGTATTTCCGAGTTTAAATAAAGATAATGATGATAATGATGATGGTTGCCCGTGGAACGGGCTCACTGGTGTTTATTGATGATGCAACTGCTGATAGAAGTAGTAGGATGAATTCTGAGGTGTATAGGATTATACTCTCTGCTCACATTCAGCCAAATGCTTCAAAACTGGATAGCACTTCACGTTGCAGATAGATAATAACTCTAAAACATACCATAAAAGCAATTCAAGACTCAAGAAGGGAAAAAAAAAGAACATTCTTCAATGGCGAAGTCAGTCACCTAATCTCAGTCCAATAGACCATGTTTTTCTGTTCCTGAAGACAGAAAGGCCCACAAACCAGCAGCAACTGAAGATGGCTGAAGTGAAGGTCTGGCAAAGCATCTTTAGAGAGGAAACTCAGAATTTGGTGATGTCCAATGGCTCCAGATTTCATGCAGCCATTGACTGCAACAGATTTTCATCCCATTGTTAAAAATTATGGTTGTATTTGGACCACTGGGTAGCTTAGTGGTTAGAGCATGCGGCTGGCTACAGTCCTCCTGCAGCGGTTGCAGTTTCAACTCCCGGCCTCTGACCCTGTTGCTGCATGTCTTCACTATTTTCTCACTGCCCCACTTTTCTCTCTCTCTCTACTGTAAATAAAGGCCACCAGAGCCACAGAATGTTTTTTGGGGAAAAACAAGTTACATTTACAATTACTGAGCTCGTAGAAGTGAAAAATGCTGAAAAAAAAAACCCCCCACTTTGCTTAACATGTCTAGAATTCCTGAATGGTAAATTACATATTTTTGTCAAACCTCCTTAATCAAAGCTGAATGTCTACACTTTGTCACATCTGGATTATTTTATTTCAAATAAATTGTGGTGGTGTATAAAGGCAAAAAATCCTAAAAACTCTGTCTTTGTCCAAATACTTGTGGACCTAATTGTTATCTCTCTTTCTCTCCGGCTGGATCTGTGTATGGTACATTATATTTATCTGAAAACTGCACCATTATTTCAACTCAATATCCCAAACTAAGTCAGATTTACTTAACATCAGCTTCTGGCAGTTAATGAAAAGCAATGAGATGAATCTTCTCTATGCAAATTAACTTGTAAAATGGAGTAATTCTTTATGACCTACAGCAAATTTGGTAAACAAAAACAGAGAGCATATCAATCAGATAGCATTTCTTTTCAATTAAGATTAATTGAAATCCTTTTTTGGGGGGCTTAATTAACTGTGCTGCTCATGTGTCAGAGAGTTGCATTCATTGTTTCATGGCAATTATGTGCTGCTAAAATGCAAGACTAAAATTATTTCAATATCAAATGAGGATATGAGGTGGGGACTGGTTTCTGGTTGTCATCCAGCGTTCAGCTTCAAAGCTTTAAACCAACTGCTGCATTTTTCGCTCTTTCATGTGGCTGATTTTATTTCAAAAGAACAAAAATATTCCCAGTTACTAGCATTATAACACTGTTTTTGTAAAACCTAAACTGGAGTTTTGGTAGGAATGGGTCAGCCCACAACACTGAGATGACCTGGTCAAAAAACGTGCAAAGACATTAGTGAGATCATTTTGCTGGAGTTCTGGGAGATGACTGGATTCATGCTGCTCAGCAGTCCCGGGCCTTTTTTGTTGTACTTTTAGTTTATAATGCTCAAAATCTTTTCCGTTTGTTACTGTGGCCAGTTCAACACCTTTGTTCTTTTACAATGAAGCCATAATTTTGTTATAGATACAGCGTATGGTATCTATGAATCACACTGTAGGCTGCACCTTTACACCTCCTTACATGGTGGTTCCTGGGCGGGGTTTGTGCTGATTAATGACCTTTGTGAGGACGCTTACAACCTGCAATCACTTGAAATGTACTAACTTACATACGTTCTCATGACAAAAATCTGAGCTTTATACAACGTTCATGAATCATGAAGGCTTTCAGTAAGGAGGTGATTTATGTGGAAAACTACTCACAGATTCACAATTTTATGAGATGAGGACCCACTGCCTGGATGGGAGCATATGTTGCTCTAAAACCTATATATACTTTTCAGGATTGGTGTTTCCTTTTTAGACATGCGAGCATGCTCATCGCATGCACCCCCATAACATCAGAGATGCTAGCTTTTGAAATGAGTGTTGAGAACAAACTGGATCATCCTTCTCCTCTTTAGTCCAGAGAAGACAAGGTCCATGGTTTCAAAAAAAAAAAAAAGTTTTTTAAATGTCAGTTTGATTGACCACATAACACTTTTCCACTTTTCATCTGTCACAGTGTATTGCGCTAACAACACTTGTCATTTGGCAGACTTAAATTAGTGTGCAGTGGCTGAGCATGACGTCCATCAAAATAGACCATCATGCATTGTGGCCCGGAGGCTGCAGCTGTGTAACAGGTGAATTGTGGTGTCATGGAGACCAAGGACAGCATGGAGGTGGAAGACTGATGACTGATGGCAGCATACATGGCCTCTGGCCAGGGACATTCACATCATAATAGTGGTCAGATATGTCCTTCTTCCTCTCATCAATAAAGATGAGGTCATGAGGGGCAGATTAGCAATAAACCCACTAATAATTGGTTTTTTTATGGCAAAGTGAGATTTTTTTTTTTCCTGACCCCATATCCTCCTTGAAGACGATGGTTCACCACTATCCTTTTGTCATGTCCAAAAATGCTCTGGACAGTTCTTTGTCTAAAACATTCTCTTTGTTTTACAAAAAAAAAAAAAAAAAGTGACAAGAATTTGATCTGACATTACCTGGTCCCTTGGCCTTTCCTTCTGCCTTCCTCATCCTGATTCTTGTTCTTTCTCTTGGAAACGTTAATTGATGTTAGTGTAGAGTTCAACAATTATTAGTTTCTGGTCAACACAGAGAAATTGTGTTTATAGTTTAGAGAAATGCTTTTGTGTTTTGTAGAAGACATTATAGTTTTGCATTTTAAGTTCATAACACCACAAATATATACAGTGGAGGAAATAAGTATTTGATCCCCTGCTGATTTTGGCAGTTGTCATACTAAGAAATAAATGAACAGTCTCCAATTTCTATGGCAGCTTTATTTTAACAGTCATAGAAAGAATATTGAAAAAAATTTTGAGAAAATTACATGAAATGAAAAAAATCAATTTGCAAGTCATTGAGGGAAATAAGTATTTGATCCCCTAGCAAAACATGATCTAATACTTGGTGGCCAAACCCTTGTTGGCAAGCACAGCTGTCAGACGTTTCTTGTAGTTGCTTACTAGGTTTAAACACATCAGGAGTAATTTTCATCCACTCCTCTCTGCAGATCATCTCCAAATCCTGAAGGTTTTGAGGCTTGCGCTTGGAAACTCGCAGCTTCAGCTCTCTCCATAGATTTTTAAATGGAATAAGGTCAGGAGACTGGCTAGGCCATTCCATGACCTTGTTGTGCTTCTTATGGAGCCACTCCTTTGTTTCCTTGGCTGTATGTTTTGGGTCGTTGTCATGCTGGAAGACCCATCCACGACCCATTTTCAATGTCCTTGCGGAGGCAAGGAGGTTGTCACCCAAGAATCTGCGGTACATCGATGCGGTGAAGTCGACCTGTCCCCTTAGAAGAGAAACACCCCCAAAGCATAAGGCTTCCACCGCCATGCTTGACAGTAGGGATGGTGTTTTTGGGGTCATATTCAGCATTTCTCTTCCTCCAAACACGTCGAGTTGAGTTGAGGCCAAATAACTCAATTTTAGTCTCACCTGACCACAGCACCTTCTCCCAGTCTCTTTCTGAGTCATTAATATGTTCGTTGGCAAACCTGAGTCGAGCCTGGACGTGAGCCTTCTGGAGCAGAGGGACCTTGGACCACAGCAGGATTTTAAACCATTGTGTCTCAGTGTATTACCAATAGTTTTCTTGGTGACTGTGGTCCCAGCTGCCTTGAGATCATTAACCAGCCTCTCCCGTGTAGTTCTTGGCTGATCTCTAACCTTTCTCATGATCATTGAGACCCCACGAGGTGATATCTTCCATGGAGCCCCCAGCCTAGGTTGATTAACAGTCATGTTGTACTTCTTCCACTTCTAAATAATTGCACCATCAGTTGTCACCTTCTCATTCAGCTTCTTACTTATGGTTTTGTAGCCCATTCCAGCCTTGTGGAGTTCAACAACTTTGTCCCTGACATCTTTTGACAGCTCTTTAGTCTTGCCCATGGTGGAGATGGTGGAGTATTACTGAGTCTGTGGGCAGATGGCTTTTTATACAGGTGACAATTTGGAACAGGTGTCTCTCATGCCAGTAATTACTTCAGTGAGATTAGGAGTATGCCAGTGGTCTGTGGGAGCCAACACTGGTCAAGGTTGGTCAGGGATCAAATACTTATTTCCCTCAATGGCTTGCAAATTAATTTTTATTTTTCATTTTGTGTAATTTTCTCAATTTTTTTCAATATTCTTTCTATAACTGTTAAAATAAAGCTGCCATAAAAATCTGAGACTGTTCATTTATTTCTTGGTATGACAACTGCCAAAAGCGAGGGATCAAATACTTATTTCCTCCACTGTATACAATCATAAATAAAAAAAGAAAGTAAAAATAGAGTGTAATCTGCTCTTCCTCTGCATTCCCAATGGACACCAATAGCAGGGAAAACTAAATGTCTTAATTAGCTTGACCTGTGGGTAGGAAACACATCTGACAAAGCTTGCGGAAGTTTCACAAAGCCTTCTGGAGAATCTCAGCATCCAATTTGCTTGCTTTGCATCCTCAGAGTTATAACTTTCACGACTTTTTAAAAATCAAATAAAACCCCCAGTTTTCTAAACTCCCGCCAGTCTCCACTTTATAATACAGCCCACAAGTTGTAACACATAAATTATCACAGCGTCTATCCCCCAAGCTGCTCATTCTCTATTCTCTTCAAATACGCTCGACTCTCCAACTTGTGTTAATACAGTCAAGCTCTAAGGCAGCAAATCTGGAGAACCTCAGAAAGAGTCTGTGTTGACAAAAGAGCAGGTGATTCTCCAGATTTTTGATGGTGAGCAAATGAGAATCTCCCGTTGTGCACGTGAACTGGAAAACGTGGATTATGCCGAAACCTTCTCGACAGTTCTTGTTGACAGAAAACAAAACTGTCTCTGTCTCCAAAGGGAAAGTATACATCCTTAGATGGACTTTTTGTGACTTTTTGGCTTGATAGTCTTGGCAAAAGAAAAATGTGGCAGTCAAATGATGTGGCCATACAACTATAGAAAAGAACATGTGAATAAAAGAAAAATAGAAAAAAAAACCCAAGTACCCATGTCACAACTCTTGGATATGTACTGTAAGGGTAACACATTTTATACAGTAGACCAATTTGGTTATTACACAAAAGCAAATATATTGAAAACTGAGCTTATTTTGTGTTCTAACCATGTTGTCACACAATTTTGAAGATAAATCAGCTTTTACACTCCCACTGAAGCAGCTTCTGAATACATTTTTCGATGTAAGTATTACAGCTCCAGACTGTGCTTTCAAACTGACCGACTTCAAATAGGTTTCACTTGAGTAGAATGAGAAAAGCTATTTCTAAAATGGCAGTGATAACTGAGTGGTTTAATATAAATGTCACAGCTGCACTCCACTGGAGCTGTTTCACAATTTTTAAGCAAATAAGTCACGCATGAAACTATATTGAGGGTTGAAAAGTTTGCATTTGTTTCCCCCGGTTTCATTTCTGAGCACTTAGACTTGTACTGATGTATGCGGAAGGCTTAAACAAATGCAGCATGTCTTACAGGATGAGTGAATGATGAAAGAGGAAATTCAGTTTTTCAGCCAGAACAGGTTTCTTTTTCTTTCGCTTCATTGCTCTCACGAAAGATACTTGGACAAATGTCATTGATCTTAACTCATGAGGGTCTTTGCAAACACACAGCTGCAATCCTGAAATGACATAGCTGCAGTCCATAGATAATGACATCAGTCATATTTACTCAGTCGTACTTTCAGTGGGCCATGTGGCTACGCAGATAAATCACCAGAGCTTCACAATTTCTTAAAGGGGGGGGGGTCAAAAAGAGAAAGGGGTGTGCTGGAGCTCTGTGAGGCCCCGAACTACCACAATAGTGTAAACCTGAGTGTAAACCAGCAATAGTACTGTTCTCAGCCTCAGGACTAGAGGCTTGTCTCAGGGAAGTGATATGTGTGTGTTTCCCAGATGAATACGCTTCTCTCTGTGTAATTCTAGCTATGCAGGTGCCTGAGGATAAAAGCCCAAAGCATTGAGTGTGTGTGTGTAAGAGGGGGGTGTAAGGGGGGTCTGCATGTGAATCCCTGCCTTTACTGCAGTGGGTTACTCCACAAAAACAAAGCGTAGACGGGGATATATGTGTCCTAAGATGACATCCAAACAAGAATACTCACCGAACAGTTTATTACTCAGTTTATTATATTATATTATATTATATTTCAACAGTGATTAATAAAGATCATTTGGGGTTCCATGCTATTTCTTCTGACAGCAACATGTTCATAAATGAGGAGGATGAAATCGCACGTGTTATATTCGCTAATGCAGGGCCATAATAAGCATGAAAATGACTCGTCATATAGCAAATAGCTCCTAGCAACCGGCACTGTTGGTGCTGGCGTTGAGGAGGTCTCTGCCACATCAGGAGATAAAGCGGGATGCTACGACACATCAAATGAATAGCAGATCAAGCGTGTCATAGATTACGCTGTTAGACTCAGAGGGATTTCATAACAGGGAAGGAGAGGGAAAGCCTGCGAGAAGAGCTGGCAAATTGATCTATCAAACTCAAGCTTGACAATTTTTTCCTCAATCCTGTGTGAAATTATGAAAGGAAACATCCTAATCCACCCTCACGGATAGTTGATTAAGACGAAAACGGTTTCAGCTTCATCCTGTTTATTCCCTCCACTTCATGTGTCAGAATCATGGCATTTATTCCTCTCATAAGTGACGAGATACACATTTGGAGTATCTCTGAGATGGTCTTAACCCCTAGATGACTGCATTCTCATGTAAATGTACCACAGGTAATTGCAGCATCCATCCCCTTCTCATTGCTAAATGAATAATCCACAGTTTCATTAAACATCTCCAACCCTCTCATCTTTCTTTCTTTCTTTCTTTTCCCAATAAAACCGCTCCATTGCATCGTGAGTAGCCTTCTGAATACCCAACCTTTTCACTGGCTCACTGTCTCTCACTGTGCCATGGAAGATGAAAGAGGATTCTTGGGTATAGAGTGTATCAACCTGCTTTACAAAGGTTGCCATAAAGGCCCTGGATCTGCAGCCTGAGGGCGTGGCACCAGGATTCTACCTTCGTATCCCTTTGTTCTTTGGTGCTCTGCTCTGAGAGCAGCTCATATACAGATCCTATACACTTTCCGGTACAGTGTGCTTATTTTCTGTGATTCTTGTTCCTCAACAGAAAGAGTGTGTTGGTTTAATACAAAAATCCTGATTCAGGGCTTCTATTTCAGAGACAGTGAACTGGATTTAATTTGGTTCTTTAAATGAATAGTATTACATTTTAGGAAATATGATTGCATGAAATTCTTTCCATATGCTGGATGAGTTAATTGACATCATGTGCATGTCCGTAAGATTCTTCAGGTTCAGGTTTGTGTAGGATTACTATTGCAACAATGCATCATCAGTGGGGTAAAACTAACCTGTTCTCTCCATATCTGCTGATCTAAATCAGAATCAGAGTAATCAGAGTACAATTATATATATGAACTGTTTAATACATGTTCTCTTCTGCATCATAAGCTAAAGCAAAATGGAAAAATCCTCAACACTGCTTTTCACTAATAGGCAGAGCAAGAAGTCCAGCAGGCACATAATGTGGCTTTATGGCTCCCTGAGCTCTGCATGCCAATGAGGAAAGTCCATTGAGAGACACTGAGATTATAAAAATACACAGATCTTGCCGGTCCATTCTCCAAGCACACCGACATTGTTGAACACTACAGCAAGCACGTAGCCTCTCACAAAACACATGCTTTCGAAACATTTTGTTTTCCAAAATATGGCATTGTCTGTTTTCTAGATTTGTTTTCTAAAAATGTGCTGCTTCTTCTGTTTCTTTGTTGTGTTTTCTTCTATGTTATGGGACCGATTGCACTGTCGGTTAGCATCTAGCTAATTAGCTGCGCTTCAAGAGGGTAGGCTTAAACTCAAACTGTAACATTTCAAGTTTAACACGCAGCTGTGCTTGAAGCTAAATGTGATGTAGCGCCACAACAAGCATGTTTAATTGAATCACAGTTAAACTGTCTAGAAATCAGAAAGCTGTAGTTGGCTTCTGATTTGTGGCTCTTTTGCCCAACTGACGTGTGACGTCTCTAGATCTAGCACTGAGACAGTACAGACGACGTAAAATTATTGGTTATTTGAATTAATATTTAGATGTTCTCACAGCCCCGATGTTTCTAAGTGAGAGAAATATGGACAAAATTAGAGTATGTGATGAGCTGAAGGAATTACGAAGATTCTTGTTGAAAACGTAGAAATCTATAACTGTCAATGTAAATTTTTTGGGGGGACATTTTTTAGGGGTTTGTGGTTTTTTCTTTGTTAACGTGCCTTCTAAAGTGCTTAAATTAAAGCTGCATTTTACTATCAAGGAAACTGTGTCATAACTATTTTGTCTGTAGCAAAGGTGGACACTGATGAACTGATGATTTAACAACACAGAACATGCCACAAATGCAACTCCACCTCTCTACTGAAGTGCCTCTTTCGCAATAACAGCACATTTCTGTTGCAGGGCTTTTGTATCAGACTGTTCGTGATGTTCCCGCTGTGTCTGTGTGGTGTGTTTACACAAAAAGTTGTGTTTGTGCCAGTGAGAGTGCTCGTGAACGGCACAGTCGCAGCAGCCAATGAGCACCCTTAATTATTCCCGACTGTCTACTCAGATGTCATTTTTGACCAATCACAGCTGCGCCGTCAGAGGGTGCATTTGTGTGTATGTCTGACAGAGTGAGGAAGGTTGTAGGAGTTGTGGGGTTTGTCAGAGGTTGGTCACTGATCTGTGATGACACGAAAGTTTCTCTCCCACCCCTGGTTTTGTGCAGATACTAAAGGGAATGTGATAAGTGGCATGAGTCAACACCTGGATGTAGTTTGTGTGCCTCTCTCAGGCTCGACCTCCAGCAGTTCCAGCACGTTGGTTTGTTTTCTAAATCACATTCATTATGTAACATTCATTTGTGCCGTACACCACTGATGTACTGATGTCCACGTGTTCATTTCTATTTGTTAAGGATTTTTTTTTTTTGTAAAGGCAGTAATTCGTTCTCTGCTGCCTTTTCGGCTGTAGTTTTTGAACCAGGCTTTAACGGAGCCTAAAATATTCCTAACATGTTTGTCCTCAAGCAAAGCTGCACAGAGACAGAAAATAGTTACGATGCTGATGACAGACATGAGCCGCTCTGTGGACAGTGAATAATGGGACAGCTCACCATGAGAGCACCCACAAATGACTGTACAGCGATGGGTACATGACTAACAGCTTGTAAAAGTCTCCCAGTTAAATTGTATTTTAAGAAAGCCTGTCTGGCTTTGTTAACGTGAAGTACCTTCCGGACTAGTACTTTCTTTATGTAGTCCACTAAACTTCATACAGTAATACTCAGTGAGCTGGGGATGCTTCCTTTATTCTCCAGTTCTTCTCATCTAAATCAGCTCAAATTTGACATTTATTCATTTAGTGAAGACTTTAATTTCAAAGCTTTATTGTTCCTTCCGTTTACCTCAGAAGTATGATGTCAAACCTGGGAATAAAATCCTACCTGAATTGACCGCTTTCCAGACAAAGGCATCATGGGGATTGAATAAGTTAGCAATAAAAAATGATGACAACACATTATGGTACATTTTTTTTTGCACTGCTATACGTTGTAACAACTAGTCTGGTCAGCCATACTCATTCACTTCACGAAAATCTTCTCTCGTGAACGGAATCTGGTCCCCCTCCAATTCACAGCCATTTCTTTTCTTTTTTTGGGGGGGAAATTTTTTGGCCTTTATTTGACAGTGAAGAAGAGACAGGAAACAGGGCAGAGAGAACAGGGAAGACATGCAGCAAAGAGTTGCACAGGCCGGGAGTCCAACCTGCGACCGCTGCATGAGGACTCTGGCCCTAACCACTGCACCACCGGGCGGCCTGTTCACAGCCATTTCCACCGGTACAAAACATACCAAGCCAGTTCCAACCAGGCAGGAATTAGCTTTGATGTCTCATAAGGAAGTATCCAATAATTACTTTTCAGAACAACAAACTTGGCTTCAAAATTGTTAATAACATAGTGGATCAACAAGTTTCTACTGCACAACCGACAACTCTTACTGAAAATCATAACCAACACAAGCTGAGTCATTCATTGTTCCTGCTCCACTGCATACCTTTATTGTGTACTGCACAGTAATTATAGTATTGAACATAAATGTGGTGGTGTGATGATTAACATTGTCACCTCAAAGAAAAAGAAGTGTCTTGGATCCAATTCCAGCCAGGGTCTTTCTGTGACGAGTTTCCAAGTTCTCTCCAGTTTTATCTGGGCACCAGAAAAAAATGTGTTGTCATTAACTTTACTGTCCAGGAGTTCAACTTTAATGCAGTGGCTCATGTGAGTTCAATTTATGAACGTTTCTGCCAAAAAGAGTATATGACACATGTCAACAGCTCTTTTTTCAAGCACCTCCACGCTGCTGTGTTTAATTCTATTCCACTCACCTTTTCTGCAGCATCACCCTCTTTTAAGTTTTCCTTTACAGCTTTGTGCTACTCACTTCTGAGGTACAGTGGGCAAGATGACAGATGGGCGCGGTGACTAAGGCTTGTTTCAGACCACGTGAGTTGGCTGATTGTTGGTCTGTTCAGATTACATGACTGTTTTGTAATAAAAAAGTAGCTTCCTTCTGTATTGCGATTATGCTGGTGTGTGAGTCTCTCCTTTAAGTCACAGATTTCCTCCTCAGGATTCCCATCATCATGATGACCACATCCGATGTCTTGCTCTGTCGTTGGCTGTAGCTGGAATAGGAATTACTGTGACTAATTTAATGTCCATTGGCTCTTGGAAATGGCTCAACGATGCCCCACCAATCGTCTCTGAAGAGTCCTTGAGTTGTTCACACATAATGATTTTGTGCCTTCCTGAGCACAGGACCGCTCATTTGCCACCAACAAGTCAGCATGCACTGCAAATTGGTTTTAAAATCATCTCGTCTTAAAGAGCCCTGGTTTCTACTCTCCTTTGAGTCTATCATGTCACAGAACCTTACACATTTGGACTGAATGACATGTTTTCAGGCCTAAGTGGCTCTGAACAAAGTAACAGGATTTTGTTATGCCAAAGATTTAGATTTAAAAGGGATTTTAGGTGTCCTAAATATATGGTTGCATGTGCAGAAAATGGACCAAAATTTATTTCATTCATTGTCTGTCCCTTTTAAAGCTTCCATTTTCACTCCTTTAAAACAATCTAACAAGATGTGTCAGAGGCCATTTGTATTTGCCTCCTTCCCACTGATATGACATCTCTGTGGGTTCGTTCTGAATGGTTGCAGCTTAATATTTAACCATCTATAGTGGCCTTTTATCAGGGAAATTACTAAACAACCTGTTGCCAAAGAAGATTAGAGTGGGGGGAAAAAAAGTCCTATAAAAGTTAAAAAGTAAACTGGTCTGGTTTACTGTCCTCAGAGGATTTCCATTTGACCCTTGAATTAGAGAAAAACAACACAGTTCCATCAGTGTTGAAAAAAAAAAGAAAATACTTGAAGATTTGTTAAAATAATATATAATGCATTAAGTGTATTGCCCCTTAGTAAGTTAAGTATCAAAATGACAGACGCAATACAATAAATAAAACCTTGTATGTTTTGCAGTTGTATAACTTTTGAAAATATTTCAAAATTCAAGGTAAAAAAAAAAAAAAAAAAAGTCCAAAGCCTGAATGAATGCTGAGACCAGAAAATGAATTTCGAGTAGCTGAACCAGATTGCTTGGTCTCCTGATGTGTCAGAGTTCAAAACCTTGATGTCACTCTTGGGATTATACCACTTATTAACACTTCTGCCACTCCCTGACATCATGTGATTATAAAATCTGCAGGAACTGAACAGCACATCTGAAAGTGTACAAATGCCCTGCTGCCGTCCTTGTTCGGCTGCTGCACGCTTGTCACAGCTGAAGGCTTGATGCATTGTTTGGGATTTTCTTCTGTTTTAAATTGTGTCTTCAGCCTTGAATCAGGGCACTGTGTTTCAGCTTTAAGGCCACGGGAGGTACTGATTCAGAAGTGGCCAATCTTTTTTGGGAGTTTTTGCGCAAAGCTTTGCAACTAATTATCATCAGCCATCATCAAACTTTGGCCAAAGAGCTTAAGCAGCTTTGTCTAAAAAAATAAAATAAAATAGAATAAAATAAAATAACAGAATAACACTGAGTGAGTTTATGTATAGGATGTTTTATCAAATTACTTTACAAGAACATATTTTATTGCAGCCTAGCTGCTGTATCTTATCATTCATAAGTTTATACATAAACTTGTATGGCTATATGGTGGTGATGTAGTTGTATTTTCTGTGTCTCATAAAGTGCAGCAGTTATTGCATTGCATCATTGTTTGACTGCCCAGTATATCACCTCTGATAAGTCTGAATAATATAAGTGTGGGCACACGGATGGCTTTATCTGTGAGATAGATGGTGGAAACAATCTCAAGACCTTTATCAGAAGAAATAAACCCTATAGCTGTATTTTATGGAGGATACATGCTCTGTAGAGCAGTGTAGTGTCCTCCTAGTGGCAGGTTTAGGTTAGATACAGATCTGTGTTTTTATACATAAATAACCAGCAGATGGCACCCACATCACAGTCTACAAAAATGTGTTAAGACAGATTTTTTCTGGCCCATTTTCTTAAACTCTACATGTCACCAGAAGCTTGGAGATCAAAAGGTTTCTACCTGTTTCTACCTACAGAGTACGTGGGTTTCTGAGCACCTTGTTCATCGGTCTTACTGAAGAGTTAACTCAGATATTTTCCTTTCATTATATCCACATTAAATGAAAGATTGTGTCGCTGTGACACCAGGACAAGATAATTTGTCCCTCAAGTGAAGCTTGTCCCAGACACTAATAGTGAAAAAAATAATAGTAATTAAACTTTGAGAGTAATTTGAATCTGACAATCCACTGCAAATCTTCTGAGACTCACAGGCATCTAATAGACAAGCTAATTAAACATTTCGCTGCTCGCCGCAGCTCTGCCGTAAATTGGAAATTCAAAAAGCAAGACTGTCACTTTGGTGCAGTCATGGTCCCAAAATGGGCTTTTTTTCCCCAATTTTTTTTTTTGAAAAGAAGGGAAGGCAGACATTTCCAATTTTGTGCTGAGCTCTCACTCAGTTCATTTTAAGAACTCCAGCTCTGAATCCTCTGAAATGACAGACGCGTTTGTCGATAACAGCTTGTCTAGTGGCCAGAGGGGTCAGAGGAAAGTGACTCTCTTCTCCAGCTCTGACTTTAAAGTGTATATTACCTGTGACTGAATTTCTGGAATAAAATGTCCATAGGTTTGTAGGTGCGTAAGTGTAATAAATCACACCTACGTACTGCTGCGGGGTAACCTTTTCCTTCTTACTTTCACGTTACTTCAATCATTGGAAAATTAGCCAAGTCACATAAATCTTGGTTTATATCTTTATTTGGTGTGCCACATTGCCAGATAACATACAGAACATCTTTAATCAATGAAGCCATAATTGTGTTGTTGCATGAACAGCAAAATTGTTTTCTACTTGTTCTGTCATTATCATCCCTTTAGGAGTAATTGTTCCTCATAGAGCTATTACAATTGTTGGTTTATGGGGCAATTTAAATCATGAAGCAAGCAAAATGCTAATGGATCTGCCTATCCATAATTGCAGGCAATTACGACAAATAAGTCTTTTGTCATTTCATTGAAGATAATACAATCATGAGATTGTGACAAAGATGATAATTTCAGTGAATATACATATCAAAAACCCTGCTTTGGCCATGGAGAGGGTCTGCTTGACGTCACTACACGCTGAGAGCAACAGTATCCCGCCTAACCCAAAACCAGAAACAGAAATATTGATTGATAATTCAAGTCTGTTCATGTGTTCTACTTGTGCTTCTTTTCCACGTGATTTTAAACGGATGCTAATCCACATCACCATTTATGGAGGAAGTGAAAAGCTTGCTAACCCATAGCGTCAACTTCTCCTTTATGTTCCATTGATAAGTAAGTTGAGGCGCACCGTGTCTCACAGCAGCGAGACGAAGGAGGGCACGTCTTTCATCAGCGCCTGAGTGCTTGTGAGTTAGGCCGCAGAGAATCTTAAAGCCCTGAAGGAAGAACTGAATCCGGGAAGTCAAGTGGAGGCTCAGATGTGGTATGTTTCATACGCACTTGAAGCATCTGAATGAACGCGAGGAGAAATTTACCCAGCATGCTCAGTGTGTGTGTTTCTGTGTATGGTGGGGGCCATTAATCATCCTGAGCAAACAGAAAGAAAGATGAGCTGAGAAATGTCATCATATGGGAGCACATTTCATCAAAGTCCTTGAGACAGAGGAAAGTTTGAGGAAATGAGTGACTGCATTTTAATAGATTAAAAAGAAATGCAGATGATTATATTCTTTAATCAAATAAAAAAAAAAGTTATTAACAGATTGAGGAGATTAAATGTGTTAAGAACAGTCATCAGAAAATTGAAAATAAATTCCTGAGGGATTCTCATTCTCCGCTAATTAAAAGTGGAGCCTTTCAGTCAAGGTTTGACAATGATATTTTGCAATTTGCTCGAATATTTCTCTTCATATTTCAATTGTCTCGCCTCTGAGCAACAGGGGTGCTGTTTTTAGAGCTGAGAAAGCATCGGTGCCAAGCAGGTCAGCTCCAGCAGGATGCCAGCCCTGGGCTGAATTTTAATGAGCACTCACTGAAGTTTTTTTTTTTTTGTTTTTGTTTTTTTTGGGTTCTTTTGAAGAAAACATCTAATCATGTTTCAATGAGACACAACCAGTTTGTTCAGCCAAAATATGAAAAGAAAAATCCCTCCTTTGACAAACAAGGCTGACATCCACTGGTGTCACATTACTGATCAGTATCCTTTGGAACAGGAAATAAATTGTTTGAGTGTGCATGTGCATGCGTGTACTGTACTGTGTGAAGAGTTCCAATCAACCAAGAAAAACACAGATATTGCACATGCTCATTTATTTGCAGAGAAAATTGATTGAATATTTCATGTGTATGAACTACAAAAAAGGATGTCAACCACTACAAATAGTGTTGGTTTTTAGAGGAAATTAGAATGAGTTTTGTTGAATGAAATCATGAATTAAAAAACAGGGATCTTGAAACATATTTGCACCAAAGTGTCGCAGGAGCAACAAATTCAATTTCTGAAGGCCTTAGAAGAAGAGATGCTGGGCTCGTACAGAATCAGTTTGGACTCCAACGATTTACAGTCAGCCAGACTGCACAGGTGAAGGAAATGCAGCACCATTGTTTCCTTTCCCTCGCCTGATCAGTTTGATCAGGCGAGATGATCGCCTGATCATCTTGTTTGTTTTGAATCGTGGCTCTTGGTCACTCCTGTATAAATTATTACATAAAGCATGCACCATAGAGATTGGGTTCGGTACATGAGTTCTGTGCAGGTGAAAATGGCTGTGAAAGAAACAGAATTGTGTGAAGTGAACTGGTATGGCTGGAGAGGTTAACCCCCAGAAGAAACTTGGGGTAGCCTTTCTCAGATTAGCTTGTGTCAATGTTCGTGAACCCACCAGCGGTGTGCGTGGCGGTGTGCGTGGCGGTGTGTGTGGCACAGCCACCGGAAGCAAACATTCTCAAAAATTAATGTTGCATCCTGTTGCCAGGAATACCGCTGCATCTGTGTAGCACGGGGGTGGGAGTGTCATGGTTTGGGCCTTTCATCGCCAGGATGGCCTGTCATCACTGATGGGACAAAATATATCAGACCATCTATAAACTGCTGAAGGTAAATGAAGTGAATACAAAAAAATAAAAAAAAGCAGAACTTTGTTGTTCTAGATTAGGGTTTCTGAGGCGTTCTGAGCCTTTAGGGGGGCACTAGAATCATCAGGGCTGAGAGGGGCATGCTCAGGCACAAATGAGGACCGCCACGCCTTGAGAACTCTATTTTAAACTTCCATGGTTTCTCAAGGTTTTTTTTATAGTGCAAATCTATTTATGCTTCAATGAAATGTTGTGCTCAGATTTTCTTTCAAAAAATAAAGCTGCTGTCTGAGACCAAAAACCCAGAGTCTGCTGCTTCCATGACCCGGTAAAATCTCCTTTTCTCTCAACGTCACAATCAGACGAGCCGACGGGGATCGGTCGCCATAGTAACGCCCATAAACACGCAGCAGCAGAGAAACTTCTTTCCAACACATTTCACGGGCTTCATTCAACAACCAATGAAAACATACACAATTAAGACTATGTAATCATGTTTAATCACAAACATTTACAGTACAATCAAAAATGGCAGAAAACAAGAAAGAGTGCAGTACAATGCTAATTACGTAAATTATGGATTTATTCCATCACTGAGCAACGAACATCTGCTGATGTGCTGCTATGTGAGCAGGTGTTCTCCAATGAAGGCGTCGCGATTACAGGAGCATCTTTCAAAAAAAAACATCCGGACAAGGCATCTAAAGACTCGGCTTACTAAACAGGGATTCAGCCAAACTCTCCACATCCAGACAAAATACCGAACCATCTGGACCTCGTAAACTCTGGTGCACTCAGGCTGAAGCTCACGGCGATGTGTTCAGACATGAAAAAGCTGGCTGCAGCCCACCAAGAGCAGGGCTCCCACTAAATATGAAGAGCAGCAGTCGTTCCTTTCTGTAAATAGTTTCTTCTTTTTTTTCTCGTTGCCAGGCCAGGCCTTGTCAGTAGCCTACTCCGAAAATGACTGTTTGAAATGTTTAAGGCGCATTAATTGACGCACGAGTGGTTCCAGGTTTTGATTGGTTAATTCACTGCTGTTCACGTGAAGTGTGCATGATGTTGTTGGCATCTTCAATTAGCCTACACATAAAACAGATTTTCAACAAATTCGGCTGTGGTGGTATTTTTTCTTTGTTCCAAGAGTTTATTTACAAATGTTGTGATGGATAAAAAAAAAAAATCATAAAAAGGTGGTGTGACCTTTCTCTCTGTAGAAAAATCAATTTGATTTAAATTTCAAACTCAGAAATTCAACCTCATAGTCAAGATGATCAACTGAAGACGTTTTGGTCCCAGTGCAACTACAGTATTATAGTATTATTTCTATGTTATTTCCATTATTTCCATTTCCACAAATTAAAATCCATGCTTATACACACGCACAGTTTTTCTTTCTTTCTTTCTTTTTTTTTTTTTTACAAGTAGGAAAATATTTCTGCATTTCTTCAAATTGACTTCAAGATCAAACCAATCAATAGTCTGAGAAGTTGTAAAAAATCCAAGAGCAAAATTTTAGACTCTAAGTCCAGACAACACAAGTGTGGAGCAGGACCTTTGGAGAGATGTGCAGAAATTAATGCCCTCAAGCCTCAATGAAGTAAAGCAACATTGTAGAGAAATTCCTGATATGCAAGACCTGTATAACTAGAAGAAAATCTACCCTCTTTTTCACTCAAGACACTGCAACAAAACTTAATGACACTTTCTATTATTAGTATTTTTTATTATTATTACTGCTATCTTTTCTTTTGTCTTTGTTTAAAAAGAAAAAAGTTATTTATTTTTTACATTTATCTGACCAGGAAGCTCAAGGACTCTTTCACAACACCAAGGCAGAGGCCTTTTAGAAAAGCAACATTCAGCATAAAAGCAACCTATAATGTGAAAGAACTCCCAAAGCATCTCTAAGAAGAAGATCATCCTCTTGCTTCATTCGTAGTATTTTTTATTTTGCTTTATAGTACTCTTCACTGGCCACAAATAAGTCTTAAAGACTTTTCTGTAAATAATTTCTCATCTAAGGTACATAGTGTGAAAATGCAGTTTCCCCCAAACCTCTCAAAAGTCATTTTACATTAAAACAGAGCAATAATACATTAACATTTTGAAGTTCAACTGGTTTAATATATTGGCCAATACGAGGGAGGTATTAGCACGTCCAACTATTTACCAGTTATTTTGCTCTGCACTTTCTGATACTTGTGATCAGTCAACATAATGATCATTGTCATCCTTTTTTCTGTATTTTGCTGTATACATTTTTTACATTTTTTTGCTATGACCATCCATTTCAGGTGACAGGTAACAATAAATATATGAATGAATGAATGAATGAATTAAAATGGGTCTGTCTCTAAACAGTTTTTTAAAATTGATTTCCCCTGATTGGGCAAAGTTGTTATTCGAGTTTTCATTGTTACTTTTTGTTAAAAAAAAAAAAAAAACACCAAAAAATGTTAAAGTAAAATAACTTTGCAAAAGCAAAAGTGCACCAAGGAAAGTCACCTGCTGAGCTTTTAGGCTGTGCAGCCATCCCAAATGCTGGAGACTCTAAGAGCGAGATATAAATTCTAAAAGTTAAAAATGTATTCCTTCAAATGAAAATGGAACTAATCAACATGACCAAAGGTCTTTGTGTTGCTTTAAGAGAACAACATCTGGGACGCTTGGAAATGGCTAATCTGATGTCCCCATTTAAGTATTCAGCAGTCACGTGGGGTCAGATCACAGCCATTTTCCAACTGTTGATTTCAGCTACGCTGCATCTGGTTTTGAGTTTCTTGTTCACTCTCACATAGACAAAAACGTATAAACTGAGGTCGTATACTGAGGACGTATAAATGACTGAGGTCAGTGTAAGGAAGACATTTATACATGACCTCAGCATATAACATTGCATTAATACTTAAAGAAACAGAAAAAAAAAGTTACTTACAAATAAAACCTGAGGAATCAGTCCTGCTGCACGCACAGTCATCACTCATCTTGTGTTCGAGGGTAGGACCATGACAGAAGGTGCACGGTTGTTTTTCCCTTGGTGAGCTGGCAAACCTGGAGGACATCACACAGGAACTGACAGGTGCAGACATGCTCTACTTTTGATCTCTACGTGGAGTGCCTTTCTATGATTACCTCAACCTCACTGCCTTTGATTCATTTGCCTTACACAGTGGAATCCATCTATTCAGGGTTTGCCTTGTGTTTTTAGATCTTGTGGTGAGTACAAACATTAAAGAAGAGTACACCTACACACTTTTATACAGCCTTTTACACAATAAATACATTGTGACAATTTAAAACAGCCCTTTGTGTAGGCATTTGGGAACATTGTGTAGGCATTTGGGAACATTGTGTAGGCATTTTTGATTAAGTGTGAAATAAAAAAAACTATTCTGGGACACCTCCTCTTCATCACTGAACAGCTGTTCACAATAAGCTCTGTCCATAATGTTTAAATAAAAAGCAGGTTGTTCTGTTAGCCAATCACACTCTGAGCATGTCTGCTCTTTTTTTTCTCTGTTCTGATGGTTGTGAGGTGTTTTCTGTGATTTCTTGTGTTTTGTTTCAAGATCAAAACTATCATACAGATGGGATCCTTATTGGATCCTTCACCATTTAACACTCTTTAAGTATATCAGCTTTCTTTTTTTAACTGCTTGAAAACATGATGACAAATAATTTGTGTTTACTGTGCTTCCTCACACTAAAAAACTACTGAAAAGAGCTTCATATGAACATGATGTAATCCAAAATATAACCAGCAACTCATCATAGAAATGTCAACCATATCATAATTATTTGCAGCATCTGGTGAAGATCAATAATACCCTGCGGTTAATCACATCAAATGACCTCATTATGGCTGACGCAGATAGTGGTTTTACTCTGGAGTGAATCTCGAAGCATTTTCAGGTTCTCTCTTTTTTCCACAAGAAAATATCAGAAACATTTTGAATATCTTTTGACTCATTCTTTGAGAACTGTGTGCAGGTTTACGAGGAGAAAAACTGTAAGATTTGGAATTTAGTGAGGTGTTTTTCTACAGGGTGTAAAAAAAAAAAAAAAAAAATCTGAATTCTTTTTTTCGCCCTATTTTTCTCTCTACTGGTGTGCACCATTTGAAGTAGAGGAAAAAACTTCCACCAAATCAAAACAACATACTAAAGACTCTTCTTTGTGAATAGAAGCAGAAAAAAAAAACCTCACTGCTGATTTTCTGTATTTATCTTTGTGATTGCAGAACAAAGACATTTTGCTACATTATTTCCTTTTTCTTTTCATGTCCACCATGAAAGAGCTGCAACAGCATGGGGTGAAGACTTTTGAATAACAGCCTGGCATTAAAAAAAGCAGGCCAAAAAAAGCCACTTCTATCCAAGAAAATCATCCAGGAAATCCTGAAACTCTGCAGAAAACTCAAAAAACTGTGCAGCTCAAGACTGATGCAAAGTCAGTCCCCCCTCCCTTCAAGCTGTTTGGGAAATATAGTAAAGAAGTAATGAAAGAATGAAATGAAAAATAGTCCTAAAGGCCATCATGCCAACAGAGAAATACATTGAGATCATCAATATTTGGACTGCTTCTCATTTAGGAGAGTGGGCTCACTTCCAGTTTTAAACACAAGTCTGTCTTTGAGACACACAAGAGCTGAATGATAGAACTGAATTCTCTGGAGACACACATGGATCAGCCCACGCTGCTCTAAATTCCTCCATGAATACAGAGAGATCTACACAGTTGGGGTTTTTCTCGTCATACAACACACCATGCTGGGCTTTTTTGACCATTTTCGGAGACGTGGCATCGTACCTCACTGATGAAAGAAGCCTGAGAGGTTTGTACTTTTACATAGACAGATTAAGAGCAAACGGTCAGCAGAGTGCATTCCCAGTACGGTACACAGCTGCCACGTATCTCTGAGGATATTAATGGGTTTAAACCTTTTACTAAGATACAGTGGCTCATTTATATCCATTTAGAATTTATGGATGGATGTTACTTACCCCTGGTCATGATAAATCTCTTAAGTAATACTGAGTGCTTAGTTCATCAGCATCACTTCAATATTCACAAGTTGGGAGTTTAGCATGAATCTCTTTGGAGTCCCTGCATGTAGTCTGATCTCACACGTCTTTGTTAATAGACATAAAGCAGGTAGGCTGATGACGACCTCCACGCTTTGAAGATCATCATTGTGCCTCCCCGTGCTTTGTTGCCTTGTGCATACATTTCCTGAGAATCAGAAGGCTGTGATGAAGGTTTGATTGGCCTCTGTCTGGCACCACCTTCCTGTCCTGATGATGACAAATGACTCACACAAGTGCTCACTGGACACACAAACACACACAAAAATGGATAACAGAGAACACATCCACTACACGCAATGCACCTGCTACTTGTGCTTACCTATTCTGTAGGAAAGGCCGTGTGATGGAGGATTTGTTGTTCTTTAAACAATTTTTAATGTTTGTTAGTTTTCTTTTTTTGAAAATAGTAATTTGCTGTCATCTTTCTCCCTTTTCAGATACCAGAAAGGTCAGCGTGTGGTTTATTATTGATGGCAGTGTGGAAAAGGGAAAAAGAAGAAGAAAGAAAGAACAGCAAAAGTGATACTTGCTTTTCAGGCATTAGTTTGTGAGGCTGGAGATTACATTAGTGAAAATTCTTTTGAAGCTTGTCCTGGATGCTATTAGATCTCACAGACCTCATAGCACCATATTATTTCATAACAGAACTTTTGCTCTCAGAAAACTGGTTTACATCCAACTTCTCTTCTTTTTTTCTTTGTGGAACCAGCTTTCAGTTTGGGTTGCGAGCCAGACACTATCTCAGCTCTTGACAGCTGGCTAAAACTTTGCTTTTTGATAAACTTATAGTTGACTTGGATGAATTTGAACCATTCATGTAGCTATAAGCCCAGGGCTGCTGGTGGGGGGCCTCGAATGATGCACTAGGCATATTTTTTCCATTTTCCACTCTAACAGTATGCATTCATAGGCCATTATTGCATGTTGTTGACTTTGTGTTTTCTCCCTGTGGTTTAGTGCTTTTACTCTCCCTGGCATTTTGTTCGCACAGTCCACTTTTCACACTGATGTATCTTCATGCCGCATTTTCAACCTGCTTGCAAGGCTCACCGGTGAAATGGGAGTTTGAAGTTCATGGCCCCCTGAGCCGATAATGAAAAATGTCAGAGAACTGAATTGGCATGTAGAAGTGAAATGGGAGATGGCGCAGTGTGGCGCATCACTCTTACAAATGACCGGGCTGATTCTGTGACACCATCTTGCTGTGTATGAGCACCCAAGGCTCTCCAGTGCAGAGCTGCATCTGCTTGTTCTTTATGAATTACTGAAGGTCATAATGGTGGGTCAAAGTGGTAATGTAGCTGTTTGCACTATTGACTCACCTCAACAAAGCTCCAAGTATGAGTGATGGTTGTGGCCTTTCAGTGTGGAGATTGCTCCTGTTTTTCCGACATAGGTTCTCTCGAAGAAGGACTCAATTTTAAGGATTCGAGATTCATGGTAGAGTGCTGATGACTAAAAATGTCCCCCTCCCTTCACACTCAATCCTGGTAGGATTGAGTGTGAGCTTGTATAGGTGGTCGTCTTTTTTTTCTTCATGTGGCTCTGAGATGGATTGGGAAAAATTTCCTACGGTGTACCCCACTCATGTAATGACAGTTGGGATAGCTTCCAACTCCTTAGTAACCTTGAACAGGATGAAACAGGTATAAAAATGGATGAATTGAACAGTGGCTGCTTAACAAAGAAGACTTAAGGCCTTCGTAAATGCAGTTGTCTTTTTCTCTGAAGGGTCTTGTTTTTGATCTATGATTGACAGACTAACTAATCTGTTTACTATTTTTGTAGGTCTATGCTCTTTTCTCTCTTACTTTCCCCTAAAACCTAGCAACCTAAACAGAAGTGTCCCCCTTTGTGGAGCTTTCTTCTGCTTCCTGTTAAAAGGGAGTTTTTTTCCCCATCGTCACCAAATGCTTGCTCAGAAAGAATTTGTTAGGCTTCTTTTCTTGTAAAGTGCCTTGATTTTGTTGCTATTTAAATAAACATAGTGAACTAAATAAATTCCAGGAGAAATGTTTATTGAGGTCATAAACATGATGAAAGGTAAAATGATATGTGGGATCATTTTTCTCAAGACTTCTATCCAGTGGTCCTTTCTTAAAATGCATGCAACGACATGGGTCCTCCTTTGCAGCTTATAAGAAAGGGTAGAAGTACCACGGGATATTGACACACTTTTTCAAACCTAGAGGCTTTGGCCATCTTTTATAGATACTGTTATCACTGTATTTCTTCAGTGCAAGCCATGATGAGCAAGTAGTGTTGCAGATTAAAACTGACTGCTTTCCTGTTGTCTCAACGGGGGTTTGCTGAATATTTAATGTCAACTTGCACTTCATAGAAAAACTGAAGGAAACTGATCGATGTTGACATTGTTCAGATATTCGGAGCTTGGTTACATAATGATTTGTCAAAACTTGTCTGATTCACTGGCTTTATAGTGTCAATAACCAGGCATTCTTGTGATCGGGGGTTAACTACTTTATGTGGATTTGTAAGGTCTGTGATCAGGCAAGTGAGATCTCTTGGTGGGTTTTGTGCAGTCAGAGAATAAGTCAGCCCTGCAGGATAGCAAATCTGTTCAAAGTTATGGGTCAAAGTCTCCTTTTGTCTAAAATATGCATGTTGAAATGCACTATGAAGGAGAGCTTGGAGTTGTTTAGAGGCATATTTGAGTAAATACACGTTAACTTTGTCGCTAACTTGTAACATAATGAAATTTCCTTTCCACTATTAATTTAGGGGAGAGTGGTAGATGAAAGGTCATGGCACTGGAGCACATTTTTTTCTTATTGTTGTATTAAAAATGGATTCAGGGTCACCATGACCTGTTTATTGAATAATGTTAAGTTAAGTCTTTGCATCCGTGATTTCTCCTCTGGAACGTGATTATCGTCACTGAGGCGTCAATCGTATGATTTTTGGGACACGTCGCCTGTCTGGAGAAATCGGCTCAAGACTTCTTGTATTGATAACAGTGTTTAAGAGTAACTGCATTGCCCCTGCTCATTGTCTTTTGCTGACAACAGCTGTCCTGTATGTGAGTAACTGACCATCTCTGCTTGTATACGAATGGAGATTAAATCCACTCCTGCACCCTTGTCCGTGGTCAAGTGTCTTGTTTAATTGATTGTATAACTGCCTCACTAGAACCTCACCCAATTATTGGTAAACTAATATGCACTATTAGAATTTTTCACAACACTTATTCAATATGCTTTGCCTAATAGGACAACTCACTCCTTTTTGTTCTGTGAACTCAGCGCATTGTGACTTGTTAAACTGAAATAATCAATGAGAAACTCATGAAAGCTGCAGGCTGAAACTGCTGAAACAATGCAGTCATGGATGAATAGACCCAAATAGACAGTGACCAGCCACCATCAACACATTTAATGCAATACATAGCATAAAAATACTTTTTTTCCCTTGCGTTGTGTTTTCTTTTCCAATTTTATCAGCATCCTTCCTTTTTATTTATTTTTTGTTGACCCCACTCTTTTTTCCTCTTCCACCAAATCCACCTCCTCCAGCTGCATGTTCCCTGATTGCTTGTCTGTATCAGCTGTACTGATTACACACACCTGTGGCTGATTACTCTTGCTCAGGATTTAAGCTTAGATGCCCTTACCATAGCCATGTTACTACTACAATACTTCTTTGGAGCTTATCACCTCCTAAATCCATATCTGACCAGGTTGTTTGTGTTACTCTGATTTTTCTGGCTTTTGTCATTTTTAGATTGTATTTAGGGTTTGTTAAGTTTTGTTCAAGTTGAATACCTGTGCATTGATCCCTTCATGTCATAAGTTTCATGACATAAAGTATCAAATCTTGATTTTAGTTCACCTGCCTCTTGTGTGGTGTGCTCAAGTTATCAGCTAATGAGCAAAACTCACAGGATCAGCTTTAGAAAAAAAAAAGTTTTAAGTTCTCTGGTAGTAAAGTTATCAAAGCTTTTATAGTGGTGTGTGTATTGCGTGGGGTTTTTTTTTAACGCAAAGGAAACACATCAGGCTCTTTCTCTCACAAGCTGACATTGTTCTAGTGCAGTGGTTCTCAAACTTTTAATACTGCGTACCACCTGAAAAACTGTTCAGCTCTCTGAGCACCACCATGATGACCAACTTTAAAATATAGCCATATATGCCTTCTGAGTTAGCTTTAAACACACAGAGATTTGTATTCCTTATTGTGGTTTTTTATTGTTGCCTGAATTGTTGCTTTACTGAATCAGTTAGTCACAACTCTCATTCCATCATATTTTCCTTAATTTTGCGGGGGTCTCTAGTCTGAAATAATAAGCCTGGGAGTTGGTTTTAACAAAAAATGTTAGTTTTCTTGTTTTAAGCTGTTTTAGTTAGGTGAAAACAAGAGCGGGGATAGTACGAGAGGATTCTTATGGATATTAATGACATGCAAACATCTCGTCTCTGATTGGCTAACAGCACTATGACGCTCCCTCTAGTGGGTTCTCCTTCAGTTGGTTTCCGTCAACTTAGATGGAGAGAACCGGTAACAAATAGCAAAACATGCAAAAAATGTCTTCAGAGATATAGACTTTTTTTTTTTTTTGATCCTGGCCAAAAAACTCTGTAAACACCAAGTTATCAAATTTTAGGTTGGAAGATTATAGATTTAGCAAGCTAACGTTACTCTCTGGGTAGAAGTTACCGAGTGGTTATGGACAATCTCTGCCATGTTCTTAAATTGTTAGCGTCTCTTTGTTCGCTCATTAATAAGCTCTGCTCCATTGCGGCCTGCAGGCAGTCTGCAGGTTTGTTTTCCCGGGGGCGGGGTTATTGTTCAATGTGACGTAGGCTGGTACAGCTTTTCCGATCCACTCTTATTTCCAGTTATTTTCTATCACAGGCTGATACAGACTACAAGGGTTTTTAAAGTTGCAGTATTGGACCAATCCTTTTTCATTTTATACATGCTGCCCTTGGGAGAAATTATTCAGAGCCATAAATTTTCATTGCCACGTTGATGATGCACAGCTGTAACTTCAAGGATGTGTTAAGGACAATACAACCTGGATATCCACCAACTTATTGCTTTTAAATTTGGATAAAACAGAGGTTATTGTCTTTGGTCCCAAACACCTGAGGAACGGATTAGCTGATTTTATGTTGGCTTCCAGTACAAATGTGAGAAACCTTGAAGTCATTTTTGATCACAGTATGTTGTTTAAACAGCATATTAATAAGGTTTATAAGATGGCCTTTTTTCACCTCCGTAATATCACCAAGATTAGGAGCATCCTCTCCCAGGGTGATGCTGAAAAAAAACTAATCCACGTGTGTTTGTCACTTCTAGACTGGAATATTGTAATGCGTTATTGGCAGGATGTCCGAAAAATTGGCTGAATAGCCTCCAACAGATCCAAAATGCAGCTGAGAGGATACTGACAGGAATCCACAAGCGTCTCTCCCATGTTAGCCTCCCTCCATTGGCTTCCTGTAAAATTTTGAATCGAATTCAGATTTCTGCTTTTCACATATAAGGGCCTTAATGGCTAAGCTCCTCGTTATTTACAAGACCTAATAATGCCTTATTCTCCTAATGGAGCTCTTGGAGTGCAGGGTTTCTAGATGCTCTAAAAGTAGATTTGGAGGAACGGGCCTTCTGCTATCGGACACCTTTCCTATGGAACCAGCTACCAACTTTAGGATTTAGGAGGCTGAAACCACCTCCACCTTTTAAAACTGAATTGAAAACCTTTCTGTTTAATAAAGCCTATATTTAGTCTGAACAAAAGTGTGTTGGGGCCAATAGTCATACAGTTATAGGAGACCAAGACAAGAGTAGGCTTGTCTTAAACATAGCGTCGTCATAGCTATGCTGCTATAGGCCTATGCTGCAGGGGAACACCAACATGATCTGTTAAGCAGTGTCTCCACCTCGCTTCTTTCCTTTCCTTTCCTCCTTTTCTGTTCTTCCTTCAGCTCAAGCCATAGTTAATTAGGAACATCTCATAAATGTAACTGTGCTCCATTTGTTCCTGTAGTGTTTTTTTTTTTTGCTGTCCCCCCGCTCTTTTGAGGAGACTTTCCTCTCTAAACATGTATCTAAAACAATCTTGGATGAACTCCGTAGTGCCACCTTCTGGTCAAAAGAACATGATTTTGATTACATTAAGTAGTGTATTTTGACAGTGATTCATCAGATCAGCCTGAGATTTGCAGAGAATATGCTCCTAAATGTCCTCATGCACCGTATTAAGTATTATGGATGGACCTCCAACTGTACCTGAGTTATTCACTGTGAAACAGGAATTGGGTGGTTCTGGCAAAAAAAAAGTTAAATCAAAATCATGGATTGGTGCCTGAGAGGGGATGATCATTTACTGTGTGAGCCTGAACACATCTACATGGTAGATCTAATATTCAGGAACAGTTGTAGCGCCACCTGTTAGCTACAGGGACCGGCATGTTTTGTATTATGCATCCTGACTCTAACTGAATTTAGCAGATGCAACACAGACTTGGTCAATCAGTAGTAAAGATATATTAAAGATGACTTACAATTGAAACTACCTGTCTATCAAAAGCCGTCACTGTGAGTGCAGCGAAAATCAATGTCTCGCTGTGATCAGATAAGTTGTTCTAACTTACACATGCATTGTCCAGTTTGCTCCAAGATTCATACTTTTAAAGGGGACCTTTGGTTACATTATGCAGTGTATTTTGTCAGTGCTTCATCAGTTTTGGGGATGGACATCCAACAGCGCCTGCATTATTCACTGTAAAGCAGAATTTGGGTAGTTATGCACACAAAAATGTGAAATTTGGTCAGTCAAAGCAATCAAAATCACGCATTGGTCTTTAGGAGGAAGATTATCATTTAAAGCCTATTCTGCAGGCAACTGGTAATCAGTGAAAGGATCTCATAGCAGGAGTAATGTTCTCAGTTTTACTGTTTCTGTTTAGAACTCTGGCAACAGCATTCGATGATGAATTGAAGCTGTCTAATTAGGCAAAAGAGCGTTACGGTAGTCAAGTCTGCTGGAGATGAATGCTGGATGAGTTTCTGAAAATCTGCTCTGGATATCAAATCTCAGACTCTTTATATTTGTCTCTGAGAAGATAAAAAGCTGTGCTAGTTCCAGCCTTGATGGGGCACCTTAGAACTCAGCTCTGAGAAGATTCTGGACCTGGTTTTTGTTTTTCATACCTCTGGATTCAAGCTGGGCAGCAACTTTTATCCTTTCCATTTTATAACCAATTAGAATTATCTCTGTGTTGTCTTTATTTATTCCTGACTGGCTTGCGAAGGTGGTGAACACCGGGGGTGGAGGAGGGTGGGAGGGGAAGGGGGATGGGAGATGGGTAATCCTAATTAATCCCCCTCCCTCCTCCTATAATATGTCCTCTTTAACCTGTGAGACTGGGCTGTTGCTGGGGTGTTAAATTGTAACTGATCACTGCATGAATACGTGAGGGTTGCTTTATTACCTCCGCCAAGGATGTTTTTGCCGGTGTTGATCTGTCTGTCTGTGTTCAAGATAACTCAAAATGTTATGGATGGATTTTGATGAAATTTTCAGGAGTTGTCGGAAATGTGAAAAGAAATAACTGATTTCATTTTGCGTGTGATCCGGAAGAAATTCTGGATCACTTTCAAATTTTCGATAATATTGCGGTCAGTGGGGCCAAAAATTGTTTCTCCATATCTCTGTTAATTATTACCTAAAATTCATGAAAATTTGACTCAGGGATTAACAATGGGAACCTTTTATCAAATTTCAAAGGCTGATCCAGATTTGATCCAGAAGGAGGATTTTTTTGCAATCTGTAAATCGCTATATGGGAGAACTGTTGTGCTAGGCGGAGGTCTGCGCTCTCTGAGTGCTTTTCTAGTTTTTTATTTATTTTCCTGTGTAGTATGTCCTATACTGTTTATTTTAAATATAAGTACCACTCAGTGGTACATTTTTAAGTGAGAAGTGGGCTGAATAGTGTGGAACTGGCTCTGGACCAACTGTGGCTGAGATGCACAGAGGTGCTAAATATAGGCTTATTTGTAGTCAGCATCTTCACATCATTATATTTGTTTGTAAAATATCTGAACAATTGTTGCAGCAATTAGACCCATAAATCACAGTAGCATGATGTTGCGTGATTAGCTTCATGCAGCCTATCGGCTTTTGAGTTCTCACATTCAAAACAGGAAACATCCACGTAAGCAACAAAGCAACTCTTAGCTCTTAATAAACAGCAACAATATGCTAGTTCAACTCTTCATTGTGCAGTTAAAACAAAACAAAACAGAAAACAAGTCAGACAGTAAATTGTCTTGTATCAGATACTGCTTCAAGGATTTCAGAAATGTGTAACTTGTAAAGAACCCTTAATGAAAATGGTGCAATACTATAAGGAGAGATTTTGAATGCTTTAAGGTCTGATATATGGCTCAACACAACAAAATAAATTAATCAAGAGGAGATTAATCTGTTTTTTCTTTAACTGCAAATTTAAAAAAAGAAAATGCCAGGAGCCAGAACATGCAGACTTTTTTATTTTCTATTTTTAGAAAATAAGAAATGATTATAGTTAATGCACCACCCATAATAATATAATAAAGAGGACTTCTTTTTAACCCTGTATGGATGTATTCCTTTTATCACAAAATACCATAGCAACAAGCAGAACGTGTTGCAGTTTTCCACTGATGCTTAACTAATGACTGGACCATAAAAGTCATGCTTTTAGTATCTGCAGACAGGGCCATGTAGCTGGTTTTAGTGTGTGCCACAAGCATCTCATTAAAAGGATTTCAATCAAGCAATGGCATGACAAAGGGAGGCATTTTTATCCCATGCGAGTCCTAGTGATTTGTTAAAGATTGTATGAGTTGCGGTGCTCATCCCTGCTCCAGGAGCAGTGACTGGTCAACATAATTTCGAAGTCAGCTTAGTCGCTGTCAGCAAAATTCATTCTTCTCTATCTCTAAAATCCCTGCAGATTGCACAAGAAAGCCAGTAAAGCTCATGTGTCCTATTATCAGCCCTTTTTCAAACTGACCATCAGGCATGGTAATCAACCACCCTCTGTGGCTGTGCAACAAATCTTATTCATATTGTAATATTCCTTCAAGGAAATTTAAAGCAAACACCCCTACCCTGGGTTTATTGTGAGTAATGACAGCACCCACATTTGCATTACTGGACATCAAAGTAGGGTCTGCAAGCCAACCCCTAGGCTTATTGAGATGGAGAGCAAAAGGGAGTGACATTACATGCAATGATCTTTATCAACACGTGACAAGATTATCACCACCTCCTTAATTTATACTTTTGGAAAAACTCAAACTAAGTCAACTAGCTTGCCAGGCATAACAGAATTTTCCCGAGTTCCCTGCACTTTTATTCAAACTCAGCCAAGCATTTTAGCTCTGAGTAGATTGTGTGAGGAAAAATACACTTGCAAACAGCACAAGTGTTGAATTTGTCAGTATCTTAGTGGAGAGTGTTTCTATTCTCCCTATTTACATTTTCATCAGAACTGATACCGATTTTGCAAATGGGATGATTTTTACAAGTGGTAAGACAAAGACGAGCCGGCTTGGTGAAGATGTCTGAGGAGTTTCTTGATGATTTGGAGGTGGTACAAGAATCTCTCTCTTCCTTCCTTTTGACTTCAGAGTTGTGTGTGTGTGTGTGTGTGTGTGTGTGTGTGTGTGTGTGTCCTGTACGACTCAGATAGGTACTTAGCTTTTCTTGTGGTGTTGATGTCATGGCAACGGAGCATGGGGGTGTTTTTCTGGGTTATCTTTACTGCTGAATAAGGTAGGAGAGTGGAATCACCTATTTCTGTTTTGGACCTTGAATCACTGCTCCCCCCCACTATGTCTTCTATGTAACTGTGTGTGTGTGTGGGCCACTTGCACCCGCAGTAGTTTATTTATTAGGGATTATGCATTTTTGGGTTGGAGTCAAGGTTCTGGAAAAATCCTTTAGATGATAGCAGCACACAGTTGCATCATATTTGTCAGCTGCACATTTGTGATGTGAATTTACACTCCACTGCATCCCAGATGTGTTCTACTGGTGTGAGATCTGGTGACTGTGCTTATCTAGGCTATAGCATTCAGTACTCATTGGGTTTTTATTATTTATTTAAGTAATTATCAATATAAAATCTCATACAGTAAGACCACGAGCAAGAGCGCAAACTGGGCAGGATCAATCCATTCTTTCGTGCTGTTTTAGTCCAAAATCTAAATGCCACAGTTAAAACAAAGACTCATCAGGACCAAGTTACTTTGTTTAAATCCCCTATCCAATTTTGTTGAAAGTGTGCGACTGAAGCCTCAGTTTTCTCTTCTTAGCTGGCAAGAGTTGCACCTGGTATGGTCTGCTGCTGTAGCCCATTTGCTTTAAGGGCCTACATGTGCATTATAAATAAGCAAATAGTGGTCATCTAAATTACTGGTACCTTTACCATTATCCCCAACCAAAACATTCTCCTCTGACTTCTTGCATCAACAAAGAATTTTCACCTCGAGAACTGCTGCTCACTGGATATTTTCTTTATTTCCCACCACTGATATACAGTGGAGGAAATAAGTATTTGATCCCGCACTGATTTTGGCAGTTGTCATACTAGGAAATAAATGAACAGTCTCCAGTTTCTATGGCAGCTTTATTTTAACAGTTATAGAAAGAATATTGAAAAAAAATTTGAGAAAATTACATGAAATGAAAAATTAATTTGCAAGTCACTGAGGGAAATAACTATTTGATTCCCTAGCAAAACATGATCTAATACTTGGTGGCAAAACCCTTGTTGGCAAGCACAGCTGTCAGACGTTTCTTGTAGTTGCTTGTAGTTGTTTGAACACATCAGGAGTAATTTTCGTCCACTCCTCTCTGCAGATCATCTCCAAATCCTGAAGGTTTTGAGGCTTGCGTTTGGAAACTTGAAGCTTCAGCTCTCTCCATAGATGTTTAATAGGATTAAGGTCAGGAGACTGGCTCGGCCATTCCATGACCTTGATGTGCTTCTTATGGAGCCACTCCTTTGTTTCCTTGGCTGTATGTTTTGGGTCGTTGTCATGCTGGAAGACCCATCCACGACCCATTTTCAATGTCCTTGCGGAGGCAAGGAATTTGCCTCCCCAACATTCTGCAGTACATGGCCCCGTTCATCTTCCCATCGATACGGTGAAGTCGACCTGTCCCCTTAGAAGAGAAACAGCCCCAAAGCATAAGGCTTCCACTGCCATGCTTGACAGTAGGGATGGTGTTTTTGGGGTCATATTCAACATTTCTCTTCCTCCAAACACATCGAGTTGAGTTGAGGCCAAAGAGCTCAATTTTGGTCTCATCTGACCGCAGCACCTTCTCCCAGTCTCTTTCTGAGTCATTAATATGTTCGTTCGCAAACCTGAATCAGGCCTGGATGTGAGCCTTCTTGAGCAGAGGGACCTTGGACCACTGCAGGATTTTAAACCATTGAGTCTCAGTGTATTACCAATAGTTTTCTTGGTGACTGTGGTCCCAGCTGCCTTGAGATCATTAACCAGCTCCTCCCGTGTAGTTCTCGGCTGATCTCTAACCTTTCTCATGATCATTGAGACCCCATGAGTTGATATCTTCCATGGAGCCCCCAGCCTAGGTTGATTAACAGTCATGTTGTACTTCTTCCACTTCCGAATAATTGCACCAACAGTTGTCACCTTCTCATTCAGCTTCTTACTTATGGTTTTGTAGCCCATTCCAGCCTTGTGGAGTTCAACAACTTTGTCCCTGACATCTTTTGACAGCTCTTTAGTCTTGCCCATGGTGGAGATGGTGGAGTATTACTGAGTCTGTGGGCAGCTGGCTTTTTATACAGGTGACTATTTGGAACAGGTGTCTCTCATGCAGGTAATTACTTCAGTGAGATTAGGAGTATGCCAGTGGTCTGTTGGAGCCAACACTGGTCAAGGTTGGTTGGGGATCAAATACTTATTTCCCTCAATGACTTGCAAATTAATTTTTCATTTTTTTTTCATTTTCGTGTAATTTTCTCATTTTTTTTCAATAATCTTTCTATAACTGTTAAAATAAAGCTGCCATAAAAATCTGAGACTGTTCATTTATTTCTTAGTATTACAACTGCCAAAATCAGCGGGGGATCAAATACTTATTTCCTCCACTGTATCTGTGATGGACTGGCGACCTGTACAGGGTGTACTCCTTTCCTTTCACTCGAAGAGAGCTGGGTTTGGCTCCAGCAGATCCCCGTGACCCTGCATAGGATTAAGCGGGCATAGGTAATGGATAGATGGATAAGGATTTTCTCTAACTTGAATAGGTGGCACAAGCCATTCAATAAAGTTGTTGTTTTGCTTTTTTTCTTTAACTTCAAAAAGGGGAAAAGATTGGAAATGCTGAACCGCAAGCTGCAAAATGTTTCAGCACCAAGTCATCAGTCTTTTGAGGAAAATGTAAACGCAAATGTCAACCTGTCATCTCTCTATACAAATGGATCCACTGCTTGTGTTCTTTTTTTTTTTTTGTTCTTGTGCTTCCTCCCACTGCTGACATCCTCACTGGTTCATTCACTGACTCCCCAGCCAAACCATGAATAGTTAATATAAGGTATATGTGCAAAGCATCTTAAACAGATTCAGCAGATGTTGCTATGTTTAGTGTTGCATATAAATTATGGTAATCCTATGACAAGTGGAAGCGCTCAGTAGTACCTCTATCATCCAATTTTTTTGTAATTCATTCAGTGTGGGTATAGGATTATGTGTCAATTTTCCAGTGTCCTTAAAATATCTGATATAAGCATCCTGAGAGCGGGAGCGCACCCACACACACACAAATTTATTGGCAGGGATTGTTTTGCGCCACTTCCTGTCTGTTTGCATGGTGTCATGGTCTCTGATACGACCAACCTCTATAAACTAAATTTGATCTTTTTTCTCTGATAACTCAACACTGTAGTTGGTAATTTGTAATTGAGCACTTTCCCCTCTGGGATTTTCATTGTCACTAATCACCAATTCATCTTCAGTTTATTAGCCTATTATCTTTTTGGCACGGCCTCCTTCTCTCCCTCTATCTGCACAGTGTGTGAAATGCTTCACTATTCCTCTGCCTTCTTTGGTGAGACTTGTAAATGCATAAAAGGCCTTTTTTTTTAAATAGCTTTGGAGGTGAGGCTCAGAAAGCTAGAGGCCCCGTTCTGCCCACTAGACCATAGTCCAATAGGTGCGGTAGTCAGCCAGGCTAATGTAGCAGCGGACTGGCCTTGAGTAGCTGCTGCTAGCGGTTCCCCTGCAGCAACTGAGAAGTCGGGGCAGCTTGGTGATTGATCCCAGACGAAGTCTGGTAGATCACCACCTGCTTCACGTCTCTGTTTTTCCCCATTCACCGGCATACCTGCTGAGAAACCGACCCTGGTGCTTGGCAGCTTTATTTTCTATACATAAAGCTGACTCCAGCAACCATAGTTAGGTGTATTCCAGGGGGGCGATGGTTGGTTTGTGCGACTGCGCAACATCAAGGCAAATTTTGAAGCTGCTGGCACAGCGTAATTTTAAGTACAGTAAGGTTACAAAGTTTGTCGGCACTAGTGACACCTGACTACGCCAGTTGGAGGTCACTAAACTTAACATTGAGTCGGTGTGTAACTACGCAAAAACCATGTCGGACTTCATAGCTTTCTCTAGTCCTCTTCTAAATGTGGCAAGGGACGCTACGGAGGGCCTGGACGGGATTCGATCTCCAGACTCCCAGATGAAAGTCACACACACTTAACAGTCAGCCAAAGGGATATCCCATTGGCCAAGTAGCCAGGACACATGATCAATTGGAGGCATAGTGACAGGACCCTACACTGTCACACAAATTCAACCAGTGATGATATTTTTAACCATATCTCATTGCGCCATCGCTGGTCGTCTTGGTGATGTTAAGAAATGTATGTGGCCTTTATTGAAAATTGGCAGCTGTTTTGGGGAAAGTCTGGTCTGATTAGAAGAGACCACATTCATTCCACCCGGGATGGTGCAGCTCTTATTTTTAGCTAGTTAGCTAATTTTTATTGGATACGACTCCTAGACGATCCAGGGTCAAAGTCAGGATGCAGAGGACTGCTGCCAGCCAGTAAAAAATATAGAAATTAATTTTGTAACTGGTAATTCTAACATGGTGCCGAGCAAAAAATATCGATGTAGTGTCGATTTTTATCTGTCCTCCAAAAGTCCCAACCTGAAGTGACAAAGGCAGTAACCAAACCAACAATATAAAAATAAATGCTGTCAGGTATTTAAAGCCAAAAGATTGAATAATCAGATGTGGACTGCTAAATGTAAGATGTCTTGGCTCAAAGTGTGCTAGTCAGAGATTTAATTATTGGCCCTCAGAGTCTTCTTTCTTCTGTTTATCAGAGAGGTAGCTACAGGAGGAAGAGTATGTTGGTTTAAATAAGTTGACATCGTCTGGTTATATTAATCATCATATTCCCCTAAGCACGAGCCAAGGTGGAGGAGTAGCTGCCATTTACAGCTCCAGCCTTGAAATTACTGTAAAACTAAACTCAAATGTGAACACGTTTGAAAGCCTCACACTTTGTCTAACCATTGATCACAGCATTGTTTTGCACAGATTAGAGCGCATTATCGGGATTAAAGGGACAGCACTAGGCTCGTTGAAATCATCTCTGATAGGTTTAGCTCATTGATGTTTCTTAATCAAGGATGAGGGTCTGCTATGGCATCCAACAGGGGTAAGTGTTGGGGCCCATCCTCCTAACTCTGTTCATACTGCCCTTGGGAAATATTGTCCAGAGCCATGGCATAAACTTTCATTGCTATGCTGATGATACACAACTGTATTTATCAGAAGAAGCCAGATGAAACAAAACTGTTAGCCAACCTTCAGAGTCCAAACATACAGTTTCCAGAGCGACATACTGACCTGCAGTTCCACCCTCTGACCATCCCAGCGTTTACTGCCACCTGCCTATATAGATGTCTCTGTGATATCAGCAAACACCTTTTGACCTGCAGTGTGACCCTATGACCACCTCAGTGTTGCTGCCTACACCTGTTTATATAGTCATCTCTGTAGTTCATGTACTAACAATGTAACCAGTCATATATAAGTGCATAGAATTTAGTTCTCCAGCTAACGGATAATTGTTATTAATATATTTTGCCCTTAGTAATATGGCCAATTATACTTGTGCCTCTCCCATCTCTGTCCTCCATCCTCTCTGTCCTATCTCCCTCCTCTTTTCTTCCTTTACCCAGCTGGCCTTCAGTAGAAAGGTCCCCCTTATGAGCCAGGTCCCTCTCAAGGTTTCTTCCCTCCTATAAGGGACGCCGCAGTTTTTCTTTTTGAATTAAAATGTAATAATATTATCCATAGGTAATAATTTTGGCTCAATGCTCATGCTCTGGGCCTCTGAAAAGTGCCTAGAGACAATTTGTATTGTAATGGGTACTATACAAATAAAAGAAGAGATTTAGTATGAATTTGTCTTCATGTTTTTTTCTTTTTCCATATTCTCTTTTTTTGTTTTAACGTCCACACAAGAAATGATCAGATGACTTTTTGAAGTGTGTGCGTGCATGCGTGTGCGTGTGTCTGTTTTAAAACTAGACCTCCCAGTGGCTTAGTAGCAGTGCCTTTTGCTTGCCAGGTGAGAGGTTTTGGTTCGAATCCCAGTTGCATCAGGAAGGGCATCTAATGTAAAACTTGTGCCAAGCCAATTCATGCAGATCACACTCCTGTGGTGACACCAAACAGCCAAAAATGATGTTAATATTGCAATAAAATTGGGTGCAAACTCTATAAAAATGTATAAAACAAAATTGAAAATGGACCATCCTCCCATGACAGATAATAACTTTTTTACATGTATGTGTCGGCTTGGTAAATTTGTCTTCATTACCTCCGCCAAGGAGGTAATATGTTTGCCGGCGTTTATCTGTCTGTCTGTCTGTCTGTCTGTCTGTTTGTCTGTGTTCAAGATAACTCAAAAAGTTATGGATAGATTTTGATGAAATTTTCAGGAGTTGTCGGAAATGTGAAAAGGAAGAACTGATTTCATTTTGGTTGTGATCCGGAAGAAATCCTGGATTCCGCATCACTTTCAAATTCTCGCTAACATTGTGGTCAATGGGGCCAAAAATTTTGTTTCTCAATATATTGCCGAAAACTCATGAAATTTGACTTAGGGATTGACCAATGGGAACCTCTATCAAATTTCAAAGGCTGATCCGAATCTGATCCAGAAGGAGGATTTTATCGCAATCTGAAAATCGCTATATGGGGGAATTGTTGCGCTTGGCGGAGGTCTGCGCTCTCTGCTTTTCTAGTTGTCTTTGTATTTTGCACTGCTACTTCTTCTGCGTTCTTTTTAAGTCGGGTGAAACGAAAGTTTGCTGTCTGTAAAAATCACTGATCCTTAACACCCATCAGCACCAACCATGCCATCAACTCACATAAGATATACTTCATTTGCTCTGTTTCTATGTCTGAGCTACATAAAGGAAGGAAACACAAGGAAACTTTACACCAGCAACTGGTGGTTGCTGGTGTAAATACCCAGTGACTCAAACAAGCAAAAGTGTAAGTGCCAAAGACAACGAAGGGCCTGTGCATAGTCTACATGTGTACCGGCTACACAGAAGCTTAAAATAGGCTTCACAATACACAAAATTGCTCACATTAATGGGTTTTTAAAATTCAGCTGAAATAGAAATTTATTGCACTCTTGACGACACTTTCTATTAAATGCTGGTCTCAATCCATATTCTTTGTTTGCAAAATGCAAAAATTGTAATTGAACCTTTGAGGCTGGGTCATCATCATTGTACATGCTAACTTTCACAGCTTGGTTAAAATGGGTCTCCTGAGTGATGCTGCAGGGAGTTTTTGCCTCATTTTCTGTTTTCCCGCCCACCAAGCATGTCATCTTCAGTGCAAGATTTTTTTTATGTTTTTCACAGTTTGAAACCAGTATGTTTTGAAAAGGGAAATATCAATTGAACTGTTTTATCTTTAAAGGTAATTAGTTGCCAGAGGGGCAACTAATTCGCCTCACATCTAGAAGGTTCCTGATTCAAATGTCTCTCTGTGATGATTACATGTTCTTTTATGCTTGTGTGAGTTTTCTCCTTGTTCTCTGGTTTCCTCCCACAGTTCAAAAACATGTGAGGATGCTAACTGGTGACTCTACAAGTGTGTGGTTGTCTTTATGGTGTAATGTACCCCTGGCTTTAACCTGAAGAGAGCTGGGATCGGCTTCAGAAGATCCCTGTGACCCTGAAAAGGAAAAAGTAGGTATACTGGATATTTGGCAGTTGATGTTTCTTAGCAAATAAAACTCAATCTGTAGACTATAACCAATTGCAGACACCTTAAAAACTGAGGCCCTGTTCAGACTTTATACACTTGGGACACTTGTGTCCATATTCTCTTCATAGTCTGAGCATGAAAGCATCGTGTAACAGATTCAGGGGCTGCCAACTAAAAGCGATTGGCTTAGGCCACAACTAATTTTGCGTGTGAAAGACCACAAAATTTTTCATTTAGTTTCCCAGGCTGTGATGGGTCTCTCTTGTGTTGTACAGTTTACATCCCATATATCCTTCTTTATTAAATAAAATATGGGGGGAAAAAAAATGACATCCAAGGCTGCAGCGTCAACTGATCTGGGACGGGGGCCCCTGGCGTGGTATCGGCGGGATGACCGTGACCGGCAAACAGCTGCTGCCTCTGTCCAGCAGTCTGCACGCCGGGGTGAGTCAGCTGACCTGGCAGGGGCCGTATGGAGACCTGGTGGGGCCCGGCACTGGCGGGGGGGACGCCAACAACCTGGTCCGCATGATGAACCGGGCTCTGGGACGGTCGGCTCCATCGCTCACCGGACTGAGGGAGCTCTGTCTTCCCAGAAGAGACAGTTTGGTTCATCAGTGTTTCCTCCTCTGACCTGGAGATATCTCACTTGTCATCATTATGGAGATATACTGGTTTTAACAGCTGTTAACTGATTTGAACGGCTGTTAACTGGAGTTAACACTTGGATCACAGGACCGGGACATGAAAAGGAGCGCTGGACGCCGGCAGCTCCTCAAGTACACCAGACTGGACAGTACCGAAACCTGAATTTCCCCCTTGGGGGATCAATGAAGTATATTTGAATTTGAAGTTTTATTTGCATATAAAGCATATAAAGCTTGGAGGCCACATCGCGATCCATAGTTTAATTAAATCAATTCGAATTGTATTTAAAAAATCGATTTCAAATCAATTTTTTTTAAATTGCGGCCATGCCTACTGATGATATATTTGGGTCCGCATTTTTTTGCCAGGTGTGAATACAAGTCCTTCCCACTTGTGATCAGATGCATTTTCAATGCAAGGTGTGGGCGTGGCCTGAGTGAAAATGAGGTTCCACAAAAGGGACAAGATACTCCTTATTAAATGTGTAATTCTTAGTTTTGCTCAATGTATCAGCAACATTCAAGGTGTGAAGTAAGAAGAAAATGGTACTGGAAAAATTCAGTAAGCATTGGTGGATCCCAATTCCATCTTTAGGGAAAAGGAAGGTTTATCAGCTCTTCACCTCTGCAAAATTTTAGTATGGGAAGGTTTTCAGTCCTCTATCACTCCTGCTTTGCCTGAGAGTTGTTTGGAAAGCTGTTAAAGAGAGGAATGAAGGATGAGAGAGTGAATAAAGACAGTGCATTTAGATCAAAAACGTATATGTAGGATGCACTTACTCACCAGAATCCTCTTCTCCATCATCCTGCTGTGCAAATTCTCTTTGGATGAGACTGAACTGTCACAGAATAACAAGTGGGACATCAGCAGAGTAAGCGAGTCAGAGTTGCCTCCAACAGTAAGAACCTGAGCCCAGTGTTTTTAGGCTACTGTTTCAAATTAACTTCGTTTATAGGTGAAAAAACAAATTCCCATTTTAGAGGAAACAAACTCTAAGAACAAAAAGATGACGTAGATAGATGGGTTTTTCTTTTGTATTTTAATTAGGAAAGTTCAGTTACGATACTCACGTGTGTTTATGTTAATGAGTCAGCTGTTGTCATACGTCTCTTAGTGATGGTGAGAACGTACTGTGTCTCTGTCATGTCTGCTCCAGCACAGTTTGTCCTTACCAGAGGCGCCTGTTCTAATCCCAACTCATTTTAGCCGAGCCACATTTTTATGTATGTCGTTTTCCCTAAAGACATGAAAGGATGTGCTCCTTTCAACAGCAGCAAACTCACTCCTGATCCTGAAGTGCATGTGCTCGTGGCACCAGAAAGGGGATTTAGGTCAGAAAACAACCTCTGAATGAGCTGTCATCATATTTTTTTTTCCCCATGCTAAAGACAAAACAAATTTTTACTTCCTTTCATTGTTGTTCTACCCTTCTTAATACATAATTCCTGGGATATATAAACTAATATCCTACAGCACCCTGCATAGCTCAATCCATGCAGATGTTTATGTCAAAATTCAAAGCTTGAAGCCCATTACTTCAAATTATGTGCTCCCTTATCATGAATCTTATGTTCAAAGGCTTCTTTGGAATAAAATGTACAAAGTGAAAGACAGTTAAAGTATCCTTAATTTTATATTTAGTTTCTTATGTATGTGAACTTCTAACATAGTGCCAGTTTTGAACAGGAGGAATGTAAAAAAGGGATAATGTTTCAGCATCAATTTGCATACTTTTATCATAGAAGACACATGGAGGAGGGCTCAGGGCTGGGAATTAACTCTGGACTACATTATGGGAATCCTGCAGCATTTGGCTCAAGCTTTCCAACAAGTACAGTGGTACCTCTTCTTACGAAATTAATTGGTTCTGGAAGTAGCAAGCATTGTAATTTCCCCAGCTATACATAAGCCAACTAGATCAAATTTGGTTGCAAAAAAAAAACAAAACTGAAAACTGTAGTTATCTCTTAAAGTATCATGCCATCACTGTGTAATCTCAGGAAAGTCATTGGATGGTTGGCTTGTCTGATCTCTTTTCTTTCCTCAGTGAACATTCATTGCTCCTCTATGTGCTTTGGAGGTGTGGCCTCAGGTCTGAAGGAAGGAGATTTTACTTTTTACAGTTTTACAGTTAATTGCGGAGTCTTAATGTTTTTTTCCCCCCAACATCTCCAAGTTATCACAAATTAACTGTTTTAGCTCGGCCTAGTTCACGCCAACCTGTGATCTTAATTTACATTGTCTTACATTTATTCTGATTTGAATTAGTTCATCCATCCTCATTTTAGTCATTGCTACCAAAGTGACCTTCAAAATCAGGACTGGCGAAGCTCCAGTTGAGCATCACTGGGACTCTGGTTGAGCTGACAGTCGGCTAACTGACCACGACCTTGGGGGCTCTGGGTCTTTGCCAGGACCCAGCTCTGACAAAATTAATTAATCTGAAAGGGTGCAACCCATCCTGGAGGGTGGAGGAGTTGGCTGTCCTGGCTGCTGCCAAGGGAAATGGGTAACAAGCTAGGGGCCGTCCACGGGTTCACCCAGGTTGCTGCCTTTGGCTGTGGGTGAAGGTAGCTGCTGTTCAGCTAAACTTTGTCTTCAGATCTTCCAGGCTAGCACAGAACTGGTTGAAGATATCATGGATGTCACATCTAGCTGTGGAGATGAAAATCATTTAGCAAAAAAAGTTGTAAAAAATGTTTATTTTTGCTTCAGAGTTGGATATTGTAACATTAGGGGTCAATAGATATTAATTGACTTTTAGATCCAGCTCCTTGTTCAACAAATGGCCCCCCCCCCTTTCTGCACTGGTGACCGCTTTGAAACCGGATTTTGCATCTTGCATTAAACCCACCTCTTCTTGATCGTCATGTGTTGCTCCACTTTTATAGGTATCATTTCAAGTGTGGTGACATTGTGTTCTTTCATATAATCAGAGCTACTTGTTAATTAGCATGAAGACAAAAATCATGTCCATGAACACAAATCGATAGATTAGTATTCTTTACTATTTAACATCCTGCTCTTTTGCTCACTTGGAGGTAACGCTAATATAGAATGCCACATAGCATCTGAATCAAGCTGATGTTGAAGCATAACTCAAGTTTTCTATCACTTCAGGAGTCTGGAAATATTTTGAAGTGCTTTCATGTTGTTTTTTTTTTTGTTTGTTTGTTTTCTTTGAAGAATTAGGACATTAACGCAGTGTCAGCTCAGATAGACCAGAATAACCCTCCTTTAAAATATTTTCATATTAGCATTATCATTCTGTGCATGTTAGCAGGCTTAAAGTTGGGAGGCTTATTAGCTCATAGCCTGGCAGCTATTAGTCTCTGTGCACACTTCAAGAACAGAAGAATCTTCTTCAGTCACATTTAACAGTTTCTTCAGTTTATTCGAAGAAGTCAAAATTAATGTATAAGGAGACACGATTTTCACGAGACGCTACATTAGCTAGTTTGACCAAATGCATTTGATCTTTTCCCATCAAAGATGGTACAAGGAACTTTGATGTTGCTTCACATGACTTCATCTAGTGCAAGTGTTTGCTCAGAATCCATTTCTCATGCTTCCCTCCTCATGTTAAAGTACACAATCAAATAAACACTTACTTAGTGATTCTACAGTGCTGAAGATTTTAGATAGAAAGTGGCAACCTTTGCAGAAAACAGTCATATTGTAGAAGAAATGAGATTCACAAATAGAAAACACCATAAGATTGAATGTAAGAGGTATTTCTTGAAGAGCAATTAGAGCTATTTCCTGGTCTTGCCCCCCCCCCCAAAAAAAAAAAAAAAAAAAAAAAAACAAACCACTTGTTGCACTTGTAGTTTAAGATATTTCTCTTGCAGACATGAATAATTTCAGCTCATTACCTTCACAATACAATGGCATCACAGTTTTTGTTCTTATGAGAGATCCAAGGGATCTGTTTACTTTACTTTATTTTTTTTTCTGTCCTTTTGGCTTCTCACAATCTTTTTTTAACGTGGAAGGAGAGGTAGAGTGTAGTCGAAGGGGGAGAGTGGGAACACTTGAAATTACAAAATTTGTGATTGGGGTTGTTGGACATTGTTCTTCAAGTGCTCTTATAGTTATAAGACTGTTTTGAAAACCATTTACATGTCTTCTGCATCCTCTGATAGTTAACAGAAGTGGACTTAAATTCCATCATTTGCAACTGCCTCTTGTCATCAGACAAATGTATTCAAAGACAAAAGGAACAATGACTTTTGTTCTTTGCTTCTTTTTTTTTTTCAAAGACGTGAATGTGTGTTGTGGAATATGTGTGGGAGGTACAGAATATAGGTCGTCAGTTTCAGAGTACAGATAACATATCGAAAAATATGTTTGATTAAATTGAAAGTGACACCAGATTGTGACACATATATATATTTAGTATTTTGGCTCTCTTTGAGCTTTCAGCATCTTCAGTCTGTATGTTTTATGTCATATACAATGGTCATTTTGTCTCTTTCTGCACAGAATCCACAGTTGGTTCTCAATTTATTATATATAAGGTTCATTTTTGTTTGCTTCTGCCATATTTTTCTTGTAAATCTCTTCCAGCTCTGCTTTCATTCCCAAAGGTCTCGCACGCTACGAAGAAGCTATGTTCCAAAGGGAGCTAAGATGCATTTCTTCTCTTTTAGCCTAATAGACAGAAGACCAACATTTGGACAGCACTATTTAAAGTGCTGCCACAAAAAAAAATGCCCCACTTATAACTCAAGCTGTCGATGCAGCAACATCACATCCATGTCAGTCCAGCTGGGAGGTTTCCTTTTTTTAATGAGCAAACATGAACATTGACATAACTGACAAGTAGATGTATATTTTTTTTTCCAGACACTGTTTCTGGTTATCACCCATCTGAGGGAAGATGGAGTGACAGACACAGATGAGTCCTCTCCTTTTTGGACTAGTAAAACGGTGAAAGCTGGTGTACTGTGTCGGCCAAGAGTGCAGAGCGGTTCAGCGCTGCCGGGAGAAGAGGTTCCTCAGGGCATTGTTGTAGTTCTTATTGAAGGCTGTGTATATTAGTGGATTAAAGAAGGAGTTGGAGTAACCCAGCCACAGGAAGATGCTCTTCCAAATCGGCGGGATGTCGCAGGAGCACAGCGGCACAATGAGCTCGGTGATGAAAAAGGGGATCCAGCAAAGTACGAACACACCGATCAAAATGCCAACCATCAGTGCGGCTCTTTTCTCTTTCTGTTCGCGCCATGTGTCCCCGTCTGTCTGGAAGGTCACGGTTGCGTGGCGCACAGTAAACACCATCTGGGGCTGCTGCGCTTCCTCCTTAACCTATAGGAGGCAGTCCATGACAGAATAAAACAGTTACTCTATTGTCTCAATAATCAATCATACAAACCTGGTGAGATTTAGAATTAAAAAGGAAACACAAAACAAAACTTTAGGCCGAAAGAGAGGCAATTACTGCAGTGAGTATGATGTGGTCCCTCAATAAAAGATGGATTATGGGTTACTGAATAGAGTGAGAATCAACAGTTGGCAACAAAAACCCACAAATTGTTCACTCATTTTATTCCAATACACAAACTCACAAGATAAGTTATGTAAAGCTGGAGCAGTGTCTTAATCTGCCTTATGCAGCAGCCCATTTTGTGCCATTTCACTGACTTACTCAGCATCCAGGAGAAATACAAAGAAAATGTCAACTTTGTTGATTTCCTCCACTCTTCCATATTTGTTTCCTGGAACAGTTCAAAGCTGCCTGCGTTTCTTTCATGTGGTTTCCCCAACTCATGTCTTTTTTTGTAATAACAAGCAGCTCCTTTAAATGTGTTGGAAGTGAAGGAGGCTATTCAGCTCCACACTGCTGTGTTTTTTCCTCAACATTTAACCTGCACTCGGAAGAGAAGACTGATCTCTCCGGGGTCAATTTAGTCAAATCCATTTCAGTTGCCAAGTGTTGGGATAGATGAAGCAAATCCTATTACAACGCCAGAGGTTAAAAGCATATTGCTGTTGAGAAGGGGGCTGAAATTGAAGAGGTGGTTTCTGTAAAGGCCGTTTGTCCATTTAGGCAGGAGCACTACTTTAGCAGCAACTAACTCAAAGACCGGTACCTCCTTAACATCATAAAACTGTTATTTCTGAAGCTGGATAAGGATGGATAAAAATGTAAAGAAATAAAATAAAATAAAAAAAAAAAGGTTAGAGAATAAATCCAAAAAAAAAAAAGAAATCGTTTTGTTTTTTTCTGAAGTGATGACCCATGTTTAACAGGTGTTTAACATGGGTCATCACTTCAGGAAAAGAGCTCTGGTGAAGGTGAATGAACAGAACTCAAGACAGTTGTGGACAGAGAGAGGACCCATCCAATATCAGTGTTGGGGGCAGATACTGATTTTTGGAAAGTATAAACTGGAATTGGATCAGAACTGAAAAAAATGGTGGATTAGTGCATCATAAACACAGAGAGGAAACAGAAAATCACATGGGAATACTTTAAATATAAGACAAAATGTAAGGCTAAGCACAACACAGAGCCTGATGATCCAAAACGATCCACAGTTCATGACAAAAATACAATTAATATGAAGCATGAAAAGATGAGCAACTGTTTTGAATGGGAAAAAATGTAAAACAAAAACCAAAAGGGTTTTTTTTTTTCGAATCATTGTATTGATTCTGATGAGAATCCAACTTCTTATGTGAATCAATCCTACTTTCAAAAACACTAGCCAAAGCAGATTTGAGACTAGACTTTCTGCTGCTCCATGGGTTAGTTACTTTAAATTCATGCAATCTGCTGTCATGACATTTTGAACCAGTTTCCCCAATAAATATTTTTGCACAGTCATGTTACTCTGACTCAGGTTTCCCCCTTAGGCTCCCTTGGCTTTATACTTTAGCTAGGTTATTTCTCACGCTGCATGAAGGCACGTTTCATCTGTAGTCTGGAAGGCAGTGTAGGTTTCTTGCAACCTCTTTCTGTGGGGTTAGTCTCATAATTTTAAATGTTAATTTGTATGTTCTGGAAAACGTATTCGTTGACTTTACCCTAACAAAAGCAAAACAATAGCAAATACTGTACTGCTGCAATAAAAACTGCCACTGATACTCATACTTTTATATTATTACATTATGCACATAATGATAATGTGATTACAAAAATCTCACTGGCTTTGCAGATTGTGGAGCTCATTATTATCATTATTACACAGGCTGTAATGTATTATAATTGTCATTCATTTGCTGATTATTTTTTTTAGTTGATTGATGAGGAAAATTATAAAATGGTTCACATGGATGCAATCACAATGATTCCTTTAGCAATTATGCAAGTTAACACTTTTTTTTTTGGCACTATAGTGCCCTTTTATTCATAGTGAAGAGAGGACAGGAAGGTGGGGAAGACCTGCCGCAAATCTGCATGATGATTATAGTCTCTGTACTTGGGCTGCCTGCTAAACCACTGAGCTACCCAGCGACCCCAGTTCACCCATTTTTAATGCGCTTCTGACAAATTGCTGGGATTTTATCCTAAGTTAAAAAGGACTGCATTGATTATCTAAGAGAATTTCTTATAAGCTGAATTAAAAGAGCAAGCATTTTAAACTTAATTCTATGTATAATATATTTGTTATTGCAATTGCATTCTCATGACATTTCAGTTTAAGGCCTTATCTTTTAAATTTATATTCTAGGGAAGCATGAACCAGCATGCAAGGTTGTTTTCTTTGTTTCATTTGTTGCCGTGTGGCCATGTGATGGACTGACGGACTACTCAGGGTTTACAGCACCTCTCACCTGATGACAGCTGATGTAGGCTGCAGCCCCCCTGTGACCCTTTAGAGAATGGAAACAGGAATAGAAACCAGGTGGAAGGATGGATGGTTGTGGATGAGCTCCAGAAAGCCTCTCATACACGAGTTTACAGTCTTACCTTCACACTCTGCTTCAATCACCAGCCGTAACTGGCTTTAAATCACTTCAGAATGTCTTTTACGTTGGCTAATAGGTGAGGCAGCTGTTTAAATGAGCTTACTTATACTATAGATGCATGAATTTCAGGAGACAATGTCAAAGTCTTGTATTTAAGTGCTTAGAGTTCTGATTTGCTACCTTCACTGTCAAAACCAAGGGTGGGGGAATTATTTCACAAGTGAGATGATCAAAATTCATTATGCAACGCTATACATGAAAAATGCCACCTTGCTAACTGGAGAGAACAGGACTGGGGATGCAATCAATAACCTTCAGTTTAAAGAAGGTGTGCACATAGGGAGTGTAGCTGTCAGCTGTGGTTTCAGTGTATTAAATCAGAAATGAAGCAAAGTGGTTCAAAAGCATGGATAAAAGCATGTCCTTGAGAAGCTGTTAAGTTGTTTCTTGACAGTTTCATCTTCTTGTTAGGATATAAGAATAAGAATCTGTGGCTGCTAATGAGACTACATTCACACCAATGAAGAGATTTAAAACTGCAACACATCAACTGGTCCTTTCTCACACAAAGAAGATGGTAAGTAAATAATGCGGTTATTACTCTCCGCCAAGGAGAGTAATAACGTTTGTCTGTCTGTCTGTGTACAAGATAACTCAAAAAGTTATGGATGGATTTTGATGAAATTGATATTATGCTGATATTGTATATAATAATATGATATTTTGCTGCTTCCCCTCAAAACTCTGCCTTCACAAACAAAAAGTCCCTGCTTGCTTCAGAATATGTTCTGCTTCACTTCACTGATGCACATTCAAATGTGTTGTACTCTAGTTTGAACACTTTCCTTGCATAAAAGCTTATTCTTTGGAATATCAATGTTGGCAAATGATATACAAAAGCCACTAACCCATGACCTTTGAAGTTCAAAATAAAAAAAAAAAGAAAAAGAGTAAAATGCAAGACCCTTTCAGGATAATTTTGATCGAGTCAGTTTACAAGTCCAAGTGTCAACAGAGTAAAGGAATCTCTTTTTTTTTTTAAAAATTCATATACTATATAGATAAACATAGATGACTGTAGATGACTTTGTGAATCAACACTAACATAAATAAACTGATGAAACCAGTTTACCAGCACCCTTCTGGGTGAGACGTGGTGAAGTAAAACAGGAAGCCATCGAAGGGGCTCTTGGGGGGAATTTAACAAGGTTGTTTTACAACAATGTAACATACAACAGAAAATCCATAAGGTGAAATTTTGTGAGAGTACAGGAAAAACTTGAGTGGAAGTAAGAGTTCAAAATGAAGTTCTAGATATTTCAACATGCAGCAATGAATGTTTACACAGAAATTATAATTTCTGTGTAATAATGCTTCATCATATTGTATACAAACAACTTGTGCACATCTTTTTCTACAGCACATCTTGTGTTATCAAAGCATGTACTTTGCAGTTATGTACTTTGGGAATGTTTGAATATTTATGTGACCATTAATAAAAAATAAAAAGGGAAAAATCATTTCACAGAACCAGTTTAATTAGGGGCTGGCTCCATTTGACCCTGAGCCAGCTCTTTAAGTATACTTCTATAACCCTACAAAGCTCAGGGATGTCCCATGAGTCACTGGGCATGTTCCTTAATCCACTCTCTCTTATCTCCATGCGTTAATATTCCAATATTAGTCTTGTTTGCTTTTAGTTTCTGCCTTTCCATTGTCTCATGCAACAGCAAGAATCCCTAGCCTCATGTCTTTGTGTTTTCTGATGCTCTTCCTTAACTCAGCCCGGATCTGCCTGAGGTATCTATTAAAAAAGTTCTTCCTCTGTCTTACTGCAACCTGTGCATGTGCTCAGAACAAGGGATAGAAGCGAAAATTTGATGCATTTGTATGATTTCCTTCGACAAGGTGGTCTTTATATATGAACACAATTTATAATCAATTACATTGTTCAAACTTGTTTGCTAATTGGATTATAATTGACTCAAATACATTTAAACAGGCTTTCAGTGAATTTAACTTATTTCCTCTGTCAAGTGCCCTGAGATTACTTTTGTTCTGAATTGATGCTCTTCAAATAAATTGAACTGAAGTGAACAGACCTTAACTGCTTTGAGGCTTGGCAGAAAGAATGTTTCAAGCAAAAATGGATACAATATTGAAAATTACTTTTCTGGAAAACATTTCTTTTGGTGTATCTTGGTGAACAATGTTTTATTTTTTTTCTGTCTGATTGCTGACACTTGGAAGAGTTATTATCAAAAGCAACTGTGATGTTGGCTGTTAGCCTAGGCAGCCATACTAATTATTTTTCTCTTTAATACGCAGAATTAGCAAGTGGTTCCTCTGAATTAAACTTTTGTCAAGCGAGAAATACAAACAGATGCAGATGAACTTCCTTTGTGTGCAAATGTATAAAGCCAATAATATCTAACACTAGGTGGAGCGTGGTCCCACGGACCACGGAAATGTTGGGGAGGTCATTGATATCTGAACACTAGCACTTCCATTTTTAGATTAATTGTATAAGATTTTTTTGACTGAGGTAATTGTAACTCTGTTAATTATATCAAATACGTATTGACTGGTTTATAAGAAAATATCTAATTTCTGGAGTTATCCTTGTGTCATTTCCGCACATAGTATCCGCTTGATATTATATTACAGATAATGAGATTATTTTCATATTATTCTAATGTCTCTGTTGAATAATTGATTTTATACTAAATTCAATAGAAAAAAAACATTCTACAGAATTGTGTAGAACATACTGTTCATATGAGTAGAATAGTATGAAATACAATATTCATTGTAGTAAAATTTAGTTATTCTCACTTTTATGATGATCTTGATTCAAGAATTCAGTTCTCCTCTGACAGAATATGATCAGGTATCACTTGAGGTTAACTGAGTATCACGAAATGGTGCTATTTTTATCCGCTAGGTGGTAGTAGCATGTAGCAATTGGGTTTTCTTATGGACTCTGCCCGCTTTCCTCTTCTGGGAAAGAAGGTAACGAGCCAAAATGAGCTATACAGATCATTAATTTTGTCATTTTTTTACCTTTTAAACAACCATGGCCTACTACTGCGATCCTGCAGTCTAAATCTGTGGCTCCAAAGCGAAGACGCTACATATCTAACGTGGCTGAAAGATCTCTCCGTGCAGAGAGGATGGAAGGCACTAATTTGATGTGAGAAGAACGACAAAATGGGAAAGAATGTCAACATGCTGAACCTCATGAAAATTTCCAGGCTTTGTTCCCAAGTAGTGATTCTGCCTACATTGCCTAGAATAACCAGAGGAAGCAACTAGAGCAAGGAAGAGTGGAAAGGCACTAATCTGCAAAGCCCCAGATAAGTGTGTTAGCTCCCTCCTTACACATCATTTTCCACGGTACACAGGTAGCAAACCACACCAAAAAAATGAGAAGAAATATTATTAAATTACTCAATATTAAAAAATATGCCTCTGGTTAAGGGTACATACTTAATTAGAGGAACTACTGCAAGAAATTACTCATGTCCATGGGCATAAAATGACATTCATTTAACTCACAATTAAGAGAAACGTTCACTTTGACATCTGGTCTAGGTGGATTTGCCATGCTTGACAGCCCTCACTAATCTCTTCCCAATATGGCAGCGGCCATGACGCATGCTTGTTCATTGGCCTTTGTAGGGCATGCAGCATTTACCATTAAGTACCTATGTACAACACACCCCACCCATTGCGACTGGTTTGGTATGCTCTGTACTGGTGGCAATGGCTATGAATGGGAAAGGTACCAGACCCACTTTCACAAGGTGGAGTTTTGCAAAGTGAACAGGTATAACTGACCAGGCTGGTTAGCTGTGGGATTATGCGATTCCATTTGTGTCAAAAATATATTTAAATGTTCACCGTTTATTTCCATCGATCATTTGATAAAACATTTGTCCATGTTTATTTAACCTTTTTTAACTGCGCTTTAGTTATCTATACAACGAGAGCAATGGAGTAACAATGCATTAGAGTGGAACGACACATTAGAACCAAACAAAAGTGACAGACTGTGCAAGGAGACAACACAAGTGCAAACCAAAGTCAAACAAACGCAACCAAACAAGCCAAGTGAGCAATCTACCTAAACAGTGTATTTGTTAAGAGCTTTGTCACAACTGAAGTACAGCGGAAAGTTAAATAAAGACTGACAAAAGTGTCTTACCAAATGATCAGAGGACATAAAAAGTCAACATTTAGACATAATTTTTGTCACAAATGGAACCTCCATATGGGATATGTATAACATTTAGATATATTCTATTTTCACTTAATTTGTCATTGTGTAATACAGCTATACATTTCCATGTGTTTATACATGTCCTTTACATAAATATTCTGACAGCTCTGAGAGTGTATGCAGCTTGACTACAATACAAGGTTGAGAATGTAAACAAGCATTTTGAAACAAGAGGTCCAAATCAATTATAAGAACAGACAGAGCTCAGGGGAGGTATGAAACCTTCGCCAGGAGGTGATAAGGCTCAGTGCTGCATGAAATTGACATCAAGCACTGGGAAACAACTACTCTGGCTCTGTTCAAAATCACTACAAATCCCTTACCTTTCTTCTTAGATTAATCTGTGCACACACCAAAATAAGAGAGGACAGGTTGTAGACTTTCATGCTTTAAATACTACAATTTGTGAACGAGAGCCAGGAAGAGTGGGAGTCGTCATCACCAAGCAGTTGCCAAGCAATAAGCAGAAACCTCAGTTCAGTGCAAATTGATAGAATGATATACTTGCAGAAATTTGTTTCAGCTTGGGTGAGAACGTATAACTAAGCCTGGAGATTTATGAATCTCCTTCATGGGTGTGTAGGGACAGGAGAAAAGAGCAAGATTTCAGAATCAAGTTTCACAATTTACCACAAATATTTGAATAATTGTTGTTTTTGTAAATTAGGAAGTACTGTTCGAGATTCAGTATTGACTGTCACAGAGTTTTCATATGAATCAAAAATCAAGGTATTCCATATTTGTTTTCAGCTTAGAGGTGAATGTAAATGTTCATGTTTGTGTGCCTTTACTTGAATTGTTGTCTCAAGATCAGTTTTGGTTTTAAGGCCTCTGATAGATTTTGTGCAACTAGGTCAAAAACGTATCCACCACGCTTATCAACACACTCTATTTCTGCTGCAACACGTATTTGTCTGTGTATGTCTTAATGTCTGAGTGGGTGTTTTGATAGATGAGGGGAGGAGATTTATTTTCATGGATGCTTGTATCGTGGCTCAAATAGACACTTTTGCATAGCTTAGTTAAAGGTGGGGTGGGTGTTGTTTTTTTGCAACACTTTTTACAATATTGCCTGAAAACCTTTTCACATTTCCATTGCACCCACTGAAATAAAATGTTTGCAAAAAAACTAAACATTTTGGTCCAGTCTAGAAGGTATAATCAGAGAAAAACTCTGACCAATCAAAAAAGTGATCATCACTATTTTGATTGGCTGCCTAATACGTCCATCAAATATCACCCCTCCCTCCCTCCCTATGGTTCATGCAGTCGTGAATCATGTGAAGGCGTGGTTTCGAGGGGTGAGCTGAAGAGGAGGAGGCGGAGCCTTTGGGAGGAGGGAGGGAGTGTATATTTTCAAAATCTCACTTGAGTTGGATTGCTGGAACCGTTTTTCAAACAACACCTACTCCACCTTTAATGCTTGGAAATGGCAAGTGCAAACACATGTTCCAATAATATGCTAGGGAAAACAAAATCCCTAGAAAAACACATTGGCTATAATTGCTTTTGCTCCAAGATTTATTGCCTCTGTGATCAATCTTAACATGAGCAATACAATATCATTGACGATGAGATCTTAATTTTGGGCAAACTGGTGCCACATCTGCGCAACAAAGGGGAATTTATGCACACTACATACAGGGGAAGAAAAAATGCCATCTGTGTGTATTTAGTGTTTCCACCATCTGTGCAAGTCAGCAGGATTATCACAAGCTGAATGATTTTTAAAAGCCGTCTTTGGCGGGTGAAAGATGAACAAATGACACATTATTTTCTTGGTGGTGGGGTTAAATTGAAAATGAAAAGTTTGGAGAAGAGAAGACCTCAATTTTAACAGTGGAAGCTTTCCTTACTGGATGTTTGCTGATGCAATGTGGCTCAGATCTAGACATTTATTTGAGCTGATTAGATAAACGCCAATGCCTGGAAGGTGCAGTGGCCCATTAATGATGCCGGAGATGATATTTACCGCCTTCTACTGTCAGCCTACGCATGTCAACAAGCTGGCGTTGATGAGCAGGTTAGTTACAATTATTTTTCTGTATGCCAGAACATCAAATACTTGCAGGTTTCCCTGACTGAAAATGATCAGCTCATCAGTGACAGTAATAAACAATGGCACAGCAATCCAGATTTGCAGGTGAGGGGTAAGAACAAGTTCCAAAACAAGATATTTTTGTCATTGGACACAGGAAAAGAGTGAAATTCAAACTGTGATTTGTAAGGAAAAGAAGTAATTGTTAAAATAAGAATATGAATAATCACCTCAGCCATAGGTGTGATAGTGTTTGTCTTGCGGGAACCAATTCGAAACTTGGCAGCCTTGTAGATCTTCCAATAAACAAACAGAACCACACAAAGTGGAAGGTAAAATGCTCCAAAGGTGGAGAAGATGGTGTAGGATGGCTCCTGGCTCACCTGGCACTTCATTCCCTCTGAGTATGTCTCTCCCCAGCAGAGGGGACAAGGAGATGATGGAGGACAGAAGCCAAGTGAGCGCAATCATCACATTGGATATCTTCTTGCGCGTCTTGAGCGTGTACTCCAGGTGCCTGGTGATGGACCAGTATCGGTCCAACGCGATGGCCGTCACGTTCCAGATGCTGGCTGTGCAGCAGAGCACATCGAAGGAGATCCACACCTGACACAGCACGCGGCCCAGTTTCCACAACCTGCCGTTCAGCTCATGGACGAGGCTGAGCGGCATGACCAGCGCCGCCACCATCACATCCGAGATGGCCATGGACGCCACCAGGTTGTGAGGCACACGGTGGAATGTCCTCACCCTCAGGATGGTGAGCAGCACCAGCAAGTTCCACACAAATGTGGCCAACACCAGCATTGCCAGTAAAGTAAGGGTGAGCACGCTGAAAACAGAAAAGGGCCTGTAAATGTTCCCCCCGGTGTCATGGCCGTCCACAGTTCCACTAAAGTTGGCTGGTGGTGTACTGGTGTTGGTGTACGTCATGGTCAGAGCGACCCTACAGCCAGTGGAGCCAAGATGATTAGGAGACTGGGTCTGGAGACCGACGAAACATTCTGCAGGAGGGAGAGAGGAAAGCAGACAGTGATTTGATTTGATGTGAGCCTCAACAATACGAGCTATATGTTAAAGATGCAAAACTCATATGAGCTGTAGCTTTTATTTCGTGTTTTACAGCAAGGTTTTAATGGAGTACTGGTCATCGTTGTGTCACTGATGAGAGGTATTTTAGTGATTTGCTTGCAAAAGTAAAAAGCACTTGAGTTTCTCATTTCAGCTGTAAAGCAACCCACCTTCCTCTTTCAAGTGCAATTTCATCTCCAGTTTAAAAAAAAAATGCTCAAAAGTACTCTAGAACATCTCTGGTATGGAAAAGGCCATCAATATTTCGTTTCATCATCCCTCTGCTATCGTTTTGATTTCCACCAAAGTCAGACCTGTCTCACGAAATTAACAGTTTTTGGTGGAGTCCTTGTTGTGAACTCAATTTTCATATCAAAGAGAAAAATCCCTCTTTTAAAGAAGTCATGTTGTACTTTTTGTCGTAGAGAAATCTAACAGTTAACACAGGACTGCCTATGTTTCGACCAAAGCAAGGACAACATGTGACATAACAGCTGTTTTAAGACATTCACAGAATCTGTGAAGTCCTGATTTGCATGATTTGTCCAAAACTGCCGAAGCAACAAACCTCAAATCAGCAACCACTGCTACGGTCAGATGGTTGAGAGTTTGCAAACCTTTCGTTGATATTTACAGCTTGCAGCTAAGAAACTTGTTTAACCAATGTGGTAAATTTAATTCCAAGTACAATAAATATGTAAATCACAAATTATTTGATTTCAGAATAAACTACAAACTTCAGCTGAAAAGCATGCACGAGCATTTGACTTGCATTAAAAATGCAGCACTTTTCCCCAGAATACATCGTTACACATAAACATGACTGTGGGCAATTATGATTTCATGCACAGTGTTTTGAAAACATATTCTGGTGTGCCTGATTTAATATTCTCAAGGGATCTTAATTTTAATAATTAATCATAACTTATCATTTATATGTATACTGTTTAAAAGACTCCACCTGCTTTAATGTATTCCATCTTCAAACAGTCCTCGCAGGCATTTTGAGAATACCAAATACACTTTCTTAGCTTGTTGAGTTTCTGTAGTGGAGTAGAAACATAATCTTAAATATTCAATCATTCATTTTGAATGTCTCCTTATGCAACATTGAGAAGATCAAGATGACTGGATTAGGTTCTTCTCGGGTCTCAACGCAAATTGTCCTTAATAGGGGAAGTAAATGCAAATGATATGGTGTAATCACGAGTTTGAACACTTGTGGCTGTTCGGCCTCTCACAACATTAGTTTATCATTTCAGAATTCATCTCGTGAATCTGAACATGTCAGTCAAACTTTTCTCAAAATTCTACAGGAAATGTAACACCTGATAAGCTAAAATGTATTTAGCTTCTTAGTCATAAAAAAAAAAAAATTCTTTAATTTAAAAAAATTTACTTCAAAGGCTGTGTCAGATACATCTGGTTACTATTGGTAACATCCTCGATAAGACCTGCCGGGCTCCAGCAACGGAAAACCTGTCTCGATCAGCTGCTGTAAGCAAGTGACATGTGACACCATGTCTAAACATCAAAATCCCTGTCTGTAATCAAAGATGCCAGCCAAGCACACACAAATATGCTCTGTGCCATTTATTCTGCCTGCTCGCATTCACAAGTCTAATAACAAACCATTAAAATGGACAACCGTTATTAAGGGAAGAGGCAATAAAATGTGCTGCATTTAGAAACAGTCCTGCAATAACTCAGCTGATACCTCTGGACAGGGCTGCTGGCAGGCTGCTGTCACCCGCTGTGTGAAACGCAAACACATGACAACACAGAAAAGAAGAAAATCATCCAGATGTACCTGTGCACATGGGACCAGAGCCAAGAGGCAATAAAGACTCGGGGTTAAAGCTGTTGGAGTCAAAGGCTAATAGCTGGACATTTCTTGATACTTGTAAAAGCCAACTGACTCACTGGGCACAGTTGAGATTTCCATAGGGATTGTAGTTAAGAGGAAATGGCTTATAATTAACATATAATTGCCTGTCAGCAGGTGTACAGTTTTACATTTGGAGAATGTATCTGGAGAAAACTCATGATCCTGACAGAGCTGCAGAGAGGTGGTGTTTTATTACAGTATATTAATGAATAAATCTACCATTAGCTACCTTTTCTTGACCTCACATGTTTTTGCAAGAGCACTGCACAGAAAAAGAAGAAAAGAAAATGTGTTTATTAGTGCCAACAAACTGTTTTTCAAGGACAATCTTTTGGTTGCTTTTTAGATTCACACGTTGTTTTCTCAGAGACAGAAGATCAATTTGCCTTTGCTGTAAACATCCATGCTCTGCTCATATTTTGTCTTTTCTGCCTTTTCTGTGCGTTCAGTCTGTCGAAAAAAAAAAAAAACCGACTCCCAACAGACCTTTATCTGCTGCAGAGTCAGGAGAAAAGTATATTTGATGTCTCACTTCTGGATTATCATCATTATTGTTATTTTTCTAATATTTGTGTTCAAGCACAGTGCAAGCCTCGTGAATAAAAACTGTACATGACATCGGATGTACAGCTCTTCATTAAGTCTTGTATTCCCGGCTGTTTCATAATGTCCTCCGAGGAGAGTTTCTCTTTGGCTGACATTTGCTGATGAAGGGGTGGGGGTGGGAGCTGCTGCATGAAGATATGTCCCCTGACTTTTGTCAAAAATCACAAATCAGCATGAAGGACACCTTTCAGCTGAAGGCAAATCCACTTGTGTTTTCACCACTTTTAGCTGATCTTTGGTTTGACGCTTGCAAAGCACTGCAATGTCTTTCTGTTACAGCTTTGTCTTCTTGCTTAGAAAAAAAAAAAAAACCCTGCATAGGAAGTCAAAGCTTCTCAGAAACAACTTCACTGTTAGGTTTTCTAACTGGAAAGTGTGCTCTGAATATTCAGTCTAGATTAAAAGACAATCAACAGAAAACACTTGTTAGAACATTTCAGAAAAGCATCCTCACTTTTGAACCCTGGAGTAGTCCGATTTTTTTTTTTTTTTTCAATTAGGAAAAAGAAAAGTCGGCGGCCATTAACTCACCCCATTAACAGTCATGCACTAAGCAGTCATGCAGGACAAGATCTCTGCTCTGCCTGATCTCTCCATCAGAAGTGACATTGCTGGGTTTCCAGCCGGATGGCTCAGCGTGGATGGCGGGAGAAAACACCGAGCTGAGGATGCGGAGTCGCTGGAATGAACCACGCAGCAGTCTGAAGGGGAGCCTGACTCCAGCCGGACAATGAAAGCGACCCTTTCTCTGCGCGCCGCAAACTTGTGCGCGTGTTTTTTAGCGTGCATTTCGCGCGGACATGAGTTTAATGTCCGAAACTGCGCGGTGCGCATGAAGACGATCCTCCCGTCTCATAAAAGTCACGGTGCTTCACAGAAATAAAATCCCTCTTTGTCAATGCGGTGATCAGAGGTTTGCTGAAGGAACACGGATCATGCTGCTTCATGATTGATGATCCCTTTTCCTCAACTGTCTGCCAAATATCTGTTTTTAACAGGTGGTTTCATTTTAGAAACAAAATTACTTTTTTCTTCAGCTAATCACAGCGATAACACAAAAACAGGAGAGATATCGCTGCAACAAAATCTGATTCTTATCACGGTTTATAATGTCAGACTGTTATTGTGAAGGCAACTGACATCCAGCTGTCAATAAATGTCAGACAATAACTGTTCATAGCAATATCATGGTTATGAAGAGACTGTCTATCATCACATGGAGACAGCGTGATGGGCTAAATGTGCGTGTTTAAATTCAGCACCTTGGTCAGCACCTATAGATGCTTTAGATTTCACAAGCTTTTCTGCTGGAAATGCAAAGGAAATATAAATGCGTACATCAGCATTTATGGGGACTGTGTTGAGACCATCAACTCTTCCAACATCATATTAATTTTATCAAGTTTTATGCAACATTAAGCCACAGTCCTGGATTCTCTGATTGCATACCTGTCTTTGAGTCTCAGTTAAGAGTACAGCAGTTAAAGTGCACTGACTTAAGTTATAACCGACCCCCTTATTGCCTCTGACAGTAGTCTTGTCCATCGCGTCTGTTTGATCTCAGTGCTGTATTTCACAAAACTGACCAGTAATCTTATTACTAACATTTGAACAAAATTGAGATTAATGGCGAAATGGTCTCCATTTCTATGGATCATCTGAAATGTTCAACTTTTGAACTCAGACAAAACTGAGGTTGTTAATCATGGCCCACAAAACCTCAGAAATTTAATTTTCAACTTTGTACTTTCTCTGGACAGCCTTGGCTTCCACGACTATGACAAAAAACAATGGAATCAAATCTGTTTCATTCTACTACTATGATGCTATATAAGCTTAGGGTCAGAATAAGTCCTTTAAAATCTTTGAGCTGATTCAAAACAGATACTTCTGACAGGTTGTTTCAAGAGTGATAACATTTCTCCCATCTTTGCCTTGCTACAAAAGAGTGGTCAGCCATCCTAGTTGTCATCCTCATTCACGAAAAATTATCTCTTTTGAAATGGGTCTGGTACCCCTCCCATTCTCAGACATTTCCATCTGTACCTAATGTCCCCAACCAATAACAACGAGACAGGAGCAGCATTGTTGGAATGACTCAGCTTCCAACAACTGCCAATCGAAACAGCCAGGAAGATTGCAGAATTGCTAATACAGCAAGTTTTCACCAACATTCTTACCTCACTGCACTTCATTTTGGTTGTGTGCCCATCAGCTGGCACCCAGAGACTGTTTCTTCTGTCCGTTCTCTGTCAAGACTAGTTCTTTGGATTGAAGAGGAAAAGTATTAGTATTGCTGGCCAGGCTGTTGCTACATTGGGTCCCTGTTAAATCTGGATTAGAAATCAAAATCGTCTTCAGCACAAATACTGTCAAATGGTGTTGTTCCATCCTACATTAAAGATCTTCTTGTTCTATTCAACTCCACAAGAGATATTCAGTCTCAGAGCCTCAGGCTTACTTTTGCTTCTCAGAAAACCAAAGCCTTTAGCTTGCAAACTGTTTTCCTGTGGAAATGATGCGCAGTAAGAATATAAAATGCTGACGCCATCTCTGCTTATTGGACTATTTTGAAAGAACACAGGTTTAACTCCTTGATCTTTTTTGTTCAATACTTTTCTTGCATTTTTGTCTTTTTTTGTAAATTTTCATCCCTTCTTTTATTTTAAATTGCTTTTATGTGTCCTTGTTCTTTTAATCTTCTATTTTTTGTTCCATTTTCTTTGCTGTTTCTTTTTAAAGTCTTGGTTTTGTCCTGTAAATCATTTTTGTGTTGCGTGATAAAGTTGAACTGAGCTGAGCTGAGTTATTCAGTAAACACCATTCATCCATCGTTTTTTTCTTCAGACTGTGCAGAGTGTGTCTATCAAACTATTTCTAATCCTCGGGATTTCTTCGAGACAAAAGAGGATCTGCTAACTAACCATGAAATATGATGCTGCATAAATGTACAGGCATGCTCGGTGTTTATCACATTATCCCCTCCTTGAGAAAAAGTTTAAGTAGCCTCGGCATCCCTTCCCATCCAACGACTTCCTCTGTTCCTTATCCTCTCTTTGAAGTCGCTCATATAGGTGATGCTGATGCACAAAGTTAAATCAGGAATTGATTTTGCACCGACTCTGCGCTGCACCTTTGCTAATTACAGCGTAAGTGACAGTGCAAAGTGTTCCTCGTTAATGCAGATTACATACTTGAGCTCCAAATGTTAAGCTGTTTAGATGTGAGGTGAAGAAAATACACTGCAGTAGGTACTAAGTGGGCTTTTATCATGCAGTATAGTCTGTGTTCCTGCTAATATGTGTATGTACTACATAATCTCTGTATATAACTATGGATGTGTGTTTGGAAAGACTCCCCCTCTGCCTAGTTTTGAGCAGCTGTGATTCATCTAACATGCAAAAATGCAAACATCATACCTCATCTGCTCAGCTCCCTTATCCAAGGAGAATACTTATGTATTTTCTTTCCAGACACACTCTTAAAGATCACATCTCTGACCTTGTCCTGACCATACCTGTCCATCCCCATCAATCACCAGCCATCAGTTTACTGCTATTACCACCACAATGTGCTGCAGTCAGCAGCTGTAAGTTTAGATTGTAGGCCTTGGAAAATGACCAAAGACAAAATGTCATGTACATATCAGGACTATCTATCTATCTATCTATCTATCTATCTATCTATCTATCTATCTATCTATCTATCTATCTATCTATCTATCTATCTATCTATCTATCTATCTATCTATCTATCTATCTATCTATCTATCTATGGTTCTAATTACAAGAAAGCAAGGCAAGTATAACCCATGATTCAAAAGTTTGCATAACGTCTTTCAGCAGTGATAAATTGCAAAAATAATTTGCTTAAAGGTGGGTTAGGTGTTCTTTGAAAAAACGGTTCCAGCAATCCAACTCAAGTGAGATTTTGAAAATATACACTCCCTCCCTCCTCCCAAAGGCTCTGCCTCCTCCTCTTCAGCTCACCCCTCGAAACCACGCCTTCACACGATTCGCGACTACATGAACCACAGGGAGGGAGGGGTGGGTATGAGTCTAGTGATATTTGATGGATGTATTAGGCAGCCAATGAAAGTAATGATGATCACTATTTTGATTGGTCAGAGTTTTTCTCTGATTATACCCTCTAGACCGGACCAAAACGTTTCGTTTTTTTGCAAACATTTTATTTTAGTGGGTGCAATGGGAATGTGAAAAGGTTTTCAGGCAATATTGTAAAAAGTGTTGCAAAAAAAGAATACCTACCCCACCTTTAATGACACTGTCAGTCTCTCACATCATCGCATGGAGGAATTTTGGCCCATTCTTCTTCACAATGATGCTCCTGTTCATTTTGAGGTTTGTGGGACATTTGATGATACACACCTTTATTTATTTTATAGCTATTCGATTGGCAATTTAGTAGTGTAGTTGGGTCACTTTCCTTTTGTATGATCCCATTTCAGCTGAGCTTTAGCTGTCACACGACCTCACATTTGACTCTAGAACACTTTGGTATACACATGACTTCATGGACAGCTCAATAACTCCAAGGTGCTTGGCTGCTGTTGCTGCAACTCAAGCCAAGATCATCACCCCTTGCTCGCTTAAGATTTAGTATTAGGTGTTTGTTCATCAGCTCTGTTTTGTTTTCATTCTACATTATGGCCACAGAGCTCCACTTTGGTCCCATCTGTTTAAAATACGTTGTTCCAGAAGACTTATGGTTTTTTCACATACAACTTTGCTAAACCAAACTGTGCTGCCACATAGTTTTCAGAGAACACAAGGTGTCCCCTTTTTCTAATATTGCTATGAGCTTTTACATTTAACATAAACTGATACCTAAAATGTAGCTGTTGGATTTCTCAAAGCATGACATGGTCTGACCTTGGGGTGAACTTTCTAGGACTTCCAGTCCTGGGAAAACTGGAAAGTATCTTTAATGTTTTCCACTTCTGAATTAACTTTCTCACTCCCTACACTGATGGGCAGCAAAAGCCTCTTATCTCATATTGTTGCTGATGTCTTTCCTTCTTGGCATTGTGTTAATACACAGTGGATGGATGGAACTATTGTTATCTGTCAGACCTTTTTTTTGCCCCTAGATGACTGTATGATGCAGACTTGGGATTTTTCTGGTAAGCTTGCCACATAAATTCCACTGTGTGTCTGCTGTACGGTACATTCAAGGTGTGACTGAATATGAAGCACAGATAAACATGGCATTTCATATTAGAGAACCTTGTCTTTGCTCTTTGATCCCACAAGGTTGCACATAAGTCAACATGCTGTCCTCGCCAGGACTGTAACTGCTGTACCGAGGCAGGCCTGAGATTTGTGGTGTCTTGCAGACATTTTTATTAGTTTTTCTCACACCGCGCTTTCAGATCAGGACCGATGTACTGCCATTCCACCTCTGTGTCTTGTGTGTAAGCACAGAGTATTTGAAGTCGATGTGCTACGGATGTACACCTTTAGGTGTAAGCACATAATGATGCGAGACTGCGTCTTCAAAGTGTTCAATGTGGATTACGAAAGGGAAACAAGATTTTCACATCTTAACTCACAATGTTATCTTTTTTTTTTAAGAAAAAAAAAAGAAAAGTGAATTTTTTACCCATCATTTTGCTAACTAGCAAATTTTTACACATTTTTACATCATTTAGCTTGCAGAAAAACAGTTGTGTGAAAACTTTGCTTGCCTTTTTCTAGGGAGTAACTGATGTGATGGATTTAATGTAGCAAAGAATATAAAGGACACTCAACTTAAATTACAATCTCCCCTTTAACTTTGCAGACAGGTTGATGATGTCCAACTTCACTGTCCGCTGTCCTTTAAACCTAATGATATGTATCCGGACTGTATCACTGGAGCTAATTACAGCATCAGTGTGTGTCAGTAGCTAGCGAAGCAGGAACAGGCTCTTATAGTCAAGGTGTTAGGGTGTGATGTGCTGAGGCAAGCAGCACTGGGGAAAGGAAAAGGAGAGGTGATTCAATAAATTAAGAATATGGGGACCCTCTTTGACAGGTTGTGGGCAGAATCCACTGCAGCAGAAAGTCCTGCACATGAATGATGCTCTAAACTTGTACTGCATTCTAAAAATATTTCATCTGAGTTCACCTTAGTGTTACTACAGCACTTCAAGACCAGGATGCATCTGAAAATGCACTCTTGGGCCCTTGAATTTACTACAAATTTATTTTATAGTTGCGAAAAAATAATCACAAGTTGAAACACATACATTTTTATTCATTCATTTATTAAACATAGTTTTTTCCACTTGCAGCACAATGGAGGATTTATCAATCTCCAATATGAAAAATTAAAATAATGTCAATTAAAAAAAGGATTTCACCAGGTCAATGGAATCATGACTGCATGTTGTCAGTATCCACAAAATCCTGAGTCTTTGAGGACCAAAGATAGCCAGAGGATCCATTTTGTTAACTAAGAAGAAGAAGTTAATTTAAATGTTTAAAAGCAATGTTATTCAAGTAAAGACTGGAAGGGATATCCAACTTTCTCTTCCAACAGTGCACAATATCAATAAAAGATTCAGGGAGGACATTCAATATGGTTGAAGGCAGGTGTGCAACCCAAGCCTGGACACGGATGATCTCCAATCCTTCAGGCAGAGCTGCATCAAGATTATTCATCATTCTCTGACATAATAATGTGCACTAGAGTAGAAACAATAATTATAGAGATGGAGTTTTAATAATACTCATGAGTTTCATATCTAGACATCTGAAAGTAGTTCCAGACACTTCATGATTCTCTCAGCAGCTCCAAGGCCTTGTCATGTGTGAATTAGCTCATGCATCTGCTCATGCTTAAACCCATTGTGCTATTATGAGCCATTTTTTTCACCATCATCTGCAACTTGCATAAAAAAAAGAGTTAAACTTCATGAAAAAATTGGAAGTGTCAAGTACTGACGCTTCCTTGAAGTGAAAAGACTGTAGTCACAGATATATGGTTAAATACTAAGAATATATTACTATTGCCATGTCAACCAAGTCCAAAATTCATGCTCTGTACATATGCGGTCTTTTCAGTGCTCTTGTCAAAGGTTACTTTACACTTGTATGAAAGCAGCATTCATTTCTGAAAGTACATTGGGTTTTTAGAGAAAAATGTACTGCATTCAAATGCATCCTTGCTTTTTTTTTTTTTGAATAGAATGAAAAAAATATTTTTAAATGAAAGTAGAACAACTACTTTGCACTTTCTCACACCTTTAAAGGTGGGGTAAGCAATTCTATGTGATTTATAATCCAGAAAATTTTTTTGTCAGCCTCCTGAATAACTCCATGCCATCTTTTCAGCTGCTTATCTCATGAGTATGCTGTTTAAAAAAAAAAAAAAAAAAAAAAAATAAATAAAATCCCAGCCCAGGCTCCATGTTGGTTGAAAATTGCATCAGGTCAGAGTGACCTGTTTTCTTAGGACCTGATTTACTAAGATCCTAAATAAAGAGTACTAAATTGCGTGTGCACTGAAAAAGTTTGCGCGTGCTGTTGTTTGTTTGTTTGCGTGTGTTTTGCGGGTGATCAACTAAGAATGCTCGCGCAATTGATAACAGGTGCAAACTGCAGTATTTAAATGAGGTGTTGCGTGTCTTACGGTTTGCGCCATGGAGAGTCTGGATGGAAAGCAGGATGACGCAAGCGCAAAATTTTTTGACGAGTTGGTTGGAGTTAGATATTAGTGGAAAGAGGCAAATAAACACATTCATGAACTACAGCAAAGAAATTTACTTCCAAAAGAAACGCAATATGGGAGAAAAATCTGTGATAGAAAAATGCAGTTGGTAAAACAAAAAGAACGGCAGATGAGGTTAAAAGAAGGGTGGCAAGATATAAGGCGAAGAACTAAAGAAAAAGTGGCCTTTAATAAAACTTCGGCAAACAAGACAGGTGGGGGGCCTGCGGAAGAGATGCCTCTAACCAGCATTGAGCAGCAGGTGCAGCTCACCTTCTGTGAGGAGCAGATAACTGGGATACTGGGGTATGACACGCTAGAGCCAACTGCAGAACAAGGTAGGCGCACAATAAGAAACACTTTTTTCTCCATGAAAACACGTGATTTATTTATTATCACAAATAAAAAAATGAATGTGCCTCCTGTGGCAACCTTTTGCTGAATAATACTCGATTTAACATTCAAATAAAATATTTCTCCTTTTGCATGTGCTTGTGACCGGCTCCAAATCAGCCCTTAAGTTTCAACTATCTGGTTTTCATTCATTCATTCCAAACAAATTTACACGAGTCCGAAAGACTCTCTCTCTGCGTATTCTTTGATTTTGGCGATGTCGCCTCCTTGCCACAATAACAGCAGCCATCGGTGCGTAATGATGGGCAGATTAGCACCTTCCTTTCGAACGTATTAAATACAGACGCAATCACAATCCCCGCAATTACTTTCAGGGTTGGTAAATCTCATTGCGCGTGGTAAAATGAACCTATTTGCATTTTCCCCTCCCAGTATTTAGCGCTTTCTGCCGGGTACGCCCCATATTGATTATTCATCAGGGCAAAAGTACTAAATGAACAGCGTGTGCTATTTTGCTCATTTGAGAGGCGCAGTCCTCTTTGCACGCTGTTAGTAGATCAGCTTGCACATTGGTTTGCGGGTGGTGTCAAGTTTGCACACGTTTTTACGCACACAAACCTTTAGTAAAACAGGCCCTTAGTATCTAATGTAGAATATTAATGTGGGATGGGGGGGGGTTGTCTGAGGCTGGCTGAGGAGAATGTAGGCTTAATGATTAAATATACTGATAACGAGTCATTAAAAATGACTGCGTGTCCTTGGCTCATTGTCCTGTACTGACAACCAGTTGTCTTGTATGCTGCTGTGAGTGCCTGTATGCAATGGAGATTAAATGTTACTTGCACTCTCTGTCTGATTGTCCAGTCAAGTGTTTACGTTTTGTACAATTGCCTCACCAGAACTCACTAATAATTGTTAAACTATACCTTAATAGTGAAAATTTAAAGAACACTCCATAAACAGCATTCCTCGTTAAGGGACATGTTTTCTCTGGGAGCAATGGATGGAGGGGAGGCTAGCTCTGTGTTTTGTTGATGTTTTATTTAAATATCAACAGACATAATGTCCAGAAATCACTTACCTTACATTTAATTGTATTTATAGAAGTATTGGGCAAAAATAATCATATTAATCCCTTGGCATCCTAAATACAGTGACATATTTTAAATGTTGTATAAATAGATGGCAGCAATGCAAAGTGATTAAAAGCTTTAATTTTCAAGTGATACATGTGAATGTGACCACATATTAGATATTCTGACAGAGGTTAACCAAAGTCATCTCTTGCTTGGGTTGTTAGTCAGCTGTTGATGGATGACTGTTCTTGATGCAGCGTTTCAGAGAGACTGGAGATCACAGGTGTTGATTTTAGGTTGGACTCCTCATCCTTTACACTCTGAAACTCTTTTAAATGTTTAATATATAGACAGAAATAATAAGCAGGTTGCTTATAAGTTTTCTTTGGTAAGTTCTTCTCAGGTGACTTGATTTGGTGTTCCATAACCCTGAGGTGTTTAAAATTCTATACATGCAGTATCTTAGTCAAAAACAAACACACCCAAGCCAAAAAATGAAATCCAGAATTAAAGGTGTCTGTAAAACTGTAGAGTAAAACAGGGATGATTCAGTTATGATCCTTCTCTCTGCAGGGGGCTTTTTAACCAAAGGGCATAGATTTAGTCAGTGGAAGGAAAAGCTGGAATTACAATCACACAGTTCTGCAGCACAGTCATTTACCTGGACTAACCGTGCATTCATAGCCAGATGGCTGTGACCCAACACTTCTCACGACAACAATAAAGTAACTCTGGTATGATCCACATGACACTTTTATATATTCATTGGCAAACACTTCTGCTTTAAAGCTTGAAATATACATTTAAATCCTTTTTTTATTTTCTCTAATCACAATGTTTCACTCCATTAATTCAGGTACTCTGGAAACTTGCTGAAAGCTTTTCTCTCTTTTCTCGGGGTTCTGATAAAATTAACTATGTGACACCACACGAGTATGAGCAGGCTCAATGTTGACGAGCAAGTGAAGAAAACTACATAAAAGATATTTCAGACATTGAATCAGCAGTATTTTAGGGTGAGTTTTGAGTTTTGCAACTTTGCAGCATGAAAAGTAATATAAGACACAGATAACATATAACACGATCTTACCATAAACAAACCCCTCTGAAATGAAGACCTGATATAAATGAAAATATTTTTTCCCTTTTAGTTTTATTACAGAGCTGCTTAATTTGTGGGTTGGCTTCTATCTTCTTACGCCGCGTCTCTTGCTGTTGTATGTGATGTTCTAATGTACTTTGCACGCTTGTCACATGGATTTTATGCAGTTTCAGCTTGTTGACTTCTCAGCGTCTGTGTTGGTGTATCTCATGTGTGCTGTGTTCTCACTGTATTTATGTCGTTGTGTGTAAATGATGTTGCCACAAAGTACAGTATGTTTTTATAAGGTCACCGGGTAGTAATAAGTGTGATGCACAATCTTTGGGAGATTCGCACAAGCAATTTTATTATGCACAATTTTATTATAGTTTTTTATTGCCCATTTGTGATTCTTTGCCTCGAATGTCCTATTTTATGTTGATGAACTGTCTTATCTGATCTGGTTGTAGGCCATACTAATAAAACAGGAACCGAGGTGTCCTTATTGTTCAGTTATCTTGATGAAGTACTCTGACTCCTGCCCAATGCTGTAAACATGGCAGGAAAGGAAATATTGTCGTAGTCCTCTAGTTTACTTGAATTTCATGCAGCTGTTAAAAAAAAAAAAAATTGAACAAAAGTCTTTTCAGGATGGCTTGAAATCTTCTGATAAAAGGCTTTTAGACAGGGCACAAACCTGGTAAGAGAACAATGCAGCTCCAAAACACTCATTCAAAAGGCAAGGTAAGGCAATTTTATTTGTAGAGCACAATTCGTACACAAGGCAATTCAAAGTGCTTTACAGATGCATAAAATCACAAGAAGGCAAACTGAATCATTCCATACAAGCATAAAAATAATCATTGATAAATTAAATAAAAATTAATTCAAAAGAAAAACTAATTAAATAAAAAATGAAGAGTGCCAGAATAAAATCCTTTCAGTTGTCATATACACAGCTAAACAGAAATGTTTTCAGCCTGGATCTGAACATTGTCAGAGTTGAGGTCATTTCTCACATCTTCTGGAAGACTGGTCCAGATTTTAGGAGCATAAAACTGAAATGCAGCTTCACCTTGCTTTTGTCCTGACTCTGGGACCCTCAGAGTCCAGGTTGGTTCATATGGCTCTAACATGTCAGAGATGTACTTTGGGGCTAGACCATGAGGAGACTTGTACACAAGTAGAGCTGTTTTAAAGTCTATTCTCTGAGTGACAGGAAGCCAGAGACCTCAGGACTGGACTAATATGGTTGTATCTCCTGGTTCTAGTCAGGACTCATGCAGCAGCGTTCTGGATGTTCTGCAGCTGTCTTACAGCTGGTTTAGAGAGTCCAGTGAGCAGGCCGTTACAGTAGTCTAACCTGATGGAGACGACCGCATGGATTGGTCTTTCTAAATCTGGTTTAGACACTATTCCTTTAATTCTGGCAATGCTTTTTAGATGGTAAAAAGTTGCTGATGTTATTGCTTTAATGTGGCTGTTAAAGTTCAAGCCTGAATCCAATATTACCCCTAAATTTCTGACCTGATTTTTAGGTTCTAGAGAGAGTCTCAAGGTGACTGATAACAAAACCAGTCAAAGTATCACTTTCAGATAGAAATAATATCTGCTAACATTATACCATCTTAAACCGTACATGATCTCTTTTATACACTGCCTCGAAAGTCGTTCCAAGTGATTGTCCGCGTCTGTGTCTTCCATCACAGCTAGTTAAAGTGAGCGCTGGCATCTCTTGCTTGCAGTCATATGGGACTTTAGCATGCATATTTTCCTCACACTATCTCCAAGGCAATGTTTTTAAAGTTGACATTCAGAGGCAGAAATTCCTTTATTTGCAATCACTGCGCCACTGCTAGTAACCATTGACTGCACATAGAAACAACTAGGTCAATTATTCATTATTTATTTACTTCTTTTCACCAACATAACTTCATGCCCCATAGAGAGTTCATTAACTATTATCATTAAACTCACATTAACAACCGTTCAGGGCATGCTGGTCGACTACACCCAAGTACCCAGAGAGCAGTCTGGCCGTGGAGCGCCACAGTCGAACAGGAAGTATGTCGTCTCCGTTTCCTGCTAAATGTGGAAATGCGCAGCAGGGTTTGTTTTCATCAAGAGACAGCGCTGTCAACTTGTTTAAAGCAAGTCAGCTCATAATGTCTTGGGTTTATATTACACATGAACTGATGGAGGATTTATATGTTCATGAGTGTAATGTCAATGCGTGGAATAAGCTTTTGTGTCCGCTTCTGGTGAGAAACGCCAACGTTAGTTCCATTAGCCTATAAACGATTATAGTAGCTCCTCATGTTCAGAGGATGTGAGATGATTTCTTTTTTACATTCCACTGAACATTGAATGTTCTGTTTTTTCCTGAAACTGTGTTCCCCCAGCTGATTTATTTTCTCTGTGTGTTTTCTTTAATTTATTCAGGGCTCTAGCACAGACGCTCTTGTCTGGACCTTGGAGAGAACAGCCAGTCCTGGATGTTGGGGTAATAATCAGTTACCATGACAATGTGCAACCTGTATGATGGTGATAGTTTTTTGTAAATTCAACATGATGGGTAGTTTTTCTTCAAACAGGAGCTACCCCAACAACATTTTGGGATTGACAGTGGAGTCTTCATGGCTGTGGTGAGTTCAAACCAAATCCGTAGTCCACAACACGTCTATTAAGTCCATTTACAGTTACTAAATCCCCTCATTTTTATATATGTCGATGCATTTATATTCATACTAAAGACACGAAAAACATCCTCTATGTCTTCGCAGTATGCCTTGTACATTGCTATGGAGAAGGCATTTGATTTCACCACAGCAGGTGCAGTCTGGGTAATGACATAAGAATGACAAATGTGAATTGTGGTGAATTGCATTATAAAGGTTCTCTTTTTCAGTGTGACAGGCCTCTCATGAGGAGGTGGTGGTTTTGATAAAGAAACTTGACGGTTGATCTTCAAAAGAGAATAGTGCATGAGACGATTTTTTTTTTGTTCTGGGTACATTAGGCTGGGTTTCCTGCTTTTTTCTCTCCAACATGCAAACCTTTGACTACTACAAGGTAGAGTTGAGTTAGAATTTTATTTTTGACAGAGGAAAATCAGCCTAGTTAGAGATTTCATTATTTATTGCCTGAATAGATTTGTGAGGGGTGGGGGTGGGGTGGGGGGTGGGTTAGAAGCTTTAGAAGATTTCTAATCAGTTAAAAGTTCCTATCTCTACCGTTTCATTCGACAACTTCCTTATTACGACGACCAGCTTGGAGCAGACTGGAGGAGGTTTGCCTCAAACATTGGGGACACCAATATGATGGAATTCTTTGTCACTGTTTGGCTTCAAGGTTTTTCTCCCTCTATGGGGAGTTTTTGACTCACCATTGTTTTTTTTTTATTATTAGGATTTAATAATATTACTTTAGTTAAAATTATATTTGCTTTGGGGGTCATGCTCTGGGTCTCTGAGAAGCACCGAGAGACAATTAGTAACGTAATAGATGCTATACAAATAAAGATGAACTAGAATTGAATTCTCGTATGTAGGGCTGACAAATGTTGTAGGTCCTGCTCAAGAGTAGAGCTCCACTTGCCCCACAGATTTGCAGCCAGATACCCTGGTCACGTAAGAGGCAATATCTGTTTTTGGGAGCTGTCAGAAATGTGGATATAGGACAAATTGCAGTTCCTTGACTGACCACTGGGGGTTGGCTCATTGACCCTCATGTTAAAATGTTCAACTTTATCGCAGAAATAAAGATTTACAGTCTGGTACAGCCTGGCTTCTTTAGCTAGATTTCATGACAACTGCATCAGGGTGAAATTTTTATGTGCCTCATCAGCTAAAATGGTATAAATTCACAAATGTGTACTTTTCTTTTTAGTGACAACTAGCTATGGTTCATGACTTGTTGTCATTCGCTAATTTGACTTCTGAGCTGTGAATCGAGACTAAATATTTTAAAGGTAAAACATTTTGTTGAGCTGATAAGTGTAGTTAGTGGCCACAGCAACCGGCTCTGGGTTGGCCTGGAAGGGTCCTGCCAAGTAGCAGGTAGCAGCTACCTTCATTCATATTTAAAGGCTTCTGTCTGGACAAGCTTGACAGCTTGCCCCCGTGGCAGCCAGAACAACCAGCTTCTCCACTATCCAAGTTGGCCTGCACCCTTTCGGACTGACCAACTTTGCTTGGACCTCCGCTGAGCTCTGACAAAGCCCCTGGACTGCAAGGCTGTTGGTCAGTTAGCTGAGTGTCGGCTTGTCAAGGGCCCTGGTGGTGCTCAATCGGAGCTCTGGCTCGGCCTCATGTCAGCTCCCACAATGATCGTTTCAGATGTCATGATGGTAGCAACATCTGAAATGACGGTGGATGGATCGATTTGATCAGAATGAATGTCAGGTAATATCAGGTAGCATCATGGGTGAGCATGAACTTGTGTTCCCCTGCCAACATGGCTTCACACCAACTATTCAGAAAAATGGTTGATGTCACAAAGGGTTTGTCCAGTTCTCACTGAAACAGTTTATGCAAACATCCCTAACAAACTACAGTATTAATTTTTTTTTTTCAATATAAGATAAATGGCAGAAGTAATTCTGGCAAAAGTCACATCACCTCTGCTCTTTACTGTAATATCACAACAGCGGTTTGGTTGTTAGCACAAGTCTGTGATGTCTTGCTGTCAATATCACTGTCAGTGTACAACACCCTCCTATCCAGTACCTATTCATTTAATTCATTTATTGATCACTTTTCACACAAGCTTACAGTGTAAATGTGTCCCAGAGATTCCTTAATTGCTTATTTTCAGGGGAATGTAGATTTTGATGTCACTTTATATCAGATTGTATAAAGATGAGCAGAATCTGCACTGTTTTTCAGTAAGGAAATGAGTTTTGTGCCTTATTTGTTTTTATTTAATTTTTGATGACCACAATCCCGATGATATGCTCAGTCTTACACATTTTTAGTAAAGTTAGTGGAATGCATTTCAAAACACCGTGAGTCATTCCTCAGAACTGAAAATGCTTGATAAATATCTGACACTTGCTTTTTATCCTAAAATGAAACCATCTACTTATTCAATATGTCCATTAAAAGGCTGATAGTTTCCAAGGAAATGTGTCATCATTGTAAAAATTGATTGATTACATGCCTGCTAGTGGAAATCATTTTCAAAGCACGATACAGCACTTTTTTTTTTCATTTTCTTTTTTGTTTTTTTAACAGTTCTCACACCATTGGACCAGATGTTAACAGGACTACTGTCATCTTAAATGATTACTACCTTTTCATTAACTGAGAGGGAAGCTTTCACATGAAATATAGAGGCTAATTCAATCACAGTAATTTAATTATTCTTCAAGAAAAATGTATAATTGAAATAGTTAATGAACTGTTTAAGTCCTTTTAACTGGAAATTGTCTAATTTCTGATCTAATGTGTCAAGTGTTCCCCTGATTCATCTTTTAGGCGAATAGCCTGAGGTGCTGCCCTAAAAAATAATTTAAAAAAAAAAAAAGACAAAGAAAAAGGAGAAAAAAAAAAGGAAATTAATAAATCACTCAAGGTCAAATGGCATTAAAGTTTAAGAGAAACCATCAACCTGCTCCTCTTGGAGACAGTCCAAGGTAACACAGGTTGAAGCAACAAACATGCACAGTTTGTTTGCTGGTTTCCCGATCTGGCACCTTGTCTACTTTAATCCCATCCTAACTTGCTGTCCTCTGATAACGCAGACAAAGACACACCACACACACCCCCCCATCCAGCCTTGTTCAGCACATTTCATCTCAGACACCAGCCAGTGAGTCGGGACCACTTGTGTAGAAGCCTAAACGGCCCTTTAATCTGTAATTTTCTGAAATCAGAGACCCTTGGCCTTGGTGGTACAATGAACCACACACTTGAAATTGATCCCTTCTCAGACATCATACAGTGATTCACTTTAGTGTTCTCTCCCTTAGCTTCCCTGTTGAAAGGCTTGATATGAATTCACCAGACACTTCTCAGTTAGGAAGGTGTCTTCTTTCTTCTCTTCCTGGACTCCAGCAGACATCATGAATGTGCAAGTGACAAGAAAGTTACAGTTCTGTCAGTGATCATTTCTATATTTATACGACACTGACATTTAAATCAGTGCTGTATCACACTGACACACCTCGAAGCACTATTTTAAAATAGCAGTTGCTCGGCCTATGCAAAGTGCTATTTACCATATTTCCTCCAGCTGTATTTTGCTTCACATTAAAAATCTCTTTCATCAAGTTAGACACAGTGAGCAAGAAGTGAAAATCCATTTTACTTCCTCAAATGTTGTGTCACTCTGGGGTTCTTTGTCTTTCTGGATGTTGTTTGCCATGTCAGCTGTGATGTCTTCATGTAGAGTTGCAAAATGATGAAAAAGAAATACTCGATTGTTTATTATTGATTTGAATTTCTCCACTGAGAAGCAAACTAAGGTTACATATACAGCCATGCTCAATCTTTTTGTGTGTGTGTGTAAAAACATAAACATAATTTGCTTATAGTATATCTTGGTATTCGGCAAATACAACGTCAGATGAATAACTAAAAATAACTTTCTTTCACCGTGCCATTACTTATTGATCAAATATGGAGCCAAAAAGAAAAAAAAAACACCTTTACCGCTTTCAGAGGAATCATGATGATTAGTTGCCGCAAGGCAGGGGCGGACTGGTAATCTGCATTCCAGGGCCATCTTTTGCTCTCAGTCTGTCCTATGATGCTTTGATGCTTTCCTGGTCTGAAGCAATAAAATGTGTGTTTTCAAGAAGGAAAAACCAAACCAATGGTCCTAGAAATGGCAATTATTGCTGCACATCAGTCTGGAGGTGGTTCCACATTCTGCAGACAAGTTTCCCAATTTTCCCAATTTTCCCAACAAATGACATTCCCATAAGCTTACCCTAAGGTTGGAACATGCAGCGTTCAGAGAAAAAAACCAAACAAGAACTACATCTTAAACTCTACAGGCTTCACTGAGCATGATAAATGTTACAGCCCATAATAGCACAACTGGAAGACTGAATGAACTATATATGGTTTGTTTGGAAGGGCTGGTGGGAGAAAGCCTCTTTAGTCTAAAAAAGAACTTGGAAAGACAACTGTGGTTTGCAAATGCACGTCTGAGCCAACCGCAGGATTCTGGAACAATGTCCTATGGACAGGTGAGGCCAGGTGTTTGGCCCTAGCGCCCGATGCCACATTTGGTAAAAACCAAGCACAGTGTTTCAGCAGAAACACCTCACACCCATGCTCAAGCCCGGGAGTGGATAGGTGATGACTCAGGCTTGTTTTTCTGCTAAAGGACCAGGCCACCTTGCAGTTATTGATTGGACCGTAAATTATATTGTAGAGCAGAATATTCTCGAGGCAAATGTGAGGGAATCTGTCCGACAGCTAAAGTCTCGTCGAAACTGGGTCATTAAGCAGAACATTGATCCAAAGCACATCAGCAAATCTTGATCACAATGGCTGGAAAAATAAAAGAATAAAGGTTTTGGAGTAGTCTCATCAAAGTCCAAACCCCAACCCAATTGAAATACTTTGGCTGGACCTTAATAGAACTGTGAATAACAGAACAGCCAAAAACTTAAATTAACCAAATCAATGATTTAGAAGCTGCTGAATCATGGGGGTACTTAGGATTGCTATTTTGGTTTCTGGCTTACTTTCTGTTAAATATAGGTGGAAAGTTATGCTAACATTCATCTGAAGGTTGTATTTGCCAATTACTAAGACTAGTCATGATCAGATGCGTTTTTATGATTATTCAGAGGATACTACCTTTTGCACATGATATAATAGTCATATGGCATACATAAGGAACGTTAAATGCCACAAAGACGATCATTGCTGATGATTTCTTTATAAAATCAGCTGGTCATCACTTTGGCATTTAAAGCAAACACTTAAAGTTAAAAAGAATGGTGTTTACATAACTACTTGCTTTAGTGTTCTTGCAATATTTATGAAAAAGATAGATGCCAGTTTTGTGGATTATGTTGTTCAGCAGCAAGGGTTAAAGTGGGCCCCAGCGCATATATTTTGTCATCATAAGACACTTAACCTTTCATGCTTTCAGTGATGCATATTTTAACACACCCATGAAGCGTTCAGAGAACGCTTGCAAACACAAAGATGCAGCTTTGCCCCTTCTTTTTGGACTCTGGCTGTTAAAGCGATCTGTTTACTGGGCTCACAAACAGAGTTGAAGAAGACGGGAGTAACATGTAAAGGCATTAGAAGCGGAGAAATAAGACCTTCATTCCCTCACTGACTCGCAGCAGTTAAGTTCTAAAGCGAATAAAAACACACCCACACCTCTGAAAATCCACACACAATCTCTTAATGGATTTTCCAAGTAGGCTGGCAAGCTTGTCAGTAAGAAACACATGAGAGGGAGGCAGCTAGACAGCTGTGTGACAGGTGGCTGGAAAGGAAGGGAGAAAAAAAATGTTTTTAAAATAAGGACATTTCCTGATATCTGCATTAAAGATATTCAAACTCAAACCATTTAAACCAGTGACTGTTGTTTAACATTTTTCAGCTCCAGCTTAGACAAAAAGCAGTCCATTTGCTCTGTTGCTGTGTCTGAGGTACATGAGGGAAGTGAACAAAAGGAAGTTAAGCTCTGCAAGCTACAGTATTGAAATGAAGGAACCTGCACCGCCATCGACTGTTTGTGTTGGTGTGTGATTACACCACCATTAAACACATCGCACAAGTTTAAACTCCAACTATGGTGTGCTTAGTTGCAACACAGAAGCGTAAATCACACTTTTGACCGTGGTTTACAATCCTGGTCAATAGGACCCAGTGTCCTGTGTGTTTTAGCTGTTCCCCTGCTCCAACACACATGGGACATGTTAACGGGTCATTATCAGACTTCTTTATATGTTAGAGCAGAGAAGCATCTAGAACATGCAGGGGAGTGGTGCCTGAATACTTGGAAATGATGTTTGTAAAGATCTTCACACTTTTAATTTCCTTCTTTATTGGCAGCAACAGCATTGTGATAGATGATACAGATCCAAGGGCGAACTTTCTGGAAGATGGAACTGTTGTCAACATTGCTCACTGCCACCTATATTTAAAATGACTCTGAGAGATGTGCAGGGTAGGGGGATGTGTCACATCATTTTTTTTATAGTTTATCAAACAATATCAGTCAGATCTTGTACTCTATGGGCACACATTGAAACCACAGAACACCCCAACATAACAAATCCCAATTTAGCCCTATTCAGCAGTACATATTGATTCTCAACAGCTTTTCCTAACATGCCAGTAGAACTCCACAGCACTGAAATCTGTGATTTTAACCTAAAAATGTATATGCACACAAAGGGTTAAATTCATCAGGCTAAAAATCTGACATCTTAAGAAATTAAGAATTTCTTTTCCTGGCATTTGGGAAAAGATCAACTAGAGGAAGGAGACGCAGCATGCCAGCCGTGGGACAAACAAAATTGCAAAATTGCCCTAATCAGCACATTATGTACTGTTTGCTTAATTGGTTCAAAAAGTATTGAAATGTCAAACTGCTACATGCTGGGCTCCTTCTCAGCTTGGAACATGGAGAAGCTTTGTCAGAAGTTACCAGACTGAATAAGTCTACTTAACATGTAACAAGCACTTACAGAGACTGTTAATATAAGTTTTTGGATGCAGCAAGTAAGATCTTGTCTGTCACTAGATGAAACTCAGAAGAGCTGAAGCAGAAAAATAGAATAAAGAGGTGCCTAAAACTGAAAAAAAAAAAAAAGTACTGAAAGAACCATTGATTTTGACACGGCTTCAGTATTTCAGAGACAAGAGTGAGAGTTTCTTATTTAAATGCTCTCCATAAAGCAGTCTCTCTTTTTTATCAAATCAGCATAGCTTTATTCAGAATATCCAGTGGCCATAAAATAAATGATGCTTTTGCTTACAAGACAGATATGCAAGAAAAATTGAAGTAAACATGACACAAATCTGGTCAAAGATCCTGTGGATGAGATCAGTGAAGTGTCAACAGGCAGTTTATGCACTAAAGGGATTCATTTGGAAACAGTCTTCAAACTGTTTTTTTTTTTTTAATACAGACTGAAAATCAGTTGTCAGCTATTGTCAGATTCATTATAAATATGTGGCAGTGAATTATGTTACTATCTGTTTTAAGTCACTTACGGACCACCAGAGAAATGTGTTCTCTCTAATTATTGCTTCTCTTAATTACAACTGCAAATTAAAGTCTATATCTTTTGATTAATATCAACATGCTCCTTGTTGGTTTGCGCCCTAGAAGGCATCTGCCAATGCTCATCTGTACTGACAGAAAAGTATCACCACTAATTAGGAAAATCTAGTAGGAAAAAAAAACGCAACCATTTAGAGGAATAATTATTCTTTAAGATTTGGAATCTGCTGTCCTCGTATCTGGACTGGGTGGGTTTGTCTTAAATATGGAGCAAAAGGAGTCGGGGATTACCAGCTAATTAGTGTATGTGTGTCATGGGATTAATTAAGTCAGACCATTTACATACTGTATATTCTAATTGTCTTAGCAGCTAATTGGCATCACAGCGCCATAGTTACAATATTGAGTAACCGCTGAAGTTTGTTTGCTTCCAGCAAAAGTAAAAATGTCAGCCTTGTTCATGGTGTCGTTCCTTCCATTAAGTAGTTTGAAGTGCTTACACTATGCCAAGTCATTGAAAGTTATTTATTCAAAGTTTTTTTTTTTTTTTTTTTTTTTAGTACAGCCAAGATGCGCGCTATTCATTGTAATAAGACTTTCATATTTAGCACTGTGAGGCCTCTGAAACTATAACACTGCGAGGATGTCAACAAATCTGTCATCTAAAATGTATTAAATAAAAATTGGCTTGATCATTTGTTTGTGACATATAAAACCCCCTTTCAGAGATCAAAGACATTGGAAATAGGCTCATCAGCTATTAAGCAAACCTTTTATTTCCATTAAGTGAACAAGTCACATAAGCCAGAGATGATTAAAGTTTCCATAAATATTTTATACCTCTCTGTGGCTCACAATTGCAAAACGGCAGCAGCTGTTTGAAACTGTCTAGCACCTTCTCCTGGCTGATTGCAGACAAACCCCACACTTCTAAGATGTGTTTTTGTATGTGTCACGGTAATATTTTAGGTGGGAGAGTGAAAATAGTGCACTGCAATGCACTGATGAAAAAATTCTTCACTTGTGCTTTCCTATTTAACTTACATTTTTACGGAATTTTTTTGTCAACCCACATGTAGAGGTAATGAGGTGGACAAAATTTTAGGAATTGTAAATGTAACACATGTTCTACAATCACCCCTGTAATGTCTCAAAAATAAAATATATAATGCATTCCCTTTTTTCTAATGAACAGCAAAACAAAATGTAAGATGACTTTAAAAAACAGATTTCATAACATTTTTTATACTGCATTGCGCACGATTTTACACGTGTGCCTTATTATTTGAGTGCTGAGTGGCATGAATAGGAGAGTTTCCTTCAGTTTCACACAAAAGGAGACCGTTAGGAGGATGACAGCTGCTGAAGAAAAGTCCTCATGGGAAATAGCAAGAATAAAAAAAGAAACTTTTAAGAGGAAAAAGTTTTATGAATAATGATAAATTAAGGTTAAAAAAGTTCAAACAAGCCATTTTTACACACCAAAGAAACATGGCAAGGCTCAGCTCTAGGCTGATAAAGATCGCTTCCCAACTAAACAGAGCACAATTCCAGTGTGTACTGCAGAAGACGGGAAATAGCAACCACCAGCTACATTCTGCAAATACTAATTTGTTATGGATTAAAGTGCAGGCTTTATTTATGGCTCTATTGTACAAACAGAACCTTTGTTGTAGTTAGCATTTATATTTCTCTGTTTGTGTCACCATCACTCAGTGATTACACCACCAAACACTAGGTGGAGGTGTTGATTTTCTTCTGCAGTGCTGTAGCTTACAAGCAGAATTCTTTTTGTTCACTTCTTTTATCTGGTTCAGACATAACTACAGAGCAAATTAAGCATAGCAATAGCAAGACATACACTGAAGGAAACCAAGTGCTACCAAGTGGATCAATCCCATTTGATGCAGTCCGCGTCCTCCTGGCGGGTTGTTGTACCATTACAGTCGATGGGTGCACCTGAGGCTGTGTCAGAGGTTACAATGAAGAGTTCCCTGCTACATGTGTCGTTGGTTTGAAGTAGAAGCATGAACCCGGTAAATGGACTGCACTTATATAGTGCTTTCCAGACACCATCATGGTGCCCCCAAAACGCTTTATAATGTCTCCCATTCACCCCCACATTCATACACCAGTGGACAGAGCAAATGCAAGTTAGGGGGCAAATTCACTTTGACACTTTGACATGTGGACAGTTGGAGCTGGGATTGAACCGCCAACCTTACAGTGACTGAAAGACCAACAAGAAAGACCTGTTCAATTCTATTGGGTGCTAACACTCCATAGAGGCACTGATTATTTAAATAGGTCAAGGGATCCAGGACACATGGCATTGCACAAACACCCAGAGCTCAGCCGCTGTTTCACATAGAGTGAGGTTATACAGTTACGCCGCTGTGTTGGGGGGCCCGGTATGTATATATACACATATATATATATATATATATATATATATATATATATATATATATATATATATATATATATAATCTTACATGTATTATCTTTATTTTGAGACCAAATGCATTCATATGTACCTTGTAATTGCTGAAATATGTTAATTTCAAATTAGGTGTGTCATTTTCTAGCAGGAATCTTGAAAGTAGGCTTCTGAATGAGTCAATACCCATAACATGCATTATGTTCACAAGTTATTTGCATTATATTTCACTGTACTACATTATATTAATGTAAATAAAATATTAACAAGATGCATATTCTTCTGCCTAAGAAGAAAAAAAAAATCTTTAATCTGTTTTTAAACAAACCCTTCAGAGAGAAATTAGGACATTTTAAAACTGCTCTCAGCAATGTGTCATAACTCATGTTTTATAAGAATTTGAACTCACCTCATCAGCCAAGTCAGATGTGTACATGTGGACCCCATCTGGGTTAGAAACTGGGTACAGAATGGGTTTTGGGATTGAAATAAGCAAATGGCATTGGTCCCTTTATGACTTCTGTATCATGCTCCTCTTATGCAGATCAAATATATGTGACCCATAAGGGATACAAGTGGTCCAAATGGGCATTGGCTCAGAAGTGGGAAAATTGTGTGGGTCCCTTTCAGTTTTAGTACCATAGACCCCACACTAGAAAATGAGCTGGCACCAATCTAAAAACCAAGTACATCCCAGTCAGAGTCCACATGGGTAAATGCAGGCAGGGCCAGCATGGAACCCACAGACAAAAACACTTGGGACCCACTTTAAACCCATATGAGGCCCGCATATATATACTGACTAGGTCCATAGTCAGAAGAGCACCTTTCATCTGAAAACATGCTTTTTAAAGATTCTTGAATGCACGGTCAAGTGTGAGTATTTGTTACCAAATTAAAAATAAATAAATGAAACAAAGATTCTCAGTTTAGGTCATCACATGCTTGTTTGAAGAGCTTTTAATGTCCTTTTGCTTAATTAGGCCACTGTAAAGCCGTATTTTAACTGAAACTTAAAAATAAAATGCCAAAAAACGAGGTCATGTTTACAAACTCATTCACTCCATTTAAACTTCTGCTTGTATACATTTCTACTATTAACTTGCTATTCGTTGATTCGAGCGCTGAAGACCACTCATTAAAACGTTAGAGAGAATTGATCATGCTCATCTGTGTTGCTGAGCATGCTTCAGGATTTCAAGCTAATTTAGCTGTACCCCGAAGAGCGAGGGGGCTTAGCTGGGAGGGCAACTTGGCGTAAGGTAACACTTCGTTTTTCAAACCTAATCTCTTTTCTCTACATAATTATATGAATTAAATTAATTGGGAATGCTCATTTGCATATCTAGGTTATTTCTCTTATGGAGGAAATGGTCTTTGGGGAGTAATAGAAACAATTACAAGGCTGCCAGACAGTAAAATACCTCCATTTCTTGCCACACGTCTACCATTTCCGCCCAGTGTTGCACTCCGGGGAGAGTTTGGCCCCAGAGCTCCAGGGGGAAGACGTGATAATGCCGTGGTCCAATATGTGCAGGAGTTACACCCATGAAGCAATTTAATGGACTTCAACGGACATCTTTAAATTACTAGTGGGTACATGTAATTTGTTTGCCAGAGAAGAAACTGTTATGTTCTAAAAGAAAATGTAATTGGACTTTTTTGATCAGATACTGGCTATTAAATGGTGCGGAAGAACCTCATTTTTTTCAGCTCACGGTGGGATTTTGTTTTTTACTTCCGCATGAAAAGAGGACTGTGCCCCAACACGGTGCTATTTTTAATCACCTCAGCTGAGGAACTAGACCATCAGAGGTGAAATGCCAGAACATCCTGCTCAAGGAGAAGTTCAGTTTGTTTTTGTGTATATCTGTACTGAAAATGATTCTGGCTGAACCTTATAAGAACACCAAATGATTAGGAAAAAAAAAAAAGGGAAAACGGTTCTCCACTGCATTTTATGTAGAAAATGTTGACCACAAAAACACAAAAAACAAGTATGGAGACTGGCAGAAAAAGGCAGAAAAGTTTCCGAGGGGGAAAAAAAAGGAATACCATTCTGGAAGATTCTAAATTCAGCCGATTAAATCCTCTTGCACAGTGAAAGCAGCTTTTGCTGAGCTCACTGCTGTGTGATGTGCATTCAATGGCAGGGAGTTGTGGAGCGCATTACAAAGGAGGAGGAATCGCACAGTTGTTGTTGGAAGCTCCCAGTTTGTATGCAGCGTTGCCAGCCACAAAGATGCATCTGTCCCATGCTAATAAACAAGCACCGCTAATGAGAAAGCAGAGGTGAGAAGCAACAAGTAAAAGGAGGATGAGGGTAAATGAGACTCTCAGGTCCAGGGAACATTTTTGGGGACTGGATCAGTCATCTTTTGGATAGATATCTCCTGTGCCTTGTGTCTTTTGGCTGTGCTGATATACATCACAGTGCAGAGAAGAACAGCCGTCCATTTATTTTAACTTGCTTAACTGTGGTAGGCTGACAGGGTCGTCTAGCTCCACGCTGTGCTGTGAATGTTCTTTGCCTCAACATGACAACAAACTGTCACTGTGAAGCCATTAAAACGAGTGAATTGTGACTGAACGAAGAGTGTAGCAAGTGCTTGTGCCACTTTTGTTGCACATGAGCCTTAAAGTGCAGAGGAAGTGATTTCTGGATGATCTATCTGTTATTTGAAACAAAATGCAAGAAAACACAGAGCTAAATATAATATAAAAGTTTGTATATATAATATACTTCCTTTTTTCCATAGTGCACTCAGGAGATGAGCAGAAAGCATTAGTGGGGAGATTCACTGAAATTGACTGAGAATTCTGGATTAAAAATTGTGTAGAATTGCTTAACCTCCCTTTAACTGGTTTAAAAGGTGAAGGCATCAGGATCGGCTATACAAGGAGCTTCTATTTAACACATGCTCTGTCATCAGATAAGATCCTTGTTTTTGAGAGAAAAAAAAAGGACTTTTACAAACAGTTTTATGTACCAAAAATGAGAGAGAACATCCGTATGTGTAAAGGTACAATTGATGCAAAGACATGTATTCGAATTTTGGAGATATGCATCAAAGTTTTGCCTTTTACCAGGACAATGACAGACATTATTCTGAACAACGTCCAGCAAACAGTGAGGCTTCACTGAATAAATATGTTTGACTGCCTGCCCCCAGTCCAAATGTGTGTCTGGTTGAAAATGATTGTTGCATCATGAAAACTAGAGCCAGACAAGGACTGCGGCAGACAGCTGAGCAGCAGATATCTCAATTTCACAAAAGATGGACAGAGATTCCTCTTGTGAAACTGAAACGGGTTTGTCTTAAGTTCCAAAATGACTAAGAGGAATTAAAAGAACTGGTGATGCAACATGATATTAAATCAGCCTTTCCCCCAACTTTCTTGATTGAGTTACTGACCTTGAACTCTAAAGCTTTTCTCTATACTTCTGTTCATTGATTAAAGGCTCAAATGTATTGACAGATTACATTTTTATTGTCTTAAATTTTCTTTTTTTTTTTTTCCCCCTTTCTGCTCAAATATTTTATTGATTCAACCTTTTCAGAACATTGTGTATGGGTAATGGTTTCATTGGTGAAAGGAGAAAAAAAGACAAATCTCTTGTTCTAATGATTCATGGCTCGAGGTAACTTTTGTGCAACCCTGAAATATAAATTTACAATTTTAGTTTTATGCTTCAATCCAATTTCATGACGAAATATGAAATAGCTGTATTGACTCTCAGGGCAAAATGTAGCAGTTTCATCATAAAGGCTCAAAAATGTGCAAACAACAATGTTTTCCCCTTGTGAACACAGATGTGTCACGACTTGACTACTCTGTCATCACAGATGTTGCCACAGCTTATACATTCAGCGTCTCGCTACATCATGACACTATTATCTTGCCTGGACCTTTGTGTGGGCTTTAAAGGTACAGCCCTCAAGTGGTTCAAGTCTTGTTTGTCAAAGAGAAGTTGATTTCCACGTGGGCCAGTATTACTCAGCATCATCCCTGCTTAACTGTGGGCCCGGCTCCACTCTGGCCTCCACTCTACTCTGGGCTCCACTCTGGGCTCCACTCTGGGCTCCACTCTGGGCTCCACTCTGAGCCCCACTCTGGGCTCCACTCTGGGCTCCACTCTGGGCTCCACTCTGGGCCCCACTCTGGGCTCCACTCTGGCCTCCACTCTGGGCTCCACTCTGGGCTCCACTCTGGGCTTCACTCTGGGCTCCACTCTGGGCTCCACTCTGGCCTCCACTCCACTCTGGGCTCCACTCTGGGCTCCACTCTGGGCCCCACTCTGGGCTCCACTCTGGGCCCCACTCTGGGCTCCACTCTGGCTCCACTCTGGGCTCCACTCTGGGCTCCACTCTGGCCTCCACTCTGGGCTCCACTCTGGCCTCCACTCTGGCTCCACTCTGGGCTCCACTCTGGGCTCCACTCTGGCCTCCACTCTGGCCTCCACTCTGGCCTCCACTCTGGGCTCCACTCTGGGCCCCACTCTGGGCTCCACTCTGGGCCCCACTATGGCCTCCACTGGGCTCCACTCTGGGCTCCACTCTGGCCTCCACTCTGGGCTCCACTCTGGGCTCCACTCTGGCCTCCACTCTGGGCTCCACTCTGGGCTCCACTCTGGCCTCCACTCTGGCCTCCACTCTGGGCTCCACTCTCACTCTGGCCTCCACTCTGGGCTCCACTCTGGCCTCCACTCGGGGCTCCACTCTGGCCTCCACTCTGGCTCCACTCTGGCTCCACTCTGGCTCCACTCTGGGCTCCACTCTGGGCTCACTCTGGCACTCTGGCTCCACTCTGGCCTCCACTCTCTGGCCTCCACTCTGGGCTCCACTCTGGGCCACTCCACTCTGGGCTCCACTCTGGGCTCCACTCTGGCCTCCACTCAGGGCTCCACTCTGGCCTCCACTCTGGCTCCACTCTGGCCACTGGGCTCCACTCTGGCCCACTCTGGCTCCACTCTGGGCTCCACTCTGGCCCACTCTGGGCTCCACTCTGGCCTCCACTCTGGGCCCACTCTGGCCTCCACTCTGGGCTCCACTCTGGCTCCACTCTCTCTGGGCTCCACTCTGGCCTCCACTCTGGCTCACTCTGGGCTCCACTCTGGGCTCCACTCTGGGCTCCACTCTGGCCTCCACTCTGGGCTCCACTCTGGGCTCCACTCTGGGCTCCACTCTGGCCTCCACTCTGACTCTGGCTCTGGCCTCTCTGGGCTCCACTCTGGGCTCCACTCTGGCTCCACTCTGGCCTCCCCTGGGCTCCACTCTGGGCCCCACTCTGGGCTCCACTCTGGCCTCCACTCTTTTTGCATTATACTGAACATGTCTCCTCTGGGTGCCATTTTTAGGAAGCATAGTATTGCCTTTCATCATTTTGCTGATGACAGGCATATTTCTCTGCCCATTCAGACAAGTAGTGATGCTGTTGTTTAGGACATTTATAGAATGATTAAAGAATATTGGGAGTAAAGTGGACACAAGAAGTCATCCTTAATGTCTTTAACATCGAACAAGAGTCCCACAGGGAAGTGCATCCAGCCTGAATCGCAGACTCCAATGAAATTCTCTTTAACAAACAACAATGTCCACAATTGAAGAGCTAAAAGATTTTATTTTATTGATTTATTTTCTCATTGCTTTAACTTTTCTTTTATTTAATTACTTATAGATAAATGAATAGATACTCAACCGCACAATTTTTTTCTCAGCTCCACTTTCAAACAAAGCTTTCTCCTTGTTTTCCTTCTGCCATGGGGTTTAAATTAAACTTTAATGGAAACCTTTCACGAATGAGCTGCAACATTATTACTGGATGTGTGAATAAGCAGAGCTCTTTCTCAAAAATTAACCCCAAATTATAATTTGTGATTTGTAGTTAGTGTGGCTTTGTCTTAAAACAACCCTGAAAGTGAATAAGTTCTGTATTATAAAACCATGATGTTCTCCTGCAGAATCTTCTCCCAATGAGACAGTCAAGTAAATTGCCAATGTGAGCTCATGATGAGTTAGAAGACATCCAGACACTAGAGAGGCTGCTTTTCCAAGACGACATCTGTGTAAACAGCGAGCAGCTGGTGAAAACAACATTTAACATGCAGTTTGTAATCGAGACAATCAAGACTCTGAAGGACATAATGTTTCTGCTTTGAACATGGAGAAACTTTGGAAAATAATAAAAGGAGGCAATTTTGCATAAAATGTTTTTATTTATCTCACTTGGGAGGGGGGGGAAACAAATCACGCTGCCAAATGGACACTTTCATTCGTTCCCATTCATTGTTTCCCCCTTGTCTCTTCTCTTCGTGGCTTTCCTCTGATAATTAGTTCAAAATGCTCCTGTCCTCATCAAAGGTCGTGCTGCTCTTGCCCACAGCCAGTGTGCATGTTTGATATTCCATCTTTTAAGATGCATCAAGAAAAAGAGCTCTCATAAACTTGTTAACGTGTGATTATCTCTGACGCACAGCGGCGCAACCTCAGGGAGGAAGATGAAGAGGGTGCGGAGGGTTTCCGCTCTTATGTGTAATTTATTGTCTGTTCATAATAATTAATTTTTTTTTTTCGTTTCTTGTATCTGAAACGCACAGTGTTTTGTTTTTTAAATAATTGATATTTAAAGGCTAAAATGCATTAGGAGTTCATGTTTTTTGCCTCAAAAATCACAAAACAGTGTTAGCCACACTGGTTATTACTTATTTATTTTATTATTTTAGTGTGGTATTCATGAAATTGTGCTGAAAATTCTAGGCATAAAAGGCAGGGAAAGCCTTGCACCAGCCTGCCATCTCCTGGCAAAGCATGGTTGTACTTGCCATTTTTCAATCTCGCTCTCTGAGAGAAAGTAAATCCAGTGCCTCCACCTGCTGGTGATGGATATAAAGTGCACACCTTAAAGAAACTACAATTTAAGTGAAACAGGCCAGTTGATCTAGTAGACACTCAGACACGGTGACTGTTAATTAAACTGTCATCATGTGATACATGAGATGACTGTGTCCCCTGTCTTTTAATGGTGATATTAGCTTTGAAGTTTGTTTTTCATGCCGCCTTCAGGCTGACACACGGTCTCACATCCATTAAATTTCACACAGGGCTCCGCGACCGGTGTGATTGACCTCGGCGTGTGCAGACATGCGGAGATCAGATGGCTGAAGCTCACGATGGTTACCAGGATCATCAGGACGCCTACAAGGAAAACAAATCGGGAGTGAACGCTCGCAATAAAATCTAAATAGATCTTTGCGGTAAGGATCGACTCCATGTTGGCATCTTACCACAGATGGCTGTGTTTACAGAGAAATCATTGATATGATAGCTGCCGGTGAACATTGCACCCAGGCCCACAATGAGAGCGGCATAGACACTGAATGTGTGGCGCATGTACTTGGCAAGCAGAAAGCTCTGTAGGCTGAACCTGAGAGGAGTCAATATGCTTTTGTCAGTCTTTTTTTTTTCAAACAAAAGACTAAACAGAACACAAAATTTAATCTCCATAACTTTTGCTCTTACCAAGTTATTATGCAGACGGAGATAATGGAGAGGACAATGGTGCTGGCCAGTGGGTCCGGCGTGCCATTGATGTACTTGAGCACGATGCCAAGACCCACCACAGCATCGAAGAGAGACCACCAGGCAAACACAGCCAACCCATTCTGGGTCTGCCACAAACCAGAAAGCATCCATTCACATCACAGCAGATTTTTTTTTTAAACGTGTCATTTTAACACATATTTGCATAAAAATAGACAGGAATTTAACTTTTATTTTTCTCCTTTTCACACTTTCGTTCACAGAAGTGAAAATTTGATCTCTTGGTAAACAAGCGGCCTCACCAGGTAACGTATCCATGAGATCACGTTCGGGTTGTTGATAGCCAGCCAGGTTTTGTGCTTGTAGAGTTTGGAGTAGGAGATGTAGAGCATATAGAAGCTGTAGAGGGGCAGAATCCACCTGACCAACATCGCTGAGACTAAGCTCCTGTAAAAAGTCGCATGAGATTTAATTTGTTTATTTGTTTGTGCATATATTTCTGACAAGAGTACTGTGCATGACTTACTGTCTGTCCCAAAGAACCATGCTGGTCATTCTTGCAAAATTAATTACGACCCACATCAGGTAGAATGCTGGAGGGTGGATTTCTGGATTGCATGACTCGGGACCAAGGATGTTACTGCAAATGATCAACGACAATGTGATCAGAAGTACTGGTAGACCACACGATGTTCTTGCGCTGAAGATTTGCAGACCTCAGCTATTCTACTGTACCGTTTGAAGAGGCCAAACACGCCATAAGCAAGCCAAGCCTTAGACCACAAGTCAATAACAATCCAGTTATTCTCGGACCAGCGGTCCATAGTCACGTCCAGGGGGAAGGTTTTGGACACATTCGTGGATGACGTCTGAAAGACAACTGAGAACCCAGAAGAAAATAGCCGATCTGAGGTCTGGGCATTACAGATTCTAACTCCTATAGGCTGGGTGTTAAAAACGTTACACATCTTCAGTTACTGCTTTAATTAATCCCAGTAACACATGCACTCTCGTAAACCCATGTTGAGAAAAAATAAACACCTTCTCTAGGTTACAGGATATTAGTGCAGATTTATGGGCTCTGTGTGCATCTATTTTTATGTAGCTCAGTTTTGTTGGCCTCCATCCAACTTAACAGCTTGCAAAAACAGCATAGCTTATTACTGGCAAGGCAAAGGTCTTCCAGGAATACGTGAACATTAAAACGTTCATGTTTGTGTTCTTGTTTGACGGTTTCATTGCTACGATGCCATAATTTTAGCCATAACAGTCAGTTCTCCAGTGCGGGTGCGTGCGTGAAATCTCCAGCTATGCCGAGCCACTCACCATTGGGCACGCTGCTTTCCCTTGCAAGACTGAAGAAGACTTCTGAGAGCACCTGAGCGAGGAAGGCAAGGAAGATGCTTCCAGCGTGTACCACGACATGGAACCGGTTTGTGGAGAGGAGAGACATCTTGGAGGCCAGAGCACCGTTCTCACAGGAGTCTGTGCAGATGTGACAAGAATCTAGTCCGCTGGACTTTGGATCATGCTGTATCGTGTACCTGTGATAGCCTGTAATCTTTGCAATTATGATATAACAGGCGGGCGAACGTGACTTTGACAGAGAGAGAATCAGTCACAGTTCATGCAAGCAGTGGAAGAAAATGAAGGCCTGCTGCATCGTCCACATTTGCTTTTTTCTCATGTTTTATTTATTAAATTCTACATGAAAAAAAATTTGCCACATTTTCTACTCCCATTCTGCTCCTGCAGGGAACCAGTTGGATGCGCTTTAAGATATTTGCTGCAAGAACACAACCTGGGCAGATGAACTCATTCAAGCTATGTGTCCCTTTCTATTACGGAGCAAATTTCTGATTTTGTAAATTGTCAAGTTGTATTTGAATGTTCTCCATTCGGAAATCTGCACGAGTAGTCCAATTTCACAAGAGAGCTGAAAAGCCAATCTACAGGCTGTCCTGTCTCCTAAAGACAGCTTATTTAACCATCAGCTCGGATCTTTCATTTTAAGAAACTGTATGTTAAATCCACAACAGTCAGATTTTAAATCCAGAAATGGCACTGCTATTGCCGAGTGTGTTTTTGATCACGGTTTGCCCATTCAAACCTATATTGTTCCTTCTTGACAGCTGTTATTGGTATCAAAGCAATGTGTGACTCTGGGAAATAAAGTTCTCTATTTGGACCATGAAACAGAGAAGCGGTTTCACAAGATTCAGTCTTAAATCCTATATTGCTCAACGTTTCATTCATTTTCGCTATTTAAAATGTCAAATGTTTTATAATGGGTGCAGGCGGGTCAGCTTATCATTTGGACTCTTTCATCACACTGTGAAAACACATGCAGAATATGGCTTGACACTGGCATTGTCACAGACCACCAAGTTTTATTCTTTTATTTTTTTCTTTATCACCCAGTATGACCTGATATGTCTGGGGGCAAAGTCTATAGTTTCTTCTAAAAAGAGATGGTTCAACTTCAGAAAATCTCTTTTTTAATCTATTAGGCTAAAGTTTTTCATAAAACCTTTAGGTTTTAGAAGACAAATTTAATTGAAGCCTCAAGGCAGGGTATGTGATTTCTGGACGAATGTCACATCTGTTGGTATTTGAAATAAAACACAACAGAACAGTAAAACAATAAACACAATAAATACAATAAAATACCTTCCCTGTTCAGTCCAAAGTCCCTGAGAAAACCCGTCCCATCATGAGCTCTCCCAACCCCCGTCCACACGCCACCCACCTCCCAACAAGCATGATGTCATTGCTGGGGTCTGTTGTCATCTGTCACTCTACAGAGGGAGATGGTGAGGAGATACTGTATTCTCTGAACGTGACAAAAGGTGTTCTGGGATAGAAAACATACAACATCACTCACCCTACCTTGAAGTTTGAAAGGGTTAACTTGCATTTGTTGACAGAGTGATTAAAAAGTCACTGACAAAAGTTTTCACAAGTGTTCATGAACTTTTCACAATAGGATTGCGCTTCCTCACAATTTCCTCCTTTTGATAACTGTGACAGCTGCGAGTGCATACACGTGTTTGTGGAAGCAAGCAAAGCTCTATTTTCCTGATAGAATATTTAAAGGATTCCAACAAAGACAGCGATGGGATTAAAGTCAGTTTTATTTTTCCTCAGAGCTGCAGAGATCTGCAAGATCTTTCTGAGTCAATCAGTTTGGCTTCACTTTTGGTTTGTTTTAGTCTTGTAAAATACCTCTATAATTCCTGTTCCTCAAAATATGAATTCTATTGTGTCGGCATTACTCTTATTTATCTAATGATGTTATTTATTAACCTGTAAAACTGTTTAGTGTAACCTTTTTTTTTTAATTGCTTAAATACTTTATACAAACAAAAAGAAAATCACTCCTTTTTCCTTTAATTTATTATACAGACAATATTACATTCAGCTTTTTTGTATTATGCAAGCATTTTTTTTGTCCTTTAAATAATAAGATAAGTCCAACTTATTATTTACAAATGATTTTTTTTCTAAACATCATCAGTCTTAGCTGGTCTTCAAAGGAAGAGTCGACTTTGTGTTAAGACATTTCCACCGGGGACATGTTGAGTACACTGTCGTTGTAAAGCGGTTGTTTGTAATGCCTCCAGGTCACCAGAATGATACGTACCACAAACATGACGCAGGAAATAGCCAAGATTAAAGCTGCACGGGGAAACAGAGATTAAGAATTTAATTTGTAGTAATGACATAAATATTTAATCAAGAGTTGAATAAGCAGAGATCAATATTGCCCTATCCGTACCTGTAAAGATGAACATATGACTATTAGGAGAACCACCGTTGTCCAGAACGCCTGCCAGCCACAGTATTACCACAGGATAGATGGTCACAATGTACCGCACTTGCTTATCAAGGTAGAAGTTCTCCAACAAAAACCTGACAGTAAAGGGAGGAAACATGGTGTTTGTCTGCTAATGTTTTGTAACAAGAGCCGCCATTAGTGACAGGATGTAAAAAGGAGAAACCATACTTACCATGCTAAGAGCTCCATCAGAAGACCAAGCAGTGCCATTTTTGCACAGTCACATTTGGGCAGTTCCGTCTGATGCTGTAGGTATATCGTCATGTTGAGCATTGTGGAGAGGGTCCCCCATGTTGCATACACTGCCACTCCATTTTGGACCTAATTCATGACAGTGAAAGAGAGTTACCTGCTGAGGTAACGCAGAACTATGAGGAAACATGTCTCCGAATATGAGGATAATTTAGAAATCAATTCGTAGAATTCTGATTCTGGAAGTGAATTTAAAGATGGCCTTCACTTAGAATATGCACCACAAGGCGCACCAAAGGCAACCGCTGGAGAAGCCCAGGAGCCGCTGGAAGAACCCCACAGACATATGTGTCTAAGAATGGACAGTCTGAATGGCAAGCAACTGAAACTGGAACCAAAGAAAGCAGAAAGCTCCAAAGAAGAAGACATTTCCTTGAGAAGCTCAGGAAGGCACTGGTGACACCGCACATCCAAAGGTGACAGCATGTGCCCCAGCTTCTCTATCCACAGTGAGGAGGATGGCAGAGGCTCCAGCTGCCTCACCTGCACGCCTAACAAAACCTCAAGCTTCTGAAGTAAGTGTCCTGTTGCAGTTGTGTGTATGATTATCAAAATAAATCCTGAACTAATAGTCTTTTCATTTCCACTTTGTTACTTTTATAAGATAAAAGTGATTGATTGAAGTTAAAGTTGATATATTGAGAATTTGCATTAAAAATAATAAATGTTAATGAAAGCATTGTCTCATTTCATTTTTTTCCAAGAGAAGTGTCATTTATGACACCCAAGTCTTGAGTTAAAGTGGATTTTTGACATCAGTTGTACCCTTATGACAAAAAAAAAAAAAAAAAAAAACAGAATCAACTTATATTGTTAATTGTGTTCTAGTACAGACTGATTACAATCATTAAACATATATGTTATCTCTATTGGTTAAAATTGAGATGAAGATAATATATGTTAATGGTTTGTTTTTTAAAACCCAAAATGTGTTTCAGGTCAATTTGACCCGAGGGATACCAGAGAGTCCCAAAAGTGAAAACCGTACAAGGGTTAAAGCTCCTCTTATTGCTCCTCTATGTAGGAACATACCACTTTCTCACCACATGGGGGCAGCACATCACAAGAATGCTCAAGCGTCAGACCCTGGAAATAAGCAGGCACGCTAGTGATATTACAGTACATCAGGGGTGTCAAAAGTCAGTTCTCGAGGGCCACTGTCCTGCATGTCTTCGATGTTTCCCTGACACAACACTCTGATTCTAATGAATGGATCACCATGAGCTTCTTATCCAGGTCTGCACGAGTCTGTTAGCAACCCATTTATTTGAATCAGGTGTGCTGAAGCGGGGAAACTTCTAAGATTTGCAGGAGAGCGGCCCTCAAGGACTGGATTTGGACACCTCCTGCAGTACATGCTGGACTGTCCCAACACATTAGAACTGCATTGTCAGTGGATCTTCTGTCAACACAGCAGAGCCAACATGCCCTCATGTGGTCAGTAGTGCTACTGCTACATGGAGCGACTTTAATTAAAGCCTTTGATATTTTCTACTGAGTTACTTTTAGACATCTTCAGTTTCACCTTTAGCATTATAGATTTACAGCATCATAGATTTTTTGAATAAAGATTGGGGCAGGCTATAAGATGACCAGTCACAGTAATATTTCTATGATGATAATTCTGAATTGTCAGACTTTAAAGGAACTGTGAATTGGCCTTTATTTAACCACTGAGATCAAAGATCTCTTTTACAAGGGAGACCTGGGTCTCCACGGACCCCAGGAAGACAAACAACCACACACTCAGTCATTCCTGTGGGCAATTTAGAGTCACCAATTAACCTAACATACTTTTTTGAACTATGGGAGGAAGCCAGAGAAAACTCACACAAGGACGAGGAGAAAATGCAAACTCTACCCTCAAAGGCAATAGCTTGCTGCTCCAAATATAGAGCAACACACTAAGTCAATCCAGCTATCACAACTTCTAGATTATCAATATACTAATTTATTATAGAATAATAGAGAGCAAAATAATCCACTTCCAAAAGGTTTTTAGAATCTGTTGAAATTAACAGCAGGTGAAGTAATAAATCAAGTATACTAGCCTATGTTAGTTTTTTGTTTTCCTATAAGAAAAAATAGTAATTGAAGAAAAAAAAACACAGGATAGACCAGACAAAAGGGACTTAGTATTTTGGTGCTACTTCACTCTTTAGATATGGGTGCTTGAACAGTCATCATATCAGCAGCTGACTTATTTAGGGTTTGAGAGCATCTTCAGAGTGCAGCGGGGGACTGAACATTACTGATGCATTTTCAAAATTTGATAACAAAATAGCTTTGAACAGTGCCCATTTGCTTGGTTTGCATTACAAGGCTAAACGATCAGCATGTCCTGAAAATTTAAGTTCACGGTGAAGAAAAGATGTCAATGTCAACATTGAAATGAAACTTTATGTATTTAATATACTCTCATAAAGCTGTCCTGTGCAAAGGTTTGTTTCAGAATGGATGGATTTATTGCATTCTTTTACAAGATTTTTTTTGCCTTACTCCACTTCTATCCCTGTAGGTGTCATGGCTTCCGTGAAAACACGTGAACACAAGTTTATGGCTTTACCAATATTCTGAAGATCCACAGGTCTGGGTTATGGTATTTGTGCAACCAAGGTCCGTAGATCTTCAGTCCATGGCAGGAGAAAAACAGGATTGCATAATCTGTGGCTGTCATCAGTGCTGAGGTTATAAGCATTGGCAGCAACAACCTGTACGCAGAGACGAACAGACATACGAGCTGTCAGGAAGGACAGTAAAGACTATCCAGCACACTGGATTGTCTTGATTTCCAAAAGCTGTGCACTTACTCTCTGTCATACAGAAATAACCATGTAATGTTCAGGCATAGGTTGATGACCAAAGTGACATGAAATCCATAGGGCAGTACTGAAGGTGTGGTGTATATCCACTCATACGTATTCCTGCAGGGAGCAAGGATCATTATGACAGATGAGACAGGTAAAATACACCACGGCAAGCAAACTGTCCCTGCCTGCAGAAAAATACTCTGCCTTTTTATACGATGCATGCGCAGTCTGCTACACATGAAGAAAAACTCTACAGAGGAGAACTAAATTACCTCTTAACAAGGTCGGGTGATTTTCTGCACGAAGTAATAAGACATAAAAGGGCGATATAAAGATATTAAGTAATGCAGACGAATCCCTGCAGTGGGATGCAGCTTTAAAGCACCGCTGTACCATGTAATTGATGTATGAAAATAGGAAAAACAGCACTTACCTTCTGCAGAATCCAGCCAAAAAGTATATAAACATGGCAAAAATCCAAAAATATAAGAAATCCCACACAACAAAGGCCCACTGAGCAGGGGTTAAAGGAGTTGTGTACTTGCGTGTTACCTCCTCAGTGCGCTGTTTAAAGACACCTGTAATGAGAGTTTGTTATTTACTCTGGAGCACAATTTGCCAAATATTTCAGATGAGTTGATTTATTAAAAAATATATATACATATATATTCACCTGATTTATCTCCAAAGCCCGAAAGAAAGTTGAACGAGATTGCAGGGAAAAAAGTACACAATCCAACAAACATGAGCACGACACGGACTGGGTTGTGGTTTACCATGTTGAATGTCTGATGGAAAACTTCCACAAAAGAGAACGCAACCAAAACAAATGCACCTCAAGCTAACAAAATCCTGGATCTATAAGCGAACATGTCTTCAGTTTTCTTGCTCTTTGATAATAAATGCAGTTTCGAGTCCACAGTTTAGTAATAGACACTGACATTGCCCATCATAACCTCTGTCATGGTGTGTATTTTTTATGACCACGCACTGAACATCTCTTATCAGTCCCTGTCATAAACAGGCTGCTGTTTAGTTTTTAGAAGCAGAGTGAAGAGTAAAGACCAGCTAGTGAAAAAAGAAGACATAATTTGATCACTCTGAGAAACAAAGTAGGTTAACCTGGGGGAAGAAGAGGGAAGTTTAAAGCCAAAGAAGTAGTCATCTGAACCCTAAGATGTAGATGCCAGAAGTGTGGCTTCCTCCTCATGAAATCTGAAAATCTTCCTTTTATTACTTTTATTATTGCAGCTTGGCACTGGGTGATAGGGCTGCACCAATCAACACTTTCCCAACAATCTCTTATACTGATACATTTCCTTTGATCCATTTATAGGAACTAAAGTTCCTATAAAATTCAAGTGGTTAACATAACTTCTCAAGAGCACAATTCAAGATGAGCTACAATTCCCCAGATATTTTTACATGCTAAGAAATCCATATAGTGCAGATAATATTTTTAAATGTCCAAATGCCTATACTACCTTCTTTATTTGCATTGCTGAGCAGAAACAATGATCTCCTTGATATCATGCTTGTATGTGGTACTCTGTAAACTTACGCTTCTCTTGTGTGCAGCTTTCCTCCACACAGTGGCACCATTGAGTAATACTGTATCAGTGTGGAACGGTTTGGGCAATGATTGTGTGTAAGACTGAACAGAAGATCAGCCACACTTTCACTAACACCTGTAGTACTTTGGAAATGCTCATTCTTTAAACTTACCATCAATTCAATTTCCATCAGCCCCTCTGCTTCTTCGATAAGTCATTTTGTTGGCAAATCAGGACCACTGTGCATCACAATTGTTAAAACTTCAATCAAATGTGACATTTTCTTTTCTTTTTATCCACATAATGTCTCCAAAGTGTCCTATTTATTTTGGGTTTTTTTTTTTGTTTGTTTCAATTTTCTAACAAAACTACCAAAATTTGTTGAGATAGTAGAGGGTGTGTAAAGCAAAGCTGCATTCAGTTTTAAAGTGGCTCTTGTTTACTTTGTTAAAGTTTGAGGAGATTTGGCATTGAATTTATCAAGCCACATTTTATATGGTTGTTGTATCCTGTAACCTACATCTGATGATGTTTGAGATTTGAAAGCTATTCAAAGCTATTTATGCTATTTATGCAAAGCTATTTATGGATTGATAACATGGCAAACTAGAAAAGCACTCAGAGAGCGCAGACCTCCGGCAAGCGCAACAATTCCCCATATAGCGATTTACAGATTGCGATAAAATGAGTTTTGGGCAATAATTAACAGAGATATTGAGAAACAAAATTTTTGGCCCCATTTACTGCAATGTTAGCACAAATTTGAATGTGATCCAGAATCCAGGATTTCTTCCGGATCACACCCAAAATGAATTCAGTTCTTCCTTTTCACATTTCTGACAACTCCTGAAAATTTCAATCAAAATCCATCCGTAACTTTTTGAGTTTTCTTGAACACAGACAAACAAACAGATAAACGTCCGGCAAAAACATAACCTCCTTGGCAGAGGTAACAATAACTGTAAGAAAATGTGGGATTCAAAACCCTCCTTTGTATAAATTTGAAGTGCCACAAGGATGAAGTACTGTCACTCAAATGCTCCATCTTAAAAATCACATATAGACAGGCATTTTTTATTTTAATTTTTTTTGTTCCCTTATATGTTTCATCCAAATGCATGTGGGCAGGTCCAGCGGTGACATGGCAGCAGAGCCGAGGTTAAGGGAAAGCCTCCCTTGCCATTTTCCTCACCCCGCACCAGATGTTGCTTAGCGGTGTATTCCTCTCAACAGTCTGCAATAATTAATGAAGAGTTCCTCCTGCAGAGCCTGGATTAAAGGCTTTTTGGACTTCAGCCCATAGACACCCATATGCAGCTCGACTGTACACACAGGTTCGCTGACTGGAGGTGAGTCATAACATATGATACATTTGTGAGGAATATAAAAGCTCTCTCCTGATGCACGTCTTCATGAGTCAACAAGCTCTTCTCTGTATATGCAAGCTAAATATACGGAAAGAACACTTTACGTCACTACTGGCTTGAAAGGCGGAACATGTTTGGCTTCAGTTGTGATGTCACAATCCCACGCTCAGTCTGGATGACTCTTTTAAGTTGAATGATTTATTGCTGTGACCGACACTGCTGGCAGAGAACAAGAAGCCATTCGTTGATTGTTCATCATCATCTAATGAACAAAATCGTATCCAATTACATGCCCACCATTGATGATCACTTCCATTATGAGGCATGTGTGCATGGTGAGTATTACTGAAGATCACTGCCACTTTGGTAATTCGTTGTGATTCACTTTATGACTCGCCTAGTTCTTGGCGAGAGCAAACTCTGCATCACGCATCCAAACTCTGTTAAATATTCACAGACTGTCAACATTTTCTTTTGGATGCCTACGAGAAAAGAAATTACCTTGGACTGACAGCGACTCAGATGAACGGAAAATTATTTGTGGCTGAAAAATTGGGATCAATCAGAAGAAGAGGACAACTTCTGTATTTGAAATGAGCTAAAGTGGTTGTGCATGCCAACAGCCTCGCTGCCATCGCTGCTGCGGAGACTAGATTGGACAACGGGGGCAGTCCTACATGAACCACGTGGTAATTAGGGACCATGACTAACAAGCTCTGTGTATACGGCCTGTTTATCGCCTCACAGCTCAGGCTATGTGACTTTCACGCTGTATTTGTGCACGACATTCGCGGATCCCTCTGGAACCGAAGCGCCTCTTAATGTCACAATTACGCTGCCATGACCAATAGTGGTGGCTGTGCCAACTGGATTACAAATGAGGATGGCAAAGGACAATAAAGGTGAGAGTGAGAGTGGAGGACATTTGCCTCTAAATCTAATCAAGACTCCCTCTCAGTCCCAGAAGTATGATTTAGATATTAGAAAAGTGTTCAGACTATGTCTGCTTGGAAACCTGCAGGAGCTCTTAACACAACCGCTAAAACATAAACTCATAGACATTTCAGTAAACATAAAAGCCTTGTGAAAGGCTTTTCTTTTTAATTCCGTGTTTTGTTTTATCTATTTATGTAGCTAAAAAAATGTCTGAAGTGTTTCCAGTTTTGTGAAGTGTTGACTTAAAGAAAAAAAAACAGAAAAAAACAATGTTGTGTTATTTGAAATGTTGCTGTGTTCTCAACCCATAAGATTTCACAGCATCAGTCTCTTGTTCATAGCATTAAATACGACCCAAAGGTGCATCCTATAAACCAGCGCCCCAGCAGGGAATCCATCACATCTCAGATCTAAAAAGCCGTACGGGTCTTTTGTTTGTTCCCTGAAATATGACTCATACCACATTTAGAAAAACATTATTAATTCCTGGGGGGAAAATAAGCTTAGCACCAGTCCCCCCATTTCAGGGTTCCATGGGTGACAAGGGGAGCCCTATCCCTGCTGTTATTTCCATTTCTTGCATGTCAAATGAAGATGGATAAATACGGAACTCTAAAAAGCTTTGAACCAGCAGCCCACAGTTAGTGATGCTGGTCCAACTCCTCAAACATGATGCCTTGTGGGTGGCCCCTTGGGTAGGCTTTAGGAACATGTCCCACTGAGAGAATAGACGCCAGGGGAAGCCCAGGACATGCTGGAGTGTTTACATCTCTCAAGCAGGTCTTGTTAAAGGTGCTGTAGCTGAGATGGAGCGAATCTCTGTCTACTAGCACAGATGACGTATGAAAGTGGGACTTTTGATTAAAATTTATAATTACTTGGTGTCCCCGAGGATGAGCCTGCAATGTGTTGATGCTGCTGTCGGAGCCGCTGATGGACAGGGCCCATTGTATACACTCACCCCCAAGCCTAGACCAGAATCCTTACAAGGGCAAGCTACAGTGGATTAAGTTTGGAAATATAACCATCTCTGTTTTATTGACAAAACCGCCGAGACAGCACATGGCTCATCCTGCTTTCAGTGAGGTTCACAGGCCTGCTATGCGAGATCGAGGGAGTTTGGTTCAGTTTTCTTTCGCCCCGCCTCAGCAGCGTCTCACACACGGAGGGGTTCAGTGTGACTTTGCATCTCCAGAAGAAGCCAAAACATTCACCAGACTGATATCCAAACAAAGATAGTATCTTGAAGTGTTTATTATGCTGGTACGGTGTTTGTATGTAATTCATAAGTTCTGATGAGTTATACATAAGACACACAAACAGTTCTGACATCTTTGCTATCTCCTTCGAATGTGGTTTTGGTATTTCTAAAGGCTATGGGTTTATCTACTCATACACATTTTATACCCATGAGAATGCCATGTTGTCCCCTTGAAAGAGCCGGAGGAGGTGAATGGGGGACTCTGTCCATGCGGTTGTCCTCGCGCTGAGGATAGATAGATAGATGGATATAGTATTATTTTTTTCATTTAAGTAAGAAGTGGAATGACTGAAGGTTAAATAATGTATTTATCAATCTGGAAAGGCTTTCTGAGGTAGATAGAAAATCAGTCTATACAGCCAATCACACCAATAAACTGACAAAATCAAATAAGAGGATTTCATGTTTTTTATTAGCCTGAGAGTGGTGTGTTTCTTTTTGCACTGCAGTGACGCACAATAACAGCAGGATTACTGATTGCAATTCTAGGTTGAGGTGACATGATGTGACTTAGGGGCTCTGCATTCGAAAAATCAAACTGAGTCCGCCACCGATGTGTCTGCTGGGTCCACCTTCACACTTCACTAACAGCACCCAGGGTTTGACTGACGGGAAACTCGTTGCACTAAACAACCTTTTCTAACACTGCGCACCTCCTGAGTTCCTAAAAAAAAAAAAAAAAATCTTATGTTTTGTGTCCAACCGTGATTTTCAGTGATAATGGAGCGCTGCAGTAAACAGCAGGGGTGAGCAGAGTCTGTTGAAGGAGAGAACTGATTATTTTGGCAACCTCTTACAGACCAAGATGGTTTTCTTATGTTGGGATTTATCTCACGCGATAGCTTGTCTGTGTTAAAGAGGAGGGGATATGAGGGAGTAAGATTGGATTTGATACCTGTGAGACTTCAATCAAACCTTAAAATATGGTGCCTGCGGTTGGTCAAGAAAGTTGAATCGGTTTCCTAACATGCCTTATAGCGTGTTAACTCCTCATCCCCGGGAATCTACAATGACTCAGAGGAGCAAGACAAACCAAGAAAACACACAGCAAAAGAGCCAAAAACACATTTTACAAAACAGAATAGCATTTTTCAAAACACAATTGAAACCAACAAAAGCAGCAAAAAAGTGAAACGCAATATTTTATACTTTTAAAAACACATATAAGAAACATAACAATAAAATAAATACATGAAAAACACAAATACATCCGCAATGCACAGAATTCCACATGACTCATGACCATAGACTAGAAATATGTTTATGTCTGTCGCAGAGCTGGACATTTTAACACGGGGGTCAGTGGAGATTCACTCACTTTTGGAGCCAGCCCCTAGTGGTCAGTCGAGGGACTGCAATTTTGCATCGTTCTGCATTAGATTCCACATTAGAAGTTGGAAAGCTGAAGTGAGTAAGCGAGAATGTTGACGGGCTTCAAGCAGAAATTACTTTTGATGTGAGAGATGACGGGCCAAAAATAGCAGAATCAGTAGTACAACATTCTTCCTACATCATCATCAAAAAACGCAGTAAGGAAATGTCTTCCAATCTCTTCATATCTCAAGCAGACTTTCACTGATCGTTTGCTAAAGAGTGCTGAAAGTCATCGGCTCTGGCGGCCCGTCTTCTTGATAAAACGCTTCATGGTGGTTTAGCGTTCAATATGTTAAATGTCACATGTGTGAGGTCATTTGCACTTGTGCTCACAGACATGTCAAAAGTTGAGCTAATTTTTTCTTTTTTTTTAAAGAATCCTTTGCTGTCCATGTCAATCTGCTCCTTAATCTCTACAGTTGTCAACAATTTTAAACTCACAACATCATCCATCACCTTCAGCCAGGGATGAAGAGCAGAAACTTACTCTTTAAAAACTCCAGTTTTCTCTGCAAATCATAGAAAACTGAACCGGCAAATTGAATGTTTAAGATGCAAGAGAGTAAATGAAGACCTCGCAAAGATGATAAGTATGCAGTAGATGTAGGGAAATCAGCGTAAAGAGAGATTAGACGTGGTCCACTGTGCCGTGGCTCAGCTCTACTGAACTGTGCAATCATGAAATGTACATTTTTGTGAGCAGGATGCGACTCATTATTATAGTTTAACTCTCAATAGCTACAATCTTGATCCATTCCTGACGCCCTTGCGTCAAAGCTTTCTTTTTACAAACCAACATTTAACAACACATGTCTGCCCGGAGCAGCTTGTCTCTCATTCTCCAGCTTTCTTTCTTTCCATCCTCGCTGATTTACTTTCATATCCCCCCACCCACGCTCTTTCATCTCTGAATCCAATACTGTCAGAGCTATAAACTCCCAGCGGCAGAATACACAGTGATTTAGTGACATTGTTAGAGCGTCTCAGATGTGGAACTGCTTGATTCCAAGGAAGGCTTGCATGGGTTTGTTTCTCAACAAGATTTTTTTTTTCTCCTTTATGAAACTTTCAGCTATCAGTCAGTACATTTTCATGTTTTGAATGACATGTGAGTAGTCCTGACATCCATGATACTACAAGAGTTAACATTAGGTGAAGTGCCCTTAGAAATAAATGTACTGTGGTTACAAAGCATGATGCATTAAAACCAGCCATATTCCTCTCTTGTACAATGTATTTTTAATCAGTGTCAGTGTACAGCCTTGTGTGACAAAATAGTTTCAAAACCATAAATGTGGCATGTATAGAGTGGATTTCAATTTGAGATCCACAAAGTTGAACTTTACTTGTATTTGAATTTTAATGGCTCGTGCCAGCAGAATAGAGAGATGTCCTAATGCATCTGACACATGCTGACTCTGTAACAAGGTCATAGTCTTTATACAGTGTGAAGGAAGCCCCTCTGACACCTGTCACTTTAGGTGGGCAGAGAAGAACTCTTGGAGAACAGAGAGACAGAAAGGGCAAGGAGCATGAAAAAGGAAGGGAAAGCTGCTCAGCGAAGCAAAGATAATGTAGTCTCTGTTTGGTTCTCTCAGCACCTTCTGCCTGTCAGTGAACAGTTCAAGCAGGAATTGCTCCGGTTGGTCTCAACCAAGCCGACATGGCAGCTAACACAGCGACAGAAAGTGACAACACAACGCCGCGTTGCCAGTATTAAGAGCTTGCTCCGAGGAGGAATCCCTCTTGCAGAAATCCAAGACTCTACTGTGATGAAAGCCCTCTGAATGTATGAAGCATATACTGTCAAAGTTCCAGACTGGTAATCGAAGAGACCAAGGCTTTCTTACAACTGGAGGGTCAGCGCTTCAATTGTGTGCAGTGCTGTGTGGTATGTATTCATCTGCAGCAAGCACCTCTCTTGAGAAAATGCTGCAACAGGCCACAAAAGGTTCCACCCTTCCACTAATCTATTTCCTGACGACCTTTTATATGACTGATATAGATTCTCAACTAAGGGAACAATTTGTAAATGCAAACCTACGTCAGTAACAACATTAAAACAAAGACATGCAGTCACGGTAGTAACTTGCTTCTGCCATAAGCATAGACTCAGCCCCAGGAACACAGACATGTATCAATTGATGATGCAGAAGAAAAAAAAAAATGCAGAGGCAAAATATTTTTTCATCCTTGGTTCTGATTTGCAGCTAAGCCTGTATAATGCGGAAATTGCATGTAAGAGAACACAGATTAGAAAATAAATCTGTATTCATCTCAGAAGAATTTTCAATCAGGTAAGTTAAATTCACTTTTGTTTCTCCAAAAACTAAAGCTATCCCATGAATCCTTGATGAGACAGTTTAAGTCAGAGTAAGACCTAGATATCTCTATTCTACAAGCAACATTGACTATATATCACTGTATAATGTTTATAGGTAGGCGAAGCTTCTTTACTTCAGTGAATATGACCTCACCCTGCACTCTATCATGATTTCATCTCCATCTCATGAGTACACTATAAAAAAAATAATAATAAAAAACAACTGACTTGACACACAGCCCTGGCTCTGTGAACTGGAAACTGAGTTGGGGCAGCCTGCCCCACAAACCGCAATGAACATTGCTGGAGCCAAACACAGGGAGAGTGTTGATGCTTGTGCTTGAGCACATGAAGTGGGGGAGGGAGGGGCTAGCTCTCTGTGTTTTATTGATGTTTTATTTGAAATAGCAACAGACATCACAACACCTAGAAATGCCTTACCCTACCTTTAAGAGCTGCCAGACTAACTAATTTACGAAATTATGCTCAACGTCCCCCCTGAGTTAAATCTCTCTTTTCTGCCTTAAGTGCAGCACCACTATTATGTCTTGCAGTAACTATTTTTTTCTACTCTTCAATAAGCCTCCATTATGACACCTGTTACTACATGTGATGTCATTTCTTCTATTTGGGTGTGGAAGAGGAGTCAAAGGATGTGTTGAATCTTTATGAGCGCATTAGGGATGGAACGGTTTTCGGTATAACGGTAAAGCGCTGTTAAACTTTTACGCGATAACGATTACCGTTTAAGTTTGTCTTCATCTCATTATCGCGGTCGATTACCGGGATATGTAATATCAGCCTCATTCAAGTCTGCGAGCGACTCGTGACTGTGTCTCGCGTGAATATGTAGCTTGTAACATCAGCATTGTAACGTGAGCATGGCGGAAACCCAACCCAACCCACTAAAAGGACGAAATCCGAGGTCTGGGCATATTTATTTTATTTTATTTTTTTAAGAATGCAGAGGGACAACTGGTAGAGGACAATTATCTTGTCTGCAGAGCACTTGTTTACATTTTATTGTTATTTGTACGAGCAACTTGAAGGAGCTAAAGCTAATGCTTCAAGCTACTGAGATGTTTCACCAAGAGTAACCTGGTTGACGCGCTTCGCTAACTCGCATTTCGTAAACGTTACTGTTGCGTGTCAATCAAAAAATGACCAGAACGATGTTCTTCTGATGCAGTTAAAATATTAATTTATTCCATTAACTGATCCGACAACCATAACGCCGGCAGTTAGCGCCACAGCGGTCAAGAACCTTTTGCCCTTCCGGGTCAAACACCTAACCAATAACAGGCAGCTACCTTTATACCTGACCCTCAGGTAACAACACAGCGACGCCCACAGACACACAGAGTGAACTACAATTCATAACAACATATTTGGCTCCTTTACAACTGTTTCTTGATTTGCACATTTATACGTATTTAAGGTTCATCTTAAAGTCCAAAGTTTTTTTATTGGAACTTGCTCTATAATTTTTGTTCCTGATAATTGTTTGCATATTTTGACCTACTATGGTTGTTAACGTGTATATTTAAATTTGCACCAGACAAATAAGCTTTGTTCCTGTTTTTTATTTTGTTCATTTAAAATAAAACATCTTTCTGTGTCAGTTGTTTCTCCGTTTAATGTGAAAGTTTCATTTTGATAAGATTTTGGCTTCTGATGTTTCAATATGACAAAATCACAAGATTTTGTGAAATTATTAAAATGTATGTTTTTTTTTAGACATTTGTACAGCAATTATGAATATCGCAATAATATCGTAAACCGTGATAATTTGGTCACCATAATCGAGATATCAAATTTTCCATATCGTTACATCCCTAGAGCGCATACACCGAGATCAATAAACAAAGTTTAAAACCGTTGTCGATATGCACCTTCTATCTCTGAGAGGAATTTTAAGTTTGTCGAGCCACTACCGGATTCACTGCAAAAAGAAATGTGGCACAATAAATTCTGTGTCTGTTTGAATTCTAGAAGTGCTAAACTGCCTCTTTTGTGAGAATGCCATGCTTTCAGAGCAAATGCAAACACACCCAGTAATCAGGCGTTCAGGGTGGAAGAGGTTAATCCATAAATCTTGCTTGTTCTCTCTTGCTCATCCACCGCAGTGACAGATGACCGCTGTAACGTTCTCTCTTGTGCCGTTCAATATTTAATGCTTTTCTGTGAATTTGTTCTCCAAAGTTTAGGCAAGTGTGAAAAGCACAAGTCCCACTGAGGGAAATGGGGTGGTGTGTGTGTGTGTGTGTGTGTGTGGAGGAGAGTAGGGGGTGTCTGAGGATGGATTTAGGACAGCAGTTGCATGAATGAGTATAAGTGCTGCCTGTTTTATTGGGGAGATAAAGAGTTTTCTCTAATCCAGAGGACAACCAGAGTTGAGTCCATGCTTTTTGGTCTGCACGGTCATACTCAACTACATGGATGCAGAGCTGAAGCGGCCTTTTTCATTTGGGAACAGCAGCTTTAAAGCAGTGTGATGAATATTTTAAAGCCGTTCTAGACTCACTGTCACTCATTGTTTTCAGCCATGTATTCACATATGAATCAACTGTTCATAAATAAAAATCAAGTCATAGTCATAGAATTAAGTGTCTCTGTGGGCTGTTGGTGTACATCCATGCAAGGTTTGCACACACGCTCAATAAATATCTACATGCACGCAATCATACCACCCACATGCACATTCCTCACAGTGAGTAATATGCTGATGTGATATAAGCATTTCCAGGGCTTGCACTTTTATCTTTTCTTTTCTTTTCTGAAGCCTCGTGGAAAAGCTCATTGTGTATTCCACCCCCTGCATTTGAATAATTCAGCTTCATTGCCATTTCTATTCTTAGTACTTTTACTAGTGTTTGTATGACTTTAGAAGAAACCGACACACGAAACAGACAGTAAACATAAGCATCATTCCACGGCTCTGTTCCCTGATTTACACGTTCTTTAATCTGAGGAGTGTGGTTAGAAAGATTTAGTGAGTGTGTTATAATTTACTTGGGATGAAAAATGTGCGCAACAATCAGCTTCAGTGGATTACTTTGAGTTTAATTAAAATTAGATGCTGATGTTTACGCGTCCATTTTCAGACGGGGATTCATTTGGTTCAAGACAAAGAGTCGTGAATTAAGTGGAGCTGGAAAGCAAAAGAGTCTTCAAGGAACCATCAAAGGTTTGCATATGTCCCTCTGGGCCTTTTCAACAAGCATCGATCAGAAAGAAGTGCAAGGGTGGGAATGTGCTTGGAGCCTCCTCTCCGGTGAAACTCTTTTCATCCAGCCATGTCACGGTCCTGAGATCGGCTAATCTCCCAAGTCTGAAATTGTTCTTCAAAGAGAAGCAGCGGAGGAAGGGTGAGTGTCAGCAGAGGAAGGGATTGGGAGGTAACGCTGAAACTGGGAGACATCTGCTGCATGACCTACTAATGCTGCAAACACTGCCACAAATAACACTTTGATTTTGTTTTCATTTCAGACGTTCTGCTATTCAGATGGCTTTCATCATTCATCCAAAGGTCCACATACAATATTAATCACTTCAGCATAGTCTTTTTTTTTTTTTTCAGTGTTTTGGTCTCATTTTCAGACATGTACATTAAAATTTGTTCTGTTGCAAGCCTCCAATTGCAGTAGCATCATCAGCAGAATTTTTAATGATGTAAAATAATTAATAATTTACATAAACATGACTTGTGCATCATCTACCAGCATCATTAATTTGATAGATAAAACGGAGTGAAACGCTGTTATATGCCAAATAATTAGCCTTTTGATATATTCGAAACAAATTAGCAAACTTTGTTTATGTATTTGATTTCAGAAATACAGAAACAAGCAAGAAATACAATAACATAGATTACAGGGATTCTTTGTATAGAAGAGAAATAGTTTCTGTCAGACTGTCAAACTGATTTAAAATCGATTGTGACAACAGACTAATCAGTTGCCGTGAACTTTCTGTCATTTTTCATATGTTTGCATATCTCCTTTGGTATGAATTATTGATAAATAGCTGGCTGTTGCATACTGAGCCTGAGAATGACGTAAAACCTGGACTGGACTCTGCTACAGACGAGATCCCTGAACGTCGGGACAAAATGCATGTCACTGTCAGCAACATTGTATCAGGGATTCACAAATTGTGATCACATGTTTCTTTTTTAGCCTATCCCTTCTTGGTTATGGCTCATAAATGACGAGCCGTGGCTCTGCACGCTTCAGCGGCGTCAGGTTTTTCCTGTGGTTTCATTTTCTGCATCTCCCAGTCTCAAACCAAATAAAATACTTTGATATGTTTGCTATCCATGCTGGTGTACTGAACTTACAAGATTCTGTGGAGCAAATAGGATCACACATGGATCACCCCCCTCCCCTGAGGAGCTCACTGCACCAGAACTGGTTCCCTTGAAGACACCACACGAAAACAATCTTCAAATAATTTCAAACACAGCGTCCTTGTTAAAGTTTTTGGATAGCAGTGCTTCGCAGAGAGACGCTCCCAGTGATTCACTGCAATCAGCTTTGGATGAGAGAAAATTCATCAGTACTCTGAGATTGGGCATGATTAAATCATTACACTCATAATTAATGTCAAAGGGAGTCAAATGGCAGCAAAGTTGATATCAAACTGCTCTAATTTTAACTAATTTCAGCCATCAGTAGTGTATTGTACAAATCTATTTCAGCTCAGCTTGACTCGCAACACTGACAATCAATCTTATTTGCATCCGACAAGTGGAGCCCGTCATCATTTCTAAATGTATTTATTTATTTATTTATCTTACCACTCTCTCCCTGGGCTGCATGTGGTCTCAACAGGGGAAAATTGATTCCACCGACACTTTCAGGGTACATCATTATTGGCTGACTGCCACCAATAAATTGTTCATTGCCAGCTGATAAAATGGCTGCAGGCTAGAGCAAAACCCTTCCAAAACCTCTCAGGTTGAACATTTCTTCACGCAGGGTCACACCTGACCCGGAGCCGTATATCATGTTCCCCACGTGTAACTGATTTGGTCATATACTGATCATTCAGAGTCCACATGTTCACACAGAAGTAGCCTCCAGTAAGTACAGGCTGTTGGTGTTGCTGCTGCTGCTGCTGCTGCTGTTGCCAGGCTGATGGCATTGAAGTATGTAACCTTATTATTAGATTTAGACTGCCTGCCAGGCAAAAAGCAGAGGCTGGGTGGCTTTGTTGGTTCTTGGTCTTTCCCAGCAGAGCTGCCTCCAGTCATTTAACAGCATCAGAGCTTGAGAAGGAGACGGAGGCTGATGGAGAAGTCTGTTTGACATGCCTGTTGCACATCTTTATTCGTGAGTACATTTATTACTGAAAAATCAGCAAGTGCTCCTTAGCATACATTAAGTTTTTTCTTTTAAATACAAATTTCACAGATTGCTTTTATCTCTATGAATCATCAGCTACATTTACTAAATCATCTTTAATTGGAAAGAGCTCCACATTTGGAGAAATGATCTGTAATAAATGTGGAGTAAATGACATAGTAAAGGTTTATTAGTTTGCTGCTGAGTGACGGATCCTCCTTGATTTGCGAACGAGGCATAACAATAAGGTCCTGTAGTAACTGTATCAAAGCCTTTCAAGCATATAAATCAATAATTCTCTTGTCACAGAAGTGTCGAGAGAATGCAGACCTTTTAAAAAAGGGGTAGAAAGTGTAAAAAAAAAAAAAAACACAGCTGCCTCGGTTGCTTTTTCAGTCAATAATGGAAAGCTAAAATTCTTCTCATCTGTTCTTGTCTTTTTGAAGCATATCACTACTAGGATCTTTTGAGGATATATATATATATATATATATATATATATATATACATATATATATGAGACATATTGCAACTCTGTCATCTTCTGTGGGGCAGCCTACAGTCTGATTCAATGAGCCGTTCATATTTTACATGTCATGTTACAAGTATCCAGCATCCTAAAAGAAACTTGCCATCATCAGTTAAAGTTGAGCAATAGCTGTTGATTTTAGCCTCTAAAAACGCATAGGATTGGTACAAACTATGGCCAAACTGCAGAAAAGGAAATATAAATATTGGAGAATAGCTTTACTTCAAATATTTCACTTCTGTGGGCTCTTGGCTTGAGGTTTTATGATCTGTCATTCTGTAATAAGGTACTTCTAGGGTTATTAAGTATAATTCAAACATATATTTTTTAAGAAGTCATACATTGTACAACTAATCCCAAAAGAGACACTCCATCCAAGAGGGGGCTTGAGTGAAGTACAGAAGCTTAACCTCCTGCAACCAGCTGTTGTGAACAGAAATGTTGGAGCTATGGTTCAAATGGGAACTGCAGTACTGTAACCTTGTAGAATTGTGACCAAAGCATTTAACAAACATGAGCCCTCACGAAACTGAGTCAGCATGTAGGGAAAAAAAAAGGCATAAAATGTGATAAGAGAAGTAGAAACTTGAGTGTACTGCAGGTGACAAGGTTATCAGCATGTTCTTCATCCTGCCATTGCTGAGCATATAAACATGCAAAATTTGGCATTACGAAAAATACTTTAAAGTTCTTAGTCACTATCATTTGAAGCAGTTGTAGCTACCTTTTCTGACACTGATGGATTGGAACCAGCTGATGGACTTACTTTCAATGACTGGATTTATTTATGAATAGTTCACATTCTAAAGCACTTCAGTGTGTTGATAGAGTTGAATAAATATGGCGAGACAGATTGTATATTGCTTTATTAGTTAAATAGGTCCCTATGAAATGATACATATCATCACTGACTATCATTTTCTTCTCTCTCTCTCTCTCTCTTTTTTTTTCTTTTTTTTTGCAGCCATCATCCTAAATGTGATGACTGAAGCGTCCAGGCCGGAGACTCCATGTCGGGTTTTCCTTTTTCTGCTCATGTGAAGCGCTGTTTCAGACGCTCAGTGATGCCTCTGCAGCCCACAGACCGAGCCATACAGGAAGATACTACAATCTGTGGGACCTTACCGTCCAAGTGACGTCCTATGATTCATATCTGCAAAGAAAAGAAGCGTTTTCAGCGGAATTTACAGGATTAATCTGGAGGCGACTGTCGGGCGGCCAGTCTGTTGATAAGGTAGGGGGCAAATGCGCATATTGTTCTCTCGTTTCATTCATTCCGCAGTAACAATTTCTTTGCACTTGTCATCATTTAAGGCGATTCTGTCTTTCACTGAAAACGTGTTTCAGCTGCCTCTCTTTTTTTTTTTTTTTTTTTTTGAATACGCAGCCCTAAACGAAATGTGACCCTGATGTCATTTCCCATGATTGAATTCGGTGCCTGGTTAGATTGTTCTAACTTTCTTATAATTCCTGGATCCGCAAACAAATTAAGTTATTTTTCGAGAAAGTTTCGACAAAAGCATTTTTATTGGTACATTGACAGCCGTGCCTGCCACTTGCCATCTAAGTGATAACGAGGCGAGAGTACAATATCCATCCAATCACCCCGTTTGTGCGCTTTGACGAAGAGCCGCGTCTGCGGTTGCGTCTTTGGCATCCTGATATGACGACAAGCTGTAAAAATTACACTTTTCTTTGGCGCAGTAACCACACTTGCGTGTGTTTCTCTAGTCGTGGACTGAATCAGAAAAGGCTGCTGCTACTTGTAGGATGAGAACGCAGCTCCTGCACATTTCCATCACTTTTTCACATCCAGGAAGTTGAGACGTTAATCTGGCCACATTTTCGTTTCTATCAAAGACTCCGAACCCTTTCAGTATGATCTGAGTATTAGGAATTACACGCATTATTCCTGTATCCACGGAAAACTTATTTAAACTCTTGCCTTACTCGTTCTCCTCGGGAAAAATGGTTTGGCACTCATTTACGAGGTCGTCACCCCTGCGTCTTTGCTCCATGTGTGCGCTTCAGTCATTAAAACACTGCCCCGAGTAGCAGTCCGTGCAACTCAGGCGGCAGAAACGAACATTACATCTGTAAATTACTCTCTAGACTAATTCCAGCTGTGATACGAATGTGCCACTTGTCTAATGTAAGTGCACAACCAGTTTGTTTGAGATAATAAAGCTGCGTTAATGGCTCCTGGCGCAGATGAAATTCATGTAGGGTTAGAATACAACCAGCGTGTGGAGGGGCACTGAGCCAGGGTTGAAAGAAGAAAGAAAGAATTAAAGAAATGCAAGTGTTTACTTCTGGCTCCAGCAGACAGAGAGCAAGATCTAGGGATGACAAGGATTCAAGCCACATTAGTAGCCCCTGGATAACACAGGTATGGGAAAGCAGTTTCCCTTTTCGACTACAACTGAAAAAAGTGTAAGGTAGTTTCTGCAGCCAGACTGAGAAAAATAATCAAAGAAATATTGCGTTGAACTCCCCCTACCGCCTGTGTGGCTTGGTTAAAGCATTAATGTGCATGCAATCCTTATTATTCATAACGCAGCAGCATCTGCTCCCCCATCATTAGAGATCCTCTACATGTTGCTAAGATGACTGACTCCAGACATCCCATAATACTGTGAAGATGGAGGGCTGTTCTTTTACTGTCAAATAGTGACAGACTCTGTGCTGAACTCCACACTCATGTTTCATTATTTCTATTGTCGGCTTCTCCTTCTATTGTTTCCATTGATAATTATCAAGATTCCACTAACCATCTTTATTCTGTGTTAATTAGCCAATCCTGCCCTGTTCATATGCTCAACTAAACTGTGCTGGTTTAGTTAACCCATTCAAACATGGAGCAACAACCATTGCATCAAGATTTTCAAGAAACAGGGTTAATGATATTAAAAAAAAAAGTTCATAAATAGGAGGACAGTCAGTAATTTACAATATGAAGCAATATGTGTAACTTCTCAGTTGGTTTTATTTCTGCTTTTATTAGAGGCTGCTTTAAGAATTATTTTAGGGGAGAAACGGCTGTTTAATATTTTAAGATCTCGCCATATTTTTCCACACTTCTGCCTTACCCATCATGCCTCGCTGAATTATTATGCTGTCCGGATAAAAATGTGTCATCACGGAAAAGTCCAAAATGGCCTTGTTTCGGCGTTACGCTGTTCCAGCTCGTCTTTGAACCCTGAAATTAAAATGTAATTATAAATTGGGCATCAGACTTTTAGAGGGCCGGAGGACAGTACGGCTTGCATCGGCACAAATATTGTTTTCAGCGCCCCGGGGGGGTTTACAATTAAAATAAGAAATGATGATGGCGAAGAAGATTTTGCTAAACACAGTGATGACATACCCGTTACTCATAACTCCCCCCCCCTTCCCATACGTTTTATTAGAGAAGGCCAAGAAGTCTCGGGAGCGTTGTAATGATGGCTGTGGATGACAGCGATGATGAGTCAGCTTTCACTGTGTTCACAGATGCACTGTAAATCCAGGCTGTGTTCTTTTCTTTGCTGAATTTTAATTACACCGCACTGTTCAACAGAACTGAGCCTTGTCAGGTCTCACTATTTGTTGCCTCTCTGTAGTTCACTTATGAGAATAGGACATCCTCTGTTTCTGAGACTTCACTCTGGCAAAGAGAAAACGTTACAATTTTGGCTTAAGGGGACTTTTAAGCACTCCTGCACTTGTCCTGTACTCTCAGACTTTGCACTGTCTGGCACTCTTTGTTGCTCAGATTGGTCGCATGGGAGCTGTAAAGATGCCAGTTTAATTTCCTCAGCTTCTCTCTTGAGTTTTTTTTCCCCCCTTTCCACCAGAATGCAACAGCACATGCTGTGTGCTATCTTGGGGAAGCCAGTGGGGGAATCCAGACTGTAAGATTTAAGATGAGCTGAACAGGTCTGTATTCGCTGAAGACCATGCTCAGGACCACATGGGGAATATGTGTGCGCTGTTGCCTCTCTGCTCCCGGGCAGATTGCTGTTGAGTTAACATAGCTTTTGTCCTCAAGTAAATGCACTAATGCCATTCTTGTGAGATTATCTTTTAGGGGATTTCAGGCTGGAAGACGATCACTCCTGTGGATTTATTCTTAATAACTTGTCTTATACCGTGATATTGTTTGGATGTAAAAAGACATTATGTGTTCGTCAGAGAGTTACTCCGCTGGTGAGTACAGTTAACCTTTGGGTCAAACTATCTATTGATCTAATCTTTCCCTTCATGTCCGCTCAGGCTTGCAGGTCATATGACTGTCTAGTTTAAAGCCTGGAATGGCAGTCCAGGGTCATGTCAAGGCTTCTATGTAAACAAGACTGTTTTTGCTCCTGTTTTTATACTCAGGGAAATAAGAAGCACTAAGGTGTTGCCTTTTTTTTCGTCTTTTTGTCAGAAACTAAGACATACGATTTGTTGAAACACAGACATAAATCAAGATGAAATTTTGTCAGGGGACAGTGTCAAATCTGGTGGGAGAGCAAAGAAAAGGGGAAGAGAGACTTGCTTGTATGCCTTCCAGCTATCGGAGCATGCTCCAACTGTAAAAGTCCTCTGCCATTGTTGGGTAACATAATCCACCAGGGAGGCCTTAGGCCATACACTGGGGAAGACTGCCTATACGCGCTCTCTTTCATGCTCTCAGTGCTGATGCAGATCCCATTCGTCGCAGGAATCAGCAACTGAATGCTAAGCAAATTTCAAGTGTTGCTGAACTTGTGTGTGGTGCGTTTCTGAATAAAAATATTTGCCGTCTATCTATCTATCTATCTGGCTTGTCTAAACATTTTTATATTTATCACGTCAGGTAGATTCTGATTCGAATGGTGTTTGTACATACTTATTGGAGATACATACCATAGGCTGATTAATTTATGAAGAACGAGTGCTGCACTGCAACTAGACGTTGGAGGGCTGTGGACTCACTGAAAGAGCCAGTTACTTTTATTGGAGTTATGATCAGTGGACGTTTCATTGAGGTTTTTGTGCAGTAATAGTTAGGGAGAGTTAAGAATCTCCATCTCCTTAATCTCCTGTTAGTGTACCTAAAACAGTGGTATGATATGCTTGAAGTGGATCTATCAACACTGTAATATGCTGAGTGATAGAAAAGCGTGGTCCCTTCCTAATGACATGGTGAAAAAAAGACAGAAAATGCAGTTAAAAAAAGACAATGTTTAGTTCAATGTACAGTTCAAATAACTGAAGTTGTTATTTTGACTGCTGTCATTAATAGAAACACATGGACACCATGATTCCTTAAGTGTTTGTGTCTGTATCCATCTGCACCTGTGGCTCAGCTGGAGGAGCTGGCTGATCCAGCTGCTGAAGGGGAGAATGGGAAAACAAGCAAGAGGCCTTTTAGTGGTTAGCATGGGTAGCTGCTACTTGCTGCTTAGCTCAGATTCCTCCTCTGACTCTTCCAGGCCATCTCATAGCCTGTACCATGGCAGCAGAAGTTTCTTAGTTCTTAGTTTCTCGGTTGACAGCACAAGATGCCATATTATCTGTAAAATAAGAATAACTATGCTCTATTGGGTCTTTATTCACACCTCAGAAGTCAAGTGCAGCTAGTCCATCGACGACAGCTAGCTTTCACTTAAAATACCATGCCCCTTGATTAGGCATAAATTTGTGGCTCTATATAATTTTACCAGATGGGGTACATAACCTCCCCACCCAACCCCAAAACCAAAGTATTTATTTTTTTATCAAACCAGGCTGTAAGTACATATATTTCTGCTGCAAAACTGGATGTAGATCAGCTGAGACTGGCTCACATTTTTTTGTCACCCCCTAGTGGTCAGTTGAGGAACTGCAATTTTCTTCACTTCCTGGTTTGCATCAGACTAGCAACCTGGATTAAACTAGGTTCATGGACCAGTTGGGCAAACGCCCGTGCCCCCTCCAGGGACTCTAGCAAGGGTAAAGAACTGGTTCAGCATTCAACACGGCCACTGCACACACCACACCAATGAGGCTGACGAGAGTGATTCCCAAACAACTGGAACACTCCCTCCGGTCTCCCTTCTTTAAAAGAGGAACCACCATCCCAGATTACCCAGTCTGCCAGAGGGAGTCATGTTTGTGTGTGTGTGTGTGTGTGTGTATGTGTGTGTGTCTTTAACTCATGTCCTATTTCTATGGTGTTCAGTAGGATGATGTTCTTGAAAATGATTTTTTCATGACATGTCATCCTCATTAAATATTTGACACAGAGATGAAAAGAACAGTAGGGTCTCCCTCATTTTGTCGCTCTATTTACTTCCACATAGTATAGTTGTAACATCCTTCCAACAAAAAATTGGTATGACATTTTCACTGCTTCCTGGCACTAATGCTTTTTCTTTTTTTTGACACAATTTGGCAATTGTCGTTCTCATCAGTTTTCAGTGGTAGGGTATTTTTTTGTGGTGTAAATTTTTCATGGGTTACATTTTTGTTTTAGCAGGGGAGATGGGGGGGGGGGCTGTTTCAATGAAAAGCTCTTTTGACACATTAACAATGGCAACAATATTAGATGGACATCATACAACGGAAAGATGTATTGCGGTGAAAGGAATCAGTATTCCAAATCTTCTTCAGAAGTAATGTATGGCATGTGCTCCTGAAAATAAAAGAAAAGAAAAGAAAAGAAAAAAAAATCCACATTGACATTGACAATAATTTCAAAAGAGAGTTTATTATGCTCCAGATCACCTATAACCCTGAACACAATCAAGTGGGTGTAGAAAATGGATGAAACTATAAATGGATGGCAATGGTAGCAATAAAGCAGTAAATTAAATTTGAGTATGTCTACTGCTTTCTGGGTGACATTGTTTGAGACACTTATGCATTTTTCAACAAGATATTGCAAAACTGCGTTCTACACACACTGCAAAGGCATGAATGAGGATGAAGCGGATATATATATATATATACTGGACTGACCTGCCTGCAGAGAACATCTGGAGAATTTTTGAAACAAAAAAGAATTGTCAACCACCGTGTACTGTTGCACACTTAAAGCTATGTTTGAAGGAATAATTGGGAAAAATAGCAGCCAAAATTTTTTTTCCCCAGTAAATGTCAGAAGGAGAGGTGATATTACAAAGTTGTAATTTTACAACTTTTACTTTTTAGGATGTACTGCAGATCAGAAATGCAGAAATGTAAGTTTATTAACATAAGAAATGTGATTTTCGAGCAGGAAACCTTTCCAACCTCTTCTGATTCTAATGTTCATGGCTGTGGAGTGCAATGCCCTTAGGGACGGCCGGATTTCAATGAATTTATTCTGCATCTGCATGCAAAAGGGGTCAGATTTGCACCTCAGCAGACACAATCAAGACACAATAGGGTTTTTACAATGTCTGAAAAACAAATGAACCTTGAGATAAAATCCTGATGGAGACGCATCCTAACTCCAGACGAGTATGGAGACTACAGTTATCAAAGATGGCAATGTCCCAGTTTTTTTTTAGTTTTTTTCAAGAAAATACACAATTTTGATATCAAGATTTCAAAAGGCTATAACTTGAAAGCAGTTTGAGATGAAGGGTATACTGTCAATGAGAAAATTGTTCAGTATGACTCAAAGTCTATGATGGAAGTGAAATTATTCATATAATTTGCATATTATGACATCACAAGGTGGCGGCCATATTGGAAAATGTTCAATTTTTTGATATCAAGGTTTCAAAAGGCTATAATTTTAAAGTGGTTTGAGATAAAGGCATACTGTCAATGAGAAATATCTTCAGTATGAACCAAAATTTGGAATGGAAGTAGATTTGTCATCTAATTTGATTATTGTGACATCACCTGCCCAAACCTTCTTAGTAGTCCTCAATTTCAGATTTTTCCTCCACCCCCATGCACAATGAAAGCCTTAATTTCAGCGACAATCACATCATAAAGTCATGAAATCTGGAGTATGGTGTCAATTATTTCCCTTTCAAAGAACTGGTGGCCATTTCTATATGTTTGATTGGTGATGAAGCTCCAGAATTCATCATTTGAAAAAGGGATGGAAATCAATGGGCTCAGAACTTTGTCAGATTGTCTCCACAAAAACCAATATGTATATATACTGTATATGAGCCCCCCTGATACCCCAACCTGCTTGGCGATTGCAGAATACTTCCACCCCGGCCACAGTGAGATGAAGCATCCGCTATACGATGTGCTGATTGTGGACTATGGCGCACGGACTCACCGTCACTACTAATGTCAGTTTCTGCTTCACTGGATAACTGCATGTCTTCCTCCTCGGAATCGGAGTTAGCCAGAATCTGACAAAGTACTTCGTGGATGGTAAACCGGCCTCTTAACATCGTGAGTAAATGAAAAAAAACACTCTTTCGCTCTGTTCTGCTCTCGCTACGCGCAGCATTTCTACCACTGCTGCGCCACACATCTCTGTGTTGGAGGGAGTTTTTCAAACTAATTTTACGCTCTAAAACTTTGAATAGCGCCACCACCAAAAATGGTTCTCAGATTACAGGCACACATGTCCGCCAACTCCTGGTAAAAAGTGATAACAAGATTTGGCTTCACATTTATAGATACAGTCAGATAGTCAGCAATGTTGATTGTCGCAATATTGCGACTTTGACGCTTAAAGGGTTAATGGGGACCGGCGCCCCCCCCGCGAAAATCAAAATCTGCGATCTGGAGCCGGTGCCCTCCGAGCCTAAATAATGTGTTCAAAAATATGTTTGAAAAAAATGCAAAAAAGTAGTGAGGCACTGCAGCGAAACAAGATAAAGGCTCAACTCTGGTCTTTCTGTTACCTTCACAGCCTCTGGTCTCTGAACCGTAGTAAACAAACTGCTGGTATTGTGCTATTTTTGGCTCGTAATTAGCGGGTAACACGCTAACAACAACAAAAAAAAGTCCGGTTTTCCCTGCATGGAACGAGCACTTTATTCTGGCACTGCAGGAACTTGTAATATCACACTACATTTCTTCGTTGTGAGAGAACGGGCACAACATCCTGTGATTGTTTCCGTGATTTTTTCTTGATTTTTTATTATATTATATATTTCTGAAAAATCCACAAATAACTAAAACCGCAGAACTTAAAGCTCGAATTGGCAAGGGATCACTGTAGACACATTGCATTGATTCAACACGTTGGAAGTGTTTGCAATCCTCAGATACCATCCACACTTCCAACTGCGCTCTTAATACCGTCTGTGAACGCCACTAACACCCCCAACGTCTCTGCTCCAGTACGTGGCAAGGGAGTGAGCGGAAGTTACCAGCAAAACAAGGCAGAGTTGAGCAAACATAACAGCTATTCTTCCCTCCCTAATTTATGGACCGACACCACTATCTGACAATACAAACCATTGCTACGATAATCTGGATCTTTAAAGGGCCGAGCCCTGCCTGTGGCAGAACCGCTTACATCCCATAGAAACCTGTCAAAGATTAAATGTTAGATGTAATGGAGAAACACATGTTGTTAGACTCACAATGTTCAAATTATTATTGGCAGAAAAACAAATTTTCTATAAGACTTATACAGCTTTTATTCTTATTACATTATATTGCATATAAAGCAATATTATTTTATAGTTTATAACCATAATTAACAATGTTTTTGTCTATTTTATGTGAAAAAGGATACGCTTGCTTTTGTTGTTGTTGTTTTGTTGTTGTTGTCATTGTTGTTTTAGATGAACATTTGAAATAATTGCAACTGTTTAGTTTAATGCTTATAATGAATCATACTATTGTTTCCACCATGCAAAAAGAAATCTCCCAGGAAGTTGAAAAGTTTCCATTGCCAGTTTTACAGATGCAAATGGGGAATATTCAAACCCTTATTAATTTATCTCAGTTTTTGGCAATGCCTGCCCCCTTCCCTTTCAGATCAGGCACAGTCTCGTTACTCACAGTTAGATTTGTGAGCATCGGCACCTTTTGTCAACATTTAGGGCTCTTCTCTGGACCAGCCAGCGTTCCTCCGTTGCCACGGCTCCCTGCACTGCCCCGTAGCAGCTGGTCTGGCTGTCTCTCACTTGCTGTGACAGGAGAAAGAGCATGATGATGAATCAGAGGTATGACAAAGATCCTCCCAGCACCGACTCTTCTCTGACTTCCTGAGCACTGTGACGCACTTCGAGAAAATATGATCACAACTGTATTTATACCTTGTAAAGCCCCTCAATCAGCGCGGTTCTTTGGTTTTATGTTGCATATAGAGTTTTCTGTAACAATAAAATACTCTGCTGTCCAATCATAATATTTTTTTCATTGACACAATTAATTTAGATCCCCACATATTGGTTTAAATAAATACAATTTAACAACATCTAACCTTTGGTTAGAACTAGTTGGCTGAAAGAGGTAAAATGCTGTGCGAAGTCTGCATGGGGAGGCCAGTCTATCAATGTCCAAACACTGAAGAAAGCCCTCGTGAGGACAACTCTTTTGTTTTTAAAGGAATTAGATTTATTCAAGAGCTCATTACACGAGATAAGCTGCAAAAGGTAACCTTCCAAATGAAAAAGAGGAGCCTATTTGTAAATGTCCACAGGTGTCAGATTATAAGTGCCAATCTGAGTGATAAAGAGGCATTACGTAACAAAGGGTAATTTAGCCAATGGGTATTTTAAAGGCTAGACATTCTTTTTAATGACAGGCTTTGATTGATCTAAATCACTTTAGAACAAAGTGTATGTGAGAGTTTTTATTGAGCTCATTTTAAAGCTGACAGCACCAGCTAGATAGACGGCTCATGTTCCCCGAGCGTCACATATAATCTCTGATGCATTAATCACATTTTTCCCACTCCGTTTTTAAAAATCTTGCCTGCACGGTATATGTAGCTGTTTGAGCCCTTCCTTGACAGCAAATGGTCGTAAGATATGGTTGTATGGTCACAAAGCAGTTCTGAACAATGCAGAGAAGTTTGATAGAGTTGATTTGGACCCATAATGGCGTTAGTGCAGGCTGATGGCCCATCTGTGATCCTGATTTTAATTCAGAGAGCCTCGCAGGCATGCTGACAATCTTTTCCAGCAGGAGAAAATCTACAAGGAGTATTTCCTGCAGCGAAATGTTGCACTGCTTATCATCTTTCTTTGCCATCTTACAGTGTTTCACCCAGTAATCAGTCAATCTATGTTTAGAATAGAAAATTAAAAAAAAAAAAGATTCACATTACAGTGGTTAGAGCCAACGGTTAGATGTTTCCCTTGCTATTTATTTATGATGCTTCCCTGTCCTGTTGTTTGCGTACAGTACACTAATACTACTTACAGTAATCTTGATAAGATTGAATGAACCATAGGATTAGTTTGGATTAGCAAAGCTAGCATGACATCATATGTCAGTAGTCATGTTGGGAAAATATGTATTCCCACACTGATGTGATTGTAACTCTGTAACACATCTGATGCTTTAAAAATTGATACAGAAGGGAAGTGGGGGTTCCTGATTTAATCATAACATGTGCTTTATATCTATATATATATATATTTATATATGTATGTATGTATGTATTAATTTCATGAGCCGTTTTATATACGGCCCAAGAAATGTGAAATGTCCATGTGAGCAAAGGCAGGGCCCTAAAACTCTGCCAGATTTCATTTCACGCTCTGCAGAGCACAGCCTCTGAGATGGTGACATTTACATGGCCCTCTATACCACCGCTAGTTGCTGCTGGCCCAAGGCACTGGCTAAATCAGGCACGAGGGCCAATGAATGAGTAGGCAATGTGAGCAGAAGAACAAGGAGGAGATGGCTAATGTGCTGTGCGGAAGACGCACACAAGAGCACGTCACGTTGTTGATGGAGCTGTAATGCATCACATTTATTCTTAGTTATAAAGCCCTTCCTTTAGAGGAAGATGCATTATATGAACTTTATGAACTGTGCAGTGATAATTCATCATATTTGATCCTTTCTCTCTGCTAAGATATTACTTTGTGTGTAGCATCTGCACCGTATGCTAAAAATTCTTGCTCATGGTAATGGCTTCTTTGTAGAGCAGACATCCAAAGCTGTGAACCCCTGCAAATATATTAATATAGTTTGTCTGGGGGAAAAAAAGAAACGAAAAGAAAAACTCTAATAAATAGTCCTGTGTGTGTGCAGCAGTAATGTCGAAGTGTGTGAGTGGAGGGAAAACTATTGTTCAATCTGTAAAGCTGGTTTTACAGGGATTATCTTCTCTATAGACCAACTGCTCATCTTTTGGCCAAAAGGTCATCAGCCCAGCTTCACCATGCTTCCTCTGTTTCTCATTATTCAATTCTTTCTACCTGGGGTAGCTTGCTCTTTCACCCCAACCGGGGTGCAGTTAAGACCATGCTGAGCTCTGCATTTGTTTTCTGATGCTGCCCCTGAGAAGTGTTTTCCAGCAGGTTGAAGAAAACACGCAGAGCAGCCTGCAAACACTGGCTGCAGTGAATGGAAATCATCTGGCAACAGGAATATCTTTATTATTCTGAAATCATTACTAGCTATACCTGTACAGGTTTTTCACCGAGCTCCTGAAACTGTATAAAGACAGATCACATTTACCGTACTAAGTACTCTTTATGCTTGATTCTCAATGGGCGGTTCAATTCTCCACTCTTTTAGCCTTAAAAATCTTTACCTGTGCTTTTGTTTTATTCCCCAACAAAGTCCCTTTGCTCTACTTTTCCCAGGTGATATCCAACTAAAACTCATCAGTGTATACTGATTTGAACCTGGGCAGCTCAGTAGGGTGTAGTGTAGACATTTAAGTTATAATTTGTTTCAATAGAATGTTGAGCCATAATTATCATGGCAGTGTTATCAGATGTAAAAGGGGACAAGACAGATGGACATAATGAGGGCAGTAACTGGAGAGCAGGTGGACGTCAGCATTGCCACCACACAGTCTTACTGGCCTGTTTGTCATGGTGCAGTGAATCAGTTCAACTGTTGAGCAGATGACTGCACGATGCTGGTCCATTACAAAGTGGTAAATCTAAGTTTTGGTGCATACTAACTGCTATAATGAGGCAGTAACAAAGTTAAGGAGTCATTAGTGAGCATGTGTCCCAGTGGGCCACTGAGGGAAAGTGAGCTTTGGGAGGTTACAGCATGACAGATGGTGAGTGTATGTGTTTGTCAACGTGTGAATGAATGACTGCATGCTCGTGTGCAGGGTTGTTTTTGCCCACGAAACATGTGAAAGTAGAACCAAATATGGTGGTATTGCTGTACTGATGATGCCATGGCTTAGAAAAGATGAAAGTTGGTTTCATTCTAGTATGATTCACAAAGAGGGTCAGCTTTTATCGCGGCATGATATCAGCTTGGTGTACAAAATGGATAATCATTTGTAAACCTTTTATGGTGCGGCATGATTAGAAGGCAATTTGTTTGGCAGGAAGTTTTTTTTGTTGTTGTTGTTTTTTGTTGTTTTTTAACACCATATCTGAAAACGTGTTTATCCATTTTTATTCATACTGTGAACCTACAGTATCCGAGACCATACTGATTGCATTAATCCCTGGGTTATCTATTCATTTGAAGAATCATCTGTCCAATGATGTTTGTATGGATCATAAAAGAAGAAAAAATTAGGAGGCTATGAACCCTGTTAATAAAATGGTATGAAATAAATGCATCTCCTTGTTTGGTGCTTTTAGATTTGCAATGGAGAAGAGAGTGTGGGGGGAGTGGAGGCAGAGGGGTTATGGCCTCAAACGGTGATACAAAGCCAGAAAATGGCCGATGCCAAGGTGGCAGGCATGGAAGGAGGTGGGAGGGAGAGAAATGATAAGATAGAAAAACCTTCTAATCTAATAAGCAACATGGATGCATGCTAAGGGACAGAGCCATATTTAGGGTCAATCATCTAGACTGCCTCTCCATTTAATGTTTTTTGTTACTTTACTCCATAGAGATAAGGATAATAATCACAAGAGAAAATTTTCTTCCATTTATTTTTTGTACAGCATGAAACAGTCTTGGAAATGGCTCAAACTACATAACAGACAATAACGTTAGTTGTGACAATTTTGAGACTGATGCATCATTGACATTTTCTTCCCTGTTAGTAATTTCACACCCAGAGGAAAAAGACAGCCTTGGTCAATTTTTGCTTTTTTGTTGTCTTTGGTGACACAAATAATATTAAAATAAGATTCTAAATAATCTAAATGCACTCAGACAGAATGAAATGGAGTGAGATTTGAGAGAATATTATTTCTCTCTTTTCATTGTGTACATTGGCATAATCTGTTAACTGCAAAGTTGCTTTTTTCAGAAAAAAAACACCAAAGTGTATAAGCCTGCAAATTTGCAACAATTGTCTTTATAATTGTCTTTATAATTCCTTCTGTGGCTTTATAGAAGCTTATAATGTCTTAGCAACTGAGTGATGGTGAATTACCTCGCGCCCAATTTTCCACCTGCAGATGTACCAACAGGAGAATGAATAAGTCATGCTCACTTTGACTTGGCTCTTTTCTTGACCTTCAAATCTGCTTTTTTTTTTTTTTTTTATAATAGAGAGATTTCATCTAGATGTATTGGCAATTTAATAAGTGGTGCAGAGATCTTTTCACATGTGAAACAGGGAGAGATCTTTGCTAATTGAGTGCAAAATGAACAGACAGCTGGAGGTCAGTCATGAGTCTAGTCCTGAGAGCCGGGTGATGGGGCTGCTGTGGCATTAGCTGGCTTCTTCTCCTGTTATTGGTTGCCAGTGTTTTCACGTCACTATTCTCATTCATCCTTTTCATGGATATGCCACTTTTGGTATAGATAATCTAGATAGACATAATAAAACTAGTTTTGGATTGGGATAGCAGATTTGCAGGGAGATCAAAATATCTCTTGGCCTAAGGGATGGTGTCTGTGAGTGTGCCTTTATTCATGTGTGTGTGTGTGAGAGAGAGAGAGAGAAAGAAAAAAAATGAATGAATATGACTGAGAGCATGCTCGCAGCTCAGAAGGACTTCAGCACCACGGACAGCGTTTTGTGCTTCATCCACGTCCCAGTTTTCTTTTATCTTTTATCTGTCCTGCTGAACTCCATTTGTTCCTCCACACATAAATATTACGGTTGGTACTTCCACAAATCACAGTGATGAAACAGATCAAACTTTTCACTTGCCTGATAGTGTTGAGGCCATCTGAGGACACATCTTTGATCAGGTTTCATTCCTGCCATATTTGAATATGCATTTGAATCTCATTTACTCACCAGACACTCTTTTCATTGTACATTGTGGTGTGGATAAGAGGGCTCTTGTCATTTTTGAAATTTAAAAAGTTCTGCTTTTCTTTTCAGGAATTGCTTACCCCCCTGTCAAAAAGAAAAACTGGTGGAAAATATAGACAGACATTTTTTATTATTATTTTTTACCTAGTAATTTGTGATCAGAAAGCATATCAATTAAGTGTTTTACTGCTTTTTGCAATGTGATGTATCCAAGGAATTATGGACGGCAGAGAAGCCTCTGTAATGTGATTAGCAAATTGTCAAGAAGAGGAAGCTGTTTTTTTTTCTTTTTTCTTCCTTTCCCTAAATGCTTTCCACGCTGCCAGGCAGAGTGACAGTGAAAGCTTGCATGTCGAAAAGAATGGAATACTGGCATTTCTGAGGACATCCAAATCTCCTTGGTGCTTCTGCCAGAGAGAGAAAACGGGCGCACAGGCAGCAGAAAATGGCTTTGTCAGGGTCATCACTAGCCAATAGCTTTGGATAGCTGTGACAAGCCAGGGCATTTTCTCAGGCTTCCATAAAGTAAGAAAAAGATCTTCATGTCGCCACTTTGCCAGAAAAAGCTTTTCTCACACTTTCCACAAATTGTCCTGTTGCATAATACAGTTTCAGAGAAAAATATTGCTTTTGGACAGGTGACCTCACATACGCCAGATTGTTTGGAAGTGATCTTATATTCCTCAATTAATAGGCAGAACCTATTGCTTCTCTAAAATTATTACTGGTGTCTTTCTTCCTGGGCTTTGTGTTAACACAAATCTGAATGCTTCAGACTAGCAAATTGGCAAATCTTCTGCTTTTATAAAGGTGGTCACACTCAGTCAATTAAGTGCATTTGATGAGCAGTACTTGGCTGTTACCGACCCTCTTAATTCAAACGGAAGCAGAAATCTGCACTAAGCTTTAACACACTGCTTCTACATTTGTTTTTATTAAACAATTAATGATGAACAATATGTCATGTTGTTGTTCATATGAGGTTGCATTTACATAATTTTAAGGCCTGATTAGAGCCAGATAATTTATTTCACCATGCCCTGACACATGGAATTAAAACAGGTTGTAAACTTCATTTCACCAGATCGTACATCTAAAATGCCTTCGTGACATGTCTTTACAAAAATGCAAATCTATAAAAGATGGGCTGAGACAGTTTTCCATGGCAGAAATGCCTGCAATTTCATTGTCGAATTATTTCAAATAATGTTTACTGTGGATGGCTGCTTTAATGCCTTTGTTCTCCTCAGTTGCAGCTGCACCGTCAGGTTTTACATAAACAAAATTCCTGCTCTCTTCTACATCAGTCTTTTCTCTGGAGATGCAAACACTATGAGCATATACTGCAACTGAAGCTCAGTGGCCTGCACAGCAGATGCACTTTCTGCCACGTAAGCAATGTCTGTGAAGCTTCAGTGTGTGCGTGTGCATGTGTGTATGTTTTTTTTTTCAAATTGTTTATCATAGTGATTTGTTTTAGACAAATGTGATTGCTAAACTATGCCTCATTTTCTATGTGCATTTTCTATTTGTTTGATTGATTCTATTGCTTTTTTTCATCTTTTTTTAAACTAAACCATTTTTTTTTCCAAGCTTTGAAACGTACAAGCAAACCCACCAGCACATACACAGTGAAAAACAGTTGAGCATGCACATGCACAAAAACACATTTGATGATGTCATTTCTATAATCTGATGAAATCTGGGCCAGCTCTGACAATGAGGCAGCCGCAGGGATGAGCAGTCACTGTCATAAAGATTTGGAGTGTGGGAGGGGGATTTGTAGGGAAAAGAGGTGTGTGCGTATACGTGCGCTTTCATTGAGAATGGGTGTCGCATAATGACACAATTATCTTGCTCGTTCACTGCTGGATGTTGTTTTTTTTTTTTTGTTTGTTTGTTTTGGTTTGTTTTTCCCTTTTTTTTTTTTTGCTTTTTATGCAGGTTGCAGCTAAAAAAAATGTTCTGTATGAGTCATGGTACCTTTTATATTTGCTATGCAGTCACTTAAATTAAACAAAGTCTTTCTGTTCCATGTACACTATTAAGTAATAAGTCATTAATGGTGGGCCTATCTGAAAAGATAGCGTAAGAAGAATGTGCAAAGTGAAAGATAAGAAGAAGGGGAGGACTTTATCATTTTAGCAGCTTTGCAGGACTGTTAGTGAACAGAAGGGTCTAATAAATGCTGCATTTAATTTATCATGCTTAAACCCAACTGTGATAAATGGTTTAATTACTTGAGGCCCAAACTCTGTCTTTTAGTAATTTTGTCTGTTCGTGCCATTTCAATAATGGCATTCATTTTTTGGAATGTTCCATATTTTGAACTGCCAGACAATTTTAGGCCTCATCGTTCAACAAGTCTATTAAAAAAAAAAAAGTTGAAATTGGGTGCATGCCATGCAATATATTCTTGGAAGAAATCCTGTTGAAATTATACCAGACACACAGACGTTCTGATTAAGCGTTTGCACAGTGCCAGTCAGAAATGATGAAAGTTTCACACCTTTAATGATAATGTGGTAGTTAAGACATTGATATGATAAACAGATTAACTAATGATTAAGAGAGTAATAAAAAGTGCAATGTCTTGTATCTGTAGTCATAAAGAGACATATCTAATGTCTTTAACGTAACCTGTGAAATAGTCTGCCGGCAGCAATACAGCTATCTAACAATCAATGCGTGTTCATTGATTTCTGTGCAGACCCAATGCAAACTAGACCGTACCGTACTGAAGTGTCCACATCCTCAGGCTGCCTGAGGCAGATATCAATATTAGCGATCAGCTCATTGGTGTGGACGAGTACAGGACGGAATGTTGACGTTTTACACTTCAGACATCAAAAACTTGTTGTTTTACATTCAGTTCACTCTTGAGATGAACTGTTAACTGGTATCTAAAATTTTTGCCTGATTTACCATTTCCAAACAAACCGCAAGTGGTTATTTTTATGAAAAACAGAATACTGGTTTTATTAGGATATTACAGTATTTCCAGGTTTAATAGGTCGAATGTTTTCGAATAATTGAATATTTATTTTTAAGATTTTGGGGGGGGGGTCTAGTGACCTTCATTGAAAGACGACAGACAGAGAGGGGGGGAGACAAGCAGCAAAAGGTCATCGGCCTGCGACCGCTGCACACGGACTCTTGTCCAGCATCTGTACATGGGCCATCTGCTCAACCACGCGAGCTGTCTTTGACTTGTGAGAGTGTTGTTTTTCTGAATTCGTTTTAAGCTGGTGTTCATAACAACGTGCTCCCGTGGCGCTGCATGTTTGTGTTTATATGTGATACAATATGGTTGTAGGCAAGTGGGCACACAAACATGTCAGTGCTGCAGGCTGCCGGCTCTCCCCCGCCAGATTTTCCTCATTTGATGACATTCAACATCAGCACTCTCTAGTGATCTAATCACGGCTCTTGCTGCCAACTACGACCTGCACTAGACGTGTCTCGAGTCCTCTCTCAGGTGCTCTGACTCTGGACATGTAGAGAGAGGATATCAAAGAGGACCCGGCCATTGAGAATTCAAGTGCATCTATCTTAGTGTTTTGCTTTCTCTCATATTTCTAACAATTAACAGGAATCATTTACATCTGAACTCAAAACCTTTGAAAGTAACATTACTTAAGATCACTGATTTAAAAATGCAGTGGTATTTCACATGACAGTTTCACTGCCCATCTCCACCACTACTAAAATATTATAGACTCAATGCATGTGCTACGTGTGCTTGTGCATGCACCAGGTTATGCTGTCTTCTGTATAAGAATTATTTTGTTCAGCACATGTAATCTCCTTAAATTCCCCTCTGATATTCCAACTACCTTCACTTCAGATTAGCTAAAGCAGAGATCAAGGGTCTCAGCTGTATGTAGGATGACACAGAGGAGGCACATGTTTCTGCGTAATGAAACTAGCTCCTTATAAGATGCTGCAATGGATTTGGGTAGTTAAGTTCATAATCTGTATGAAAATTACACATGGTGTGTGATGTGTTTAGAATACTTAGTAGTAACCTTCTGTGCGCATATTTGCAGACATACAGCATCTGTTTTGCGTTCATGTGTGCAGTCTCTTGCATGTGTAGTACAATATGCTCGATTTATGTTCTCACAGAACCTTCGCTTAAATATAGCCATGTATACCTCCTAAACATGGCTCTATTTATTTTTGAGAGGTCTAAGCATATTTAATTCTAATGTACCATGTTTTTGTTTTTGTTGTTTTCTTATTCCAATTAGGTCCTCAGGCTGTTATGAACAATCACACACAGGGGTACAAGTGAGTGGATAATGACATATAAGTACATTATGTACTGTCTCTCATGTATCATATTCTTATAGGATGGAGCTAGACAGTGTCAGCCAGACGAAGGGGCAATGTTTTTTCCTCTGGGTTTGTGTTTTAGTCTCTGCACACAAATATGAGTGACTGAGATCAATTAATTGTATCTCAAGGTAAATGCATCTGTGGAAAGGGCAGGTATACATTATTATCCAAAACAATTTATTACTTTATCTGTTTCTGAGAAAAATCGATAGAAAGGTAATTACAGATTGCACACAGACTATATGTGTCTTCTTGAGTCCCTGTGGACTTATCAAAATCCTAGACTGAGAATTAAATATAAAATAAGATGTAATGGTTGCAGAGATGCATCAAAAACAAGCTTAATAGACATTTGCCAACAGGTTAAGAACAGCAGGAAATGAAGAAATTCCTAAAGAAGATTGCCTTGTTTTTTTCTGTATTTGTATTATGAAAGATGTTTAACATGCAACTGACTCTGACTTTTCATTCTGGGAAATATTATTTGGTCTTTTGTCAATAACTGACACCGTTATCAATCGCAGCTTAACTATTTCATGCCTCCAAATTGTTCCAGTTAGGTAAGCTGAATGTCCCTTGACCCAAAGCTCCTTTTAAACCTGCACAAACGTTCCTCTGTAAAGGACGGGTTGGCATCATCCTGTATAAGAAACAATAAACAGGCGGATGCCTTCACAATCGACATTATTATTGATGATCTGACAACCGGAGCACAGGTTGTGAGACTGAAGAGTTTTGTTTCTGAGCAGGTGGTCAGCAGCACAGGAGCACCACAGGGGACTGGACTCTCACCGTCTGTCTTCACTCTGTACAGCTCAGGCAATATGACTGAGTCCTGTCACCTCCAGAATTACTTGGATGACAGTGGTGACAGTACAGAGGACCCATCTTGAATATGAACGAGAAAAAGGAGAGGACCGTGGATGTTAGAGGGACAACAAATAAATCCAATTTTGAAGAGAAGAAGTGAAGGTGGTGGAGGACGACAGACACCTGGGTGTTCACCTAGACAACAGACTGGACTGTAGATGCAACACTGAGGACATCTACAAGCCAAGACAGAACAAACGATATTTCTGGAGAAATCTCAGGTTATTTAATGCTTGCAGCATGGTGTTGCATGTCCTCTATAAGTCTGTGGTGGAGTACACGGTTGTATCCACTGACAGAGCCACTGACTTGAAGAGAGCTAACAGACTGATAAAGAAGACTGCTCCAATGCTGGAAAGCCAGTAGCGGTAAGATGGATGGTGCGCTAGTTGCTAAATATAATGGAAAACCCAGCCTCTACACAACATAGTGGTTGGTTTAATTCAGGCAGAGGTTTCTTCAAGTTCACTGCGATACAGACTTCTACAGCAGGTCATCCCTTCCCAGCACAATATTCTTTACAATGGATCTGTATAAGAATAACTTTATCATATGATGATTTGTAGATAACTTATTAAGGTTAACCATGGGTGAGGCTAGCCCTTTTACCCCTAAATTGAAATTCAGCCCCCCAAAAATCTGGAGTAAGAAATGTTGTTATTCCAAAATTTTAGTTCGCATTTGACAGGCTTAGATAATGTCCAAAACTTAATCCAAAGTTTGTGGTTTAAGTTTATATTTTATGAATGAAAATGAAAATGACCCCACCTAATGGTATCGTCCTCTTCTCACTAACGTTACTTCTCCTCTTCGTTGACCGTTTACCAGTTAGCGCATTAGCTCAGTTAGCATTTCAAATTTCATTGAAATTTTCAAAGATTTGCATGTTTTCCAGTCAGTTTTGTTCCCAAAAGATTATGCTCTTCTCTCATAGATGTCATAATGATTATCCAAAATTATTTTTCAATAAAACATTTTTTGGTTTTGTGTGAGAAAAGATGGGGTTGTGGGTTGTGGTGGGGCTCATTGGGTGCTCAGCACCGCTATAGCTCTGACCCTAGAATTGTCCCTGAGGTTAACTATCTTCTTTTATTATTTATAATCCAACAATATGGGATTAATAAATATTGTCATTAATAAAGCGTTATTGAACTGACTCCTGCAACGGACCGGCAACATGTCAAGGATGTTTCCCAACTTTCCCAGGACCACAGCTGGTACGGGCTCCAGCAGACGCCAATTAAAGATTGAATTGAATTGTAAAAATACGTATTTTATATTACCTCAGGCATATGAATTCAAGCGAGCGGCGTACAGCAGACAGTACAGGGGCAGCCACAGCGGCCAGTTCCCTAACTTTCACTGAGGCATAATAGCATTGATGTCTCTGTTAGTTGAAGGAAAGCTAAGGGTTTAGCGGCGCGTGAACATATACATAATGCCTCAAGCAAAGTGAGTTACTGTACAAGGGCATGTGCAACATACTGTTACATTATGCAAACAGTTTTACATAATTGTGATTGTTTATAAAAGTAGGAGAACAGATCTTGATGTTTTATTAATTTGCTGACTTGACAGCGATGTACACTGCACTTTTAAATCATGTACAAACATGAGGTTGTGTTTTCAGTGCTGTTTACGAGATTATGTCAACAGAAGAAAAGAAATCTTATCTAAAGGTGGGTTTTAGCTGTGGTGACTGTCAGCAACGACTCCTAAAGTGATTAGTGAAAACGTGATGTTGCAGCATCACTTCTTTCAGAAATTAACATTATTTGTGCATAGAAAGAGCAAAAATGAAGATTTTTCTGATCTTATAGCTGTCCTCCACAATCCAAAAGATTATTTGCCCTTTGATACAGTTTTGTTACAGCCAAAACAAATTGGTTGTGAAAAGTCAAACAAGAGGTGGGGTCAGTAAAATTCTAATCTCTAAATCAAACCGACTGGGAGTGCAGTTTTGATGATGAAAGTAGTAATAGTTAATTCTCATTTGTAGATTCATTATGTAAGTCAAGGATTTCAAACATGTTTGCAGAAGGTAGTAATTAAGTAAAAAAAAAATATCCTGAAAAAGATACATTTTCAAAACAATTAGCTCCTTTAAAAAAAAAAAAAAAAAGATTGTGTACCACCAGGATATGTTCTGCTTTTCATCTATGACTTATTTTGCAGCCAGGCAGTGATGATGTTGCTGCTGTCTCAGAGAAATCTGATTGCACGTTGAGTAGAGCCAAAAAGATGTCCTTTCTTTGAGTTTTAGTACATTTCCAATCTGACAAGAAGCGAGCCAAGTGTTTTTGTTTCTTGAGTGACTTATCACCAGACTTTCTCATATGTCCCGAGTTGTGACTGACTCTCAAAATCTGGACTGCACCTGTCTCACAAATTTTGCAAAGCTCTTACTTTTGTGGCCAGCATTTTCTCTCTCTTTTTTTTGTGTGGTGTGTTGCTGTTGCATCTGTTTGGTCCTCTGTTGATCTTTGAGCTGTATGATGCATCCATCTCTCAGTGGCAACTCATCCAAGTGACAGTCTGGATTGTTCATTCAGTTCCACTTTACTTGCTGTGGTTGACACACGTTTGTTATCTTTCTTCCTCCATCCGTGTTGAACCGTGAGCGCTTTGATAGGCATTGCTCTGGAGACAGAGTATACTACAATTTCTGGCTCAAAACTGAAATATGTGCTTTTTACTGATTGATTGGTTTCGATGAGAAATGTCTGGGGTTTTTTTTTTCCTTTTCCTTTTTCTTTTTTGTTCGCCAGCCAGTCAGTTTATTCAAAAGAACTGAATTATATAACCTTAAAAGCATTTTTGGACAAGGAAGTGGGTAGTAAAAAAAAAAAAAAAAGTTTGAATTGTAATTCTGAAGTGGATGCTGCAGTTAAGCCAGCGTTTTAGGAATTCAGACGGCTTGGGTATTGCATATAACCACTCTCTTTCAGCTGAAGGTTGAAGTTAAAACTGGTGGAAAATTCTCATTTTAAAGCTTTGGTCTTTCCTTGACAGAAGCTGGAAAAGACAATTACCTTTCACTCTTTGTGGTCCAAAGAAGTCTCTATTGCAGCAGCATGAGTTACTAATGCATTAGGCAGGCTAACAAAATGATAAACCGTCCTCCTGTTCTTGGGCATCTTGTGATTTTCGGACTGCACAATACTGGGGGGGGAGTGGTGGTACTCTTTTTAGCTTTTGTGAGAGGTATATTGTGAAATCAAATGTTTTCAGAGAGGATTCAAGTTGCTCTTTACTTTACCTCATTGGATGAAAAACAGCCTTTGTTTGAGCTTTTATGCTACAATGCCACAATTGTTTCAGTCCATCAAACAGTGGAGAGTAAGCTCCTTTCTGCAGCTGACTAAGGCATTATATTATTATTATTATTATTATTGCTCCTTTCCTCAGGACTGAGGCTATTTCTAGGTTCAGTTGAACGGCAGCTCTCTCTCAGCATCCTGTCTCAACGGTGAGGGAGAAGGATGCAGCAGTGCACCTCGTCTCTGTGATGAAAGGGCAGAGGAGCAGGCTGGGGGGCCCTGGCAGAAAGAGTTGTGAGAATGCCAGCAAAACAGCTGCCGTATGTCTCTTGGTCTCGGGCCGGCTTACACCTTGAGCACAGTTGTAAAAAGACTCTTCTGATCTAGTTTCCACTGACATTCTTGTCTGGAGTTTCTCAACCAGTCCGTTGCTTTTCTCTTAGAAAATATTTCCTTTCCTCAGTTTTCTTCCTAACTGCTCTTTTCACGTTGAATTCACTGGAAATAAAATCTGTTTTGCAAATATATGAAAGACATTTGATCTAAGAACCCTAAAACCAGAGTAAATGACATCAATCAGATTTTGCTGGTAGATCAGCCATAACAAATAAGAACCAGATTTTATTTCTATATTAAAATCATTGTGTTGGAGTTTCTTTGCATTACTTTGCATTGCACATCAGGCAGCGTTACCATTTTGCATCCACACAGTGCAGTCATTACAGCAGCTTTGCACTTTTTATTTCTAATAAGAATTACTACGGTGGCACATAGGCTGCAGCTCTGGCAGCTTTAGGTAAACTTAAGAGAAAGCATCACAGAATCTGCTCTGAAACATTGCGTGCAGTAGGCTGTGATCGTGGAAGACCACCTCTCTGTCCTTCTTCTCCCTGTTCATGCATACGAATGCAATGATATTTCCTTACAGTGTACCCTGAATGTTAATAATTTGCATCATTCCAGTGAACTACAGAGTAATCAAAGAAATGCTTAAGAGCAAGAGGATTATGAAGGAAACGTCAGTGTTTATATTTTTGTCACATTCTTTTGATTTGCTCGTAATGGACTTCAGACCAGACATCCCTCTGGACTCCCTGAAGAGAACAGCCCAATCAGTCGCTTCTCTATGAGCTACACACCATCAGAAGCCTCTTAACTTCTTTTTTCTTTCACATTTGCTGATGTAAGTTAATGTAATAGCTTACCACCACCTGGTAAAAGGATCAAAATATTTTTCCCTAAACAATGAATGCCACGTTCCAAGTAGTTTGGCCTTTGTTTTGTTCCATTTTTATATAAATTATATCTTATATGATAACTATTAAAGGGACAAAATATGAACACACAGTATTAGGACAGTGATTTTTGTATAAATAAGTTCAAGGTCGGGCAAGTTAAAATGCTTCTTGTTCTGGTATTTCATTTGGGGGGAGTATGATAAGACTTGTTTAGTTATTGTTCCTCTACCTGAAACCTGAAATGTGGTGTGTTTATAAAGAATATTGCCCTGATCGTCAATACCAAGTTTCATTATCATTAAATTATTACATCACAAGACACATACCCAGAAGACTGATTTGTTGGTATGTAGCTTTGAGCTTCTAAGAGCCTTTCATCTGATCACCAGATAGACGTAACCTGAGTTCCATGAACATTACTTGAGTGGCCTCAGTTTTACTTTCACTTTCATCCATGCATCCGTTCTCTACACCCGTCGTATTTAGGGATGCAGGGCTCTGTTGGAGCCTGTCCCAGCTGTCGCTGGGCAAGACGGGCTACAACCTTGGACAGGTCGCCAGTCCATCACGCAGAGGCAAAGGAGACAAACAACCAGGCACACTTTCACTCCGGTGGTTGATTTAGCACCACCTGTCAACCTAATCTAGCAATTATGTTTTTGGATTATGGAAGGAAGCTGGAAAACCCAGAAAAAAAACCCACAAGCAAAGGGCAGAAAAGAGAGAAAATAATATAATAATGTTGTAATCAGGAGGAGGAAGATGAATGAAATAAATAAATGAGGAATCATTTAATACATGTCTTGAGGAAGAACTGTCAAAGGTATGGCACAAAAATCTCATTCAAGTTTGGTTGTGATAGGTGTACCAGTGTAAGAAGAGCAAATGATGAAGTTCTGCAGCGAGTAGCGACCGTGCAATGGTTTGGGGGGGTGGGGGGCAGTCTCCTGATCTGGGATTACTGTCTCATTTCAGCAATATTATTTGCCAAAAAATGACTATTGTCTATTGTCTAATGTCTATTGACTACTTGATGTTCCAGATCATTCGTCCAGTTTACATATCATCAAAGAAACTAACAACTTTAACCTTTAATAATGTGCTGCTATGTGGTAATATGGTACTTCTCACCTCACAGAGCCAGCAGCTTTATTTAACGATCTAATTTGAGGTGATTTTCAGAATAAAAGATTTTACTTCTGGCAAAACAGCAAAGCATTTTTATCTCGAGGTGTTCTCATGACAGGGAAGCACACGACACATTCATTCAGAAATTTCCAAGATGTGTTCTTTCACAAAAACAACTCGGCTCACAACAAAAGCTAAAACAAGAAACAAAATTTCATTAAACTTAAGTTTCATAAATTCCACAGGATTAGTTCACATCATTGGTCTGATTAGAGTCCCTATAGCTTCTGTTTCCATTTAATCACCGAGCACACCCTACTCTTGAACCAATATTTGCATGCTCCCCCCCCCCCCCCCTCCCCTCAGCTCATGCCAATCATTTACAGCCCGTGGCAACTATGCAAATTTGCATGAAATCACTGACCTGGACGAAAGCTTGATTTGCTGCTGCAGCATACATACTGTGTAAATGAGATTTCTTGGTGTTATTTTCACAGCATTATCTTGTCTTCTGCCCCAAATGAGAAAAAGTTGGGATCATTTAGAAAAAAAAAAAAAGATTGTTATATTTAATGACTTTTTAACTATATTTTGGTATTTCAAACAGGTAATATCCACAGGTGATTTGAGTTCATATTAGAACGACACAGCCGCAAAAAAGCTGAAGTTTTAAGGTCCTAAGCTGGACAGAGGATTTCCAGTTTGCCAACAAATCCATGAGAAAATCTTTGTTGATGTTGTTTTTCCAAGGAAATACTGGAAAGAAGAAAACAATTCAACGAATTTAAAGGAATTTGGAGAATGTGCATAAAGTGCAAGGGCCCAAGACTAAACTGGACTAAACTAGATACCTGAGATCTCCAGTCCCTTCAGTATTACTGTATTAACAAATGAACATATATCTATAGCTCATATAGTCACTTTCGCTCTGAGAAACTTTTGTCAGATTTTGGTGAATGGAATATATTGGAGATGCAGTGACGTAGCCTGCTGAAAATGAATGTGTTACCAAACTTTTGTGTGTCTTTTCTAGACTAAAATCATTTCTTGCAGTGTTTTTTAAAGAGGTAGTAGGTAGTAGGCTAAGTTGTAAAAGCAAAAAAAAAATTTTTTTTGGCAAAAAAAATGTGATGTAAAAGCTAAATTTTACATCACATGTAAAATTTCCTTCATACGGTTGTTCAGTAATTTTTTGTGCACCTACAGAAATGTGTTGACACAGCTATGAAGAGCCAGTGTGTCATTCATGTAACTATGGCAATAAATATTATAATTGTCCAAAATGTGAGCCAGAGGCAGCATGTGGGTGTAGAATAAAAGAAATCCAACAATAGACCTTTGACTGCATATGGATTTATCCAGTTTACCGCAGTGCCAGAAAGTCTCAATCCTTTTTCCAAGTCTATCAAATGATAAGCTTCCGGTCAGCTGTATTAAAAGCGGGACTAAGAGTCAGTGGTACCAGAACAGATTTTTTTGCAAAGTCCAGTCTCAGTGTTGTGGTGAGGTCAGAAACCAGACTTGTAAATTTTTGTATAAATGATTTAGTAATATAAATGGATAAATGGATTATGTTTTTTTTTGTTTTTTTGTTTGTTTGTTTGTTTTTTTGATAAACAGCAGTTCTACTTCTGACATTATGTCATCACATATTCAAATGAATGGATCGTTAACAGACTTGTGCAGATCTGGATGACAAGCTGACGGTGATCAGGAGGGATTCAGGTGATTCAGGGAAACATCTAAGACGTGCAGGACCGAGTTTAGACACCCCTGATATCTGTCAGCATGTCCCTGTCATTTGCTTTCCTCCCGCTTGCATTCTGCTTTTTTACACCCTCTTACTCATATGGCTTTCCTCCGTGGTATCAATGTATATTTAGCTTTTAAATATAAATTCCTTACCAGATGACTGGAAGAGGCAGGTGAAAGCCTGCCTGCTTATAATACAGGTGCGTTCTTTGATATAGCAGCTTCAACATAATACAAATGGATTGTTACAAGACGATAATAGCACATGCAATATAAATATCACAACAAAAATGATTGCAATAAAAGTCTATTATATTCCAAGTGCCGTGCATTCACACTTTAAATGTCAATAATATATTAGGCCAGTCAGCTGGAACGTTGCTGTTCGAGATGCCAATTTAGATGCTAATTTACATGAAGGGTGTTGTTGCCCTTGCAATTGTGGCAGAGTGCAGTGATTTATTTATTTATTTGTGAAAATTATGTTGTTGGAATCAAAATAATGCATTTAATTTTGTCTGCATAGGTTATTTACTGTGAGGGGACAATTTTAACTGCAAAACAGAAACATTAACACTGTACACTAAAGTGTTGCTTTATATATCACGAGCCATATTGTCATCACAGTTCTGAACTATGACATAGCATGCCGCCTGTTTTCCTCACATCAAGCAGCCGTTACGCCTTTTGAATGTCTTTGTTCTTTGTTCTTCTGGCGCCAACAGAGATTGGTATTTAAAAGGAAACACAGTAATTATCAGTGAGTGCAAAAACCTGTCACCAGGATCCCAAAACTGTTTTAGATGGTGATCAAAGATGAAGAATTCGTCCATTCTTGTGTGTTGGCTCACTAACATGCTGGCAAAGTCTCACAATTGTCTCAAGATACACAAATGTTTAACCAGTATGATAAGACAGTTAAAAACTGACTATGCACACAAAATGATTCAAGCATCCCATGTGTTAACTTGTAGTTGCACAAAGTGCTACTCCGTGGTTACCAGAAGTGTTCAGATCACAACTGTTCCTCACACTGAGCAGCGGCGAGCAGTGGAGTCAGAGAAAGAGCTGTGAAAAGATGAAGAGATTGTCTCGCAGGGAAATGAAGTGAGAAAATGAAGGAACGCAGATTATGCATGAGAGAGAACAAAAGAGCGGGAGCGGGTGAGAGAAAAAGCTCACAAATAAGATTCTGGGAGCAAAAAGGCACAAGAAGAGATGGACTGGAGCTCAGGCAAGACGGCTTTTTAGCTTGGACCACTCTCTGCAGAATTCAGTTTATTACACTTTCTTCTCCTTTCTGTGGAGCTGATATGTGGAAATGTGAGGTTCTGTTGCTTTGCTGTTCACCTCAGCTTGAACTTTCACAATAAAATTAAGCCATCACAAATTATGTTAAGTGTCATGCTTAAAGCAAACACTCAGGATGTGTCACCCACTCGCTGGCGTGATTGGATTTGATTTCTTGGGTCTTGATGAAAGTGAACATTTCTCATTCAGCCAGACATGTTTCACAACAAAAGATTGACAGAAATAAGGTTCAGGAAGCAAAAGGAAGGTTGGATGCATGTTTTAGATGCAGAAAAAATATGAATTCACACTTCAGATTTATTGAATTACGTACATCCAATTACATACAGTCCTCAAAGGGAAGTTGGAGCTCATTAATGTGACGAGTCCTAAAAATACTTTTGTTTGCGTATTGCATGCAGTGTTTGATTTAACGCACACTCTTTTCATGTTTATTTGGCAGCGTAGCCTCTTGTGTAATCCAACTAACCGAGCAACATATTGTCATTTCATGTTTCTTGAAACCACTCTGCCAACATGCATGAGCGCCCTCTTCGTCCTTTATGAGCTCAAATCTTTCAGTCAGCTAACAAGCACAGATCTGCAGGATGGCGAGGCCCTGGAGAGGCAGAAGGTCGTCTAGCGACCTGCCTCATAGCCCGCTGAGTTTCCTCTGTTTTATACGCAGCAGCTCCAGTCATTTGTCTCCATTATGTGACACCAGTCCACTTACTGCTTGGTTGGGTTTTAGGCACTGAAACAGACATCCTGGTTAAAATCAGGTGTGAAATTACTTGATTGGAATTTTTATTTCCCCAACACACACACACACATTTTAACTCAACATGCTGTTGCTTTCTACACACTACACGCCGAATTGGAAGAAACGCTCGTGGTTTTGATAACTAAAATAATTTCTAAAAAAATAATTTCTCTCCGCTGACAGGGCTAAGTCTCGTCACTTGTGTCACACCGGGGTCAATATTGACCGTGGAAATGATCTGCCAGTGGGAGAAGTTATCTCGGCCATCAACGTCTGCCAGGAACAGAGCTACGCTACACTGTTTAATACGACTCCATTGAAATGACGTTCCCGGCTCACGAACAGACACACAGTCAGACCTAATGCACCGTATGTCTGCTTTATTCTTCCATAGTATTCACACTAACCCCCTCCCCCCCCGCCAGATTTTCAGATCATATCTCATTATTTTGACTGCTGATGCTCCACTGTATTTCACAGTGTGACCCACACTGTGATTAAATAAAAACTGACAACGGTGTCAAAAATACACATTAACAAAGAGAGACACTGACACAAAGCATAACATCTCATTTTTTATCCTCAATATACTTCTCATCCTCTCTGTACAGATTAGATATCACTCAGTTATGGGCTGTGACGGTTTGATCATCATCGGGGGAAAAACCCCAATATTAAAGTCCATCGTTCTTTCATGAATGATGCCTTTTTTTGTTTCTGTTATCCTCTGATATTTTAGAGAGTCGTACATTTACAATGATCTATTTTTACAGTCGAGAATTCTGCAATGAAAAGGTTTTAGTTGTGACAGAAAGGTGTGAAATACTACATGAGTTTGTTAAAAAACTTCTTTAGTTGATGTGACATCAAATATATTGCAAATATACTGAAAGAAAAAAAAACTGCCTGCAGTTGTACCATGAAATACCTCTGACAATTCTTTGTCTCAAAGAGGGGAATACAATTCACTAAAAAACAACTAGGCTTGTATTCCAGAAGACACAGAAATAAAGTATCTATTGTATTTACGCTGCTATATTATCATCTGAAATAAGGAAGCTTTTTTTTTCCAATTTGAGCACAGGCTTCCTTATTTTCACACTTACAAGTTGGACTGTTCACCCTCTAAACTGTGCTCTCACACTTGAAAACAGTCCCTGCTTGTGTGCAGATGTTCCCCGGTGCACCTCAAAATTGGATCCCTGCCCTCAGATTGACTGTGCAGATCTCCTTCACTCCTGTTTCAGTCTCTCCTTCTGCACTCAGGCTTCTTCTGTGCACAAAACTTCTGCTCTTGGATTTTTGCTTTATGCTCTCAGATTACCCATAAATCCGAGCTAATTTAGTGTCATTTGTGACACTGACACCACTGGTTGGATTCCTCGCTGTGAGGGTCCATGCCGTGCCGTCTAACAAGCGAATCCGTCAACACTGCGTGTGATGTCATAAACTCAATTGTTGCCAAGCCACGAACATAACACTAAAATATTCTATGTGTGAAGACGTTTGGGTTTTTGTCTTTGTGGAATGCCTTTGTTTATTTGGGAGGAGTGGAAAAAAAAACAACCGTAAAAAACAGGAAATTTGACTGGCAGTAAATACAAATAAATACAGATAAATAAAAGAACAGTGATACTTTTCAGGATGAAGGAATGGATTTTCATTTTATTTTATTTGTATCACCACTTGATGAGCAACACATAATGCAGCAACGTGTAGCCGTGATGCCACGGCGTGTGTCGACTATCTCTGCTTATCTCAGCTACTCTGCTCTCACCAAAGGTTTGCGAACTGATACTTATTTTTCCTTTCTTTCTTGCAGCTGCATATTTTCCCTTTGGGAAAGCTTTACTTTTGCTGGAAATACCTTTTCAACTCAAAAACACTGACGTGCAGATATTGGAAGTAACAGCATCATATATAAATACAATTTGAGTGGATTAGATTGTGACCAGTTAAGTTCAGCTGGATCGCCCACAATTGGACTAGTATTGATCTTCTCAGTAAAGTGCACTGAGATAACTTTTGTTGTAAATTGGTAGATAAATAAAACTGAGGTGAACTGAATGTGCGTGATCCACTGAACCCAGTTAGCCAGCCGATGTCAGGGTGGGATGCTGAAGTGAAGAGGAGTAACCAGCATGAGTGTCATATCGTGGACTGTATGGTTTAGGGTTCAGGATGGGATCACTTCACAGTCGTCAGAGAGCAAAGATCAAAAACTTTCCTACTCAAGAGAGAGAGAGATCTGATCTCCAATCTTAAAGTATGCTCTTGATAGAAGATAGTAATATACTGCTTATTTAAACCTTCATTATACAGTAAACTGTCATTGCATCTATTTTTTGTATTCCTCATCCATAAAAATACTTAGACCTGCATAAAAACATACACGCACAGTACTAACACACACACTCACACATACACACGAACAGAGCCAAACACCTGCTTTTTAATAAATGACTTCCTGCTGTCGCGGCTCTCACATAGCAACGCTGTGAATTCATTAAGCGTGCCCTTTGGAAGTCTAAGCAGCCAGGTGGGGTGCCATCAACTGCCCTGCACCTCCCCACCCGCGCCTCTGAATCACACCCCACATTTTAATTGCAAATGCACAAGACAACTCGGTGCCCTTGTAAAAACACCGCACATTAAACAGGCACACATACCTGTCCATACATACCTCTGACTCACTGGGCAGATGTGTTTAAACACATGTTTATTTTTTTATCCACAGAACTGGAAATATGTTTGTGCAGACCCTCATGTTTCCTGAGGACCAAAGGGGGGGATATTATAATAATAAAACAGAGATTGTGGCAGCAGACGAGTATGTTAGTTTAATCACCTCCAGTTTTGTTCTTTTTTTTTTCCTCTCTAAAATCTGGACTTATTTTAATCGCGCAGAGATTTGTTTGTATTTTGAATCGGATTATTGTGTTTTTCTGCAGATAGAGGAGATTTTAAAAGTTAGCATTTATCATGGTACCCATGCATATATTCCAGCAATGCAGCCAAGAAGATTTTTGAGGGATGCTGTGTAGCGGATAGGGTTTGTACTGATTAGATAAACCTGAATAAGAGGTCTGGTTAGGGCAGGTCCTCTGCTTAGACTAATAGTTTCCTGAGCAAAGTTTGTTCAAAGAGGCTTGTGTCTGTCCTACTGAGTCATCCATAGTTTATATACAAGTGTGTACATAGAAGGGAGAGGGGAGGGGTTAGAGGTTTGGTGAACTGGCAAACCTAAATCTAAATCCCCCTTTTTTCCGTCAATAATTCTCAGCTTTTCACAGGCGCTCTAATCCTCTTTTTCATGTGATTCACCTCTGTTTATGACAAGAGTGTACCCTTGCCACAATCGGAGGGGAAAAAAATGCACAATCCGCATGTATTTAAACATACACATCTGTATCAGTATAACTTTTGATCTCTCCCGATCTTTGATCGTGTGCATTTACGTTTGTGCTCTTTGTGCTGTTTTGTGTCAGATAAGGAATTGCACAATAACATTTGAGTTGATATTATAAGCTCTTTCTTCACAAACTTAATCTTTGTCCAAAATAAGCGTCTGCATCTGTTCTGCTGCTGACTGGTGTGAAGTCATGCTGTTGTGAAAATGTAATAAAGCACGGAGATAATCGCTGCTGAAGTTTGAATAATGGTTCTGTATAATGGGACCGTGCTACACTAGTGTGCAGATTATGCATCATGCTGGCCAGGCAGGCAGCCAGCTGGTGCTGCTGCTGACTCAGTGCAAGCATAACTGGGGCTTGGGGGGTTAATGCAGAGCCACAGTCCACCCTCAGCTGCCAAAACTTCAAAGGATCTCCCAAAAGAGTCTAAATCACCATCTCCTCCGGTCCAGACTCTGCAGAAAACTCCCCCTCCCCAACCTCAGTGTTCAGGTCAACTCTGCCTCATCTTTTATGTAACCCATTGATCGTGCTTTAAGAGATGCATGAATACAGAGCAGGCTATTTCTATATCAAGGCTTCACCCTATGAAGGTTCATTGTCACTGAGAAGAAGTTTATTTTTCTCATTTTCTGTTCACAGTTCACTTCCTCTCATTTGTGTTGTTTATCTCCCATTGTCTGTCTTAGCCAGCTCATATCTTTCCCCCAGTACACATTGTTTTTCTTACATCCACTTACGTCGGACAAGACAGTCATTCCTACTTTTTATTATTTATTGTGCACTAATATATTACTCAGATTGCAGGTAATGAATACGATAGCTGCAGTTGAAAGGATATTTCCTCAAGTTATATTTCTAATTTAAATTCACATAAAGAGTATCCCAAAAAAAGTGATCTCATTCATATTTTAAGTGCATATTTGTATGAAAATGGGATGGTCTGCTTTGTCTTTCCTGCTTGCTTCCACTAAGAGCTGTCACTGTCATTAACGGGCCAACGGTGGGTCTGATGTATTCATTTATGTTCATCCCTTGGCCAATTATTCATTCATGAAAGCATATGTTGATCCTTTTTTTTTTAACAAGACAGCCTTCCCACTCACCTCTGTTTTTATTCTTGCGTTTAAGTAATGCGTGTGTTACGCACCCCAGCAGAGTGTGAAATTGAAATTCTATCCTTTAGAGATGATGTGATTGACCGAGAGGAGATGACACAAGAGATGTGAAATCTCATCTTTTAGTTCATTCATTGTCATCTTAAGTGTTTCATGTAAAGATGGGGCACAGCGATATCGGATTATTACATTTCTATAGTTCTAGAGTAGTCACATGGTGAAAACTGTTTGTGTGATGTTCAGTGATGGTTTAATCAGAACACAACTTTACAGCAAATGTAGGGGCAGTACTCTCAATGCAAATAAAGGCAGGATCCCATTTTTATTTTTGTTCATACCCTATATTTCATTGAATGTTGTACAAAGATAATGCTTTTGTAGTTTTCCAAATAGAGTGAGGACAAGGGTATAGTGAGCGCATCGTTGCATCAGCCCTTCTTTTAACATCAGCCTGTTAGTTACCAGCTGAAGGCAGCTGTTTTTTTTTGGTGGAATTATTAATCTCTGTTTGTGGATGCAATTATGAACTGTGTACACTGATAATGACTTTCGGAAATGCTAGTGAGCTCAGACAATGAGTTCTGATTCAGTATCATCATGTTTTTAATGCACTGCCGCAGAGCTCAAAGATCATGGCCATTTGGAGGGCTGGAACTAAGGATTATTCTGGATGTCGACTATTCTGTCAATTAGGTTTTCAGCTAGTTGATTTGTCAAAAGTTATTTCTGTGACTCGCCGCACTGTTGCTGTGAAATGACAGATGTTTATCACAACTCACAGGAACTATATATATATATATATATATATATATATATGTGTGTGTGTGTGTATGTGTGTGTGTAAAGAGAACTGCGTCAAAGCACACCTCCACTTGTGCATCATTACATTGGGTCTTGTGATAAACTTTATGTCTGCAGTGCCGTGTTTGTGATTTATTCACATTCTGCTCTCATTTGAAATTTACATTGCCACGCTTTTTGTCATGAGACTAACCTGAAGTGTCCCTGGAGTATTGGTGACCTCCCCCTGACTGCATGTGTTTGTGTACGAACAACCTGTTCCAACCCAGTTCCACCTGGCGTGACTCGGACGGACCACCATCTGTTCTGTGCCCCCACAGGTGAACTGTCTGCCACCTCCTCCTCATAACCTTCATCAGAGAATGGATCCCTTGGAGGAGTGTGGTTTGCAAAAGAACATAATAATGGATCTCTTTTTTTTTTTTTGATTCACTGATACAAGGAATAATTGTATAAAAAGCATACCAGAGCTCGTTTTGTCTTACATAAGCTTTATTTGCATGAAGAAACAGGATGCCAGGCCATGAACATAAGCTTTAGAAAGTAGGAGACTGGTGTAGGTGATTCACTCAATTTGATTTTCAGCAGTCAACAATCTTTGCAGCGAAACAAATACTGGTTTCACCCGCTCTCAAAACACCTCGAGGACTCGACACGCCGGATTTAAGTATGCGCAAATAAGCTTAAAATAAGTTCTGCACACCCCCCCCTCTCCTTTCGTTCTGTTTGCAGCTTCCCAGAAGACAGGGTTTAGTATCAAAACCAACATGTTGGGGCTGTGATTTTACAGCCAAACAGAATAGGCTTAGCTGATTATGTGCCAACATTTGAATGTCTTCTAATCCAAGCAGTCTCATGAGTGAAGAACAAAGTTTCCTTCTTGGGTCATCTTAAGAGCTGAGATACTTTTATATATTTTTCTTCTGGAGAATCATGCTTCTGCAGCGTGCTCCAGCATTTTGCCAGTAATGAAACGCGCTGCAACCTGAAATCAGTGTGCTGAAAGAACAGAGAGCAACAGCACAGCATGTGCACATTGGCCGTGGACCAGCACACTGGCCACAAGGACACCATAGGAGTGTTTTTATGTGTCATGATGAATTCTCTGACTCTGTCACTGACTCCATCTTTGCTTATCTCCAGGTGGAGAAATGTGCACACGCAGACAACAAGGAACGTGGAACTGAGCCCAGGACAGAAAAGATGCCGAAGATGAAACACTAAAGCCGGTGAGTTTCACTCTGAAGGCATGTTCTCCACCGGATCAATATATTATCCACACTGCTCCTCAAAGTTGCTTTTCCTGCAAGTTTTTTGATGCATAAGTCAGAGACCATTCACAACAGGGTGTGAAGAGGTAAAAGAGTGGAAAGAAATGCTTTCACAGATGTAATATCAGCTGTAGGTGGGTTTCCATTCGCGGGTGGGGGGGGGCTCCGGTGTAAAACTAGGAGGCTGGAATTTTAACGGGGCCGACCTCATCGTTTCTTTTGTCTGTCGTGTCTCCGCTTATGGCAACAGAGCAGATTTCACATAAACATGATGTCCATAGCGCACTGCCTTCGTGTGTTTCTCAACCACCTAAAAAACAAAAGTAGAAGACGTTGGCAAAGACAAAGACATAAATGAAGAAAAACAAGCTGAAGATGATCGTAGCCTTTATGTTTGCCATTTATATAATGCATGATGGTGGCATTAAATAAGAAAAAATACCTATCCTACACGAACAGCAGGAACATTTTTTGCTCCTAGCAATGGAGACACGCGTCAACAATCTGGTCCTGAAAAACTACGCGCTGGTGGAAACACAACTTTTAGGTCTCCACACCCATAATGCACCTCTGACCTTCTGAGTGCAGCCTTCCGTGCATCAGCTATGAGCTTATAGTGTGTCCTTGGAGAAAACACATTTGTCAAGGCTGACAGGCTACCATCAGCAGAAGAAGAAATGAGACAGAGAGACACAAAAGCAACACAGTGAATGACGGCGGGGGCAAATTGAAGGGAAAAGAAGGGTGATGGAAAGATGAGAAAATGAGATGAAAAGACGAGAGGAAAAGAGTTCTCTGAGGCTGTTTGGGTAAAAATGTTTTTCTTTTTTCCGTAATGAGAACTGGTGACAGAGCAGATGGCGGCAGTGAGATTAACAGTTTAAAAAGTGCATAAAAAAAGCTTAATAGCGGGTAAAAGTGCTGAACATGTTTTCTCTGGCAGGCATGAACTTTAGCACTCTTGCAATATTGCACAGACAGCCAGCAGGCATGGATTTTGAGGGACACTAAAAAACATTAATGCTGAAATAATCTGACATCATAATCTGCATTTTGCTACTGATGGATGCTAGTGATCCACACAGCAAAGTGATAATGCAAAGTGTGTCTTAAAGACACAAATGTATAAGTAAAAAAAGAATTTCACATGGTTTTCCATGAATCTTTTTGTTTTTTAAAGATGTATACCTGGGGAAGTGTGACAAAATTTAGTGTTCAGAATTCAAAAAAGGACTTGCTTTGCAACTGAAATTTCTTGCAAAAATAAAGAGATAAAATTATTAAATTGAAATGAATTTTGTCTTAGTTTATTTATCATTAGGATCTAATTTAAAGTGAACGCAGGAGCAGAATACAATCTGTTGAAACTATAAGTCCACTTTTCTGTATAGGTTGGTTTTATAAATTAGCATTTTTCTCACCAAATAGCTTATCTTGGCAAAGTGAGGTTGAATCCCCACATAAACTATAAAATCTCATGTACAGTATATCTGTACCCTCTGAAGTGGGAACAACAACTTCTGAGCGGGTGCATCATGTTCTCACTGATTAATTCAGATTCGTCTGGGTCTGGATCTTTGAATTGAATAATATTCTTCTTTCAATCCACAAAGGAAAGTGCAGTGATTCTTGCCAGTATGCAGAAGAAACATCTCGCAAGAATGGAAGAAAATTGTAAAGGCAACAGACATTAATGAAGTCTTACAGATCAAAACAAAAGCCGTACAGTCAGGTCCAAGCAAACAGCAATATTCATGCTTTGCTTGTCATAGAGCATTATTCCAAAACAAATATAGAAAACACAGTTGGTGTGGGGACTTCTTTATGATGGGTGTACCAGTTCAGCCATTCGCCTATACTTTAAGTGCTCTCAGAAGCACTCTGGGTTCAGAAATAGAGGCGACCCGAGTTCTGCAGAACGTATTGTGTAAGGGGGCAGGCCCTCGCAGATCTGTGTCTTTCTGGTCTTCTCTGCGTTCGTTGCTTCCCTCAGTCATTCCAGGAAAATCAGACAGGATTCGCATAGCCATCAGTTTCCTTGTTGAAATTATGAGAACATAGTCTTCTTGCGACGTTCAGCAGGTTGGCGTCCTTCCTCTCACATCGAACCAGCGCCTCCCATCTTCTCTGAGCACAGGGACGTGTCAGCCGCTTTACCCGTGTCACGTCAACCATGAAGGGATAGATGTGTAGCTTCTTTCCCTTTGGATCAATGTCATTTACACTCTGCAGTAGTGCCCCATGGCTATATAAAGGTAGAAAATGATGTAACATAAATGATCTGTATCACTTCTGTTGGCTTTCTGCTTTCTTTCTGTGATCTTACCTGAAAAAAGACCCAAATGTAACGTGTTGTGACCAGTGCTTCCACCTAGCGGATAAAGATAGCAGTGTTTTTCCAGTCCTCAGGTAGTCTCTATTGTGAAGTCAAAAGGGATTTGAGCAACCAAGAATCCACCCACGAAGCAAATGAAGAACACAATAAGAAAGGATCCCTGGGCCGAATGAACCGGAAAGTTGCAGCAAAAATATATTGTTTTAAGAACGCAGGACCAGAGACTGGCAAGAAACGGCGGCGTACCGATCATTCAGACATGGGACACTTTTTGATTAATGTTCCTCATTGCTTCATTCAGACATTCCTGCAATAAACCTGCATACATGTTGATAACTGGAAAATACACCAACTGTATTTACACCAAAGTTCTCAGAGTTTTTTTTTTTTTTTCAGATTGGTAGCATCATAAAGCTAATGCAAATACTGAAATACTGTCATTAATCGATCATATGATTGTGTCAGCACACAGAGGTTGTGTTGTTCTTTTATGTTTAAACTAACTTCATTTTGCATAATTAATGCCAAATAAAATTAATGTCACCCTCACAGACACACTTCATTGTAATGAACAATGAAAATAAAATATTAATATATAATTGGTAAGAGAGCAGAAATGGCAGCTGGGACTCAAAGGCTTTATGTATATATATATATATATATATATATATATATATATATATATATATATATATATATATATATATATATACATGAACGCAGTGCTGTAGCTAATTATCAAAAGGAAACTAATTTCATGCATTGTGGCCACTTCATTGGACAGCAATTCAAAAGCTGTTTTGTAGTACGTGCATGAGTTTTGGAGGATTTACTAGCACATTAGCCACTTCAGTGAACATCAGGGAGTCATCCCACATCCTCTCAGTGCACTGTTTTGAAAAGAAAATGGCATTCAAAGGGCAGTTTTGTAGTTGCATACTTAACCCTATGATGAACAGGTTGAACAGTTCCTTTTTTTTGTTCTTTTTTTTTTTTTTGGTTTATTTTGATTCTGTTGATTCTGTCACACTTGTTTGACAGGGGTTAAATTTGTCTTTGATATGAGGGGGATTCACTGGTTTCAGAGTGATGATGTGGACGCTCAAATGTGTGACCTACATAATCTGACATCCTGTGACTGTCTAACTTAAACAAGGACGTCCCACTGCTCTGCTTACCAGACAAAAGCTCTAATCAATACACATATACTTTACTAACACTGACACCTGATATACCTTTTGAAGAAGTCTGTTTGTTTCCTTCTCTTTGATTCTCCGACTCACTTTCGTTAGTTACTGCTTGAACCCATTAGTTTCCATTAACTAGTCACATTTACTCTGATATTGTTCTAAAATGATCACTGTTAGGGGAATGTGAGGAGAATCCATGTGAGTTTGATTTGCATTTAATTTTGAATTTCATCTCAGTAGCTGGCCAAAGAGGCACCTTTCTTAAATCTTGCTCTTGTTACAATTTTTTCTTTAGGTCTCAATATTGTTCACAATTGTGTCAGTGGTGATTGGCAGTCTTTTATTTTTTTGTTTTGACAGTTGTAAAAAACAAATGCATTAGCTTTATGATGCTACCACTTTTGTTCTTCATCTTCTTAAAAATCTGGTTTAAACATTTATGACTGAATTTCCCCGTTTATTAGAAGAATAGTTATAGCAGTCAGTGGACAGGGGCCAATTTATTATATCTATAGGTTCACATTCAAGGCCACAAATATGTTTTTGTTTTGTTTTGTTTCTGTTTTTGTTTTTTTTTAATAGGGGAAAAGCATCAAAATATACAATTTTCAGAAATACATCTTAATTTACAAGGATTAATCACTGCTGGTGCAGAACTTTAATAACAAAATCTGTTTATTATTCCCAGCTGCATTAACTCACCACTTCTTTCTGTGTTTTTTTTTTTTTTGTCCATCCTAATAAGACTGCTGTTGTCAAATGTGTTTCAAGAGCATTAGAGTGCTCTTTCAGATAAACACTCTGACACGAGTTGCTGTCAGATTAATAGAAAGTAAAGCATGTCTGAAAGGGGCTTATGCCTTGTAGGTGGTAACTTGCTTTCACTTTCCAGACCAACTGGGCAGTGATGAGGAGGAACAACACTGGAACTTTGCATCAACAACGTCTTTGTTTGTTCTTCTTAAAGGAACAGTTCTGGTAACTCTTGTAGGAGAGTTAAGCAATGTGCAGTAAGCATTTCACTCCTCTACTAGAGCTCACCTTTTCAACAAACTACATGAAACGCTCTCAGTATTTCACCCGGGCATGTAGTCCCCTCGGTTCTCCTCTGTGACCCGGTACTTATTGCCAGAGCGCCATCTTGAAGAGATTTCTCAGTTCTTCAAATGTGTCTGCAGAGAGAAGGCTGGTTGGAGAAGCTTTCCGTGAAGGCTGCATGGCTGTAAATAATGGAGCATTTTCTGTGGCTGTGAATCATGTAAAAGGTGTGACACGTTGCGCCGTGTCATACATTGAACTGGCGCGCGCGTACATGAGCTCTTGTGAACGTCCCAGCTGAGCGTTCATACTGTAAGCTTAAAAAAAAAAAAAACACCAACAACTGACAAACGGTGCAGCTGTGCCGCCCATCATATTTAATTGACGTTGGTTTAAAATGACAGCTGCAAAACAAGGTTGTCTCATTTTGTTTAGCGCCTGTTGCTTCTACTTTTTTCTCTTTCTTCACCTCCCTCGCTCACGAGTGGGAGGTACAAGGAAACAAGAAGAAGAGAGGATGTGCATACTAGGAAATGGGAACTGCTGTGAGACAAGAAGCAGTTCCCTTCCCACAAAGAAGAGGAAATCGCTTCAGACACTCAGCTGAGACGTAGACATGGAGATCTGTTGTTTGTTTTTTTTTAATTGCATCAGTTTCAACACCGTATAGGTTAATGGTTAGAGTATTGAGGCAGCTCGTGGTGCTGACCTGGCTGGAGAGGAGTCGTAATGGCCCAGTCTTTTTTTTTTTTTTTTTTTAATGTTTCCCCCACTTTCCCGCTCACCATCCCTCCTTGTCCATCCTCCTCCTGCATGTGGGAGCTTGACTCTCGGTGGGCTGTGGTGGGTTGGGTCGTCCCTCAGGTCTGGTGCTGTGGTTGTTCAGGGGGTGGTTTGCTGTGGCGGCAGGGTTGCCGTGCTATGAGTATTTATTTATCTTGCAAAAACTTTATTTCTTGAGGGTATAATTCCATACATTTGTCACTGAAAACATTTCACCAATAAGTAGACTAATAAATAAGGTCCCCAGTTCATAACTTGTATTAGGTAAAATTTTGTATTACACATTTCCAGAGTGGTTTAAATATGTTCAGATGTGCTAATCAATATGAGCTGATTTATAAACATGCCCTTTAGGCGAAGGGTAGTCAAAACCTAAATGTGTACCTTGGAGGTTTTCTTTATAAGTTATATCACTCCAAAAAAAAAAAAATCTCCAAATGAAAGAGCGTGAACATTTAATTTGAGTGAAATGTATATGTTTTACAACCTGAAATACACTTGAATTTTCCTCCTGATTTTTTTTTTCCATCATCAGTCTGTGCATTCATAGTATTTTTGCAACTGCAGCTACATTACTAAGGAAATATTCATTGAGTGGATAATGTCTGGCCACACATGGGATCCCATTGCTTGCCCAGTACTTGTATGCAAGCCAACCATGAACCCAAAGGCCCTGGGCCTCTGCCAGTAAGCTGGATTTACAGCAAGCACAGCTTACCATTTGAACACATATCATTGCTACGGCTTGGGTCATCACTCAAGGCTATTTGAAATTTTTTTATTTTTTTATTGAAAGACTCCAAACCACTGAGTGATGTACCAGCGGACAGCTTTAAGGGAGAAGGAAGGATTTACATATACTGGAGAAATTGGTTGATAGCTGAGACGTTATCACAGAATTCCTGCTGTGGAGCCACACTTTTCAGTTTGGCCTTATTTATTCATTCATTCATTTATTTATTTTCAAAAGAGATCTTGCACAGCTGAAGACACAGAGTTGGTTTCCAGCACCGAGTTGCTTTCTGATGGAATATGTTTATAGAGATTATGGTGCAAACAAGTGCGTAATTAAGGGACTATCAGACGAGGTAAATCTTGGCTTGTGGGAGGAGAGCCCCAGCACTGATACTGGCAATCACAGTGGAACACAACAAACACCCATGTAGTTAGAAATAGGGAATAGATAAGAGGATGAATCATCAAGTAATGGAGAGTGGTTGTTCTGTAGGTGAGACACAGAGGGAAGCTATCGTGCAAGGGGTTGTGATGTGTTTGTTACTTCTGCCTGCAAAGTTTCAAGATACACACTGGTGCAATTACATTGCTGCTGTTGATACCGTTTTTAAAACCGGCAGCTTTGTGGAGCTCTGAAGTGACTCTGAGTGATTCATTTAAGAAATCAGTAACAGCTTTAGGCATATTTTTAGGAGCAATAATTGTAGGTCTGAATAAATGACATTTAAGTTGTAATATTGAAAACATTTTTAAGTGGTCAGCAACTCTTTGCTTAATTCATTTAATGGCTAAAGTATTAATGAGGCCTCTGTTAACATTGTGGGCAACGCTTGGGAACATCATACTTCTCTAGTTCATTGATTCACTCACACATTTGCAAACTTTGATTAAATCCTTTTTTTTTTTTTTACTACCTTTCAGAGTTTAACTTAAGATGACATCTCTTTTCTGCAGAAATGAGACTCTTTGACTGTGGCTCTCATCTTGAGCAAGACCCATGATAACATCTAAATGGCAAAACTTTAATGTTCTTTAATGTAATGTGTTGCCACCTCAGTATACCCGTAAATTGGAGGGCCTTATCAGTGTGCACCTGAGTAACTTATGAAATGGGAGGCTAATTTAACTTACTCGATGAGTGGGACATTTCACAGTTCATTTGGCTGCTCATATTAAACAGGAAATCACCTTTTACACTCTGAGTGCTTTGTTTCATATTCAAACACCAAAGATAGAGCAAAGAAAGGCATTTAAATGACATGCGCCATTATTTATTTTCTAAAAACAGACTTGGTCAGAATAAGTGATGAGACTTCAAATTAACGGCGTCCTTTCTAAGCAGGAGGCGGGGGAGGGGAAATAAGCTCTAAAATTTGCTGGACAGGTAGTGTGTGAGGATTGTGGAGAGTATGACTTTCACCCTCAAAAACCTGCAGATAATGTTCCACTTGAGGACAATTCCATTAAATGTGAGGCCTCTCTTGCTGTTTTACCACAAGAGAAAAGAACAGAACATTCTGAACATTGCTGAGCGAAGATTGTTGAAAAGGGAATGACCCTGAAGAGTCACCGATTGACTTTACTGCAGATTTTTTTTCTTGCTTAAAGATAGAGATTGTTTTGTTTTTCGTAATATAGATTTAATCAAACGTAGATACCCAAATCCCACTGGTAAGTCTTGGAGGGGAATCTATTTTTTTTTTTTTTTTTTTTTTAGAGGAGTGCTCAAAGCACAGAAACTGAGGTGTTCGTTTTGTATTCAAACTGCAAAGACAACAATCTGATGTCTTCTGTGGGAGGCAGTCCCCTTCCACAGAGACCCCAAACCACCATCCACAGGTATCAAATGGATCTAGTGATAACGTACCAGTACCAGACGCTTCCCTATCTCATCTTGTAATTGGATGTGTTTTTATTTCTTTTGGAAGGTGCAGAATAGCTGCACTAAATGGCATAAAACACTGAGCATGTTTCGTAGCTCAGAGGTTGAGATTGTAGTCTCAGTAGTATGAATTCAACAACGGGATGTCAGTCTTGAGTGTTTTTGATAGACTTTGGCCAAGCTTGGGTTGACAGGAGACATGATGTCCATCTTGATGATATAAACTCCACAGACTCCATTAAGTTGGGAATTTACATTCGCCCCGTGTCACCAAGTTGTGATGTGAAGACATCTAGGAACTAGCTGCTAAGTGTCAGCACACAGCACTCGCCTGGTCTGACACCTGCTCGCTGTGCAGGCAGCACATCCAGATCTCCAGAGTTTACAGGGAGATCTGGAGCAATGCCTCCCAGCCTCTTCATGTGTGTGTGTGTGTGTGTGTCCACGTCCACGGGGTTGTTTCTGTATTTGCGATTTCTTGCCTTGTGTATGTGCGTGTCACAGTGGATATGCATCCACCAGCGCTCATGCAGCTAGACGGCGACTCATACCCCTCCTCCTCCGTCCCTTTTGCTCAGTTGGATCTCACTCCCAGATCTGTCAAGAGTCCGCTGATGTATCCTCAATGTGGCCGGCTGAGGGAGAGACACAAATCATCGGACTTTCTCTCATCTTTTCGCCCAAGTACCCCCATTACCTGCTTGTGACCTCTGACATAAATGCAGAGGTGCAGCGGGTGTAGAATCTCATTAAAATAAACTTGTATTCATTTTCCTTAGAAGAAGCAGTTAGATATATTAGATATATTATATATATTGGCTTGGTTATTTACTTGGCTGTAGGCTTTATTGGCCCATAATTAATAGAGAATTTAATCTTTATTCTGCACATGTTGTGTATTAAGAGTTAATGGGTTGTACAGCTCAGGACATTTGGTATGTATTCAGACTACATTAGCTAAAAGCATATTAGCACATTAGCTGTATGCAGGGGCGTTTCTAGTCACCTTGGGGACCCTAGACAAGAGTGAGCATGGGGGCCCTACCAGTCCAAAAACACCAAGAAGATCATTCAATCCAGAAATCTTTTATTTTAAATAACAGAGGTGCACAGTGATTTAAGAAAAATTAAAATACAATATAACATAACAAACACAACTGAAACGTGCAAAGTTTAACAAAAACACAATCAAGAAAAAAAATCACATGACATGCAGAAAATTCAAGACGATATATGACACCGCCCTCTTCCAAATACAAATTAGTTACTGGTTAGCTTACTGTTAATTACTGTTTAAATAAGCTAGGCTAAAGCGCAGTAAACATGTCATGTGCAGTTGTGCTTCGTGAAACTAGACTGGGACAAAGTGGCATCATAACATTTTTTTTAATAATGTCAGATTATACACGTTTGATTTTAGCACTTTTCGTTCTCTTTTTCCTTCATCTTCTTGTTTTTTTTTCTTTTTGCGTATCCTAACGGATACACTTGCTTCATTTTGAGTTTGAAGTACTGAAGAAAGCCGGCCACGGGCAGTCAGGTCCCCATTAGGGGGGTTCCAAACATGTCGCTGCAGTGTCTATGGAGGTTTCAGGTTGTGTCATTGATATGGATCGATATTAGCCGTGTCTTGGGGGTCCCTTAACACACTAGGGCAGCGACAGCTAGTGGGGACCCTATGTGGGGGGCTTCCAACGTATCGTCGTTGCAGTGTCTAAAGCAGTTCAGTCATTTTGTCATTGACAAAAGAACCAATGTCAGCGGTGTCCTGGGGCCCCTACCAGCTCGGGGCCCTAGGCAATTGCCTAGTATGCAGCGTCTCTGGCTGTATGCATTCAAGGCTGGCTCTGTTTCCTGACATGTAATTAACTATAGAATCAGCGGCTCGAAATCACCTGACCATGTGACCACCCGCAGTTGCTTGATGCTTATGCTGCCCAGCAGTCGCAAGTTACTATACTGTGTACTGTACATTAAAGAGAACATGTACAAAACCTGATTTTATTTTTTATTTTTTTTTTGCTGCAATCAGTGTGGATTTATATGTTTGCAAGGTACATACTGTGGCACAATGCATCTCACTGTAAAACTGTAGAGGGAGAATGAGTTGAATACACCCATATGTTGCATTTATTAGTGCTGCTCTCAAGCAGCTTTATGGATGGAAATAGGAGTTATAATGAAGCCAAGCTCTTATCAGCTGCCAGCGTATGAATGCCACAAGGGAGAAAGCGTTGCAAAGTCTCACTCTGATGTTAGCAGTATTTGAGACTCTTTCACATGTGGGTCATGGCTGCAGTTGATAGATGAGGGCGCAGTATGTTATGTATTGCATGCACAGAGATACTGACAGTCACACCGACGCAGGCTTGCCAGAGTTCGATTCCGTTATCGCTGTCCCAGCACTACGCTGTTTCTGCATAGAACAGAATTAGGCGCCCTAGATTTCATGGCTATTAAGAAAAAAATGTGGCGTTGCCGCACCGCGTGAGCACAGATGGAAGCGTGCGTATCCAGGCACAAGCAGATGCTTTTGTACCTGGTGCTTTATTAGCTTTTGTTGTTGACAGGCTCAGAATAGCTTTATGAATGTTGGAGTGCCCCACTTTGAAAAGAGCTGTGCTGAAATGCAAAAAAGTATTGAAGGTAGTTATTTCCATGCCGTGTAGTTATGTACACATTGTATTTCTTTTGGTCAAAGCAGTGTAAAATATATATTTTTTTAAAGTAAGGAATGATTTGAAAATATGAGAGAAAACATGAAGATGAAATTTTCCAGCATTCCCAGCATTCCCTATGGATACATGAAGATATAATCATCAAAAATGGGGACTTCTGCTGCCGTCCACACGTGTAATCCCAAAGCGGTTGGTGCATATGAGTTATCATTAGCTGGGGTGAAAACACATTGTTTTTCCACCAGAAAATCCATTTGTTTCCATGGCAATCCTGTTCTCCCATGTACCATTTCCTTGGCTGCTTTTCACGGACGGCTCGATTGAACTTTATTGAGAAAATAAAGAGACAAGAAAGGAGATAGTAATTTCGCATCACTCTGTAATATCAAGGTTTTTGAAAATTAGTTTGAAAGGCTTGAAGTGGTCTTTTATGTATACAGCATTTTTATCAACCAAAATCCTCTTTTTGGCAACATCCGTTATCAGTTTACCCTTATGTGTGTACTGTATCTCTTTTGTTGTTTTTTCATCCCGTTTGTTTTGATCTTTAAATGGAAACAAGGAAATTATCTTATTGAAACATCAAGCCATAAATAAAAAAATAAAAAATCCTCAATTACTGGATTTAATTTTGCTCTCTGACACAAAGGATTTGCACATAGTCCAGATCGACCTCTTTCATCTTGTAGAAAAATATGGCTTTTCGAATTGAAATGGGATCATTATGTCGTTTTGTACATGAAAGACGTTCATTTCTACCCGTAAATGTAACCTTTGAGATGAAAAGAAGGGATCCGAGCTGCCAACATTCACCTTGATTCCTGCTGTAAACTCAGGAGCGAGTCGACCTCGAGCCGTACAGAGGAGTCATGGCCTTTCCTTATGGAGTCAAAGCCAAGTGTCAGAGCGGCTGAGTTCAATCTTTTTCCTTTAAAGATCAAGGGTTTCCAGCATGAATGCACTCATTTTTCTGAACATATGGGGCGTAATGCTTTTTAGTGCATACATCTTAGAGAACTTTATCAGAAATCTTCAGACACTGTATCCTGTGCAAGTATTCTGGGTGAAGATAAATCAGGAAAATGAAAGCTAAATAAATTCAAAATTAAGATAACGATGCGATATAATATTCATTCATAATAAAAATGACGTGAGTATACGTCCATGTTGCCTACCTGCATTTTTTTTTTTTACTTTATTGCTGAAGTTCTTAAAACAGCAAGAGCCTCCATGACAATACAAAGCTTTTTTCTAAACTAAATGTCTTTGTTAATTTGTTTACCTTGCTCAATAGACATCATTGGAGGACTTTGTTTCTCGAATGTGTTTGGCATTTCTAAAGCTATAACTCAACACGGCCACTCCATTTGTCAGAAAGAGCCTTGACAGCCAACCTAATTAGTTTGGTAGTGACAAAGGAGCTGTCTTGTAGCAAGTAAGAACATCAATCCATCTGTGGATGCATGTGGCCTCATATTACAGCCGAATACACTGAGCAGAGACGGGCTGATTTGATGTCAAACTATTTCATTAAAAACCATTGTTTTGTAAAGCTAAGATATGCACAGCATCCTGTTCTTGGTGTAAATGTGGAGAAGTTGCTTGTATTTGAAAGGGAACGCGTCGCCCCTCTCATATGAGGTGGCGCACTAAAAGCATTTTATTCAAATCAGTTTCTGATTGTTTAAAATCAGCAATTTTCCTTCCAAACAATGTTTTTCTGCAGTCAGAGAACATTTTACAGTCCTCATTTTTAAAGCAAGAAAAATTAAAGGTTAAGTGGCCAGACATCCCTGAAACACACTTCTGCATAAACCGGAGACGATATCCATAAAACTTCACACAAAATTATTCTCTTGGGGATGTTTTTTGCACTTAATCTCTAATTCTTTTAAGTTGCTATTCAGACATTTACTGTTTTTTTAAGGTTGTTTTTCTCTGGCAGCTTCAACTCTCAAGTGGCTGCGTCTTTAATGTAGAATTATACAAACAGTGGGGTTCATTGGAACTGCTGTGAATGTGCTCCAAGTAGCTCAAAGAGGATTGAGTACTTTTGCATTTCTTTATATTTCTCAGAGGAGAAGTTTGTTTTCTGTCACATTGATTCTTCCTCTTAGAAAAATTAATTATCTTTATTCCAGAGAGTACTGATACATTTTCTTTCTGTGCTTTATTGTTAAAGGGTGAGTTGTCCCACAAGAAAAACAAAACCATGCAGTGTCTGGTGCAGTATACGTTTGGTTTTTATTCAGCACCGTCCTTGAAAGATCCCGTTTTGCTTGGGAGGTGGTGTTAAAAAAATGTACTTCTGGAGTTTCTCACGTTAAGTGGAGCATTGTATCCTGAAAGATGCATGACTGGCAACCTTTTCAAATGTCACTTTTTTAAACGTACCTCCTCGCAGCAGTTTTAATGTCATGGCAGTAGAAGTTTGCAGCAGCTCAGGCAGATCAGAAAATCTTGACGAAAATAGAAATATTTAAGCTGAACTTGTTCACAAAGGTTGATGTTGCCGGATGTGAATTGGCTTTCCAAGGCACGTGGTCCAAAATCCTAACATAAAAAAAGACATAATGAACGGTGCTTCTTGAAATTGTTGATAATCATGTTCATTTCGCCATGTCTTAACACTGAAAACAGGGAACAATTGTGTTCTATAGACCTCAGCCACTTATTCACAGCAGGATTGTTACGCCAGTATTCTGTCTCGTTTTATCTGTGAACAACCCCAAGGTGGAAAGAGGGGACATTTTTGTTGCATCTCTGTTCCGCCTTGGGAGGAATTAGCAGAAGTGAAACAAAGGAGAAACGAGCTCTGTGTACAGCTACCAGGTGTGTACTCTCTTGCATTATGTAAGACATCAGGAGGACACCGCTCTCCCTTTGGCTCCGCTGGTGAAACAGAAAAGCCAGCTCATAATGATAAGCGGCACTGTGAGATAACATGAAGCAGACTGGTAACGGTGATGCATGTGGCAAAAAACAACAAAACAGCACGCTGCGTTTACTTGGAGAAACATGGGAACTATAGAAAGAAAAAACGTGCACCTCACAGCCAGATCATCGTGATACACTGCTCAGTGTAAAAACCTGAAACATATGCTGTTAGCTCAATGCTGCAGTTAGCTAGCAACATAGTGAACTCAGCAACTACAGTGTCTTACTACAAAATGAAAATGTCCCAAAGGGGTTGGCATTATTTGCAGATGCTCTTAAGATACCACATGGGAAAATTGTTAATTTTCATTAGTGGCTATTTGTACATTTTGGCACTGTTTATTATGGGACAACTTACTGCAGGACAGCATATGTCAGACTGGTAAAAGTGATGTTTGCCTCAACTCAATAGATGTTACCATGTCTCACAGCCCAACAGAAAGACATCAATTATGGGAAATGACACTAAAAATAAAAATACTTCTGTCAATAGATGCAGATGAGAAGGCAAGATCATGGCCACCGCTCTCCTAAAACTGGAGCACAAATTCTAGTAGTATATCCAAAATTCAGTAGTTGATTGATACACTATTAAGATGGCAGTGAAACAAAAAGCGAAGCAAACAACATTCCTGCACAAACAGTCCTTTTTTATCTATACTTTCTATACAGTCAGAAAGTTAAAATTACCTTGGTTCATTTGAAGGGACCCTATCCACACAATCACATCATTTTCTCCATATTGAAAGTTTGCTCTTATTAGCCATCTAAATTAGTAACAGACCTTGGGTTGAATTAACTCCAGAATATTTTTTTTAACATGGATGGCTTTTTTTTTTTTTTTTTTCTTTTTGCCAAAATAACACAATTGCTATGTGAAAAGGGCTTTTGATTCTTTCACATAAACACAAGAGCACACATCTATAGGATGAGTCACATCATCAGAGATGATTTGAACTCCCATGTAGAGGAGAGTAGTAATGTTTTTAGCTCTTGGAGAAGGGTTGGTAGTCATGGTGGAAAATTTGCCATGTGGACTCTGGAAGGTCTGTAATCCCAGCGCTTTATCCAGCATCTGGTGTCAGTAAAGAAAGTTAGATTAACTGCAGTGTGTACAGCAGGCTTTATTTTGTCAGAATGAAAAGCTGCAGCAGTCTTTTCTCACCATGGTAAATTGATTTCCCCACTTCCTTGAAAGATGCTATGCGATAAGTCAGTGCTACTCTGCATTTTCATACCACATTTATTTGCTTGCTTTTGTGAGCCTCCAAGCTCAAGGTGATGTAAAGAACATTAGGAATAGATTTGGCGAGTGTGAGGCTGCGATTCAGTTTCCCTACTGTAAGATGATAAAGGAAAAATCTATTCTCCATTTATCTCATCTGAGCCCAAAGAAACACAGCATTCAAAAATACTAACATACTCTATATTACCAAAAGTGTTTGCTCACCCGTCCAGATGATCAGAATCAGGTGTTCCAATCACTTCCATGACCACAGGTGTATAGAATTAAGCACCTAGACATGCAGACTGTTTCTACAAACATTTGTGAAAGAATGGGTCGCTCTCAGGAGCTCAGTGAATTCCAGCGTGGAACTGTGATAAGATGACACCTGTGCAACAAATCCAGTTGGGAAATTTCCTCCTAAGTATTCCACAGTCAACTGTCAGATGTATTATCAGGAAACGAAAGTGTTTGGGCACGGCAGCAACTCAGCCACAAAGTGGTAGGACACGTAAACTGATGGAGCGGGGTCAGCGGATGCTGAAGTACATAGAGTGAAGAGGTCACCAACTTTCTGTAAAGTCAATCACTACAGACCTCCAAACTTCATGTGGCCTTCAGATTAGTTCAATAACAGTGTGCAGAGAGTTTCATGAATGGATTTCCATGATCGAGCAGGGTTTTTGTATAAAAAAAATAGGAAAAAAAAAAAACCATACATACTGTATGTGACATACATATTCTGCATTTAAAAAATCTCTCATTGAAGAGAATATGTTTAGGTTTCCAAAGTAATACTAATTCAAAATCTTTGAGATAATACAACCTTGTCACTTTGGGGCCACCACAAAATCCTTCCTTCAATGAGTGGCTTGGATACTGTGACATAACAGACCTATATTCAGAGTTCAACTATCTTGCTTTCCAATCTTTATTTACACTCAGTTTCACATCTTGCAGCATTTGCTGTACTTAAGAAGTGGTTAGTACAAAGTTGCACAGAAAAAAAAAGCCTCACACTGCGACTGACTCCACCTCTGAGCTTTTCTACTGTATGTCTGGAGTATTTTGATCAAAGAATATCTTGGACATTTCATTAATACCTCAGGAAATTGTGTCAACCTTTTTTTTTTTTTTTTTTTTTTTTTTTTAAGTTATAGGTTCTTTAAAAAGTCTGTTGATGACACTTTAATTAACTCATGTTGGAAACGTCAGTTTAATTAGCCAGCTAGCTTCAGTTAATAAAATCATGAACCATCTGTTTTAAAAGCTAAGAAGAAAAAGTTAATTATAATTATCATTTTGTTCTGTGTAGGAATGAATTGTGGTGAAGGAGGACATAGCGTAGCAAATAGCTAATTAGATACCTTATTTGAAACTCATTTTGAAACTACTTGTGTCTTGAATTAATTTTTTTTTTTCTGCTACTTAAGGAAAGATGAGTTCTATGGTGAGACGAGTAGAGACACAATTGGGTCAGTCAGATATGATGGACGATCACTTGTTGAAAAGCTGTGCTTTACAAGCCAGGTGCATCCCAATTCAGTATGGAGGTGTAGCCTGTCAGGTGTTTGTATGTTTGTGTCATTTTGTTTTCATGTTTATGTGCACAGGTTGCTCCCGGGCAGATAACCCACATGACCCTAACTTCAGCTTTTCAGCTTTGGTGCAGCACTGCAGACAGCTGTGCCACAAACCACACTGCTGCGGATCACTGCGAGGGCCTTTTTATTTAGGTCACATTCTGTGCTTCAGTGGCCAGCAGAAGGGATCACTGTCAATGGCAATGAATACCTTTAGCTGAACACAGCCTGCATTTTAAGAGCTCAGCAAGAAGCAGACGCCGTGCATGTCTCTGTGATATGTAGTGTTCTGTTCATGTGAGTTTTTTTCTTGTGGAGGTATTGCCAGTGTGGGTGGGGAGTGACCACTATGTTTTCTGTTTTCATTATTACAGTAAAATAGTCTAATATATCGGCTTAATCCTTTCCCCTGAGTGACTTAATCCTCTGCTTTATTGGGGACAATAAAATCGCATGAAATTACAGTTTTTCAATTATTCCAGCACCCAGTCTACAGTCCAAGAAAATATTAAATGCAGATCAATTTATATTCATGCACAATACATTTAACATTTGACCGCAGCGTTATATATATATATATATATATGTGTGTGTGTAATCACAGTGGCTTTTTGTACTGCTCTGTAGATCGGAGTAATTAATTGCACACTGAGGCTCGGCCACACCATTGTTGCTGTGCTTCACTGGGGTGCGTAGGCTCTTATTATTATTTTGTTAGCTTCATCTTCAGTCCATTGGAAACAGTGTGGATTCAACAAACTACCAGCCGCATCCCCAGAGGGGCAAGGAAAGCAGTTAAGGGTGCTTATGGATGCAATTGTTTTCATGTCACCATGTGTGGGAAATATCATTTGTTGCAGTTTCCTCTCCCTGCCCAGAAGCTGTCTGCTGGGTTTTGCTTGCCAATTAGTTTTCTTCTAGAAGAACCACATTTAGGGAGGAAAAGTGTACAATCAGGGTGCGCTCATCTGTTCTGTTTGTGGGTGGAGTGATTGGATGCATGCACTGTGAGCAGGTATATTTTGAAGCAAAAATAAAAGCACATTTTGACCTAATGCGTTCATCCACTGTTCTGTGAAACAACTGGACTGACAGTCTGAGACATCAGATGGTTATTATGGGTCAACCAAGGACCTACATCCTTTTTTGTGGCGTTAACATCAATGCAGAAGTAATCAAAATTTCAGTTCATTAAAATAGGCCACTAGGGGCTGGTTCAAAAGTGATAAACATATTTACAGCCTGTTTACAGCCTCATCTATGACAACTGAATTTTTATGTACAATATTTTGTAAAATTATATAAATCCAAAAAGCTATGCCATAACTACAGACACACTGATTGGTGGCTGTGACTACCTGTCATCACTTTAGCTATTTAGCACTTAACACTGTCTTGACTTGATTCCTGAATTGTACATAAAGGCCCAACAAAACATATTGATTTTTATTTAAGAGATATTATAACTTAAGAGAACATTGCAACTGGTTTTGGGTTCTCCCACAGGTGGCAGACTGAGTGACTTCAGGTCCCAGCGGACCTCCACTAGTCCTTGTGTCATCTCTGTCTGTTCAATTGTTTCGATAGCAACATTTGAAGTGAGGATGAGGATGCTTGGCCAGATTTGATCATAATCAATGTAAAGAAGTAATATTAATTAATTTGCAGCAACTAAACAAAAATGGATGTGATCCAGTCAGCTTTCAGGCCTGCTTGTTTCATCCATTTGCAACATGGCATTGCGCAATAAAGGAAAAGCCTCTTTTGCCTCCACAGTTTGTCCACTTCTTCGAGCCGACCCTGTCTCACGACAGATTCTATGAGCGACATTGATCCACTCCAGAAAACAGCAGGTTTGCAATAAAGGCTGTCAAATTGCCACATTTTACAATGTAATTTATGTTTCACTCATGGTTGCTTAGAGCTTAGCATGGAAGAAATACCATGATTACAGTTTATTCATTGGTAAATGCATTGAAGTAAATAAACATCAAGCCACCTACAAAACACAAAACACCTGGCAAAGTAAAATGTTACTATCAATCTTTTTGTGTCTTTATCGTGATACTACTATGTCTTAGATTAATGTAGCTATTACAGGTTTTTAGTAAGACTTAAACTGAGTGCCTGTGCATTCCACCTTGTTTGTTTTTTTTTTTTAATGAATCGGTGTAATGTTTAATTTTACACTAACTTTGAACAAATATAGCACACACTAGAGCTAGGAAATAGATTTGCACTCTTCATGATACCCTTTCTTTGTTCGTCTCTCTCTCTCTTTCTTCTCTGTTTGATCCCTTGTAAAATTTTCACTGAATTCTACCAAAACATTCAAATGTGCACGGAAGACTGAAGAGTATCAAGGGCATGTTGCTTCTATATTTAGAGATCTTCCCTTCAAAATTTTGAAGGACAAAGATCAAAGAAGGGGTTCAAGTTCGGCCAAAAACAACATTTCTCATCTATGGAGGAGTGCCAAAAAGCATCTTATTCAAATAAAAGGAGATAAAAAAGAGTAAAATGTTCTTTGAAATTGTGAAAATGTCTGAAGTTTATAATTTTCTTTTCTTTGTCTATCTCAATGTTTGTCCGTTATACCCTTGGTCCTGTGTGTGTGTGTGTGTTTTAGGACTACCTTTGGGGCCTGTGCGGACTTTCTGCGGCAATAGTTGGATGTACACATTGACCTGGCCACAATGACAATGAAAGGCCTGTCCACCAGCCGCAGTCACCACACAGTTACCTGCGACCCCTCGTATGACTCCATGACCCTGGGACACTCGGACCGTCGGTCCTACTTTCACAACACGGGAGATGCTCATCCTTCGGACCACCCCTGCTACACCCAGCGGAACTTCTATCAGTCTGAGTGCAGCGCCTATCCTGATCTGGCTAGCTGCACCTTCCCTCGCAGACATTACAGCTCCCACCACGAGCTGAAGGAGGAGTGTGGCGCTGTGGTGCCTTACACCGGGCCAGCAGGGAGCAGCAAGGGAAGTGGAGGAAACAACAACCGCATCCCCTCTAACCTGCTGGAACACTTTGACAGCCAGGCACCTGTGCAGCGTGAGGGCTATCACACCCTGCAGTACAAGCGCACCGCGGTGGAGCACCAGCGCAGTGACAGCCCTGGGCGAATTCGCCACCTTGTTCACTCTGTCCAGAAGCTTTTCACAAAATCCCACTCTCTCGAGGGGCCCTCGGGGTCTGGTGGGGGAGGGAGTGGGAGGATAAATGGCAGCAAATCTAGTCCTGATGACCCTCCCTCGTGCTCCGGCACCCTAAAGCACAGTAAGCGCAGCAAGAGCAAAGACCGCTCCAAGTCAGAGCCCAAGATGCGTACTGCCATATCAGGCTACTGGAGCTCGGACGACACTCTAGACCGGGAGGTGTGTCTCTACCATCACCAACAGGGGGGTAATAGTGGAACTATGCCCTCTGGAGTCATGACTATGGGACGCCACCCGGACAAATCCCAGTCGCAATATTTTATGGAGTCCTACAACACTATCAGCGCCCAGTCTCTCAAGACATCACGCAGCAACAATGACGTAAAGTGCTCAACATGCTCCGGTGGGAGCAGTGGAGGGCTGCCTCTGATGGGTACACTCGATGGCCAAGTTCAGCTTAAGAAGAGCTCGTGGTCCTCTACTCTGACTGTAAGCAGAGCGAGAGAGGTCTACCAGAAGGCCTCAGTCAACCTAGATAAAGCTCTAGTGAAAGCTGATCAGGGACGCACTTGCCATTTCCTACAGGTACGTCTACTTCAGCATCCCTGTAGCACATCACGCATCATGGCTCAGCTGCTTTCTCCATGTGTATATTTTTTTGCTTATATCTATAATTGCTTGTGTGTTAATAAGAGGTTTTTCAAGGACACAGTATCTCATTTCTTTCACTCCTTATGATGAGTTTATGTTCGTGCCGGCACATGTGTGCTGTACAGTAAGTCAAAGGTCACAGGATAGACTACTTAGCAATTAGTCACACTGATATATTTGCTATATTTATCGAGCTGTGTAGGTCCTGTTTGTGGTGGGACATAGCAGCAGCAGTATTTTTTTTTTTTAGTGAGTGTGTCACAGCCAGTCAATATGGTGCCATTATAGCATCAGGGAGAAACAGAGTTGACCAAACAAAAAAAAAGGAAAGAAAACAAAAGTGGGGAAAAAAAAAAAAAAAAGCTGCCCAGGTCCCCCAGCTCACTGTGACATCAACCCATTTGATCATGCTTTTTCTGTTTTGGAAAAGATAAACGTTTGTTTCCAGACATTGGGGTGAGCTGCCAAATAATAGTCTGATGAGGGAAATAGAGAAAGGAAACAGCTGGAACAGAGTCAAAAGTGTATGTGTGTATAACAAAAGGGCCAGAGGGAGAGAATAAGGGCAACACGAGTGAAAAGAGCAGGAATAAGAGAACAAAAAAAACACAGGCAGTTCTGTATGGCCGTGCATTTCAACAACCTGGAAACTTGAAGGAATTGATCAAGGAAGGATGTTGTCACTGAAGTCTAGCAGCAGTTCTTTCAACTGGGAACGGTTTTTTGTTTTTTTTAGGAAGTGAAATTTGCTCTCAGTGAGAACCTGACAAGATTGACTTTTTTCACCCTTAAATTTAGAAGAGATGCTCCCTGCATCACCCACTGGGATTGAATCCTGTAACCTACGATTTACACCAATCCATTCATGCAACATTCAGACCTTACAATATCTTTTATATAATATGTTCTATTGCAAAGCAAACGAAAATATCCAAATTAAAAGCATAACTTAATTTAATTATTCATGATTCTTAATCAGTGGTGACATTTCACTTCTTTTGATGTCCTGGCAAACCCAGTCTTTACCGACAGTCTCTGGAGCCACGCATGACTTCAAGGCCAGCTTGGTTTCCTAGCTACACAGCAGTTCCCTGAATGATTCTCACGCACCTTTTACTTGCTCTGTATCTCATTTCTTTCACTTCCGAGCTGGTGCCCTAACAGCCACTCGCATTGGGACTGTAGAGGTTCTGCTGAACAAACCCCCCTTTGTTTTCCCCCTTTCTCTCCATGTCTGCTTGACTCCCTCTCTTTTAGATTAGGGCTAGGAAAGAGCATTTCCTCCTTTTATTTTTTATCTTCGTTAGTGTGTGCGAAAAGTAAGGAGAGCAGACAGAAGCCAGGTTACTGCAACATTTTATCAAAACATTCAACTCCCCACATTTGATATGCAGCTTGCATCGCAGGAGAGACAAAAGAAAGCCACCGGCACAGTGAAGCTTTTGGTATGATGAAGGCAGTCTTTGCACTGATACGTACTGTTACTGCCAAATCTTTTAGTGAGTTTTAGTGAGCTATGTGCACAGATCATACATCTGACCAGTTTAAAAAAAAATTGTGGTCTTGTTGAATCTATTTGTACATGCCAAATGTGGAGAATGAAATGTGTTCATTCCATCTTAAACTAATCTCACCTCATCTCTGCAGGTACCTCAGGATGACTGGAGTGGTTTTTCACCGCTGGGGAAGGATGATGAGATTCCATGCAGGCGGATGCGCAGTGGCAGCTACATCAAGGCCATGGCAGAGGAAGATAGTGGCGACTCAGACTGCAGTCCAAAACCGTCACCCAAGGTCCAGGCACGCCGAGCCAGCTACCTGAAGGCCACGCAGCCGTCACTGACTGAGATGACCACACTCAAGTGAGTGTGTACTGAGAATTAAACCGTTTCTTTTCAGTTTGTCAGGTATCGTCAAAAGTTGCTAAAGCCCAGACCGATGTTTGACCGATACAGTACATAAATGCAGTGGTCGGGTCTGAGAAAATTGCAAAAAAAAAAAAAAAAAATTGATGACCAAAAGGAGTACTTTCTTCTTACTCGAAAAAATTTCTTTTTTTTTTTTTTTGCCAACCTCATTACCTTTGCTCATCTGCATCTAACAGAAGGCATTACACTCCACGAAGCTATGAAGATTTATTATTACCATTTTTCATGCAAGCAGATCTTAAGGTGTGCTTGCAGTATGGGGTTGTTGTTGTTGTTCTTCTTCTTTTTTCTAATTCTCTCTTTGTAATGTGTCATGTCATTTTCCACTGTTTAGCTGAATAGCTGCATAGATTAAGGGTACATATGTTGCTCTAAAATCTGATTCTATTTTTCTGTATTATTGCTGCCATCATAGGATTGTAAATTACCTTTTCCAAGGGAACTGACACAACCCCATACCATTACTTCTTTCCTTTTTTCTTTTTTTTTTTTTGGCACAATAGTTTAAAGCGGCATTTGTTAATGCAACTCTATCATATAGTGCTGGACCAGGGTTTCTCACAGCAGTCCTTTGGCCATTTGGTTATATCAGCTATTGAAGATTGATGGTTCTTGATTAACTTCAGGCATTTTTGTTCCATCCTTAAAATTAGAGAGATATACTCTCTGCATCACCCTCTGGATAGGATCCTGGAATCTAGTATTCACACCAACCCTTTTATCCAACATTCACAATTTACGATATCTTTTATATATTAAAATTCTACTGCAAGGCTGATGAAAATAGCCAGATTAAAAGCATAACATCATTTAATATTTTTATGTATTTCAGTCAGTGGCAATTCATCATATTTGAGATCATCACAAACTCAATCTTTACCAAGATGCTAGCACTTTTTGTAGTTCTTGTGACGTTAAGGTCAGCTTTGTTTCTTATCTACACAGCAGTCCATTGAGTGGTTCTCATATACTTTTCTTTTTCACCCCGTATCTGATTTTCTTAACTTCAGAGCTGCTTGAACATGCCTCTGGACTAGGATAACATAAAGCTTCCTTTTTTGCACAGTAAAGATTTAAATGTCATTTATGAATGTGGATAGGTCCTTATTTCCCACCGTAATCCTTAGCCCGTGTGGTTGTAGCAGATATTGAGGATTGACGGTTCTTGCAGTGTCTGAGGAATAAGAAATCACAAACTGTCAGGCTTAGGTTTGTGCCCTTGACCTTTAAAATCCAGATTTCTTGAATTATTTAATGGTTTTATGCACTGCAGGGAAAAGACACGGAAACATTTCATATCTCAGGAGCATCACTCTTCAGCACTTATTATTTTCTTACAGATCTATTGGCAATTTTAAGATCCTTTGCTCATCTTTGCTCTTTAATCAGTCTCTTCAATCTGGTTGTTTTGGAAATCACATACTGTGTGCTGTACATATAATGTAGTATACAGTATGTACTGTATACTGATCCCGCCGTGATTGCTGGTGTGTAACATCTCACCAAAGTTGTTTTACTTTGCTCAAATGGCTGCTCTGACTGCCTTCAGGTGTGGTACTGCATTGTACTATGAGGAATAGGATGCAGAAATCGACAGTAGCACACTGGAAATTTTCTGGGACGTAGCAAACCAACATATTATGGAGCTGTTTGCATACTGCATACTATGTTCTACATGTCGAAAAAATGCAGCAGTAGTAAAGTATGCAGTTTCAAAAACAGCCTCAGTCTTGCATGGATACCTTTTTTCTACTAAATGATCATTACTGACATAATCTGTTTGAAATAATATTTCTTTTTTTTTCTTTCACATCCTTATGAGTACCAAAGCGCACTTCCACTAAATTATTCTTGAAGTGTGTTGCAGACCTGAAATGCAAAAATGGATGTGTATTTACAAATAAAGAGAAGATGAAAAAATAATTATGGGCTCATATAGTCTGCAGAGAGGTGAAAATGGAAGTATATGTAAGAATGACTGCATTTTTTTTGTATTTTCCTGTTGTTGTTGTTTTTGTTGATTTTTTGGGAATTTTTTATATTACACAGGAAAAATTGAACCTTAGTACATAAGAATCTAGGCAAATACAGTCTACGTGAGATTGACCTGCTTTATTAACAGCCTCATTGCTACATAACCAGCACAGCCTGCTTTGAGCTGAACATCTTTTTTTTTTCTAAGATATCCACCTGCTTACCACAATCCCCAGTCTAGATTTTGATCAAAAGTGCCCAGCACTTTTATTCCCACTGGCTCTTTTTTTTTTTTTTTTAAGGAACTAAAAAGGTTTCCATTGCTGTGTGTTTCCTTGCCACTCTGATTTTGGAGCTACAGCTTTGAAGATAAAGTTGGAAAGGATGTAAAGCGCTTCAGCTACGTTCACACAAAATCTTGCAGTGTGCTGCTTCCTTGACTTGTCCTGAGGTTTGACTATTTTACTTGTGCTTTATGAATGTAATGTAGAATAATATGATTTGTTTTCCTCTTTAATTGACGGTCCCTGTTCTATATATTCTCCATCCTACTCAGCTGCCCCTTCACTAACACTGGCATGTACTGCTGAGTTTTGAATGTTATGTGTACATGCAGTAACAATAATAGCTTTGACTGTGATGGTAAGAATAAAGTATCAGAACCCTCAAAAGTACTGCCCTTTAACTCAAGGAATTTCTAAGGTAAAATATATCCCAAATACGTTTTAGTCCCTCACTTATTCAATTAACTATCAGGAATGATGAAAATTATTCATAGGTCTCTAGGTCCCCTGTTTCCATTAGTGGTCTTGGATTTCACGAGTCTTAAATCATTGTCACATGACTCAAGGATCAGGAATGGCACCTCTATGGTGCCAAAGCACGTCTCTGCTGTGGGTTAGGTACTCAGAGCAGCCACAAAAAAAATCTGCAGGTTGAAGGGGATGTGTTGACCTGGTGCTGATTGGATATGCTCTGGGCAGGATGTGATGTTCAGCCATCTCAATGTCCTCTTCAAGAACAAGTGGGGATAAAGACAGAAGTGCTCCTTCACTGTTGATCACATTATTCCTGTATGCCCCCCCCCCCCCCCCCCCCCCCCCCCCCCCCCCCCCCCCCCCCCCCCCCCCCCCCCCCCCCCCCATTCTACTTTTAGACTTATCCCACTTGTGGGAAATTAACTTGTTATGATAGAAGCACATACAGACAAATATAAAAATATATAGAATAAACAGATGCAATAGAAAATAGACACATATATACAGAATAAATACAATGTACGGTGTTTTTTTTAAAATACAAGAATATACAAAATAAACAAGTTCCATGGAAAATTGCAGTGTAAAAGAGGCACTGTAGAGTGGTGGTGTGTGTGTGTGTGGGGGGGGGGGCTAAATGTAATAAATAAGAATAATTGTAATGAATGAGAATAATTTGGCATGGGCTGTGAATGCAACACTGAAAAAGAAAGTGACACATGCAAAGTTGCATAGTTTTTATTTCTTAGAGAAACTGTAGTTTCAGGTTATTCTCAGCTAAGGCTGGTGTTGGACAGCCTGATGCCAGATGCACTGAAGGACTTACGGTAGCGTTCCTTCTTGCAGTGGGGATGCTGCAGCTGAAGGAGCTGCTCAGGGCTCCCACCCTCTCATGAAGGGAGTGAGAGGGGTTGTCCATAATAGATGTCAGCTTGGCCAACATCCTGCCTCCTCAATGGACTCCAGGGGACAGTCCAAGACTAAGCCGGCTCTTCTAACCAGCTTGTTCAGTCTCCCTCTGCACTTCCACTCCCCCAGCAGACCACAGCGTTAAAGATGGCTGATGCCTCCGCTGCGTCATTAAAAGTCCTTATTAGAGTCCTGCACACACTGAAGCACCTCAGTCTCCTCAGCAAGTGGAGACGTTCACTGGTGCAGGTTGAGGGGTTTCCTCCTGAAGTCGATCACCACCTCTGGTGAGGACAAAGTTGGTGATGACCTTCCCGTACTCCAGATCGTCCCCCTCAGACACACTTCCAACGATGGCTGTGTCATCTGAGAACTTCCGGAGGTGGCAGCTGTCCGTCTTATATTATATCTAATCATTGGCAGTTGGACCACCAACGCTACCAGGCGGTACGGAGTGATAGTTTGCCAAGTCAGTGGATCCAACCAGCTCCGTCACTGTAAACACGACATGACAGCTGAGCGGACTGAGGAGGACGTCACTCTGTTAAAATTCTAGCCACCTAGATTTTATTCTGGACCCCACTAATGGTAACACAGCTTAGTCGTCATATTTCTACTAATGCATTTCATGGCAGACTCGCATTGAGTCATCCATGAGGACTTGTCCATCTGCCCATATATAATGCTTGTTGTAAAGAAGACATTTACTATCCATCAGAATTGACAGTAATAAAAATTACAAATAAATAAATAAATTATGTTGCATTCTACTGCATATGTGAAAGTAGCTCATTTATGCCAGCTAACAGAGGACAAAAGTCATTTAAGGAGCTGTGATCAGCTGTGTGCTATCTGCAGATGAGAAGAACGCCACTGCTCAGTCATTACTGGCTGCTCAAGTACACAAATACACATTCTTATATGCGCAAGTGGCACAAAGTCATCAGCTGGGACCCACTGATGTCTTTAGTGCGGCACGGGGAATGCCGTCATTATTTGATGGAACTCGCTGAAACAAACCAAACTGCAGTGCTGCACACCCGAGATAGAGGATGAAATAAGAACTGCTGACAACTTGCTTTCACTCTCTGCCTTTGGCAGCTCGCTCAAGTCTGTTTTACTCTGCGATAATTGAATATCCAGATTTGTTGTCCCATATGTTTTGGAGCCCAATCTGTGACCACGACCAGCTTGTAATTTCTCCCAATAGGTTTTGCATTTGTTTACACCCAATGCTGGCATTTTTACAGTATTTATTCAAATAGACGGTAAGCAGGTGAGGCATGCATTTGAATTTCTTGGATTATTTCAGGCACACAGACAAGCTCAGGAGAGACAGGTGGTTTTTGTTGTTGTTGTTTTGTGTGTGTGTTGTTTTTTTCCTTAAATTGATTTACTGCCTGCCTAGATTTGATCTTTTTTTTTCTTTTTTTGTGTCACCAATAAGATGCATCCCTCCATCTCTCCAGCCTCAATAATTTTTTTAAAGCTGTGACAGGAAAGCAAGAGAGGGACAAAAGAGTAAAAGAGAGACTGAAAAGGATAAACGCAAAGTGTGGAAGCAGAATAACAGAAAAGATGTGAAGCAAACGGAAAGACAAAATCAAGATGGCAAAAAACAAACAGGATGAGAATCTTAAAGATTTGCACTTACAAGACATGCAGGGGAAATCAGGCCAAAGCTTTCAACAGCCTTGATTCCTAGCTGGCAGAGGAATTTATGACCATTAACAACACTTGTTCCATAGAGAGAAAGACACTGACCAACCACGCTCAAGAGGTACTGATTAGAGGTGGGGTCTACCACTTAAGATGCTGCCATAGACTTCATTGGTTCCATAATCAGCCCACAGGGAACTCAGGAGAATGACATAGATAGGATTAATGATGTAGATAGATTCCACAATAAGACCCTCTGTGCATCACCCTCTGAAAAATATCTGCAGGGGCCACTTAGTGCTGTCTTAAAAAGCAAGGCCATTCAGTATTCATTTCTAGTGTGGATACATTTTATGACCACTGTATGATGAGAAGACAGTTTTTAAACAATTTTGTGTCACTGTGGTGTCAGTAATGATGAAAATCAGAGGATGGTATTTTTGGTCAGTGTGCACATATTGTTTCTATTGTTTCATTTATTTTATGATGTCCATATTTTTGCTTTCTTTTGTCAACAACAGATTCCTCTTTTGTCTGAAATTTGACAGTAAATCTTTTTCAGGTTATAAATTCAGAGCAGCGTGATATACTTTTCTTGACTGTAAGTGGTTCAAAAATGATTTTTTAAGCCTCATATATTCATCTTTTATTTCGTCTAGTTGTTTTTCAAGTGGTACACGATTGACAAAATAATAAATGTGTTTCAGAGACCTCAAAAAAATCAGGGTTTAGAGTTCTTTTACAGAACATCAGAACATCAATGTTACGGCATCAAGAGAAATCCTGAGTGGACTGATTGAACTTCAAGCATAAAGCAGCCCCTACATTTGGAGCCCACCTGGGCAAATGACCTTTTACCATGAAACTGCAGCTCGGCCACAGACAACCTAGACGCTGAGGAAAGTGAGAGAGTGCAGATGCCAATATAGTCTGAAAGAAGTGTGTTTATTTAATTTTGTTGTCATTTCCAGATGTAGAAATTTGTTTCAATTCACAAAAAACCGATAAACAAGGCATTCAACGACATGGCATGCATTCATCAATCAGTGCTTTAGTTAGTGTAACGTTGTGCTTTGCCATTACCTGCCACATTGTTGCACATTTGCCACATGTGCACCTTTTAACATGTAGAATCAAGTCAAGTCTGCTTCAATCTTTTCAAGATAAAGTCGTCCAGCATCTTACACCGTTAGCTTTGCTTTTTTCGCTGCTAAGTTGTGCACATGAGGGAGGCATGCTCAGCAACCCCATGTGCCCGGCAGCCCTGCTGCATAATCCATGTTTGGTTGGTTCAGGAAAAAGTGACTAACAGCGGCAGAGTGGGGGTGTCCGAGGTGAGGCTATGGGTCAAGGAAGGCATTCGAATAGGCACAGGTGAACTAACCGAGAGAAGAAGCTTCATGATCTAGAAAACCATGGGGTTTTTCTGAGTCATAGTCTATGTCAAATTCATTAACTGCAGTACTTTGTCAGGAGAAATAGACTTCAAAATAGTATAATATGGGACCTTTAAAAGCTTGGAGCTACTATTGGAATATCCTGACAGAAAAAACAAAAAAAAAAGAAGACTTGTTTTTGAAAGCTTACACGGAGTAGAGTCTTCCCAGTGTTAAAAAGCCAGAATGACAGCTGAGCTGCATGAATGCGTGTTTGAGATTTACGAACTGTCCATTCGACTTCTTGTGCTGTCTCAATAATTTATCAGGCCCTCTTCTTCACCTACATCTTCAAATGGTCTATCCAAGAATAACTAACGCATTTTGCTTTCCTGTGGAAACTGGCTCTATTTTCAGGGGGGGAAATGCATAATTAAAGCTGATCTGACCCGGAGGCAGGGAACAGGTGACGTACAGTGTGTTTCTGTGTGACTGTTCTTATAACCTTGAAAATTAGAAACGGGGTGAGAATAAATTAGGTATTGCGCCTGTAATTCTCACAGCTTATTAAAGAATCCCATCTGTGTTATCTGGTGTTGTTGTCATTTCTCCCGTTGCACTTTGTTGGAAAGCTTTTGGCTGCGAGTTGGATTAGTGGGTCACGATGTTCCTCAAGAGGAGAGCGAGTCGGAATTTACTTTTATTTTCCCCGATCAAAAAGCTGTTTGGCTTGTGTCCAGTTGCCTTGTAACATAAACACTCACTTACACAAACGCACGTGCACACAGGCGTGAAGCATGCTGGGTGACTGGATTGGAGGCAGGTGAGAGTTAATGAGACACCTATTCATCTTCCTGTGGGGACAGGATGTGTGTTTGTGTTGTTCTCTCTGTCTATTTTGTTTTTATTTTATCTGTTTTAATATAAATCTCTGTAGTTTAAGTTAACCTTACGCTCACTCACTTGCTTTTTCTGACATTTATATAAGTGTTCTCACCACTAAGTGTTTTAGAAAGTGCTTACAAGGTGCTTCAAGGACAGACTACCTAAGCTGCTGTGAGTGTTTCTCTGTAGTACTGCTCCTGGCTTGATTAGATAACAATGTATCCTGAAGCAATTTCAGATTGATATACATCTTTGGGTCATACATGCTGCCAAGTGCATTGTAAAGATCTTTTCTTACTCTTGCTCTTTTACTTATTTCTTTTGTTTTTTCACCATTTCATTCTCATCCTGCTTTTCTACTTTGACATTTTCTCCTTTTGTGTCCTTTTCGTTCTCTCTCTCTCTCGCGCGACAGGATTTCCACAGAGCACTCACCCAAGCTGCAGATCCGGAGTCACAGCTATCTGCGGGCAGTGAGCGAGGTTTCCATCAATAGGAGCCTGGACAGCTTGGACCCGGCAGGACTGCTGGCCTCGCCAAAATTCCGCTCGCGAAACGAGAGCTACATGAGAGCGATGAGCACTATCAGCCAGGTTAGTGGCGTTTCAGAGGCACATGTCTCTCTGGCGTTGGCCCCAACAGTCCTTGTACCTCAAAATCTGTTCCCATTGAGACTGTCGAGGGGGAGACAAATTGGATGCCAAAGAAAGAGGTTTATGAAAAACCTCCTGTATTGTATCAGTGTAGAAGTCTGTGCACTGAATTCTGGAGCTCAGACACTACATCGGTATTCAGGCTAAAGCTTAAACATAAGCCCCCCTCCTTTAATTTGATAAGAGTTGAAAATGATGCACTGTGAGTTATTGAACATGTTGAAGAACTACTCAGGAAGCACTTGTTTGTGCTACAGGCCTTCAATTGTCATGGTTGCTACAAAAAAAAAATTGTATTTTTGGACTTTGAAGACTGTTTCATTACCTTCATTCATTGGATTGACAGGGGAGCTGATTACACCTTTTTGCCTTGGGTAATGGAAATATGTACGACCATCCAAAGCCCAGAGGCAACATTTTGCCTCACTGCACTATGAATGATGGACCCTTGTGGCATCCCTTTAAGTCTTGGCAAGGAGCAGGCCCAGAGGAAAATGCCACAGTGGGCCTGGCATCTAAAAAAAGAATAAAGGAGTTGCTGCTGAGGTTCTATATCTCAGTCTCACATTTTAGCATGTGTTTGCATAAAGTGTGAAATGAAACACAAAGAAGCTTAACATTCGAGGATTGAATGAAGGTCCACAAACCTCCTTATTCCAAGCTCGACAAAATATAGTCACACTTGTCAGACTGTGGACCCTTCTTCACTGGCAGGCATTCAAGCCCAAAGCTTTCATCTCATTGCACTGCAGTGCTTTGCTCCAGGTGAATCCTTTAAAGACTGGAACTGAGCTTAATACTATCTACATTCATATAACCAAATCCTAACGACACACTTTTCTCCCTTCTCTGGTCAAAAAAAAAACAAACAAAAAACAAAAAACTACACACTAACACCAGCCAACATTTGGAAGGTATTATCAGTGGGTAAGTGTTTAATATGCATTTAGTTGCGTGTCAAATCACTCTGCCACTGTGGTCACGGGTGTTTACTGGCTTAGGCTCTGATCGGTATTCATAGGAACATGACACCCAGGTGCACACACTAATTATAAATGAGGGTGCTGCGCACAGGCCTGCATGAATGGAAAGAGCTCACTTTTTCTTTATGAAGACACAAACTCTAGCCTGAGACAGGAACTGGTTACCATTCAGGCTACAATATCGGCACCTCTGCCATCGTCATGTTAAGCCCGCCCAGAGATTCTCTACAAAGAGAATGAGCTCCAATGGGTGATGCCTAAACAGACCTGCCAAGCACATTAAATTTGCTAGCCGTACGTCTATAATACTCGGCTACACGTACTCTGTACTCCACCATAAAAGTTTCACATGGAAGCTCTGAGACTGACAACTCCATCTCAGCTCCACTGTGTGAGGCTACTGTCCTTGGAAACAACAAAACCTGAGTGCCGAGTAACTCAGCTGAGCAGGTGCACCATACACACAGGCTACAGTCCTCATGCAGCTGGCCAAGGTCCGACTCCTTGGCCACTTGCTGCCACAATTTATTCTTACTGCCGTCACACTACTTTTAATAAAAGCCACTCAAGCCACGAAGGCAAACAGAACAACAACAAAAATATTTCTTTGCTTCACAGCATAAACTTGGATGTCAAAAGCAGCTATGAATTTAAAGACATCAACATCAACAACTCTTGACACTTAATCTGGGGGCCACGTCATTCTGAAAAGATGTCTTTCAGTGAGCTGGTCAAGTTTACAAGGTACTGGGATATCACAGTCCCATATCAGAGTAAATATGTCCAGCTTCCCCATCTTTATGCATATCCAACTTCACATCATGCTCCATTAGTTTTATCTTGGGCGGTGGTGGTAATGTAAACTTGTAACATCAAATAAGGCTCCACCATGGAAAGCTGGGTGTTGAGTAGATGGAAGTGCCTTATTCTGACCCGTATAATGCGCAGACTTGAAGAGAGGTTAAATATGTCCTCTTTAATCATCCTAGAAATGCATGATCATCAGAAACAGTTGTAGACCACAACCTCTATTCTTTCATATTGTTGTACAATATGGCTTGTCAGGCTTGTCCCTTTAGAGCAAATGTGGCCCACCACGTCATTTTATGTGGCCATCGAAAGCACGTGCATTATTGGCTTAAATTTTAAACCAATATTTTAAGACTTAAAATAAGCTTACACCACTTTAAAGCACATATTGACAATATAACTACATCTCCCACAATGCATTTCGTCGTCACCCACAACGATAACAGTATATAACCATGAAGCAAGACATCAAGATGATTTTCAAAAGTGATGGACTTCAGAAAAATCTCTACAAACTAATCCTAATAAGTCCAAGAAAAGAGAAATTGATGCACAAGGAAGGCAGTTTCATGAACGACGGGAAAACGACGACAAGTTTGTATCTCAAACTGAAAAAATAGTTATGTCTTTTGTGCTTATGAGACAGTGTCAGTCGTGAAAGAGTATAGTCTACGTCGGCATTTTGACAACAAACACGGAGCTAAGTAAGCTAAATTTAGCCTCCGCTTCCACTTCTGAAACCAAGGTAATGGATACTCTGAGTGCGAATCTGTGCGAGAGTAGGTTTACGACTACAAACCCTGAGTTTAATATAATAATGAGCTAAATATTTGAAACTTTAATACATAATAAATACAGAAACAGTTATTTAACAATATAATAAGGTGTAGTTTAATTTATTTTGATTTACATTGCATTTTGTTACATTCATGCTGTCAATCTGGCCCTTCAATGGCAACCATGATGCTGATGTGGCCCTCAGCGTGAAAATGAGTCTGACACCCCTGCTTTAGAGGAAGGGGTAGTTACTGAATGTAATTCCAGTTCTGTGTTCAGTGTTGCCATCACCGCCTTAAAAATAAACACACTGCTATGGCCAGCGTGAAAGGGTTAAATCAGGCTTGCTTTAGCGTGTGCGTGCATATTTTAAAAAGCTCTTTTGGTATAAAAACAGTGTGAAGTCTGAAATCCAAAGTTGTACTTCCTCAACTCACAAATGCAATACCATTAGTCCTCATTTTGACACTTCCTTTTCTCACCATTTAAAACAACACTTGGAGGCTATCACCCTGTTATCTTGTTCTTTGAAGTTTTTTTTCTTGCCCTCCTTCACGCCTTGGATAGAAAATGTGAATTGTATCTTAAAGCCTGAAAAGACAGGGTGGAGATAAACGCAGTGAAGGTCTAACCTACTTGATCCAACATGGAAATTCAGTCATGTGCTTCAGTGGCTTGACTGAGTCTGTAACTCTTTACCAGCGAACTCCAATTTGTACAGTTAATCTGAGTATATAATTTACTGTTTAACTTACTTCATGATTGTTTGTTTTTGAAGGCTTTGAGACCAACGCTGACAGTGACAGGCTTCCCCCCAAGCTTGTTTACAAGACTATTGAGGTTTTTTTTTTTATTATTCTGTTTAGTTTTTTTTTTCTAATTCTTTGGGAAAAGGAGGTACAGTGTGAATTATTTTCCAGCAAATATGGAAATGCGAGGGATCTGTTGCAGCATCCCAATTTGCTATTGATTGCGTTTGTAAATAAATACCTTCCTACTGATACTTAATCACTGGAGTATCTTAGTAACAATTCCCCGTCTTTTGGCTCTGTAATACATAATCCATTTAGCATTGATACATTTCTTTTTGTGTGTGTGTTTTTTTTTTGTTCTATGGAAGTTTGTGTGCACCATACTGGATATCTTTATATTTCCTCTCCCCTGCAGGTGAGTGAAGTTGAGGTGAATGGGCAAATCGAGGCGGTGTGTGAGTCAGTGTTCAGCGAGATGGAGTCACAGGCAGTCGATGCCCTGGATCTGCCCGTGCCCGGCTGCTTCCGCATGCGGAGCCACAGCTACGTGCGTGCCATAGAGAAAGGCTGCTCGCAGGAAGAGGAAGAGGGACACGTCATAGCGACCAACAGGAGGACCAACTCTCCCCCACGCACCAACACGACTGTCAGAACCATCCAGAGCAGCACAGGTCGGTGGGAAGGTGCTAAACACATCCAGACTCGTGTAATCATGACCATGCACGAACATACTGTACATGAGCCGGGTGCCATTTTTCAGCCAGCGGTAATATGTCAGCAGAAAATCTCTAGGTGTTCTCTAAATTACACAGCAGACTTAACCGAATAAAATAAACGAACAAATACTGCAGTTACTGCAATGGAATGTTCAACTGACGTCAAAAGTTGCACTGGAAACCAACCTCACGCTTCCATAAAGAAAAGACTCGCTGACCATCGACACACATCCCTACCCTGTTTATTATTATCCCCCTGACCTAGTTTTCTCCTCAGATACAATAAGATGAATCCCAAACTGTTTTTCCCCACATAGAGAGCTTATCTGAGCTGTAAAGCTTAGTGACTCCTGGGTCTTGTTTTAGCCCTGTTGTGTGTCTCATGGTCTGGAGAGCTTGGCTTTCTAGCATCACTGCCTGCTGTATTGATGCTGAGTGCTGCTGGCATCCAACACTGGGCGCTTCTGTGTTTTCTTTTGCATATTCAAACATTCCCTTACAGTGGGAATGTTGAATCACTGTTACCTGACAGACGCTGGCTTTTGCTTTGGCTCATATTTAATTACGCCAATTGGACGGCAACATTTCCCCAAAACTAAATGACAAGAGTTACAGTCAGCTTTTTATATGCATTCACTGCAAATCGGGAAAACGGGGAAAACTCAATCAATGTTTGACTCTGGGCAAATGCTTATTTAATTATTATTTTTATTACTCAAGGTAATCAACAATGCAGGTTTACATTGCAGTTCAGGGCGATGGAGAATTCAGTTGAATGTTCTGTTGTGTGGTGGTGGTGGTTATTGATCTGTTGGAGACTGATGAAATGAAGACAGAAATTCACAGCTCCTTCCCCAGAGAAACCAAGAGTTAATGAAGACCATCTATCAGCCAAAGGGTTGTGAGGAATAAAACCGGGTTTTTAAGCTACACAGCTGCTACACCTGATGCAGGTTACTAGGTCTCTCACCCTCTTTTCTCGAGCGGCGCACATCGTAGAAGGATCTCTTCACCTGTAACAATGAGACAGCACCTTTTAAACCACGTCAGGTAAACGTGTCAGGTAAAAAGCAAACATGTCAGCAGCAATAGCCTCAAAGCTGCAAGCAATTAGGTGAGCATCCATTTTTCTTTCCGCCTTCATATGTCACATGATGGACAGATGAAGACGGTTTGTTGTGGGTCACTGGTGGTCCAGTGTTATGCTCTCCTTCCAGCTGAAGGCAACCCCACAATTACTTGTCAGGGTTGTGCGTGATTTGCTGTCTTCATTTTCCGCCAACTGAATTGCACCTAAGAATTAGCAGCAACTGAAACGCAAACATACAAGACAGGGAGATTGGGTGTGAGTTATCTATCACGAGGCGATGTAGAGAGCAATTCTCTCTGGCTGATACTCAAGGCAGAGGATTGCTTCATATTACTGTCATGGTTGTACTACTGCACATTCATCACTTCCTTAGATCTTCACCGCTGAGTCGTCAGTCACTGTAATTAATTAGCCAGCTCCCTTTTTCTCTGCTCCCCGGGGAAGGCTATGACCGGCAGGCGAAAGAAAGAGACGGAGAATAGCTCGCTCAGTGTGACTATACTACATATCCCTACACGCTTTTCTTGGCCTCCACATTTTTAATGCATGCTCGTGCGGCATGTGAAAGTAAGTTAGATACAAATGCCCTTTAATCCAGCTGTTCTCAATCTTCTCAGATCACGACCCCCTCAGAATAATCAGGTTAGTGGTTGCAACCCATCACTTCCAATGAGGGATTTGCATCCACATTTTGGCGTTAATGAAAACATTAAATAAAACCTTTTCAGGTGAAAATTATATCACTGGTATGTAAAAACCATTACCTTGTCTAAAATGTGTTATTTTCATCTGATTTTTCTTTTACTACACGAACATTTGGCAACTCCAAGAAATGATCTTGCAATCCCCTAGGTGTTCCTGACCCCCCCAGGGTGAGAGCCACTGCTTTAATAAACCTTCCAAGCCTTAATTAACACCCCCGTTAATAAGGGGAAGTTGGGTCAAATATTTAATCTCACTATTAATATTTCCTTCATTAATGTTTGTTGTAATGCCGGCAGATGTCAGTACAAGGAAAACTGTTGACTGGATTTGTAAAATATGACTGTGATTCTTCTCAAATCTGCCGTGTTTTCGCTGAGTAACTGATAAATGATGTGTTTCCTCACAAAACAACACATTAGATAGTATTTAGTGACATCTGGGTACTTTGACCCAATGTTTCATGGTTTCACAGGACAGCGCCAGTTAGTCACTCATTCTAGTGCAGCCATGTGTTCACAAGTTGCTGACATTAGTCATCAGAAATGGAGGAAAATCATGAGATAAAGATGCCCAAACCGGCATCAAAGGTAAAAGAAAAAAAAAATATGGTAAGTATGTGGAAGGTGCTATGCAGATCTCGTTATGCAGGGAAAATAACAGCAGTGGGTGGAAGTGACAGTAGGAGACCGCCAAAAAGGATTGGGAATGCAATCCAAAGGACTTTCCCCGAAATGTCACACCCCGACATTTACAGTTATATTTTCATGCCAAAAGTAGCTAAGCTTTGGAGGAAATGAAGACCTACAAGTCTCTCGATGCTTACAATTATTTTGTGTGCGACTGGGTGAAGGATGTGGCTACGTTTGATCAGCACGACGTGTTGTGGTTGCATGAAAGAGTTTCATTTCACAATTTGAGGATCCCAAGCATTTCTAAATTCCTCCCAAAAATGTTTCATCAAGACATTTAGCCTAGGCCTAACATAGTTCATTGAGTCTAGACTCGCTATGATCCATAGTATCAGAAACTAGTGATGTCCGTCTATGGTTAGTCATTGTAATGTCAACAATCACTGTCTTCAGGTTTTCAAATAGGATCCTTTTAGTTTGAAATGTTGGTCACCTCATTTGATTTAAAAAATGATTCTGATGAGTACTGAATGTTTACTGAATTAAATAAATACTGTATTAAGTAGGCTAGGCTAGGCTAGTAGTGATGTACGTCGATAGTAATCTTTCTCTATCTGATTTGAGAAATGTTAAATCAAGAACCAGAATTATAGGCCCAGATATTATTAGTCTTTCCTTCAACTAAATGGTTTAAAATAGTCCATGGGAATAAAGTCATTGTCGTTCACGCGTGCAATCTATGTTTTTCATCGATCATTTGCTTGAATTTTAGGGAATCTGTAGAGGCCTTGTTTCACTGATGGATCCGAATCTGTTCAAGCAGCCATGAACAGCACATGTATGTGGCATTTTAGCAACTTTAATGCAGATTTCAGTCTCAAAAACTTAGCTTGGCACTGAATGTAAGGAACACTCTCGCTATACACTGCATGTGCACAGTGTTTATGAATTAAGGCGGAAGGCTTGTAACCTGGAAGCTGTGACGTCATGTGAATACTATCTATAACACGGATCATTCCTGGCTCCTCCAGGTACACTCTCCTCGTCCTTGTCAAACAATTTTCTGCTAAAAAGAAAATCCATGCATTGACTGCATTGTGTGAAAAGTCACAGTAAGTGCTAAGTAGAGTTTAAGCTTGGGACTGATGACCCATGCACGAAAGGTGTGGATGAGGGGAAATTCAGAAGGAGTCAGAGTGAGCATCCACCTCCAACATCGGCACTTAAAACTGTAGCATTGCTGTATGTAAAAACTCCATGCTGTATGTTTTATTATTCTTCTTATTTATGCTTCTCTTTTTTGCTGCACCATTGTTTTTCTGTCACTAGTCTGATGCTCATTGGTTGCTTTTTTTTAATTTTTTTTTTGTTAGTGTTCATTGATGCAAAAATTGTTCTTTTTTGGGATTGTGCCTAAAAGGACTCAATTGACTAGGATGGCTATCACTTGAAGTAGTAGTCGAAGAGATTTTGTAATATTATATGACAACATAAAACATTGTCAGGTGATAAAGATTTGAGTAAATTTCGTTCTCACCTTCTACCCAACGTGATATAGATGTACCGTAGCAAGTGCACATAACGGAGATGTGACATCATCGTAGGTGTGCTTTCTTGCAGTCTGACTTTCTGAGCACTAATCATTCAAATCTCAGACACACAAAATTCACAGGACGAAAAGCTTCATCCAAGTACAAGTAAATACAAGCTGGAACAGTATGCATTGCATATTGTTATATAATCCACTCTAGGCATTTGAAATTCATCAGCGTCTCTGCCCTTGTGTACCTGAATATGATACGATTGTGTACCTTTGAGCACAGTCATTTCCTTCCTGCCAAGTAAACCTTCACAGCTTTTTCAGCCTTTGCATTTTGGTGTTTTTCCATGATGTAGGAGAAACATTCACACAGACGCTCACACATGCAAACACACACACACACACACTTGCACACGGCAAGCTGTACGTTTCGGAGTAAATCAGCAGGGAGCCCAAAGTGAGAAATGAAGATGTTGCTGTGGTAAATATTGCATGATATTTCTAAGGGCTAGTTCCAGCACCAGTTCCAGAAAAACAGCCCACATTTATGGTTTCTGCTCCCATTTGCCCCCACCGCAAACCCCAAAATATCACACACACATATACACACACGTGCGCAGGCAAGACAGAGGCAAGAGAAACCTATCAGCTTCCGCTCGTGCTCTTCTCCGCTTCAATGCTGTGCTGCTCCAGCCCATTATTATTGATGATCTTTTTAATCCTGAGGAAGGAGACCAAGTAAGGGCTGTCCTTTGATCTCTTCTCTTTGAACGTCAAGTGGCTTTAGCTGCTATTGCCAGCCTCTCTCCCCACTCAAACTGGCATATACGCACTCACAAATACACACATTAACCCTCGCAATCTCTCACGCGTGTATCACTGGTGCCTTGGACCGACACATTGGCCAACACATCAGCTCCACTGGATTGGTTTAACGAAATCTGCAGCAGATCCTCTTTGTGAAGCTTGAGAAAATCCATAGCAATCGGTTAATGTGGGGATTTTACTGCCAATAAGCTGTGACTCCTCCACCACCACACGTTGTCTTCAGTTAACGTATTAATCATCTTTGCACTGGGCTTTATCTCCCCTTTCCTTGGCCTCTGTTACGAACAGCGTTCCTCTGCTTTTTCATAACAGTAGTTAGGCATGTGTGGAGTGAGCTTGTCTTCACTAAGAAGAATACTTGACTTTCAATTACAAACAGCACACGGATGGGGAGTTTGTCATAGTTGCTTTTTGGTTTCCATCCGTCTCTGACCTGCTGGTAATTATCCAACCTCATTTTCTATGCATCTGTTTTTTAGAAGTGCTAATAGAGTGGCTTTCTTTCGCCTGCTCTCTATTACAGGTTACAGCACTGTGTTTAATTTAATGGCTGTGAATTTCCTTCAGCTCCGAGCATAGGCATTGTGCTGAATAAAGCACTCCTTAAGTAAGCATTTGAGGCATGCTTGTGGTTCAGATTGCTGATGGTCTCGTCAAAGCTCAGAGGAATACAACCTCTTCATTTAGTTTGCTTACGCAGCTCCAGGCACGCTTTATTTTTATCTGCTTGCATTGTAGTTTAGTATTAAGAACATTAAAAACAAACCGCCCACTTTCTTATGGAGTAAGACTAAAGGAGATGCAAAAGAACATTAATTACAAATCTAAACTGAGAGGCAGGAAGATTCAAAGAGAGATTATCAGAGCTGTGAAATAAAAAAAAAAAACAAAACAAACAAATAAAATCTACCATCTTATTACTTTTGTTCTTAATGGGATGTTCCAGTTCACCGAGCTCACTTCTCAGAAAATGAACCCTTGCTGGGAGTAAGTGGAAGGCTCAGAAATACTCAACAGTTGTCTGAACAGATATGGTAAATGATTTGAACTTATATACAGTGTATTTTTACTTGTATAGGTTCCACACTTGCACAGTGCTTCTTATCAGATAAGTTAGATTACTGGGTGAAATAAAAAATAAAAACAGGATGCAATGATTGAAAAATCTTATAGACCTTTATCTGCGACGGACTGGCGATCTGTCCCCTGCCTTTCGCCCAACGAGAGCTGGGAATGGCTCCAGCAGATCTCCAGGGCCCTGCACAGGACTAAGTGGGTATATGTGATGGATAGAAAAAGCCTTATTTCATTCACAATAGAACTTGAAAATCAATTTTTTTTTAAAAGAAAAAAAAGAAAAAAATGTTTTTAGCTCATAATGTTACTTATCCGAGACATGACCAACTGTAGCAACCCCAGGTCATAACACTGTCTCCAGAAAATTGCAGTGTAGGTTCTAGGCATGACTGATGCATCACTTCATCTGGCTCTCTTCTTACCCCAATGCCCCCATCACTTTGAAACTGAGTGAATCTGGACCTATAAGACCGCATGACCTTTTTTCTGTCCCTGCAAAGTCCAACTGTGTTCTCCGTATAAAAGTGAAGACTTTTTTTTTTTCAGTGAGCCTCCTCTGACAAGTGGTTTTTGTAAAGCTACACAGCTGCTTAGTTCCAATACTTGAGTTCTCTTTGTATTGTGAGAGTGGGCGCTCTCCTGCGGTCACTGTGAAACGTCGCTGTGAGTTCTGCTGTTTATTTTCCATGATATTCTTTTCATGAAGGAAAAATGTAATTTGAGGAAACGTTCTCATATGCTTTCTTGCTAAGACTTCCGTTCTCTTGAGTGAATTTCTCAAAATGCCAGATTTTTTTCTGCTCTCAGTAGATACACAGTGAGTTCTCATTTAGGAGTTCTCTAAAATGTGCATCAGAAGAAACATTTTTATTTTTAGATGGACCTTTATTGTCATAGTAAAACATACTTCCAACTTTTTCCCAAAATCAAAAACTTTATAAGCTTAGCTAAGGCTGTAACAGTGGCCTTATAAGAGGGATCATACTGCAATATCTCCAGGCTTCACTGGAATAACACCACGCTGCTGCGTAATCCCAACTCTTTTTTTACAGCTGAGAACTGCAGGCTGTCACAAATCCTGTACAACACTGCCGCCTGGGGGCTCATTGCAATACAGCAATCCACCGCTGCACTTCTGCCCACAGTAGATATGTGAGTGGGTGGACGGAGATGCCACCAGACAGCCTGACCCAATTAACAACAATCACTGACATCACTGGCACTTCTCCAGGAGTTCTGTTCTGAGAGAGCCTGTGAGAATAAATATCATTGGATTTCCCAGCGTGCTAAATATAAGCGGCAGGGATACAGACCGCTAAAGTCCTAGCCAAATCAAGATCAAGCAAAGCATTCAACCACATCTCCCCTCACGCCACCACCAGCCCACACAAATATCCCAGAGCCTGGCTGAAATCTGTTTGTCATGTGTCAGGGTCACTCATATGTTATAGAAGCAGAGAATTAGACCACTCTGGGCCCTCCGCCTGTGTGTTTTATGGAGGTCCTTTCTCGCAGTGGGTTTGGGAAGGAGTGCAGGTGAAAGACTGTTGCGGCAGCATGAGGTTTAGCAGAGCTGTGAATCCTGCAGAAACTGACCTCTGAGTCAATGTTTCTGCCCCATGCTGCCGCTGTCAGCTGGGGTTAGGTTTAGGAAGTAAAATCCTAACCCATGCTGTGGATCTGACTGTGTTCCTGTTATGTCTGTTGACATAGAGTGATGAGTTTAGAGCAAGGCGCAAACTAAAAGGTAAACACGCAATCACGGGCTTGTTTGACTTCAGTGCAATCAAGACATTATTGATTTTCTTTTTTTTTTTTACCCCTTATCTATTCTATGTGGTGGCTGGTCCTGCATGTTTGTTTTCCTGAGAAGAATGAAAAAGATTCGACAGAAACTGATGCTATAAAATATGCGATCTTCACAGGAAGATCATAACCCTGTCAGAGGAAAAAAACAGAAGTTTCCTGTGATGAATGTAAACATTGTATCCCATAAAAATGAATATCTGTGTACTACATCAATGCCCCGTGGCAATACTACACCACGCAGTAGCAGTCAGACTATTCATCTTAACCCACCATGAGCTTTGGTTTTTGTTTTTTTTTGTTTTTTTTTTTTTATCTAAAATCTGAAGGTTTTCTGGAAAGCTAAAAGCTGTCCACTAAGATTTCTTAGCCTCCAAAGAAAATAAAAACATGAAATGAAAACCAGTTGGGACATGAGACCTTTATTTTTAAATTACTGTCCTTGTCATCAGTATTTTAAAAAACGAAAAGGTAATGCTTTGTGTATTTTGAAAATCTTGATGTAATGCATATATATCACTTCAAACTCAAATTTAAAGAGTTAATTAAGGGTTAATAAATAACTTACTTAGTTAGTTTTAGATGAAAATATTAAGTGAGAAAAACAAATATTTTAGCTGAACAGTACATGTAAAGAAATAAGTATATAAAGGAATGTCTTTAATTGTTGTCTTATTTAGATTAGTACATAAGGGACTCAAAATGACTTTACGGTACATTGTCACTCAAAGTGCGTAGCTACAGACAAATGTAAGAGAATATTATTATTTATTTGTATTATGTACATTTATATTCTTGTTTTTAGTTATTTATTAAATGGAGAGTAAGCAATTTCTCAGATATGTTGCAAAAAAGTTGAATAAAGAGACCGAGTTCATCCCACTAAACCACAAGCCTGGATGAGAAGGATTTCTTCAGCAGACCGTGAGGTTGATTACAGATTTACTGATTCAGAAATGGAGGGGACATGTCTTGCTTATATTTCACCAAGAGTTTTAGAAAAACTACCTTAAACCCTCAAGCATTAATTTAATTTTAATATTTTAACAATAGTATTTTGTTATTGTTTTCCAGATATAGTTTTGTACATTTTTTTAAGATTTTGTATGTGTTCTTGATTAATTAAATTTGATCTCAATAAAGTAAGAGTGAATGCCATCACTGGAATAATGACACCTAATCACCTTTGCAACCTCAGCCTTTCATAATTAATGTCAACAAGTGCAATGCATTAAACAGAGACATATGCAGGCAAATGTCTGAGATCAATAAAACTTTTATAAAGTTCTTTACCTTCATAATCATAGCCAAGATGGACTATATATATGATGATTCTAATGCCAAATTACAGGTTGTCTGTAAAATGTTCATGCAGACTAATGAAAGTAAGGTAACATGCACATGAAGATCATGAATAACTGTTAAATAAATTTGGTTCTGATCAGGCTGACAGCTGACTGAAGAAATCAGAGCAGCAGGATTAAGAGAGCCTGGCTATTAGTCTGGCCCTGATCAGGCTAAATGCACTCGCTCTCTTTATTTCCAGTTTTAAGGAAAAAGTTTTTTTTTTTTTTTTACCGCTCTGTAATTACATCATGATCCACCAGATGGCAGTGCTGTAGTTTGCAGCGCAGCATCTCCTTTTACTTTCTGTATGTAAAGTGTATTTTACGTGAGTTGGCGCTGCTATATGTTGAGCATCAGTTGTTTTTACAGACATTGCAGCAAACTACTGCTCATTGTGACTTAAAAATGACAAACAAGAAAAAGTGGTGGGTAATACGAAGATGAACAAATCAATCACACTTCTTGCAGCCCATGTTGACGTGATGCGTGGTTACATTTGGAGATAGGTGTACGATAGGGTACGGTATAGCCCAGTCCTTCTCAAATAGTGGGGCGCGACCCCTTGGGGGCGTGCGGTGCAATGCCAGAGGGGGCGCGTGTGACTCTGAGGAACTTTTTTTTTTTTTTTGCCGTACTGGAATAAAGTGTAATTGCACACATACTACAGTAGGTGGCAGTGGCTCTCATTGTCACAGTGTGAGCAGGGAGTAGCTATATTGTGTCGGGGTTTTTTGCACAGACATGTGCATATAACAAATATAAGAATTTTATAGACAAATGGTACTATTTATAGTCGTGCTGGAGGGCGGCGGTGGTGGTGGTGGTGGTGGTGGGGGTAATATTTTCTTCTTTCTGGGGGGGGCGCAGCAGAAAATAATTGAGAAGCACTGGTGTAGCCTAAGGTGTAGGGTTCAGAACTACAGTGTAGCTACGCTGTCGCTTTTACGCAGAAGTCAGCCTCGGGGTTAAATAGAATCACTTACCCTACCTTTAAAGGCTTTAAGTTTTAACACTGAAGCATTTCTTGGGATTTTAAGTATTAATAAATGGTTTACTTTGTACCTTTACTCTATGCTATGTGAAAGCATATTAAAAGCTGTGTTTCTGAAAGCTTAGATCTGATGTTTAAAGCCAAAACATAAACACAGATAACACACAGCAAACCAGCAACTTTATGCAGCTTTTACCTTTGGAGGGTCACCACAGCAGATGATTGTGGTCCACATATTGATCTGACACCTTGGGAGGAGCACAATAGGAGGCGGAGGAAGCACTCGAGGAAATCTGGAGTTCAGTGAGTTTTAATTATAATTTAAGAAAACATATTTGTATAAGTGAAAATAGGATATTCTCCATTCAAACTAATACTAAAACAGTCACTTTCGAGAAAACAACCGGGTTCAACAACTTAATGAATTTACAGACAAATATTGCTGAAAGAACGAGCCTAATCAAATAATGAATAAACAACTGAAATGTCAGACACGTGTTCCTTTTCACTTGAAATGAGGCTCTGTAATACAGAGTCTGCATGGCGATGACCGTAAACGGGACTGTCCCACCCTGAATGAGTTCGTGTCAGGGGTGGAGGGGGGAACCAAGGCGCGTCCACATCCTCAGTCTGACATTAGATCCCAATATCGTCAGAGTGAGACAGAGAGCGAAGACTCGCCTTTCATCTTACTTCGGTGCTTCGGATTCACCGTGTTTATGGCCTTACTTCAGTGTTTGTACAGCGCAGCTCTCGGGATGTGTGACTACTTAATACGCCTGTGTGAGTAAAATCTGTCGTGTTCGTCTGTTTGTGGGTGCAGTATGAGGACCACAGCGAGCTGGGTCCATTTAAGTGTGAGCAGGAAGTTAGGCCTGGTAGCCTTCAAAGTAAAAGCATATTTTGCCCCAAACGGCAAGATGACGCATTTCAAAACGTGAACGCTTTGAAACTCGTGCAGCCGTGAGTAAACTCGGATAAACATGCTTAAGAGCTCACAGTTTAATGCTCGTAGCAGGGTATTTGTTCACGAGCTCTGTTCACAGGGAGCAATACGTAATACGGGCTAGTTGTTAAACGCCTCATATAAATGTTACTGTGAAGGTACGAGGCGGAAGTGTGTCTTTTATTGCGTTTGCTTTGACGTGAGGCAGGCGCGACTGCTGTCCCGTGCTTTCTGCTTATTCATGCCTCATTTAAAAATGTTCTGTTGTTATCATAAAATAAAATCAAATAAAACACTAGCCATTCCAGAAATTGAACAGAAAAAAAATATAAAATTATAACGTTAAATTATATGTATATATTGCTTGTGTGTGTGTGTGTGTGTGTATATATATATACAGTATATATATAATACCATATTATATTTTACTATGACTTTTTTGATGTTGGTAAACCTAGAGGAATGTTAATACAGTGAGTGAGACATATGGAGACATATAATGCTTGCAGTGACAAACTCTCGATACTTGCATGGAATAGTTGTAGGCTCCAAACTAGTCACCATTAGAGCATGGTGACTAGTTTGCATGGTGACTTAGCAGACAAACCACTTGCTCTCAGCTTTCCTTCACGGAAGCCAGAACATGCTGATTGTCTTCTAACGCTTGTTTTATTTTAGTACATTTGTGATGGGAAGGGGTGACAGGTGTGGCCTCTATACTACACAGAGGAACGCATGAGACTGTATCACAACACAAGCCTCTGAATGGTCAAGTTATTTAGGTCACAGTAAGGGCCCTCTGGAATTTAAGTTAACATTGGGTTCTTCTCAGATTTCCCCGCCTGTTAAAGTTAGTATCCAGGGAGCAGAGGAGAAAGACGCGGGGCTCTACAGGCCTCCTAGTACCATTTACCAGCCTGAGGCGTTGCAGGGTAGATGTAGGGCCACTCACACCCTACTGCTTGACAGATGACCAGTCTGTGGCCCTATGTTACAAACCAACCATCTGTGTTTGAATGAGTCATGGACTCACTTGCCAGCTATGCTGTTTGCCTGCGCACTTGCCGTCTTTCTGCTTTCTATTTTCAGAAGTTGCCCAGAAACCCTCCTGAGCACAACATGGCCTGGACAAACACACGGGCAGTATACATGTGGCCTGTGTTAATCCAGCTAGACCTAAGTCATATGGGATTTCTATGATGTTAAAGTCTCTGAGAACATCCTGAACATGAGCTAAAAGAGAATCACCTATTGGCACATTGACACAGAAGGGCTGCAGTCTTAGTGACAATCAACAACTTATGGATAAAATGCTTTAAGTTTAGAAGTTAGCTTGATTTTCTTTCTTTCTTTCTTTCTTTCTTTAAACAACTGTGTGTTTGTCATATTTCTTTAATGTGGTTAAAATGTTATACTGTGCTTCCTGTTGGGTTTCTTTTTTTTTTTGTTTTTTGTGGCCACAGCTATTTGTTTCATAATTTATTTCCACTATTGGTTTTGCTGTGCAGCTTTACCATGGTAAATCATAATTTGACCTCAAGTTCATTCTCAAATTGTTTTTTTTTTAATCCTTCTTCTTTAATCTGATTATTGGGTTGATTTGGTTCTTCCCTCAGATTACAATTATTGATAGACAGTTACAGAGTTGTGTTTTAGTCGCTTAGAGGAAGAAGTCTGTTTTATCTTTTTTTTTAACTAATCTTGCACCTCCAAAGTTAATTAACACATTCACACTTTATATTCCTTTAATGTACGTGTTAATCTGGCGCACCAAGAGATTCCAAAGAAATCAAGACATCTACACTGCTCATAAAGCATATACAAGCGAGAGGATTCAAGAAAATAATTTTCTTCTTTTTGAGGCTTAAAATGCAATTCTAATACAGAAATTAAACAGCAATCAATTTATCTGTAAATGAAAGAGCAGTACAAGCAGTGTGAACATTTGAACTTCTAATTAAACTATTATTTTGCACGAATAGACTCTATGATGTCACCCAGAGTTTTTCTTAAGATGCGAAGCCTATATTATCGATTCTCTGGACGATGCCATATTAGTCAGAGCTGACTCCGCCCAGTCCTGGTTAATCTAAAAATAGGCAAATGGTTGGATCAAGTAAGGCCACTTTGAATAAAGAACCATAAATTAGCTATTTTAGCTTGGCTTAGCTCATGCTAATCTATGAAGGCAAATAACGTTGCCTTACATTTTTTCTGACTGAATCTGCCCATCCAGTCTCAGTTTGTTTAATTCCTTTCAGATGTTGCTACTGAAACAACATCTGAAACAAGTGGCGATGAGGGAGTTGACTCTGTTTACCGGTCGATCTTTGTTCCTACTCTCACCTGTGGTCATGAACTGTGAGTAGTGACTGACTGAAAAAATGAGATTGCAGATACCAGCATCTCACGTGAGCTTTCTCCGCAGGGTGGCTGGACTCTCCCTTAGAGATAGTTTAGGTAGTTGCAGCTCCCCCACATTGAGAGGAACCAGTTGAGGTGGTTCAGGCATCTGTGAGGATGTCCCCTGGATGCCTCCCTCGAGAGGTGTTGCAGGCGTGTCCAACTGGGAGGAGGCCCCGGGGCAGAGCCAGGACATGCCTGGAGATTACATCTCTTGGCTGGCCTGGGACTGTCCTCTGTATTTGTCCGAAGGGCCAATACCGTGGAGGTGGCCGGGGAGAAGGAGGTCTGGGCCTCTCTGCTTAGGCTGCTGCCCCCGCAACCTGAATTTGAATAAGTGGAAGTTGATGGATGGATTGGTGGACAGCATCTGAAACAAGTTCTGTCAGAGCTGAAACAAGGACTAGTGGAGCTCCGCTGGGAGTCACAGGCACTAGCTGGTTGAGCTGCCTAAGCAGCCAATTAGCAGGTAGCTGTTCGCTAGCGGTTATTTAGGCAACCTGGAAGGGTCTTGAAATGGTCTGAGGCAAAGGTGGTGCAACCATAGAACCTGGCTGCAAAGGGCAGAAGCCTACAAGTTAGAGGCTGCTTCCTTCTACTTAGCTAAGCTAAGCAGTTTGAAGCAGACACACCTTATAATTGTATTAAAAATAGGAGTGATTATATTCTCTTAGCTTTTAATAGTAGCAAACCAAGTGCCGCAGAATATGATGTGATGGGGTTCAGAATTCACACTCTTCCGGGTCTTTGCAGGTCTTTGCAGATCCGTGCTTTTCTGCGCTAGTGGTTTTCTTCAGTTCTTCCAGGCAAAGTAGACAAAATGACAGAATCGTAGCGTGGAATTTTTTGCAGCGTTCAGCATGTTGACATTCTTCTCTGTTTTGCCTCTAAATCAGTTCCTTCCTAATCAGTGGGAGTTTTGGGATGTCCTTTTCAAAATTGGAAGTTGTGTATCTTCCAAAGGCCCTAAATGGGGCGAAAATGATTGGTTTCGACTGGTGCTGCCATCTAGTGGATACCATTTACCTGAGTACCTAGAAATTCCCCAAAAATGCCAAGTCTGAAGTAGGTACAGTCATGACAGCAAGCCATTAACACCATAGGGTCACTAAAGAAGCCATGTTTCCAGTTACGCATACATTTGTGGCTTTAGATAATTTTAATTGACGAGGTACATAAAATTCCACTGGGAACACAGTTCTCATGGATGTGAAATCTAGCTATGGAGACCAAAACCACTTTTTAAAACCAGGCTGTATATGTTCAATTTTGCCAAACAGCTGGGCATTTTAACATGGAGGTCACTGGAAATGACCTGACTTTTGGAGCCAATCCCTAGTGGCCGATTAAGGAACTACACACATCAACACTTCCTAGATTGTGTCAGTTTAGCAGTCTATTGAACAAAGTAGAGGTAAAGCATTTTGAACAGAAACACTTTGGGGTTTTTTGACACAGAAATTGTGTATACATTGATGCCTGAAGCTATTTGTTCTGAGTTAAGCAGTACTTTAGTTTGAAGTTGAAGTGGTTTATTCCATGTTCTATAAAAACCTAGATTTTTCTCTTTAACTTGCTTTCAACTTCACTCTTTCATCAGCCTCATGATTACTCTACACTGTGGGCAAAGTTAATTCTAGATTTAAAGTAATCTACATGAAAAGCCAGAAAGCCAGAGACAAAGCAACAAAGGGAGAGATCAGGTCAAAAGGTGGTCGGTAAATAAAGCAGTGAGATGATGGAGTTATGTTGAGGCTTATCAACTTCTTTTCAGTATTTTGAGTATAGTCTCTTGTCTCCGCTAAATCACAAAGAATGCTTTTGCATACTGTATTTAAAAACATTTTTAAACAAAACCACCAACTATTCAACATCATTGTTAAAGGATTTGCCATAATCAATACTCAAAATTAACCATTCAGCTTTTTGCTGCAAGTGAAATACGCAATATTTTATTCCTTTCTAATAATAAATAATAATATTAATAAATAAGAAAGTACAGTAGGGCAAGTTTTATCCTGTTGAAAATAGGCCTTTTTTTTTTTTAAAAACAATAATACACCCATGTGTTTGTGAGCAGACATATTAATGGAATATGTTAAAATATTTCTTTTCTTACTTAGTAGAACATTTCAAATTTCCTGTTTAAAAAGACAACAGGAAACAATTTTTAGATACTGCTTGTATCATGTGGAAAACATATATTTTTTTCTTTTTGTAATCCACTATTTATTTATTTATTTATTTATTGCCAGTTTTATCTTTTAACAGTGTAGTCTTCAACTGAGTGTTCAATTGATTTGATGTCAACAAAAGTCATATGTTTTAGTTTTGGTGAATTGAACAGTTTTGCTTCTAACCAGAAGCGTTGAGCAAAAAACACAATCCATTTCTCTAGAAACAGGCTGTCAGGTTGATCAGAACCATGGCCTAAATATTGTTAAAGTATGCAAACTCTGTTTACATGGTATACAACAATTGCTTTAAGCATTTCTAAGGTGACGTTTGGAAATTAAATTTTATGTTCAGCACAATATGTGCTGCCATACACAGTGTTTACACCAAAAGAGCTTTTATTTCATTTGTCACCACTAGAGGGAGCCATATTCCTAGTTGTAAAATAAATCCTGATAGTCTTCTGTTTCTATTGAGAAGTGTTTCATTGCATCTGATTGTAAAGTGAGAATGATGTCAGATACTGTTTTAGTCTCAGTTTTATAAAGCACTACCTGTATCTGGGTGCGTAACAGACACAGAGACCAGGATAAAGGAAATGAGTTAACATTGAGAGATAACATCACAATCACAGCCCTGAGTCACGACTGACATTCACAGTTTGCTTTATATATGTGTGCCTCTGAGGCATGGACATTAAACAATATTTGCGGCGGATGTTGCGCAAGAATCCACCTTTGAGCTCCATCAGTCCTTCTTGCAATCTCTGTTCCTCAGTTACACGCTTAGAATATTCTCTATTTCCTGTTCTGGCGTTAATTACAGGGACAGATAGAGCCTTGTCTTAGCTGCATGTGCCTCTGCATGCGAACTACACCTGTGTGTCAGTGGATCAAAGCTGCCATCTTCTAAGGTGGAATTATTATTCAAAGAGGGATGTAAATTAAACACCACTATGGTGTCATCTGCCTCTCAGATTCTCCCTGGTGCCCTCTCTCTCTCTACACACACACATACACACACACACACCTGCATATTGCTGTCATTCCACATGCTTTGATGGTGCAAGTAGGTGTGTTTGACGGGAAACGAGGACTGGGTCAAGGCAGGTGTTGACACTCGAGTGCATGCGATGCATTTCATGTAAAATAAAATGGGAAAAGGCACCATTCTCTGTAGTGGTTGGCAGCTGTGCTTACTTTTGAGCATGAGGGTGGGTGCACATGGGATGTTGTCGAAGTGTTTGTGTGTGGCTTGTTCATTTGCAGCTGCAGGATCAAGCCTGAACTGGGAGCTCCATGTGGGTAAACTGTGATTTGGCTATCTCCCTTCCTGGAGGAGATAAATCCTAGTCATGCTGGTGTGTCAGCCACTCAGTAATTACTTCGTTCTGTCACGACTGTCTGAGAATGCAAGCCAGTGGGAACTTGCACTGTCGCTCTTTCATTGACACAAAGGGGAAAAAAAAAAAGTCAGCATCTCTTTTATACAGCTCAGAGTGTGTGTAAGATGTTAGGCCTCAGATAACTAGATCCAGAGCAATGGATTCTAGTTCAAACCATTTGACATCTGTACATGTTATTCTTGCCTGTGCAGTTGCAGTGCACTTTTAATTTTGTCACCCTGCTTAACTTGAAGTGAATCAAGTTTTGTTGATTTTGATGAGGCAAAGGCCAAAGTGTTGACTTGCAGTATGAACTCTTTCACTAGATGTCACCAGAGCCACACCTGTTTTGAAGCATGTTGCCATGAAGATGTTTGTAATCTGGTGAATGCGGCCCAAATAATCCATAACGTGATATTCTGATGCGATGTAATCCTAGGAAACATACCCACCTGTAGGCTCTTGCTGAATATCGGTTGAAACGTTGCTATAACACTGTCAATTGTGTGTAATTACTGTGTCTTTCCATGGCCCAATTTCCCGGTGATTTCCTGCCTGTACATGCTTTCAAGCAGAATAAAAGTCAAAAGGATGAATCTGCAGGACTGAAAGCTCTTCTTCTACTGGCTGCTGGGTGTTTGTGTTTACTTACGACTTAATTGGTCCCATCTTGTTAGGGCCTGGAATGCTTTGATTACAGCCATTTAGGGAGGAAGAGTGGCGTTTGGAAATCCTTTGACACAGGAAGAGCAAGCAAGAGAGTGTCATTCATTCCTCTCCTCCCGCTCTTGGTTTTTAAAAAAAAAAAAAAAAAAAAAAGAACTTACAAGACAGGGGAAAGGAACAAGAGAGGGGCGCTTGGGAGAAGCTGACAAGGCTACAGCAAACAGCAAAAGAATGGCTGCAGCAGAGCCCCCCTGCCGTCCCCTCTCTGCAGAGCGAACACACACAGCAGCTGCCTGTTTCAACGGAGAGATCAGTAATTTACTTTCGCGATTGCTGTCTCAAGCATCACAGAGCGTAAAGGCAGTTTGGTGCCTCGTATCAGGTGGACAGGGGTTGCTCTGTCAGGTTAGGGGCCGTCCCACTCCTCAGCCTTTCTGTGCTTCCTGCCTGTGTTTTGGCATCAGAGAGAGCAAAGGAAAAAGCAAAGCCCCGAAAGGATTTCCTCAGTGTTGACTGTGGATGATCCTCATGGCTCCTGCATGCTAAACCTGGGCAGGGCAGGGCCTGCAAACTTAAAGCCCCAGGGAATAAAAACATAAAAAGGAGTGGGATGTATATTTAAACCTCCTCCAAAGGAGATGGAGCTATTTGAAAGGGAGGAAATTGTTTTCTTTCTCTCTCTCGCTCTCTCTCTCTCTCTCTTTCATAACCCTGTTGCCTTTACAGAATATTGAACATTTTTAGACTCTACTTGCTTGACAGCTAAATTGTGTGGTTGAGAGTTCATGGTGCTTTCACTGTTCTTGAGGGGAGAAATGGCATTGCAGTAACTCCGAGGAATGGTACATGGCTGTAAGTGGGTGGTTTGGGCTGTGCAGTGTGGGAGGCCAGGCCCCAGTGCAAATTAAAGACTTCTCTGTGAAAGTCCCAGACTCGGCTACAGCAATGTGTGTGACTGAGGGAGCCTGTGTGCAAGCGGCCGGCGGGGAAGAGACCCAGCCCTACCCCCTTTTTTTTTTTTTTTTTTTTCTTCCTTTTTTTTTTTTTTTGTCTTAACCCAGTCATTAAAAATAAGCCACAACTCACCCCTGGTACATTCTGAGATTCTGAAAGAAAGAAAGACAGAGGGAAAGAATGCATCTCCTCTTTCTCCTCCCTTTCTCAAAGCTTTACTGCTTCACTAACCAAGTAAAACAGAGAGGAAAGAGGAGGAGGGGAGAGGTGGTGTTCAAGGGGACTGATTCCACTCAGAAATTTTTAAGACACACTAAGACCCCTCCCCCGTGTAAAGAGTAGCAGGAGTTTTTTTTTTTTTTTTCTGTTCAGGAGCAGAGAGAAAGAAAGAGATGAATGGGGAAAGGAATGCAGGAGACAAACGATTGCTCTCGGCAGGAGAGTGGGAATGTTGGAGAGACTATTGTTCCTCCCCCACAAGATTCTGCAGGGAGTGGATATAAACACACAGGAAGAGAGGGGAAGAGGGGTGTGAAAAGTCGCACCTGAGAGACAGACGGAGCTCTGTAGCATCTTCACAGATATTTATATTTATCCCAATAAAGGCTTTTTGCACTTTGCATTGCTTCACATATGCACACGTACAGCCAGAGCGTATCGTTGCCATCCTTCCATCGCCTCCACCTCCTTCAACAGGATGTATAGGGTCATAGGGTCAGGACTGGAAACCACAAAAGACAGTGAGCACCAGTGTAGCCTGGTTCTTGTTCCAAATCCCCCTTTGCCTCCTGCATTTTTTTTTGTCTCCCCCTCTTTTTCCTCTCATTTTCCTCTTCCTCTCTCCTAACTTTCCAACTCCCCCGCCTGCCTTGTCCCTCCTCTCGTGGAGGAGACACAGAAGGCCTGACGTTTGGTTTCGGGCCCAGATGGCTTAAGTGTGCCTCTGGCTGTGGATTAGGCTGCCAGTGTCTCCTTTCCCCTCCATGTGCAAGTGGTCAGGACAAAGAACGTCAAACAGGGGGAGAGCGAGAAGGAATGCAAGGAGAAAAAAAACCCAGGACTGTGAAACAACACCCGACACTGATGTTTCACGGCATTCCTGAAAGAGTAAACTCACACGCTTGTAAAAACTGCCAACAAGCTATCCTTTTCTTTTTTCTTTTTTTTTTTTTTTTAGTCTTGTCATTTTATGAATTAAATTCTGACTTTTTATGCCTTTTGGATTTAATCCCTACAGAGCTTGCAACATGCAAACTTTGGCTTTTTTGTAAGCAGAAAAGAGAAGTGAACTTTTGACCACATTCTCCTGCATTTATATGTAAATAGCAGCTGCAGCAACCAGTGATCCTTCATGTAATGACATGACATTGGCATTGTGTTTCAGCCCTCAAGGCTGATTCCAGGGTGCATGTGTGTGTTTGTGTGTATGTGTGGCCTCTTGTCCTTTTTTTTGTTTGCTGTTTTGTGCCAGCATGCATTATTCCAGAAGTTCTGCGGTTATGTTTTTCTGCACTTGGATGGAAATCCACAGGCTCTCAGTTCCAGTGGACAGTCATGTTTTATCACACAGCTGTGTTTAGCACCTGGAGAGAGTGTGGTGGCAATATGGCCCTTGTTGTTCTGGGTATTTTTAGTTTGCCAGTCACTAGCCTAAGAGGTCTGTGTCATCCACAAAACATCGGCATGGAAATTCTGTCTTCTGTTGATCTTTCATTTCCATTTGGCATGTTGCATATTCTGTTATGTGCACCCAGACACCCCTCAATCAAAAATTCCAGCTTGTTTAATGACCTACTGGTTTCAACCTCCTCTGTGATTCTGTCCATAGCTATGCCGGAGTTGCTACAGTTGCCTATGCAGTCATTGCCGGCACATCTGATGTGTCACTCCACTCAGTGAGCCAGTCTGCTTTTAAAGTATCAGTCAGTCGGTGAGCAATGCTGTGGGAAATGATTGCAGTGAAAGCATGCGTGAGATGTGTGGGCGTGTTAGCTCTAGTGTTAGGACTAATGCTCAAGTTTATGCCCCACAAAGCAGCTGGAATGTAGAGGAACTGAAGGAAACAGCGTGGCAAACTTACCCTCCGTCCCCCCCGCCTTTTCTCACGTATCTGTTTTTCTCACTTTATCTCTCTCCCACTCATCTGCCTCTCCTCTTATACTGAGTGACTGACTCCTTTTTCAGACCCCTGCAGGTAGGCCTTTTGAGCAGAAACAAAAGACTGATGTGTCTCTTCGTGTGGTTATGGACTAGTCAGGGTAAAGCCTTTTTGCAGAGGAGGAGTGAAGAACAATGGAAACGGCCTGGAGCATGACAGAGCAGGTCTAATAAGAAACCCCCCTTCATGTAAGAAACACGTCCAGGGGGATAGCCCACGTACGTCAGTACTAAAAAGTGTAACATTTTGTGAATTTATACCTAATCTTGGGTGATTAAGCCTTACACAGCAACAAAGTCGTTTGACTGTTTGTTTGTTTTTTTCACTTTTTGTTCTTTACTTTCTCCCTTCAAAATGCAGTGTGGCATCAACAAAGTGAGATGAATCTTTTATCTCAAGTGTCAAACCATAAACGAAATGCAGGTAACTTGGCCCTTAGTTGGAACTTGATCATTGAAAAGTGGGCTGAGTGAAGTACGTAGATCTATTGCTTAACAGTAGGCAGCTGTCTGGCAGATTTAGAGGTGGCAGACGGTTGTAAACACGCTCTTATCTGGCCGTTCAGGAGACGCAAGCCTTGAAGAGCGGCCGCCCGTTGTTGACACATGGTTTTCTGTTAGAAAAGGCACACTAAGATGAAACTGGAAGCGTGTTCAGTGTACGTCCTGTGCCGTTACGCATGTTTAGGTGTACCTCGAGAAAATAAAAATGAGCATTTAAATGCAGAAGTCGGTGCAGGATGTTTACAACTCTGGTGCCATTTGTGCTGAGAACTTCCTCCCTGACAAGAACTCACACATGCTAAATATACTCTTAAAAGGCTCTCTGAGGCTGCCACCTTCCCCTCCTGCTCACACATGCACACTGGTGGACACAGTGAGCTATTGTGTCTGAGAGCTCAGGCATCTGGAGAGCAGAAACCCTCCATGCTGACCTCTGACCTCTGTTTGCTGAGTCGCAGACTGACATGAAGATCTCAGAGACTTTCAGGTGACTCAAAGGGCTATCCGTGGACCTTTAAGGGGACAATTGTATCTTTTGTGCAGGTTTTTTTTTTTTTTTAACCTCTCAGTATTAGCTGCTTAGCAGTTATAAGTGAAGAGCAACAAACCCTCTGATGTTATTTATTTGAACTCATTCAAAAATGTTGAAACATAAGGCTTTTTTAAAATCAATTTTTTTGTTTTTTACAGTGACTTACAGCAGGCCTACTGGAGGCGGTGTGGAGCTGGTAAAAGCATTTGCTGGTTTGTTGTTCACAATGGTGGTATAATGTCAAGTAATGTGAGGTTGTTGTCATTCAATGACAGTGTCCCAGAGGCACAGGGACAAGCCTTTTTCTTTTCACAGGAGTCCAAGACAAACTGGTTGGTAGAGTTCAGCAATCAGCTGCACAAAGCCAAAGCTTCAGGGCTAGAAACGTTATTGGATATTAATTTACAGCTCACATCCTGGTGTGCATTTAATTTTTTTTTTTTTTTTTCTGCAGCCCTGTATATCCTGCTGTGTTTTCTTATTGGGCCACTGTTTAGGTGAGTGTCAGTTTACGTCCGTCGGGGTGAACAAATGGTGGACAGACACCCCCTTCTCTGCTTGCTGAGGCCAAAAACATTAGGCTGCCCTCGCAAACTTCACGTTGCTACGTGTCGCCATGGTGACACTGTCACAAAAGACTCCAGCTGGTTTTCTGTGTGGGTGTGCATGATAGGGGAGCGCGACAAAAAGAGAGCGATGGACAAACGGACAGATCGGGCAGACGGAGTCAGGCAGTAACTTATCCCCACCCCTCCTCCTCCTCCTCCTCCTCTGTCTCGTTGAGTTTTTCCCCCGTTAGCGAGTCTCAACCAGCCCTCTCCCTTCTGGCAGACCCTCACCACAAACACAGTGCAGCTGGGCTCAGCTGTCAATGTTCCCCCCATACTGACCGCCTCATTTCCTGGCCTTTGTATTTGTTTGGATGGCGGGTGGATTTGCCCTTGGCCTCCGCTGGGGGGAGCCCGTTCCTGTTCGCTAGCCCCTCAAACCAAACACTCTGCTCTTTGAAGTGGCCGACTGTGCAGATATATACAGATTGGAGACTGGGCAGCTGTCTTTCTTCAATCCGGCCAGCAAAATGAACTCAGTGATTGAATAAAGAAAACAACACTCGGCTCTGCAGCGATTCGGATGCAGTGATCAGCAGAGTCGGATGGAGAGGTGGGCAGCAAGTCTGTTTTTGTTTTGAGGACTGGAGAAATGAATGGGGGCTGCTTTGTCTCAGGGGAGGAAAGAGGGCTCTCTTTGATATTATCATGGCCAGGGGTGGGAGAGTGCTCTGTCGAGGAGAACTCCTATTCACACCAACTCGTCAGCATGGGTACTTTTGAAGCATATGTCAAAGAGGGACTTGGCAGAGAGCCACTAGAATTTCATTCACAAACTCCCCTCTTCTATGGGATGACAATGCTCACAGCGGGCTGCACCTACCTCTGTGTGGGCAAAAATGGATACACTTCCACGACCCAGATTCCCATTAAGTGAGGAAGTTGTTATTTATGTCTGCACAGAGAACAAAAACCATCTCTGTCTTGGTCTGACATCAAAGCTGCATGAACCTGACATTATTAGGTGGCAGACACATTTTTGTGTCTGCTTGTTGTTTATACGTAGCTGGTGAAGAGATTTTCCCACATTCCTTCTTAAGGGTTTGATGGAATCCTGCGCCACATTCCTGCTTCACTGTGTCCTTGACTGTCTTCATGTGTGGGAGGTCCAGGGCAGTGTAGCTGTTTAAAGCCTCCGCGGATTCAAGACGATCAAAATGTCCTCTTATCATTTCTGCAGAAGCTGGAAACTTGGCCTCTGTTTTATCAGTGCAGTTGTTTTTGGTCAGATGTTTTCCTCTCAGTTTGGTCACACTGGAACAAATTAGAGGATTCACTTTCTTTTGAAGGTGATGTTTTGTTTTTGTTGTTTTTTTTTTTTTTAACAGAAAACAAAAAAGTCCCTGGCACAGGCCAGTATGTCACTGACAAGAGCTCCTGATGAATGGAGCGCGTATCATGGGCAGGAAGTCTGTGGTCTCCCTTGATGTGGAGACGTTGAAACGTTAAGCTGGGTTGTGTTAGCGCTCTGTGTGTGCGTGGGCATGTCATGACTCTTGGGTGTGTTTCGTGAACCTGTCTTGGCATCTGAAACCCCGGTCATTCTCTGGACTATCTGGCTCTCACAGTGACAGCTAGGTGGGACACTGCGCGCCATCTCCTGTTTCATACAGTGCTTTATTGAGCGCCTGAAAAACCCTCTGCGGGCCTGAGAGGAGTGAGACCACACACACTCATCCAGCGTACACACACACACTGACTAACGGTGTGACTTTTAGATGACTTAAGGGGGATAGAAGCCCTGAAAATGGTTGACATTCGATCCTTTGAACCTCCACAGTTGATAGGGGTAGGACCTCTCCCTGTCTGTGAGTGCATGTGTGATTCTTCTTTTTTATTTTTTTTGTTCTGTTGTTAGTTTGTCCTCAGTGGTCTTGCCAAAGATCGACACCAAATGTCAAACTTATTCCATATGAAGAGTTGAGCTAGTGATACATATTATTACACTCTCAAATAATCTCCATCAAATGGTTTTGGCTATAATTCGTGCAGACATCAAGTCTTTATTGTGGCTTTCTGTGCAACCATCAAAGACGCTCACATGAGCAGCCGTGATCTCATCTCTGAGCAGCACTCATCCCATCTGAATACTTTCCAGCCTGTCAAAACCTGACTGAAATCTTGTCTGGGATCAGCCAATCGCTGCTGGTGTGGCAGGAAGAGGGTTGGGAGGGGGGAGGTGGATGACTGTTACGAACCAAAAGGATGAAGTCAGCCCTCCATTCACCTCCAGTAATGTTGAGGCCTCTCCGTAGCTGTCAGTTAGATGGCATAACGTAAAGTAAGGAAGATCCCGCTCTAATAGTTTCAGACATGACTGGGTGTGGTCGGCAACAGTTGTCTGCCGCACACAGAGCGCCGATCGCACCACGGTAGGATGTTTGTCTTTTGTAGGGATTAAAGAGATCCAGGAAACCCGCTGTCCTAGTTCTGGTGCACAGCAGAAAGAGGGCGACCTAGTTTTGATGACAGCACCGGCCCAGGAAGGAGATTCCAAACCATAATGTTGTTATAGGAGGTGGCTGTTTTTGTCTTTCTCGAGACGGCCTGTGTTTTCTTTTATCTTCTGGCATGTTTCTATAGACAGGCTTGTGACTCGGCGTGTCTGAGAGCCTCCATTGTCTGTGCAGAACCTGTAGCTGTAACATGAGAGCCAGAGAGCGCTGACAAAAAGAGGGGCATGTTACTGAGTGCAGCTGTGATTACTTTTTTTTTTTTTTATGGATATTCACTTAGATTTCATTCAAAGCCTTAGAGTGCCTTGAGCCTTCCTTGCTGACTTCTGTGGTAAAATGTAACTTCTGTATATAATTATGTGTGCAAAGAATGAGATTATGAGATTCATAAGCAGGCATGGTAGTAGTCAGCACTATCAAATCGTTCTAGATTTGTACAGTCAATGCGTAGATGGCTTAACCATGTAGATCAGTGGGTCAAGTGGCTGACGAACTAATCCCGTTACTAGATGTGACTCTGATTTGTCAAAGTTGGCCCTAATCTACTGTGTGTTTAACTCCTACTGTGGACGTAAGACCTCTGGGATAACTGATGCACATGTCTCTGCAAAACCAGACTAGATAGAAAAACAATATCTAATTTAAAAGAAATATGGACGGAAATATTTTTGACCACAGTAAATTGAAAGAATCCGTGCACTCAGTCTTTCAAAAGATTTCTCCTTGCTATTTGCATAAAGTTGAACTGAAACAAGAATAGTTTCATAGAAGGTTGTCTAAAATCACAGATGTGGGTCAAGCTCTAAAAGCTTCATTCCTTTGCGCGTACAATGCTTCAGTTTGACAGTTCGACTTGCCTTTTACCTTCTTTTGGTGCTTTGTTTTGTCCACCTCAACACAGAGGGTTGGGATTCTTAGTAGATAGAAACAGCTTTTGACTATATTTTCATCATTGGATGTGAAGTACTTGCTATGAATATGGTGATAATTCATCTGTATTTTTTTTTTTTTTTTTTTGTCTTTTATTTCTGCAGTGTCATCATGCATCACCACCTACAAAAAGACACCTCCCCCCGTCCCGCCACGGACAACCCCGTCCAAACCCTTCATATCCATCACGGCCCAAAGCAGCACAGAGTCCGCCCAGGATGCGTACATGGACGGGGGCTCCGGCCAGCGATCGGGCATCAGCTCCCAGCCGGGGCTGTCCAACTCCACAGAGAGCATCGACAGCATGAAGGCCCTGACGGCGGCCATAGAGGCGGCCAACGCGCAGGTGCACGGCCCCGCCAGCCAGCACGTCACCAACAGCACCATCACCATCACTGCTACGGCCACCGCATCCACCGTCACCGTCAACGAAGACAGCAAGGCGCAGAGAGAAGCGCTCCGCAAGTGCCTCTCCATAGGGATTCAGGTTTGTGGACGAGACACTTTTTTTTTTTTCTCGTAAAAATCGTAAAAACTTAGTCTCTTACTGTGGTTTCAAAGTTTCTCCCCTCCCCTTAGGTTGACCCAGAAGAAGGGGGGGCGACAGAGGAGCTATCTAAATTCCAGTCGATTGGAATTCAGGTGGAGGATGAGCGATGGTGAGTGGAGACCCGAATAATGAAGAAGAGAGAGAATTGAGAAGAGAAACTGGATAAGTGTGAGGGGGTGGGATGAGGTAGAAAACAGGAGCTGAGGGGACAGAGGGAGGTTTGTAATGTGCAGTACATGCTTTCACCCCCACCCCCCCTCCACCCCCTTCACTGGCTACCCCTCAGCAGCTGTCCCCAGTTCAAGGGAGGCTGGCGTCAGAGTCCCCTCAGCCAGTGGCCCCAAGCGACAGCTGGGCCAGAGGATGTGGTGGAGCTGGGAAGGTGGAGGGGGTGAGTTGACAGCCATCTGTTGCTCCAGTCATTGTGATTCAGGCTACTTTTGAGGCTACGTGTTTGTATATGTGCAGGTGGGAGGGAAAGAGAGAGAGAACGGGAGGGAGTTTTATTGAGTTTGTTTGGTTCTGAGAGAGACTGCTGGGCCGTCAACTGGAGTTTCTCTTTCTGACTGCAGGAGAAGCAGTCTTAGTATGCCCGCTGCTTCGTTAGCTCATACGGGACTGCTCACCAAGACCTCTGACGGGACGCTCACAGCCATACCTTCTTTGTCCACTTTTTGTTCAGCCTGACAAAAATGAGATGTTCTGTTTAGAGAGCTTCTGTTTGGGGGATTTATTGCTTCACAGTCCAGATATGTTTCTGGAATTCAAAGAGCGATCAGCTTTAATCAGAGGTCACCGAGAGGGCTGAGTCCAGCCCTTTAAAGCTCACTGACACATGCTCAGCGTCAGGGAATGCAAGGGGAATTCTGGTGGGTCTCAGCTGACTGACCAAGCTCAGAGTGCCTTGAATCGCCAAGCTAAATATTAACCCGTCCAGACACATTCTAGCTTGCTGAATCTTGAACGTTATGCAGCATCGCAGTCTCTGTTTTTCTCTAGTTAATGTTTGGAGTGCGTTGGATGGCGCTTTTGTTGGTGCATGCTTGATTATTTACCTGTTGGCATGCACCGTGTGTGAATGTGTATGGGTGCCAGCCTGGGAGGTCCGGGCATGCTGCCCCCTACATTAGATTTCCAGAAGGAGGGACGGCCAATCTCCTACAGCCCTGCTCCTGTGCGTCTGTTTGTGTTTGTGTGTGGGTGTCTGTGTGTTTATTCTCACCACCTCCAGTTCATAACCTCACCTTTCCATTTGAACTGGGATAAACTGAAAACATTTGCAAACAAGCAGTAGAACATATAAGCAAATAGGAAATTAAAATCAATGCACCTCCCTTATATTTTTTCTGTGTGATAATACGCACATACCAGAGAAACGTGCAAATGTGGAACAATTAAACCAAAAAAGTGACATACAACAAAATGGGGTAGAATTTGATGAGTCATGCTTTTTAGTTTTTAGGCCCTCACAAGTGTATGTTTATTGTAGTCTCAATGCTCTACTAACTAAACCATATGCACCATTTTGAAAAGTCATTTTACAGGCCTGATAGGTCTGTCCGCCTCTTTAGATTTCCTCCAAACTGTTTGTCATCTGCAACTTTCAAATGTCGCTTTGTGGCAGCGTAGGTCTGTTGTCTGTTATTTAAAGGAGACGTGTCATCCTTTTTATTTATTTGTTTATTTTCAAAAGCTGGTACAATTTCTGAATGTCATACTTAAATATCTGTGGCATCCTTTTTGTCAAAAATGAAATAGGGATACAGTGCAAAAGTTTCATTTTCAACAGTATCTTTAAAGCTCTGCTCAAAACAGATGGTTTTTGGGGGGGGGTGGAGTGAGCCATTCCAGTCCAACCCACTGCCATCTCCCGCTGGGTGGGCCTCTTTTAAAATCAGTGTTAAGACCTTCCACTAGGTAGTGTAAACGAGAGAGAGGGAAGTGCAAACAAATACGGCGCGATGTAAAGTTGGGTAGAGATAAGTACGCGGAAGCTAGATAATCCCGCTCTGATCTGGGCCTGCGGTGTCAAAATATCGTCCAAATTTGAGCTGCTCACTGAATGACATATTTATAGACCTGACGGGCCTCCCCCCAAAAAAAAAGTTACAGGATTAAGTCATGTCTGCAGTTTTGGTTCAGTAGTCGCTTCAGACAAGATATCCCCTCAAGCAAAGTATGTTTTTTTTTTTTTTTTTTTCATAATATCCTCCCTTTAAAATTCATGTTATACTTCAATTAGGCATCCTGCAATTTTTGTGAATAGACACTTCAGTTTTCCTAATGTTTGTGGTCACAGCACACTTTTCTGCAGATGACGGAAGAAAACGAATGACTTACAGGAAAAAAAAAAAAAAAAAGTTTTTTTCATGCCGTGCCAAAAGTGGCACGGCATAAAAAAAAGGAAAACTTCACCACTGTGGCTTTTAAAACTTTCCATCACATGGATGTAATAAGTACATGGACTTTCTGCATTTTTACTTGCTCGTGCATACTTGCTTCATGTTTTATAGTCTCCCTTCTCTCCCTCAGACTGACTTTTTTTTTCCTCTTTTAAATGCTACCGTTCCTCTTGTTCTTTCGCATGCTGTCTGTTGATGTGTCTGTGTGTCTGTCTGGGCTGTGTTTGGCCTTGCCTGCTTCTGCCCCTGCAGGAAGTTGTTAGCAGTTTGATAGAAAGCAGGCTGAGGTCATTAGAACTGAACACCTGCTCGGAGGAGTTACTCTTTAACCCTCTTCACACACACTCACACACACACACCGGGCTGCTGGTATGCACGCATGGAGCACACACTGGCCCCGTTTGATCTACCCGACGCCACTCCCTCGCTCTCCTGTTCACAGAAGAGGAAAGAGATGAATGAGAAAAGGGGAAGTAAAGGTAAAGGGTTCAGGAGGGCTGTGCGTCCGGAGATGGGCTGAGGCCGACGTGATAGAGCAGTGATCATTTGTGTGTGACATGACACAGGCAGGTCCAGCTAAGATTGATGTGTTGAGATGATTGTTTGCATGTTTCGGGTCAGAGTGCATCTAACAGGCGGGCGGTTTTTGACTTGTATGTTTTAAATGTTGGAGAAAGGCATGTATGTACAAGGACCATTGAGCTGCATTTTGATCTCTTCATCACTTGTTTTCAGTGTTGCTTTATGAACAGCATTTTTTTGTGTGTGTTAATAAATGATGCCCTTTGAGTTGTTGCAGTTTGAGCTGTAATCTGGAAATGATTAGACGGCTGGCTTGTTCAGTCACCTTGCAGTTAGCTGGACAGCCTCTTCCCGCCTTGCAAACCCGCGTCCCTCTAGTGTCCCATTCATTACCGGGGTGGCAATCAGCTCCCTAGAACACAGTCAACTGTGTGTGTGTGTGTGTGGATGTGTGGGAGTGTCTGCTGTTGCAGATAGTCTGGAGGGATTTTGTCAAATCTGGCCAACAGTGGCACAAAATCTCTGAGGCAAGTATTGCACAGCACCGTCCCAGGTGTATGAATGTTTGTGTGTCGGTACTGTTTTCGTGTGTGTGTGTGTGTGTGTTTGTGCATCGGCCCCAAAGCGGGGCTAGTGGTGTGACAGATGATTGCACACTCTATTGCTCCTGAATGAGCCAGGTGACAAAACACATGCACAAAAAGACGTTCTGCCCTACAAAAGCTATTCATCACTATCAGTGATGAGATCACTGTGATCATGAGTTCAGTTTGTCACTGCTGGGAGCACCTCAAAGAACCGTGATCTACTTCTAAAAGGAAAAAATACTGAGACCAAACACGCGAATTATACATGAAATTTTTAACACTGAACTTTGTTCCTGCGTCCTCCTCTAGTTACCGCAGGATGACCCGCTCCAACAGTGTCACCACGGCAGTACAGGCAGACCTTGACAACCCTTCCGACATCCCAGTGCTACCACCTCGTCACTGTGCCACCATGCCGCGCCAGCATTCCCGCGATGCTGCCACCTCTACCGTGAGCATCCAGGGCTCTGGCAACCACTACCACGCTTGTGCTGGAGATGACTATGGAGAGGTGGGGTTCGACCCGTCCATCCTGCCTCCACCAGACCCCTGGATGGACAGCGCTCCGGAGCCAGAGGCTGAGGCTATCGGCCGATCGGTGTGCCCCCGTGACGGCCGTTGGTTCCTCAAGTTGCTGCAGGCAGAGATGGAGCGTATGGAGGGCTGGTGCAGACAGATGGGACAGGATGAGATGGAGAATGAGCTGCCTGATGAGAGTGAGTTGATTAGATTTAAATGCAATATGAAGAAAAGAAAATCAGTAGTACAGTCACATTAGGTCTGTTTTTCATCCTCCTTTCCTCTCTTGATTCAGAGCGTAGTGCTATTCATGGTATTGCGCCACAATAGCTGCTTGTTCCTGTCTCAGGCCCTCTGGCCTCCACAGACATACCGTGCATACTTATCAATAGGCCACTACTGGCCCCGGTCACATATGCATCCTCTAGACTGTATAATGATCTCTCATGCAAACAGAGTTCTCTCAGTGCTGCTCTGAGACAACTTTTTTTTGATCTTGAAGGAGCACACGAGCAGTGCTTGTCTGTATGGTACATCAAACGGAGCTTTACGTTCGCACACTCAGACGGTCAAACTAGACTGAGCAAACAAGCTTCGGGCAGTAGCCACCGTATTTATACCTGTCCTCGCTGTGCAGCTGATTTAAAGCTTGCTGAAAATGTTGTTTCTTGTGCAGCTAGTGTTTTGGTTTCAGGCAAGAGATTCTCGAGCAGAACAGGGAGGGTGTCTCAAGGTTATGTTTTCCCAGATCCCTCACTACCAGTCACACACACACATACACGTAAACACAGAGACGCAGATCCCGAGGGGCTGAATACTTAGTGCAGATTCATTTCTCCCACTCTTAGTTTCTGATTTCACAAGCTTCGTGTCATGTGATGCATGCATTTGAAGTCTCTTTCCATAGGGATGTATGAATCAGGTTATGCAGTGCAGCATTCATTATCTCAGAGCCTGCCAGAAACCAGAGGTTTAATTTGTTTATGGCTACACTTCTAAATAAACTGTAAATGTGGCATTTTAATAAACAAGGTCCTTTTTTTTTGTTTGTTTCTATTTTTAAAGAGAAATGTGGAGTTTTAGTAAAGGTTTCCCCACCCTGAATGATTTACGTTCCTGAAAGATGCATATAAAAGAACTCTAGCAAAATCTGGCATTGTTGCATTACTAATGCACCTCCCTCTGCGAGTGCTGCAACACGCCTGCAGTATGCGGCTCTTTGAGTAAGTGCATTGTGAGCGGCGTATGTGTGCGCATGCATGTGCCTTGATGTCTGTGTCTTTCTGCAGTCCTGGGGAAGATCCGCAGTGCAGTGGGGAGTGCCCAGCTGCTGATGTCCCAGAAGTTCCAGCAGTTCCGGGAGCTGTGTGAGGAGAATCTGGTATGTGTCACCTCATCCTCTGCGTGCTCCACCAGCCAGTCCCCTCCCCCCCTTTACGCTGACATCATCCTGCACAAATCACGCTGACAAGCCAGGCTAGCAGTCATCTACTATGCATCTAGTATGGAAATCACATCTCTGCCACCCCTCACGTAAAAATAGGTCTTAATGAGTGAAGGCAGGAGCCTGGCAAACGCGGTTCTTTGAATTAAGGCACTAACGTACGTATATCCACACGTGTGGGAATATCACACCCTTTGTTTGCATTATCCACATTTTCTGAAAATCATCAGGTCTTTAAATACAACCTCAGATAAACACCAGCATGCAATGTATTCCACTCCATCATTATATTTAACAAAAGCAAAGCCAAAATGCAGAAGCAGTAAATAAAATAAACATTATTACTGCCATAATGAAAATAACAAAAACAAAACAAACAAACAATCAATTGCATTTGATTGATTAATCGTAAGCAAGTATGAGCATCTTTATAACAGCAGAGATTTTAGCAATTTGCTCGCCTTGAGCCTCAGTTGTATTTTAACACAATGCCAAGGAGAAAAGACATCATCCATAGTTATAGAGAAGCAATTGATGCTGCCCATTATTTTGGGAAGGATTATAGGGCCATTTCCAAATGATTTGGAGTCCATTGTTCTGCACTGAGCAAGATTATTCACAAGCCAAAAACAACTGAGAATCTTCCCAGAGTGGACAACCCATCAAGTTTATCCCGAGGCCAGACTGTGAAGCACTTAGTGATATTGAAGGAAAAAAAAATCAGATCAGAAGTTCAGACTCTACAGGCTTCAGTTAATATACAGTAGTAGATGTTAAAGTTCATGATGGTACGATTACAAAAAAATTCTGAACACAAGAAGCTGTGTGTTGAGAAGGTGTCTTTTTTCTAAACAGTACAAGGCAGTAATGGTTACTTTTCAACACCATAACATTCTTAGATTAAAAAAAAAAAAAAAACATAAAAATAATAGATTTTGAAAAGAAACTGTGCTTCCTTTGCAACCAGATATAGAAACCCAGTACAGGTACATATAGTTTCTGATGTTTGTGGCAATAAAATTCTAAATAATATTCCATTCTGAAATGAACAACAATGAACAATTAAGCTTGTGAAAAGTATGTATCTGTATGCATGTGTTTGTGTGTTTATCAGAACCCAAATGCCCACCCGCGGCCAGTCTCCCAGGACCTGGCTGGTTTCTGGGACATGCTCCAGCTGTCTATCGAGAACATTAGCCTGAAGTTTGATGAACTCCACCAGCTCAAAGCCAACAACTGGAAACCTCTGACTCCCCCGGAAATTCAGGTGCAGACCCCCATGGGAAATACGAGAGTGGCGGACCACATTTTGAATGATTAAACTATCTAACCTCAGTATTTGGAATGCTTCTGTAACCTGCATGTTTCCTGCTGTCCTGACTAGACACTTGGAATCCTAAGTTCAAATGATTTTTATTGAGCTTTGCTGTAGCATGCACATTTGTGTTGTATACTGCCATGTTGCCTGCCTGACGCCGTTACTTGTATTGTGTGTTTTGTTCTGTCTTGTTGTTGACAGTGAGCTGCTTTTGAGAAGCTACTCTACCTGCCATGCACTGTTGGGGCCTGTCCATCTCCAATGGTCTTTTACCTCACACAATGGCCACCATCGTGCTGTCTTACCCCACACAAATGGCTGCTACTGTGAACCATAACCTCATTCGAAACTGCATGCGCTCATTTTACACGGGCTAACTGCTCTGTCTAACCCCCATGCAAACTGGCTGCAGTTGTGTCGCTCGTCACTGTGTTTAGCTGCAGCCTGCTCTGACTCGGTAGTCTGTCTTTAAGACACTTTGTCATTCCTGTCCAGGAGAGAAGGATGCCCCCTCCTGTGCCAAAGAAGCCCCAGAAGGGCCACCCACCCCTGGCTAGGGACCGCTCACTGGAGAGCTCTGAGCGCCAACGTCTGGAGGCTCGCAAACGCCTGCTAGCTGCCAAACGTGCTGCGTCGGTGCGCCAGAGCTCTGCAACCGAGAGTGCAGACAGTATCGAGATCTATATTCCTGAGGCTCAGACGAGACTATGAAACACAGAGACATACCTACACCTAATAAATATTGTACACTGTCCCATAAACACGGTAGCATTGAATGGTAAGGCTAGGGTGCTAACCTAACATCATCGCTTTTTTGTTTTGTTTGTTTTTTTTGCAGACTTTTCCAGATCACTGTGTGGGGGTCACTCGATATGGGAGACGTTTGAAAAAGAAATGTACATTTGCAGTATTTATTTATTTATTTAAATATCTCCCCCTACCCTCATTTCCTAGTCCCAGCTTTAATGTAGCAGTCTCTCTTTTCCTTGCACCTCCACATGTCCTCAACTCCAAAAGAAGTATCTAGGAAGTCCCTTTTTTTTTTTTTTTTTTTTTAAAGTGACCTGATATTATAAAGGAAAGCCTGATGCAGCAGAAGCTCCACATAAAAGCTGACGTAAATTCTCAAAGTACAACAACCTCAGAGGTTGATTTTATGTAAACAAGCACTGCAGAATGAAGGTAAAAATACCCAACAGGGAGATTACAGCGAAGGCTGGTGACACGGTTAGCCATCCGTCTAAAAATGGGTCTTTCCAGTGTCACAAGGCCGACCCTACAGGGCAGGTCGAGAGGTTAGATTTTTCTCCTCCACGTGAGGCAGGAAGGAGTGAGCCATCAGTCGACTGCGGGTCCCCGAAAAGACTTAAACTCACTGAACGGCTCACTGATGAACAATGCCACAAACCTAATCCATGTTTCCGTGCGGCAGAGAGAGTGAGTGTACTGGATGTGTGTGCTTTGATTCACATTTCAAAAGTGCTTCCTATTTTTCTAGGTCCAAATGGTCCTAGCTGTAACTTACAAGATAAGGTAGCAGATCTTCAAACTGTAACCAAACAAACCACCTATATTGTCCCATTTTAAAATAAGAAAAACATATTTGTATAAAGGACATACACTATAATGACATGACTCGCATGCTGACACATATTTTGTCTTTTTTAACACATTTATTCCTAACTCATGTTGCGATCAAACTCCTCCGTGTAACAGACTAAGCTAAAACACTGATATTTGGTAAAATACTGCTAGTTGAACTATATTTTATTATGTAATTTTTAGCCATTAAAGGTTTATGGACAGTATTGACACTACCGGACTGAAAAGGGACTATTTCTCCTCACTGTGTGTGCACTATCTCTGCCTCCAAATGAAGCAATTATTGAAGGTCATACAGAAGAAAAAAAAAACTATTTCTAATATTTTGTATCCATGTTTAATTTATTAATTAGAGGAATAATGACTGTTTATTGACATTGTGATTATTATTATTATTATTATTATTATTGGTAGTAGTATTATTATGCACTAAGAATAAGGCCCTTATACTGTGTTTGTGTTTTATTTATTGTTTCTTCAGCATGACAGGCACCTTTTTTTGTCTTTTCTGTTTCGGTGATCAGCCTTAATTTCTAATACGATAGTTGAGCACAACAGCAGTCTCAGGGGAAGAAGCATGTCAAGTGTGTCTGTGTGTGCGTGTGTGCGTTTCTGGTTAAAAGAGTGTGCGTCTGACTTGTTGTGACTGTGTGTGACCCATGGTTTTGTCTCTTATTGTATATAATCCCTGCCATCAGGATAGACCAGGCCTCTAACTAAAGGAAAAAGTGACCATATGCCATCTTCTGAACCTGACTTTCTTCAGTGTAACAAGGTATCTCTGTCAGCTGCTTGAATGTGGAGACAATCGTGATCTGGTTTACAGTCACATTATTGTTTTGATCACACAGTTAGCGGGGCTCGTCTAGTCGAATTCACTGCATTGATCTGGCAAAGTTTTGTGCCACCGGACGGGCAAGGATACAGCTTATCCTGCTATTTGTCATAACCGGGTGACTCACTAATGTTTTCTCAGAGAGATGTTTGTGAACAAAGTCATGATGTAACCGTACAGTATGGTTTGTATTTTTTTTTTAGCTGACTGATAAACTTTCAGAGAGGGGGTTCATAGAGGAATAGTTCGACCTTAATGCCACTTTATGTAGATGAAGCTCAATTTAGTATTTTTAATTTGGAAGTTGTATTTACATTAAATTGTCTGTCAAACAGTTTATCTTTATTTATGTTCATTATATTAACATATCAATATAACACTCCTGGTATAGCAGGACATTAGAAAACAGAATGTTGGATTGTGGATGCTCCAGCAATCCTGGCAGTTCTGAAGCTTGTGATGTAGTTATACTAAGAGAAAAACATTCAAATAAATATTTGTAAATAAATGAATGTTTCCCTATGTAAATGTAAACAAAAAACACAGATAACATATTAAGCAGATATACATTTTGTAGTTATTGTTATTACACTGTTGATGTTATGGCACGTGTATGAGCTCTTATCAACATTAAAAAAAAAAAAGAAAAGAAAAGTCATTGCCATAATATTGTTGTGTTTATTTCTTTTCCGTCTCCACATGTGTTTTCAATTGGAATATAATTAAACAGATTACAAGGCTAGCATGGTGTGTTTTCAGGGCGTTTCCTCTCTGCAGGGGCGAGTCACCATAATTAGACAGCACTTTTGGCCTCGGCTTAGCCTTGATGCTGCTGTTCGTGCAGCTTCTGGTGATTTGTCATTCACACATCAGTCATCCTGAGAGAATGTGTGCCGTCCACTCTGGCCGGAGTTAGGGGTCAGGGGGTCTGCGGTGACGGGGGTGGGGGCATTGTCCTCGTGTCCAGCCCGGTCCTGGGACAGTCTACCCATCAGATGGGCTGCCGTGGTGCGATCCAACTGCCTGCTGAGTGCCTGGAGGTCTGTTTAAACCCTTATTGGGGATTACATCATTCAGCTACGGCTCAGCCTCAAGCCACATCTGTCACTTTTGACAGGAAACGCGAGGCAAAAGGTGGAAAACTCAAAATACTTTTAAAGCATTTGCTGATTACCGCCAGGGGCAAGTACAATTCTGAACTGATTACTTTGCTCATGCTCCAATGGTCCTGTCAGTGGTGTAAGAAGTATTCCCAACTTTATGTAAAACATATTCAGTCAAAATAAATATGTTAAAGACAGTTCAAAATAATATAAATTACTTCTGGTACTTTTAAGAAATTCTGCATGTGAGTTATCTGTGAGGGTCACACTGCTGTAGGTTGCATATTACACAGCCGTATTTTACAGGTTTAGTCAGTAAATGTAATTTTAATTGTAATTTTTGGCATTGCACCGATGTAGCCTCTGTCATTTAGGTCGTGGTATTTCTCAAAGGCTTGAGTTAAGGCAACTGGACTTGCTTTTCTTGGTTCTTGAAGATGTTTCACTTTCAATTTTATTGTAAAACAGCACATCCAGCCGTATTGGTGACCGTATTTGAATAAAATATGCAATATTCCTCCTAAAACACAGCTGTGAAAAAGTATATAATGGCATAAAATTATAATTATGTACTTATAATAACCTCAAATCTGGTATTTATGTATTTACGTTCCACTACAGATCTAAGCTGTGAACATATTGTAGCTGCATAATTAATTACGCTTCAAGAAATTAACTTCATGAAAAGAGGATTTTTATGGTTCTCAGATCCAAAAAACTAAATTGAAATTGAGCTTCAGGGCAGTGTGATAACTGAAGGGATATCTCCTCCTGAAACTGAAACAATTTGATTCCTGTTGAGGCCACTAAAGCAGCTTTGGGACTGCAGCAGGACCAGAATGGAAAAGCTGTCTTCCTCTCCTTCGGCCACTGGTGTAATCCATTGAAATGTAGACATGTATCAGCCCCCACTGGCAAGAAAGTGTTGACGTCTGCCATTTGCCTGTGTTAATTTATGCAGGATTATGCTAATTAACAGGAGTTGTTGCAAACCCCTCACACCCAGGAATGCCTGTGGAAACAGGAGTGCCATAATATTTCTACCTCTCCTGTTTTTCCTTTTTTATTTACAAAACATTCTGACTCAATACACTTTGCTTATCCTTGCAAGGGTTTACAAGATTTGCAGGAATATTGTTGGTGTAAATGTGTATTACGATATCTAAATGGAGATGGGAATAAAAATAGTCAAATACAAGGTGTAGAAAAAACAAAACTTTATTTGAATCCCATGTGACCCACTATTTGCCACAAACATTGCACAGTATGAAAAGAAATCACATCATTGGGCATTGTGTCACATTGACTATACACATGGTCCTATAATACATGAAAACGCTTGTTTTTGGTGATTCAAAAAAAAAAAAAAATGCTGTCTTGATTGGGTCATAAAACAGCAAATGCAGAAAAGACTTTTGTAGTGTTTAATTTTCCAGTCCACTGGCCATCGTTTTCGCTGAGTGATGGGATGAAGGCTCAGTCTAAGAACCTGCTACATTGGTCATCTGAAATATCCCTTAGTGGGAAAAAAAACAAAAAAAAAAAAGTAAAAAGAAAAGGATAGTTGTTTTTTTTCTCTCTCTTTTAAAACTGCTAAAAAGAAATTACAAAAATCAAAACTATACTCATGAAAACACTTAAACATTTACTACAGTAGTGAATAAGTTTGTCTTTGATGCCAAGAGCATAGTATGTTTAAGACATCGAGATGACCTTCTTCTGCCCTTAGTGTGCAAGAGAAAAAGGCAGAGCAATCCTGAACTGATCTCTGAAATGTTCAACCATAAATGTGTGAGGATGCAGCCCATCTGTGTGATTGGTTTGTGAAAGAGCACCGACTCCAGCTTTTGCTCTTTTCTCTACAATGAAAGTCAGTATGATGGAAATTAATGAAGACAGGCATCAATTTCTTTGATAACATTTTTGGTCCCTGTGTGCAAATAAAATAGACATGTAGATACATACGCATGTATATGAAATGACTAAACAACTTACAGCCAAGGCACCTTGATACAGTTTTCTTCTTAATTAAAAAAAAAAAAAAAAAAAAAAAAAACATCCTGATCATATTGATTGGTATACCAAAAATAGAAATGATCAGGCTTTCATGTGAATTTGTTCTGTTACGTGCATACAAGTCACTGAACTGAGGAGTTCTATAGTCGAGATACAAAGTGAGTCTATTGGCTCCGCCCCTCACCTCTCAGTCTCTCTTTTATGAGACCAGCTGTTTGGCTTGCAGCTCCATCTCTGCAGCCCGTTTGAGGGCTACATCCACCAGGAGCTGGAAACCGCTGAAGTCCTGTGTGAGATCTGGAGGGGTGGGGGGAGGGGTGTTGAACAGCCCGCTGCGGGGACTCAGGTGTCCCTCCATGCTGGTGCTGCTGAGAATGGTGGTGGTGGTGGTGGTGGCGGGTGGCTGGCTGCCCGGCGCCTTCATCCCGGAACCTGAGCAGAGCCTGGGCCTGCACGGACTGCAACAGCTCGGCCGCCCTGTCACAGTTCATCCCCGGCACTGAGGGGTGGGAGGCCGTCGGGCTGGCTTGCATCGCTGTGGTGACAGTGGTGTGACAGATGACAGACGGCCGGGTGGGCATGGGGCCCGGAGAGGGGGGTGAGGGAGCTGGAGAAGGTGTGGAGGGAGACACCGCTTTCCTCAGGACACTGGGCACGGCCGGCTCGAAGCTGGAGGGGTGGAAGACGCGTTTGTCGCAGCTCTCCTCCGTACCTGCGCCGGGACTGCTGTGTTTCGGGGACTGGGAGCTGTCAGAGAAACTGTCACCAGCCTTGCTGCCTTTCCTGGAGATGGTGAACTGGTTGGGGTCTTTGCCATCTTTCCTGAGCATCTCCGGGAGAAGTCGCCGCCGTGCATTGATGAACCAGTTGCAGACCTGGAAAGACAATGACAGAAGTTCATGCCGTGAGACTGATGCATTATTTGACTCACTGTTATGCCATGAAGCTAAAAAAAAAAAGAGGGAAAGCTGTCAGTACATGTATCACCTGGTGCCATTTGCGCAATAGAGTAATCGAAATGAAAATAAATCCTACCTCTTCCACACTCATATATCAAACCTTTTTTTTTTTTTCATTTCAGCCTTGCTCAAATAAAAAAATGAGACTTCTACAGGCAAAACATTAACTTCCCTTTTACTAAATCCAGTTTGGGCTTCCTAATCCTGCATTTTAAAATAGCTTTCAGTAAGACCTAATCTCCGCTGTCATAATCACTAATCATGGTCATCTCCCCTCTTTTTACCTCACCCCTCCAGGCTAGTCGCAACTGGCTCAGAGAGTCTAGTAGCTCCAACTATGTAAATGACTCTGCATTGTTCCCAGACAGCTCTGATGAAAAAGGGCTGGAGGGAGGGAAATTCCTGTCCAAGTGCCTCAGCCAAGCCCACAGCACTCAGGGAGTGAGTTTGCTCACGCGGTCTAATGCACTTTTACGTTGCAATGTCAAGCTGGCCTCCAGTTGCCTGTTGTGTCATAGTTTGTTTGACATCCATACAGGAAATTATTTTGTCAAGCTGACACTTGCTTCCTCTCCAGTTTTACAGTAGAGGGTTTAGTAGCAGCAACAAGCTGAGGTAATCTCATGTTTTCAGCTCTATCTTGTGTCCCAACCTGCAATGTGGAGAGCTGGGTCTGCTTGGAAAGAAGGGCTTTCTCCTGCTCAGACGGGTAAGCGTTGTAGCGGTGCTCGTACAGCCAGTCCCTGAGGATCTGGACCGACTCCTTGGGCAGGTTTCCGCGCCGTTTCCTCTTCCCGTTGCCCCCCGCGCTGGACGAAAGATCCAGAGGGGCGTCCACGCTGTCCTCGTCGTCCGTGTCGCTCCCCGACAGCATCATCAAACCTGGGCGAGAGGGAAGAAAAGGAGAGAGCGTTAGAAGAGGACAAACGACATCCTTTAATGTCAACCGGCCTATTGTTTGCTCCGCCGCAGCCAAACGCAGGCTGTCTGGGAGGCAGCTGATGTGTCAGAAGCAAGCTGTCAAGTTCAGCCATGTGATTCATATAAGGAGCGAGAAAGGCTGTGAGGAGGAGGAGGAGGAGGGAAAGAAGGAGGAGGAGGAGGGGGGGGGGGACGTCACAAAGGCTGGTCTGATGCTGTGTCAGTTATAAAACCTGCCTCAACAAACACAAGCCAGACTGAGAGCATGGGACGACTGCTGTGAAGATTTTGTATTAAAAGAACAGCAGCACTGATTTTTTTTTTCTTCTTCTTCTGTTTTAAGTCAAATCAAAGTGTATTGAGATCAAATAAGGTTGGCATCTTTTGAAGAAGTCGACTTTTTTCTTTGTTTTCAGAGATGACATAAAACATGTTTGTGAACTCCACTTTAGTCTGTCAAACTTTGGTCTGTCATCCAGAGTGTATTCAGACATATGGATCCAGTTAATACGGGACATAAACAGATGGTCTTGCCCTGCAAGAAACTTAAGACTTATTTCTTTCAAATAGACTGGCAGGGACTTTTTTTTTTTTTTTTTATGATGCTTAGATCAATATGTACACCTGGACACCAGCAAATTTTCTGTGCAGGCCGCCATTACAAAAACACAGCCAGCAGTTTGAAATTTCATGTACAAGTCCATGCAGTTGGACAAAACTAGCGGGGAAGAAAGTTCCCAAGTCTAAGCGGCCAACAGGATGAGGTAATTACGTAGGCTGGAGAAGAGGGAAAGGGGGAGGGGAGACCTGTTGCAAATCAGCGTCTCCAGACTAAACAAAGAAGCCAGCGCTGCGTGCTTCTTTGTATGCGATTTTAAAAGTTTACACTCGAAAACAGCGAGTTCAGCGTCAACTAAACCCCTTCCGAAATATCACTGGTAAACAGAATGAGCAGAAAACTATCCCCAACCGAGCCACGGCGCTGGTTTTGTAAGTTTAAAACAACTTGTAAGAGGGTTTCTATTGTGTGTGTATGTGTGCGCGAGCTGCACCACGAGGTCCACGAACAAGGCAACAGCAACTTCCCACAATGAGGTCAGGATGAACATTAGCCTACATTCGCATTTCAATCACAAATAAAAGTGCTGGAGGACTTTCCGCTCGTGGTATACAGTCAAAAGATATCACGTAATGATTATGAGAGCTCGCACGCGCCAAGAAAACGTTAACAAGCTTCAACAAAAAGTCGAAGAAGTTTGGCTTGTGTCGTCACTTCGTCACAAATGTAGCGTGCGTTACTTAATTAGCTTTAATTCAGGCTGGACGTAAGCGTCCCCTAATTCAGTTTGGTGGTTTAAAGTTGGGTTAATTACACAACGACTGGTAGAACAACACACGTCGACGAGAGTCGCGTGTTATCGAGACAAAAGTCATTAAATAACACGTAGACGTAACGTGAAATGATGGGAGAAAAACAGCCTTATCGACTCCTGACATCGCGCCAGCACATGGCAGAAAAAGCCCCCTGTCATGTCTGGAAAGGAAACAATAGACTGCATGGTTTACATGTACGGGAAACGGCTGTTAACGTCCTCTACGATGGTTCTGACTCTCTCGTTCCTTTTTTTAAAAAAACAAAAAACTTATTTCTTCACCAAAACATCACACCTACCTTTCTTAGTCTTCATCTCCGTCCGAAAATGTCCACTAATCCCTCGTCAGGCACTGAAGAAATTTCAGTTTTCAGTGTGGCGTTTTTCTTCTTTTCTCCAGATATCTCCCCGCGTGCATCCGAAAAAATCCTTATTCATCAAAACTCGGTTCTTTTCTCCGTTTTTTTTTTTTAAGGGAGGGGGTTAAATATATTTTCCCCCTCTTTCTTCTTGTCCTTGTTTGGAGGCTTGTCTCGGTTGGGGGGGGGTTACCTGAGACCTCTGCGTCCCGTCGGCTCAAAGCCCTTTCCTCATTGACTGTGCGTGTGTTTGATCCTGAAACTGGGTGACAGCTATCTTTGACAGCTGCGTGACTCAACGCACAGAGATCCTCCCACCGAGGAGAGAGCAGGGCACAAAATCTCTGACATCAGCATGGCTCGGTCCACTGACATGAATACAGATTCGTTAAAGCTTCAAACTGCTGCAGACTTTTCTCTTAATTCGCGCCGTGTGCGTTAGAGTCGGTGGAAATGCGGGAGAGCGTTGATTTAGGCGGGCAGCCCGAGTGACAACAAAAACAACAACAACAACAACAACACTGTGGTGGAGCACTGCGGACCTCGTGGTAGCCTACTAATCACAGTGAAAAATCACACTGGGCAGTATTTCCGTCTGAGGCTCGCGGTGTGTCTTTGTAGTAAATTTAATATATGTCGAGTCACCTTATTGTGGCTTTGTCATCGAATTCTTCCTAGGAATAGGTTACCTCTATTGTAGGTTTATGTGCGTATTTTTTTTCCATCTTAAACCGCTATATACCCTTACATGTTTTAATTTCAATGTCATTTTCAGCTTATATTATTATTGTGTAAAGTGTTACTACTCTAGTTTCTGTCCTCATACTCTAAACAAAACCGAGTCGCCCTTTCGTCAACCGGAGGTTTTCGCTACTACCAAAAACAACAGGACGGCGGAGGGAATTGATCAATGCCTTCATTTGTATGCAGTGCACAACCCTGCGACAGCTGCTGTGGCGTCGCCTGTGTCCATGCATTTGTTCCAAACAAGCCTCCACCCCCCTCCTCCTCCTCTACCCCCCCTGCAGCAAAATGTCGCCACCTATCGTTCACATCTGGTATTGTGTTTGGATCCAACATGGCGTGGAACACTGGAGGTCCTCGGACGCCCTCTGCTGGTGAATGCCCTGATGCGCCACAACATGCGTCACAACATTTAGCCACAAAGTTGAAATTCTGAAAAAGTAGTTTGATAAAAACCAGCGAGCTCGGGGTTAATAATAAAGTATACTATTGTCTAATGGCGAATCTCAGCAAATAATTTTTGCCATTTAAACTGGGATATTGTCTAATTTATAGAATTTAGATAGTCAATTTAGACTTTTATAGAATATTATTTCATGATTCTTTTTTTTTTAAATAATTATTAAGTAACGATACGGACGCAGTTGTCACTCCAGTGAAGTGATACCTATTTTTAGACTTTTATAGAATATTATTTCACGATTTATTTTTTTTAAAGTAATTATTAGGTGACGATACGGACGCAGTTGTCACTCCAGTAAAGTGATACCTATTTTTAGACTTTTATAGAATATTATTTCATGATTCTTGTTTTTTTTAAAGTAATTATTAGGTGACGATACGGACACAGTTGTCACTCCAGTGAAGTGATACCTATTTTTAGACTTTTATAGAATATTATTTCACGATTCTTGTTTTTTTAAAGTAATTATTAGGTGACGATACGGACGCAGTTGTCACTCCAGTGAAGTGATACCTATTTTAAGCACCCACAATCATAGTAAAATCCACAAGCTGAAACAGTGAGACAAAATGTTAAAAATAGAGATTTGAACATGCTTAGCATGTGGAAGCCATTTAGTATTATTCGGTCAGCTTTCATTCATTATTTTACTATATTTGTTGTATTACTTTTTTGTTTTCATAGTTTTATCTACCATATGTGCATGTCTTCTCTTAGGCTTTCATTTAACCTTTTTTGTAAATAAAAATAATAATAAAATAAAAAGGTTAGGCTTTATTTGGGTTATTTTTTTTTATATCTTATTAAAATAAATAAGACCTTTTCCAAAATGAGCTGTAATATCATGATTTGTCTTTGTTTTACTCGTTTGATGACTGTTCTAACATGTGAGTTATTGGAGGTGGACAAACCCGTTGGGGAATGATGAGTAAACCCGCCACGTGTTGTTTTACATGTTATCACTTAACTCATTAGAGCCGTGATGCATCATGGACAGCATAAGCCAAGATTATAGACAGTAAATAAAAAACAGGATGCAGCCCATAGTGAGAACTGAAAGCGGAGAGCTGCGTCAAGTCGTGTGCGGAACGCCAGACAACAACATTGGAAATGGAATATTATGCTTTCAAAATAAAAGTATAAAAGGGCTGTGAATCAAAACATCAAGCCGATCCGTACACTTTAAGTTTGTTACTGACATCTGATGTATGCATAGATATTGCATCCCAAAATCTAAGCAGAATATTATCAGATCTAAATACAGAAAAATTATAGAGTCCAAAAAAAAAAAAGATGGATGATTTGAGTTTGTGATCGCCTCACAAAAACTGAGACTTTTATTTGGCTTTTGACTGGAAACAGAAAACTTACCGAAACAAATAGGTCTCCACATGTGCAAAACACAGAGCTTTAGCTGGGGCTTGTATCAATGTGTTGTTTTGTGAAGGAAATTTGATCTACTGTAAATGCTGAATACATTACCAAACACAAATTTGTCCCCCAATTAATTCGTTTTTTTTTTGGCGGTAACTGAAAGCATGGATGAAGTAATTGGACCCATCCCTGCTTGCCATCAAAGAGGAATGTCCTACCAGAACACACACAGCATGGGAATTGATTGCATTGAGGTCATGCCCTCTTTATCAGTTTACCCTGTAAGAGACTCTCCAGTGACCTTTAGTAGTAAACCATGCAACAGAGAGCACAATACATACAGAAAACTGCACAAATTAGATGACACAGTGTGGACTACAAATACCATACCGGAGTATTATAAAGCAATGTACATTTATCAAATTAATTAAACAGCCTCCTGATAAGAAACATGAGTGATGAACTGTGAGTTGCAGTCATGCGATTCTAAGGTTTTTCACATCAGGACATACAAACCCAATTTCAGAAAAGTTGGGATGTTTTTTTTTTGTTTGTTTTTTTTGAATAGAATGAAAACTAAAAGACTTTAAAATCACATGAGCCAATGGTTTATTCACAACAAAACAGATAACAAATGTTCAAATTTAAAAATGTTACAATTTTATGCACAGTAATGAGCTTATTTCAAATTCTATGCCTGCTACAGGTCTCAAAATAGTTGGGGCATGTTTACCATGATTGTAGAATCTCCTCTTCTTTTCAAAACACCTTGAAGACATCTGGGCATCAAGGTTACAAGTTTCTGGTATTAGGGTGGAAGTGTTCTCTCACGGTTAAAGATCTGGACTGCAGGCAGAGTCAGACTGACGTGCTGTTAACAGCTTGTCTTTTCTTGCTGAAATACACGAGGCCTTCCTGAAATAGACGTCATCTTGAGGGGAGCATATGTTGCTCTGAAACCTTTATATACCTTTCAGCATTCATAGTTCCTTCCAAAACATGCAAGCTGCCCGTACCATACGTACTTATGCACCCCTATGCCATCAGAGATGCTGGCTTTTGAAGGGAACGTGGATAACATGCTGGACGGTCTCCCTCCTCTTTAGCCTGGAGGACATGGCCTCTCTGATTACCAACAAGAAAGTCCAATTTGGACTCATGTGACCATAGAACACTTTCCCACTTTGAAACAGTCCATATTAAATGAGTCTTAGCCCACAGGACATGGAGCATGTTCAAATATGGCTTCCTTTTTGCTTGATAGAGGTTCAGTTGCCATCTCCAGATGGCACGGTGGATTGTGTTTATTGACGGTGGTTTCTGGAAGTATTCCTGGGCCCATTTAGTAATGTCATTGACACAATCATGCTAATGAGTGATGAGTGTTTTCTGAGGGCTCGAAGGCCATGGGCATCCAGTAAAGACCTTCGGCCTTGTTATGCACCGCAGATGATGAGATTTGTAAAGCAATTTGGCATTGAGGAACATTGTTTGTTATTGTAATTGTTATTCCACAATTTTTTTTACGCACCCTTTTACAGATTAGAGAGCCTCTGCCTATCTTTACTTCTGAGAGACTCTGCCTAAGACATCAATTTAATAAAAAATAAAGAAGAAAACATCCCACATTTTCCAGAATTTGGGTTGTAATAAGAAAATCATCAGGTCCTACCAGGTCAAAATGCCAAAATATTTATTCAATAAGAAGTAAACTAAAATGCAGAAGCACTTGGTCGCTTCAGTCTATGGAGGTTTGTAAGTATTCACTTTTGGACAGCTCTCTTAATGTCCTTTCCTCAGTATTTCAGTCAGGATGAAGTCTGCACTTGAGGTCATTCCAATAACTTGATTTTTTTTCTTTCTTTCTTTTTTTAGTGATTCTGTTGCAGATTTGCTGTTGTGCTTGGGATCATTGTCCTGTTGCATGACTCAACTTCAGCCCCCAGCTTTGGCTAAACTTTAGCTGCCAGACAGATGACCTCACTCTAACACAGAAGTTAATGGTCCACTCAGTGACTACAAAGTGCCCAGGTACTGTGGCTGCAAAGATCTCTGCGTCTGCATTTTTACTTAGCTTTCATTAATATTGACACAGTGTTATCCCAGATAGCGGACACACTGGGATCTAATCTGGGCTGCTTTTGGCCCTTAGGGCTCAGATACAGAACTGGCACGAGTAATATGGGCCAGATGTGATCCAGAGGTCGTGAACTGGGCCTTTATGGTTATAGCTTGTGTTGTGTGGACCCAATGTGGTCCACACAATGTGGCAAGTGGGATAAAAGCCCAAATGAAATGCAGATTTGGGCCATGTCTGCTGGATGTGTGGATAAATGTAGGTAACTCACCTTGAGATAACACAGTCCATCAGTGTGAAACGTGGGCCGGGTTTTGGGCCGGGTGTCATATCCAACATCACAACACCACACTTTCATTTACATACACCGCACAAACACCTCATAGATCAGCATAACACACACACCGCATCCATCACTGTGTGGAGTCTTTGTCCTGTCGTGCTTCACTGTCAGTGATTTAGACATCTCTGACAGAACCAGGGTCTCAGGTGTTAATAAAATATGTCAGATCAGACTGTCAAAGAGGGCTGGTGATGGACTCATTCACACTCACCCACGCATGGGCACAAGAAAAGTAACATCTGCTGGAGCAGTGGTGCGCAAACTGTGGTACGCGTACCACTGGTGGTACGCGGGGGAACGTCAGGACTTGTCAATGCATGACAATGCATTATAAATACAACGTTTCAAATGAAATTCAGGTAACAATAAATAACCACAATAGGGAATAAACATCTCTCCTGTGTGTTTAAAGCTAATTGAGAAGGCATATATGGCTATATTTTAAAATTGGTCATCATGGTGGTACTCGGAGAGCTCAATAGTTTCTCCGGTCGTACGCAGCATTAAAAGTTTGAGAACCGCTGTGCTGGAGGATCAAAATGCATAGTGGTATTTTAAAAAAAAAGGTTTTGGCAATTTTGACACCAACCAACCATAATATACAGATAGATATTTGTCCTAAAAAATTGTATATCTTTAAAGATAAACCAACAACAAACAAAACACAAAAATAATAATCGTGGATTTTATTTTGAAATAATTCAAGCGGAAGGTTTTTGTTTTTTTCTGTTGATTTTTTTTTCTGACTGCAGGAGCGGAGAAGGGTCTGGTTACAGTTAAAGTCTAAAATTAGGGAGGCACCCCAACTGCGCATGACGCAAGGAATCTAAAGTGGACAGTGTAGTCGCCTCTGTGTGTCAATGATAACGGGACTGGGGGCCATGGAGACGGTCCCTACAAGTTTTCTGTTGTTGATGACATGGGGAGTATTTTTAGCTGCTGTTGTCATCTTGTCGTAACGGCCCGGCTGCGGCGTTCAGTATAAAGGGACTGTTTCAAAATGCAGTTGTACAACAGTGTGCTGACACACTACCCGAGGTCGTCTCGCAAAGTTACAATAACTTTATCCGCCGCGTCCGAGCGCCTGAACGGGACGACAGAAAGTTCCTCCGAGCCCGACGGAGCGGGATTTACGCATTTCCACGCAACTTCGGCGACCAGCGGCGGCGATCCGGCGAGGGAGACTGCATCTTCCGCAGACATGCCTGCCTTTTCGTGTTACGAAGCTTCACCCATGAGGCCGGTTTATTTCACGTCGACAGCCGAGATATTAATCCGCAGACCGGACGGAGTGGAGAGGTCTGTGCCTGTTCACATCATCAGAGAGTCCAAAACCAAACCGCCCTCTCCTCTCTACCGGGACGGGGAAAATAGCCTCTGCAATGACCGTGATTGTGATGTCATGGAGGACTTGATAGATCATCTGAGGAATGGGACAGATGACATTTTCTCTGGAAGCCCAGAACTGGTTGAAAATCACATTTTTAAGAGCAAGAACATCAGTGGGCCCTCATTAGAAGAATGTGATGGAATGGTGAGAAATGCATGTGAGGATGATGCAGCTGCCCCCTTTGGAAGCAATGGGTGGGCCTCACTGGATGAAGAGGAACTGGTTCTCCCCAGGGCAGCCCAGCCTTTAGACTTCAAAAAGGAAGATTTCTGCGATATGAACAGCGTCAAAGCCGCCCCAGCATCCGATGAGAAGCAGACTTTTGAGCTGAGCACTCTGCAGGAGCCGCCTCAACAGAGGTGCCAAGAGAAGGGGGACATCAACGACAAAGTGACCCGGTACCTGGCGGAAGTGGAGAAGCAGAACAAGTACCTGCAGGAGAGGCACAAATACAGGTACCACATCATTCCAGATGGCAACTGTCTGTACAGGGCGGTGTGCAGAGCCACGTACGGGGACCAGGCGAGACACGGGGAGCTGCGGGAGCAGACGGTGCACCACATCGCCGACCACCTGGACGAGTTCAACCCCATCATCGAGGGGGACGTGGGGGAGTTCTTGATCAACGCAGCGCAAGACGGCGCCTGGGCCGGTTACCCCGAGCTCCTCGCCATGAGCCAGATGCTGAATGTGAACATTCACCTGACAACGGGGGGCAGCTTGGAGAGCCCCACCGTCTCCACCATGGTGCACTATCTCGGGGAGGAGGATGCCTCCAAACTGGCTATCTGGCTGAGTTGGCTCAGCAACGGTCACTATGATGTCATCTTGGACAGGCATCTCCCCAACCCGGAATACGAGGACTGGTGTCGACACTTACAGATGCAGAGGAAACGAGACGAAGAACTGGCAAAGTCAATGGCAGCCTCGTTATCTAAGATGTACATAGAACAAAATGGTTGCGTGTGAAAGAAAAGCAGCTTGACAATGGATGTATTTTGTTACAGAACAATGCAGAATTACAGTTCCTGCTCAGTCTCTGCTACGTGCTTTAAATTATTTTTTTATAAGATGTCTGTCATGAGTGAGGAGAAGTGCAGTGCACATACTTTGGTTTTTGTATTTACCAGAATTTCCAAGTTAGTGTTTGAAAGGGTGTGGGCCTGTTCCTCGATAGTTTGGGTTATGTTGACATGAGTGACATGCAATGATTTTGTGAGTGTGTTTGGAGGCACAGTATTTATTTTCCTTTTTTTTTTTTGACAACCCATTTATTGTTTGCACTTGCATAATGTTTTCAATTAAACATAAACCTGGTTGGCATTTTACCACCTAGTTACATAGTGTGATATCTGTTTAGCTACTCTCTTTTGCACAAAAGTCCTATCAGACTAGTTTGGAGAGTTTTGATTTTTCATTTCAGTTATTCCAGTTCTTTTTATGCGTTTGACAGTTGATGTTCTTTTTTTCAAAATAAAGTATTTTGGCAAAAAAAAAAAAAAAAAAAGTTGCATTCACTTTATTTATCTGCTTATTACTTGATTCTCCATCTTTCACTTATCTCTCCATAAAACTGTTTTCCAGCACCGGTGATGATGTCCAGTATGTTTTTTTTGTGGTTGTAAGACTGTGACCAGACAAATGCTATCTGGTCCAATCTAGAATCACTTTAGTCTCTCTCTCACACTTTTTTTTTTTTTTTTTTAAGATTTCACTGCTGAACTTGGTTTGTGAGATGACTGTGGTGTTTGTACACAAAGGGACTTGTGTCTAAGCTGAAGGAAGTACAGTCACAGTATAGATGAAAAATGTCACTCCAATTTGTGGATTTATTCTGCTTGATATCTACCAAACTAAATATAACATTCCACAAATCGATTGCTTGTAAAGAAACTCAAGTTTCAACTTGAGGAATCTTAGACCAGATCTGGCATTTCACTTTATTTCACTTTTCTTTTCACTTGTAATTCGTGTTTTCTACCCTTGAATGCCCCAGTGCAAATCAATAGTAGGTAGATGTTTTGTAAAAAGAAAGTATTCTCACTTTAAAAACACTTTTATCTTCTATTACCACAATGTTAGTAACGGTGAAGAGTCATCATTTGCTGCCGCTTGTCTATTTGACTAAGAACTAGTGTTTTGAGACTTTCATGCAGGAACTTGAAATGAAATGTGTCCAATAAGAAGCAGTAGTTCGTAACTGGACTTAAACCAGAATGTACAAGTGAGAAAACATGTCCCCTGCAATACTCGGTGTGCTTGTAAAAACATGTAAGGCAAACATGGAGGCTTTGATCAGCAACTGATCAGCTTCGGCTCATTATTTACCTCCCAAATTGTGCTAAACGTATTTATTACTGCCTCACATGTAGACACACAATGTGAATGGTGCACTCGTCTCACTGGGTCCAGTGTGCATGAAGGTGGGCTCATAGACCCTACAGCTGATCCAATCTAGGATCACCTTTGTCCCGAATCCCACAAACTTGTGAGCCACAAGGTCATGTTTTTCAGGTTTATATTAATGATTTATTTTTTTATTATCACTGTTACTGCTATTTGCCTTTCTCAAAGTGGTCATACTGTCTTTGATTTGTGTTTGAAATCACATATGGCTTTAATAAGTTAGTTTATTGTTTCAGATTAGTTTGGGTATAGATGAGATGTATGAGAGTCATAATGATAATAATCCCAAAACACAATCATATGATTTGCATTGTAAGGACAGTTTTGAACATAGCATAAATATTGTTAAAGGAAATAGCTATTAAAAACAAACAAAAAAAAAAAAAACAGGTTTTTATTATTAGAATGATTTAATTCATTACAGATGCAAATACCTGTATGTGCATTTGACATGTAAAAAGAAGGGACTTCCCTAAACAATAAGGAAAAAAGAGGACAAAAGGATGATTCAAGCAAATAAGTGTGCTAACTAAGGAGGAATAGCAAAGGAGAAAAAGATGGTTTCCAAGAGAGCAAATCTTTAAACACAAAATATCTGAGAGATTACTGGATAACATTCCATTATATCGTCAGCGGGTTTCTGAATGTTTCCCAGAAATGTTTTCCTCACAAACCGGTGAGTAAAATCAATCCGAATGCAGGAAATAAGGCTCAACATTTCCTGGAAGAAGGACTGCTCTGACAAAAAACACATTTATCCTTGAATTCTTCAGATTTTTAATGGTTATTTTCGATGCCCTCTTTAACGCGCCAGCCTGCTGAGCGCCAAAAGTGTTGCGTTTTCTTTCCACTAGGTGGCACTGCAGGCCCCCGTGTGTTCACACAAACTTACTGTATTCTCAAATGAGTTTTTATCTATTATTTTTTTTTTTTTATATAATGATTACAACATGGGATTATTAAATCTACCGCACTGAGGTACTCTACGGGGTGGGATGGGGGTGTTGATAAAAACACAGGAATGTTAATTAAAACGGGGGAGGACTGTGTTTTTGAAATTATGGATTTATTTCAAAATCAATACATGCCCATTTTATGCACTCGTTCTTAACGTTTTTGAGCCTTTTAAAAACGCCGACTGGTCTTAAACGCGGTCGTTTGACATGACTCGTGGGTTCGCCAAACTTTATGATTCGCTTGTTATTTACCGTTTTCGCTCTAAAGCAATGACGTCACGTTGCAGTCGTGGGTTTAGAGGAGAAAAGTTTGTATCTTGGTTAATGGTGGAGGAGGACTGGCTTCGCCTGCCCCAGCGCGCATCGTAAAGCAGCGGGCGCCCGGAGCGGAGGGCAGGTGAGGGCGGACCGAGCTCCACCGCAGTACTGGCACGCAGTCAGCGCGCGCGGACGGTCGCCAGCGGACGCTCCTCTCCTCTCTGCCGCGGAGCGCCTCCACGAGGATTCCCACGCGCCGGGCGGAAGAGCGACGCGGCATCTGGACGCAGCTGCAGCCTCGCGGAGGGAAGTTAGCGGATACTTTTGAAACAGGAGCAGGGCAGCGGAGACGAGGCTTTGACCTACGGGGCTTGCATCGGACATGTCGGGTCACCGGGTGCAGTTCGCGGACCTTCCTCCGAGTGATCACAAAGGAAGTCCCAAATTTCACAGTAAGGGAAATAATCGAGTTTCTTAATGTCATTTTGACTTTCTCTTTCACTCCACGAGATTAGATAAAGGGGAATTAACCCATACGTAGCCATTCGGGGCTTCTACGAAAAGAAAAAAAAATATATATATATTTAAGTTGACTACCTAAAGTCCCATATGCAATACATGGTACCTATGTTGTTTTCGTGGAAAACTACATTTACACTCCTCTGCATGGCGAGAGCAGCTGTCAATAAAAATGTAATCAGGGCTGAAAGCATGGGCTGTGTAATGCAGGCTTTATTGAATATTAGGTGTTATTTTCAGTTGTAAATTCAATGATTATTTTTGCTCTTACGACGTTTGTCACAGCCAATACAGATTTTATTTACTTTTTGCGTGACTGATGTCTCGTCCTCTCAGTGTTGCAATCTGCTTGGGGGTCAGTGGTGTGATACCATTTGCCCCTCAGTTAGATACTCTCATCTGAAGTGGCAGTTGCCCTTTTACATGCTGCTGCTAACTTCTTTTTCCCTCCAGACCCCCCCAAGTTTGTAACAGTTGTCTTTCACCTCTCTTAAGGAAGGGGTTCTCACTTTGAGATTTATTCTACAATCTTTGGGAATGGCTAAAGTTCCACAAGCGGATGGCTGGGTTAAAGATGTGGCTCTGCTGCTGTGGAAGGTGTGACAGTGTCAACCGCTGCTGCTGCTGCTGCTGCTGCGCGCTGCAGTATGCATTCCAGCACGAGACATCACCATGGTGACACGATGAGTGACAGAACACATGAGCAAGGATGCGATGGAAAATTGCCAGTTTGCTGCAAAGCCCTCCAGAAGCTCGCACTCTTCGGCGCACTCTCGTGCGAAAGCACGTGTGCGTGGTTTGTTGGATTTGTGGAGGCTTTTCTGGCAGTTTGTTGGCACAGGAGGTGACCAACATGTGTGCAGAATGCAGGGGGAGAAGGGCTGATGTCGTATGCAGGTTAAGCTCAGATTCGATGGAGTTGGCGTGTGGAAGGGCACAACAGCAGCTTCAGCAGCGAACGCACAGTCTGACTCAGCCAATGCAGATGCAGGTGACACAGAGATCAGGTTTCAGTGTATTTTCTTTCACTCATCATTCACATACAACATACGGTCACACGAGCAGTCTCAGAACAGCCGCTGGTAGGCTTGTTGTCCAGTCTTACTCTCTTCGCGAACTCACATCAGTGGAATTGAGTGGCACACACAGAAATCTACAGTTTGTTTTGAAATAACTAAGGATAAACCATTTTTTATTGTGGTGTTTCAGTTGTGGATTTCAGGATGTTGTGTCTCCAACAATGTGCAGCACTGTTATGTTTCTTATTGCGCTACTTTTTTTTTTTTTTTTAATCTATGAGATTTGTGTTTTTATCAGAGGCCCGTTTCCTGTGCATTTAGCTTGTGGAGGTCATAGTTGCTCATGTTAACTCTTGCAAAAGGAAGTGAGTCAGCTAAAGCCTGATTAATACTTCTGCACACCTGTGATCCCTCCCCCGTGAGCAATGCCAGACCATGATGTGCACGTCTCTCCGAATGTAGCTATGAGTGACGTTGATGTGGATTACAAGAAAGATGATGGGTCAGCTTGGTAGATTTTCTCTTCTCAGTCTTCATATGTCTCGCTGCTACTACTTTTTCTTAGTTTTCCAAACCGGGAAGAACAGTAGTTCGTCTAAAAATGACTGATGCTCAGCATTTATCAGCAGCAGTCCTTTTTTTTTTTTTTTTTTTTTTTTTTTTTTACAGATGTTGCAACTGATGGAGAAAGTTACGGATCAGCCAGCCGCTGTGTTCCTATTTGCAGGACCAATTTCCATCCCTTTGAGGATCTCCCACGTCCTAAAACTACTTGGTCAAGAGGCTTTTAATCAGTCATTAGGACTGTGTTTCTATAAAATTGTCAGGCAAATCCAAGGATAATCTTTTAAACATTGCTTAGTAGAAATACTCATCAGGCGTGTTAATTAGTTTGTTCAAGGTCCTTAATGAATTAATCTGCATAGTGATATCAGAAGGTAGCAGTGTTTGGACACAAGGCTGAAATAAGAAAAAATTATACTTGTAAGGAGAAATAATACTGTAAGGAAGAAGACTAAACAATAACAAGTTAACTTGGCTACAGACACTATTTTTTCAGTTGTTGTGATTATTCCTGTTTTTTTTTTTTCAAACATCATTGTGTATTTTCCATGTTCCATCTCCAGAAGTGGAAACAGCGGTTTGTTCTTATCTGGCTATGTCAGAACGTATTAAATTAATAAACAAAATAAATAATAAATTAAATTGCGAAACATTGTTTGAATCTAGCGATCAGCCTGTTACGCAGTGAAACTCCAAACGGGCAAGAAAATCATTGATGGAAGTCCAATTATTGTGTCCTTCAGTTTCTGCAGAGCATGACTGGGTGTTAGAAAACTGTCAGACATGGTTGGCTGAAAACCGATGGCTCCTTCTGCAACATGACACAACTTTTGGTTTTTCCATTATCCATAGTACCATAGACATCATATGTCAAATAAGGATTATCTATTGCATAAAGAGATACAGGAGTTAAACTTAAAATGCTGCCATAAATATGTAAAATAAAAAGGTGTTTATACTTTAACACCAGGGGTCCAAATATCTGTTGTACAGATCACTGCAGGCGTTTATTTTAGCTGACAGGATTAGTCACTCTCATGCTATTTAGAAGATGTGTTTTTGACCTGGGGAATCTTACCGCTCCTCCAGATGTTCAGTTTTGCAGCAAACTCCAGCATTTTCAACGAGGGCCTGGTCATCCAGGACAACGAACTCTAGAGTTTTGTCCATCATTTTTCTGGGTCTCTGCCTTTCTTTGGATAATTTCTCTCAATTTTCTCTCTCAGTGTTTGCTGGTGCGGTACGTCCACCTTTCTCTTTGACTTAATAAACTCATGTTTTTCATGGGATGGCTTCCTAAATGCGTAATAAGGTTTACTTATGTTACAGCAACATTCGTGCCACGTCTGGAAACTGCAGCCTTGCAAAAAAAAAAAGCTCATCACAGTGTTCTGGGTGGGATTTTCCTTCCTAAAATAAGGCCAGATTGTCAACCTAATACGAACTATCCAACAACTCTGGAGCCACCGCTTCTCCACGTAATGATTCAAAACAGAAATTTGCAGGAAAGTATTGCATAACCTTCTGTTCTGGATTTTAGAGCAACAAAGAAGAATTGGGATTCTGTTTCAAAAGATTACATGGTACTGGATGGTGCTTGGAAGTAAATACTTGCAGATCCCAAGTATTGGAATATTTCTAATACTGGTACTGGTATCGGAACGACTCTAAAGCACACTAAAGATCTACGGGTACCTTTCTTTTTATTTTCCTCCCCATACCAGAACCGGGCTTGATAGGACAGTCATTGTCATTAAAAAGATGCTGAGATGGATACATTTTGTTACCCCCTCAAGACCGTTTAGATTGGTGGTGCTATGATGGTCACCTATTCCAACCTACTTTGCGAGTATGCCGTCTGTAAAGAGTAAAATAAAGCAAAGAAGAGTTTCTACTATCTGAAGCAAATAGATAAAAGTTGAGCTGTACAAAATGGCACATTTGTAACCAAATGTAATGTTTTGTAACACACATTTGTGTTCGACTCCTTTTGACTGTCCTGGACAGTAGCGCGTAGTTTGTATGGTTTCCACTAGTCTGCACCTTTGTTTTCCCACCGTTCAGCATCATCATACAGGGAGCTCCAGCCATCCTTTCCAGTGAAAGAACCAGTACGGCTGATTCCCACCACTGATACTTGAAAACCAGCTGCAGAGACTCAACTTTGCTGACGTTTTATTTTGATTACATAAGCATCTCAAGCATAAATGCATTTGAATGTTGCCATGATGAGCATTTTATCTTTCCTTGTAACGCAGGGACTTATCTCTGACTGGTGAAAAACTGGCTATAGAGAGCTTGTCACTCGCTGAGCGAAACAGCGGTATGTCTTTCATTACATCCTGGACAGCTGCAGCCTGGTGTCCATCATCTCAGGTTTCCAACAATATTTACAGATTATATCAACAGCTCGCAGACAGAGATAAGCAGTCTTGATTGGAGGGGGGCATTGAAGATTCCTCCTTCACCGTTCCCACCAGTTTGGTAACAGTTCTTATAACGAGGGAGCAGAGCCTTTTCATATCCAGATCAAAACTGTGTAGAGGCAATCAAGCGAAGCAACAATAACACCAGGTCAAAGAAAGTCGATGAATGAATACAAGCAATGTGCAATATCTCCAAATGTCTGTGCAAGCTCTAAAATAATAGCTGGTTTCATTTGGGAGAAAATTATGAGTTTGCACCATGGTAGAAATATATGGTAAAAACAAATTGACCAACAAATCAGTCGCAGTCAGAAGGAGGCTGTGCAGTGCTGCCGACTCGTACCAGCTTCAGATTATTCCCTGCTTTGCTCTTGTTGAACTGGAGTACTTCTGTGTCACAGTGTGCAGGACAAACAATAAGCGTGGTGTGTTGTTATATCCTTGGTGCGCATGCTGTGGCTTTGGGAATATGTGTGGAGTCATAAACACAGATTGTGCTTCTTTTCCAGCTCAGGAATGCAGATGGTGCCAGCATCAAGCTTTAGAAACCAAGGGGAGGGATGCTCTCTGCACAGTTTATAAGTCTTTATTAGTTGGACATGGAGATGAGAATGAAGCTAAGATTTAATTCCCCCCAGACGTGTTTTCTATTGATAGTTCAGTCACTATCATTGATGTCATGTTTTAGTCAGCTGCTGCTGACTTGGACGAGGTGTGAAATGCCAATGTCTGATTGCTAACTGCATTTGATAGCCACTTGAGCCGGTCCTTCTGGAAACACCCAAACCCACGAGATGCCAAACAGCTGTTTTCACAGTGGATTAAGAGCATGTCTTGAAGGGCTCTTATGTTTCCTTGGAGGGCAAAAACAAAGATTCTAGGATGGACCGTGGCCTTATCAGCTCCAGAGGAACATGCTGTTGTTTTTCCTGCTTTAATTGTCATTCCTTCTGATAAAAGGCAAGGACCTTGAATTGATAACCACTTTGTTTTCTGTTGCCTTAATCTTGACATACTTTTAAATCCTGCTGTGTGCAAGAGGCGTAGTTGCTAAGATATTTCAAGAGTAATTAAAACTGTATTACGCATAACACAAGGGTTTATTTGGTGAATAATTAAATGTGTTAGCCACTGTGATGAAAATCCGTTTATTATTGTAAAAACAGAAATCTAAAGGCTTATAAGCATTTCAGTCAACCAAAATATACTGTAGGAACATAATTTAAGCTAAATGTCTGTTTGATCTTCAGTATTCTTACATTTCCTTCATTTCGACTGGTCTTTTCATATGTTCTCTGTCTGTCTTATTCTCTATATCCAGCTCAACTGTCTCTCGGGAAGATAAAAACACCCCCTTTGGCCTACTCATTGGGGAAAGAAAAAAATGTTGGGAACTACTTCCTGGCTTGTGACATTTGGTAAGAGTGAGGAAGGAGAATCAGCATAAAGGTCATTCTTGTGAAATTAAGTTAAGAGGAGGAATTACTTTAAAGAGACCAAAAGAACATGAAGCATCACAGTGGTGCACAAGAGGGATAGAGCTCGAGTAGGAGATCTTGTGGCTAAAATTGTTCCTGGTTGAACCATCATTTGTCTCACTATGTGGCTGTACGTCATAAGACTTTGCATGCTGGGTGAATTATATGTCCTTTCCTGACTTCTCAGTGTCATGCAGTGGGATGCCAGGATAGCATGGACAAAAAGCAGATGTTTTTTCCTCATTTTTATTCTACTTCCCTTTCTAAATGATTCCCCCTCTCATACGTACCTTCCTGAAGATGACATGATAATCTGTGCTTTCTTAAACAAAAAAAAGTAGGAGACCCTTAGCAGTGAACGTGAGTGTAAAATTGCACCGCCGTCTGGCTTTTTCAACCAAAGTGGTTCCAGTGCTGGCTCACATACAATGGTTACAATGGACAGTCAACCATGAAGAAAGCTTGAAAAGAGGTGCTACTCCGGCTCAAAAGAAATGCAAGCTAAATGCAAGGACTGATTTTGTCAGGAGCTAGGAGTGGGTTTATCGTGGCAAACTAACACATTGTGACTGTAAGTCACATCTGTAGAGAAGAAACTACCAAAAAGCAATCAACCAAGAACGGTTATCAAAATCAAGCAGCAGCAGCCCCTAGAGAACTGTCTCTTTGCACTGTTGTCGCTGATTAAAGTGCAAAACAAAATTGACGGCACAACGAGAAACCTAACCAGTCTGACTTAAACATCTTGACAGGTAAATATAAAAAAGTAGAGCCACTGTAGCTTCTAGTCTGCTCGATTCAAAAAGTGGCATAAGAACTTTGCTTAAACGCGGAAGTGAGTTGGAAGAACTCATTGTCATGTTTTAAAATCAGCAGTCAGGTTTTGTGAATACTGTCCAATGCACTGCATAAAATATGTATTCACAGTGGCTGTTTAGGTGTTTCAGTATCACCCACCGGTGTTTATGGCTCTTTCTCCAAACAGCAGGTGTAAGTCCTGCTTTTAGAGCGGTCATAAATGCTGGTCGGCATAGCAATGAGCAGCCACAAATGGCAACTGCTGTTGATGAGAACCATTATAAATACAGATTGGCCATATTAAGACATTAGTTTTGAGGGAAAACCAGATAAACACTCATTGTGGTTATATGACTTTGGAAAAACACACTTAACCCAACTATTCTAACACACTAACACACCCAGATAATGCGGGTTAAAGTCAAGCTAATACCTGCTAATGGCTACATGCACTACGCATGCTCAGTAGTTCCCACGCCATGCTTTCACATGGAAATAAAAGAAGGAGTTGGTACAGAATGATACATTTGTGAAGAAAAAGGCTAAAGCGCCATAGGATACATCACCTGCATTACTAAATCCTTGCCTTCTGCTTTAGGTGCCATGCACACTTATGCTAAAAAATAAAATAGCATGGTATACATCATCTGATGCTTCTTCCAGAAACACTTGGAAGTTGGAAGAAATGACTGATCTTAAACGCCATCTCCTAGTGTCGAGTGTAAAAGCAAGCGCTGCCAGTGGGGTCATCTATGTGGTGGAGTTGCAAGAAAGCTCTCAGATGTTAAAATTGATCATGCTTTTCTGAATTTTATTATTGAACATATTGCTGTTTAAATTAGATTGATCAGATGTTCCTGATAGTGTGATGGACTGGTGTGTGACCCACCTGGTCGCACAAAACCACGCTGTGGAAATCCTGCTTTCAAATCTATTTTACATTATTTATTTATTGAAAATCCATGGTTTAGAATTGTGTTATAACTAAATTTGGCAAATGAAATCAAATGCTCTGGCTGACATAAGAATATGGTTGAATTCCTGATTATTTGTCTTCAATCTGATGTTTTTTCAACATTGATAAAGTGTTTTTAGTTTGGTTGAACTATGAGACAATGTCATTCAGTACTGGTGCCTTATGATATTTAAATGCGCTTTCACTATGATTTAATCTGACATACCATCAAAGACAAAAAAAAAAAGGAAAAAGGTAGGGATTTTACAGATAGTTTGATCTAAAACACTGAACGTAAACTGCCCTGCAGCAGGTAATGAGTTCAGCCTTAGTTACCATGGTGACAGAGCCAGATTAAGAGAGAGTAACCTCCATGACTCTGGAAATACTGCCTTTAGACTTGACAGAACCGGTTAACCCACTTATACTGCCCCTAGCTCTTAAAACGTTCCCAAGGCTGAATCAGCTGAATCTGAACTGGCTCATGCAGCAGCAGCGGGTTCAGGGTGGGTGAAACGGAGCATGGTGAAGTTAGCCCACTCCTTCCACACGACTCCGCTGTTCTCCTCACTGCGTGGACTCCTCACTGCTCCTTTTTGTGACTTCCAAGAGCTGCTGAGAAATAAACAGAGACAAGAAATGTGTTGCTGAGCTAAGCAACGGATTTGTTGGAGGATCTAAAGCCTGATAGCACACAGGTGGAGATGCACTGGGGTTCAAACGATGACACACCAAGGATGCCAGTTATTATTCATCCACCGTGAGAAGTACTTTTGAATTCTCTGTGCTTCTTTACTGGCGATCGGAGACACTCCTCCTGGATGTTGGGACACAGGGTAATATCATTCTCTGCATGCTCTCCCCAGATGCTGATCTTGTGTGATACCTGCCATTTTTCCCCCCTAAAGATTTAGAGAGAAGAAAAAGTGATTCAGACGCTGATGAGTGAGAGATTTAATAGCCTTTCCTTTGATGTTTCAGCAGAGTCGTGTTCAAAGGAATATATCAGCTAGGTATAAGGGAGAGAAAACTGAGCAGTGTTTATGAGTCAGGTTGTGTGCTAATGCCCTGATATAAAATGCTGTGTGTGTGTGTGTGGTACTTATCTGATGCTTATCTCCCCTCCATGGTGTCAACATTGAGTCTTTTATTTACCAACTGTGATTTTAACGACTTTACAAATCAATCAAAAGATCTGGGTCATTGCCACAGAGGTCAGCGTGAACAAGCACACACACACACACTCAACTTTGGCAAAAGAACAACTATGTCTCCAATCCTCATTGTTTTCTTTGTAAGACAAAGCACGTTCCACTCATACACTCCAAAAATAGCAGATTCTTTTTTCCTTTTTTTTCGTTTTTACTGTCTTGCAGTTGCATTTCTTGTCTTTCCATTGTAATGCAGACTAGCAAACAACAACCTAATAAGGTACATTTCACAAAATGCAATAAAACTGAGAAATACTTCACATTTTAGCACAATACAAGAATTCACAAAACTGAAAACAACATATTGCAAAACACAATGACAAACATTGTGAAGGACTAACCTGGCCAGCTATCCTAATTCTTAGTCTTGTTGCATGTCTCAGCTTTGGCCAAGCTTCACCCTGGCCATGCAACTTAATTCTTTTCCTCTTTGATACAAAAGAATTGGCGCGGTTCCTTCGCATTCTACAGTGATTTTCCAGGGGACAGAGCCAACGGATGCAGAAGAAACTGCCTCTGGATGCCACTGGATGGGGATATGTGACGCAGGCAGAGCGACAACCAGACTAGTATCAACAAAAGGCCTTCAATTTGCCGTGCAGTGCAGTAGGAACACTTGTGAATGACTGTTGTAGTAAAAACTTGTTGATCCGAGTTTTTAATCACTGATTCTGGAGCCATCTTGGTTATTTTGAATTATGGCTCTTGGATGCTGTTTGAGTCACTGCGTAAAACACCACCCCTACCCCATCATGACTGGTTCTGTTTGTTCTATATCAGTGGAAATGGCTCTGAATGGGTGGGGAACCGCACACAAGAGTGAATGCCTGCAATCTATCCAAAGTGTACACCTCCACTTGCCTCTCTGACTCTAAAAAAACAAAACACCTTTCAGGAGATAAAACGCTGCCATTGAAACAAGAAAAAAATGTGTGCACACTTAGATCCTATTGTTCATTTAATGGCCAAGCTTTCGGTCAGAGACCTTCCTCAGAGCACAAACAGATGGAGCATACAACAAACGAATCAATTAAGATTCATTAAGGTGCTCAGTCACACCTGCACAGATGAATTGTAGTCCAAGTGTGGGAGTTGTAGTTTTTCTGTTCTTGCTGATTTCATATTTCCTCTACCCAAGGTAGCTGGCATTAAATTGACCCCAAATGAACCAATAAAATTACCCACCACAAAAACAGATATTTTTACATACACTTGAGTGCACACACACACACACACATAAATGAGGTAAAACACCAAAAGGAAAACAAAACGAAGTCAACATTTAAAAAAGATACTGTCTCTTTGGGTGCTTTTACACCTTAGTTGATTTGCTCTGATCCAGTTCACATAATTAAATCATAACCTTGTAAAGGTTTCAACTTAGTCTGGTTCCCTTTCACACATTGAAAGATTCAAGTGTACCAAAATGTGTCCCTTCAAGTCACACAAGATCATCCTCTCTCCTCATTGGTTGAATATCTCTGCCACAGTAGCAAAAACAGAAGATCCTGTGTTGTGGAACTTTTTTTTTTTGGGGGGGGTAATGTAATGTTTTTTGTGTGAGTCTTGCCCCATGATGTTTCACCATGCAATGATCAACAGCGCTTTGTGTTGCATGTGGCCTGTGCAAATATAGACATGTATTACAGCAGGGCTGATGGGGTGAAATAAAAACCAAACCAAAAACACAAACTCACATGGCTGAATACATTTTCCCAGTAACATGCTGTATTTGATAAGCCCCTCCTGATTACATATAATTTGCCACACCCGGCTAAAAACAAACCGTCTGACACCAGTCATGTAGCATTCCAAACATTTTGCTTCTGTATCTAATTTGATAACTGAGCTTGCGGATGGAAAAAAATATCCACTTCCAGTCAATAACCGCAGGCCGCTCCTGTCAGTGTGATAAATGGGAGGTTTAGGGTGAGGATGCAAGTGGGTGTGCGTACAGACGTAAGGGGCGCCACTGATTGGGTGCGGTCAGAGCGAAAGGCTGTGGGACGAAAACCTACATTCAGAAAGTGCTGAGAAGTTCAATAGTGGTCCTATAGCACAATTTAGCAGCTGAATTTTCTTCCAGAACTGATGAAAAACACGGCGAGCTGCAGTCATACGGCAGTGATCCCTTTCAGCTTCTGTTTTGATGATAACTGAGAATAATGAATGGGAGAACGGGTGGTGACCTATTGCTTTATCAGCAGGCCTCTTTTATGAAACAAAAAAAAATCAGTTAACTGCATTTTCCCAATGTGAGAAGGAGGAAATGGAATATATGTGGCACTGTTTTCAGTAAACTCGTTGGCTTCCTGACACTTCTTGTGAGTTTCCAGGTTAATTGAGTTAATCCATTTTACTCACTGAAAGGTCTAAGAAATACCAGTCAGAAGTGCAGCGCTGCCATTAGTATATGGCTGCTTATCCTTTGATCCACACTCTAATCTTAAGACAAAGGTTTTCTTTAATTAAGAGCCTTCTTTTAAATATTGCATGACATTTAAATCCAGCTTTTCTTAATGTAATGTAGCTTTTTGTTTTTGAAGAATGAGTCAAGTCCTTACAGAGATTAGGCTCTTTGTTACATCTTGTGCAGAAATGCCATTAATTAGAAATGAGCTGAACTGAAAACTCTCCATTGAGTTTCTTCTTTATGACAGATTTCTGTGATGACTTTTGTCTCCTTGTTTAATTCCTCAGGCTTCTCCCAGGCAGACGCACCTTTAACCTCAGATCAAAGCTCTCACAGATGTCCGGACAGATGAAACAAGCAAATATGATTTGCGGCCTCTGTTCCACTGCATGTGAAGCTGGACTCTGTGATGATGCAGACCTGGCTGTCAGGAGACACAGCAAAGGCCAGCAGTTGTGTAAGAGATTTAATGTCAGGGTCTGTGGAGCTACAGAAGGAGGGCAGTAATAATCAAACCTTTTGGAAAAGTTTGAGGGCCTTTACGCTCTGCGTCTCTCCATCAGTCATTTTATGTTAGCCAGGCCTTGATAACAATTTGGGGGTCCCACCTCCAAGTCTAAAAACAAACAAAAAAAAAATCTTATTTATGTTGAGTATTTTTATTTCCTAGAATATTTGAGCACAATTACTAGAACAACAGAATGTTTAAAGCCACTCTATACAGCAATACCACTTCTGACCACATGGGGGCACATAGCTTTGCTGTGCTGACTAAAGAGGCACTGGCATTATTGTATTACTCACGAAGGTCCAGCACATCTTGTAATACCAATTTGTCCCGTCAAGGTGTACTTGGTTATGTCTTACATCAGGGGTTGACACAAAAACTTTCTTTTGATATGTTGCCCCCATGTGGTCAGGAGAAATATTGCTCCATCGAGTGGCTTTAAGTAGGGTGGATTACACTTCCCGCTGAAACTTTATGTCTGCATATTTATCATTTCATGTACAAACAAAGTTTAGGAAATAACTTGCCTTTTTGAAAAGTTTTGCCTGGTCTGAAAGGTCAGTTTCGCTGGCCTGAGAAGGTGCCATCCTCCGTTCTGCTACTCGCCACGCCCAGACATTGAATTTGATAGCATGTGAACAGTTTTGGGATCTTTCTTTTATGCCCAGTATATACTACAATATTTTGGGATGTTGCAGGTGAAAGATGACTATTTATTCTAGATCCATTGTATTTTATTATTTAGGTCTCATCATCATATAGTTCACACATACCATTTTTGACATTTTATCTTATATGACTATAGAAATCGTTTTAGTGTTTAGGAGCTTTTAGTTAAAGCAGATCAAAGGAACTTTTGCAATTTTTAGCTCTGCAGGTCTTGTTTTCGCTTCCGTCTTTAGCTTCTTGAGTTGCCTGTTAGTTGCCTCTGCCTTGCCGTCCACTGTAAGCTTGTTTCTTCGTTGTTGATGCGCAACAGACAATTGAGATGGAAATGCAAAATCATTTTGGTTGGTTTTTGTTGATAGTAGGGACGCAAGACCGTGAGAACTGCATGGCATTTCCTTAAAGTAATCAAATATTTCTTCAGATAAAGCTGAAAGTAATAGTTTATAGGGATGGGAATTGATAAGATTTTTTCAGTTCCGATTCCATTATCGATACTGTTTAATGATTTGATTCTTTATCAATTCTAATTTAGGGAAAAAGGAAAACAAACAGTTTTATTAGCATCATTTTTTTACTTAGAAGTCACGACCTTACAAACTCAACAGCGAGGTCAAAAGAGGCCCAAAGCCTAGATAATGTGTTAACTGTTGTAATATGTAACTGTGCAAATACACAAGAATATGTAACATTTTACTAACAGATTTTTCCTAATGCCATCTTTCTTTGTGAAGTGAAGCCAAACTTTGGAGCGTTTGAAACGGGTGGACGCCATTGTTGTTTACAACTGCAGTGTGCATGCTAAACCGATGTAACTTAATCGCATAAGTGCTTTCTGGAATTGACATAACTTGTGTAACTTGCGTAAATTACGTGAGTTTCGTGCTGGTTGGATTCGATAAGAGAATCGCTAGATAAACTACCAAACGATTCCATGGAATTGAAACACACGGAACCGGTTCTCTACAGGAGCCGGTTCTCGATTCCCATCCCTAATAGTTTAACACACAGAAATGTTTTTGTGCTCTTTTAAAAGGTTATTTAAATCTTCATAAAGCCATTGGGAACTGTATTTTATAAATTCCGCTGCGGCTTGTTACCGCTGCATAGTTTCTCTCCTTACTTCAGATAATGACACACAGGAATGTGCATCTGTTGGTGCGTAAGCGCTAGTGTTCATTAGTGTGCACACATGAGCACTGTGCATATATCCAGTGTTTATCGAATGAACATGAGGGATTTAAAAGGTTATTTTTTGGTTCATGTCTCACCACTGTGTTGGATGATCCTCTATGCGTCAGTGACAGACACAGTGCTTTCAGTCAGTCTGTGTTGTTTTGACCTGAGTCAGTCCAGCTGCAGGTTTTATGGACCACCAGAATGGAATGTGTACTTATCTTCCACTGAATGGTGTCAGATGGTGACAACTGTCTTGTATTGCATTTTTATATATGATCATTTTAAATCATTTGCTTTTTTTCCCCTTCTATATATATATATATATATATATTATGATTCACAGTGGGCAAAGCCTTTGTCCAGTATTTTCACCAGAAGGTACTGTATATATTGAAACTCTCAGGTCTCCAGTTGCTTTGACCCATTCTAATACTGGGTGAGCCACTGATGTGCTGTCCCTTGGAAAATCTTATGCCCCAAGCACCAATAGATAAGATACAAATAGATAAGATATGATGAAGGTGGAAGATTAAATTAAATGTGTAATTGATTTTCATGGATGGATGCGGTATTTCCACAGATATCACCATCTCTATTAACAGCTTGGGTAGACTATAACAAAATATTTTTGAATTTAAGTTGCTTAATAACTGAAACAACTGCATGAAATTAGAGTTTAAATATTACTGGAAAACAAATTTTACCAGTAACAAATTCACATATGACCTATCAGTTGATGAATAAACCAAACTGTGTGAAACATGTTATAGAATTTAAGGAGCTTTACCAGGCAACAAGTATTGGATAAATTCTGAGCCGACATTATTCTGCAGCATAATAGTTAGTTCCTAATTTAAGGCAGCTGTGAGTGTTGAGTCACTTCACTGCAGACTCACAGATGCTAGTTAACGCTATCAACCCACAGCTGCTTGTTTTCATTGTCTGCTCTTTTTTTCCACCATCAGAAAGTGTTTTTTTTTTTTTTCTAAACAGTTGGAAGTGACTTGGGTGAGCAAAAGTTAGCTCAGTCCCCCGACCTCTGTGTTACCCGAGCCCCTGCGCCTGCCTCAGAACTTGACACCCCAATTTTAATATCATGGGGATTGTGGGTGCTCCTCACTGATAGTGGTTCGGGGTTAGTCTTTGATGTTCTTTGTGCTTCTTAATGAGGATCAGACGCTGGAGTTTTTGGCCAAAGCCATCCAACCCCTCCCCTCCTCCACCTGCAGCAGCTGGGCTGCAGAGATTCAAGAACCAGCTCAGGAGGAGATTTTTTTTCCCCCCCTCTCTGCCTCTTATCCCACCCATATATTTCTTTCCTTCACCCTCCTCTCCCTCCCTTTCTTTCTTTAATCAGCTCCTCGGCACCTAGAGCGTCTCAATGTCCCAGACTGGGCTCATCATTTCATTAGGGAGGCCTTGGCCCAGATGAATCAGGCCTCTGAAGTCCTTTCATCAGCACCTTGGGGAAGCAGGGAGTGCCGTTAGACCCGGTGCGACTCTGCACAGGAAACATACCCAAAGGGGTCCAGCTCAGTGTCGACTGGACACCAACACTGAAACGTGCGAACACAAACCAGCAACAAGGCTAAGGGTCAGGCCAGACAGCAGAGGGGGACGGGCACAGACTGACCCCTGACCTAAGCTCTGGAAAAAGAAAAAGTAAAATCAAAAACACGTGCTTGCCAGCGCTCTGATTATGTTTCCTTCCACACTGCAGAAACACATTTGTTCGTTAAAGCAAAGATGCCCTGTTGTGACATTACACTTTGAGGATGCATCGAATGCAGCTGAGACTGAGCAGAGCCTTAGACATATTTAAGGACGTGCAGCGTAGCTTGCATTAATCACTTAAGACTGCAAAAACTGCACAGCGTGAACCCAGCGCGAGAGGTGAGTCGGTGTTGTCAAGTGGCAACTTGTTCTCTTGTTGCAGGTGGTGAAACATTCCACTTTTAAATAATTTCATAAAGCCTCTATTTTTCCATACCATTGACAGAAGAACGAGTAGATAAATGTTCATGTCTTGATGCAATTTGAAAACAAACTCATCCTCCTGTACATTTAGACCTAACTGCCTTTCTCCCTCAGCCTGTGATGTCAACAGTCTCCTGGAGCTACTTGTTATGTAATTTATTACAATTAGCCCCAAGTTAATGCTATTTCTGGCCCAGAGAACGGCCTGTTAATTCAAATTATTGCCATGGAGGGAAGCCATAAAGCTCGGGAGCCATTATTCCTGTGGGATTTCAGCCATAGCAGTCTGTAATGAAGAGAAGTGGAGCTAAATAATGTGTATCTTTTATCCTGAGAACAAACCCTTAAAGCAAGTCTCGATATTTCACATGGATGCACCCTCCACTCCCCCCCTCCTCACTACAGTCAATACTGCATCTCTGCCTCCATCTTTACGGGCCTATTACCCAGGATTTCTTTTTACACCGCTCACCTTTCTCAAGCTCCGTGGTCAGTCCTCTCCTGTGACTTCCTCACCGTTGTGTTGCCTTTTCAGGTAGATGCTTATCCCTGTCCTGTTTGACCGACATAGGTTGTTGGTTCAGCAGATCTTAGCTGCTGACTGCCGACTTGCACGTTTGTGTGTCCGTGCGCGCCTGTTGTGTTTGTCATTCACTGCTGTGACACTAGGAGCTGTCGCACATGCACTGAACAAATAATAAGCATGAATTTTTTTCCTCCCGTTCTTCGAGCTCTGTCTCTCAGTATCTTCCAATGCATATTTCTACGCTTTTCTGTCCTCTCTAGAGTTTGCCCAATAACTCAGCCGGGCTGATGTACACATGCACGCTATCACTCAAAGTCAAATCATCTCTTAGTCAGAGCTCCACTTGAACAGCCTGGAATACATTCTTATTTCAAGTTGAAAGCTAGGAGTTAAGTCATGCTCTTTAATAAATGAAGGGCCCACTGCTGTACTGCAGAGTAACACAATCAGAACACACTTCATTTTACAAATTTTTATTATTATTATTATTTTTTACATGTTTTTAATCATAGACTCAAGTTACCTCTGCATAAGGAAACCATTTTCCTACTAAATTCCTTTGATATTTATTCTTCCTATAAGGCATTTTTTTACAAGTTTTTTTTTTTTAGTTGTGTTGCTCTCTTGGAGATACCCCAAAGGTATTGTATTTGGATTGAAATCATTTGGATTGAAGCCTTTCTGCGGAAACTCTTGTAGCTTTTTTGGAAGTGTGCTTTGAATCGGGTGGTGTCAACGGGAAGTCATGTTTCCATTATTAAATGTAATATCCTGCATCTTTTACCGTCACGCGGCCTCTTGCCATCATTCTGCTCCCCTGGGCTTCTCTGTTGGAGCTATGCAGTCGCTGCTGCAGACCTGGCCAGTTCCACACCAAATATGACGGATTTGAGCTGAAAGTAATGTGTCTTGGAATCTGACAGCCCAGTCCCATCCTGTGCCAAAGAGCCCTGGGCAGGACACTGAACCTCTCATTTCCCCTTTTGTCCCTGGCTCTCGCAGTGCCAGTTCAAGCTCCAATAAATGAGATGGGTTTGCTTTAGGAAGGGCATCCAATGTAAAACCTCTGTTAGATGGACATTAGATACATTGATCCACTGTGGCGGTTTCCTACACATGGGAAAAGCTGAAAGGAGATTTATCGTGCTGAATATGTGAGCTTCTTAGTTGTTGATGCATTCTCACAATAACATTTTTGAAAATTACTCCAGCTCTTCGATTCTATGCGGAACCATAATGCAGATGTGCAGATGGACCGTATTTATAATGTATATCCACAATGGAGAAAGTTCTCATGTTCACATCTCATTTTAGAACATTTGTCATGCAGTCAAGGCTAACTGGACCTCAACAGTTTACTAGTTTTGCTTCAGTGATCAAAGCTTCTGACTTGTATGTGGTCGTCTTCACTTTTGTTGCATTGAATTTCTACTATAGATCACTTATTTAGCTCATTATCTCTCATCGGACCATCTGCTCTTCTTATTCAGAGTAAATCCTCTACCTCTCAACTCACAACAAAATTTTAAATCATCCAGTTATTGACATTCATAGCACTTTTCTGTCATCTGTCATTTAAGTGACGTTGGGCAGGCTGGTATTCACCGCTCATGTTGGCTGCATGTGTGCCAGCTTTCATCCAGTCGCTTGGCTGGATCTGCTGCCTTTGCAGAGCAGGAAGTCAAAGATGAGGAGTGAGAGAAATTCAGTGTCAGTGACAATCTCTCCATGCCTGGCTGGCCTAATCTTTCTTGCCCGCATAGACATAGGTTGGAAAGATTTAGAGATTAAACAGAGCTTTGAAATTCTTTTAATAGGCTCCATTAACTGTTGTCACAGAATTCCTGCCGATAAGGTCACTTTTTAAAATAAAACTATATAATTCAAGCCTTTCTCAAGTTTCAGCCTTGTGGTTCATATGTCTCTGCTCAGTTTAATTTACAATTTATGATATGATTGAAACAATAGATATTTTTGTGATGTTGGAAGTATGCAAAATGACGGTGCTGATGTGAAAGCTGCCAGCTTGATTTAGAGACTCAAACCATGAAAACCTCTAATGAAAATCTACTTTCTTGGCACGCATGTTTAGACACAGACATGCACACATGCAAATATAGACACACAGATTATTCACAATCCCCCTGAGAGCACTTAGACAAATGGTATTTTCACATGTGAAAGGTCACAAATGAAGCAGCAGTTGTGTGCAGAAATTCCAGCGCTTGTATGCACAGGGAGTGGAAAGGGAGTCATCGATGTAAAACATTACCTATTTAGTTTGAAAAATCTCCAGAATAATTGAAGAACTGAGACTTGACTGCATTAAGGCTCATATAAATCAACGCGCGAGGTCTTCACCTACATATTTCTCTCAGGACTGAGCTTTTTCTAGCATTTAATGAAGATTTTTTTTCCCCTTCTGTTTTAATAAAACTATATGTTGATGAAATAGTAGAAGAATTTTTTTTTTCTTTTTGTACTATGAATCCATGAAGTCAAACATTCCAGGAGATTTCCAGAAGAAAAGTCAGTCATTCCTGTTCCATGATATATGATTCACGAAAGGACTCGTTTTGCTCATCGAGCTGTTTACATGATGCTCAGAACAAGATGTGGCAGGTCTTTAGTGAGTGTCTGTGTGTGCTCGAGCATTTTCACATCTAATTTTCACCCCGCTAAAGGTGAGACAAGAATAAAGACTTTGAGCTTGGAGAGATCCTTTTTTTTTTCTCATAAAAAATTGACCCTTTCTCTGTTTCTGGAGCTGATGGAAATGGTCTAACTTTGCATGTTTGGGCTCGGTTCTCATGACATGAAAAATCTCGACTTTCTCTGGTCTGGTATATGGTTTCATGAAATTAATTACCATAAAAAAATCTTGGCAATATAACTGCCTAACAAAACTTTTTAAAAAAAAACCTTTCATAAGCGCTCTAATTTCATTGCGACACACTTCTCAGACTCTATGTGCTTGTGTTCCTTCACTTTTGAATCAGCTTTATGGTACAAAACTCTCTTAACGCTCATTGTGGGTCTCAGAGAGACGCTGCTCTTCTCTCTCCATCTCCATCTGCAGCCAACCATTGAACAAAACATCAATAAGCCGTAAAGAGAACGGAAAAGCCTCTTATTTACATCTGTCTGAATGAAAAGGTAGTTTGTTTTTCCTCGTATCCATTTTTATCCACTTCAGGCAGAAGCATTTAGTTCTCCTCCACGAACAGACTTGACAGGCTGTCCAGATAAGAAGCTAAACTGTCCTAAAATGCTGAGGCATGGAGGATAGGACGCGGCTCGTGGTTTAATGCTGAGCTGCTGCCTCTGGGGTAAAGGGATGAAAATATGAGTTTAGATGTCTCCAAGCCGCCTGTGGGGTTTTTTTTATTAGCACGTCAGTTCTCACAGGTCTGCACCCGTCCTGGAGGGAAGAGCAGAAGTGACTCAGAAGGCCACAGGGGGGCCCCAGAGACACGACATAAAGAGGCAGAGACCACAACGACACTGAAAAAACATTCTCACTGGAAGCCGCAGTATTGACTCTTCAGTCACAATGCTCTCCTCTGTTTTATTGCCTCTCAGCTTTTGATTCATGCAAGAAAATATTTTCCATTTCACTGGCTGTGACTATAATCCTCTTACGGCTGCATGTTAAGAAGCAGCTCTATTCATTTCGGGGGGACAGAACCTTACCGAAATGAGATGACATGACTTTGTCCTCAAAACATTTTTCAAAGTGGCCTTTTATTCTGTCATTGTCACTTTTAAAGGGAACAAGCTTTGTCTATAACTGGATATTTAATCACACTGTAACTGGAGTTGCTTGAAAACTGTATCGATATAAATGTGTTCAGTAGGCTGTAACACAGGCAGTTTGCATGAAGCAAATTCATATTTTTCCCAGTAAAATGTCCCATCCTGCCTGCCCATCATTGTCTTGTTATATCTCAAAACATTGGGAGTTATCGCACTGCGATTTAGAGGAAGTAAGCAGTAACAACACGTTTTAAGTTTTAAGAGTTAGTCGAGATAATGGGGCCTCACTTATAATGTCACATTTACAGTGAGTCTGGGGTTATTCCTAAAAGATGCTGGCCATAACCTTCCTAAGTAAGACGTTAATATTTAACTTGCACATATTTGGTTTCTTATTGTAAGATCAAGCAAACGTGATGCACCCTCCAGCCTTTCTGCTTGTAGAACGTCACCATATATCACCTTTACAAGGAAAACGTTTGCCCTGCATGCACCTTGCATCAGCTTTATTTTATTTCATCTATATTTTCTGTATGCATTTAGAACTCCATAAGATTGTGTTATCAGAGAAACACTTTGCTTAAATGTTGCATTTCCATCAGGATTTTCATAACGGTTGCCAGGGTGGATGATTGTATGATGTCGTGTTTTCAAATCTTGGATGTAAGAGAATCCCTTCAGTTTTACAAGCTGCTCCTAAATGCAGAGCAGAAGGTGCTAACATGGGAAATCAAATTTGCGAAACATCTGTTGTGAATGAAGTGGAGATTATCCGGACGCTTTTATCTAACGTCCTCGAAGTTCCCGTTTGATACCCGGAGGACTTTCAAACGAAGTGGTGTCAGCTGACGAGTCAACAGTTCCAGTTGACAAAACTGAAGCGATTATCTGATGCTGGTGCTCCAGACAGCTCTTCTCCTGACTGAGCAGCGTCTCCGTCGACCTTCTGAATGACTGACAGCCTCTTCCACTATGATCAGCACCACATTTACAAAGCTGATGTAGCAGATGTATGAATGTCTGACGTGTTGGAGGCTTTCCACAGAGAGCAGCTGCATCTTAAGACTAATTGGTCACAACTGTCAACGAGTCTCATCATCTCTTTTCTGGCTTTGAGTCACTTTTTTTTCCCAGCGGGGACATGGGCATAATCTACAGCAGAAGCTACAGAGGAGACGAAAGATGATCTTACTGGAAATAAAGGCATAGTTTGTTGTTGCTTAGTTTAAGATCCAGTATGCCTTCCAGAGTGAGGCTGGATTCAGATGTTTATCTCGAGTCTGTGATTTAATAAAAAAGCCTCTGATTGTTTTTTCAGGCAAGAAATTACTTTTCAGAAAATTCAACTAATGCTGCTGCTGTGCTGAGACTCTGAAGCTTGCCTCCCGGTGATGCTTTGATGAGTAAAATCAAGCAGATTTGTTCTAGATAATGCAACGATTCCAAATAACATGTAGACATAAACTTTTTTGTGTCCAATAAATAATACAACATAGACAGGAAGTGAACTGCATCAGCCGGGGCTTAAAGCCTGCATTTTATGCACAGAAAGGAACATTAATACTGGTGGATTTATTCTACAGCAAGATATATCCCATTGGGGATTAATAGAGTATTCAGTTCAATTCAGTTCAGTTCAATAAGTGCTTTTAGATGAAATATAGTTGTGCAATATCACTTGTGGCAGTTTGATGCAAACGCATGCATGCAACAACTGGCAAAGGGAGGGTAAAGGCTATAACCTTTTTCCAGTCAGGAAATTTTTAAATTTGGAGCTTTTATTGTGCAACCGCTACTTTTTGCTCTGTGGACTGCTGCTCACATTCTGGGTTGAGTCTGTGTTGTATTTTGGATGAATGTTACAGTAATGACTCATGATATGGCTGGAAGGAGGCTCTGAGGTGGAATGTAGGAAAAGACAAAGCCAACCCCCGAGGGCTTGGAAAACATAACCGTAATCCTCTGCAGAGAGGTACGCAGCACACCCTTCCCCCTTCAGTGACCTCCCAAATCCCACTGCTTTACCTCCACTTCCTACTTGTCCTTTGTTGTTTGGTCAGCCAGCAGTAAGTTAAAACTACTTTTATCTTTTTTTTTTTTTTTTTGTTAACAATTGATCGAGGCCGTCTGCAGATAATTGTCAATGATCCACAATTTTGCTCCTTTGGTTGACTTTAGGGACACTCATCAGTCCTGTGTTCAGTCATCAGTCATCACCTGTGTCCTGGGCCACATTTAAGGACCACCTTCTCACTTGCTGCTTTCAGGCACAGTTTAGACTCAGTGGTACCAAACGGGATACTCAGTGCAGGAACCAACATGAGACATGTGAAATGTGTGACACCGGGTATGGCGCGTAGTTTGGCGCAAGGGATTTTCCACCTTCGGGGCATCAATAAAGTTTATCTCATCTTATCTTATCTTAGTTCACAAGGCAGAAGAGGCAACAAGATTCCAAATGCAAACTCTTGTAGATCCTTTACAGTGATTTCACAATGTCTTGGTGTCAGTTAGTGCGTTTACATGGGAAGTTTAATTCCTCTTTAATTCAGAATTAAAATTAAATCCAATTTAAAATGATTAAAAATTACCATGTAAACACCTAATTCCAAATGAAAATGTCCATTCTGAATTAAACTTAATTCCGAAGTAAGTGGCTGGTTTGTTCTGATTTTAAAATCCGAATAGAATAATACCGCAGTCATGTATACACTCATTCTGCTTTAAATTAATTCCGGTCTTTCTGCGCATGCTCGTTCTCTTGCCCGTCTGTTGCGATGACGCTTATATTCCGCGCTGGGCTTGTTTTCGAAACAAAGTTTCAAGATGGCAGCACGCAGTAAACGGTGGTCAAGAGCAGAGACGATTTATTTAATAAATAGCTTGGAGGAACTGGAAATAATTAAAAGAACAGATGGCAAGAAACATAAAAACACACAAGGATGCTAATAATGTAGTCCTCCATGTTGTGGCTAATCGAGCAATTTGTTTTCTTCCGGCAGACGTAAAGACGTCCGTCCCCCTATCCAATCAGAACCCTTCCTAACCCCCAGACCTTAAGCGGAATTGGATAAAGCCGATCAAATGTGTTTTCCATGTAAACCATGTAAACTCAAACGAAAATAGTTTAATTCGGAATTATTTAATTCGGAATAATTAATTCTGAATTAAAAAACATCATGTAACCGTGGCCAGTGTCATGTCCAGTCACATCACACTAAAACATCTGCTTGGTTTCACACTTATCAAGCTTTAAATGACTGCTGCGTGTTGTGCTACAGGTGTTTCCTTCGTCATGAGCTGTGCTTGCTTTATTGCTTTGGATTTATTCAGATAGACCACCTTAGTGTGATATGACTGGCTATTGTCGTCTGTGTTAAAGGGGGGGAACTAATTTATTTACTGCAGATGTAAAACATCAGTACATCTGATAGTGTTATCAGGCATTCATTCTGCAATAGGCACAAGGTTCTTAAACAGTTACTGCAGTGCCAAATTCACCAAATGTAATGTTACTGATTCTGTGAGCTTGTTTAGTTTACAGCAGAGTCAGTGCTTCAACAGGATTTTTTTATTAATTCCATTCAACAAAACTTTATGCATTTTCTGTTGCTTGAAAACATTGGAACACATTCATCAGTATCTTAGCTAAACCTAAGCTTTTTCTTGAATGTGTCTGTCATTTCTGTTAGATGTTTATGAACAGCAGAACTGTTGTTATGATGGTGAAAACCATCCTCTCTCTGAATGCTAATCCAGTCCCCATAAAAAGACATGAGCTTGCCAACCATTCTCACTCCCAATTCATCAACCCTTTCCAGACAATGACTTCATTTATTTAACAGTTTGCAACACAGTGGGAGAAAGAAAATGTAGCCATCCAGGCCTACCTTTAAAAAGCATTAAAGTAACTCCAGCCACCTTTCAGGCTCATTACTAAAGGGGAAACTTACAAACCTCTATTCTCTTCATCATCCTCAGCCCGCTGACTGCTCCTGCATTCACTTTTGCACTTTAGATTCCACATCCAAAGTGCTCACAAGAGCTTCTGGACATGCTGACCAGTCATTTCCTCATATGGAAATGCGTGTATGAAAATATGCCCCGCTCTCTCAGCCACGGCTGTTTGAGTGATGCTCATCAATTATGTCAGTATTAATTTAAAATTATTTCAGTTCCTTAATGGTTTGTGATTTGCTACTGTAGACGCCTCCTCTGCAGAGTGTTACAGCGGTTTCATCAGGCAACTGATGATTTGTCCTCGGCACGAGCAGACGGCGGTTTCGCCTTCCGGGTTGTGAGCCGTGCCTGGTTTAGTGCTGTGCATGCGTTCACGCAGACCAGCTTAGCGCTGCATCAGCAGCCTCGGCCATTTGCCTGAACGAGGTAACAGGGAAACTTGGTCAGGAGCCGACTTTGTTGCTTTTGGATGCGGAGGGTGACCCACAGAGTGGAACTTCTTGGATGCATCAGGGTTTGCTGAACTGGTTCTGGCAGGGGACACCTATCCATGACAATCCTATCCATGTAATAAAATGTATTTTATTGTTTATTTTAATGCCAAACCATCGTGATTTCCAAACGTTAAAGTGACACAAAGGACCTTATGCAACTTTTAGCTCAGAGGCTCCCCCTATGGGCGTGGAGGTTCAATCACTTTTACGACACTTCGTAACATTTGCACGTCTCTTGCTTGGTCACTCTCTCGTTTTCTCCTCCGTCATTAGTTTCTTTAGTTTGTTTGTCGCCTCTGTGATGGCCACTGCTGCAATGTGAGTTAGCTCCGCCATTATTGATGCGTGACATAGTGCCGTGAAGTGAGACGCAACTGTCGCAAAAGACCACCAGGACAGGAATCCAAAGTTTCTTCTTGTGGTTTGTGCCGATACTAAGGATGTCAGATCAAAAGGGCTATACCAAATGAAGTTTAAGGTGGTGTTTTAATTAAAAAAAAGAACTATCTTAGTGTGGCTTTAAGCATGTAACTTTATTTTCCAAGTGTAACAAACTTGTATGCTACTGTAGCTGAGCAAGAGAAGGCAAAAATAAAAACAATGGTGTCGATGATGGACTCAAACATGAATCTCATGCATTTTTTTTCTGGATAACAGTCAGTGTGCAGCTGTAGAGCTGCTCCCCATGTGTTTAAAACTGACTCAAAGGGCTTTCAGCCAGGCTCCGCCACTCAGGATCCATTGCAGCCAACAGAATAACTCACACTGACTTATTTAGTGTAGATGGTGTTACTATTGCAGTAGCCCACAGTTTTGGTTTCTAAAGGTCCTCGTGTGTTTCTCCTAAATAGGGAGACATGATCAGCCAGTCCACAGCAGCTGTGCCAATCCGTCTCTCTTTGGTGCTGTTCCCTGAGCCACTGCTCCACATCTCCCCCTGCAGCTGAGCTAAACCACACCCCACCACCGCAGGGCTCATGCCCCAGCAAGCATTAGCATGTGGGGATGAGAACTTATAGGAGCTTATGCAGCACACAGATAATATTTGAAATGGAAAGTCGATGATCTAATGTGGAGAGTTTGTAAACAGCAGTGACACAGAAAAGCAACAGTAGGCATGGCGATTTGTAAAATACTGAAAATAGTTATTAAAGCTTTCTGTAAGTCTGGGATTTGAATCCCATTTAGCAGCGCAATAACCACTTAATCACTTACTTAGGCGCAAACATTACACGACTCAAAACTGTGAAAGTCCTTCCTCAAATGTGAATAGATTCTATTTTTATTTAAGAGTGAATGCAGTGAATCTTAAGAGTCTTTGTAAAAACTGGGTTTTAGAAAGAGGCTGAGTGCAGCACAGTGTAAATGAGAAAATATTGTTTCTGCGCTGAAAACTGAAATAATGAGCTAAAAGTTTGTCCAAAGTTTCAACTTCTTCTCTTCAAATACTCATGTGACCCATTGTTAATCAAAACAGCTTTAAATTACAAAGCAGTTCTCAAGTTGTCTTCTGCTCATCGAAGCAGCGTGTGTTGAAATACAGACAGACTCTGAACAAACAGCAAACAAAGCTTCGGCTGCAGCTCTGTTAATGGGCACTGGGTTTTTATTTTTCTAACCTATGCCCTCAGGTTTAATAATAACCACCAGATCAAAAAGTGACTTAATTAGAGAAATACCACAGTGGCTCTGAGACAACCCGGCTGAGCTGCCTCCTACGTATAAGTACAACGGCCCCTCCTCCACTCACGTGTCAGCCACAAGCAGCAAAAATTTGTGGGATTTTCCTGCACCATCATTATATAACCAGTGATCCTTTCAGATCCACGACTTCTCCATCGACTCCCTGCACAAACTTGAAGCAGCAGTCGTTTCTTTGGTCTGAGCTTGCACAGCTGTGGGGGTCAGTTTTTTTTTTTTTTTTTATGGATGAAGGCAATTTCCTCTCATCAAATAATCATCTTTCACAAGATTTGCATTTGAAATTAAAACACTTGTGGCGCCTCGTTTGCCACTTGTATTTTGAAATGCTCATTAATTTCATGCCTAAATCAGCACACTTTATGATCTGTCAAATTATCCCCAAATCATAGGCTTGATTAGGAAATGAAAATTATATCCATCCCTAAATACTATGTTATTGAAAGCCTTTGAACCAAGATCCTGCTGTTTGTCTGCTGTGCTGTCAGGACTGGCTTTAAGCCTGGGAGGCATCTAATCCACACAGAGGGCTTTCATTTACTCCAAACATGTATGCTGATGCACAACCAAAGTATGAGAAAGTTTATATTTGAGTTTGTGTTTTATTACGTTCCCCTTTTCTTAGGGCTGATGTAATCCTTAGATGTTTGTAAGCCACATATATAATCTGACATAATTCTGATTTTTCATTTTATATGTCTCCAGCACTTTTTCTCTCCTCCTACAATCCACCAGACACGCAGCAGTTCCAATGAGGTTCTTAGCCCTCAGATTTTGTCAGCAAACTATTCATTGGTGAAGTATGTAGGTCAATCTGCTTTGCTCTTTATCAAGAGCCACAGAGATAAGTGGCAATGTGACGAATATTTAATATCTGCATGATCAGCGGTGACAGTTGTCATGCTCAGAGGGCTCAGCCGTGTAAAAGGCAATCAGTGGGGGGGAAGGGGAGGCTGAAATGCTGGAATCCATCAAATCTCCTGTCAGGATACAAAGTTCTCCTGTGTTTCATCGCGCCATGCAGTTCAGAAGCTTCAGACAGGGCAGCGGATGAAACATGGCAGCGCGTTTAAGTGCTGTGTGCCGGGACTTCTCGGTTTCCCGCTATCTTAGTGGCGCAGCACCAGTTCAGAGGAAGGAAACGTCCATCTGTAAAACTAAGCCCATGGCAAAGTCCACGCGGATTGCCGCTCTTTTATCCTTTTCGTTCGCCGTTAATCCATTTTCTGCTGTTTTGTCTGTGGACTTGCAGCGGCATGTATGACTTATGTGACATGTCCGCTTTTTTTGCGCGCTGCGGCACATTACACAAGTGGCGCGCGGACTCGCAGCTGTAAGCAGGGTGACCCGTCTGCAGTGTTGGACAAGTTTATGGGATTGTTCTTTACATCGATTTGCGTCGGCAAAAATGTGATCCTCCAGCTGAAAACAGACCACTTTTCCAAACAAGCCTTGAGAGACTGGGTGCGTCCTCCCAGAAAGGTTGCCGGTCCAAATACAGACTAGTTATACTACTTATAAAAGTTGCAACACACACACACACATATATACGTATATATTAAAGGTTCAGTGATCTTTTTTTGTGCATTTTGTGTTGCCTCTCATCAGTGTAATTAAGGGGACATTTTTGTGGGTCAGGCAGTTTTCTGAAACAGTCAAAAAGAATATATATATATATATATATATTATTGGTAACATCTCCTTTTCCTTGTCACTGCCTGTGTCTTCAGTGCAGAAGATGAAAATAGCTTCACTGTGCATTTCTCCACACACACTCGCGCGCGCAGTGTAACAGTTCCCTCCTTTGAGCTCTGTAATTCACAACATACCCACCGCTGGGTATGTTGCGTTGCGCACGTATACATTCCTTTCCTTCGGTTGCCTGAAGACTTCCATCACATGCGAGGAGCATACAGGAGTATATACCGGCTTTGAAAGAAAGCAGACAAACAAAAGATGAAGAAAGAGGAGCAAAGGGGGAAACAGGACGAGGTGAAGGAGTGGCGATAACAGAGTGTGGATGTGAGCGGTCGGCCGATGACGTGAAGCGCTGCGCACACATCTGGAACAGCTTGTGCGGCTGCACCTGAAGAGAAGGGCTCCTCCGCAAAGCCTCTGCCGGTACTTTCTCGCTCCTCAGGGTTCTTTTTTTTTTTCTTTTTCTATTTTCTCCCGTGGTCTGTAAATCTTTCTCTCTCTGATTACTGTCTGCCAGAGACACGGAGATGGTTTCCCGCTGTGCGTCAGCAGAGATGAGCGTGTAAACCGGAGCAAAAGAAGAGAAGAGAGAGACAAGGGAATAGAAGACTAGAACAGGGGAGGAAATTATTAAGCATGGGATAGCGGAGAGAAGTTCCCTGCCATAATGTGACTGTGGGTAAAGAGGAGTGGAAACAGGAGAGATTTACAAGAAGAGAGATGGAGGAGGAGAGTGTGTGAAAGACCGAGAGGCAAAGTGGGGATTAAGAAGCCGGAATGCGCTGACACTGGAGACCTGAGTTTCTATTTGCATTTGGCACAGCACATCCTGTCACTCCACAGGTTTATCCACATACACCTATTTACCAACACACACACACACACACACACACATACGCTCACTGTTTGCTTTGGAGGATGATCCCAGGAGGCCACGGCAGGAGAGAACACCTTCCAGGGAGCTATTAACTCCAACCAGTTGCCTCCCACTTTGATTCCCAAAAGTACCCCCCCCCTGCCTCCCTCCTTCTGACCCTCTCAACCTACCTGCACCAGTCACAACACGCTGAGAGTCACTGACTCACGCTCTCCGAGAGCTGAAAAACCTCGGAGCACCCATGGGACACATCTGCAGTCACCCTGACTGAGAAAGACTGAGGAGCCTCCATTTGCCGGCTGACCTGCAGGATGTCTAAACCCTCCAGGCTGGCCCGCCCCCCCTCGGCAGGGCCCGGATCTAAGCTGTCCTCCCCGAGAAAGGAGGGCCCTGGCACCGCTGGCACCGCTGGCCGAGGCAGGGTGCTGGGAGTGGGGGAGAAACTGATGAGGGCGGGTAACGACGGTGTCCCGAACAGACAGAAGCCTTTAATGGAAGCCGTGTCACAGGACAAAGCACGCAGTGAGAGCCAGGCGGCGACTCGGGCCCCAAGCCAGGGTCCAGGTGAGAAGGGCCAAAATGTGGATATGGCCCCCCCGAAGAGCAGGATCAGCCCACCAAAAGCCTCAAGCCAGCAGCAAGGCTATGTGCACAGTAAGTCACCTATGTTGTCATTTGTAAGGCAACTCACTTTTTTTTTACGGTTTTTTACATTTTTTTTTACTTTTCAGTTCATTTTTAGTTAGTTTTTTTCCCCTCTTGTTAGGAGTCCATTTAAGTGACTCTTCATTATATTCTACTATATCCCTTCTACAGTGATCCCTTATTTTTCGCGGTTAATGGGGACTGTGAGAGAAGAGAGAACGCGCACAACATCCCTGTGATGTTTCCGTGTTTTTTTTAAATTATATATTTCAGAAAAATCCGCAAATAACTAAAACCGCAGAACTTAAAACGCGAATTGGCAAAGGATCACTGTACATCCCTTCCCCGACCAGTGTCAAAGAATATGATGGACTACTTAAGATTTGGCTTCTAGAAAGCCACAAAGAAGCAAGCAGTAAAGAAAAAGAGGCGATGTCATGCTGCTACAGAAACCAGTAAGGAAATGAACTGGTGTGTAGGAAGTTCACTTTTCAATGAAACACATTTTATACTTCTCTTGTGTCTCTGCTTTGTTGCTATGCTGCACCAGCTTATTGACTTTATTTTAAGAAATGAGTAAGGTTCATCTTAATGTGCTGTGCTGGTGTGCACTGGTTCTTATCATTACCTTTGGCCTTTCCGCCAAATTCCCATCTCTGTGGGGCTCCACATTGCATGTCTTTTCAGGAAACAGACATCTTCTCCTGCCGAATGAGATTTGTCAACGATGGCGCGTGACTGAGATGAGTTTGTGTGCTCTTTGTCTGTACTGCCTGTTCACAGAATGACTGACAGCTTTTTCTGAGCTGTAAAATGTCTCCTGTCATTCACTCTTGAATCACTCCTGACTGTTCAGCTTGTAGTCAAAGGCAGCAGTTAGGGAATTGTGAGGGGAGTTTAAGAGTGGGGGGATGTAGATGTAGACTACAGGGGTGAGTCGAGTAACAGAGTGACAGAAGGAGGCCAGGAATGTGAGCAGGGCATGCTGGGAAATCAACAGGTCCCAGTTTGTGTCTGAATGTGAATCCCTCCCCACAGTAAAGACAGGTTAGGGGTTATAAGGGGGCAGGTTTGTACTGGAAACCAGATGTGCTTGTCTGTGCAGCTTCCACTTCTTCTCTTTATAAAAATAAATGGTCTCTCTACGGAACCCGTTCACTTGGAAGAGGTTTGAGTGAGTTTATCTTCAGCTGAAACATTCCTGAAAGGTATAATTAGATGCTTCTGTCAAAAGAGATTTACTCCAAAAAAAAAAAAAAAAAAATCTCGGTTGAACAGTTGATTGAGGACAGGGGAGATGCTTTTTTTTTTTTCCTAAAGTTTTCAAGTTTCTTTATTGGTCCTCTTGTTCTCCTTCCTGTCCTCTCTCAGTCACTATTGTGATTCTCTCGCTAATCGCCTCTCCACGTTTTTTTTGTCTCCCTTAGTTATTCCCCTCTTCATCCCTATGTCTCCTGCCGTGTTTTGGCAGCACTTGTTGAATTGCCTATTGAAAGATGCCACCACAGCCCACACACACACACACACACACGCACACACACCCTTAAACTTACAAAAGGCCATCAAAAAGAATAAATGAACTGCGCATATTCTCTATATCTCAGCTGTGTCCTGCAGTGTGTTTTAAAGTTGGAGTTTTTCTTTGGTGCCTGTGAGAAGGCTGTACATCTCTGGACAGCAACTTTGAAGTTCGACATCGTAAAGGCGGTGCTTCAGCAATCCGGTCTCTCCAGAAACTTTCAGTGCAGAACACTGATTCCACAATCCTTTGATATACAATATTTTCTCACGCCATACCATGTGGCGTCTTCACTTCTTTTTGCATGTGGCGCACAAGTCTTTGGATTTAAAATAGGCCAGCATGCAGCATTTGCTTTTGCCGCTAATCGGGAGGTCATCACATTCTCCGACTGTGTCGGGTCTCCATCTCCCAATTACTTCTACTTACAGTGCATGACGACAGCTTTAGCACTGGCCCATAGGGTCAAATAGAGATGATGCGCACACTGCTGGCAGACAATAAGTGCATGTGACAGGTGACATTTCCACTGTGTGAAAGCTGCAGACCTGACCGCTGCTTGCCAAAGGGCCCAATTTCAGTTTTACAGTGGCGGCTCATGTCAGGAGTGAAATCAATTTGACATTTTCTGTCAGGACAGGGTATAACATTGGTCTGAAGCAAAGACTCAAGTTCATCATTCTTTTGATACCGTACGACACTCCATCAAACCACAGTTTTGGGCATCTTCCATTTCTTTCTCTTGTTATCAGTTTGACAAAGTCGCCAAAAAGGTTGCAGGTGGCCAGTTAGTAAACCCATATGTGACCGCAAGCCTTCAGACTTCTGAGATGGTTTTCAAAAAAAGATGCGGAGCTTTGCTGGTTTCAAATCTTGTGCTTTGCTTATCTCAAAGTGAGACTAGCTTTGGTTGAATATCAACCACTGTGGCAAGTGAGTTACTGCATGTGACATAATAAACTCTTCCACTTACATGGTGACCTAGTAATCAACCGAAGTTAGTTAACTGGTAAATTTGCTCCATGTCGCTACATGTCTGCATGTAAAATTACCTCATGTTGTTTAACATTGGTTTACTGATCATGATTCATTGTAATGCCAACGCGTTTCTTTTAATTTCCTTTGCTTTTCTGTGTAATGCTTTTATTCTTCATCATTTAAAGCAACACAGCAGACGAAGAGAGATTTTTTTTTTTGTTCTCAGGACATCCGTACGGTTTTGGTGTGGTCCAGCACTGCTGTAATTGCAAGTTGTAAGCACTAACCACCGTTAGTGGTATGTGAGGATTTGAATTACCATCTGAAACCCAGTATAGCAAGAACACGGCCACCGGGCCCCCAGGGGGACCCCCAGGGGACCCCCAAGCTCAAGCCCAAGCAGCCGGGGCAAGGAGGGACGACCCATGAGAACCAGCAGCAGCTGTCCGAGGTTTAGGAAGCTGCAGCAGGATCTCACGGTGGAGGGTGAGGGCAACTCCATCCACACCACCATGTTTGGTGGTGTGGATGGATGTTATTTTTCTAAATTTATTTATTTATTTTAATGTTAGATTTTTGAGACTGCAAGATGAATGACATATAGTGGCTGAGTGGACCTTATCAAACTGGTGCAGATGATGAAATTTACATTACAGGGCAGGTCCACTAGTAGATAAAAACATTTGGAAAGGTTAATGTCTGGAAAGACTTTGGCTGATAATGACTAAACCTCTCTTTTGCTCTCCTATCAGTCTCCGCCATCTCCAAACCTCCCAGACTCTTTTCAGTCTGGATCAGCTTGAAAGTTTTTCATTTCGTGTATAAGCATATGGGTCTTTTGATCATACGCTCCATCTCGCAGGGATTTGTCCCTGGGTTGCTCACAGTCTGGATGACCTCATCTCCTGGTGACTGAGAAAATAACTGAATAACAGAAACGGAGTGTTGTTTGGGAGGCAAAGTTACGGATCCCGACATGTGTTTGGCTCGTAGTTTTTGCTGGTTGTGTAACCGCACCAGGATGCGCAGGGATGCTTCAGGTTCTTCAAAAATGTCAGGCGTTCCTAAGACAGTTTGAGTGTTTTGGTGTAAATGCACATGTCAAACTGGTGAGAATGTAAAGCCATATGGATATGAATCATTGTTAAGGGAAGAGTTGCATGCTAAGAGGCCTCCCATGAGAACCAGCAACCCCCCCCCAGCTCAGCACACTGTGTTAGTTTATTTATTTACTCACGGTTAATATATCATGAATTGTATTTATCTGTGAGTGGCTTTTTTTTTTTTTTTTTTTTTTACGCTGCCCTACTTTCTTTTCGAAAAAAAAAAAAAAAAAAGTTGAAAGAGCAGCTTAGTGTAACGGGAATGCGTTTAACGTCCTGGATGTGATCGGCCATTTCTTTGACAGTGAAGCTGAGAGTGGGGATTGCATAAATTGCGCTGTCTCTTGATTCCTAAGATCAGGCTTTTTCATCTTTGACAAAAATCAAACAGACTACAAGAATGAATTCCCGGTTCTCTCTGACTGCAACAGCTGCCTTTCAGATTCAGCAGAAATCTGTTCTATGACTTGACATATCTCTTTCAGAAAAGTGGTTATTTACGACTTTTTTCTTTTTAATTACATGGAAAGGGACTTGATGAGTGAGTTCCACTCTGAGTTTTACCAGCAAGTATTTACTTTTGTGTGATTGACCTGAATTGAATGTTAGTGGGAGGTTGATTTCAGCCAAATCCCCTGTTCTTGCTTTGAATAAAGCAGTCACAAGCTCTCATTTGGCTGATTAATATGATGCATTTACAGTGATATCATGTTCTCTTACTTTGCATCTGCTGCAGACTATTTCCGTAGCATCCATTGTAACTAAAAATGATTTGGTGCCACTTCTAACCTGGCCATACATTTTCATTGTGAAATGAGTCTGGGTCTTCTCACCATTCACAGCCACTTCCCCCTGTAAAAGATGTACCAAACCAGTCTCGTTATGATAGAGGAGAACTTATTCAATGAGTGATACAGGTGCATCCAAGTGCTAACATTAAAAACATGCTTTGTTTCTCCTATTGACTGTAATCCTGTCCGGTGGCGTCCAGAGGCAGTTTCTTGTGTGTCTGTTAGTGCTGCATCCAGAGGAACAAGACAAAAAGAATCAGGGTGGCAGACTGGGCCAGCCAATTCAACAGGCTAGAAGGAAAAAAAAAAAGAAAAAAAGATGAATCCCAGATTCAGCCTGAACAGTCCGAGGGCTTAATCAACATAAGTGAAAGCCAGTACTGAGGGTGGCATACTGTAGCATACCAGCTACGGTATGCCACCGTAGCTGGTTAGTGTGTATTTAAGAAAAAAAAAAAAATAAAAGGTGAGCAACGATGGCGTAACGAGGAGTATTCTTCGCTGTGTCATACTGTCAGCTCTGTGATAAAAGAGCTTCAGCAAAAGAAGCATAAAAGTAGCATAAAAAGTGTAACAAAAAGAAGACGCCATTTATCACCCATTTATGTCGGTGCAGCTTGCCTACTCAGATATTTGCCTTTCATAAGGCTTTTTTTTCCTTCTTTTTCTGTTTTTTGACAAAAATCAGTTACAAGAGTGTTTAAAAGTTTTGAAAAAGCTTTTCTTTTGAATGCCAAAAGGGAAGAAGATACAAAGTCTGAATGTTTTCTCAGCTGTGGGAGACAATTTATCTTTGTCCTTGGCTTGTCATTACGTCCACCGTGACTGAATGGGAGTCCAGTGAGTCATCAGAAGCATGAGACGAGGTGAGTTAATGGTGTCTTCAGAAAACGAGTGGATGTGACTCATCTGTCAAACACAAACAGACAATAACTGGGCCACTGAGCAAGAAGAAAGAGCTCAAGTTATGTGACAGCTCATGAGAGTTGACTGTAAATCCCCCTTTTGGGACTGGTTGGTGTGTGTGTGTTTTTCTTTCGAGGTGTAGCCTGAGACAGGGATGTCTCCTCCATATCCAGAGTCTGCCCGCTTCTCAGAGGGAAAGCAGAGGGGATTGGGTTTCTCCGCATGTCAGATTAAGGACAAAAAAGTCTTAATCTCTGTCATTCCCGCCCTGACTTCCAGACTTCCAGTCCTGAGATTTCCTCAGTGTTGATGTCAAGCTGATCGTCATGTCTTCATCCGTTGCGTGTATTTACTTTCCACTTCGACCTATAGTTTGCCTTGATTACACAGCAAAGTCTTCAAAGCAAATTCTGCAAATGTGGCATGAAATTCCTTTAAATGAGACATCTCGCTACAATTTTTCTTTTTTTTTTTTTTTTTTTCATACGTGTGTGTTCTGGCCCAGAGCGTAGATGTGGTTAATTCAGCCAGCTGAGGAATGTAAGCGGACACAAAGACTCCCTTAAGGTTTGCGCTCAGAGAGTCCACAGAGAAATCAATAAGTCTCCACTTCCCCTCTTGCACCGTTTTGCCTTTAAGGCAAATGCGATGTGGTATGTATGCGCGTTTGTGTCTGTTTCTTAGCCTGCGTGTGCGAGCTTGAGTGAATGTGCGCACAAAATCGCTGGATGTCCAATCTCCTTAATATTTAAAGCACCCAAGTTCAGATTATTCATACTGAAAGTCCCCGCCATGTTTGTTTTCTGCACATGAACATATTTCACATGAATGCATTTTCATTAATAGCTTTACGTGAAATGCCGTAGCGCTAAGTATTATTACACAGTTGCATCTAGGGTTCTTTGCATGAGGAATATTTGCTTTGTGTCGGTAAAAAGGGATTTACATGTCCATGTTGTAAACAGGTAAGAAGTGAATTTATACAAAACCTGAAATCAAGGTGAAGTTGCAACGAAGGGTAACATTCCAGAGATAAAACAACTGCAGGTCTGTTGAGTGCATCTCCTTCTAACACTTGGCCCTTTTGTCATTAGTATCAGTTCTATGAAAGTTTTATATTTTATTCATTTGATACTATGTAAAATTCAAAACAACCCCTGGTGGTTTTATGGGAAGTTTTGCGCTCACATTTTTTTACAACATTTTCTTGGCAGCCAGTCACCAGTGACTTATGTCGTATCAAAATAGCTCACTGGGTGTGAGTTGTGCACAGTTCATGCCGAGACATCACTGCAAAAACTTCTGAAAGATTTTTTAAAGGATTGATGTATGACAGCCTCTCACATCTAAAGACTATAGAGCCAGAGTTTTATGTCTCAGACTTAAAAATCAGGGATCCTGTGGGTTGAATTTTTTAGACAACTACAACCAGGTTCCTTTGTGAATCAAAAGACAAAAACGAACCTCATATCACAGCTTGCATAAGACAAGACTCTTCCTTCGACTGCCACCTTACTCTTTCTTGCGACGGGGGAACGTGCACCGACTCAAGGAGGACTCTTCATGATTTTCCTCCCACTGGGGAAATTTGTCCGCGGCCTTGAAATAATAAAATTGTGACACGTGAGGAAAGCAGGATAGAAACGAGATACGATGTGAACTTCGCACAGCTTGTTCAAGTCAGGACTGATGTGCCTTTGTTATGCATCAGCATCCTGCGTCCAAGTGCAGAAGCAGATGGGGGAGTCGACGTTAGGGATGGAACGGTTACCGGTATTACGGTAAAAATTTTACGCGATAACGATTACCGTTTATGTTTGACTTCATCTCATTATCGCGGTTGATTACAGGGATATGTAATATCAGCCTCATTCAAGTCTGTTAGCGACTCGCGACTGTGTCTTTGCGTTAATTTGTAGCTTGTAACATCGGCATCATAACGTGAGCATGGCGGAAAGTGGTGATAGCACACACACACATCGAAAAATGACCAGGAACGATTTTCTTCTGATGCAGTTAAAATATTAATTTATTCCATTAACTGATCCGACAACCATAACCGCAGTTGTGGCAGTTAGCGCCACAGCGGTCAAAAACCTTTTGCCCTTCTGGGTCAAACAGCTAACCAATAACGGGCAGCTACCTTTATACCTGACCCTCAGGTAACAACACAGCGACACCCACAGACACACAGAGTGAACAACAATTCATAAGAACATATTTGGCTCCGATACAATTGTTTCTTTATTTGCACATTTATACGTATTTAAGGTTCAGTTTAAAGTCCAAAGTTCATTTCATTTGAACTTGCACTATAATTTTTGTTCCTGATAATTGTTTGCATATTTTGACCTACTATGTTTGTTAAAGTGTTTATTTAAATTTACACCAGACAAATAAGTTTTGTTCCTGTTATTCATTTTGTTCATTTAAAATTAAACCTCTTACTGTGCCAGTTGTTTGCCCTTTTAATGTGAAAGTTTCATTTTGATTAAGATTTTGGCTTCTGATGTTTTAATATGACAAGAAAATCACAACATTTTGTGAAATTATTAAGAGGCATGTGTTTTTTAGACATTTGTACAGCAATTAAGAATATCGCGATAATATCATAAACCGTGATAATTTGGTCACTATAATTGAGATATCAAATTTTCCATATCGTTACATCCCTAGTCGACATTAACGTACCATTTACATCCCCCCGAACCAGCAAGAGAGGTGGTCATTGTGAGCCGTCGTGGCAGAACGCGCCACTCGTACCATGGACGCTATCGTTGAGATGATTCGCCACAGCCGGAACGCTTTGTGAACTGATGCAGCCCTGGCGCCTCCTCTGTTTGGTCTGTGCTGACTAAAGAGGAACAGCAAGGATGCCTTTTTGTATCAATATGACGCAACTTCTTTGTGAGAAGGCCTGTTCATTTGCCGCTAATCTAACCCTGAATTATGGAGAGTGACATTTCTCTCCAGCGAGAAGTTGTTACGATCAGGTAATTGCATTCAGTTTCAGGTCTACTCTCGTTTAATTAACATGAAGAAAGGTTCGTCTTCCAAGACATTTAACCTTTCTTTTGAATAAAACAGTGGAAATGACTCTAATTGGTGGCCAAAGCTCTAACCCTACTGTGTGAGTGGAGATCATATGATCCATCAAGGAGAAGGATTAGAACATGTGATGAGGCTTAAAAAGTGGGGAATTCAAGGTTAAGCACACACTGCATCATGTGTCGGTATGATACAATAGCTGTGCAATTTCAAAATACTGTGCAGCAATACCTTCTCTAAACATGGAGTTGTCATTTTGTCATTTGTTCTTGCTCTTTTTTGTTTAATCTACATTAAATGATCCATTGAGACTGACGGACTTTCTTTCTTTTCTTTGTTTTTATGACTTTCAGCCAATGATTTTATTGGAAGTGAATCTGTGAGATCCTGGCTAAGACAATCTCAGGACCCCCTCACCCTTACCCGACACTTCACGGCTGAATGTTTCACATCCGCTGTGAAATAAAGAAAAAAAAAAAAATCAATCACCTTCTCAAAAACATGACCAGACATTTGAGTGAAACCACAGAATATCTCTGCTTGATTAGGTCGCTTCAGTTAGTTGCTCCACGTGTGTTGTGTTTTTTGTCTAAAGAGCAGATCGTGGGATCGTCTTCAGAAGTATGCAGTCTGGCATATTAAATTCCTGAAGACATTTTCCAAATCAACAATTTATGCAGTTCTCAGATGATGGATAGTGTGGATTTCGGTTTCCCATCAGGCCATTAAATTGAGCACTAATTTTTCTAAAAGCATGTTTGTGGTTTGGAAAGGAGTAGTAACGGTGATTCATCGTTCAGGACAGAGAGGGTTGTCTGTGTTTACTTCTTGGTTGACCCCTTTGTAAAGGGGGAATGCATAACTCAAGTTAAAAGATGGGCAGGTCCGCACTGGAGAGGTAAAATGTTGCTCGTTCAGATCAAAAGCATCATGCTCTGGATCGCCGCAGCCATTTTTGACTTCTTGATTTTAGTTTGTTGTCTCTTCTGCCAGTTTACTGCAACAACAGCGTTTAATGCTTCAGAACTGCCCTTGTCTGCCCCCGTTTCCAGCACTAAAAGTGACAGTAGACTGCGAACAAACTGCATCTGTTGTGGCAGCAACACGACTCAGCAAACAACCAGGATGAACAAAGGAAACAGTGATTTCTTCTAATACTGCCAGATGAAGAGTGGTCATCTGTGATCATTTTCCAGAAACAAAAAAAAAAAAAAAGGTAGGACACTTAATGAAACCTTAAACACAAACATGACACAAGGACATTTAAGTGAAGATTAAAAGGACAACACATCAAACTCTGCAACTGAGATTTTTTTTTTTTTTTTTAAATACAAATTTTTGTTTTAGTTTTGGCACATGAGCTGGAAAACTTCAATAATGGACATCTCAAAGAAGCAATTTAATTGTTCAGTAACACAACAAGCTCAAAAAAAGTAGTAATGGACAGGTGTTTACCGCTTTGAAACGCTGCGTGGACAAGTGGTTCAACGATTCACCAGTTTCATCTCTGAATGTTGACGATTCCCTCTCTATATTCCAAAAATAATAATAGAAAGATTTGCTTTTCATGAACTGAAAGCAATTACTGGATGACTTTCATCTTCTCTGTTTTCATTTGTCTAAGTTTCTGTCTGTTTATTGATGCCGTATCCTCTTGATACGGACCATCTGGCTTTTCGTCGGCAGTCTGGGGCAAATCTGACCTAACTGCAGTCAAGACCAGTCTTAAAGTGAGCCAGATGGCTGATTCTCAGACTGTTCTGGAGAGTCTTCTGTAGAAGTTGTTTTGGAAAGGGCGGACTCCTTAAATGACCAGCATCACCATACTGGGACTGCAGGCGGACGAATGAGGCCTGGAGGAAGGTGCCGCAGGCTGAGAGAAGAGCTGCTCTCATTTGCTCGGGTTTTCTGGTTAAAATTGCTTTTTATATTCTGTTGCTGTTTATATGGCTGTAAGTTGTTTTTTTTTAAAGTACTTCAACCTTCATGGCTATAGGGGTATCTACTGAGCTAAAAAAAAAAATAAAAAAAATGCAAAAGTTCATTTGAGTCACATCAATAAAAGCATTCCAGCCTTCATATTTGTATTGATTTTTCTTCCGTCGGCTGTAAAGTCAACGTCCAGTCTTTTTAACGTCCCTCCTCAGCCTGTGAGCTGAATCATGTTCTCCGTGGCTTTTTAAATGTCTAGACGCAGCTGTAATCAGAGGACTGAAAATGAGATCTGAGACGCCTGATTGGGAGTTTCTGCGGCGCAACATGTTGCCCTTGTGTTTCAGCCGGGGCGCGGGCTTGTAAAGATTATTGATGGCGTTGAACATGTGAAACGAGCGCTGGGCCGGATGAAGCAGCTCTAAATCTCACTGATGTATAGGCCTCTTTTCCTCTCTTTATCTCCCTCTCTCTGCCCTGTGAGAGAAGCAGACGGATAAAGAAGAGAAATTAAAAAGTCGCAGTAAAAACAGGATGAAAATACTGTTTTGTTTCGTTTCTTTTTTTTTTTCTTCAGGTTTTTTTGCTTGATTGCATCATTGGCACTTCACTGGTCGGGGTTCACCTGTGTGTGTCACTGTATGCGAGCGTCGACATGCAGTTCCAGCACTGAGAAGGTTCAGAGTATGATGCACGTATGGACATGTATTTTAAAAAGATGGATGAAGAGTGTGTTGTCAGGACTATGTTTACCCATGCAGCTACAATTACCTGTGGGGTTGTTATGGAGGTTTTATCGACCCCTAAAGTATTTGCCTCTCAGCATCAACATAGCTTTTTGCAGCAATGTGCCCTACATTATAGCTAGAAGTTGCAGCGCCTGAGTAATAAATAATGACTAAAGAGTGAGCAGCTCTTTTTTGTCAAAGGGGCTGCTCCAGGTTTGCAAAATGAGACATAAATTGTATTCACTCGAAGCACAGCTGCTGTAAAGTAAATCAGGCTCCCATTTCAGCGTCTGTCTAAATACGAAACTGTTAATTCAGGCATTCAACCGTGTTTGAGGTGTATTTCGACCTCATCGCGGCTTTCTCAAATCCAGGGGGTTTATTTTCAGATGAGTGTTCCAGTTTCTCCAAAAACCAAATGTATTTGTCTTACTTTTTAGAGTGCGATACCAGAAGTCTAAAAGGAAGATTTTTATTCCTTTAGTTTTGAGCTTCTAAATGTAAATGAGCTAATCTGCTTCAGGCCTTTGATAGTCAATCTAAATAAGACTTTATTCAAAAGTTGCAAGCTAAAATCATGTAATTGCACGTGTAATAAATGGGTGATTGGGGATTGTTAGATTTGATGTGCAAGGAAAACATGATCTTTACTTATCAAAGCTTCCAGTGAGGGCTTAAAGCCAAGTTAATCACATTTTATAATAATTAATTAGCGAGATTGTCTAAGGAGTGTTGTTCTGTTTATCAAAGTGCACCAGTGTGGCCGTAAAAGCAGCTAAGTGCATACACCGCATGTCGTCACGGTCTGCTGCACTGATAAGACAAATGTTACCTGAAATGATTCTAGATTCAGCCAGTTTGTGGCTGTGGGTGTAGGTTAACCATAAATAATTGAGACACTTGTAAATATACCTCTTTACCAGCTAAACAGACACAGAACCTCAGCGTAGTCTGCCTTTCCTTGAAGATCAGCATGTCAATATAAGAATATAACACAAACACCTTCATTGATCAGTTGTCCTTAATTTATGCTTTTTCTTCTTCCCTTTTTGTTTCTAATGTAACAGCTATTTGTTTGTTTGTTTTTTCTTTATTGATTTGGATCTTCAGTGAGGTATTGCTCTCTAAACAAATATGTTTGTGCCATGTGTGTAACAGCACGGCTGTGCTCCGTTGCCATGGGAGACGGTTGGATACATCCCCCGGGTTGCATTTCCCTTCAGCCAGAAAGCACAGCGGACCTTGTGGTCACATGAAATCTTCATGGAGTCTGCAAGCTTCCCGGTGCTTTACATAATTACACAACGCAGCCCTTCAGTCTGTCTCATCCGTGAAAGTGTGGTGAGTTTCCTGCACCCCTGGCTCCCTGGCGTGTGACGTAGCGCCCCCAGCTGTACAGGGAGTAGGACTTCAGGTGCTGTTGGTTTCTGCCTCTCATCCAGTCTAGTCAGTATTTGATTCAACACTATTCATTTTATTGCTGCTAGCACAGCTCGTTCAGTTAGGATGTGACTTAAACTTCGCTTTTTTTGCCAAGTTTTTTTTTTTTCGCTCCTTAAATAGGAAACCCTGAGCTGAGTTTGACAGCCGCTCTGTGCCTCTGAGCATCTCTGGTACATTCTTACAGTATTAAACACTAGAAACATTGAATCAGGGATCAAATGGTATTTCTCCCCCCCCCCCACTCGCTTTGAAATCTGGGGATTTTTCAGAAAGGGGAATAATACGGTTTGTCTGGGTGATGAAGTCAGTGGTGAGACTCGCATGCTTTTCAGATCGGCAGCTAAAGCCATCAGGAGACTGACGCAGCGCTTTAGCCTGAGCTTGTGGGGACAGACCGTTTGGGGATTTCTGCTGAACCGAAGTGAACAGCTGGAAGTTCAAATGCTTCTCAGAAAACTGGGGTGGAGATGAGCAATTTGTGGGCTGATGTTTCTTATTTTTCTGCCTTCATTCACACCACATTTAGTCCAAATCATCTCAAAAATCAAACCCAGAAAGGTGAACATGCCATTGGATTTTTGGAGCATTTGAAGCTGGATCAGAGCGAATTGAGTAGATCGTTAAACCAGGTGATGAGATAAAAACAATTTAATCGTGCTGCAATACTTTTGAAACTGCTCTGAGAAAAGTGCATTTTAAATCTGATTATTCTTCCTGTTAAATCATTTTCTCACATCCATTGTTTCCAGAAGCTTTGGTCAACTCCTTGCATTACACTCATCCTAACAGACATTTGTCATGATGTTTCCTGAACCAGCAGTTTTACAAGACGCCCAGCAGAAGAATGCAGAACAGTAGTGATAGGCATCAGAAAGGCTTATCTAACATCCCTTGTTATATAATATTTAATTTGGGTTATGACCAGACACTGAAGAAAAATACTATGTAGGGCAGATCAGAAAAGACCAAATTCTGGTATTAAACTGCAGTCAAAGTCAAATTATATCCTTCCATGAGGAGGCTATATTTCAAATAGGATTGTGCTGTAAACGCTGCACCATGTGTTTTTGAGCCGTAAAAATGTGGTGACACGTTTACCACCTCGTCACCAACACATATTCACAAAACTCTTAAGAAATGCTCAGGTGTTTAGGGATGATGTGTGCAGGTGCGTGTGGTCTGCCACAGAACAGATGTTGGGCTCTTGAGACCCTGATTCATGGCTCCACATCTGGTGGGATCCAGCGGTAAATCCTGGACAGCGTTGTAAAAAAAAAAAAAAAAAGTTTTTTGATCTGGCTTCCTGCTGTATTTGATTTTGGTCTAGTGCAACACACGCGCTAAACCAAAGGTGCAAGTGTGTGAAAGTCCCATTACCCCCCCCCCACACACACACACGCGACAGATGTCTAACAAGACAGCAGTTGAAACAACGCTCTCTCTCTTTTTTCTCTCCTTGACATCCTTAAAGAGTGAATTTTAATTATAATTGAGATGAAATGTTTCTCAGACTTAACTTCACAGCATATTTGCTTGTTGTGGTGCGAACGCCTGAAATCCCTTTGACAGGCAGACGCGGAGGCTTCTCATATTCATGAGGAGTTAACAGGAGAACCTTAAGTTGCTGATTGAGGCCAGCAGTTCGCAGGGAGACAGCTGGCGTTTAATGTGATGGGGCGCAGCAACCATTAATTATTCATCAACAAAACTTTTTCCAGAGTACTAATATAGAGAGCGTTTATAGATAGTCAAATTACTTACGTTTTATCTCCCAAATCCTTGGAAACATGTTGTGCATACTAAATAAAAGGAAACAGGGATGGCCATGCCCTGGCTAGCTATAAAGCCCCATAGCTGAGATACATGTGTTCATCTTTCTTCTGAACGTTACACGCGACAGTCGATAGATTTTTTTTTTTTTTTCAATTCTACATGGATTTTATTAAGAGTAATAAATCTTGTCTTGCACTACAATGCAAAACTGCACTCATGGGAAACGGTTAAGCTAAAGGCTTTTCATTACTCCGTAAATCTGATTAGGATCTATATTTCCATGACAACAAAAGCACGGATTTACAGTAGTCGTTTGCTGAAATTGTAATAATTTGAAAGCATTATGTAATGCAGAGAAACAATGAGTTAAAGAGGGAGCCTTTCAGGGGCGGACAGATGTGGAACCAGGTGGGACAGCCACGCATTTCCTTTGTTACCGTTTTATTTCCTAATTTTCACCCCCTCTTTGCCGTCTGTTACATTTTTGTCACCTAATTTCAGCCTCGATTTACGTTCCGACGCACAATTACTGGAGTTTTTTCCGTTCCTTCTCATTTCCTGCTGTGCCGTTCCTTCAGCAATGCACTCAGCTCACGCATGCATATGCATGATACAAATCTGTTGTTGAGAGATGGAGAAGAAGGCATTTGTTTTTCTCATGTTTATTAAAGCTTTATTTATTTGAGAAGACTTGCCTCAGGGCGCCCCGTCCTGGCCAATTCCAGCGGATACTTCAAGCCGCAGATCACAAAGTGCCCAACGTTTGCATACGAAATGGCTCCAACAGGACATTTTCTCTGTTTAGGATTAGCTCTGTGAAAATAAGAGTTTTAAAAATGCCACAGGCCTACAGAGCTATTGGAGAAACTGTTCAGTGAAACAAAACATCAGGAACAAACTCTGATTATTGCATATTTGGGCAGCAAGGTTCTTAATATTTCATCTAAGTTTTAAAGCAAACCAAGAACCAGCAAAAAGCGGCTGAAATCTGTCAGTCAACAACTGAATGCATGAACGGCTCTTTGTTTTTCAGCCATTGCTCACCACTTACCAGTACTTACCAACTCTGAAAATCAGGTCAATGCAACATTTTGTAAGACAAATAACAACACATGACATATTCTATCATTCCATCATTTATTTAACATTTAACAAAAGTCAAAATCCAGAATCTGTTTGCCATGATCAGTCTGGACCTTGATTGGGCTGCAGAAACACCTTGTTTTTTTTTTTATAGATGTGTTTGTGGTTTAAAGCCATTTTCTGTGATCGATTATCGGACGTTCTTGGGATCATTGTCTTGTTGCGTGTCATAATTTTGGTGAAGCTTTAGCTGTCAGATAGCCCGGCCAGCCATCGTAATTCTGGACGCCATGTTATGTGCACACAACCAATCAGAGAAGCAAAATATGTGATCGTAGGCAGAGCAACAACCAGACTGGTCTCAACAAAAGACGAGTCTAAATGTTTTGCAGTGAAGTATGAATACTGTGAATGCCTAATGTTAGTTTTAAAAACTTGTTGATCCAAGGTGTTATTAGGCTCTTGAATGCTTCTATATGAGTGTAATATTAAAAACTGCATTTTGGGGCCTTTGTATAATGTTGGTTCATAAGTCCATGACTTATGCTTTAGGTTCTGGTCTGTTGAAGGACACAGTTTCTGTTATCGTTCTGTCTCCACCAAGTCTGTTAAATTTTGACACGTAGCCATCTAGAGAACTTATCCAAGGTCCTGATGTTTTCATGTGATGTTTAAAGATGGCTGTTTCCTACTGACAAGTCATTCTGAATAATCCTGCATTCTGTGATGTGAGTTAATGGCCTCTCGATTTTGTATACAAACTGGAGATTAAACCCACTTTGGTTATAGTGTTATTATAGTGTATATACTTATAAATAAGATATACCCAAATTTCTAGATTACAATGAGTCTCCTCATAAAGCCCACCCCTACTCTGTTGCGATTGGTTCGGTACATTCTGTACCAGTGGAAATGGCTGTGAACAGGAGTCTACCAGACCCATGTCACGAGAGAGAATCTTTGCAAAGCGACTGGTTATGGTTGGCCAGGCGAGCTGCCAGACAGATGGCCTCATATTTGAATCTGGGAAACTGAGGCAAACAGGGGAGTTGTGGTGCTGTGTTTTACGGCTGAACATCTGCACTTTGATATTGTCTGTCTAAAGGCAGTTGTTCCTAATGTCATGTTGTCTAGTAAGATGCAGCTTTGCAAAACGAAGACATGCTGTTGTGTTCATTTTTAAAGAATTGCACACTAACTGAAGCCTGCAGAGTTTGAGATGAGAATTATTTTGGTCGAAACCTGGGTGTGAACCTAATGGATGTCCACTCCGGGGAATGTTGGCCACTGTCTCGAATGTTTTCCTCTTGTGAATAATCTTTCTCACTGCAGGATGATGGACTTCTGGACTGTTTGGAAATGATGTTATAACCCCTCCCAGATTAACGAGCAGCAGCAGCAGCAGTTGCGTTTCTGAGATCATTGTGGACATCTTTCCTTCTTGCCATTATGTTAACCCACCTAAATTCTCCAGACCAGCAGAACTAAAACCTCTGCTTTTACAGAGGTGCTTACAGTCGCAGATGTCTGCTAATCAAGTGCATTTGATTAGCAGCATGTAGAAGTTACTTACTGTGACTTACCTTTTTATTTGTTATGTATTCTATATTCCAATTATTTTCAGATTACAGACTAACATTTCAAACTTTCAGCTGACTTGCTGGCTGTGGAGTAGCTGCCTCATCGTCAGGCTAATCAGTTCAAATGGTTTTTGATGTGTTTGTTGATTCGGTCTTGGTTGTTTTGCTCTTTGCTTTTCGCGTCTGACTCTGTCTGGTTTGCGACACTCATCAGCACTGACCAGAATGATGCAGTAGCATTCTCTCTAAGCGTAATACGTGCAGCCCCGTCTTTGCTGCCACCTTAATCCGTTCACGAACAAGTGAGTCAGCGACAGACAGACAGAAACGGAGCCATGTGGCCCATCTGACATTCGATGCGATGTTCTCTGGGTGAGCTATGTCTCATTGTTTCTCTCTGTCACTGTTGCGGCAGGCCACGGGACAGTCAGTCTGGCCTCATAGTGCCACAATCATTTCTCCGGCCTGGATCACACCTCTCACTTCACATTCTCATTACTTCAGGCTATTATTAATTTATTTAATCAATACGGGTTTAAATTGTTCTCTATGGAAATCCATCATGGCAGCAGATTCACTTAGCCGCTACGCCGTGTTCTGGGCATGATTTGTTTGTGTCTGCAGACTCTGTGTCGGGTTAAATACAGAGCTGTGCGTCATGAAGTCAGTGTGGACATGACCTTCAGACAGATTCTACAACTTGTAACATCTACCAATCAAACTTCAATATGACGTATCCTCATGCAGATATGGATTATTTAATGATGATCTTACTAGAACAGGCGACGGCTCCACTGTTTGGGTAATTGACCAAACTTCCAAGCCTCCTTAAGGAGGATTATGGAAGTGGCTTTAAACAAAGAGCTGCTACTCACATGGGCTTTAGATGGATGGACAGTTTGTTTCTGTCCAGCCATCCATCCATTCATCTATTTTCTACACCAGTTTCATCCTGGTTAGGGTCACTCAGGGTACTGGAGTCTATCCCAGCTGTTTCTGGACAAGATGTGAAGCAGACCTTGGACAGTTTGCCAGCCCATCACTGGGCATGTGAGATTTATCACAGGTGGCCTTGACTCAGTGGGTAGAGTAGCTTTCTCTCCCACTGGAATTCCTGTTGATTGATCTCAAGTCATACTTTTCATCTCCATACCCTCAGTTATTCTGATACAAGTTTATCTGGGTTTCATCTGTCCAAAGCCTCCCACCTTGGAAGGTGGGAGGCTTTTTAAGGCGTGCGGATGACAAACACGCTGTGAAACATTTTGCAGACAAAGTTAAAACACCTAGGGCGTGAGGTTACAATTCAGTCAAGATAAATGACCTGTAATATAAGCGCGGCCCATTTATTCTGACTGAAATGTAACATCATGTCTGTGCTATGTTTTTCAAGTCAGATCATGAAGCTTCTGATTCATTTTCATGAGTGTCACTAAAAGCAAACTGCTTGTCCATTCACTCTCTTTAGAGAAGTGCGGTATCGCTTGGTGTAGTCTAGTTCTTCAGGCTCATTCAACGGCTGACTCCTCGGTGCCCTGAATGGCACGGGACGATGCACCGAACTGCATCAGCCTCAGGTGCAATCCTCACTTGAGCTCTTCCTGTTGAATCGCAGATGTTTTGATTTATTTTGTTTCCCGTCTGCATTTGTTTCAGTGTGAGAGGATTAACACTTACCGATTACTGAAAGCTGACCCCGTTTACAGTGTTTATGATGCAAAAAAGGAAACTGATCACACAAGCTCAAAGGACATTCATGAACTCATGCACACCTATATAAATACTGTACTCACATTACTGTACCGGCATCCTGTTAGCTGCTCCACAAATGACTCACTCTGAGTCAACATCTCTTTTTCACCATTTATTACATGATTGAAGCAGGTAAGAAAAGAATGCTGATGCACAATGCTCTCATGTTGGCACACCTGAGCTTTAGAGGGAGTGATAGAGCGTATTTCATCTATTCATGTTGGTGTTTTTTTGAACTAAATACTGCTTTGAAGTCTTGTTGTTTTGTGCATCTGAGCCCCTAAACAATGAGCCACAGTTGTGTGACTGTCCAGCTCCTGTCATGGTTTTTGTGCTCGTTCTGCACAACAGGAGGGGTCTGTGCAGGAGAGTGGCCTCCCCACTTCAACACATGGTACCCAGACTAAACAACAAGATGAATGTTTCCTGAATTCAGCTTGGCACAGAGGCACCCCAATCTGCCTATGCGGCTTAGCTGAATGAATGAAAGACTTGCATTCAGAGCAGAAAGAGGGAAAAAAAAGGGAGCCATTGGAAGAAAAGGTGTGAGAGAGGTATAGTTTGTTCTTTTCAAGTTTAGACTCTACCATAGGCACACCAGTGTATGCGTGACTCATAAAGAAACCACAAGTTGCAGATGAGCTTCCTTGAAAAAGAAACTGAGGGTTCATGCTGGAATTGTTATCCAAATTCTCCATCTTAAACGCTGGTTCGACTTTTGACCAGCCATACTTTTCCATAAATTACTAAGCAGCGAAATGCGTGAGGGAAGACATAAAGGCATAAAGTTAAAAAATATATACTTTCAGTAAAGGTCTGCAAACACTACAGCTTTATTGCATTTATTTATTTGTTGGGGGAGGGGAGGCACTTCCTGCTCCTCTTTTGCACGCACAACTTCTTTGAGGGCTTTTCATGGATTTGTGATGATGTTGAGGTCTGACATACCAATGTGAGGTGGCTGGGCCAAACCATTCCCATTCACTTTAGGAAAATTTTCCCTTGTGAAAAAGAGACGAGTACCCTTGATGTTCACAGCCATTTCACCAGTACAGAACGTGCCGAATCAAACGCAACGGGACAAGGGTTGACGTGCACCGTTGTGCGATGACTCATAACGGAGCATCCAAGAGCCACTGATCAAAACAAGCAAGGGTGAGCATGCAAGATTAGCTCCCTGCACACAGCGGTCATGATATATTGAGGCAAAAAGCTGTCCATGTGAAGCCGTCGCTGTTGCCTTTTGGAAATCCACACAGACCGAACAGAGGCAGCTCAGCAAGTACAGCTGATGAGAACCTGTGTGTAAAGCTCCACAGACACAGCCATGAATAGGATGGATGGATGGATGGATGGATGGATGTCCCTCTTTCCACCAGCTGCAGAAAAAAATTGATCAAGCCACCCTCATGCTGAACAGTTGTGAAGATTGGTCAGATTTTTATCTCTATTTCTTCCAAACTTATTTTAGCTCATTGCAGGCTGTAGAGTATAACCCCATTTGAACTTTGTCACTCAACAGGAACGTGTTTCAAAAATGCATTAAACCCAGGTATAAAGTCCATTTGTAAATTTTTGATGTTGATTATTGCTTTTGAGATTGCAGGCCAGTTTTACATCTGATTTGTGCTGGTGCAGATTCACAGTAGAACAGTTTACCTCCATCCTGAGTGGAAGGTTTTATTCGGAACATTATCAGCATTGGAGATCATTTGCTTAACATTTTGGATTGACAAACATTTTTGCAGAGAGCGCCTATACTTTTACATTCAACTGAATATTGGATCAAGTAACCAATTTTTTTTGTTTTTTTTTTTTTCTATTCAAAGCCTATTGATGAGTAATACGTCATTATGCCCAAACAACAAAGTCACAATCCTCTGTTCCTACGAAGCTATAAAAGATGTTTACTATTTCAGCATCCACCAATTAACCTTAATTCTTTTGTTTATAAGGGGTTGCTGTAAAAACATGACGCACATTTCTCGCTCTGAGCGTCTTCAGGCTGGTCTAAAGACCTCCACAGCCCAAAAAGTGTTACCATCATGTGATGATGGAATCTTTAACAAGAGCGGCAAAAGCTCAGTGTGCTGCTGTCGACCTGTCACCTTTCACCTCACTACCCTGTACCCCCACATCACACCTCTGCTCATTCATTTTTCAGTCAAAGCCTGGAAAAAGCCTGGATGAATGTTTGGCCAGCATAATAGTGAATTAATGGATGAGGCTTTGGGAGAGGGGTCCGGGCTATCATGCTAAAAACCTTTGGCAGACTATGAGAGAGGCGTCTTGGTGAGAAGACCGAGCTCTAAGCCGCTGTGGGGGCTACGAAGGGCTGAGTCTCATTGCGGTTTTTAACAACAAGCTGTTGGATCTGGAGAGAAAGTTCCAGACACACCCCCCAGCCCCAACTCAACGCTGCAACCCCCCTTTTTCCCTGTGCTTCAAAAAAATGTATCTGTCTCAGCGAGACATTCAGGGTGGAAGCCCCCACCATGTGTTTTTCTTCAGCGTGCGAGCCTTGCTGCTGTCCTCCATCCACCTCCACTCTTTCAGCTTCAAGTTCTCCTTCGTTCTGCCTGAGAAGAGCCAGACTCCAGGTGGTGGCAAGAGGTTAAGACACCTCAGCAGAGAGGAAACGCACACACACAGACATCTTTATGTGACAAGTCCCTGCCAAACAATGGCCGTTGGCCGAGAGTGAGGAGGGGGCGGAGGGGCAGCAGGAGTTTCTTGGAAGGTCTGATTGGAGCATAAACAGCAGTCCAGGAAGTGCTGTACTAAGAGCGAGAGAGGTAGGGAGGGAGGGGAATCAGGAGAAGTGCAGATCTGCCGGGAGAGAGCAAGAAGTTTTGGGGAGTGGAGGCAGCAGTCTGTTAGTTTGTGTCACACTGGTGGTGTCTGGCGTCTTCTTTTTCTATCAGGACATACTGTGTTACAGAAACAAAAACCTCAGGGTGAGTAACCTGCATCTCATACAGAAAAACACGCACTCTTTCACACAGATGTGATCTTAAAAAGCACAGAGGCTTAGTCTCGCACACACACGTGAGAACAAACAGCACCCGTTTTCATTAATCTTTTCCTTCTGTGGATTCAGATGGATGCATTCAAAGGCTAACACCCCGGCACTGACTGAGAAATATCTTGTCGTCACTGTTGCGTGCAGCATTGTTGCAGATTCCACCACATTTTCAGGCTGCATTCACTTTGGTGTGTGCTGGTTGCTGATGGCTCTGAAAACTGCTTGTTTTGCATTGCTGTTTGTTGGTGCCTTGAACTGCAGCCAGTCATTCAGTGTGTAAAGCCAAAAAGAAAAAAAAGGAAAGAAAAAAAAAAGGGAGGGGGGGGGGGGGGGGGGTTTACAACTAATGTGTGTGTGGCTGTGTCTAATTAAGCTGATGGGGCGAAGAGTGGTGAGGGTCAGACCGTGAGAGGGTGAACTTGAAAACAGCCTGGTCACTTTTTACAAAACGCAGGCTTCACACTAGCTATCTGTCATGAGTTGATTGGGATAAAGAAAAAAAAAAGAACTAAACTGAACTTTTTTGTTTAATCTTCTGAACCTCATCTGCCTTTTTAGATCACAGAAAGAGAATATCAGTGTCATCCAAAGTTGCCGTTTGTTGGATCTGATTTACTGTGCATTTGGTGATGTGGGGTCACTGAATCAAACGGATAGCCAGATTTTCCGCCGGGACGATTTTACATTCCTCCTCTCAAAGTGAATATCATTCTCGCTTGAATCTAAAACTTAGCTGTGGTGTTTCTCTGTGGTAAAAGCGGTAAAGTGTTAATTGGTGGCGATCTCTCTCATGCTTTTCTAATCAGTGCTGACTAAAATATTTAATAGTTTATCACTCATCTGCAATAAAGACCTCTAAGCATTTTACAGTCTTAACAAGCCTATTTTCCTGTCTGGATCCCTCTCGTACCACTGGAATTGCATTAACTTTTTCCACTGCTCAGTACATTTGCATCTGGAGTTCGGTCAGTCTGCAAGCTTAGTGAATGGAAAAAATCTAAGTTAATTTCACAGTTATTCACATTCAAGAGTTTGATATTAATCTCGTGTCAAACTTGGTTTAAAATGTTTATTTTCATCACGATAAAATCATTTACCAAGAGTAGTCCAGGAAACCACCATATTAATAATAGCGCTACCATGCTCCTGAATTTAGTGGCTGGCTTTTTTAATCCCCGGTAGAGTTTTGTATTTAACTCAACCCTTAAAGGTTTAATATCCTTTTTTTTTTTTTTTTACCAGCCAGCTCATCAGTTTGCTCTGTCTCTTTTCTCCTGCGGGCAAAGAAGGTAAGCACGGCGGAGAGGAATTTCCTCGTCAGAAAGACAAATGAGTTTGCGGCTTTGCCACCCTTCCAGAGCCCCTGAATCTCATCTTTCATCGCTCGTTTCTGCGCTTTGACAGTGTCAGACTCTCACAATTTTTGAGCATGATTTGCTGATATAGCAAGTTGTCATTTTCTCTTAAGCCGACAGGAAACTGTTAAACAACTGTAAGCCAATGCTTTGGCTGCCAGTTTGATCCAGCTGAGTTATTTGTCTAAGTGCTAGCGTATGAGACGCAGTGATTTTGCCAGTGTTTTTACAAGCAAAGGCGCACAGTGGCTCCTGAACATATGCTCCCATTTGTCTGATTTCATAAGGAGAGGCTGAGGCTCGAGCTTGACCACTTCATTACCTACCTGGGGGTAGTCTGTTACATTATTTTCCAGATATAGCACATAAGGCTTCATATCTGAATCTGTGCAGGAGATCAAGCACTGAACTGCGCCAAAAGTTATTAGCGGATGCAAATCTTCAGCTGCAGCGCCGCCATGGGACATTGAGCTTTGTGGAAACACACCTGGTCCGGTGGCATGTGGCCGAGCAGCGCTGAGGCCGCCGGAGGGGTAGGGGTATGCCGGGTGATGAGGGGAGGAGAGGGGAGGGGGTGAGAGGCCTGACCAGGTGTTTCTCCAGCAGGCTGTCTGCGCTGTCATCCTTCAGTGGCCCCCTAGACATCTCATGCCACATCTCATTGAGGCCCAGGCTTTGATCAAACCTCTCTGCAGAACTTTCATTTCAGTTCCTGTTTGTGGTTTAGGCTTCATTATCCACTGGATTCTGGGAAGTTATTTTAGCAAAGCCTATCAGGAGTTTGGGGAACTCTCTTGGAGTCCTGTTGGGTCGTGCCCCCAAATAAGAGTCTTTCTTTTTGTGTGCATTTTCTCTTTGTGAAACTGCTACAAACCCGCTTTTATCAGATTTATAAAACTCCATAAGAGGTTTGGTTTTGAATTGTCTAGATCAGCCATTCCCAAACTTCAGAATACCAAGGCCCAATTTGAAATGTGAAAAATCTCTGCGGCCCACCGAAACCTTTAACCACAACTGTAATCAACATACAGGACGAGGAACCATGTTCTGATATTAATGTAAAGGGGTCAACAAATAAGGTGACACTTGTCATATTAAGTTTAAGATGACAGTAGAATAACACTTAACTGGTTTGTTTTGTTACTTCTTGATGTTTTAAAATCATGTCGTTAATATTTTACAGTAATTAAAAACATTTAAAAAAGATCGAGGATTTAAAACATATTTGTTTAATTTTAATGATCTCTCACGGCCCACCTGCAGTACCGCGACGGCCCACCAGGGGGCCGCGGCCCACACTTTGGGAATCACTGATGTAAGGGGTCAACAAATAAGGTGACACTTGTCATATTAAGTTAAGATGACGGTAGAATAACACTTAACTGGTTTGTTTTGTTACTTCCTAATGTCTTAAAATCATGTCGTTAATATTTTACAGTAATTAAAAACACATTTTTAAAAAGATCGAGGTAAATCCTCGATCTTTTTAAAAATTTGTTTTTAATTTGAATGACTTCTCACGGCCCACCTGCAGTACCGCGACGGCCCACCAGGGGGCCACGGCCCACACTTTGGGAATCACTGGTCTAGGGTTTTGTTAGGTTTAGGTGAAAACTTTACTGGTTATGGGTTATTAAACGTTCTTCAAACATCAGCATGTCCAATTTTGCAGTTCAGACTGCAACACATTTCAGTGTTCCTCAAAGAAAGACTGAAAGAGATTTACATATATTTCTCTACAGTTTAAGATATCTTTGTAGGATTTATGGAATCTTGAGGGATTTCATAGCATAAAGAGCAAGCCGCAACCTTAAACTGAACATGTGATCAAGAACCGTCATTCAGCAATAGCTGATATAACCACATTCGCAAAAGATTTACTTCAGGAAACCTTTGTCAGACATGACAATGTGGAGCTACAAAAAGAAAAAAGAGAGAAAAAAAGACCCATCTACATTTTTTACCTCCTTTTATGCCTCAGTTCATGGGAGCTGCTTTTAGAGGTGTAATGAGCCACTCTACTGGATGTACCTTTTTTGAGATCAGTGTGCATCCTTTCCTGTGGAAAGCTTCAGAATTTTGAAACTTAAAAAAAAAAATGCAATTTAGGTAACCCCACAATGTGTTTGAAAGGGGAATATGATGAAATGACACCAAAACATCATCACTTGATATCCACTAGAGTTAAATAAATAAATTAACTGAGATAAAACTAAGCTGGATGTCTGGAAGTTAGTGTAAGAATAACAGTTTTTTTTCTATTTGCATTAAGTGTTTAATTCTAACTTTTCAATTAAAATAAAAGGAATTTCCCGTAATCAACAGAAATAATACACACTCTAAAAAATGAGATGCTAGTTCAATTTAAACAAAGTTAAGGTATCAATTTGCATCGATATTTCTTAAGTAATTCCAACTACATTACTATTAAACTAAATATACTGAGACTTTTAAAGATGGACTAACTCAATTTGTTTAGTACAAACAACATAATTACACTAAACTTTATATTGAAGCAACCTAATTTTAGTTCTTTAGTGTTGTCATTTTTAAGTTGGAAATGCACTTAAGTCACTCCTCCTCTTGAGCAAACCGAAGACATGATTTTTGGGAGTACTGATGCAGTTTTGCCATGAATGTTGTCTCCAGGTCAAGAGCGGTGATCCCTCTCAATTAATGATTAATCAAAAAATATGGAACAAATAAGACAAGAGAGGACCTGCACTTCCAGTACAGTGGGCACCAAGGTTCTCTGCAACAATACAAGTGCCATTAACTTATGTGTCTTTTGGAGAAATGTAGTTTTACCTCTTCTGGGCTTGAGAGATTTTTCAAAGTGGTTGAACGGCTTTGTGACAAATGTGTTTGAATGTTGCTTCACATCTTGAACAAACAACAATACTCCCAGTATAGCCACAGGAGATATATGACGCCATTACCATGTCTAAATCTGTAATGTTTTAAGTGATCTGTCTTGGCAATTCAAAGTTTCTAATTTTAAAGATCCAGTTTAAAAAAAAAAAAAAAAACAGGTACTGTTTCACAATATGGCCTGAACTTAAATCCATAATTAGAGCTGTGATGACAGTTTATACAGTCTCAGTAATTGAGGTTACTTACACTGTTGATGATTCTTTTTTGGTGCCTCCTCTGTCAAACATAGAGAATTAGACTCTTACACTTAAAAATTAAACAGCTTCAATATTTTCCTCTGGATCATCAACATATGTCAACACGTTCACGCTGCATTTAACTGAAATATGCTACAGACTTTTAGACAAACTTCAAATGTCAGTCATGCAGTTGTTACTGACATAAAGCTTTTTATAAAACGTTTCGTCACACACAGTGCTTCAGTGGTTCAGTGACAGTTAATACCAGACAACAAATCCTTATAAAATTATGCGCAAATGTGCTTGTGCTGTTCTCCCTCCTTTTTTTTTTTTTTTTTTTGCCGGCATGGTCTGATTGCAGAAAAAACCTCCACTTCTCAGCTTTTTAAGTACGCTCATTAGAAAAACGGGTTTCATGAACTTAAAACTTACCTGTTTCTAACCAAATGAAAATCTCTTTTATTGTATTTAAAGGCATCAATTCATTATTTTTTGTTCAAATTACTTTATCAGATAAGTTAACAACTTAAGTTGTGTGTAGATGTGGCAAACTTATTATTTTATGCTGAAAATATTCTCCATTTTAAGCTTTACAAACAAACCTCATGAATCATTTAAGCTGTGGAGAACTTTCTTTTTTCTTCAAGATGTACAATTTCCTAAATCAACAACAACTCTCAGTGTGTTACAATACAGCCATCTCTAAGACTATTTTGCGTGTGGGAAGCACAACCCTTCAGTGAAGACTATCGACAGGTCAGAAAGGAAATTATACTCTAAATTAGCTGTGAATAGCAGATCTTATCCATAAGTAACATTTTCTATTATCTCAGCAGCTTAGACCAGAAGTAGCTCTTGTGGCCGACAACAGCTTTCGTCTGAAAGAGGTGACAATTATAGCACTGCATTATGCTAATGCAATGCTCTGCTGTAAATTGACATCATTTTGAGACAAGCACCTTTCAGCTGAACAGTTGAGGATGAAAACCTTTTAGTTCTGCAGAGGAGGTAAGACACGCTCAAAGCTTCTATACAGCTATAATATATACTATTATAGCTGTTTTAGCTTTTTATTACTGTTCAAATACTGTAAGTTATTATTATAATACACTTACTGAATACAGTTATTTCTAGATTCAAAGGCAGTGACTTTCTGTTAGTTACTTCTGGTAACATCCGAATGACTTTTAAGAAGAAATGTGAAACACCAGAAGGAAGTTGTTTAATGAGTTCGGGATTTATGGTTTAAGAAATAATCATTCATTAGTGCTGTCTTTCATTTTTGTTATTTGTCTTCCCCACTCTTTTTGTGATGATGTTCACAACTGGTCTGAAATGACTGGAAGACTCGTGGTTAAACCACAGGAGACGTAAAAATATGTTGCCTCTTTTTATTGTTGTGCTTCGGGGTAGTGGTGGAGGTACATGTTAGACCTCAGCATTTGCCACAGTAAGTGCTGTAGGTTTTGCTTTAATATGGATTACCCACAGAGGAAAATCCTTTTTTTTGCTGTGAAGTCAGTTGTGGCTGGAGGAGAATTTGCCTAGATAAAACTACGTTTTTGAAGTTGGTCTGTGAGCAAATAATATTTTGGATACATTTTATTATTCTACATTAAGATTAAAATGAAAATGACCCATGTGATCTGGAAATCATAAATAAATGACCTTTAACTACCCAAACTGGCGTAGAAAGCAGCCAATTGAGGTGGCTCAGGCATCTGATTAGGACGTCTCATGGTCAGGGAGGTGTCTTGGGAAGGTCCAGTTAGGAGAACTGGAGGGCTGCTCAGGGAACATCGTGGCAACTTCCCAGAAGAACTGGAAGAGGTGGTTGGTAATGCCCCTTTTCCACTAGTACCTACTCGGCGCGGAAGTTTCCACTAGGTCATAGTACCGGCCGGCCCTCTTTTTCTACCCATTTGGCTGGGTTCTATCCGGGCTGAGTCGGCCGAAATACAACGCCCATTGATTGGCCAGAGAGCAACGCGACTCCTCCACACCCATACAAAACTCAGCAACAACAAACTCAACAGCGATTTTACTTTACCTGTAATTGTCTACTTCACAAAACGAAGAATGGCCGGCAAGTCTACTCCATGGTCGAATGACGAACGACGTCCTCCATTGTTATGGTCGCAAACGTGACCAGAGTTGCCGCATATAAAACACGTCACTTTTCAGGCCACCTTAATGAAGGCCCACCACATGGAAATGAGACCGAGTCGAGTCGAGCCGGGTTAGTCGAGCCGCGCCGAGTAGGTACTAATGGAAAAGGGGCATAAGAGGAAAGTCGAGGCCTCTCTGCTTAGGCTGCTGCCCCTACAAACCAAACCCAGATAAACAGAAGTTGATGGATGGATGGATAAATATTCATTTTAAAATAAGTGTTTTTTTCTTTCTTAAATTTCCCATAATGCTAATATTGTCTACATATAGCTTCATCTTCTCTGACACATCTAAGCTTCACATACCAGCCTGGCTTCACATGTTGAGCTGTTTTGTTTGACTTTCTCCTCTCTCTTTCGCAACAGTGAGATGGAGGGGTGACTTAAAACACTTGCACTGACTATCTCTGTCAGCCTCCCCAGTTCTTTTCTCCCACTGTAAACATCTCTGCCTCTCCCATCCATCCACTTCCTCTGGCATTTGGCTTGAAGTGGTTCCTCCCTCTACGCACAAGGGTTGTTGTATCTGCTGATGGACATGCTTTGTATACACGTGAATAGAAGTTGTATGTTTTTGTTCATCGCTCTCTACTGGCCTCCGAGAAAGCCAATAATCTTCAGGCAAACTTAGATGAGGTCGCTGTCCGAGGCGGAGGAAATTTGTGCGAGTGCACAGATAATGAGGACTTATCTCTAATTGACAACTTACAGATTCCCTTCCACGTCAGGGCTGTAGTTTTCACTCTTTAAAAATAAGTAAATCACTTGAGGTTTTCCGTCTTCGTAAAGCATTAATTGAGAAAAGTCTGAATTTGAGTATTAAAGCTGCCTAATCCCAATAAATATGGATGAGACTTCTCTGCCTGTGTTGAAAACCTGCAGTATCTTGCCCTTGTCCCTCAGATGTTGGCTTTTAACATTTTCTATGGATGAAATCGGGTTCTCGTTAATGAGTAATTATCATGGCATGATTCTATAATTACCCCGCTGACTGACAAACTCTGTCCACTCTAATTTAGGCATGACTGAGATTATGATAGCTACTCCAGTCTCTGAAAATATTCTGCAAAGCCTATGACATGCACAGGATGTTTTTATTGAACCGGGATATTCTAGGAACAGTGGCGAACTGAGCTCTGGAGCTGGACGTTTGAGGAAACCTTTCCTCTGTCTCTGAATTGTCTGTTTGAGTAACTGCTTCCTGCTTTGGCTGATAAATAGACGGGACTGTGTAAATACTGGAGAGACGCTCAGCAGAGCAGTTTAATACGAAAATATGAAAAAAAAAAAAGATCATGCTGAATGTACTGACAGGTACTCGGGGTGTTGCTATTTTTGTGTTGTGTTTGGCTACGTGCAAGCACCTACCTGAGTCAGTATTCTCTTTGGACTTTATTTAGGTAGGAGGTGTGACAGCTTCTTCAGTTGAAGACAGGATTTGTCCACCATGTTAAATGCAGCCTGTGATGGCAGTGGTGTCCTGGTTTCTTAGCAATGTTTAGCTATGCTAGCATGACTCGGGCTTAGTTACGCTTGGCTGAAAGCCGCAACTTTTATTTCTCACAAGCTAAATTGCCATAAAACTGTCATAAATAACTGTGTTCTTCCATTAAGTCCGATTCCTGATTTTGTGTATGCCCTCTGTTGTTTTCTTATTGTCACATTGTGAAATTGAAATTTTTCATTTTTGGCCAAATATCGTAGCAATTAGCAGTGTAGGCATTTGGCAGTTGGAGCAGATATCCAGGGCGTCCAAGGAATTAATCATAGGCCTAATTATTGCATTAATTTGGAGTGAAATAGAAATAAAACTGTCAGACTCCAGTTTGAAGCCAACATTTATTGATTTTGTGAATTTTTGACATCTGTTAGTACGTAATAAGTTAGCTCTCATCTGACATAACATTAATGGCCTCATGAAAATTTTACAGCGATTTTCATTCAGACCAAGATCACATTTGCCAGAACAATTCATAATATCTTGACGAGGTATGTTTTTGCATAAAAATAGTCTGTTGAAAATACCACTTTTAAAGTTAAAAATTTGTTGAACTGGTGGTGTGATACAGGACTCCATCTTTTTTACTCACGGAGGTCATTTACTGTTACAGAAGCAAGCTGTTTTCATCTCTAGAAAAACATTTTCTCACGCTTCACTCCTCCACTGTCTCCAGCGCTGCTTCATTGCTCAGCGTTTTCCTAAATATTGGAGCACTGAGCAGTTTTCAGTGTTCAAGCAACAGTTAATGGTGATGTGCTGGCGAGCAGTGGAGATAAAGACGAATAACTAATCTGCATATTTATTGAACCTCTATCTTTCTAAATAAGGGAGAGGTGAAGAGTTTCACCTAGGCAATTATAAGGAATAAAAGGAATAATTTTTGTAGGAAAAGAAGAATATGCTGTTTTGATGATCAAAAATTAGTCTTTAGGGGCTTGGCCAATGCCAACAGATGTTTTTCAAAAGGCTAGAAAATATATTGACTCTGCATTTTTTTTAGCAAACTCAAAGGAGTATCATATAGTAAGTAAACAAGTAAATATTAAAAGGCACAAAAATGCGTGTGTGACTCCCATATTGAATAAAAGCCCCATGGCTGGTTACTGTTAAATAAATGTGTTTATTCGTGGGAGAATTAAAGGCTGCAAAGTAAGACTGTTTGTATATAAAACTGACAGATTTTTCCTATAACTTTCCTGGCTTCTGTTTTATCTGCCTTCTTCTTTCAAAAGAACTATTGCACCAGTATTCTACCTCACGTCATCCAAAAATTGCTTACCCTACCTTTAAGGACAATTTTCTTGCGCGACTGTTGTGTGAAAATTGGAAATCAGCTTTTGTCAGTTTAAGTTCATTTAGGATTTTGAATGTGATTCTTAGACCCAGCATAGGGAGGTTTCTCTCTTTCGTTTTTTTAATCTTTAACATCTTTAAAGAATGAGACAGAATCTTACCACATGTTACAGAGGGATGTAGGACTTTGACAATCAGAATATATTTGTTTTTGAAAATGTATTAACTAATAATTTTAGAATTTGAATATAATTTGTTAAAATATTTGTAATCTTTCCATTTGCAACATCCTAGAATTAAAATGTATTTTTAAAGAGATTATCTATATATGCTCTCATCAGAGCTCTAGGCCCAGATTGTGTCACGAAGGCTGATACTTTCAAATTTTGCCCAAGTATTTTATCCTCCAGTCTTAAGATGCTGCCCAGACTTAGTTTAATGGTATCAACAGCCTTAATATAAGGGGAAAAGAATCTCTCCCAAGTGAGAAAAATATTGTAGTAGTATTTTAACAGCTTTTATTGCTGAAAATCACAGAAGGCCTTAGGTATTTTTCCACTTTAATGCGCCCAGCACTAACAGTTTGTGGGCTCCCATTTGAGTTTTTCACGCCTTCTGTGCTTTAATGCTCATCTTTACAGATAATGTTGTGAGGCAGTCTTAAGGTTTAACAGTTTGTCTTACTTTTTTTTTCCAAGAACTCCTTTTACATTGAGCTTAAATTCAAGGCTGCAGAATGTTCAAGAAAGCATTTCCATGAATTTTAAAATGGCAGGAAGAGAGGAAACAACCTCTCAATAGAACATTCTACCTTCACATCTACTCACACAGTTCCCTCTCTTGTGCTGTTTATCACCTTTTCTTAGCACTTTGTTTCAAAGTTTCCTTCCTTTCAGGTTTTTCCTTTCACATGAGAATGTATCCTTCCCAGCAGCAACACAACAATGCCTCGCTTCATTTCAGCTCTCCAAGACCTTAGACTGCTGGAGCTAATGGGCTGCAAGGCACATGCTAAAGCCATTAGCTAAGTGGATGACGGTGGTTAGCCACAGAGGCATCATAAAATAACCATCTCACTACATACATAATGAAGCTGATGGAAGGAATGAGGTTCTGTATCATTTTTCTGCATTTATATACATTTGCATCTGTGTTGCAATGTGACACGCTGCCTGTCCAACCAGTGATTGATTTTAAAATATCAGTTCATATTCCAGTGAAATTAACTCAATGTATCTTCTCAGCCTTAAAGGTCCCAGCCACGCTCAAGGAGAATTTTTATTATTAGGCACATCCCATTTGGTCTTTCGGAAACTCAGCTCAGGCAGTTTAATGGAGGATTCTCTCTAGAGCTTGAGAACTACTTCATTACAGTCCATGTATTAATCTGAATTTACAGGAAGTCCATAAATAATGCATGATTTACTTGATATCACTGAATCCCAGTTAGAGCAAACGAGGACTATCATGACTGATTAATCTATGGACTTGCTATACATTACTTACAGCTTTATTAGATTTTTTTTTTTAAACCACTGGGGGGCAGCACAATAATCTTCTAAGACAATGTAGTTCAACTGTTTTGCGCTTTATGTTCTTCCTTCATCAGAGCCAATGCTGCATTCACAGGAGAAGAACTCCACCACACTTTGTTTGAGCTATTAACATCTCTGGAGCAGCTGACAGCTGCATCCTTCACACTTGATGACAGCGTTTATTTTGAGCGCCGCTACCCTAATTTCCAGTTTTGTTTTGTTTTTTCTTTTTTTTTTTTTTTCACTTTCACCATTCTCTGCCATGGTGATGGGTGAAAAATAGAAAACATCTCAAACTGTTCCCTTTGAAGAATTTTCACTGCATTGCAGTTGTTGGAACATGGGCCTGTGGGAAGTACAGTATCACTTCCATGAGGGTTACGTGTTACAGTCTGTCCCAGTAAGCTGAATTCTGTGCTGCTTTGATCAGGGTAAGAGTCCCCTCACTAATCCGCTTGTGCTCTGGATGTTTGCCGAGGACACACAAACACACACACACACACAAAGTGTGATTAAAAAACAGATGTGTAGGTCATCTTGCCAAAAAAGATGAAATAGGCAAATAAATCATACTGGAACACACAGCAACACTCAGATTACACATTTGCATGCGCTTATGTGTCACTTTTGATGACTTTGAGGGTGTATCTGTCGTAAAAGCTTCAGCATTACTCTGTGTGGCCGAACATATGTGAGTGTACAGCCTTTTTCTCTCCATCTAGAGCAGCTATAACAAGAATGACGTCACGCCACCTGGGTTTCGTGTCTTTAATCACATCTTGTGTGAAGAAAGAAATAAAACGACATAATCTCTGATCCATATTTTAATTACACCTGCAGGACACAGACAAGATTAGGAAATGTAAATGCTTATGTCAGTTCTTCTTGTCTTTTTTAGATTCTTAATAGCTCTTGGCTTAAGTGCAAATCCCCGTGTCTAGTAATACAGTGCTAATAAAAACAGGTGGGAAGAGATTTTATCTGCATGCAGCTGATGAGCTGAAAGGAGGCAGTGAAATGATGAAGGAATGAGGAGAGAAAAGAAATAGAAGAGTCGGGGTGGGAAGGAGGAAAAGGGGTGCTACTTGAGTGTTTATTATGACCCTCCTTGCATTACATCACTGAAATGTTTCAGCACTGATGACAACATTGGGCTGGAAAGGAGGGCTAGATCTCTGGATGATGTCATTTTTAGCCAATCAGAAGGCCCCGTAGTGTCTGGCTGCCTCTGAAGGCTGAAATTGGAGACTTACTGAAAACATCTTTTTTTCTCCTCTTGTATTGAAAAAGCCCTTATGTATTTTCCACTTTTCCTGATATTATTTTAAGTTAAAAAAAAAAAAAAAAAACAAAGACCTGATACTGTTTCTTCCACTGTGACAGAGTAAAAGGTAACTGCACCTAGATAACTTTCCTAAAAAAGATACCTAAAAAAGATCTATAAATGTAGCTACAAAAGGGATAAGTACCTAACAAATTTAATAACACATGAAAGGATTCTTTGTGGTTTTCCACATAACTACACCACTGCAGACTCTGAGGTTTTATACAGACTATGAAGGACTAAGCATCTATTGTACCCTAGTGAAGCATTTGACTTACTTTTTAGTAAATCTGAAACTTCACCACGTTCCGGGTTTTTAGTGCCTTCATTGGATTATCTTCATGATAATCTTTATCATTGTGTATATATTGGTTATTTTATAGTGACATCCTTTATTTTCTAAACTAATTTGGAAAATGAAGCATTTTCTCTTTTCAGTCTCCATTCTGGGGCCTAATGGGCCCATTTGTAACATAAATTAGGGACATATATGAGGCCCTTTGAAGTTCTTTCCAAGTTAACATGTGGTGACATACGCCTCATTTTGACTGATATGTTTCTTTCATGTGATTCATCTGGATGTGCGTTCGCTCCTGCTTGAACCCTTGTGATCTCTGATGTAGCTGTGAAACTCCTCCTCTCAGTGTTTTTTCAGAGCATGTATGTTGGAGTTCAGCGAGAACATCTGTGCTGTGCTACCGAGCAATGAAAATATAAAATGCTAGCAGGCTGTTTCTTTGAAAAAATGAACTTCCTTTAGTTGTTTGGCTATGTAGTGAAATTGTATATTAACGTAAATATTAAAGAAAGAAAAAGTAGAAACCAGTCGGTCCACCTAATGAATGTCAATATTCCACATACACAGTAAATGCCAACAGAATGGTAAAAGACAGTTTCTCTCCCGTGGCTAGTCAGCAATGTGCTTGTTCAAGTGTTGACCCGTTCATAAAGACTCATACCTCCTTCCATCACTTGTGAATGTTCCTACTTCAGTGAAGGCAGTAAGCTCGTGCGATAGTGAGGGCCACACTCCTTGTTGTGGCTCAGTCTCAGTACTTGTGATTGGCCACATTCATGCTTGCCTCGCTGAAATGTGCAAATCTGTTAACTTGTGGTATGGAACTACTCTGCATAATGGTTTATATTTGGTTTGGTGCTTTTTGGTTGGCAAAGTCATTTTTTGCATCGGTCACATGTTGCTATTTGTGTCCACTTAAGCAAATCTGGACTGATCCTCATGACTAGAATAGAATAGAATAGAACTTTATTAATCCCACACCGGGGAAATTTATTGCAGACTGTGTCTGCAGCACAAGTTGGACAGATGAAAAAGTAAAAAATTGCACAGGGTTTGTAGTAAGTACTTATAAAAAATAGGCTAAAAAGTAATAATAATATAAAATGCATATATAGCTCTCAAAAAATATAAAAAAATTAACCAATTGTTAGAAAATAAGCTATATATACAACAGGAGTTTTTACAATATCTACACATATATGAACATTTCGCCTATTGATAAATATGAAATTTTACAGTGGAGTCCAATATAATAAATTAATGTGGCTTAGATAAAGAAGGTGTAAACAGAAAAATATTGCATGATGTAGGAGGTGACGGGTTGTACAGCAGACAAAAAGGTGTTCCATTAAGTCGTGCTGTTGAAGAGTCTGACGGCTGATGGATGAAGGACCTGCGGTAACGCTCCGTCTTGCACTGCGGGTGCAGCAGTCTGCTGCTGAATGAGTTGTTAAGTGATTTAACAGTCTCATACAGGGGATGGGAGGTGTTGTCCATGATGGATCTAAGTTTTGTTAACACCCTCTTATCACCCACCACCTCGATGGTCTCCAGGGGACAGTCCAGGACTGAGCTGGCTCTCCTAACCAGCTTCTTCAGTCTTTTCCTGCACTCAAAAAAAGGAACTTGGCAGACTGTTAAATTAACAAAAGCACAACATTTAGCTTTGACATGATCATTTTAAGTTCACGTCATGATCATAGTTATATTAAGTCAGACTGAAGTGATAGCAAGCAACTACACATGAAAAAAGATCTGATCAAGTTGAGACAACAAGAGTCAATCACGTGTCGACCTCTCAGCCCCTGAAAATCACAGAGTTATTGCGAGACTTCGCAGTAGACCATTGAAAGGAGACATCTGGAACCTGTGCAGATAAGGGTAAACTGTAATCTTGCACCTTCTTTCTGAATGCAAGTGCAATCTCATACAGACATACCACCAGCTGTCAGCCTATCACTTTCCCTTATTTTTGTCTATTTGTCATGATTGAATTTGATAGACTTCAAATCTTGACTTCCACCATGCGGTGTCCTGAACCTTCCATTATATAGCAATGTGATATCAACAAGAGATTCTTCTCTTGAGAGTACAATGCCAAATTGAAATATTAGAATCAGAATCAGAATCAGAAATACTTTTTTGATCCCCGAGGGGAAATTGTTTTCGTCGCAGGTGCTCCTTACAAGAACAGAAGAAATAAGAAACAGAAGAAATTTAACATGTAGTGCAATTATTATTATTATTATTATTAGTGCAATTAATACCTCCCAAAATAATGAAATTCTGGTGATAAAGGGTTTGCAGCAAAATATTGTAGTGATCTGGCAGGTCCTTCTGGGTCATTTCCCAGCATCCTTTGCAGCCCTGGTTGTTCAGGTGTTTATCTGTGTTAATTTATTAGCTATTTAATTTAATGCTGCCATGTAAAGTCTGTTGCTGGTTTGACCCCATGTTAATTCATACCCCTTACTTTTAACATGTTAATTTGTGTCACCCTGAGTTAAATCTTGCTCTGTGATGAATTAGGAGGTTGATTAAATAATCCTTGTACCTGTGCCAAGACTGTCAGGTGTTGCAGACCAAGATCTGCTACAAAATAGCAACACAGCTTTAACAGTGCTCACAGGAGGTAGCCACCAGCTAATAGCACATGATGCCCTTTTGTACACTCAAAAAAACGACACTTTGGATGAACTTAAAAAAATCATGAAAACAATTTCCACGTGAATAACTTGTGTCCTTCCAACCTTATTTAATTCAGTCAATCAAACTTAATTTACTTGAGTTGGTTCAACTTATGTTGATGGTGTTGCTTCAACTCATCATGAGTTGAAGCAACACCATCAACATAAGTTGGACCAACTGTTTTCAGATGAGTTAGAGCAACACCATCAACCTAAGTTGGACCAACCCAAGTAGTTTGCCTTAAATAACCACTTGCTGTATCATGAGCCCTAACTTCAAATCTATGTTAAAAATCCAACAGCTTGATAGCCACTCTTTTAACATGTTTTAGACTACTGTCAAAGGCAAGAAAGGTTTCTTTGTAGAGCACAATTCGTACACAAGACAATTCAAAGTGCCTTACAGATGCATAAAATCACAAGAAGGCAAACAGAATCATTCCATAAATCACAAAAGCATAAAAATTAATCATTCATGAATTAAATTAAAAATGGATTTAAAATGAAGAGTGCAGATAAAATCCTATCATGCAATTCACCAAAGTTGCTTTATTCTGACTTTAAGTTGAGACTGTCACCCCTTTATTTATTTTCCTTAGTATTATTATTATTATTATTATTATTATTATTATTATTATTATTATTATATTATTATTATTATTATATATTAATTATTATTATTATTATCTTTTCTCTCATGATGTAACACTTTACATGCATTCTGCAGTCATTAGATCCATTTTTAAACATCAAACAATTAGACCAGCTATAAGTTAATATATCCCTGTAATAATCTACAGATAGCTTACTCTGAACTTGCAGCTGCTTCTTGGACATCATATAGAACTCTGCTACTCCGTAGCCCTCTGTTACAAGCTGTTAGTCAGGTAATTTGATATAGTCTCAAATTAAGTTTAAAGTACAAATCCCTTCCTCTGTTGGAGAAAACTGATCAGAGCACAGTAATACTAGGAGGTAAATGTGATGTGAGGTAACTGTTTTTATATAATGAAATGGGTCACATTGTGCCCATTCCTTCCTTATCCTTCCTCCCATGACCTGATCTTTGCTTAAGTTTTACAGCCTCATTATGGTAAAACTATTAATCTTTGCAGGAGCTCACTTTTTCTCCTCTTTTGCCATGGGAAAGCTGTAACATTTTTGCTTTGCTGCTACCATGCAACAGTGAAGCCTTTGTGCTTCTTTGCTAACGTCCCCTCAAAGTCGATCATTTTCGTTCTTGTGATCTGAGCAGCGAAATGTTGACTGTCAGCTCGGTTAAGCAAAGATCAGGTTACATATTCAGTATCATTGGACTGGATTGTGCACACTGCACAATATCATTGTCTTTTTTAGTATGTTACACTATGAGTTGAGTAGAGAATGCATAATGAACTTGTTTTATTCACCAAGTTATTGAAGAGACCAGTTAAGTTCTCCTGAAGCCTGTGGAAACATCTGAGACATGGGTATTCTCACCAGTTCTACTCACTTTCTTTTCCACACTTTCTGCAGTGTTTGAATTTCATGTTTTTTTTTTTTTTAATTGTATTTGTCTTCCAGTTTGGCCCCTATTTCCCTCAGCCTTCATCACTCTCATTAAGCGTAGTTCCTTGTGACCCCTCATGTAATCGCTGCTCCCTTCGCTGTCTACTCTAGAAAAGTCTGCAATCCTAACAAGTCACATCTTTGAAACGTTCACGCATAGCATTTGGTGACCATAAGTCAAAAACTACTTTTGAATTTGGAACATTTGTCAGCAGCTTCCCAAATGTATCTGTGATGTGAAACGTGGGCTTCAAATCTTGTAGCGTGAACATGGCTAATTAAATGTGTGCTGTTCACCGTCTGAAACTGCAGCATTGCATCATGAAGATTCCAGTTTTTTAACGCAGACCAGTGAGGAGAAAATCGTAAACCGTCACATTGCAGTTTACGCATACCATTATGCATCAAAGCATTTTTCTCCTTCCCTCTGAATACGTCTGGTAAATCTTCTGGCTCCAGCCTCCTCTGCCCCATACAGTTAAAAGCTCAGATACAATCCACCTCATTGACTGAAACACGTAAACATCAGTTCAGAAGAACACAGTCATAAACACACAACCCATGGACACCAGGTTTCACAGATAAAGACTGTGACAGAGAACTAGTGTTCTCAGGATCTCAGAGATGCCCTCCACCCCCCCCATCCCCCTTCATGGGGCCTATTTCATTTCCTACCACCACCTGCATCACTTCTCAGCACTAGCAGCACTCACCTCTCCAAAGGCAAGAGCCTTAGTTTTTGTCTTCTTGGAGAATATAAAGTTCCTTTGCGTTGGGTGGACAGTGCATTTTGAAACAGCGTGCCACATAAGTGAATCTTCTGTTTGACAGCTGCTGCATTGTATTTTGTATTCTTGACTTGACAGTTGGTAATACCCTTTAGGTTTGCACCGATTGTTGTGCTAGCATGCAGAGTAAATAGGGAGAGGAAGAGATACAAGGTGCAGTGGGTAAAGTGAGGGAACCCGTGATTGACTGGCTGCAAAGTCTGGGTCTTAAGCTGCTTATCGCTTGCAGGAGAGTCAATTGCAGCGCAATCACTTTTTAATAAACTTGAGAGAACTGGCATACTGAAAGGCATATTTAAATGGAAGCCATATGCAGGCTGAATGCATAGTTAACAGACTGCAGCAAGGGACAAAGGTTACTTGAGTTTTTTAGATGGAAATATTAGAGCATCTTCCGCTACCTTAAAATCTGTTGACACCTAATTATCGAGTGAATATCTATCAAGTTTTCTAAACTTTTTTTTTTCGTTCTTTAAAGCTCACAGTTTGTTCTCCTTCCTGCGTGCAGTTTTGCAGGTTTGTGTCATAAGTGCATTACCGCTGCATATACTTCTTTGACATACAATCTGTCCAAAGCGTTTGAGAGATTTGCTGTTAACACGCACGTGGATTTAGCGCAGAGAGACCTGAGAATCTGGGTTCGGGTTGGCAGGTCTGATTTCCACAGTTGCATTAACATGAGAATCAAGAGTTCAGAAGAGAGATGGTGGGTCTCGTTGGGTTGAAGTCCATGCAGATGCTCTGCTCAGGAATCAAGTTTCCTGCAAAAGACATGTCTGTGTAAGATGGCCTTGCGTGAAACTTCTTGTATTCAGTTTAGAGAGATGTTAAATTATGTACCACTTAAACTGGTAATTTGACTCTTTAGTTTTAAAATTGTTTATCCATCTTACTGATAAATTGATGTGCTGTGCAAGTCCTTCACACTAGGAATTTGCTGTAATTATATTCAACTTTTATTAAATATTATGGATTCTTATCATTTTTGAAATTAGAGAAATGACACGATTTCCTCTGCAGATTACAATATGATGCACATGATGTTGAAGAGGTTTCCAAAGGGCAAACTTGTTCTAGTTGGGGGTGAAATGACAGAAAATCATCCCTCTGTCCAGCTGTAGCTATTCTTAGCATCCATCCCTCCCCCTCAGGACCCCACATGACTGTTGTCATGGGAAACCAGCAAACATCTGTGCCAATGGTTAGCCTTACTTACACCTACTCAGGCCATGAGTTAATAAAGTGTACACACTGCTGGGGTTTACTGGCATAGACACACACATACACATGACTCATGACTGTGCACAAAAACACACTTGTCCCTGAAGCAGTACTTAGCGTCTTGGTTAATAAATGACAGAGGAAATATTGCAGAGCCCATTTCCTTGTGCCTTATTTCCTCTGCTGCTTGCATACACAAACACACACATTTCCCTCCTGATTATTGTGCAACATGACAGGAGCATGTTCAACAGCACCCCCTGGTGGGAGGATAATGCAGGGCATTTCAGAAGTGGCAGCTCCTTGTTTGGTCGAGAGAAGACAAAAAGGTGGAATGTTGCTCTGGATTGATCAGGTGTCTATGTGTGTCAGACGGACGTGGTGTTTGTGTCGCACATGGTGGTTGTGCTGATGGATGGCATGGGCCAATAAACAAAGCTGTTTGTTTGAGTTGTCTTACAGGGAAGTAACAGAACTGAGAAGTCTGCTCAGCTGGTTGTTAATCTCTGGTGTTGTCTCTGATTTTAAAGTGAAAAGACAGAATGGAGGGAAGAAAAGGACTAACTTACAAGAAAGCATTCTGTGATTTTGTTTGGGAAGGATTTATTTACTTCAGAACGGCCTTTTTTGAATATTTGCATAGACTCAGTCAGGCTTTATTGAAGTTGTAGTCTGTTCATTAGTTGTAGTTTATTAATTTTGCACTTTAAAGATCCACAAGTCTCACCCACTCGAGGTGGCTGGAGGGAATAAGCAGTAAAATCAACTGACTTTCTAAAACAGTTTATAGGGTAAAGAGCTGAACTCCAATGTGCTAAGCATCTCCTGAACAATAAACTGATATCTAGCCATTATTTTTGCCAAATGGTACCATTCTGCTCTTCTGTTGCTATTTTGATATCACAAAATTCACATGACAACTACTGCTTACTATTCCAGGGCAGACACCCGTATACACACACTAGACCACATGTTTCTAACTCATTTTTTGGCCCTCTGCCTGATTGTTTTTTATGGCTTCACCAGAGCAGAAAGTCTGGAAAGGCCCGTATATCTGATTACACACACTCATATGGATGCTGTGTATAGCCCTGCACACACAAATCTGTCTTAATTAAAAGGTGAATTGTACTCATTGTGTGTCCCACAGAGCTTTGGGTGTCTGCAAGATTGAGCTTCGACAGATGTTGTAGTCGCTTTTGCTAAGAGGTGGTGTTCACTGATTATTTTCAGCAGCATGGCAGCTGGGGGGGGGTTAATCCATATGTTGAAAACACATGCTTTTTTGTACAGAGACAAAGTTAAAATAACCTCAGCAAATTACAAAATGTTACAGTACAGTCAGGAAAGAGAAAATACCAGTAAATTAAGATTTGAAAACATGAAACTTCATGAGAATTTCTAAATTTTGTGTTTGGAAGTAGCATATGGGAAGGAATATAATGTTCCTCAACTTATATCTTAACCTAAAAGTGATATAATTAACCTGAAAGAACCACCCTTCTTCAAATTTAACATATCACTTCATTCACAGGGGCCTCTGTGTTCAGTGGATGCTCAGTGGACAGTTGTTTTGTTCCCCCGTTTCCTTCTTAACCCGCTGTAAGCTAAGATATAACTAAATCCTCTTCTTTTGATGAATTAAATTTTTTTCCCCTCCTTTTCCTTTGTAAGCAAAACTTGAATGAAGTGGCGTATCTGGTTTCTGGTACTTGAGAAGGGTGAAACAGATAGCAGATGAAGAAGATATTTTCTACATTAGTGTTGCTACATGAATGTGTTTATGTGCATGTGTGCGACTTTAAAAATGCGGCTGAGCTGCATTGCGTTGTGTATCAGATCAGTAATCAGCCAGTTTTCTCAGTATAGCCCCGGAAACACTCACATTACCCCGGTCCTGCAGCCCGGCAGCTTCGGTTTGCAAAGCTGGCTGTGGGCGGAATAAAGTGATGTGATAAGTGACGGGCTGGACTCAGGTGGTTTCAGTCTGACACGAGGAGGAGGGCTGACAGCAGAACAAAGCTTCTTTAAGTACACGATGCAGAGGAGTGTAAAAATCTCTCTCCACTTTGCATGAGTTGTCTCGTTTTGAGTCTAAAAGTCAAACTTTCTTTGGGTTTAGTAAGTTATTTTAAGATGTTTCTTAAAGGAAAAGAATAGAAAAAGCCAAGGACATTTTTTTATTGCAAGTCATGAGTTTACATCCATGAGCAGCATCATGAAAGACCTTGAAATACATTTTAAAGCATGATAAGATGCTAAAAAAAAAAAAAAAAAAAAAAAAAAAAGTCCCACCACAATGTCATCCGTTGATTTGTGGACTTTTGAAGCTTCAAGTTCAGCTGTCCTCAGGTGAAAGGTGGAGTTCATCCTGGACACAATCCCCTCACCAGTCAAACTAACATGCATGTTTTTGGACTGTGGGAGGAAGCACAGGGAGTAACAGTTTCATATGACATGTGTATTAAAATCAGAAACCATAAAAAGTAAACAATCAGGCTACGTTAAGATACAGAATTCTGTGAAAGAACTTGACACAGTTAATGAAAGAGTTACTGCGACTGTGTCCTGAAGCCAATTTTAAAAAAAAAGCTACAGAGGAAAATACTCTGCCTGATCCAGCCTGCTGACAAGTGCTGGTAAAATAATACAGTATAATGAATCAAAACAGTGCATTTGAGTCAAGCTCGCTGGTAGGTGAACATCCTGTCTGCCAAACGTGCTCACATTTATTTGTTCATGCTAACACTCATCACTCGGAGCGTTGGTATTCCATGAAGGAACTGGAGTCTTTCTGACTGGACTTTAGCAGAGCCTGAGGTGTTGTGGATCCAGCACACCGTCCTCTGTGATATCTCACGAACATCACTCAGCATCAAGGTGGTGGACGAAGTGATAAACAGAAGGAGCTGACAGCAGCAACACAGTGGTGAGATTAAAAATCTTAAAATTGTCATACTTACCTCACCACACAGATTCTTTTTCAAGAAGGTTCCTTTGGAATAGTCTAATATTGTCATTAAAATGGATTTTAATACCATATTAGAAGCTTATTTTCTTCTAATCATATCTGAATAAGGTAATTTGCATATATGTTCCACTTCCACATGACTGTTCTGCTCTGATAAACAAAAACTTCTGCCACGGTCAACAGCAGACCAGCACTGTTGTGCGTATCACTATTCGTGGCTCGTGGGTATTGCCATGTGAGCACATATTTTAATGCAGACAACAGTGCTTTGTGTCTGTTACAGGGGAGAGTGGGTTGTGTGCACACTGATGCGTTCCTCCATAAGTGAGTGACTGCCAGACAGTAACCGCTAACAGCAGGAGGCCCCGCTCCCTGTCAGACCCGGTGTTCACAAGCAAGTGCTTCATGTTGTCTTTCAGCTGAGGAGGCTATCATTTACTCAACACTGGCAACTGTGATGAGGGGAATAGCGTTCTCGAGCCACTGGAGCTTGACATAAATTCACTTGGAAGATTCCCTGCGACACTCTAAAAGAAGGAGGCCACTTTTCTGACCTGGAACGTGGACAGTGAAAAGCGCAGCAGGGCAGGTTGTTTTGACCACAGGGTGCAATTGCTGGTTTGAAGGAGCTGCTTTGATTGCAGGTTTGGTTTAGGGGAGGCTGACGCGTCGAATGGTTGGAATGATGTATGTGTCATTGTCAGAACTGAGGAATTTTTGACACATAAACAGAAAAACTGCTGCTGCAGCCGTCAAATCACTTCAAAAACTCTTTGACTCAACTTTGGTTCCGCGTTACTCATTGTTTAACAGCATCACAAATAATTACATAAACTTGAGACCTGTCATGTGTTAGATGTTGTTTTCTCAGGCATCCTGTTTATTATTGAAGGCCATAAAAAAAAATATTATAATTTCATCAACGTAGCGTCATCTTCACACAGAATGAAAAACTGATGTGATCCCTTTTGGGCCTGGCATTTCTCTGCCCGTCTAAGTGCCTGAGCATGTGAGAGGGTAAGAGAAGCAAACTCGTCTCCATGTGGTCGACATTACATGTCAGCTGCTGCATTGTGTTTGTTCGTGCAGTCACCCCACCAGTTTCAATTACACGGGCCACAAACTTGCCCATTGATCCTCTCACGTTTTTCCTTTTAGAGCACGTCACTTTCAGCCACTCTTCCTCTACATTTAGATCGGGTCACTTTCATCAGCAGCCGGGGCGGGGCGGGGGGGGGGCTCATGCACAGATGCAGCACGTCACGTCAGTCCTTCATAAACACATGTATAAAGCCAGCAGACATGTTTTCTGGCTGTCAGGCATCCAGACTTGCTGGTGCTTTTTCTGAACCCATGAACACAAGCAAAGACAAGGCTAGACTGTCTGCTGTAGGGTATCTGATTGGACATAGCGCTGCCTGCAGGACTGACCCTGGTCTTATTCTGTTTTGTTGATCAGATAACTCATAACTCAATCACACATTAGCTGGCTGCGTACACCGAGAGCAGTTGTGGTTGTGGCTCAGAAGTAGGTTGTGACACATTTGGATGCATACTAGCATCTGGTGGGCCCCTCGCTGGAGACAGAGGGCTAAACGAGAGGCAGCTTGCAGACAAAGTTTGATAAAGAGCAGACTATGAGTATATGAGCGCATGTGTATATGTGTGTGTGTCAGGCAATTTGACACCTGTTACAGTGAGGCTTTTAAGAGAAGAGTGCTTCTGGTTTGTATCTTCTTTTAATAATGCTAGATATTCCCTTTGCCTCTGTCACATTTTCATTCATTGAGTGATCACTCTGAAGGGGCAGCGAAGCTTTCAGCCTGAGGGCGAGGGTCTAGTCGCTCAGTGTCCTGGAATGCAGTTGACTTTCCAAATCCCCACCAGTCTATCCTGGGGCAGTGGGGCAGGGCCTATCTCAGGCCCCCTTTTTCCACGTGAGCTACGTCTGGAATCTCTAAGCAAGCAGTTAGCCGAGTCTCTCAGCCTGGGTTTTCCACCGGCACCGTCTGTCCGTGTGCTGATTTTTTTCAAAGAGCGATGGCAGAAGAAATTGCAGATGAAGACAAGGATTGCACACTCGGGGAAGGTAATGAGCTTTCTGACATGCCACCCACAAATGAGTTCACATCCCTCAGAGGTTTGAGTGTGTTCTGTCTGCTGAGTGTAATTTGGTTAGCAGTGGGGAAACTGTTGGGGAGTTAAAAATAGGACTGGAAGTACATGAGACATGCTGCGACTCTAAAGTTGAGTAGGGTGAGGGTTAGGATTGATGACACACCGCGACTTAGTATTTCTCAAAGTAGGTGCCTGCTCTTTGTGTCAGCTGATCAAAGCGGTTTTGTCAAAGACATTCGTGTAACGGATGAGAAAGATGTAATGTACAGTAGGTGATGGCACATGAGAACAAGCGGGTTTTAGCTGTTGCACTGGTTAAATCTGCAAAGCTATCTCTCCCCCAATCCCAAAATGTCTTTGAAGGGAAGATGGGAAATTCCTTTTTCATCAGTGGCACATGGTGTGTGCTTTCAAGCTTTCAAAGACAATGAGAAAAGGGGAGTAGAGAGAAAATCCATGTTAAACAACCCACAAAAGACTGGAAAATCACTAGGAATTTCCTCCTTCATCTGTTGAAGAGCTGAACTCTCCAAGAGGTCCTTTATTTTCTACCATTACCTTGTTTTCACACTGCAGCAGCCTTCTTTCTTCCATTCTCTTCCTCTCTCAGAGGGTCACATGGCCTTCACATTGTTCTGTCAAAACAGCGTCGTTTATGAATGATATAAGGGGACATATGCCATTTGCTTGAAAGCATTTCTTCACTTGTCGGAAGTGACTACCATTGCAGAAACTTTGAGAGAACCTGACATTGTCCCAGATTTGCAGGGTTCTGTGACATCACAGGCTGAGGTCAGAGCAGAACTGTCCAGCCTTCCCATTTCCGTCTTCGCTCTTTTTCACATTGTGCTGCATTCGCTGCACCTTGGAAGAAACACTAGTTTCAAAGGAGACACAGTTGAAAAGGTAAATTGTGTAAACTCTTTGGGGAAAAAAGGGCATATCATACAATATGTTTTAATGCATCTGAATTACGTCCTATCTAATATTCAAGTCAGAAATGTTCCAAAGAAGAGTCGACTTTGGCTCTAATGCGGTTAATACATGTGTAATAACTGGGGGAAAAAAACAAAGGCTCAACAATATTTGCATTTGAGCATTAATTTGACAGAGCATATTTATTGGAAAAGAAGCTGCACTACCACTTTTTCTTTCAGTCTAAAATAATGTCTACCAGACATGACCTGGTTATGACCTGTTGGAGAGTTGCATGCATGCATTAGTAACAACACCATCACTCTCTGACATAACCCCATGTTTTATTTATTTATTTTACCAGTAGATTATAAACAGGCCCTGCCGTGTTTTATCTACTTCAATTTTTAGCTTTTATTTTTTTGATATTCTGGCAAATTGATGATCAAATCAATGACTACAAGCAGATCAGTCATGGAGGCAGTAAAGCAGTCCTAAATCTCAACATTTCCTCCATCATACCTCACAGCTGGCTCTTCTGTTTTAAAATCTGCGCCAAATATGTCTGCTGTCAATGACTTCAAAGAACAATGCATCTGATTTATTTTTCGAGGACACATTATTACAAAATGCCGATGTTTGTCTTAATGTTCGCTGCCTTTGTGGACAGCAGAGGCATTTCCTGGCCTGCTTCTTATGCGGATTCTTTCAGGTTGTAAACAGATGAACTTTGACACTGACGACTGACAGAAATACCTGCAAATACTTTGAAATTTTGGGGTTGTTGGAAACTTCTTTTTGCATCAAAGGCTTGCGCTCATGTTATCTGGGGCCCCAAATGGAGATTATTTTATTCACATTGGAATTAATCATTTCAAACGATGTCTTCAGTTAAGTTTCTTGAGGAGATTCTTGTCATTGTAATGTCATCTGTAACCACTTATGGTTTGATAAATGTCAGGACGTGCGTAATTTTGCAGTGAGTTCAACAGTTTTCATGTAGCGTGCTTACTTTTCCTCATTGCTGCGAATGCGTTTCATTAAATTTGAACTCTCGTCTCTTTATTCCCTTTGTTCCCGCAGAACAAACCAAAAGCAACTTGAAGGTAACCTCCGCCGAAGACGCTGAGCACGTAAGCCGCAGACAGGCCTCCCCAAATGGAACGGGTTCATCAAGAGGGGAAGCCAAAGGCAGTCGCACCGTCCCCGGAGGCACACATTAGGAGGGGCCCGCAGCTCCAAAGAGATCCTGGCTATGCAGCCATCGGACATGGACAAGAAGAGGGAGGCCTTCCTGGAGCACCTGAAGCAGAAATACCCCCACCATGCCTCAGCGATCATGGGCCATCAGGAAAGGCTGAGGGAGCAGGTCAGTGGGTTCAGGAAGGCCCAGGAAGATTAGTGCTCTTTTTTTCTGGCTACTATTATGACTTTGGAGACACTGAAGTAAATGTATGCAAAATCTTCTATTTTAATATTAACAATACGACTTTGTGCTTGCTCACAGTGACAACCTTTCATCCTATAAATAAACACGGTTATCAGTTCCCTTCAACTATATTCAAACATGAGGCGTTCAGTAACATTCAGTGGCTGCAGCACAACATGAAGCAGAAAACATCATGAACTCTAATAAGCTGCCAGGATCATATTATCTCCAAATAAATATTTCAAAATAAGCCATAAAATGGAAATGCCAGGTGTCTCAGGAAATAAAGTGGCAGAATTCAACAACAGAAGAAACATAATTACTTTCAGGTCACTAGGGACGTCATCTACACAAATGAGGGTTGTGCTTTACTAAATTATATATTTTTGCTTCAATCCCTTGTATTCTAGAGGAAAATATTATACTCTATTCTTTACCTTTATTTACCATCAAATGATATAAGGTTAAGTTACAAATTATATAATGTGTGTACCATATGAAATATGTAGCATTGACTTGGTGGAGATTAAATATTTATAGAAGTAGAGCAATTTTCCTGGAGAAATAAAAAAAGTTCTGCCTTTTCAAATGTGTAAAACTACTGTTTCTGTATCACATTTATGACTCTTTTTATTTATTTTTTTTATTATAAGCCAAACATCATGATGGTGTTTCCTAGAGCTGAGTTTTGGAATCATTTAGCTGAGAAAAGTATCATCAGCTTAATAATGATTATTAAGTTGAAGTCTGACACGTTGAGCTCCATCTCCATCAAATACAGAACATACACTTAGATCGGTACATGTAATAATGTACATGCTTGTACTTTCAGAGCCACAGGAATGCATTTTCACTGTGAAGGAGCATTTCTACAGTGTTTCAGTGGCTTTGTTTGAGTCAAGAATAAAAACTGAAACTGAGCTGGGTGGTGCTGCAGAAAATCTTCACTGTTAAGTGACACAAATATAGGCTCTATTTGGTCCATTCCATTAAAGATCTGAAGCTGGAAGTCAGAACTGGGAATGTTGTCACTGCCATAGATCTTTCCAGACATCGGACTGACTCCTGCTAACCATTATTAGTAATACTAATTCATTACAGTGTTGTATGGAGTATTTAGTACATACAGATATCATAGGAAGAAGCCCAAAAATAACAAGCAAACGGCATCATATTTATGTCTGAAATAATGTGAATAAAATAAGGCAGAGCCGTTCTAAACAGTAATACTGGTTGAAAGTTTAGGTTTTTGTTCTGAGTAGCAGACATGTTGGATTCTGAAGTCAGCGTAGGTAAGGTGTCTCCATTTTCTGAGTTGGAATTCCAACCTCAGGGGTGTTCCAGTTGAAACTTCCAACCAGGAACCTGGAAATTCCGACTTCCAACTGTAAATGGAATCGATGTACCCAGTCTATAGCTTCAGCCCTCATTGCTAAAAACCCATATTCCTTATTGCAAAGGGAACGTGATGATCCACTGTTCCCTTTAGAACAAGCTCAGTACAGAATAGTTAAAGTCTTTTTTTAAATTGTCATCTCCTTTGTTGGATTGAGCATAATAGGGTGGCAAAAATCTGTTTTGACTAACATGGAGAGTCTAAGACCCTGCCAACACTGATCTGACACATCATTGAATTAATGAGCAGTATACCTCGCCATGTGGAAGAGACTAAAGGCATTTTGACTTCAATATTTCTTTCAAAACTAAGCAACAGTTTTCTAAGAGAAAATGTAACAAAATAATCCAGATATGAACTGTTGTTTTTTGTTGCAAAAAAAAACAACTAATGTGCAAAAGCATTTAGATAAGACAAATAGAATCAAATTTAGATGAATTAAATAACACTTTTGCAGCTGAAAACTGAATACACAAAGAAACAAAATGTATGTATGTATGTATTAAAAGTATCAGCTCATGTTTTTGTTTAATTTCCCAATAACAGATCTACATATTCTGTCAATATCTGAACCAACATCCAATCCTAATATGAGATTGATACATCCCTGTATTAAAACACCGACAAATATATATTATATTTCCCTCAGTAGTCTCAACCTTTGCTTAAAAAGTAAAATAAATCTCCTTGTCTTGTTTTGATGTAGATACAGTATCAGTCTATGATCTTATGAGGCAAACGTATTTCCCATAAAACCGCAGTTTAATTCATCTATATACGATAAGACCTCATTCATCAATGTTGGAAACACTGATTAACATGAAAACTATGAAAATGATAAATGATGTAAAATAACACAGAAATATTGAGGTTTATACGTATATTTGATGATTAGCTATGACTATGTGTGAGGTCCTTTTTTCCCTGTCTGAGAACTAGAAATCATGTGCTTTTTTTGCAAACTGCAGAGAGAGAGCAAATCTATTTCTTTCCTCATTTTTGCTGCAGGTTAAATTTGAGGTGTGTCCAATAAATCTGTCCGTCGTGTTTTCCCTCCCACAGCTGCAGTGAAACAGTGAGTTATGAAGGAGTAGGAAGCATGGAAACCACGGGCGTCTGAATTGGCCACACACTGCTTCTTTTAATCACTCTAATTTTAAGGCTCCAGGCAAGTCCTGGTATTTTAGGCAACAGCTTAATATACAACACATACTGTATACAGAATTTCCCAGCGTTGTTTTGAGGGTTCCGGAGGAACATAAAGCCTTGCGGTGCCTATCTGCTTTCTGATCTCAATAGGGGAGGGCAACACAAAAGGAGCCTGACCTTTGACTCACCTGGTCGTTGTCTGTTTGTTTGTGCTCGGTCAGAGGAAACAAAAGGGAAAAGCAAACTGGCTTTTGTAGCCAAAACAATTGAGGTAATGGTGATGCTGGCACCAAGCCACGAGGGAGCTCCGGGCAGTAGTTCAGGCGCTGTGCAGAAGTGTCGGGAGCTTTTAAGAGCAGCACCTTGGTCGTCCACATCCTGTCAAACCTTTTGCACAAGCAAGGTGCTGTTTCAGCCTACTGCACTGATCATGAACTCTGTAGATTTGCATATGCAACCTGATATCCGTCCGCATGGCTGATGGTAAATGATGTTTAGAAGCCCTTTGTTAAATATATTCACGTTGTTTTCCCCCTGCTGATATATATTTAGGCTACAAACAACAGGTGTAATGCAGCTCACAGGGAGGTTTTGTTCTGAAGTTTAGGTAGTCAGACAGGTATGATCAGCGACGGGCTGGGGTGGAGTCTGAGTTACCATAGTGACTCATGATGTCACTGCTGGAGGGGCTCAGTTTACGTGTAGGTGCCTGTTGGAGAGGACCGACCGTGTGTGTGAGAGCTGCGTGGATGTGCGGGAGCGCTTTTCTGAGCTGCAGATTTATCATGGCACATGGCTGTGTGTACCTGAAGCCCTCAGAGGAATAAAAAGAAACTTTTCTTTAGGATTACATGACTCCCACGAGAAGCAACAAAGGTAGGTGTATTACAAACGCAGCAACTGCGCGTAAAAAGGAAAAAAAAACAAAACAAAACATTATGTGTCATCGGGAGTTGCAGTGCGGCGATGCATGCTGGATCGTCGCGCTTTTGAACACCCTGAAGTTTTTCCCTTTTTCCTCCCTCCTACTCTGCAGCGCCCACCAGCCCTGCCGTCAGGTGCTGCAAACTTCCGAGGAGCGCGTGCAAATTACCGCACGAGCTGTTTATACGCGAACGAGAACGTGCTTTAATAAGTTAGACGCTCCGAGGCTGCGAATTAGGCGAAGCTTGAGGTCACACGCGGCTCCAAAATTCCTGCAAAGCCCCGTGATTTTAAGGAGAGGAGCTGTAAATTCAGAGGACTTTATCTGTCGTGATTGTGTTCGGGTTTCTGTCTGTATCTTCCACGACCGTGATGGTGACGCTAAAGTTCCGACTGATCCAGCAGCGGTTGGAGGCTGCTGGTTTACGCGGCTGCTGCTGCAGTTCCTGCTGCAGTTCTTGCAGAGGCATGCTGTTGGAATTAAGGAAAGCATAGAAAGCCACACTTCTTTCAACTCTTTGAAATATCCTTTAGCTGAGTTGCTTTGAATAAGATTCAAAATTGAGTGGATCCTGCAATGTAGAGTTGTTGATTTTACTCCTGACGCTTAAAAAAAAAAAAAACCTTTCTATACTTTGCATATATTTCCAGACTACTGGCATATACAATAAAATGTGCAATTTTTTGGTTGAACCCAAGCTGTGGGGTTTTTTTATGTCAAGAATTCCTCAATTTTTATTACAGGCAGAAGCAAGATGGAGATGCCTCATTTCAGTTGGTTTTGCATCTGAACTCCTCTAAAACATGCAGCAACCTACTGGGCGAAAGTTTATTATGTTACAGACAGAGAATATAGAGTTTATATAAGAGGCAAACATCTGATTAATTGATTGGCTGATTGAAAATGATGGATATTTGGGCATTAAAAAAAATGGCATCATCCATAGAAAAACCCTTATATACTGACCTCAAGATAATATGTGCACAAAAATAAAACCACACTATGTTCAGAACAAAAAAGACTCTACAAGCAAAAGTCAGGATTTAATGTGACCTTCCTCAGAACCAACTGCACACATTTAACTCTTTTTAAGAAGATATTTTCAGTTATATTAATTAGGATCCCATACCATTTAGGTTTAAGACAGTGTATTTCCTACAGAGAGTGGAAAATAAATGTGGATGATAGCTAGATGTTGATTTAAAAAAAAAAATGCTACTAAATAGCAGAAGATTCTCCAACAGTGTTTTTATATCTATATATACCTCAAAAAGCTATGAATGAGATGACATGCACAGTTGGTGCTGATTGTCACATCGTAAGACCTGACACTTTTACACTGATTTTTGGATGTAAGCCACTCATAATGTGCTCAGAGGTGAAGCATGGCATTTTGTAGAAGAAACAAAATACAATATGCTGTAATACCGTAGACCAGCCACAACTTGAATTTCTGGGAAGTGAAAACAGTTCTGATGAATGGTAAGAAAAAAAAAATGGTGATTTGAAATCTTTCTCAGCATAATTCAAATAAAGATGTCAAGAGGTATTCAGTCATTAACTGTTGGCAGACGTTGCAGAAAATAGTGGCGCAATAATAACAAGTTTATTGAAGCGTGGGCCATGTGTTGTCCTGGGGAGGCGTGATTGTTTAACGCTGCATTGAAAAAAGGAAAAAAAAATTTGGAAACTCAGTCACCTTTGTTGGCAGTGGTATTAGTGTGAAATACGTTTAAGATAGTGTGTGTGAGTCTCGCTGCGGTTCCCACACAGATGTAAAGATACCGCCCATACAGGAAAAGCAGCGTCAGTGGCCTCGCATGCTTCAGAGGTAAGACGGAAATGTCTCAGAGGGTTTGAGTTACAAAGGTGGAGATTTATCAAGGTCAGGTGGAGGTTGGGGAGATAGCATCACAATGGCCTGAAAAGTGGATGACCCCACTTTCTGAATGCCCACGCACATAAAATGACTGACTTGGACAGTATAAGATACTATTCTTTCTTCTTCTTCTTCTTCTCTCTGCAATCCTCAAACCCACAACAAAAGCAAGTGGTTTGATTTCCTTCCCTCTTCGTCACGCCTCCAAAGATTTGGCTCCCACACAAGGGAGATGAGATAACATCCCAGTGGCCACCGTCCACTCATCCCTCTCTCTCTCTCTCTCTCTCTCTCTCTCTCCCGGCCTCGGGGCTATGACTAGGACAAACTGAACTGCTTGACCGATCACAAACACACGCCATAGACTGAATTCCCTCCTTCCGCCCGTGTGTCAGTTTCTGTGTGTGTGATGAGCTGTGACTGGGTTTCTCTCCACAGCGGAGCAGCCATGTTGGGGTGGCTGTCTGCAGCTGTGGGGAGCCGACGGATAAAGTGACAGACAGGCCCGTCACCCGTAAACTGCCGTAATTGATTGGCTGGTCTGAGTGCAGATGATGGTAATGGTGTTTGTGTCAAGATGGGATCTTTTTTTTTTCTTTTTTTTTGGTAGGTTTGATGGTTTCAGGAGTGCTAAAAAAAAAAAAAAAACTACCAGAATCTGAATTTTAATAGCAATTCGTTATCTCCATTTCAAGATATGATAATGCATATTTGAAGATGTTTAATTTAAGAACAGTGTAACGTTCAATCAGTCCTGGACAGTGGTTTCATCATAGGTAAGATTTGAGTTGAAGATTAGAAAAGTGCAAGTTCCCAATTATCAATGAAGACACCAGTGGACTGTTTAAGTTTTTATTAAGGCTAAGGATCAGTATGTGATGTTGCTGCTCTACTAAATACCCCCATTGACACGCCCACAATGTGGCCATCAGAAACACCTCAATGTGATGCTGGCGAATGCAGCACAGCATGGGAAGGTGGCACATGACGGGCAGAAAAGGTATCTAATTGTTTTAGGAAGGTAACCCATAATAGCATGTTAGCTGGGGAGTGATGGGCATCAGGAAAGGGGGGGCAAACAGGGTGCCCACTGGAGCAGATAGAAGTAGAGGATTTAGGCTCTGCAATAAAGAAAACCCAGAGAGTTTTTGAATTGCGACCAAAGTGTAACAATCAATATGAAAAAGAATCAAAAATATATAATCTGGAATGTTTAAGTTTGTTGTGGTTGTAGTTTGACTGTTGTTTGAGCATAAATATTGAGATTTAAGGTAAGTTAAGAGTTTATATTGAACATGTGCCCAAATATCAATAAAGAATACCAGTTTAAAAACACAAGCGTTCACACTGAACATCATTTTCTTTTTGAGCAAATGTTGTTCTGACTTTTTTTTTTTTATATGTGTCTCTCATTTTGTATAAGGTTGGCTTAACTAAACTATTTCAGCCATATTAGCTTAGTTTGCTTCATCTCATGTATTGAAGAGTAACTGTTGGATAAACCCACTTGTTTTTCCAAGTTTTCGGACTTAACTAGAGTTAAATATCCTGGCCAGCCATCCTAGTTTTTCTCCTCTTAGATACAACAAACAAAAGACTTTATATTTAAAGGACGTTATCAAAAATCAAAATTGCTTGTAGATGCAGCCGTGGTAAACTTTATTCTCTTTAGGTTCCATTGTGTTTCTGCTTGGAAATGTAGAAAAGTAACACTCGATAAAAAAAAAGACATCATGGCTACTGTACAGCCCTGTACAACTAAACAACCTCCTCTTAAATCTGTGATTTTTTTCTTTTTCTTTTTTTTTTTTTTTTTTGTACATATTATTGCATTTGGTCAGTCTCCCACAGATTTTTCTCTGCTGGGCTCTGGCGCTTGCTCCACAGAATCGAGGTCATCTAGATGACACTGGCTCCAAGTGTGCATCAGCTCCTTGCAAGAGGTCTGAATATCATCAGAGAAAAGAAGAACAAAACTAGAGTCAATCTTGCGGAGCTTTGTTCTCACTTTTAGCTATAATCTACATTTAAGGGAGATGATTTCTTCATATCCTCTCCTGGCTCAGTCTCCTCGGGAAGCAGTGTTACATGCTGGAACATTTATAACCCAAGGATGCATTTTATATTGTGTGTCTGAAAGTAAGCAATGGTAAAACTGTTTCAACAGGTTTGTTATTTAATGGGAGTTATGTTGGGGGTGGCTTGGGTTTTAGGGGTGCAGCACCCCATCTGAGGGGACAAGTGGTTTGTAGGGTGGCGCCAAGGCTATGTCTAATCCCAAGTGTCGTAGGGGGTGGGGGTGTTAAGCCGCTCTGACAGAAGGCCCTGATGGACCTGCCACTGATAACTGCTGATAATGAGTCAAGCCAGACTGAATTTTACACACTGTCTCAAGCGCAACGCCAGGGCATTAATCAGGCCAGCTAATCAGGTCTGAGCTCTTTGTGTTGCCCAGTTCTGCAGCAAAAACAGAGATTTATTACTGCTGTTGTCTCAGGTCATATTGTTGCCTCCCCAGTATGGTATCAGGCAGGTAGTGGGGATGAGGGTCCTAAAAGGTTCACAGTGTCTGCACTGAGAACGGCAGTGACATTTTTAACCTCACACCCTTACATTCCTTTGTTCACAATTAAGGCCGGTTGTCAGCATAGCTGCTCCAACCTGACGTCCTCATCTATAGATTCTTTGACTTACTTTGACAGCTTGGCCGCTCTCTTACAAAACCACTAATCACCGAAACAATAGCAGTACAGAGGAGGCAAACAGGTAATTCAATTTTCTCGACAAAAGACTTGTGTAATATATGACAATTCCCACTAATGAAATTCTAATTTGCAGCTCTTAAAAGCACTTTTGGAATAATTATAAGCTCTCTGTGCTTTGCTGGATGAGGCACCTTGCCGGCTTAAAGCACTGCATCAGGTTTTCTTCATAAGCATGTGGAGTCAGATGTGGACATCCATCATGGCATGAAGTAATGACGGAAAGATTATAGAAGTATTCTCTGGCAGCTGTTGCTAATGAACAGCTCTACATCAGCAAAATTGTGGAGCTGGAAAAGAACAGCCGACGTTAATCTTTTGCAGCTTGGCCAAGAAAAGGTGTACTGAACATGTGGAAAAATTAGTGTTTCCATAAACCGCTGACTAAATGTCTTGAATCAGTTGAGTGTCATTTACAAAACTGAGCCTCTAGCTTTTTGGCAGGAGCCAGTTGGATTTACCTGTGTGCTTGCGCTCTTGATAATGTTTGATTTATTATTTCGAGGGAGTACAAGAGTGTGAGCTTCTTGGCGTGCACTTCCATCCTTTCTTGGCACGTAACAATGTTTTTGTCCAGTACTCATCAGTTCGGACGGATGTGAGGTAAACTGTGAGTGAGTTTAAAAAAGAAACAAGAAAAAACTTGAATTCAACATGTCCTTCATGCTTACTATCGAATGTTATCTTGATTAAATTTCACCTGCTTTGCAAACCCCTGCCTCGTTCTATTAGACCGGGGTGTGTTGATTTATTGATCACCAAAGGGAGCTCTTTGCACTTTCACATCTGTCTAACTTCACTGAAACGGTGGGTTGTGCTGTCAGAGCCACTTTTTATGAGAACTGTTTTGACAGGGAATGGATCATATAGTCGCTAAAATCACGGTCGGCGCTGTTTTCGCTACTAGTGCAGGTTTGCGGTCTGTCACATTCACATTGCGATCAGTAATCGGATGCGACTGTCGGTGGGAAGACAGCGTTTCATTACGTTTTGGAATCTGGCCTGAGTTGACCACGTGTTTTCAGTAGCTGTGATTAGATATTTACCCAGAAAACTGTCACCTGGTGATGTCATTTTTGGTCTCTGTGGTCTAATTTGTTACTGTAACTATAGAAACAAGAGAGATGCACAACTGGGAAACAGCAACAACTGGAAAAGACCTGAAAACTGTCAGAAGGTCATCGGACTTAAAGCAGCTTGAGTTCCCAGCTACTCCACCTTGGAGTTTGAAGAACATCAAACTAATGGCTGTCAAGATCGGACAAAGAACAGACAGAGATTCTTTGGTTTCTAAGTGAGATGAACTGTATGAGTCACCATAAAACTCATCGCATGTTTGCATCATTTCTGTTTCCTCTGAAGTACGGCGATGAAACAAACTACGTTTCGAACATCTGAGGAAGTTTAAAATGAAACATTGCATTGATTTCAAATCTAAACGCATAGTTTTTGCATCAGAATTATGACTGTGAGCAATTAATTGTTCATTTATGTATATAAATATACATACATATTTTGCCAAAGACCCCCAGAACAAGCAAGGGCTGCATTTGTCCCTGGTTTGTATATTCTTTGCTGTGCAAGTCTTTGCATGCAGCCACACATCTGGACTCCACCTCGAGCCAAGGGTATGAGCCTCACTTCAAAAGAAAAAAGCAAAGGTAGAGGCACACCAGGATGATTTTACTGCTGACAGGACCAGCTCTGAGCATCTGGCTCAAACCTTATTTTGATCTTCCGTGGCCCCTCTTGGTGGAGATAAAGGGGTGGAGAGTGCGTGTAATGGCTCAGAGGCATCAGAGTTGCACTTGTAGATGTTTGAAATACATTTTGAATGAATACAACAAGAATTCAGACGTAGATGATGGGTAACACCTGGAATATGCGGAACAGTTTATATCAGGCAGGTATTTACGCTTTAACAGCTAAAGGAATGTGTAATAAGTAACTGGTGTTCGCCACAGCTGTCCCACATTCTGCCTTCAAATGTGGTTTGTGATTTACGCATTCAAGTTTTCACACATTATAACTGTGTCATAATCAGTGTTGTATTGTAATCAGATGGCAGTTCAACACGTTTGCTGTTAACACGGTCAGCCAAGAGGCTGCAGAGGTGATTTAGCACCGTGAGCCTCAATGGCTGCTCTTGTTTATTGACGGAAAGATTTGGAGCTTCACGAGTTACTGCGTGTTCTTGATTGAATCATCTAAACCTGAGAAGTCAGGCCCGTGTGTGTCCATTTATGGCACAAAAGTGAGGTACAAAATAAGGCACTTAAAAACAGAAGTGGATGATGGACACTGTGTTACCGTCAGGCTGTAAAAGACGGAAAAGTGGATGGTAATGCGGATCACTTTCACAGGAAAATGAGACACTGGATGTAGGTCCGCCAGGCTTCATGAAAACTTCAGCTTGTTTCTGATTACCTGCCTTTTTTCTACAAGCACAGACAGGCTGAGGAACTTTCCCCTGGGAGTGTGGGTATAATGCATTTTGGCCTCTGTGGAGTCGCTGTGTAGCCATGAATAGCAACGTTATTATCAGTGTCGGTTTCACGGAGACTTCAGACTTGACAAAATACTGTGAATGAATAAAAAAAAAAAGAATTCACTTTCGTCGTGCACTAAAAAGGCGAGCTGAAAAAAATGTTTTCGGCTCAGAAATGCTTGAATTGGCGTCGAGTGTTCGTATTGTAATGTGAAATCATGTACAGGATACTGGACCCTTGGTTCCCCAGAAAAGAAGAAAGGCATCTTTGTCTTGTTGACCGCAGGATCAGAACTGCCGCGCTCACATACACTGATGCTTACACACACACACACATGCACAGAGAAGCTCAAATTAGACCTGGAAGGTCTTTGATTTTAATAGAGAAACCCTGACAGATGTGAAGACATGTTCAGTAGATACTGTATCTTCTATGTGAGAACAACTTGCGTCACATTCTGTTTCATTATGAAGAATTCTCTGAATATAAGCAAATCAAACTTTCATTATTCTATTCAGGGGAAGCCTTGTACGTTCCGTTTTTCTCACGGCTGATATTAAAGAGCAAGTCTGAACGCATCAAGCCTCTGCAGAAGTCAGCAAATAGTTTGCATGTATTTGTTTGGTGAGAAAGATAGTGAGTGGGTGAGAAGGGGACTTTGTTTGTGCACACTCGTGGATGTGTGCAAATCATTGCATGCATGGCTTGTACATGATCAGTCAGTTTTAGTGTTAGTCTGGACCTGTTGTCTTATGTAACGACTTGGCTTTTCTGCAGGGCTGGGGCGGCAAGATAACTTCGTGTGCATCACAGATTATTCTTGTATAGATTCTGGCATTTATTGGAATATGATTGGAATTCATTCAGAGTGGCCACCTTGCACATGTGCGCCTGAGTGTGAGTATGTGAGCCTCCTGGGTATTTAATATTTCTTCCATAGCGGGGAAGAGAGAAGAGAAGGGTCTTATCTCAGCTGGGACACAAGTGTCTTCAGTTTGTCTTCAGGCATAGCCTCAGGGCCAATGAGGTGGAAGCTGAGTTTGGACATGGGGATTAGTGTTGCAGCAGCCATTTTAAGATTGAATATATCTATTTAAGCTCTATGTGGAAACTTTATGGTATTCAAAGCTGCTGCGGGTATCAAGATTGTCTGCTCGAGGAGCCCAAAAGTCAGAAATGTTCAATGATTTCAGCAGATGTACCCCGGCCACAATCTCAGTCGCACACAGTGTTGTGCACATTGAAAAGAGAAAAAAAAAGCACACATTCAAACAAAGAGTTTCCCCTGATCTCTCCCTGGTGTGGATTGTGCGTGCTTGTATTGTTGCCGCTGGATCATTAGGGATGTGGGGGCGGTCGGTGTGTGCATCCGCTGTGGGGTAGAGCAGAAAGAGAAGAGAGCAGGACAGGGCAGTTGTGCAGAGCAAGTGCTTCAAGGGCTGAAATAACACCGGAGGAACAGACCCTGTTTCCCTTAGACCCGGGAGTTTCCAGTCCCACATGGTAGTCACTGGTGAAAGACTGAAACCTTTCAAGAATGGTAAATAGTGCCTTTATGCTTTTTTTTTTTTTTTTAGTTTTCTAACAGTTTTGGTGCGTAAATTGCTTTTAAAGTTGGATCGTATCTGACACATTCTTACGCAGGAACAAAATAACTCAGCTCTTCAATTCGACACAGCGCAACCAGTCTCCGATGCAGCTAATGGTTCCACAAAGGTGACTTTTGTAACCTTGTTCATTCTGATAAGGCACTGATGTCTGCTTGTTGATAACCCTTTATCTGTGCAAGAGTGTAAAATTGGTTAAACAGCATTGCCGAACTGTTTAAAATATCACCAGCAATGTAACATGTGATGTGTGTCACTTGCACCGTCTGATTTTTATGCTATTTTGTTTTCTGTTTTTTACTTGCAGGTGTAATATTTCATTAATTAACAACACCTCTCTAAACTGCTTCATATGCAGGTTTCTGGCATGTGCCTTTATTATCCACTTTTTGATAGTGGGACGTCAGCGCCAAGCTTCCTCACCCTGGTCTGCTTTGACTGTAGTTGCTATAAATTCATCTAAATTAACACACCAATTAACAAACAAACCCATCTGTGAAAGGTCATCTGGGGATTGTGACGACAGGATTAGAGGAGGAATGCATCAGAGGAGGGAGCAGGAGAGGGATGTGGTTGCACTGAATAGGAATAGATGACTGGGGGATTTTGGTATAATGTCATTTTGGCCATGGTGGACAAAGGCTGACGGTTTGCCTACAGACAGCGCAGAGACTGATTGAGAGGGGCTTTATGCTACGGGGACGTGCAGAACTGCAGTGGTACTCAGTTTTATATTCACGTGTGTGTTTTCTTTCTTTTTTTTAAAGGTGTTATATTCTTCTCCGTTTTTCAAAGGTTGGCACAGTTTCCTGAGGCCTTAATAAAATATCCCTGGCATGGTTTGGTCAAAATGCCACAGGGACACAAAACAACAGCACCCTTTTTGACCACATCCATCAGGCCCTTTTCACAGCAGCCAGTTTAAATGGCTGTATTCAGACACTGGCCTGCACTTCATACCCTTCTTATGCAGGGTGAGCCTCTTTTGAAATTAGTGTTACAGCTTTGCTGTACCAGTTTGGAGCAAATTCAGCGGGATGAAGCTGAATGATTCTACTCTGATCTGCATCTGTGATGTCACAGAACCATAAACATTTTCTCTCTCAATGGTTTTTAGTGTGCTTTCACTTTAGACACCAAAATAACAGTCTGTGCTTTCCAGCACTTAAAAAAAAAAAGTCCCCTTAAAGCAGCACAGAGGACTTTTACCATTTTTAGCACTTCGGCTCCCTCTATAGGCCGTGGAGGTTAAGTCAATTGAATTTTGGTTGTAGTTTTAACAGAAGTAAACCCAGGTGTATTTGAGGGTCTAAATGCAGCATCAATACATGTTATTGTCGTGTGACCACCTCAGGTTGCTGCTAATGTGCCGATAACTCGAAAGTTAGCGCTTGGTGCAGTGGCGTTGATGCGCTTTGAAGAGAAAAGAAATAAAATCAAGAAAAAGAAGTGTCTTTCTTTAATTGAGATCCACATTTTTCTTCTTTCTTCCCATTGGTCGGTTGGTCGTCGGGGTACTAAGAGAATATTCTTCCAAATTTCTGTTGCTGCTTGGTTTCTGTCACCCGTTTCTTCCCACCATAGTGCATCTTTCATCTAACATGGCCAAAATCGCACAGCGTGAAACCGGCCTTAAATGTACTCTTCCTTCGGTCTCTCTCCCGGTCACTCTCTCAATTTCTCTCCCGTCATTACAGTCTTGAGCATTTTCGTCATACTCTGTGGTGATGTCCACCTTAGCTTTGTGAGCTACTGGAGTTTCATCGGTACGACTGTCTGGTTTTTTGCCAGCAGGAGCCGCAACAGCTGGACGACACTTCTTAAATGTAAGCATTTATTCCTTCAAATGAAAGATGAAAATTATATTTAAACATGAGCAAAAATAAACTGCTTAAAAAAAAAAACTCCTATTTTGTTGAACTTTGTCCCTGTGGCAGTGGCAGATCTAGGATTTTTCCTTGTGCTCCTTTTGCAGCTGTAGCATTTCAAAATCTCTTCTTGTAAGTTCTATTTATGGTGGACATTCCAGTCCTATTACAATCTGATTGTTGTTTTTGGACAAAGGACAGATGAGTGACACGGATAGGGGCAATTCTGGCGACCAATCAGATTTCAGCTGGGCCTGCCCTTAAAATGACCAAGCCTTGTGGCATAAACAAATGTACTAATAAACAGTAAACAAGGCAGTTTGGGGGAGACAACCAAAAACAGAATTTTACCCAAATTGGACTCTTGTCACATAAACTTTTCTATACCTTTTACTTATCGTGGGCATAATTTGTCTAAATGAGGAAAGTTAAGTAGGAACATCAACTGTTTTTGTTTGCTGTCTTCTGTTTACGTGTTTGCCATGTAGATCAGGAAAGGTAATTACAGTTAGCTCTACTTCTGCTCCCCAGAGCTTGAGCCAAATTAGCATCTTAAATGGAAAGCCATGCTCACAACACTGCAATTAGTGTTTAGAGCTACACAAACCTCCACCTTCACTCTCATGCTGACACTCTTTCATGTCTTGAACTCAGTAAATTGGTGATTAAAACCAGTTTTGTGTTTACTCTGTGTGTGCGTATGTGTGTGTGTACGTGAAAGGTGTTGTGCAAATGCATGTGCTTGTGCTCAGTAGTGGTTGTTGTTTTAGATAAAGTTGCGTCTATGGCTTCTTGGGACGACTTGTCAAACCTGCTGTGCATGTTAAAGGTCACTGCTGTTATTGCAGCCCAGAGGTGAAAGAGATCACTGCAGACATGTCAGAAAAATGTCCCCCTCTCAAAATGAAAAGTAGGCCATGTTATGAGAAAGTTATACAGTCACAATGACGTCCCTGTGCATTACATAAAAAAAGCAGGCACCAATCAGCCAGCTTTGTGTGGGCTGGCAGCAGGTACCGTGCATGACGATTTGTCAGCTTTTGAGGCTGTGTCTGTACTTAAATCACGATGTAAGACGCAGCAGGCTCCTGATGGGAGCTGTCATTATTCTTAACAATCGTAATTTACTTTTAGCTCCACTCTACATGTCAGCCTGTCTATCAGGAGCAAAGACGGGGGCAGCGTGATGTAACGTAATCACCATACTTTATGAAATCACGCAACCTTGTCCCTTCACTTGGCCAAGTGCCTTTCTTTTCAATAGTCAAGGCAGGTGGCAGGTTGCAGGGAAAAGCTTTTATAATGTACATTTGCGTTCATGAGATGCAAATCCTGGCAATATACGAACTGGCATATCACATGTAAGAGCACTGACCTGTTAAGTTTGAATATTTTTCAGCCACACACAGACCCGAGCTGTCTTTCTGATGACAGCAGACTGTTTTTAAAACCACTGTTGCATAAATGTTTGCAGGATGTCCTGGGTTCGGGTCAGATTTTCTGGAACAATGGCCTGACTCACTCATGCACGCAGCCAGTCTCTCTTTGTGTCCCTCTTTTACACTTCCAAGCACACTCAAACACACAGAGCACCACTGAACTTCTTCCAACCTAAGTTACGCCTAGTTTCTCCACAACCGTGGCTGTTTGCCCAACTGCCGTTTGCCCGCATTGCATCGGTCTTGACATCTCGTTTATATAAAGGTTCTGCAAATATTCAAGGCAAGTCGTGAGCAGGGCCCTGTGGAAAAAGGTTTGCTCTTAAAAGAAATATTGTCATCTGTAAGTCACATAACAATGCGTATAAAGTAGTGAGTTGTTTCTAATCAGACTGATGATTAGAGTGTGTTTTATCGCTAACACACTCTTATCAAGGTGGGATTTTGACAAATGTCTTACAGAAAAGCCTGCTGGCACTGGCTGCAGCTCTCCACAGACAAGCAACCACCACCGGAGTTGTATTTTTCTGATTTTTTCTTTGAAACGTTCAAACCTGCACCTTTCAGACACACTCAGTCCCAAGGGGCTCATTCCAGGACTGAATAACTTTTCATATTCCTGTGTATAAGCTAATGACGGTGCCCTAGTTCCACATTCATCATGGCTGTCAGAACCAGCGTGGTGTACGGAGGGAGGTGCCGCTGAAAGAGCAGAATCGCAGGCTGCACAGTTTTGACTGATGTGTGGGAAATCGCTGGTGTGGAATTCGCTGTAGGTGCAAACGGGTTGAAGCAGGTTTTATAGGTAATCTGCGGTCGGCCTGCGGCTCTCACATCTGGACCTTGAAGCAGTAAGGCGTTAACTGAGACGAGAGCATTTGAACGCAAGGCAAAATTGGTAATATCGTATATTTAGCTGCTGTCAGATTGATTATCTATGTGTGGATGCGAGAGAGAAGAAGAGGGAAAGTGAGACAGGTGTTCCTCTGAACTGAACTGTTAACCATTTTTCAAATGTAAACACTTTAGAAGCGATTTGATTTTATCATCCCTCTCTACAGGGAGGTGAAAGGTGATCTGCACTTTCCTTCGCCTTTATATTTGCAGCAGTCTTCTCGAGCTGTGTTATGCTCCTGTCCAATTAAACCGCCAGCATGGTGGCATATTTCTGAAATTAATCAGAAATGGAAGGGTAACATGTTTGTGTATTTTTTCCTTAAGAATCATCAGCATTTTCCTATTACCATCTCACAGTGGCTAACGTGATTTATTAGCAAACTTTAGTTGGATGTACCTTTGAAATCAAACTTTATATTTTTTAAAAATAAGTGTAGCCATAATGATATGGTCAACATCATGGTGTCACAATATGATAACAGTACCATAATGTAATAAATGATGATAATATGTGAAGTATGTCATTTTGGGCCTTTAGAGATGCAGTAACATCACTCATTGGTCATTTGAATGGACTTTTGTGAGTTTTGTTTCAGTGTTGGACTTTGTGCCCATCTAGTTTTAGAGAAAGCTATATATTTGATATATTGTGGCCGGAGAGTGATACTTGGAAAAACTGGATGAAATTGTTCATCTTTTAGGCTAAACATCCCTCTGTTTATGGAATAACTGGAAAAGTTTGCTCTTTTTTTTAAATGGAAAGTTATTAGGAGCTTTTGTCTCGTGACCACCAGGGATATTTCAGCTGGTGCTTCAGATCACTGCCCTTTTATTAACAATCTGTCAGGTTACAGTATATAGGTTCTCTTTTAGACTTGTTTTCAAGTGCCAACAAGTATTTGTTATCAAGAGGAATTGCAGTTTTTGCCATTCCAGTACAACATGGGCTACCCAACTACTGCAGAACATGACGTGTAAGGAGGCAGAACTTAGATTCTCCTGGAGCTTTGCAGGCCTGCACCGCTCTGTGCTATGGCTTCCTCCAGGTATTTCAGTCTAGGTAGACAGGATTACCACTCACCTCACCGTCAATGATCTCTTCCTTGCCAAAATGACGGAAACGTAGCCTGGAATTTCTTGTGAGCTTCAGCTGGAATTTCTTGTGTCCTTACTCTCTCGCTAAATCAGTGTCTTCTGAATCTGTGGGAGTTTCATACCGTTTTTTTTTTTTCTAAAGAGGAAGTTTTCAAATCTTCCAAAAGCCCCAAACGCAGCGGTAATGACCAGTTTCAACTGGTGCTGCCACTTAGTGGATTCTGTTTTTGCGGTACTCGGGTCGCCCCTATTTAGTTCCTTTCTGTCGCACCAACTCACAACAAAAGTATTCTCAGACCACCTTACAGACAAAGCATACAAATTACAGTGAAATTCAGTCCAGTTATATTCCAATTAAAGTCAATTTGTTATAACAGTTTTCATTTCATTTTTGCATTAGTCTTATCTCTGCTACCTTCTAAACCAATTAACGTCTGAGGTACAAACAAGAAACAAGGAACTCTTTCCAGTCTATCTAAAACTTGCACAAAATTGCTTTTCTCTTGTTTCATGTAGAGAATAAAACCACAATTATTCACAGTTATATTGTCTTAGTTTACGGCATTTTGGTTTTGGTCTCTAAGGATGCTTTTCTGAGAACATGAAACATTACTGGCTGCATCAGACTGTTCAGGTGATTGCAATGACAGATTCACAACACTGACAATAACATGAGGCCGACAAATTCTGCAACCGCTGAAGAAAGAAGTGGAAGAAAGCTCAGGGAAAAGGTTGGTTGAGCTTAATTTAGCTTAGAATAATCATGTGAATCAGCGACATGTTACTTGATTCTTTCTCAGGATAAAAATGCTCCGTTTATTTATTTATTTTCATTTAAAGTGTTATGCCAGCCATATGGCCTGTTTGGTAGCAAGTTAGCCTTTCTCACACAAATAATGCAACAACACGCAATTTGATAGTTGAGTGAGCTTGTATAGCAGTTAAAGTTGAGCGTGAGTTCTTCTTCGTCTACTTAAGTGTTTCAGAAAATATTGGGTTACACTGCCAGACTCCATGTGACAGAGAAAGCCGGTATGATTTGACGCTCCCAAGAGCAACACAGTAGCATATGAGAAGCTGTGGGAGGGCTGTTTGGACCCACCATCAAATAAGTTCATAAATCATTCAGTGAGCAGATTAAATTCCTAACACATGTTTGGTTTCAAGTGGCATGTCAACTCCATTTGACCTGTCTTTTTTAAAAGTGGCCGTCACAGTGCACCATCAGTATAAAAGAACAGTTTGAGTCATTAATTTTAATTCTTGGGTGTTGCTACCTAAGCGTATTTTAGTGGAATTACAGAAGGTGGATGAAGTCTCAGCACTTTTGCTTCATTGCTGTGAAGCAGAAAGTCGCTTGTCCATTGAGTCAGCAACTGACCGCGACGCATTTAGATGTTCCGTTATTCAAAATAAAGGTAATGATTTTTCACTCGTCTAATCTTAGAAAACACATTCCAAGCTTTTAACGGTAAAGTTGTAGTCCTGTAAAGTTGCCTTCATGGTACCTTAACATCAAGGTTTCTTTTATTTGAACTTCTGTTGACAATTATTTATTTCCATTGCACCTCAGTTTTATTTGATGGCCATCCCGTTTTTTCCATCTCAACCTCCCGCTGGCATTTCTTAGCCATGTGCTTTTTGTTTTCTCCCTCTCTCTTCTCTCTCTCCATCAGTCTTTCCAGGGCATGCTCGCCTCCCTTCACTCTGAGCTTGACATTCAGAGGTATTTGATGAAAATCCAATTGCCCCACAGAGTTAGTCAGCCTTTTATCTTATCTGCATCATGCTCCCGTGTGTGCCAGTGTGTGCCGCTATATTTGCACCCTCACTAGCATCTGCTGTGTGGCTGCGTTCCCAACACTTGTGCCTCCATGTTTCTCAGTGTTTGCCCTGTCTGTGCCTGCCTGCCTCACCTGTCAGGCTTAACAAGTTCTGGCTATAAAAGCCTTCGAAGATGGCAAGTGAATTTCATATAAGGTGTCTGCATTTTTGAATTTAGAGTGTGAGAGAACAGCAGCATGTATTCGTGTTGCCAGGTGCATTAGTTCTCCAGCACCAAATTAGAGCAAGAGAAGAGGGGCCCAGTGTTTGCTGGCCCTTCAGTTTCAGTGCTGCCTTGTTTCTGAAGGGTGTATCACCTTACAGCACAGCCTACTAGTGGGCTCTGTAGTCACTCATTGTCTTATTGTCGGAGGATTCATGTTGTAGGTTTCTTTTTGACCTCTTTCGGTGTTACTTTGTTTGTAATCTTAAATACTAACCTGTTATTCAACGGTAGAAGTGTAGATTCCTTTAATAATTACGAGTTGGAACTGCACAGCGAAGCCTTTCCTGTGTGGGCATGTATCTTTTTGCACATTTGCATGGTTGCTTTCTTTTGGTTATTTTGTTGTTGTGCAGGAATCAAGTTCAAAGTCATCATCAAAGGTTCTTGAATATTGCCTGGCATAGAATATGAGTGACTCACACTACACATTACAAAGGCTAAGTGGCGGATTTCCAACTCCGCCAGCCGCATGGGGATTTCAAAGGACACGTTAGATACCAAGTGTAAAACTTAACATCTTCATCGTGTCATTTTAAGGTTCTGAAGCTTATAGTGCATGTAGAGCTTTGTCATGTACACATTATGTTCATGGTTTCCCCCCCCTCACTGTCTTCTTTTCATGTTCTTCCCCCTCCAGAGCAGAAGCCCAAAGCACGGCCCCAGCCCCCAGCCCAGCGTCGGCGACCAGGTCGACCACCTATCTCTGGCCTCCCTAGAATCGTTGGACGCCATGTCTGAGGCCGACGCCCCCACAGCCTTTACCCGTGGCAGCCGGGTTCGTGCAAGCCTGCCGGTTGTGCGGTCAACCAACCAGACAAAGGACCGCTCTCTCGGTATGCTGCTTCTTAGCTGAGCTTCCATCATGTTTTCATAGTTATTAGGTAGTTCTGTTGAACATAAATAAAACACATGTAATTATTTGCATAAAACCCATGTATGAATGGAATAGTACAAAGACAGAAAGATCTTGAAACTTAAAATTTTCAGATTAGATGCCAGACATCTTTCACCAACTACATCACCACTGTTTTTAGCATTTTAGACTCTTACTATGTTTGACCACAGGGCAGTTTCCAATTCCCACTTAACATAAAAGTTTCGCTGCTTAAGTATTCATGACCTCCATTGTCAAGTTGTTCATTTTCCACTCAGTGTGTTGATTGAATAACAGATCTGGACTAGATGCAGGCCAGTTTAGAGACCAGACTTTTTTCTTTTTTTTTTAACTATGGAGCCATGCTGTTGAAATACATACAGAATGTGGTTTGGAATTGTCTTTTTGATATAAGCAGGACCTCCCTTGAATAAGACTGATTCATCAGACCAAGTTTTAGATGAGCTTGTGCCCTACACACATTTTCCTACACAGTCCTGTAAACTGGAAACAAACAGATTGGGAGCAACCTGTCCCCCAAACCATAACAAACATTGCTCCAGCCAGTCACAGTCAGGGGGAGGATTCATGCTCGAGCGCTTGAAATAGTTCAGGAGGAGGAGGCTCGGGAGACTTTCTGCAGGAGCACTGGAAGAAGGCTGAGGGAGGAGCCAGCCCTCTGTGTTTTGTTGATGTTTTCTTTCAAATATCAACACATGTGATGTGATTCAGAAATCCCTTACTCCGCCTTTAATATTTGTGAATGTAGCTACAAACTGTGTACACTATCACCACCTTTCAGAACTGCTGTTTTTGGTGTAGTGCTTCCTGAGAACTTCACAGTCATTCAACTCTATCCTTTGCACACAGGAATTTCTATTAACTCCTTTAAAATTTTTAACAATACTATGTACTGTAGGTTATATAATATTCAATTTCCTACAATTTTTATGCTTGGAAATGCTATAATTAAATGATTTAAGTGTTTGTCAACACAGAGTGAACCCCTCCCTATATTTAGCTCAATGGATGCCATTCATACATGTTCACCATTTAACAGCACAGCAACTTTTTTGAAAATAGGGTTGTAGCTGACAAAATATAAAGAAAGATGGATACTTTTTTTTGACATTTCCATGGTAAATTTCCATAAAGCTAAATTCCCTCCTGCCAAGATTAGCCTTTGTTGACCAAAACTGGTTGGTCCATCACATTGGCTGACTGACATCACAGTGGGGAACAGTAGGAGGTGAAATAAAGACTTTGGTGGGATTTCCTTTCCTGTTATTTCCTGTTATATTGGACATATAACTGATTTATTTACAGGATATTTGACAGGGCTAGTGAAATTAAACTGAATTTATATGGAGTCATATAGTTCACATAGACAAAACAAATGAGCAAATGGTAGTTAAAGGGACATCACCCAGCCCTAATTCAATATTTACACTGCATTAAGACTATATCCAGTATATTGTGCTGACTTTTTGATTAGACTGCCATAAAAGAGAGCTTTGTGTTTGAGCATTAATCATACTTGATAAGACCCTTTCTGTCTAATCATGTCATACATTAAGATGCTTTTGCAATGGCTCTTTACTTTGATCTCACATGCCATGTTTGCTTCAACCATATTTGATGTGCAGTTTAAAATAGTGCATTGGCATTGCAATATCTGAAATAAAGCTCTCTCAGCTTTGCAAGAAGGCTTTTGCCCTTCAAGTGTTTTTTTTTTTTTTTGCCTTTTCCAAATTTCATAGATTGAATCAGTCCAATGTAGATTGAGCACATGAAAGAGCAACTGTTTCTACCTCCAGAGAATAAACATTTCCAGGATTCTGTGGTATGAATTATCGATAATCAATACCCGAATGAAACAAATTCCTTTTAAAAAAATTCTCTCCATTTTTCAAAACTTATACAACCAAGGTAACTGCTTTTGTATGTGCCTTAATCATGAAAGTTTTGTTTTTTGTAATTAAAGCCTTACACAATAGAACCATATGCTGCCTCCTTCAGACGACACACCACAGCCTAGTTTATGACTCATATAACGAAGTGCAATTTGTTTTAAATTCACAGTTGACTAGAAAAACATCTCCTGTTACCTTCGCCGTTCAAGTCCTCCATGACTCCAGCTGCAGCTACAGTAGCATTGTTCCTGCTTCCTCTTTCCGCATCAGCTCGCAGACTTATTTTCATTAGAAGGCATTTCTTCTTTAGCCTTTTATTGGCAGGTTTAGAAATGCCCTGCCTTATCGGCGCTCATGGGGCTTCATTTGCATACGTATGCAGAACGGATGTAACTTGAGATGAATTGGGTTGCTGCATTATTGGAAGGAGTTTGAAAACGGTCCAAACAAAGCATCGCCTTCAAGGAAAGACGCATGGGGAGCCGACGTTATGGCCAAAGATAAAAATGAATGAAACCGCAGGGTGTCAGTTTCCACGCCGTTTTGGTGCCGTCAATTCAACACACATACAGAGGCACACACGTGTGCTTGTACACACACTTAAGCACACGTGCACGCACCATTTCCCCCCCTCCGCCCCCCATCAAAAACATCAGGACACAAAGTGTTGGGACAATGGGGGGTTATGGTGTGACGACTGGGAGGAGAAAAAAGGGGGCACTGCTTTACAGCAGTGTCCCTCCCACAGTCTCTCACACACATGCACACACACAGACGCACACACACTCGTTTCACTTAGTCCCAACAGATTTTGGGGCTTCCTTGTGTCTTCTGCTCGTGCCGCAGGAGTTGTAGCTTGGTCTTTTTTCTGAGCATCATAAGACCCAGCAGAAGGCAGGAATTCCTGTAAAGCTCTCATGTGAGTATGAGATTCATTCTGTGCAGCACTGATTGTGTTGTGTTTTATGGTATTGATTTGTGGCTGTGATGTAGTTTTTCTTTGTAGCAATCTAAACTTTCTGATAGTCGAAATGGACACAAAAAAAGGCAATTTTCTTGCCTGTGTTTCAGCTTCAGCTTTTGTGTCTCGCTGGAGAGACGTGGAAAAACTCAAATAGTGGGCTGTGCCCATTTGGTTATAAAACCCACTGGCCATTTGTTTCCAGCCCTCAGTGAAACCAGGCGCTCAGGAATGTAATACGATTCCTTGTTATAACCTACCTATTAAACCTTGTTGGGTAGGAAAAGCTGGAGAAATCTTCACAATGCCTGCTTCATCAGTGGCACTTTGTCATCCAACGCATTCACTCTTGCAGCTAACACCTGTATTAAAAACTAGCCAACTGTTTCTGTAACAGAATCCCAAGGGAAAGATAAAGTTTTTCTACAAATGGGCACTTTGTTAAGTTTTTACTACACAGGAACCCAGACAGACCAGAGAGAGCAGTGGATAGACTCAGCAGTTTTATTTCCTGGATTTGCCCTCTCTCTGTCTCACTCTGTCTCGTGGAGCATGTAGGATCTTGTATAATATTTCACCAACATCTGGTAGCTTTTACTGGTTTGGACTCTTTTATGGGGTTTGCACTAAGTAAAAACAAGCCTCCTTTCCTTAAACCGAGCTATTTTCAGTGCACTAATGCAAAAGAGAGATAGAAGGAAATCATGTCTTTGTCTCTGCAGGTAATGAACTGTGACAATCTGGAAGATTTTCGTCATGTGTGATTTAAATGGTTTAAACAATTTCAGCATTTACGAACTTACAAACATGCCCCCTCCCCCGCCAAAAAAAAAAGAAAATCAGCATAAGTTCTGTTTAAAACAATGAATCAGAGGCTGGAATTGAAACTTTTTTTTCCCTCCCATTAGCACTGTTTACACAAATGCAGTGTGGGCGTGTTCATAAATTTTGTGAGAGAGACATTTGTTTTTCTAAAACACTGCACAGATGCCACACCCAGGGTTCAGAGGTTCAAGCTTTTTCATGCACAACTTTTTCTGTTCCACCCTGAACACACAGCTCTGCTTTGGCCCGACTCACTCTGTTAGTATCAAGTCATTTGTTTTTCTTGATCATAAAGCGCATCCTTTCTAAGTGAGTGACATATTTCATGCACTGTTACCGATCTTGGTCTTTAAGGTTTAGCAAAAAAAAAAACAAAAGCATGTTTATTTTTCACACACAGTTCAGACTAGATTTCATTATAAAAAATGATTCATTCAGAACCCAAAATAGTGATTTCTAAATCCATAAAATGTGACTGTTGAGAACAGGAAGTCATCTTAAACTGCACCGTGCAGCATCCATTTAATCCAAACAGCAGAAGGATGAATTTTTTCTGTGTATGTCGATTACTAGAATTTTCCCGGACAAATGGTGCATTCAAAGAAGCAGAGAACATTGATTTTTTTTCTTTTTTATTGTATTCTTTTCTTTATTCATCTATTTTTTTGCAGTCTTATATATGTACTGGGAAAAGCACTGACCAGGCCTGACAAGGTGATATATTTTGGGCAGCTACAACTGCGTTTTCCCAGGAGAGGAATTATACCAGTAAAAATACAGTCATTTCTACTGACATCATGTGTTGGCAGCTGACTTACTGTACACCCAAACTGCCTAATGTTATCTTTTTTTTTTTTTGGGGGGCATTTTTTCTACTCTAGGCCTAATATAAATTATTTTTTATCAAAAATACAAACACTGACTTTACCTAATAATTAACAGTTCGTTTCTCTACAGATGTAGCATCAGGACTGCTTCATTTTCATCTCAACTTTTGATAAAGATGTGCTATTTTAATTTTCTTCACCAATTTTGAGTTTCTTAAAAGTTTGATCTACTGATTGTAATTTTAAGTTTATGTCTAAGAACTATAATCAGCCACATACAGCAACACTTTTAGCCAGTGAAATACTGCAAAGGCTGGAGGTTGAGAATAGCTTTTAGCTTCATTTCATTAGCCATCCTCAGCAGCGGGATGCTCATTCAAATGTATACGTTTATTGACTCAAAAATTTTCATTCTGCCTCTTCTGCAGGATATCTTTACCTTGCAGGCTGTAGAAATCCCTATTTTTGGGTGTTCTGCACTCGCAGTGATGACCCATTACTTAAATGATCACCAAGCATTACATTTGTATTTGCATGAAGAAATTTATACTACGAGAAGGCTGGATTTAAATGAGCATCTAAAAACTACGGGGTTTACAGTCTGAAAGAAATGAATCTGCGTATCAGGACTTACATAAGCTGCAGAAATCTCATCTCATTCTTATAACTCTGCTTTTCTGTCTGTAGGTGTACTGTACCTGCAGTACGGGGATGAGACCAAACAGATCCGCATGCCTAATGAGATCACCAGCATCGACACAATCAGAGCTCTGTTCGTTAGTGCCTTCCCGCAGCAGCTCACCATGAAGATGTTGGAGTCACCCAGCGTTGCTGTTTACATGAAAGACGACATGAGGAATATGTACTACGAACTCGCTGATGTCAGGTAATCATATTTGTCCGAACGTGAAAAAACACAGAAAGGGATTTGGAGCGTTTGGACCAAATGAACTAGGGCATTTCAGGTTCATAACGGTTTGGCTCTTCATTTTAATATTCTCCTCTGTCCTGAGCTCTAAGATTGGATCAGCAACAAAAACATGCCTACTGCTGCAACTTTTCAGCAGCCCCAGTTTAACTTCTGCCCTTTCACTCCATAGCTACCTCCAAAAAGGAAATGGCTTTGTCCAGGAAATTCCACTTCCTTTTCCTTCCACGCTAAAAGGAAACTATTTAAATGTGAAGCTCTAGGGCAGCAAGTCTCTGATATACAATACTTAAACTGAAGAATACTTCCATGAATTTTATTCCTGTTGTTCTCACTCCCTAAGTGAAAGTTTAACTCTGCACACTTAAAGCAATGTGAGCTTTGTCTTTTTACACTTTAAAGAGCATAGGTAGTGTGTCTGCTGCGACATTTATGAGCACAGAAACACATATATTAATTAGCACCCTTTCTTTTCTGATTGGTAATCAGCAACTTCATTTAGCAATAATACTGCTGATTCTATGAGAGCTAGTATGCAGAATAAAAAGGGCCACTTTAGAAAGCATAAGAAACTTTGCCCTTTGTCTGCACAGTTCCTGCTCAAGTGAGGTGTGTACTTTGTGACTAATTGTTCATCGGGGCTGTAAAAAATTGTCTCGTGGTGCCTTGAGCTCGGTACACATGTCCGGGGTGCAACGCTACGGTGAGAGTGAGATCAGCCAAAGGGAAGAAAAAAAACGGTTCCGCCTGCCGTAACTGAGCCACGTTTCTTCAAAATTATGAGTTAAAGGTTTTTATAGGTTAGGGATTTAGAGGAAATGTCACATAACAGAGGGCTGTCAGATTCCCCGTCAGGGTACAAGCCCTTGGCCGAGCTGTTAAAGAGAACCAGGCTGAGACAGGATCGGCCACACTCCGACGGTAATGTCTGGGCTACCTTGTTATCACAGAGAACCTCCTTTCCCTTCCAGGAACATCACAGACCACTCCTGCCTGAAGGTGTACCACAAAGACCCCGCGCAGGCGTTCAGCCATGGACCCCGACCTGCCAACGGCGATGCCAGGGTGAGTCCTTCACTGTCGCTTAGACAGCCCGGTAAAGGGTCTCATTTCTAGCAGCGTCTGCGGGGAGATGACCAGATTTGTTACAATTAAAACAGCGAGCGCATTCTCCAGTTCTTCTCATTCTCACATCCTGTTTGCAGTCGAGGAAAGGAATGCCCCCCTGCCTCTGTTAATCTGTTTGAAAAGGGTTTCGTATTGTTCTCCCAGGGGCCTGCGTTTGGGCCTCGTCTGCACGCTCTGCTGCAGCTTGTTTAATGGACAATTCAGCTCCGATTCTTAGGACTATTTCCCTCGGTCATTCTTCTACCAATATAAGCTAATCTCTTTCTCTCGTTCCGATGCTGCTGTGTTCATTTCCTGCTGATGTAACAAAACTAAAACCCAAAGAACCCCTTTCTCAAATAATCCCCCTGACCGTATTATCTAACCTTGCTGCTTCTCTCTGCCTGCAGCGGATTTACAGTTGGTACTGCAGAGCTGTAGTGACATTGAAAATCTTACTTTAACTTTTGATATTAACCTGCTGCTATGAACGACCCCGTGTGCTTCACATTTATGAAATCCCTAAAGATTGAACCACTGGTAGTGTATTGACGCTTAAATTTAGATGATGTGATGAGTTTGAGGCTTTTTTTAATGCTGCTGACGGACACGTTGCACTGGCTGTGTCTCTGAGCAGGTTCTTCGTGAGGAGGTGAACACAAGTAAGCCTAGAAAAGAGATCATTTTATAGCCTTGGTGTCGTACATGAAATATCTTTGGATCTCTTGAGTCTGTAGGTTTGAAAAAGCACAGTTTTTCACAAGAACTCCTGAAATGTATTAAGCAAAAAGACACATTGCAACTTGCAAGGCAACTTCAGAACCCTTGAGCAAATGTTGTGAAATTGTTGGCATGAAGTCAGAGATCCAGAAGACGACTGTTGTCTTGAATAGTTCAGTTACTGTTTAACCATCAAGCAATTGAAACAAGGACTAGAAGTGGCTGTGGAGTGTGCAAAAGAAAAAAAAAAAAGTAAGTTTGTTGGCTTTTGTTGCATTGACCCCAACTAATGTTTCTCGAACTGAAAGTTTCCTACATACAAACACATTCACATACTTTAACTCTCAGACTCAGAGTCTCCTTGGAGTCCACAAACACTCACGTTGCAGACTCCTAATGAGGCATTGTCATTATTTTTGGCAGCTGTGAAAATTTCTGTGCAGGTCACTTATCTGTGTTTTCCTCCTAAGGAACTCTCAATGGAGACATAACGTTTTTCAAGTATTGTTTATTATTATTATTATTATTATTATTAATTTACAAACAGTAATGAGGGAATCAATAGGTTCAGAAGTTCATTTTCATGCAAAATGTCTTCATGGAGGACAAAACATGTATTCATCTGCCTTATAGTTGGCTATTTTAAAGTAGCACAAAGGAACTTTGTCTCTTTTAACTTAGAGGTCCCCATATTAATGTTGAGGTTATGTTGCTTGTACACTGTTGTCCAAGATTTCTTCCTGTTCAGTCTCTTGCTCCATCACTCTCTCTTTTTTCTCTTCCATCATCTCCTCCATACTGTCCACTGTAGCTCTGTGAGCTGGTCTCATTGTTGTCTGCGTGACACAGTACCGTCCAGTTACTGTTAAAGAAGACCGAGACGTGAATCCAAAGTAACTCTGGGCAGTTTTTTAAGTATTTTCGCATTTTTAAACCTTTTAATAAACTCGGCAGAAAATACAATATGATGAACACTGATATCTTAGATTTTTTGAAAATTTGATATAAAGTTCAAAAGATAGAAGCATAACCGGATCTCCTGAATCAACCCACTGGTGACACTAGCTTTTGCAACATGTAGCCATGAGAGCGGTCTGAAAAGAGTCCTTTTCATTCTAGCGGCTGCCATAGAGTCCAGGAAAACGAGAAAGAAAGATTAAGAGATTTGGGTTCCTATGCAGTTTCACTCTTTGCCTCTCAGAGTATAAACCTGGCGGCGCAGAATAAGAGGTGACTTGTTAAAACACTCTTTTCAGTGGAAATACACTATCGAGCGGGGTGTAAAGGTTCCTCAGTTTTTGCAAGGAATGCCGCATCTTAGATCTGCTTTCCACAATCACTTCTGTTATTGATTTAAGCTTTCTGCCCTGTGAAGCCTATACAGAGTTGTTTCTGGTTTATCAAAACAGGTTTGTTGTTTGTCAGTGAAGTGATAAATGTTGGACATGTAGATGGCAAATAAAAACTAGCAAGCTGCTGTACAAGCAACGGTTGGTCAGGGAATTTCTTATATTCGCATATCTTTTAGTTCACTGAATGAAAAAGCAGTTGTTTTTTTTGATCAAATACTATTATATGTTAATGTACTGGAATTCTGTCTCATGCAATGCAATGGTTTCTTTATCTTCACAGTCCAGTCATCAATAGTGGCTGCCATAGGTTGTGCTATGCACTCATAGCTGACAGATATGTTTGTAAACAGTGCTTCAGTTGTTAGTTTAACTCAGTTATGTTCAACTTAAGGCAGTGGCTCTTAATTTTTCTACTTTACCTTGCTTTGGAGGAAGAAGAAACTTCAGCCCTTCCCACCTCATGTACTAACATGACTATAAAAAGTCCCATTTTCTGTATTTGATTTATTATCACTGAAATGAAGTCAACTTTATATATCAATCTGTACTTGTCCAAATTATATAAGCATAAGATAAAAAAAAAACAATCATCTTTTGATAACACTAAAGGTCAGTCTGTGCAAAGAAAACAGTCTTATCACAGTGTTAGTGACTAGAGATTGTTTTCTACTGCACATCTTTACAAAATAACAACACTGAAGTGTAACCCATGCAAAAGAAAAAACACACACACACACACACATACATACACAAAAGTATCTTCACTTGTTTTGGCTTAAGTCACTCACATCACAGTAGTAGTGGCTGCAATGAGCCTCTTTTAACTCTGCACATCTTTTCAGATCAGTGCTGCTGGCTTGTTACTGACACTAACAATTCATGCTTGTTATTCCGTTTCAATCTCTGCTCAACTCTACAATCTATGGAACATCAGAAAAGTCATTCTCATAGATGTAGAGAGTAGAAAAGGGAGGCAGAAGACCCTCTCTGCCAAGTGAGTTGATACTCCTTCCTCTCTTTCTCTCTTGCTGATGCTAGCCCTGTACACGCAGCACTTTAAAGGAGGGATTTATGCACAAATATTTCATCTTGTTTTGTATGTGAAAGACCCTGAGGTAGAACTATGGAACATTTTTGTTTTGCCTCTATTCTGCTTTCGAAGGTAGTAACAAAGCGGAGATGAGCTCTGTGTAGAAAGGTGAGCTTACCTTTAAACCCCAGAGGTAATTTCCCCTTTTTTTTTTGCGCCTGTCGCCATGCCCCACTCTCTTCCACCTTAGGGATTGACCACTAATGAAAAAAGGTAGAATAAGAACACAAAAGCCCCACTTTGAAAGTGCTGTGTGTCGGGGGCTCTGTAAGGGGCCCCGTCACGCATGTTTCAAACTTTGAGAATCATTAAAAACTCAATAATTTATATTGTGTCTACTCATAAGTATCATATTTAAATAGCTCCAGTCACTTTAAAAAAAAAAAAATGAACACGAATGATCATGTAAGCGTAGTAAATCCAGCTGGTTGAGCTCTTTAAATGTTTACACACTTCTGCATTGACACCAGAGCACAGCTCTCTCTCTGTTTAGCTTGGCCCACTCTCAGCTTCACTCTCAGTTTGTGAATTAGTTAAGGAAGCCCATCCATCGCTGACGCAGCAGCACATCGGGGCAACTTTGTACACACCAGTCAGACAGACGGCCCCTATTATTGGAGGCTAAGTACCACCGTGGAAAAATGACTCTGCGTGTCAAACTCACACAGATGCTTCTCGTCACAGCTTCACGTTTGCCTGATATGATTGCTCGTGTATTTATTTTCCTTTGTTTTGTTGCAAGGCTGTGGTGCTATAATTTACAGTACAGTAAAATTGGTGACATTTTAAGATATTTTGGTTTGCTCTTCAAAGTTGATTGTGATCGACAAGTAATGGCTAAAACTTTAAATTACTGAGTGAAAAATCTGAAAAAACTTTCAGTCACGGACGTTGAGTGCTCCTGAATATATTCCTAAAAGTGCAGCCTTTCATTTTATTAGTACCTTGAACGGTGGAGGTCATTAGGGTTTGATGATGGTCTGCGATGGTACAGTGGTTTTCAGATTCCCTTTTATGTGGTTTGCTGCTTGGCCGGTCTTGTGGCGGCCATGATGACAGGCTGTGTGACCTTTCACTTCAAACAAGCTTCTCTCCCATCTTAACTCTTATCACAGCCAAGCACAATCCTTTTGTTGTTGCACACTTTTTGAGCAACTGTTGCTTCGCAGTTCACGCTAGCACACACGCAACAGCCACACCCACTACACCCTTGCTTTCTCTGCGATAATCTGTCTCGGCGCCCTGGAAAAAAAAATAGACAAAGGCAATGCTGAAAAAACACTGCGTCAAGGACTGTACCTGGAGTTTTTTTTAAAGAACTGTTGCATTATCGTTCTTGGCTTGTCTTATGTAACACATGAGTCATACTGAAGAAAAAAACAATAGCTTGTTTGTTTGAAAGGACGAAAACTGGATTGGCTTCAGCTGTACACGTGACACCCTCCTGTGCGGTCTTATCACGCTCAGAAATCATAAACTGTAGGAGTTTATCTCTGCTTGTTAATCAAATTTCAGCCGTATTTGTTCAATTTAGTTCTATCAAAAGGTAACTCAATCTAGGGATGAAATCTTAATAGTGTTTTTAATTGAACTCCCAGCTTGGCTTTGTCTCTTATAGATTGGAGTGCTAACGGCCAACAGTACATCTTCTCACCAGAGATACAGAGATTTTACTCTGTTTCCTTCCAAAGGAATTACCTCATGGAAGCTGTTAAAATACATGTAGATGAATCAATGCAAAGATCAGATAAAACTCGCTATGAAGAACTGTGGTCTGTTGTTTGCAGTGTTGGTGAAACCATATAATAGGTGGCTTACAACATTAAACACATTTTCTTTTACATGTGCCGTGTCCCTGTTGAGCTTCACCTCATTGTGGTTTCTTTTCCATCGACCCGAGGCTCATGTTTTCTGCTATCGTGAGAAGCCACACGGCATATATTTGTACATTATTCTTTAATGATTCGTGTAAGGGGATTGAGCCAAAGATCAGTGACAAAGATTAGCTGCCCAATTCTGCAACAAGATGCTTGACATATCTTGTTGCAAATTAACCAATTGAAGTTTACCCCCAGAGGTGGATTCTTTAAGAAGCCACAGCCTTATCTCCACGGGACCTAATTTGTTTAAAGCCGAAAAAGGTAAATCACTTCTTATTTTAAAAATAAAACCTACAGAAATTTCAGCCAAAGAAAGAATCTTGTGTTCATGAGTTGTGATATTGCTTTGCAGGGACCTGCAGGCATAATATCCAGAAATATTATGAGCCCAGTGTTTGCAGCCTTGCAAGAAACTACTTTCTGCCTCTGGAGACACTGCTGTCAGTGTGTTTTTCTTTTAAAAAGCAACAATGTCAGAGTAACTTGTATGTTTTTGCTTCAAGGGCAACCTTAGTCCTCAATTACAAGATATATACAAAACAAACAGCAGATGAAGCTCTCAAACAGACATAATTATGTAGCCTGGTTTACTGACCAAGCTTGCATTTAAAGCGTTTTTGTCGAATGTTGACATTAGCTGAGCAAAAAGAGTATTTGTCAGTTTGTAATAATATTACTGCATTCTTTTGGTGGTTTTCCAGATGCATGGCGAGATGGCGCTTGCTGCCCGCGATGGTCAACACCCTCTTAGGCATCCACCTATGGGTCCCCCACCTCACCATCCCATGCAGGGAGCACTTCCCCCATCTCCTCACTCCATGCCCCCATCCCCTTCCAGAATCCCATTTGGTCCACGACAGGGCTCCATACCTGGGAACGCCACCATCCCGAGGGACCGACTGTCTAACGCCAACCCTTCAGCCCGCTCCATCTCTCCATGTCCCAGCGCTATCCTGGAGAGACGGGACGTCAAGCCAGATGAGGACATGGGTGGTAAGAGCCACAGTCTGACCAGGGGCAATGAGGGGTTGTATGCCGATCCATACCTGATCCAAGAGGGACGAATTAGCATGGCTTCAGCCCATGGGCCACACCCCAGCCCTGGGCTTGATGGTCCAGAGCATGGGATGGGGGGATTTCACCGTGCGTCCATCCGTTCTACAAGCTCTTATGGTGGGCCAAGCCCCACAGACACTATGGATCACCCTTCTCTGTACAGACAGAAGTCCAGAAACAGCCAGCTGCCTACGTTGGGTTCCAAGACTCCTCCTCCATCCCCTCACCGCATGACTGAGGTACGGATGATTGACATCCACAGTGGGCCTCCCCATGGTGTGCCGCCTCATAGTGTTCCCATGGAGAGAAGCTCACCAGTGCGGCAGTCCTTCAGGAAAGAGGAAGTCATAGGGACTAAGCCCAGGAACAGCGTGGGATCACCTGTGGTTTCAGAACCCTTGGGCCATTCCCAGGGACCCATTCCCCCTCCAAATGACCATCAGACACGGTAAGAGACCAAATGTTAAAGACACTGAGCTGGTTGGATTTTTAAAATCAGGCATGAAAATGAAGATACTGCATGGAAGCATGAACTAATTTTGCATCCTAGTTTCACCCTAACCATGAGCTGCTGAGTTCCTGTTTCATCATCCATCACCAAAGGCGAAGAGTATAACCTTTTCTCTTACTGTCTTTCAGCATCAGGCTCTGCAAATTAAGCAGACTAATGAACATGAGTATCAGTTTGAGTTGTCTGCACAATCCACTCATTTGACCATTGTTTTCACAGTCTTATAAGATTCTGGGGCTGACAGTGTTGTCTGCAGACTTTAGACTCGGACAAAATGTAGCTACCACCAACGAAACAGGATAGTGTTTGAAACTTCTATTAAACCACTGTATATTTATCTGTTACTCTTTGAACATTGTTCCAACTATAATCTCTCTGCGGGATCTACTCAGTTTGGATTATCCAGCAGACATTGTTGTACTTCTATTGGGTTTTTTCTGCTCTGACTGAGAGCACATACAAACAGAGAACGGGGCCTTCCTTAAAGGGAATCTGCGAGGGGTATGAGCAAAGAAAATATTGACCAGGTTGAATGAGAATTTGAAATAGCTCAATCAGTGAGACTGACCAGGCTGAACCACCTGGGTGGCCTAAAACCCTGATTAAGCAAACTCTAGGATTATTTCAAAAGAGCAGAGGAATAGGAATACTGTGCTCAACATTCAAAATAAACAGTCTCAGCCAGTTTCCTTTAGCTGTCGCAGAATCTATTAATGTGTAATATGCTGTATGAGTTTGTAGTAAGGCATTGTTGTGCACACATGAGCCTTGTGTCCATGTATTGTCCATTGTAGCTATAAACACAATCCACCCTGTGTCCTCAACATACCCCATATCCTTCCTCAAGATAAATGATTACATCAGAAGACAAACGTTTCTCTGTTTACCAACCTCTTGGTTTTACAAACAGTTTAATTGCAAGGTTCCTTACTTTCCTTTGCAGTGCTGTGGCTTTGTCATGTTGTCTTTTCGACTTGCTTCTTGGTGACCAACACGTATGAATCTCTCTAATTTTATTTAAAAAGCAAAAAGCAAAACGACCCCACCTCAGGTAACCTGATAGTTCTTTTCTTGCCTGGAGGATAATATCAAATCTAGTAGCTTACACTATACTATGCTCTACTATGTAAATTAAACCAATTATTTTTTTTCTAAACCCAGATTTTCATTTTACTCTCCTTTCTTGGTGGAAGCTCTGTTCTTTAAAACTTTAAATCCCAAATATAGCTGTTATTGGGTAGTTATGTATTAAATGCTATAAAACGTATTTTTGATTTTGCTTCAATGCGGATTCTTTGAAAGACAACATCCAAATGCAAATGTTGGTATTTATTCTATATATTGTATAGATTGTCTATATTTTCTAGCACAGCTGTTGTGCTTTAAAATAGCACAGTTTGAGCTTCAATGTGACTGTTTTTTTATGCATTTATGTTTAAATTACCTAACTACCTAACAGCTTTTTTAGCCGTAAAAATCATTTTGAAAAATAACTGAATAAACACTCGAGCTTTTGCAAGATTGAGGCGCCAGTGGCCTTACTACTGCACAGATCTACGCAAAGGTTTTGGAAACAATATAGCTGCAAGTAGCAAACATCTGGGTCCAAGCAGAAATGTTTTAGATATTGCCACATTGTAAATAAGTGAAAACTTGCATACATATACCAGATTTCAATTTTTATTTTTCATTTTTCTTTCATCTCAGTTGATTCATGTGACAGAAGCTTTCTGTCTCCAAAGAGCCACATACTGATTGTCAGAAGCAACTTTTATTAAGGTAGTGACCAAAGCGTGACTTTGGACCAACAGCCAGAAATTTGAACGGCACTTAACTTTGAAATAATTTAACTGCCCCCTAGTAACTGCTTTGTTTTATTTATGCGCAGCCTTAATGTAGCTTCTGTGTGTCAGTCCGAGTGAGATTAAAAATGCTGAATTTGACTGGCTGCTGGTGATGATCTTGAAGGCCAGGCCAATCGGGAACACGGGATATATCATCAAATGAGCCCGAGCAATAATTACATCAAATTTTGGATTTTTAGTTTTAACGGTTTTTGGTGTGTATTGACATGTGGCCAGTGTAGCGCCCCCTACTGTTGGAATTATGCTAAATTCAACACACTTCTGAGGAAAGCCTCATAGATGATGTGTTCCAAGCGTGATGATGTTAGAACAGTGAAATTAGAAGACGTTGACCTTCGAGTCACAACTGGCCAAGTCCTCAAATTTGATTGCCGCATAACATTTGAAAAAGAAAAAAAGTTTCCAGCAGCCTCTGTAAATCGTCTACGGCAAGTTTAATGAGAATCAGATGAACCATTGAACTGTGTAGGAGTTATTTTTAGCCTTCATTTTCAGATTTTTAACAATGGAAGGAAACCTACGAACCAAGTCTGGCAGCTGTGTGATTTAAGGTTTTTTGCTGATTAAATAAATCAGACTTTGATCTACTCCCTGTGAAAGGTTTCTGTAGATTAATAATTCCCCCGTGGCTCAAATATTTGAGATTTCTCTCATAGGTACTCAGCTTCTACCGAGAAAGTAGATATAATGAAACATTTCACACAAAAAAAAAAAAATCTGTGGTTGAGCGAGATAGAATTTCCCAGTTCAGTTGTTTAATTAAACATTCAATATGTAGTCAAACATAATCAAAAATAAATAAGGAAAAAATCACTACTGTGAAATGCCAATCAAAAGATAAATTTTTAGCATCTGAAAAACGGTTGATTGTTTTGTTAACAGCCCTCTCGTCTTCATAAAGAGCTGATATTTGCGATAGCAGCAGTGGTGATATCAGCAGTTTTCTAATGTTTCTGCAGAGAGCGAATGAAGGCTATGGAGCAACAGATTGCCAGCTTGACTGGTCTTGTTCAGCATGCACTTTTAAAGGGCTCAAACACTAGTGGCACCAAGGAGTCTCAAAGGTAAGCAATAACGAAACATGACAGAGAGAGACCTTCGGAGAAATGGAGTTTCAAATTAAAAGCCAGGTGATTCAGTCAGAGCAGGAAAGAAAAATTATCTTCATAGCATTAAAAAAAAAAACCAATCCAATTAAAAAGTGTCATGAAGAGGAAATGGGTTGTCTGTGAACATATATTAAGATCATTATCTCTCACCATAATTGGCCTCTGTCTGTTTTACTTGGCTGCATTTAAACTCTTTGCATTCGCATCTCCTCTGTGAAGTCCCCGTGTTACTGTTTACTTGATAGTTAATCTAAAATGTCTGTGACTGCAGTGACACTGTATGTTTCTGTGCTATGATGATGAAGCGTGTTAACATCATTAACATCATTTTAACCTCTATTGTTTGTCAATCTTTGTCGTCAAACTCTGTCTGTATTTGTTTGCTTTCACTAAAATGAACCCGTACATCAAAAATGTCCCGAAATGCCACGTTTTTTAAATTTTTTTTAACAGCTATCCAAATTGTGTTCTCACTACTTTTTCTAACTGCAGCGAGAAACCGACCAAGACTTCATCCCCAGCCCACAACGCGCCTAGTTCAGGTTAGTATCACTGTAGATCTCTGCAACTTTTTTTTTTTTTGTATAGAAGAATTAATGTTTTAACGTGTTGTGCAGACAAGCCCAGACATCAGTATCAGTCAAGCCTGCATAGCGAAGAGCTAAAGGGAGGAAAATAAAGTCTGGCTTCTTTGCTTGTCATATTTTCTCATAATCCCATCAACAGTACATCTAGTTTAATAGGAGTTAAGTGACGAAAGCCAGCAGAGCTCGTGCAAACCCTTCAAAGCACTATTGAAAACAAGGTGCTGTTACTTCTCAGTCCTGCCAGGACTATTCAGAGACTCAGTCAGATCTGGGCTCGATGAAAAGATCTGTGACTTCCGCCACCAGTGGCAGAGCAAATACTCTGTTTGCGTGTGTCTTGGAAATGAATCCCATGTATCACAACACATTTCATATGTAGATTTCAGGGGGATTTATGTGTCATGCTGTGACTGAGCCAGTCTTCAAAAAGAAAACCATCTGAACAGTTACAGTCTGCTCTTTGTGCTCGCCAAGGCCTCCTCTATGTTAAAAAAAAAATGCGTATCCGTTGTTGACACGCTTCTTTTGTCGGATATCAGTGGTTTACATTCAAACCTGCATCTCAGATCTGGCCATCTGTAAAACAGATGGTGTGATTAGATTTTTTGGAAAGTACAGAGACAAAAGTTTCTCCTTTTACCACCCGAGTCTGTATATTCATTTCACAGATTCATGAAGTTAAGAAAAAGACAAACTCCAAAGATATGCAGTGGTTCAGATAGATTTTGGTTTCTTTTGAGATACCAGTTTTGCTCAGAAAAAAAACGTTTTCCTCTGTAATTTTTTACAGTGCGCTCCCGTCCCTTATATCACGAAATCTCAACAAATCTAAACTCATTAAGCCAATCATACAATAAATAACTTATATCCTAGCCTGTAGCCTGTTTGTTTTGATTGAGAAGAAACTTGAAAACATCTTAGTGTCCTTAAAGTCAAAACTCACATTGGAGTTTGAACTGTTGTTGTCAGGCATTTAGCTTTTAGCTCCTTTCATCCAAACAACAAATATTAGCTGTGCTGGTTCCCATGGTTTCGGCCTATTCTCCATCTGTGAATTGCTGTTGACAGACGTTTCAAAGCTGCACACAATGTAAGCGTTGGTATTTCTGTGCTCATTGTGCCCAAAAATAAAAAGACAAACAAACAAGAGTCCCAAAGACTTCCAGAAATCTTTACTTGACATTTTGTATATTAAGCCAGTTGAGGAAAAGTGTGTTGTATGGATTCAGACAGGATTTGGAAACGAGTGAGCACCCCCACCCCCACCTCTTCCCCATCAGAACCGAGCCAAATGTGGAACACAATCACTACCCAATCCTCATCCTCATCCTCACTGCTTCCACAGGACTAAAGAGGGTTTGTAGCAGCCAGATGCTGCTAATTGAGTGCACACGATGAACTGATCATCAGCAAGTGTGTAAAGGCAGAGGTTGTGGCAGTTTGATGGTCTGGAGCATTCAGGTGTGTGCTAACACAACTCCAGGGTGGAAAGACATCAGCAATGAGAGAAACAAAAGTTGCTGCCCACCAATCAGGATTATTCAGAGAGTTCACTCCAAGGTCAGCCTGTGTGCAGAGAAACTGGAAGTCCAAGCACTGCATCTCAGAATCTCCATCCCCCAGTTAGCATGCTGAAAGCCAGAATAAATGACAGTATAATTAAAGAGACCGAACGAGCATGATTTGTTTGGAAGGGTTGTCATGAGAAAGAAAGCCTCTTTTCTCAAAAAGAACATGGCAGCATGACTTAGGTTTGCAAAGTTGCATCTGAACAAGCCAAAAGACTGGGTTTGTTTTCCAGCCACAGGGCCTGGGCACCTTGCTTTCACCGAGTCCACCATGAACTCCTCTGCAGGCTAAAGTATTCTCGAGTCAAATGTGAGACCGTGCATCTCACAGCTAAAGGTTGGGTTAGTTTGGGTTAAGTTAAAGACAATGTTCCAAGGCATACAGTATGAGATAATCCATAACAGGAAAAAGAAAAAAAAAATCACAGGTGTTTAGATGTCAGCCTGACTGATGAACTGTGGTGGGACCTGAAAACAAATTCCTGCAGATCTGGAACTGGAGCAACCTTGCAGATGAAAGTGGGCTAAAATTCCTTCACAAGGATGTGAGAGACTGATAACAACAAAAATAAAATTACTTCTTCAAGTTACTGCAGCTTAAGTTTGTTTTTCAAGCTGCTCAATCGTAAACAATGACAACATTCTGATACAGACAGAATGTGAGTGTCATGTCCTGATTTTTTTTTTCTTTGTGTACGTGTGTGTGTTTGTTTTTTTCATAGGTTGTCTTTACTTTATTTTAAGACCCAGTCAGGACCAGATAATTATGGGTTCACTTTTTTCTTCTTTTTTTTTTTCATGGCCCAGGTGGTTCTCCAGTCTTGGCTCCCAAAAACATTGAAGCTCCACCAGACAAGAGCTCAGTTCCTCTCCAGGTCAACCTCCTGCAGTTCAGGAGGAATGTTTCTGACCTCAGGATGCAACTTCATCAGATGAGGCAGCTGCAGGCAAGACCCCTTTGTCCTTTTAATTGATTCACGCTGTTGGGGCAGTTTGCTCAGGCATCCACCTGTGTGCACGTATTCGCATGTGTACATCCGTGTACTTTAAGGGGGCCGTTAGTGGGTTTTTTTTTTTTTTTTAGCTTCTAGGCTGCTCTAATATCTAAATTTCACTGCATCCCCCACAGCTCCAGAATCAGGAGGTGTTACGGGTACAGCTGAAGAGGGCTGAGCAGGAAATCAGTATTAAACTGGTGGAGGCCATGCGGCGTATAGAGGACCCTGTCCAGAGGCAGAAAGCTCTGGTGGAAGAGGACAGGAACAAGTACTTGGGCCTGGAGGAACGTGTCCTCTCACAGCTTGGGTAAGGCTGCTTACAATGCACCAATTTGCATACCAAAAAAATACGGATGTGATGTAAAATGTGAAGAAAAACAGAAAGCAAAGATTTCCAAATTCTTTAAATGCTACATTCAATGAGAAAGAATACATCAAATGTTGAAACTGTGACTTATGTACTATATATTTTACAATGTGAGGCCATCAGGCAGCGCTTCACTAAAAATAGACAGTGCTGGGGTGGAAATCAGCAAACAAGACCAGGAACATTTCTAAAACCATAATCAGTGATCACGGTTCTTTTCTGCATCTTCAAGTGCAAATTAAAACTCTACAAACGGTCTTTTGGTCTGATCATTCAAAGTTTTTAAGCTCTTTTTGGGAATCATGTTTGCCACTTTTTCAAGACTAATGAGGACATCCATCAGTTCACAGTTCAAAAGCCAGCATCTGCAAACACATAGTAGTCCATTAGTGTCCATGGAACGGGCAATTTGGACATATTTGTAGGCAACATTAATGCAAAATGGTATATAAAGACTTTGGAGCAACATATGCTGCCATTAAGACAGCATCTTTTTCAGAAGAAGCTTTGTTTTTTTCTTTTTTTTCTTTTCAAGAAAACAATGTAAAACCACATTCTGCCATATTACAGCAGCGTGACTCTGTAGTAAAAGTGTTGAGGCACGAAGCTGACCTGACTGCAGTCCTGACATGTCACCCAGTGAAAATATTTATCCCAGTATGAAATGAAAAACATGACAAACTGATAAACAGATGAAACCCATATCGAGTAGGAACAAAAAACATTTAATTCTCAAAATAGAGCAGTTCCTAATTTCCAAGGCGAATGAGCAAACAATTTTTTTAAACAGACCTGTTTTCTTTGTGCTATTTTCAGATAAATGCTTTCAGATTCATTGCGTCACATATATCAGTCCAACCCCCTTTTTGGACTCAGGGTTGTACACAAAAGATGTTGCATTTTATTTAGTCTGAAATGGATAAATGCACAAAAGGGCTGTCTTTGCAACAAAGCTTTTCATAAGCTTTCAGAGCGGAGTAGACACACCCATGCAGCTCCTGTCAGTGTTCCTCCATTTGTAGGAAAATCCCCAGAAGGTTTCATCTTCAGCAGCTCACCTGAGCTATTCAACTCTAAAGTCTTCGACAAGCCAACACCCTCCAAATTACAGCCCACAGGTTTATACAGGCAGGCAGCGCCTACGTCTCAGAGAGAGCAGTCAAGAACAATAGACCCAACTGTGGAGTAATTACTCTACCCTGCTCTTATTTTAATTCAGCTCGCCTCATCTTGCCAACAGGGAGCAGTAATTGAATCCGTATTATTTGGGTGTCTACAAGGCAAGGTCAAACCGTGTCGTCTTGCTAGATGGTGATGAGCATATGCTTCTGGAGAATCTGGAGAAATCAATTGGAGGAAGTCCGTGGAGAAGGAACAGATAAAGCTCTGTCATTTTTTTGGTATCCAGCCATTTGTGATTCAGCAAACATGACTGCTGGCAACTTAAATGAGGCCTGGTAATTAGGGCTGCTTGACTTTTAGATGAGTGAAGAGAATGTGGTGTGAAAACTACCTGTACTATCAAGACAAACATATCTATCCTGACTTCACCTTGCATAAGATTTGATTTTTTTTTTAAAGGCATTAAGTTTGAAAAGGAGCAATATAAAAGAACCCACGGACGCATGGTGTATCCCTTTTTTTTTTCTACCGGACAAAAAGGATCCTACTAGCGTTTATCCTCCTTGTTTGTGACCAGCTCACTTTCACATCAGATTTTACCTCAACAAACTCTTTATTTTAAGCTACTCTGTTTCTTATACTGCAGGTTTCACTTCATATGGACAAAACGAAACAATCAAGTACATGATAGTTTCTCAAGTAACAGCCCGTTTTTTTTTTTTTTTTTTAATATTTCATTGTAGTGTCTGCCTCTTGTACCCCAACACGTAGAAATGTATATTGTGAAAACATGTCTGGCGAAGGCTTCGTACAAAGGGGAAATCTGTTTTTCTTTCAGCTACACTTTCCATCTTTCCTCTTGCTAACAGGCCTTGGCATAGCTGGGTATTTTGCTCAGTGTCCTTATTGCCTTTCCCACTCCCTTTAGGGAACTAGTATAAAAGAGTGTTTCTCAAGGGTACCCGGCCACAAAGAAACACCATTTTAACTCCTCTCATGCAATCCGACTCTGCAGACAATGTTATCTTTCCACACGTTTCCCCACAGAATAGCCAGCTTTCTAAAAAAAAAAAAAAAAAAGCCTTGTTTTATGTTTCTAGGTGAGCTGGGACTCTTTCATAAATAAGCCCTCATTAAGTCTGTGACCGTTTGTGTTTTTCACGTCATAGACTGAGCAAACAAGCTCATGTAACTAGTAAAGTCATCTGAATAGCGCTGATTTATTGTCATATTTTAGGTATGAGCTACATATTTCATTTTGATGGATTATGTTCCAAAGTTTTCTCTCATCCCTGCCTTGACAGCTTCATCTCTGATTTTGAAGATAAATGGCAGTGCCCTGCCCCCTGGTGTTTTTAGAGTGTAATAACGTCACCAGAACAGTCCCAAAAGTCTCTTAAATTTCTCCCGATGAACAAGATATTTATTATAACTTTTAGTGCACTGTTATATTAATGTGCTTTTGAACAGTCAGTTGAAAAGTACATTTCTCAAAGTCTTTTGTCTTTATTCTTGTCTCTGCAGTGAGCTTGAGCAATATGTAGGTTCTCTGCAGAAGGACTCGGCAGCGACACACAGAGTGGTGACCCTAAAGGATGTTGAGGAGGGGGCCAATAACTCTGAGGAAGGTGGGAGAATCTCTGGCAGGGCTCAAAGGTAAAATCATGTTTTGTTTTGTTTTTTTACTTGGGTTTAATCTTTTCATACTTTCAGCTATTTGTAGACTCAGACTCACAATTTGCATGTGCAATGGAAATCAGAAACCCCATGTCAAGTTTTCTTTTTTTGTTTGTTTGGTTATTTTGTTTGTTTTTTTTTTATATGTGAAGGCTTGGGAGCCCAAAACTCAAATAAAAAAAAAAAACAATTTAAAAATGGTGGTTGTGGTCTGATTCTTTCAATGGGAATAATCAGAACTTTTCTTTCATGTTTGCTTTCTGTGTATTTTCCTCAGGAGAGTTCCCTGGCCTGCAAACCAGGATGCGAGCTGTACTCAGGGTGGAGGTGGAGGCTGTCAAGTTTTTGAAGGAGGAGCCCCATAAACTGGACAGCATGCTGAAACGGGTCAAGAGCCTGACTGACACACTTAGCAGTCTGAGAAGGTAGGTGGAAAGCAGAGATAAAGTGGGGATAAGGAGAACAGATGACGGAGGATGTGGGATGAGTGGGAGCACAGGAATTGAAGATGAAATCAAAAAGGGCCTTCTCTTCACAGGAGTCTGTGATGTGAGAGATTGTACTGTTTGATTAAACTGGCCGGCTGGTGGTTCACAATTGCAACATTTCATTTTTTTTACGCTAAACCACAAGACTTTTCATCATAGGATTCGGTGGAGTTTTACCCCTGATGTCAAGAATCCCTTAACATATTTTCCATTTGATTTGCGCCACATTTGTGCTTCTCCCTGCAGGTCTGCAACTGAGTTTTCTCAGAAAGGGCTTGATCCTCCCACTAATGCCTCAGTCAGTAACAGTCCTGTAACAGCAGCAGAAGCCCCTGCAGAAGCTCTCCCATCATCAGCACAGGCTGGCTCAGCTCCAGCCCCACCAGAGCCCCAGAGCTCCACCATCAGATCAGAGGTGATGCCCTCCTCGCCAGTGGTCATCCATCATGTCCAGAGTTCCCCGGTTCACATGCAGCAGTCCCAGCAATCTGCAGCCTTGACCGCTCAGCCCAGTCCTCCGCTCACCCCCAGCCCCACTCTCGTCCCGAGTCCTAACTTGAGCAGGACTCAAGGCCGGGAATCCCCCAAGGGGGTGACCTCAGACCCGCCGAGTCCTGCTCGCCACAAGAAGACCCATGCAAACTCGATGAATAATGGCAACGGCACTGCCCACCAGGGTCTTGGTTATAGAGGAGCTCCAGAACAGTCATGACAAAAACAAAAGCAGAGCTATGTCCATAGAGGTGCGTTTTCTTCTTTTTCCCGGACAAGTAAAGTTGTATGATATTCATCATCCTTATTCAGCATCCTTTAAATCACTCTAAATAGCATCTTCTTTTTATCATTTTTCCAGTCCTGTAGACAGTTGTTCTGCTGATTTAGGAACCGGAGTCCTTTATTTTATTACTCAGGGTTTATGAAACATCTTTTCATTTGTTTTTATGGTTTTCTTGTAAAATATGTAGGCAGCAGAGAAGGAGTGGGAAGAGAAAAGACAGAACATGGGTCATTATGATGGAAAAGAGTTTGAGAAGATCCTTCAAGAAGCCCAAGCCAACATGCTGAAGGGAATTCCGAGTCTGGACTTAGAAGAGAACCAACCACTGCCTTCGGCTGGTATTGTGGAGCAAGGTGGGCTTCACAGCCCCACCGAGTCACCATCAGGTACAAATTATACATGCAGTACATGTAACAACAAGACATGAACAGGGACTGATTTTACATCCAACATATTTTTCTATTTGATTTTCATTTATGTGCGTGGCAGAAGAACCTCAGTCGGGGTCTCACTCAGAAAAATCATCCAAGAAGGGGCCTGAGAAACTCCCGAAGCCTCCGATAGAAAAATCAGGCAAACCTTCACTGGAGAGGCCCTCCAAGACTGCCATCAAGCCAGCAGCTGCCGACAGTTTGACCAGACAGGGATCTGACAAGTCAAATAAATCTCCGCCGCCACCTCCGCCGAGGAAAACCTTTTCCAGTTCTAGCTCAGGCATAACCACGACACGCTCAGGTGAGGTGGTGTTCACCACCAGGAAGGAGACTGCCTCGGCTCAGGTAAGAGTAGCAGGAGGCTGGAGAGAGGGGAAACGGTCTTTTTTGCTACGAGCCATTAGCTCCACTTTGTTTCATTTTGATGGTTAATTAGCGGACGTTGGCGTGCCTCGATGCTCATTAAATACATTAAATACAGATCATACGTTGCCCGTCGCACATCTTTTCATCCTCTGTCTGAGCTGCTCCGTTTTAACTCCCGTCTTTTTAAGACATCTCCCTCAACAGACATAAAAAATTGTGGGGTGCAAGCAGCGCCCCATTCCTCTTACAAGGTGTGACTAAGTACTTACTAATCAGGGTTTATGCAAATATGTTTCACGTTGATGTTGTGAAGTAACAGAAGAACCCTGGAGATCTGGAACAGTGTGTTCCTGAGGAAAGAAGAACTCCTGCTGGGGCTTTTGCATGAATGTAGAGCAATTAGATCCTCATGAACAGGACTGGAAGAATCTTAAATTTAGAAGAATTATCAATTAAACTGCTTTCACCCACTGTCATAAACTGAACCATCATGCTGACTGAGTGCCATTTCCTTGCGACATTGATGATGCCATTAATGTTTATTACCTTGTGCTTGAAAAGCGCCAAAGAAATGTTTTGTATCACAATTATGCATAGGCAGTTGTTTGATTTAATGCAGTCTGGCATTCAAGCTCCTTGTAAACAATAGTACTAAATCTTGAAGAGCCTTGCTGCTTTGCTTTATGCTTTGGAAAGTGATGCAAGAGGTCATTTTGTTTTATGTGACTACTCACAGGAGGGTGAGGAAGATGTTCCACCTCCCTCTCCTCAACTCAAGCCCACCAAGGTCCCGCCAGAGACGAAGCCAAAGCCTGCCACACCTCCTCCTGTCACTGCTTCTGACACCAGAGAAGAGGAGTGAAGGGGACAAGATCATGGCAGAGCTGCAGGTATGGCGCATGCAAACACGCACACTGCTCATGCATTTCCTGTCAGACGTTCGCAAACCCAATCGGTCTCTGTGAGGTTCATTGATTTCTGCATTGTGGGAGCTGGTTTCATTTCGCTTCTTCCTGTGGTGATTGACTTCCTCTAAAACGGGAAAAGGATGGGCACTTACGGCTGCCAAAGAAGTTACCTCTAAGGCACTTTCACTGCACTTGTGACAGCTGTCGCTGTGGCAAAGAGGCTCAAACGTCCTCCCTCCTCAAAACTCCCACTGTCCTTCTCGCTTTTCTCCACTCTTCAGGTTTTCCAGAAGTGCACAGTTAAGGATCTAGGGGTGAAAAATTTGGTAGAATCCACCACTCGAATTGAACCCCAAATCAAAGAACTAAGACCGGGGCCTATGTTACCCCTCAAAGAGAAAAAGGTAACATATACGCCGTCATGCAACTGCCCAGCTAACCGCCTGCCTCTGCGAACTGTTTGATACAATCAGTCGCTGTGTCCTAACGCTTCCTCAACCCCCTGTGCCTTTGCTTTGGCTCGAGAGAAACCTATCGAGCTGCCTCCACAAATCCCTTCTCCTTGCCGCTTTGTTTTTCTATCCTCTTTTGATTATAACGGATTTCACAACTTGGATTTTTTCAGGATTAAGTCTGCATAAAATTGAGCTTCTGAAAAGCTGCTGTGTCTTTTGCATGATGTGTTTGATTTAACTATCACTTGTCTTCCTTCCAAACCAATAAAGACCTGTATTTTACATTGTATCTTACAGGCAATTAAATTGTGTTGTGTCTTTCTTTAATGGCAGTTCTCCATACAAAATCATCAGTATATACAAATTTAAAGTATGTCAAACACGATTGACAAATCAGCCAAGCAGCATATTTAAAACTTAATGCGCAGACACAACCCATTTTTGCAGACTTGGTTCATCATCAGGGCACTCTGGCCTCTTTGCATGCTCATCCTCCTTATTTTTTTCCTTAGACTCACTTCTCAATTTTTCTTTGTCCTCTCACAATTTAACTTCAATTTTCTTTTCAAGCTTCACACCTTTATAATCACTTCAGGTACTTAACGAACTCACAAGAAATGCAAACATATGAATAGAGTATTTATGTGTTTCAGTGTGAAAGATTTTTTTTTTACCCACTCTTAAAAAAAAAACCCACTCCTCTGAGTGTAGCATATAAGAGGCGTACTTTAATGTAAATAATACATAATAAACATTACACATTACAGGATGGCTTATTTCACAGGAAATAAATAGTTATGTCATAGTATTGACTGAACACACTGTATGACCAGGAAAGACACCATTTAATGAAGTTCAGAAAGTCGTGCGAAACAAAAAATGTCATTAATAGTGTTCAGATATTAAATTAAGTAGCTTTATTAATACCTTAGGGCAGCCATTCCCAAACTTTAGAATACCAAGGCCCAATTTGAAATGTGAAAAATCTCTGTGGCCCACCCAAACCTCTAATCACAACTGTGATCAACATACATCAACATACTCGGAGCTATGTTCCAATATTAATGTAAGGTGACACTTGTCCTATTAAGTTAAGATGACAGTAGAATAACACTTAACTGGTTTGTTTTATTACTTATAATTTTTAAAAAAATTACATTTTACAGTAATTAAAAATTAAAAACATTTAAACTAGAAAAGCACTCAGAGAGCGCAGACCTCCGCCAAGCGCAACAATTATCGAAAATTTGAAAGTGATCCAGAATCCAACTCCTGAAAATTTCATCAAAATCCATCCATAACTTTTTGAGTTATCTTGAACACAGACAGACAAACAGATAAACGTCGACAAAAACATAACCTCCTTGGAGGTAAAAATATAGGTTTAAAAACATATTTATTTGTTTGTTATTTTTAATGACCGACCTCTAACGGCCCACCTGCAGTACCATGACAGCCCACCAGGGGGCCGCGGCCCACACTTTGGGAATCACTGCCTTAGGGAATTGTGTCAACTTTTTGAAAAAAAAAAATATGATCCCTTTAAATAAATTCAGTTAATCTCAAATATTTTGATGAAGCATTTAATATTATAGGATTTGAAAAAAAAAAGTGATTAGGTAAAATATAAAATCGAGTAAATCTTAGTAGTATAAACTGTAGACATGTACTCTTTCCTATATAGTACTTAATTTTCCAATTCACTTTGACGCTGTAGATGAGAAGGGTCTGTCTGGACCTGGAAACATGTGACCTCCACTCTTTGGAGCGATTTTCCCTGATATGTTACCTTAACTCCAACCACCCGAGTGTGGAGGTCACATGCTTCCGGTCCAGATTGGAGCTCCACTTTCTCTGCAGTCTTGCTTCTGCAGCAATTTTTGTGAATTCAAAGTTAATCTGCTGCGACTTGGTACACCAGTTGCGCAGTAATATTATCACACACTGTCCTACCAGAGCTCAGAGTCCAGTCGTGAGGATAAAGACCCAGACACAGATGAAAACGGGAACACTACTGTTCGACACAGCCCAGGGGTATGAATGACTTTCATTTGCTTAACCTCTGTTCATAGCCATTTATTTTCCATTATGAAGTCTGGAAGTTTTAAAAAAAATAACAACAAGTTTTCAATTTTAATCTCACAGGTCATATATTATGTGACTGGACAGATTCCCAAAGATCAGCAACCTTCATCAGGATCAGGAGACACCCCAGAACACAGAGAACCCACACAGCCATCAACACAGGTGTCAAATGTCAATGTTAATGACAATTCTCCAAGCCAGCAAACACAGTTGCCGCCCTTGACTCCACCACCCAAATCACCTCCGCCTGTTTCACCTCCACCGATATCACCCAAGCCTGTTGGACTTAATGGATTCAAACTGCCAAAGAAGCAAGTGAAACGCGTTGAATCCCCGAAGACCACTGCTGGAACTCAGAAGGGGAAAGTTCTCAACAAAATCCTGAACACACAAAACTCTGAAAAGAAAAGCAAAAAGATTCATGAGAATGATTCCTCACATAGGAATATACTTCCTGAGCCAGTGGCATCCACAACACCAGATGTTGTAAAAGAGGAACATAAACAGTTCGTTACTCCGCCAATAAAGAGTCCTAGTGAGGACAGCGGCAAACCTAACGCTAATTTCAACAACAGTGATGACGGGACTAGTCTTAGTCCAGACCTACCTGGAGAGGAGGCACCTCCACCACCAGACAACATTGCATTTATGATCACTAACACCAAAGTCCAAGCTCTCTCTTGTGGCGAGTACCAAGAATTGGTCAGTGCCAAGAAGGGGAGTGTCCAGACGGTTACTGTCGGCAACGCAGCAAACAGAGGAAACGCTGCAGTCAATTCTACAGCGCCACAGGACAATGGCTTTAACAAGAAACCCGTCATAATCATCTTTGATGAGCCAATGGATATCCGCTCCGCCTACAAACGCCTATCCACCATCTTTGAATGCGAGGAGGAACTGGAGAGGATGCTTGCAGAAGAGCGCATCGAGGAGGAGAGTGAGGAGTCGGACACGGATGGCAGTGGTGGGCTGCCTGTCAAAGCTGGAAGAAAAGAGGTGGTTGAAGGAAAAAAGGTTGGCTCCTCACAGGACACAGTAGATCATGTCAGCTCATCATCCTCATCTTCAATATCTGAACTTACAGACAGTGGAGAGAACTTGGGCTCAAGTGGAGATGTTAAGCAAGATGGTAAGAAGAAGTTCAAGTTTAAGTTTCCGAAGAAACAGCTAGCAGCACTGACACAGGCCATCCGCACAGGCACCAAGTCAGGAAAAAAGACTCTGCAGGTGGTCGTGTATGAAGATGAGGAAGAATCTGATGGAACGATCAAACAGCACAAAGAAACAAAGCGATATGAGATTACGCGCTCAAAATCTTTCGCGGACGCACCCAAGGAATCGGGATTCGCGACACAGAAAAGGCAGAGCTCTGATGCCCTCTGCAGGACAGACGAAATCCGGAAGAACACCTACAAGACTCTGGACAGCCTTGAGCAGACCATCAAGCAGCTGGAGACCACTATTAGTGAGATGGGACCGCGGTCCCCTGAGGAGCCACCCAGCACCGAAGATGCTGGGCCGAGGAATGGGAAAATCTCAGAAGGAGCTGGGCTAAAGAGGTCTTCCTCTCTACCTACCTCCAGAGGGTCTGGCCCTAAGGTATCCAGCAAAGGTTCATTGCAGAAGAAGATTAAACCTCAGCTCCTTCCTCGTCCCGTAGTCATCCCTTCCACCGCCACCACCAACACCACCACTGTCCCCAGTGTCCCCAGCACCGTGCAACAGGTCTCTCTCTAGCTACTGTAGCTCCAGGAGATTTTGGGTCCTTCTCTTTCACTTTCCAACCTACCTTCACTCCAACCCTAACCACTTAAATTAAAAAAATCATTAATCCACAAGTGCTTAGAAATCTTGCAAATGGCCCTCTGTGAAATCATAATGGGACATGACTGGGAGTGGGATTTTGTTGGGCTCCTGGCTACCATCTTTCTCCTGCAGTTCACTGCTAAAACTCCTGAGGTTTTCAGCAAGTGGTGCACTGATCATCAAGGACGTTGTCATGATGCTCTGGTTACTTCTTAATTCTTGACTGCATGTACTATATATATATATATATATGCTGACTTTTGGTCCCACCGGGTGCATGGTCTTTCACTGGTGTTGATTTTTGAAAAGGTTTCTTTCTTTTCTTTTTTTTTTTTTTTTTACCTGTTTGTGCCTTAATCTTTCATACTTCCAATGAGGTGTATTTTTCTATCTTTTTTATTTCTTGTTTTGTTTTTCATTTGGATCCCCTTGCAGAACACCAGTGTTGCTTCCCCTACTAGTCGGATGCCTGTCCCTTTGTCTGCGAAGTCCAGGCAGTCGACGGGTACAACTGACAAAGCAGGAAAACAGCAAAAACTCCAGGACGCTCAGAGGCAGTTCCGACAGGTAGTTTTACTGTAGGGTCTTACCAGAGACTAGAGGAAAAATGAATAAATAAAAAGTATATATATAGGGATTCGAAAGCATGAGGCTTAAAAGGGAGGGGGGGACTACCAAAGCTCTGAGATTTCAAGTGTTTTGAGAAATGAACAAAAACAAAAAAAAAGCCACCATGATGGCAACTGTGGATCTGTTAATGTTTTTCTTGAGTCTGCCATGACTCAAAGGCATGTTTGACTCTTGACTGTTACCCCATAACATCACTGTACTGTATGCTTCTGCATGTCCACACTGCTCATGGTTTTCACTGTGTTGGTGGCTACACAAAAAAAAAAAGAAAAAAAGAAGGCAAAGAAAGGTGGAATCCTATCCTATCATCACCTGACTTCTCATCACATCCTCAGTTCCCATCACAGCTGAGTTCCTAAACAGTGTCGCCAAATCCTAAGACGCTTCTGGCAATGTTAAAATACAGACCTGTGCTAAGGCTATGCTCCTCCGTTCTCACAATGCACCTCTGCTCCAACCCAACGTCACTGCACAGCTTCCTTAACCCCACGGTGATAGATTTCCTTACCGTCAGGACCTCGGCATAACCCGCTCATCTTGCATCATCGGTTCAGTGGAAATTCAGCTCCACGTTTTCCCTTTTGGCTGTCGCTCTACAAACTTCTAACCCTGTGTTCTAATTCTCTCCAGCCTACCGTATGCATTCTGAATTTTTTTTTCCCCACCCCACAACCCTGACCGCCACCCTTCTCAAACAACGCCTCTAACACACAAGCCGTCTGCCATTGCACCGTCTAACCTTTGCAGTGTACCATTTCTTGATAACATGTCTCTCAGTTCAATACGTCTCACCTTCCTAGTGATTAAGAGAGCTTCTCTCCATGTTGTTTTTGGTGTCTTTTAGTTGTGCCTTAGTAATGTTAACGATTGTGCAGTCATTGTGTATGTCTTTGTGAATAACTTGTAGTTTTATTTAACATCGCCTTGCCTTTTACATTTATTATTTTATCAGTTTTCTTTTTTTGACAACCAGTATCTGTTTGGCATCTGTTTGCAGGCTAACGGAAGTGCTAAAAGAGTGGGAGGGGATCATAAAACTACTTCCCCCACTATACCCATCTCTAAAATTCCTGCTTTTTATCCTAGCTCCACTAAAGGCAGCTCCCAGTCTGCACAAAACTCAGATGCTACTAATCCCATTAACCCGTCTTCCTCATCTTCCTCCTCTGTGTCAAAGTCCTCCATCCTGTCCTCTCACAGTCCTCGCTCCGGTTCCCTGCCCTCCTCCCATATCCCCTCACTGTCTAACGGTTCCCTCAAACTCCCCTCACAGCACACAGGTAAAGCTGTCTCGTTCTCCTCGCAGACTCAGAACGGTCGAGTGCACTCCTCCTCCTCCTCCTCTTCATTCTCCTCCACCTCCTCCTCCTCCTCCTCCCCCTCCCCTCTGTCGCCCACACCTGTGGGCCCAGGTGGAAAGAGCATCCGCACCATACACACCCCCAGCTTCACCAGCTACAGATCCCACAACGGCAGCAGCGGCAAATCCTGCATTCCAACAGCCACAACAGCTAAGGACACCACTTAGCCCCAATATCGCACTCTGGCTTTACAGCACAGCAGGTAGACTCGATCATGTTTCATACGATATACTTTTGGTTTTTTCCTTTTTTTCTTTCTGTTTTTTGAAAGTTTTTGTAAAAGTATTAAATGATGCACTCCTTCACTTGTGCTTTTATTTGACACTGGCATCTGCTCACTGCTTCTTTTCTCTCATTATTAGTTCACTTTCATATTTTGGATCACACTTATTTGGATGTTTTTGAAGGTGATATTTTGGCAAAGTGTTCTGTAATGTAGCTTAAAACTACTTAGATTCTCACACTTCATTGTGTTGAAAATTATATATTTTTGCCGTAATCATGAATGGAGAAAATAGAATTGATGTACAATCACAAAATACCATGTAAAAAAAAAAAAAACGTTTTATTTTTGAATAAGAGATTGAATAACAGTAGCATATTTAATCCTCTATATTTCTTATGTTGCCAGACATTCAGCACAGCCCCTTGTAAATGCCTTTAACGAATGTATACAAAATGTATACACACATTTTAAAGTTAAATTCATGAGTAACTTTAGTTTTCTAAGAGTATTTCTTTGTTTTACACCCACTTGAACTGCCATGTTGATTTACAGATTTGAAACTGGTATCATGAGTAATACAAGTTTTAATTTTATTGTGCCTATTTGCCAAAGTTGTTGTATAATGACTTACTTCATGCCTAACTCAGTCATGAGTTTTTGGGGACTTCACATGACTCGGCATGGTGTGATGGCTGAAGTGTTGACCTGAGTGTTTGCACTGCAGGTCTCGGTTTGTTACCATGTATCATTGCTGTCATTGTAATCTGTACTAAAAGAAAAGTGATTAATCAGTTCAACCATGTGTACATACAGTAAATGCTTCTACTAAGATAAGTAGTTTTGTTAACATACCAAAGTTTATATGTATGCATGCCTTTCACATACTTTAGGAGAGTGGTGTAAAAGAAGAATTATGTTTGCACAGATAGATTTTGTAAATATTTGGTTTTCTCTCATTTTTTGTAAAGCTTTAAATCATGATATAAATCAGCAATGTGTTAAAGACAAAAATGTGTTGGAGTAGTAAATAAAGACTTGCATGCTTGTTGTGCATAGAGCTCCTATTGTTCTCTGTTTCTGGTTTCCTGTGTGAGTTCAATGTGTCGCATTATTTAAAGGTCTGTCTGTGTGTGTGTGCGCGCGCGCGTGTGTATGCGTGTTTGTGTGTGTGTATGTGTGTGTGTGTGTGTGTGTGTGTGTGTGCATGCATCACACCACAGCTCTCTAGTTCTCACTTCTGCTTCAATTCACCTGCCTCTTTCTCACATACTTGTATCTTTCATTGGTGTATCACCTATCCAAGAACTCTGCTCCTAAAGGTAAGAATATGATGACACTCTACAACATCTTTTAAAGGTTTATACTTTAAATGCACTCTTGCTGACTTACTTTCAGCACTAGAATCAAGGTTGAATTTGAGGCCAGTTTTTGTCTAGTCACATAGAACTATTTGGATTATTTGTGCTTTAAGTGCCACCACTTAAAACCATCTTTAAAAATTAAAAAAAAAAAAAAAACCTACTTGGAATTAAATTTAAACGGATGGTGGATTGTACAACTTATCGCAGCATCAGCAAAGCAAGGTTGGAAAAAAAAAAAGGGTCGATTTTTTTTATTTTCATACAAATGTACTCAAAATTATTTTCTAAAATAATGTAACTTTTAGTTATGATTTTTTTGTGTTTTTTTTTCCATTTCATGCAGTCTGTGAAGTTTTTAATTTATAAAAATAGCTTTGATGCGCTTATCATAGTGAAACGAGGAGTTCCTCTTTTCAACTTTTTTTTTAATTCAGATAACATTGCATGTGATGCTTTTGAATCACACTTTGTCATGTGTATGGTTTTCATAATTATTAGTTTTGTTTTAATTAACCACCATTGGTTGTGATAAGTCACTTTAATATCCTGTGACTGCAAAATATCCCATGGCTGTCAGCTATCATAAGTTCTAACCACAACGTGATGTTCACGCGTTGATGCTCACCACCGAGCTGCTTTGGCTGTCTGCTAAATAACTACTTTGTGCTACATCAGGCTGATCCTCACCTGTGACAACTATGAACATCTCTGAGGAGAGGGAGGACTTCTACAGCACATCTGAGAATATTGTCCTTTCGACATTTTACATCCTGGTTTTCATCATCGCCGTGCCTGGGAATGCCTTGGCCCTGTGGGCGTTCTGTTTCCAGAAAAGCTCGTCTCCTTCTAAGGTGTTCCTCAGGAACCTGTCTATCGCTGACATCAGTTATGTCCTTATTTTACCCATGCGTATAGTTTACCACCTGTCTGGCAACCGCTGGCCCTTTGGGAACATCCTCTGTCAACTGTCAGGCTTCCTCTTCTACCTAAACATGTACTGCAGCCTCTATCTCATGAGTGTCATCAGCCTGGACAGATTACTGGCTGTGGTTTTACCTTTAAGATCCAAGTCAATACGAAAGCCTTTGTACGCAAATGTTGTTGTGATAATACTTTGGGTGGCAGTAATTGTGTTTATGATGCCAACACTTTTCTCAAAGAGTGACCAAAACAGTTCATCTAATGTCTGCAAGAAGTTGTACCTAGAAAGTACAACTCCTACAGCTTTGGTTTCAACCATTGTGGCTTTCTCCATTCCCCTCATCACAGTCGTTGTCTCCTACATACTGATTCTGTTGAAACTGAGGAAACTCAAGCAACAGGAAGCGCACTCGGTGAAAAACAAGGCTGTAAAAGTGATCATACTTATTATGATGAACTTCCTGTTTGCATTCCTGCCCTACCATGTGTGCAGGATCATATACATTCAAAGTCACACTCATGGCCACATTTCTGCGGACAGGAAGTCACTGGGAAGAGCCAATCAGATCACCTCTGCACTCACCTGCATTAATGGCATACTGGATCCTGTGATGTATTTCTTCCTGAACCGTGCATATAGGAAGAAATTTCTCCAGCTGTTCTGTAAATACGGGCAAAATGATCACTAGGAAATACATCAGAATTTTCCAAAACTTCTGCCTTTTTATTATATTTTATTTTTTTAAAGAAGAGGAAGATACGCTGTCCCATGTGAAAGGCTTTGAACGTTTTATTCAGTTGTAACGCTGAACCCAGTGATCTTTACCAAAGAAAAAAAAGCATGCCTAGCTTTCTGCATTTTTAGCACTGTCACAAATGTTTTATTTAGCTTCTCTGTACAGTTCCTGTGTGAACATTATCTGTTTGATCAACGTGATGTCCATTAGAATTAAAAACCTTCTCCGTCTCATTATTATTTCCAACGAGACTAAAACATCAAAACCTCAAACATTCTGAACTTCTGGATTTATGTGCAAAAAGTGTGAGACAAAAATAAAGAAAACAACAACATCTTTTTTTTTTTTTTCATTTTGATTATTAACTTCCTGAAGAACAAAACTTCCTGTTACCTACCATTTGACTGCACAAACAACTCTTCTGAGACCTAGTACAATTTCTTATGAGGGAGAGACAATTCAGGACTGTTTTTTGTTTGTTTCTTTGTTTTTGTTTTTTGCCAAGAGCTGATAACTTATGATTATCCATTTTCATATGTAAATTATTTATCCTTTTGATTAATGTGCTCTAATTTGCAGAAATGCTCAACAGAAACTCTTGTACAAAAAATAACTAATGTGTATTCTTATGTTGTTTTACTATTGTTCCAAAGCAACAAACAAATAAATGTGGTTGTGGCTTCTCTGTCTTGATCTGTGTGATATGAGATATGCTCATTATTTATGTGTCATTCATTTTATTTTAAAAGGTCTGCTGAAAACATCTTTCTCATATTGGACATTAACTTTGGCTCCTCTTGACATACTTTGGCTGAAACTGTCTTTTCTATCTCCTGAGTTTTGAGTCCCTCCTCCCACAAAGTTCTGCTTTGACTCATCAAAGCTGTTCAGTCTTGGACAAATAAAGGCAAGTCGATGTTGGAAGCATGCCTAGCTTTCTGTAGATGTGTTTCAAGGGTGACTAGACAAGTGAGAGAGAGAAAAAACAAGACTACTACCATTAAATCTAACCATCAAAGCTGAGAAATATGTGAACTTAACATTTCCCTTAGCAACTAGATGGGTGGAATGCAAATAAAGCAGATAAAAAAAAAAACTCACAGTAAGAATCACAACTTCACTTCCTCTTCACATTTTCCATATAATGTTATGTGACTGACTGGTCCAAGGCGAAAAGACCTTGTTGAAAAACCTACACATCTACAATATTCCATGAAACATTTACTGTTTATTTATTCATTATTTATTCATTCATTTAAGCACATGGGTAGACTTGAAAACAATTTTTAAACCAACATTTAAAATTCATATAATAACCATAGTTATTGTACCCCAATATCGCTAAATTATTATTATTATTATCATATCTTGATATCTGAGGCCAGTTTCAGAAAGGAGGTTGTCCAAGGGACCATGGTTCACCATGGCAACGCCAAGTAAACAGAAGACAGCCCCTTACTCATCTTCGCTGAATTGGGGCTTTTATTGCCGTCAATTCAATTCAATTCAATTTTATTTGTATAGCGTCTGTTACAATGACAATTGTCTTTAGGCGCTTTACTGAGAACCAGAGCATGACCCCCGAGCAAATACCATTAACTAAAATGGCACATTTCTGCAGAAAAGTGTAACGGTTGCAGTATTTCTGTATAGAAACATACACATTTCGGACTGTAACTGGAACGTAACTATGGAGCCCCGTATGGGTCATAATTCAATTAATAAATTAGTCTAATATTATAAAATACAGGCATTTGATATTATGAAATATTTCCCATTATTATGAAATGCATGTTTATTATTATGAAATATTTCCCATTATTATAATAATGGTTTCGTTTTTCATAAGAATGAGCTTTTACATAATAATGGATTCGTTATTCATAAGAATGAGCTTTTACATAATAATGGATTCATTTTTCATAAGAATGATTTGTGTGTCAATCACAGCAGAGAGGGCGGAGCCATTTATGTGATCTTTCATTCGGGCATAAGCAACAGAACAGTGAATATCGATAGTGGGCGAGAGGTGCAATGTATAAACTCCAGGGCAGTCGGTGGCAGAATGCACCTCAGTTTACGGTTAAAAGTTGACATCGACTAAGAAACGAAGCGCGAACTGTAGGAAAACTTGATTTTGACGGCATGGCGACAGGAGAAAGGTCCTTTTCTGACTTACTCCGAGAGGTAGCCAACAGACTCGATGTGAGTCCCCCCATCAACTAGCGATGTCAAAGCGTGAATGGAGAAGGATCAGCCAATGAGCGTGCAGGTCAACCACTGGTCCCGCCCAGTGGCAAAATGTCATTTTATGTAAAAGCTCATTCTTATGAAAAAGGAAAGCAATTATGTAAATACTCATTCTTAAAAAAAAAAGCCATTCTGAAATAAACTATTATGCATTAAAGTAAGATTAAATAATTATAAAAATATTTTATAATTACATTTTTTCATAATAATGGAAAATATTTCATAATAATACACATATATTTCATAATAATAAACATGTATTTCATAATAATGAGAAACATTTCATAATAATGGATACGTATTTAATAATAATAAACGCCTGTATTTCATGATAATAGACTCATTTATTCATTGAATTATGACCCAAACGGGGCTCCATACATAACAAGCTCGGTTGTACTCGCTTTAATATTTCGCCACGCCATGCCAAATGAAAAATCAGTCAAGGAGCTTTGATGGGAGTATGGTTGTTGTTTTAGGATAAACGATTTGATGAGATTAAACAGCTTTATAAAGGGGAGGAGACAGAGAAAAACTCGGGTATTTTGGAACTAAACCACCTAATTTCGACCACGTTTAGTCTGTTACCGTGGTTAGACAGACTCCGAGTATAAATTGCTGAAACATTTCTGAAATTGGGATCAATGTAGCCCTCTTACTCGGGTTTCCATGAGTACACGTACTCAGAGTTTGCACATAATTTGCTCTCTGAAACAGGACCCCGTTCATCCTGTGGGCTCAAGTAGTAAGTTTAGGAGTGAATATTTGTGCAGTACCCCACCTTTATTGAAAGTTGACTCTTGCATAGTTTGAGCTGTTCGGGCACCCGTATTATCAACTTGTTACCAAGGCAGCCAGGAAGAAGCTGCGAAGCAGCAGACCGTTATGCCTGTTTAGTTCAAACTGTTTCGACTTGACTTGGACTTTATGGTGATATTTTTTTTGAACATGCTTATAGAAGTCACTGTATCATACCCTTTATGCCAGTTAATTCACGAATAGTGTGTTAAGAAGCCACGACGCGTTGCGTTATGTTAGCTAACAAATAGTCGTTATTAAAAGCCAGCAAATCTGCCGTTTGCTAAAAACTTTTCCATTGTTGTCAGCTTGCTATCCTGCTTGCCATCGCAGCTATGGAGATCAGAACAAGTTGAGTACTGCCGTCATGGGCACCGCGTCCTCTTTGGTCAGCCCAGGAGAGGTGATTGAGGATGGGTATGGTGGTGAGGGAGGTGAAGCCTGTGAGATACCTGTCGAGGTCAAGCCCAAAGCCCGACTCCTGCGGAGCTCCTTTCGCAGGGGACCAAGGGTGATTGGGGCCAGCTTTCAAATCTACAGGATCCGTGGATCTAGAGTATGCTGCAGAGTACGAGCGCCTCCGTAAAGAGTATGAAATCTTCCGTGTCAGCAAGAACAATGAGATTTCATCCATGCAGAAGAAGGAGGCCAAGTTGGATGAGGAGAACAAGAGGCTGAGAGCTGAGTTACAGGTAAAAGTAAATGAGGGGACGGCTTATTCCAACATGGGTTTATTGCTTCCGACAAGCATTTTAACGTGGCATTTAACAGGCTCTGCAGAAAACCTACCAGAAGATCCTACGAGAAAAAGATGGAGCCCTGGAGGCAAAGTACCAAGCCATGGAGAGGGCTGCCACCTTTGAACATGACAGGGACAAAGTGAAACGACAATTTAAGGTAGACTAAACCATGTGTGTTGATGTCTAATACTGTCAGCACACTCACAATTTCACATTTAACCTGCTTGATTAATAAAATTCAGATTTTCCGGGAGACAAAAGAGAAGGAGATACAGGACCTCCTCCGGGCTAAGAGAGACTTGGAGGCCAAGCTGCAGCAGTTGCAGACTCAGGGTATCCAGGTCTATGATCCAAACGACTCTGATTCCGATGACAACCAAACCACTGTGACAGGTAAGACACAGGTGACCACAGCATTGGGCCCACTGTATTTTCATGTTCACCCACCAGTGTGCTCTGTTTACCTGTACTAAACAGTAGTGTCTATTTTTTATTTTTTTTTTTTTGTTTTCTGTAGCTGCAGGAACACAGTGTGAGTACTGGACTGGAGGGGTGCTGGGAAGTGAGCCCTCCATGGGGAGCATGATGCAGTTGCAACAGACTTTCAGAGGACCGGAGTTAGCGCACAGCTTGATAGATGTGGAAGGACCGTTTGCAAATGTTAGCAGAGGTAAGTCATTTTCATAAACCAACGTGTGAAGCGGAAGGAAACTTTACATGTGAGAGGTAGATGAGTCAATTATCGTAACACAGTAATGTCAAAAGGTTATACATGGTTACAACGACTTCAACAACATTGGAGGAATAGCTCCTCCCCTCATTTCTATTCATTATTGCCTTCTGTTAAGTATTTGCTTTTCTGTGGGATGGAACTATGTATTCAATTAGATTAGAATAGATTAGATGTACTTTACTTCAAATGTAGATTCATTGCTCATTACTTCCACGTGTGTCTGCCTTTGTCAGATGACTGGGATGCTGCTGTGGCTAGCCTGCTGCAAGTGTCGCCTCATGTGCCCCAGGCCTTATGGAGTAACACTGTGCGGTGCTACCTCATCTCTACCCAGGAAACCAAAGCAGAACTGAGTTTATTTGTTAAGGTTTGTTAGTTTTATTGTGCATGGACCAAATGAGTCTGGGCTCTCCCACATCTACAATGGGCCCATCTTTAATGACTGTGTTCAGCAATTGAAATTAGCCTTTAAATACTCCATAAAAGCATAAATGTGTTTTTTTCCTGAATAAACAAAAATCAGTTTTTATTAGTTACCATCAGTCATGGCAGGCCATTTTTGGCAGATACTGCTTACGTCTGTAAGCGTGGCACAATTTAAAGGTTGTTTATCATAAGATGAAGGCCAAAAAAAAAAAAAAGACACTTTCCTTATAAATAGTTGCACAACAGAAATGGGTATAGAGCATAACCGCAGTGTTTTCATGTAGGCTTTCTAAAAGCTTTTTATGGTAATACATGCATTTCAGCAGGTATCAGTGGTTTAAAATGCAAATGAAGTTAAGTGTCTCATTGCATTCTGGAACATTCTATGCTAATAGAGAAAAACAGGCAAATGATGTAGACAAGACAGGAACAAGAGATTAAAATTTCAAACTGTTGTACTTTCTTATTTTGCAGGGTAGGCCATTTATATTGAGACAAGTTAATGAATTAACATTGCAGAGAGAAAATCCTTGATCCTTGAGAAAATCTCACTCACCCAGCAGTTCATTTCTTTCTCTGTCAACTGCATAAAGATTGTTCAAATAAGATATGTTTTTAAATACATGTTGGAGAGTCAGTCTTAAAATTACTGGTCAACACAAGCTGCAGCAAAAAGAAAATTATGTTGATAATTCAAGCTCTGCTTTTTAAATTTGTTCCCACTGGCCCTCACTTGGAAAAAATAAAAGTTTTACATTTCTGTAATTATTAAGCTAAGGCAGAATTACCTTGGCCTAATTAGTTAACTGCAAATTGGTAAAAAACTGATTTTTTTGCTGTGGTTTTGAGGTAGTTCGTGTACAAAGTAAGACAGGGATAGGACTTAAATTTTTGATAAATAAACTCCTAATAGGTGAGTTTTAATTAAATTTACTAAGGTTATCTTGTCTGGAAGTCTTGGTCTGGCTGATTGTTATCCATCGTCATTTTATTTTATCTATCTTTTAATTAAAGGGAAAGCAGTTGGGTTAGAATAGTCTACAAATGCCATTTGGAAAACCAGAAGTCTGTGCTGAAATTACTTTTTTGTTGATAGCTACCATTAATCACTGTCAGGGAAACTGTTTTTTATTCTTTTATTTATTTGACAGAAACACTCTTCAGTGTTGCGGAAAATGTGCGAGGGTCTAGGCCATTTCTACCTGAACGTCTACTTCCCAGAGGACTGTGCTGCCTCATACTCCATGGAGCGCAAGCAGGAGATTGAAAGGAGCTCTGTGTGTGTGCTTCTTCTCAAATCCACTGTCACCAGGTACAGTGAGCTCTGCACCGCACTGGGTTACCTCCATGTAATGAAGGCCATGTCTTGACTCTGTTATCATCTAAAATACATTTGTGCAGCTCTCTGGTGGAGGATTGTGAGGAGGCTTTTGTGAAGAATCCAGATGGCCATCCACTGGTGCTGTACCTCAGGACTGAAGAGGGTCACAGTTTGACTGGACCAGTTAGACAACTGTTAGAAAGGGTCAATGCTGCAGACAAAGCTGCCAAAATCAAGGTATGTGTCTTCTTCTGAAGGGGTTGCCTCTCCAAGATGAACTAAAATGCAGCTGCAATTATAGGCCTCTGTGTTATTTCTGTGTCATTATCCTAAAAAAGATTATTTTTAAATCATAGTACACCCATTGTAAATGGTAATGGTAAACTTGTCTTCACTACCACAGTTTGCTATTCTTCATATGAAGTATCTCATATTTGTTTTTCACAGTGTCCAAGGTTTGATAAAAGCCTGAATTTGAACAGTTTTTTTTTTCAGTGCAGTGAAACTCTATATGCTCTGTAAGGTGTTGTATATTTTTGAAAAATAGCCTTTCAACATTCAGATTAATTAAACCAAGCAGGACAGCTCTTCTATGTTTTACCCCTAGTTTGTGCTCAGAGAGTTTCTCACAGTCATGTTCAATGCACATCCAACCCCCACACTAATAAATGTGGAGAAAAAGCAGGTGGTTTGTGTTTATGGTCTTTTTAATTAGAATTATACATTTTCCTCATTGCCTCCTGTCACACTGTGCTTGTGCTGAGTGCTGACATTGTTGAACACTACCCAGGTGGTGGATCATAGTGGGTCTGCAGAAGAGGGAGCTAACCTGATTTATTCTCAAGTAGAGAAAGTCATCAAGCAGGTACACACCATTTTTTAATAGCAACCAGTATTTTTTCTTGATTTATAAGGGAATGTGTCTGCAGAAATGGTTTTGCCACTGGTTGTTCCTAACACCATTTTTTCTTTAACATTAACGTTTCATCATTTCCATCTAGGAGTTGCTGGGTTTTGAAGGAGTAGATGTGGACACCAAGGACTCTGCAATAGACGAGGGACGTGAGGAGGACTCAGGTGATGTGCTGTGGGACCTGCATGATGAGCAGGAGCAGCTTGAGTCTTATCAGCAGGCTTCAAGCAGCACAGCCTCCCAATTAGGTTTCCAAAAGGTACATCAGACCTTCTCTCCTAAACTGCTCTTAAAATCCAATAAATTAACTCCATTCACTGCACTGACGCTGCATCATGCGTGTGTTCTTCTCAGTATATAGATCGCTTGAATGACATGATAGCTGCCCCCCCTCCGACACCACCTCTGCTGGTGTCTGGTGGTCCAGGTTCAGGAAAGTCTCTCTTGCTGGCCAAATGGTAAGAGCTAGGTTTAATTGAGTTCAGGGCAATATGGTCCAAAACTGGTGTAGTCTTCTTTGGCTTTAATGGCTTGTGTTGAATGTAATATCATTTTTTCCCCTAAATTTCCTAATTTCCTTTAAAGTTAACTGGTTCTGTTGCCAAATAGCCAAAAACTGCATCCTCTGAAAATTATTTATCTAATTTTCTATTGTGCTGTCAGTCTCACCAACTGTAAAGAAAAGGTGAGTGTTCACAGTGTGATGTGCTGCCATAAAAGGACTTTTTGTGCAGTTTGTCTAGTTTGCTCATTGCTCCTTGAACTCTCTTTAGGATCGAGCTGCAACAGAAACAGTCCCCCAACACCTTGTTCCTTTATCATTTTGTTGGTCAACCACTGTCCACAAGCTCGGAGCCAGTTCTCATTATCAAACGCCTCACAGTCAAAGTAAGGCGTCTCCGTCACTGGTTTACTTTCAATAAAGATTCTTTGTTTTATTTAGTGTTAGCGCATGATGTCTGTTTACTGTCACTTAGCTGCTGCAGCACTTCTGGTCCATTTCTGGTTTGTCTCTGGAGCCCAGTAAGATCTTGGAGGAGTTTCCCCGTTGGCTTGAAAGACTGTCAGCACGGCATCAAGGAAACATCATCATTATCATTGACTCAATCGACCAAATACAGGTATACCTCTCCTGTAATTTAAACCAAATTACACTCAAGGTGTTTTTTCTTCAAATCTTCTCTTATAAATTTTGTAACGTTTTCTCTACATTTTACATAATAATTCTTCTAAGTCTACATGTGCCTCCCTCATTTTCAGCAAGCAGAAAGACACATGAAGTGGCTGATCGATCCTCTCCCAGTCAACGTCAGAGTGGTGGTGTCTGTCAATGTAGAGACGTGTCCCCAAGCTTGGAGGTGATGCATGTTTATGGTTGGACGTGTGCACCTGTTGTAATGCCACTTGTAATTTAGTGAGCGTATCTGTTTAGGTTGTGGCCCACATTGCACTTAGACCCACTTATTCCCAGAGAAGTCAGGAGCGTCGTCAGTGCAGAGTGCCAGGGCATGGATCTCAAACTTACCAAAGACCAGGTGAGTTATCAACCCACCTTGGGGAAAGAAAAAAAAAAAAAAAAGTTTAAGGCAGCTGGTGTCATTAGGATAGTTTTTTTTTTTTTTTGAGTTTCTCACCTGGAGGTTTGTAATTTTGTTTTAGGAGAAGAAGCTGGAAAGACACTGTCGCTCAGCATCAACCTGCAATGCCTTATATGTCACCCTGCTGGCAAGGATGATCACCAGGTCAGCCATCTCTGTGTCACAGTTCTTGCTTTATTAACTACTAGAAGAAAAGTCTCTTTCCTAATGAGAATGGTTTCTTTCAGACTCAGCTGCAAAATAAACTTCCTCAGAGACTTAGGAAATGAAAGTGTTAACAATTCTGGAAAAACCCTCAGGTTCAAAGGGATTGTTTTCAAATTATAGGTTGAGGTTGTCTTGAATCGTAATGAGTCCATATGTTTCCAGACTGGAGAGTTTTAAAGCAGTTTCTTAAATGTTGATTCTTTTAGCTTTGTTTTTCTGATGTTATGAATCAAAGCTGCAGTATTCGACAAACTCCCGCTACTCTTCATTGCCTAACAGTAACGTCTTGTATGACTTGCTTAAGGGAATTAAGATAAAATCAAGAGGGTAAAAATAGGATAAATATTTCACAATAGTGCTCTTTCTAGTGGTCGATCTTGCTTGTCACTGGAGAAGAGCTTGGAGCAGTGTCTGCAGTGCCAGGATACCCTGTCCCTCTACTGCCTGGCCCTCAAGATTACGCTGAAGTCTCTCAGTTCAGACAGAGAGCGACATGTAATGAAAGAGGTGACCTAAAGCTCATCACTATTAGTCTAAGTTAAAAAGTGTGCATGTAAATTAATTTAATCTCCCTTACCGCTTACAAAACTCAAAAACTTTCTGTTGGTTTTGTTCATTTTTGTCACGTTTAGCAGAAAAATAGTAACTTTTGTCTGTCCTTAGATGCTGTGCCTCGTGTTTGCCAGCCATAATGGAGTGAGTGAATCAGAGGTATTAGATCTTTTCCCAGAGCTAGAGTTTCCCGTCCTGTCCTCAATGATCTACCACCTGAACAGACTCTGCATTGTAACTGTCCGTTGTGGACTCATCAGGTTTCAGCACCTGCAGGTATTTACGCCCCTGAGCCAGAAAATGTATAAAGGATGTAATACATGAGAGAATCCATCATTTAATACTTTTGCTACTTTTATCATCCGTGCATCTGTCAGGCTTGTGAAGCTGTAAGGCTGGAGTTCCTGGATGGAGGAAACGGCTCTGCTTTTTATAGGGAGAAACTAATCCATTACTTCAACCAACAACTCAGGTGCTGCAGTTCTTGTCCGCATTCAGATTCAGACATCTACTATAAACATGTCGCATTCTCCTGGTGTGTTACTCATGCCATTGTGTGTGTTTTTAGTCAGGACTGTGTGACATGGCGTGTTGCAGATGAGCTTCCCTGGCTGCTCCAACAGCAGGAGGACAAAACCAAACTCCAGCTTAGCCTTTTGAATCTGTTTGTCTCCCAAAACCTCTACAAGAGGTAAATGTTTGTGTTGGCTGAAAACATCCATACACAGGAGGGTGGCATTGCACACCCTGACATGTTTAATAAGTTTCTATATTTTGCCTTTTTTTTTTTCAGGGGTCATTTCTCTGAGCTCTTGGGCTATTGGCAGTATGTGGGCAAAGATAAAAGTTCCATGGCAACTGAATACTTTGATTCTCTGAAATGCTATGAGAAAAGCTGTGAGAGTGAAGACAGCATGACCAAGCTTGCAAATCTGTACGAGACATTGGGTCGTTTCCTTAAGGACCTGGGCCTCCCCAGTCAGGTAGTGTAATTTTTTATGCTAAGAAAATCCCTCGTCTTCCCAGTTGCACATATACTCTGTATGATTTTGTGTGTTTGTGAAGGCTGTAGCCCCATTACAAAGGTCTCTTGAGATCAGAGAAACGGGCCTGGATCCAGATCATCCCAGTGTAGCTTGCTCTCTGCACCAGCTGGCTGGAGTTTATGTCCAGTGGAAGAAGTATGGCAATGCTGAACAGCTGTACAAGCAAGCCCTTGAGATAAGTGAGAACGCCTACGGCGCCGAGCATTCCAGTGTTGCTAGAGAGTTGGAGTCACTCGCCATGCTCTATCAGAAGCAAAACAGGTGAGTTAGGCTCTTCCTGTATACTTGATTCTAGAATGATGCTGATAAAGTGGCAGCCTGATTGCAGTTACTCTGAGAAATTGTCTTTTTTTTTTTATATCTGCTTGATATTTTATCCCCTTAAACTATGATTTCTGAATCATTTTTCCACTCTGGTGTGCATGCTACTTTTCCTGAAGGATTTCTGCTGGATATCTGACTTATTTAACTTTTGTTATTTTTCTTGACAGCAGATAGCTGTTTTCATGTGGAAGCAGTGTATTAGCTTTGTAAAGACCACCTGGTGATTAGAAATAGACCTTAAATGCAGGTGTGTTAGATTAGATTACTTAGATTACAGATTTACTTTATTCATCCCCCAAGGGGGAAATTCAAAAATCTCATCAGCTCATCAATAAGACAAATGTATACATATAAAAAAAAAGCACAATTGACAAACTGTGTAAATCAAGTCAGGTGGGGAGATACAGTGACATGATTGAAGTCACCTGATATCATCATGTGTATCCTGGCAACATTCATGCTAGTTGTTGGATGGACAGGAGGAGAGGTCAAAAACGTTGAGTATAAGAAAAATGAAGAGTGAAAAGATAGAGGATATAACCATCCCTCCGCCAATGCAGTGCTTTTTAAACAGATGATTTAATCCTGGACATGTGACAGAGTATGACTTCTGCAGCCCAGATAAAGAACTGTTGGACCCAAGTGTCCATCCTCTGTAGTGACAGTTCACCTGTGTTACCTACCAATGTTGTATATTACATCATCGCCACAGCTGTTGCCACTGGAGATTTCAACCACCTCTACTATCCCACAGTTCCTCACCTCATGACTAGTTTTATTTAACTTTTTAGGAAACCTTTTAGTTTTTAGGAAATTTACACTACAACAACATAATTTTCTCTTTGGGGATTAATAAAGTATTTTTCAAATCAATTTTCAATTCAGTACTTTTATAGTTTAGAAAACACTCCACCTGATGTGATGATCTTATAGAATAACTAACACAAAGTTACACTCTGCCACAGCAGGATTCTGTTTCACATGTTGGATGACTCACACTTTATACGTCTTACTGTCAGATACGAACAAGCTGAGAAGCTCAGGAAGAGGTCGATTAAGATCCGTCAAAAGACTGCACGCCAGAAAGGTCATATGGTGAGCATTTTCCAAACACCCACACACTGTTATTTGATCAAATATGTTAAGCGTGTCTTTTTTCTACTCCTCTTTTTAGTATGGCTTCACTCTGTTGCGACGTAGAGCGCTCCAGTTAGGAAGAATTGACCCTTGGAAAAGACTCTGCAGACTGTGCTAAAACCCTCAATGAACTTGGTGTTCTCTACTACCTCCAAAACAACCTGGAGTAAGACTCAACAGTTAGTCTGCAGCCTGCTGTGTATAATAGATGTTTAATCTGGATCTATTATAGTTCAGCCATTGTACTTTGAGCAGTATTTCCTAATCTGCTTATTTTTATTTTTTATCACCTATTTGTCTAAATTACTTCATATTTTGCCTTATCAGCGCAGCCAAAGTGTTCCTGACACGTTCTCTGGAGATGCGTCAGCGCGTCCTCGGTCCAGATCACCCAGACTGCGCTCAGTCCCTCAACAACCTTGCCGCTCTGCACACTGAAAGGAGGGAGTACGAGACAGCTGAAGACATGTACGAGAGGGCGCTGGAGATAAGAAAGAAAGCCTTGTCGCCGGACCACCCCTCTCTGGCATACACTCTCAAACACCTGGCCATGCTTTATAAACGCAGGGTGAGTCACTGAAATGTTGACATGCTTTTCGCTGACCTCATCGGGTGGTGTTTGTTTTGGCAGTTAATCACATTTAATGTGTGCTTCATAGGGGAAGCTGGACAAGGCAGTTCCACTTTATGAGCTGTCCCTGGAGATCAGGGAAAAAAGTTTTGGCCCCAAACATCCTAGTGTGGCCACAGCACTGGTGAACCTAGCAGTCATCTACTGCCAGCTGGTGAGACTAGTCGTCACGCCTATTCTGTCTTTACTATGTCTCCTGGACTTGCATACTTCTTTTTTTTTTTCTTTCTTTCAGATGCATACATATCTGGCTTTAATAGGTTTTGCTACATTATGGAACTAATCATGAATAAATAAGTAGACAGTTGAAAGAAAGAAAGAAAAAAAAAGACTTGCATACTTCTGTGACATATGTACTGTGCTGACAGTTGATTTTGTTAATTCCTCATCTGGCTAAATAGTAGGAATTCCTCAACCTTCATCAATTTATGTTGCAGTCCTTTGGTATATTTAATAATTCCCTTCATTTTATTTATACTAATGGTTTCCATTTTTGTTTTAAAGTCAGCTTCAGGTGTCTTTTTCGTTGGCAGAAGAAGCACAGTGATGCCTTACCCCTTTATGAACGAGCACTGAAAGTGTATGAAGATAGCTTGGGGCGCTCTCATCCACGGGTCGGTGAGACCCTCAAAAACCTGGCTGTGCTAAGGTAAAGTATTGGAGGATCCATTCTAACATTTGACTCATCAGAATTTTCACCATTAATGCTGTGATGTGTTTCGTGTTTATTTTAATCATTTCCTTCTAATCTAGCTATGAGAGAGAAGACTTTGAAAGGGCAGCAGAGCTTTACAAGCGTGCGATGGAGATTAAAGAGGCAGAGCCATCATTAGTGTGTGGTAACGCGCCTTCCCGCCATTCCTCCAGTGGAGACACATTAAGTCTCAGGGGGCCTGCTGCCTTGCCACATGTCCCGAGGTGATTCTTTTAGCTGTTATTGCCAGGTGTATTAATAGTTTCAGCAAGCATTGGGTAAAATGTGTGGTTTGATTCTGATTGGTATTGTGGAAATTTTTTTGTGCCACTACACTCAGGAGTACGAGAAGCCTCAATTAGGATCTGGATCAGTTTTACTAGGATTCTGAGACTACACAAATCCCCGGTAGTGAGTTATGCAGACCCATCAAGATAATTCTACATAGCAAGGTACTAGCTTTATATTGACCCGGTTAAAGTACTATGTAATCTTGATCAGGCTGTAGGTTTCAATTAGAAACCTGTGAATTTACCAGAAGTATTTCTAAGAGGTAATCATGCTTCAAAGAAACTTCAGAAGCTTGGAATGCAGTTTATTGTGACCTTGAACTCAAATTTCAACAGATTTGTTGACATGGAGTTCAGTCAAATCTCCAATATGATAGACATCCTCTGTGTATAGTGGATTAATGCACTCTTTCAGTTGTAGCATTCACATCTCAAATGAATAACCCAGAACACATAAATCATGAGGTGACAGTCTAATATAGTTGGACCATCAGCTATCAAGCACTTTGTTGTCCAGTCTACACTGCCGGGTTTCTGAAACAATATTAATTTGGAGCTGGTTGTCATCTCTAAAATCAAATGTGCATTGTGTCAAAAAAATATGTTCAGTATTTTTTATTTATTTACATGCATCGTTTACCTTTCAGCATTAATTGTGTATTCCTAAAAGGAAACATATCAAAAAGAAAATCCAATATTAGAATGTGTACATCTGAAATAATATCTCCGATTCCTATTTATGCAAAACTAAATGTACACGTATTTATTCCTTTACCTTGCATTTTAAAGAGTCTTGTCAAAAACATGATTGTGGCTAATATGTCTGATTTATATTGACCCTTTTAATTTCTGATAGAATGTACATGAAGCCAAAAGGGAACAATGTATCTCACCGTCTCACTGCCAAATGTAAAGCATACAATGCTTCTTTTGTATTTTCATATACAGTACGCATGTATTAATGTAATATAGTTAGAAATAAGATGTACAGGAAAAGAAATAAAATCCAACATGTTAATAAGACTGTATTCAATTTAATAAATACTTTATTGGGACGACATTGTTCTGTGATGATGCAGTGATGTTTCATCTAGGAGTATTTGCCATGCATTCATGATCTTTAGAATGAGTCGTTCTATATTTGCTGTTATATATTACTACTTTTGCATGAGGATGTTACAAAAAAGTGTTTATTTAAACACAAGTAGATGTTGCAGAACTGCCTCTTCAGAATGTTGCCTACAACTTTTTCATCTGAGCCATTAATTCTTCTAGGCTCTGCTCAGTCTCCTCCACCGTGTCCCCACTTGGCGTATCCTGATACAAACACACATAAAAAAAAATAACTAACAGAGTTTAATTTAAAAAGGTTGCGTCGTCAATTCAAAACCTCAGGACAAAGTAGGGATGAAATGCTAGGTTTTGAAGTATTTATTTATCTCTTTTACAGAGTCCTTTTATTTTATATCAGTAAAGTAAGAAATGAAAGCATTACAGAAACTTGTCCATTATCATGTTACACTGTAAATATTTGACTATACTGTTGAAATTTTGAGAAGTTACTGATGATGAAAGTGTAATTGTAATCATGTAGAAAACTACCAACTAAGGCCTTTGAAGATGTCCTGTCTTTAAAAATACTAACCTCAGCTGGAATGGTATATGCCACAGTGATGCCTTCTGGAAGGACGGGCACAACTCCTGACGCAGCCTGCAACTCTGCTTCAGTCACCTCTGATACCAGTTCAATACCTGCACAGCACAACCACAAGTGAATGTGCATAAGATGAGACAGAAAGATCCAGGCAAACAAAAAAAAAAAAAAAAAAAAACTTTAAGCTCCACTGTTTTTTATTTTTTGCTCACCCCATTCATTGTCTTCATGTACAACCTCCTCCTCCTCCTCCTGCACGACTTCAACCTTAGGACGCTCTGCTTCTTTCTTCTGAACAGAAAAAGTTAGATTGCTAGAAACAGTCAAATCTCCAGAAATAATACAGCGCCATATTTAAATTGTATTTTTGAATATAACACACACAAAAACAACAAAAAGAAAAAAAAAAAAACAATTTGCACACCTTGTACTCCTCCTGTTGTTTCCTACAGTAGGGGTCATTACACTGAGGGTTGGCTTTCATGGCCATGGTGGGGAAGAAGTCTTGCATGGCATTGTAGCCAAGATAATAGCTGACTGTGCCAAACTTCAACAAGTATCTGAAAGAAAATAATATTCAATCAGCAAAGTTTAACTCCACTGATTCTGTATTTACAATTAAAAAAAAAAAAGGACTTTCAATCTGTCCATAATTAATGACAACATACTTCAGGACATTTTGCACCAAGAGGCCTGCAACCACACCCATTGTTGTTGGTAAGCTCGCAGCACACACACCCTCCCGTTTTAGGGTCTTCTCATCGATGTTAGCAGCAACCACCAGGGGAGGAGCACACTAACAATGGAAATAATATTTTAAATCTTGAAAAATATAATGTCAAAGGTTAGAAGAAAAAAAAAAGTTTTATTTGTTGTTTAGACATACAGCAAAACAGGCAGTCTCTCCAGGAATGATGAGCTGAATGTGCCCTGATACAGCGTTCTCACTCACACCAGACTCAATCCAGATCTGACCTAATTCATTACAGGCCTGAAACAAACAAAATAAATAAAGAATGAGTGAAAGTAACACTCGTACGCACAGCTTTTTTTCTTTTTTTCCAAGTCAAGGCATTATTCTTACTGTATTGATGGCCATTCTGGCCTCAAAGTTATCCACACAGCTCAGGACCAAATCCACTGGCTTCCCTTCTTCCAGCCCTCCATGACTGAGAAAACATAGAATCATCTGTTGTCAGAACCTTAGCAAACAAGGAGACAAAGGTAGGGAAAAAAAAAACAGCAACAAAAAAACTAAAAAGTTCAAGTACAAGTGCCAACCTGATGCGATCCATGAAATGTGTAAAATTTTCCATTGTAGTGATATTGTAGTTATGGGTCTCAAACTCCACATCTGGATTGATGTTTCTGTTGGAAAGAGGAAGTGGTTCAAGAAACCAAATGATTGTATACAAGTGGCCGACTGACAGAAGCTTACCTGAGTGTGTGCTCTGCTGCTTCCACTTTACTGAGGCCTGCCTGGTGAGGCTGGAAGAACAGTCTGTTCATATTGGCCAGCTCGACTTTATCATAGTCAAAGAGGAGCAGCTACGACACCGAAAAATAAAACGTGCATGTGCAAGAGTCAGCACACAGGCAAGAAGGAAACACATATGGGCATAGGATAAAAATCCAAGAAAACCTGAAAAAGTGTAAATTTCTATTACCTTACCAATGCCACATCTAGTGAGCATTTCAGCTGTCACACTGCCGACTCCCCCAACTCCAACTACGGCTACAGTGAATGTCCGGATTTTCTGTTAACAGATTTGAAGATAGTTAATCACTATGAAATAGGAAAAAGACCTTTCTGACGGTAGATTACACTCCTAGAAATGATCTGATATAGGCCAAAACAATAATTTAGAGAAACCTCTAATGAAGCAGGTGCAAATTTTTTTAAAACACCAGCTATATAAATCTATGAATTTTTAAGCATCTGGCACACAAAATGGAAGAGCTTGATGATGACAAATTGAGACTCACAATATGACTCAGCAAGATGTGGTCGCAGAGGACTTATTTTGAATTCTAATGTCTCCCCGCCCAACTTCTATACTTGCAGACAGAGAGTGTAAACAGAGCAGCGAGACTAAAAGGAGGGGGGCTTAAACAGTCCTTGTAAATAAGAGATTGAGCAATCTTTGACTTGTTACTGTGAAGGGGCATCCTGGATATTGAACTCCTGGCTGCAAGTTTATTTTCTCTCCAAAGATTTTGCTGCACTATTAACAATATACACTAGTTCACAAAAAGTTACAGGTATTATGACCTTTGCTTAACTTTTGAATACATTTGTCCAACAGTTCAATATGCTGTTTTCTCACAAGGTGATTAACTGCAAAAATCACAACTAGTGATCCATGAAACGATCACTAAATTTCTATCTAAACAGTCCTCTTAAATACCCTACTTTCATGACATAATATCATTGTGGCTTGAATGTTTTTACTTTTTCAAAAATTTCCATCTAAAAGTCAAACATCCTTAACTTTTTGTGGGTGTATAGAGAGACAGGAAAACAGCACAGTGACGGGAGAAATGGCAGTATGGTGTGGTCACCATAAAAAAAAAAGGTTGTTTTTTTTTTTTGTTTTTTTTTGCCTTTAACATTTTTTATTGTACATTTAAAATGAAGCAATATATTTACTATACATGACTCAAATTACATTTCTTTTAAATACTACATTTAAGAAGGAAATTACTTTTTATTCTACTGGCGTCTCATAACTCACAACTGTGTATTTTTCAGTGGCACTGATGATTTTTTGAAAGTAAGAGATCTGTGTTTTTTTTCACCTGTTAATATAAGAATTTAAGATGACCAAATCATAGAAAGACTGCGGATTCAACTGACACTAGAATTATGATAGACAATTCACACATGAATACTGGTTTCAAATGTTTGAGAAAAAAAATAAATGATCGGTTCTCTCATTTTCTTCCTTGACCACATGTCTTCTGAAAAGAGCCGTCAAAAATCGCACCTCATAATCATCCACGATCCCCATCCTCTTTAAAGCCATGAGGCGGCTGAAACGAAAACACAGCTGTGATTAGAAACGGATGACTCACAAGGCGTCGTCTCTCAGCGTTCTGACCACTCCATACAATATCCGTAAAAAGCCAAATAATTGAACCAAAAAAAGTCACCTGTACGGATTGGAATCCACGACTTCGGCGCTCATTTGATCGATTTTCGGCCTGTTTAAAGCCTGCTTGTGAGCATCTGCCATGGCATTCTGCTTCTGTTTACACTTTATCAGTTCATTTTCTAACTCTCGCACCCTGAGCTTCAGCTCCTCCACCGTCGCCATTAGCGAAATAAATACTGTTAAAAAAAATATGAAAAGGAATGTGACGTTGTAAACAAAGTTGTCAATGCAAACGCGGAGTTAAAACGGTACAAAAAGTACACGTATCCTCTTCTCTGGCTGTCAGGATGTGCGCTCCTATTAATATTGTCCGTGCGGAAAACTAGCATGGGTACCTACGAGCGTTCCTATGTCAACGGTGGGGTATTTAAACATTCATTGAAGGATTACCCGTAAAAGTTTTTCAAAACTCAGCTACATTCTTATCGTGTAATGGGTATTGTATATTAATTTAAATAAATGTTGTGAATGTTACATCGGATTGTTTATCAGTGAGTGGCCCGGCCCACGTTCCGACCATTTTTTTACCACAGTGGGATGAAATCTCTGCGTCGTCACCTCGTTTAACAACAATGCACGTTAATAATTAATCCAGAATCGTTTTGCTATGGATTATTTGACAACTCCTGTGCGACCGCAGCATAAATTTAATGTCGGCAGTCTACAAAGATATTTGTCTGTCAAGTCAAGGGTGTCCAACAATGACACTCTTACTGTCAGACAGTACAGGTAAAACAATTAACTACAGGTGGCTTGTTTCATTGTTTATCCAAGTTAATACCAGTAAATCCGTGTAACTGGTAACATGCTAACGACGCACTGCTGTCTTTCCAGCGCTGGTCAGTCAAACCCAACTTTCCTGATTCAGACACCTTCAAATAGCTATGTTCTCAGGAAGCAGCCCCCAGGTGAGCTGCTGCCAGGGGCTCACCAGGTAAGTACACGAATGGATGGCTCGCTTTATCAGGTTGTACAACAGTGTTTCAGGACTCAAGGAGTAAAGTGGCAACACTGTTACAGTACGAGTCTCCATATCTCCTCTCCAGCAGGGGGAGTAAATTGGTTTGTTTAGTCTGTCTGGCACTTGTGTACATTTGGCATTTTCATATGTAGCTGGAGGGAATGTCAGATTACAAGGCTGTATCAAAGCACAGATCTCTGTTTAAATCACAGTTGCTTACAAGATGAAAAACTATTAACTCTGATGATTTTTCTAGGATGTGTTTTGGAAAGAACCATGACATTTAAGGTTCATAATAAAGAACATGTGATATAGTTTGCATACAGTTTATTAAGTCTTGACAAGTTTATGTAAGTGCTTAATTTCAAATATATTTTAGATGATGCATGATCTAAGAGGATATTAAACTCACTATATTCAGACCTATTTGAATAAAACTTTATAAGTAGTTTATTATTTTATTTTTTTAAATGCTGCTTTGAGATTATTTCCAGACCATTTTCCTGTAATTATAAACGACAAGACTTTCACAGGAGTGTCCTGTAAATTTACATCTGTTTACATCTGTTTCTGTCTTGGAGTTTATTCTTCAAAACAATGGGATTTAAGTAACTTGTTGCCATTTTTGACTTCATGTGCAGGTGGACAGGGAGTATCGTGTGCAGAAGGCGCTTTTCTCTGCTGGTTTCCCAGTGCCTCAGCCCCTCTTGCACTGCAGCGATCCCGAAGTGATAGGAACACAGTTCTACTTAATGGAACACGTGAAAGTAAGTTTGTGCACCCAGGTCAAAATGTTATAGCTGGCAAATTAGCAGTCTTTCCATTTGACGTATTTGTTGGTGTTTGATTTGACAGTGGCTCTGTAGTTTAAATGGATAAAAGGAACAATTATGACACACCTCACTGGCTGTAGAGATATGCTGTTTAAACACAACCAAAAATTCTGATGTATTTAAAAAAAATGTAACACACGACAACATCTTGATTTAATGTGAGAGGAAGCATCCACTTCATCTACCGTTCATCCATCTCTGTCGAGCAGGGCCGCATATTCAGGGATTTTCGTTTCCTCGGAGTGAGCCCGGCAGAGAGGACGTCCTTGTATGTAGCTGCCGTGGAAGTGTTGGCAAAGATGCATTCACTGGACCTGGCTTCACTGAACCTTGAAGGGTTTGGAAGAGGGCCAGGCTACTGCAAGAGACAAGTGAGAACTAGCATTAATATTGTGTGTCAGATTTGGACTTTAATTTACCTGATTTCTCTGTGATGTGCTTTTCACGGTGATGTTTGCTTTGAACTGAAGCTACTGAACTGAAGTGAACTTAAGTCAATTCAATAAGGTTTCCACCTGGACGAAGCAGTACACTGCAGCAGCCCATAGAGACATTCCAGCCATGAAAGCACTTTCTGATTGGCTGATGAACAATTTGCCAGAGGAAGATGATGAGGTCACGCTTGTCCATGGGGATTTCCGTCTAGATAACCTGATATTCCACCCAACAGAGGTACAATTTCCACAACCACTACTCCCGTGCTCCATTTGTCAGTAATCATTTCACGCAGCCTGTTCGATGTTATAAGGCACGCGTGATAGCAGTGTTGGACTGGGAGCTGTCTACCACTGGGAACCCGCTGATTGACCTGGCCTATTTCCTCATGCCTCAGTACTTTCCCACAAACCTGAAATTTTCCAGCGCAATGGGAAGTCTAAAAGGAATAGAGGGTAATGTGAACATGCCATAATAAGTCTGAACAATATTTGTGAGCAGAATTGTTGTTTTACATGACACATCTCACATACTTGTACATCAATGTACAGGTATTCCAGCCGCTGGCGATCTCATCTCCATTTACTGCAGGTGTCGAGGGATCCCATCTGCTGTGCCACCGCTGAATTTCTATTTGGCTCTGTCTGTCTTTAAAATGGCAGCAATTGCCCAGGTTTGTAAACACACACACACATACATATATATATGTATGTATATGTGTGTACTCTTCCTTATTTTTTTTCTTTCTTTCTAGGGCATCTATGCTCGCCACCTGCTTGGTAATGCCAGTGCACCCAATGCAGCTGAGTTTGGCGACAGTGTTGAGCCTGCAGCTGAGGTAGCCTTGCAGCTTGCAGAAAGGTAACTGCATTTAACCAAATTCAAATATATTTGGAGATAATCAGTAACAGCCTATATATGCTTGCATAAAATGTTTTCTTTTCCTTTCAATAAAAATGAATTCTTATTGTTGGCCCAAGAACTGATGAAGTTCAGCTGATGATATAATCCAAGCCAGCATTTGTTGGAATTTGGCATCCAGCTGTTTCATCCAACTATTTCCTGCCAACGTCTAACATTTGAGTTTTGTTTCATGCCAGGCCTCTCACTGCTCCAGCAAGAGACAGACTGTTCACTCAAACACCTAAAGGCCTGGCTGTTCTCCAGCAGGTCCAAGACTTTATGCAACAATACGTGCTTCCTGCTCAGCAGGTCAGTGCCAAGAACAGATATTTGGACATTTAACTGACAGAGCAATTCGTTCATGCAATCAGAATTAATTAATTGGAGTGAGAAGACAATGAGTCCTTTCATTGCATAACTTGTATTCCACGTAGAATCATCTTTGTTGGATGGACTTGATAGATCTTTTAATGCAGTGCAGCATATGTGATGCTTTGTCTTTTGTGAAAAATTGGGCACAATATGACAGGAGAAACCAGAAACTGTTTCAAATAAATGATATATAAACATTTGCATTCTCCCTCTGCTGAACAGTATTCAGTATTGAAAGTAAATCCAACATGCAATTCATTACCCTTCTTTCTTCTGACGAGACTTTGCTTTTTTTCTTCAGGAAGTGGCAGAATACTACATTAAACATGCTCAGTCTCCACAGAGGTGGCACACGCCCCAAATAATACAGGATCTAAAGGTAGGCAGGGACAGTCCTGTATTTCTTCTTTTCAAAGGCCTGGTGTTAATGTTGTCAAATAATATGTATTAGAAAAAGCTAAATGCATTTGTGCTCCTCCCTGCTGACTCCACACACTCCACAATCCATGAATAACAAGTCAAACTAAAACAGAGATGTGGCTATTTGCGTCCGGGCAGATCTGTTCTATGTTTTGACAGAGGCATGCGATCATGCATATGATCTGCACGTTGTCTGTCTGTGTCCAGCTGAAAGCCAGAGAAGCAGGACTGTGGAATCTGTTCCTGCCTGCAGTCAGTGGACTCAGCCAGCTGGATTATGCCCACATTGCAGAAGAAACCGGACGTTGCCTCTTTGCCCCTGAAGTCTTTAACTGCCAGGCTCCTGGTAAAACATAAAAAGAATAAATAAATAGTGTCAGATTTTGTGATAATTTAGAGACTTTGGGTGCCACTGTATGATGGGTTTAGTCAGTAACACAGAACTCTGTAAAATATGATTTTAATCTTGCACATGGATCATATTCGCTCATGTTCTGGGTAACATCCTCAGTAGTCAGTTGAAAGTATTTCCAGATGATATTTATTCTCTTTTATCTAATTTTCCTTTATTCCTCTTAATGATATCAACATGCATTCTGTTTTAGTTTATTTACTGGGTTAATTTTGCAGCGAGTGATGATATTTTCTGAATTAAAATGCCAAAGTTACAACATTTGTTTTTTATTTCTTTCCTATAAAAGCACTCATATTTGAGTTGGTTTTTTTTTTGCAGAGTGATGGTGCACATTATGATGTTTCTTCACAGACACGGGAAATATGGAGGTCCTCCACATGTTTGGCACTGAGGAACAGAAGGAGAAATGGCTGGAGCCCCTGCTGAGCGGACAGATCCGCTCCTGCTTCTGTATGACAGGTACTTTCATGATCAGGTCTCAAGAGATTTGGGCTGGGGGTGCAGCATCCACAAAGGTAGCTGCATGGGAAGCAGATTTTTCCCAGCGTAACTGCAGGATTTAAGACTGTGGCTTTGAGCGCTTGCTGTGTTGACTGAAACTGAATTTCTGCCCACGGCAGAACATTAGGTTTCAGAGCTCCTGATATTTGTTGTGGTTTCAGTGTTGTGATCTCCAGAGATGTTTCTGGTCGTAAATAACTCAGGTTAAACATGGCACAGCTGCTGCTGGAGCTGTAATAAGGCTTGGTTGAAACGTTACTAGCCAACAACCGTAAACAACAGTTCCTGATGAGTAATTGTTCCCTATTTTGAACCTGTTTGCTTTCCACACTGCCTGGAAACAGTAAAATGGCGTTGCTCGATGTTTGTACTCTACACTGAGTGAGAGCATTTCTGTGGTTTTACTTGGCACACATGGTGATCAGTCATGTTTTGGGGATGTATTTTATCAGCAGTTTGTTCTATTTAAAGCTCTGAATAATGAGGAACATTTGTACTTTTGACTGTTTTATCTTCTGTTTAAAAAAAAATGAAACGTATCAAGAGCGGCATATATTCAATAATATATTTGTGCTGTCCAAAGAGGCAGACTTTAAAACAAAGGCAGGAGACTTTAGATGAAAAACCTGTTAGGACCTCATTGCTTCTTTTCTTTGAGTAAAATCTGCATATTGTGCGCTCTTATCTAGAGCCCGATGTTGCCTCCAGCGACGCAGCAAACATGGAGTGCAGTCTTCGCAGGGATAAAGACAGCTACATCATAAATGGCAAAAAATGGTGGTCCAGTGGTGAGTACATGAAATGTAGTTCGATACAGAACACTGAAGGGTTTTTTGGTTCATTTAAGATTGAGAGCTCCATCAAAGAGCTTAGAACTCAATAAACTATCAAGGAGTAGCTGTACTTGTTTTGAACTTGCTTCAAAGTTTTGTTTTGTTTTATTTAAAGGGAAAAGGCCATAAAACACAGGAGGCTTTTAAAACAGTAAATCTGAATGTGTTTTTGTTCAGCTTTTCTCTGAAGCTTTTTATGTAAACAAGGAATGCTAACCCAAACTGCTGGCATATGGGTAATAGAAAAGTGCAGATGACTCACATATAATAAGTATTATAAAACATAAACACATTTTTTCATGATCTTGAATCTATTTCAGTCAGGAACGTGTCCATTTGATTTGCCGGCAGACTGAACCAGTTTCAGTTTGTGGATTCCAGCTACAGTATCTAAATGGTGTACATCAGTCCAGGGATGTTTTACCTCAGAAGGAATCATAAAAGTGATTCAAGCTCACAAAGGAAACGAAAGACGATAAACTAAGGCCAATGAAATTAATGGCCCTCAAAGTGCACTGTTAGTTTTTGTTGTGTTTGTTTGTTTTTTTTGTCTCAGTTCCCTGAACATTAAGACTAATCCGTGAAAAATCGTATTCCACTTAGACTTTGCACCACTGCAGTTTGGTATCTTTAATCGTAATAACAAAACATTACGATGTAACACACAAGTGTTATGTAACTGTACAATTAAATTATTAGTGCAGAGAAATGACAGCCCTGATTCCAGAGCAGTTTGGACCTTGCGTAAATAAAAACAGAAGGCAACGATTAGCAGATTTCATAAACCCATAACTTATTTACAATACACCATAGAAAACATGTCATATGTTGAAAGTCGAAACATTTACCATTTCATGAAAACGTGTCACGTCCTCTCTGACCCCAAATGAATTTAAAATGGAATGAGGACAAAGAGGAAAACTGTCCTGCGGTCATAAGTATCAACATCTGAATTCCTTTAGGAATCCATGAGCAGTGCAGACTGAAGATGCGGGGGAACATGCAGGCTGTGACCGACAGGCTGCGTCTCTGGTGGGACGGGGGCGCGTTGTCCAAATGAATGAGCAGCTTGTAAACCTAGTTAGGAAAAATGAGTTCACAGGGTTTAGAGCATGGCTTTATTGTGGAAGAGTTTTGATACTAAACCGGCCTGTCTGCAGTCTAGACCTTTCCCTCTTTGGCGCATCATAAAATGGAACATTATTCTTGCAAAAGTACAATTAGAGTTTTAGAAAAGAAAACCTCTCAGTTGAATGGACTGTTCTTACAGGAAAACTGTAAGACTGAAACTCAGCAGTCAGGAACATTCGCCCCAACTGATGTCATCAGTTTGTGAGTTCAAATACATCCCTAACACTTCCCTTCACATATGTATGACCTGATGGTTTTACTTTCAGTTGACAGAAGAGGAGAAAAACAGTGGCCTGTTGCCATCTTGTTTTTTTTTCCCAAATATTCATGGAATTCCTTCTTGCAGTTGAACATCTTTCAACTTAGTATCATTATACGGTTCATAAATTGGTCTCTCTCACAGCTGCTGTTTTACTCTCCTTTCTCAACATTTCTCCTCTCCTTAGAAATGAGATTTAGAAAGAATCTCCTGGTGTCGGGGAAAAAATGGGGTGTGCCGGTATGAATATATTTCTCTGTTGGGGAGGAATGTTGGCGTCCTAATGTCCATCTTCATACTTTCCGTGGCATGGTGTTATTGTTGCAAACCCTGCAGTTCAAGAGTGGAAAGTATTTTCGAACATTTGGGGCGACTGATAATATCCACATTCTTTCATTCCAACTGCACTTTCAACAAAAAGAGAAGTAAAACTTAACAGGGTTGTGATTATTTAATATATTTCCAAGGCTGATGTTGCTATGGTTAACACATTCTTTCCAGATATCAAATGTTAAATGCCAGTTCCTATTTGTCATTTTATGGGTGTTTCCCAGTACACTGCCCAAGACATGAGGAGTCTGCATAATTTTTTTGTCCATTTGTTTGCATTTATAGAATATCTTTTCCCTTCCTGAAACAGTAACTGAACGCTGCTCAACAGGACTCACTGTTCTGATCAAATTTGATTTGAATTAGTTGTCTAATAAAGAGTTGTGATTGACAGTTCAATTTGCATTCATGTTATGAGACCAGTACAGCACATGGCCAGTTATATTTTAATTTGAAGAAGTTTAGGTCCTTGTTTACAGTGAACTTTAGAACATAAAAATGAAGATGATGGAGCTGGAATTCTCCAATGACCTGGAACTCCAGTTGTCTTTCCAAGCTCAGTAAAGTGAGAGGGTAGAGAAATTCAGTGATTTATTTTATTTTAGAATAATGGTATGAGAGGTTTTAACATTTTGGGGTTTTATTTAATGTTTTTTTTTTTTGTTTTACCTTTTATTGGGGCATCTGAGGGTCAACTAGTTGAATGATCATCTTCCAGGTGGAAGATCAGCACATATGCTGTATAAAAAGACACATGACTCTTTTTTGTTTTGTTTTATTTTTAAATCGCTGTCTGACATTAAATCAGACTTAACTTTTCTTGTTTTAGGTCAGTTAAGATGACCAAAAGTACCATTCTTTGTGCAGTGACTTAAACAGGAGCACCCAAGTGTTCATGTTTTTACTGATAAAACCGACAGCAGTCATTCACTGGCTTTCCTCCTCCACAGCGCGCCGTTTTAGATATCTTTTGTCGTTGCTCTGCCTAGGTCACATGCTTAGTCTCTCTCATCGGTATGCCTATGGCATCAAGAGGCAGTTTCTTCTGTTTCTGTTGGTACCGCCGCAAGGTAATCAAAGCCAAATCCAGAGGAACCACACTAGTTCTTTGTGTTGAAGAAAAGAAGAATGATGAAGACTGGCCAGGGCGGTCATGCTTATACTTGTTATACTTGACACTGCTTCCTAGCTTTGAATGGTTGTGTTTGATTCAGGCACACATGGCTCTGCATTAGTGCATTAGTGGCAGCAGAAGGAGCAGAGAAACCTGCTTTATCATCATCGTTTATTTCAGCAAGTTAGTTTTTAATCAGCACTGTAAGATGCAAAGTTGGTGGCTTTCGTTCTTTACGCAGGTGACTTTCTGTCGTGGCAGAGGACTTTGAACTCAGTGACATGCTGCTTTTAAAAGCGTGCCTGTCAAACCCCAAACACGCAATAAGAAAATGTGCCTTGAGCATTAGTTTTCATCACGCTGCTTTATTAATATAAACAGAGTTGATTCTTATAATTACCTTCCAAATATTGGCTGGTTATATAATTACTGTGACAACTCAATTACCTTTTTTCTTTTTTTTTTAATGTATGTATTTAGTTGTTTACTCCATAACTTTGGGGGAGAAAAACAGCCAAAACCTATGCTTAAACGAGTGTCTGTAACCACATTCACCACAGAATTTACAGTCCCCATTTTCTCCAAAGTTGTTAGTGGTAAAGACCCAGTTGCTAGAAGGGAGGGTGTGCAGACATTCCCAGTGCAATTCTGTTGTGTGGATTGTATATAAATATGTGCCATGGGCATGGAAGTGCACTAAAATTAATCTCAGACTTGCTTCCACTCTCGCATGAAGTAAACCAGCTGCCATTATTAGACGGTTCTAGATAAGTCAGATAGATCTTTTGAGTTTTAGTTGCCTTCAGGCCAAAAAAAAAACGTGCTCAGTGGAAAATATCAGATAACTTTAATGTATACTTAATTTTGAGACCCAATTTTTGGCCCGTAAAGCAATATATACATCTGGGAGATCCTAAAAATCCCACATCTTATCACTTATCTTATCACTAAAGAGGTCAATAAAGAATCACCTCTTCCATGTTTACCTCTTCTGTCTCATGATGTTTATCTTGATGTTTCCCGGGTTTCTAGTCATGCTTCTGCTTGGAAACCATTGAAGCCAGAGCGTGAACGTTTGTTCCTTCAGTCAGACACGCCCGGTTTTCAACTATGTGGTAAGACAATTACTTTAGAATCAGACTGACTGGAAAAGACTGGTTTAAACCCCTGCACATGGAAAGAATGGTAAACAGACCTTTAAGACATATCTGGTAAGTAGGTTTCCCCAAACTAAGCTGAACCCTCTTTGTCCCAGTGTGAATAGACTCGAATAAACAACACTCTGAACCACGGCTTCATGAGCTCAGCGTATTGGGGTTAGCTTGGCATTTTGTCAAAGGATGGCACTGAAGAATGAGGGGGAAAAAATATGTGGACATAACTCTTACTCAACTGGAAATCTTATTTCTCTTTCCAGCCCTTAATATTTGAAATAAACAAAGATGAGTGGATGAAGTGGTTGATGGCATGGAGGAGTCCTTCCCATTGTTTATGGTCCTGTCTTCCTTTACTAAATATTTTTTCGACTCCATTGGTCACCCGTTGTGCAATTAAGCCGTCTATCATCCTTCCACGAAGCCACAGGATGCATTCAATTGAGATGCAGATGAAGTCTTAGAGGAGGGTGCAGCTTGTGCTGGTTGACTTGGATTTATTGTGAAAAAGCACGAGGGAAACTTTGAGCAGCTTGACGTTCGCCGGCATTTAATAGCAACAGATACATGTCTCTCAAAGGCTTTATTTAAGAAAATACATCATTTATACAAAATACATAAAATAAAAATATGCAGCATACTGACTGTAACTATTTTTTTTCACTAATATAATAGTATAATAGTAAAATGTAAATTAATATCTGTACATTACAATAGTACAAACATGCCATTTGTAAGTGCATACAATAGATACATGAGTTGTTTTTATGATGTTTTTCCATTGTATTGCATTGTACGGTACATCGTTTCAGTTACCTGGTGCGAACTTTTCCGGAACCAGCTGAAGTTCTAAACATGCTGAACAAATCGGTAACATAAAGATCCTTTTACCGCGCTGAGCGCCGGGTGGTTGGAGAATATGCACCAGGATTAATGGATAAATGGATCGTTCTTGAACAACCACGGAAGCTTATAAATCCACACCTGCTGCAAAAAAATAAAAATAAAATAATGGTGATGCTATAGTGATCAGTAAAATATTCTGTCTATGTAGAGGTGGGACTCCTTGTACTACACATCAACCTACTATACCACGTAATGGGGAGCGGGGGATGCATTAGATAGTGAAGGTGCTGGTATCTTGGTCTTCAGAACCAGACTGGGACTGGTTCTGACTCGGCGTGTGCAGTGCGATCTCCACTGCTGGCTCTTCGCTGACTTGCCTCGGGTGTCTCCCAAGTCGCTGTCCGAGGTGTTTGGCAGCCTTTAGGACGTGACCTCTGAAAGTGGACCCCATGAAGGCGTAGAGGAGAGGGTTAATGCAGGCGTGGGTTAGCGCCAGGCTCTCCGTTACTTGGAGGGCGCGATCGAGGCCCTTGCTGACATCACAGTTAGTTACGAGCATGTAAATGATGTCCATTGCTCGGCACAGCTTCACCACGTTGTAGGGCAGCTGAGTGAGCAGGAATACCGCCACCACGGCCAGGAGGACCCGCAGGGCGCGCCACTTCCGTTCCCTCCGCACCTCCGCGGCCTGGCTCAGTGCCCTTCCCACCCAGAAGTAGCAAATGATCATGACCACGAGTGGCAGCAGAAATCTAAGGATCACCTCCAGCAGCTCCAGGGCAGCCTTTGCAGGCCGGGCCATGCTGGACGGGTAAATGGGTGTGCAGCTCGTCCTGTGGTGGGAGTGCTTCACTGTGGAGAAGATAAGTTCAGGTAGGCCAAGAAAGCTGGCTAACACCCACAACGCAATGCACACCAGGACCCACTGTTTCCTCCCCCATGGCCTCGTTCCCACTCTGCCTCTTGGATTTGGGGCTACGGCCCAATAGCGATCCACGCTGATGCACGCCAGCAGCAGCATGCCACAGCTGAAATTGGTACTGTAGAGAAATGAGGTGATCTTGCAGGCTGCAACACCCAGTCTCCAGCCATGGACGGCATCAGCCGCCCAGAACGGCAGGGTGAAGAGAAGCAGCAGGTCTGAAATGGCCAGGTTAAGGATGCAGACGTCCGTCAGGGTTCTCAGTCTCAGCCGCGATGTGTAGACCACCACAACAAGGGCGTTCCCAGCCAGACCTACCACCAGCGCCAGGGCGTAGATGACTGGGAGGAAGATGCTGCCGAAGGAACGTACGTCTTCTTTGTCACAGATGCTGTGTTCGTAATGGTAATCATAGCTTTCATTGATGCTGGAGTCCTCATCCTCATTGTAATAGAAGTCATCCATATTTATCTGCAGAGAAAAACAATTTATAGTACAATTTAGAGAAATTTTTGTTCTACTTCATGTTACTCATTTTAGTCCTTCATTCAGTCATCCAGAATATGAGTAAAGAGGATATTGGGAATTCTGTCAGACTTCTGCCTCTCCTGCGTGGTTTCTCAATGACTTAAGCCCCATCTGTCTGAGGTTTGTTTGGGCTTGAATAACCACAACAAACCCAGGTCTTAAGGGGGTAAAAAGCAGGAAGGAGACTTGGAGAGCCTCTAATTACCTTTTGGGGTTCCGTCTTGCATGCTGTGGGATGCTAAATGATCCACAGACTTTAGGAGATAGTACTGTCTGGTTTAATAAGCCTTTAATCACAGGAAAAGGAAATAAATCTGTCATAAATTCTAAATTGCTTAGCAGTATACGCTGTAATGCAACCTAAGGGTGGGATTACAATTTTCACTTTTTTTTTTTTTTTTAATCGATGAAAACTGTGTAATTAAAGTTTTACTTTTTAAGCATGAATGCAATGTTTCCTGGAAGAGCAAGTGAAAAGGACAGGAAATATGTGGAGAGAGGGATGAAGATGACCCTTGCCAGATGTAAATCCAGGATGTTGGTTTTAGTGGGTCTGGCATGTGCTGGTTCAACAGAACATCCCATTGAAGCGAGGCTTTGATTTAAACTCATTTGATGTCAGTGTCCCCTCCGCAACCCCCGATTGCAGATGAAAGCTTTACATTGTTCAAATGGCTAATATTGTGCTTTTCTATCTTGTTCAGTTCAGCAGGAGGAAGCTAAGAGGGTGTGGAATCCAACAGCAAAACATGTTCTGTGATTAACAATATTATTCCTGGCGGGGGATTAATTTTGCATAAAATATTTGACACTTGTTGCCAAGTTGGCAAGTCATGTTATGAAAAGTATCCAGGTTTGTTATCTAATGAGCCGTTATCTCCCAAACGGGAGGAGCAGCAGTTACCAAAGCAGATGTTTGTTGGAACATTCAGAAATATTTCAAGTATTCGCCGCTGTCATCTGCTGCTTGTCATTTGTTAACAGGCTTATACACGTTTTAGGCTTTTTATAACTGTTCCATAGGTCTTCACAAACCAAATATGGGAAATTTCAAATGATTTAAACATTAATGTAAATTCTTTGCTGTCTATATATAATATTTTCATATTGGGGAAGAAAAAAAATCTACATTTAGCCTTTTATATCTGTCATTCTGTTTTGGAGTGTTAGATGTGTGTGTTTGTTTTAGGGGAGTGATAGTTTTGCTCACACTTGGATCTTAGAGTGGATTAATTAAATTAATTATTTTTAAAAAAGCTGTTAATAGTCTTTGAGACATGTGAGCATGTACAATCAGAACTTAGTGAAATACTTGTTTTGAACAAGTGTGTTCCTGAAGTAATAAGCCAAACTTGTTATCATTTCCTCACTAGAGTATAATACCGCCATAAAAATCAGGACAGCAGGACTTTGACTGTAACAGGAAAGTGAAGTTCTGCTTGTTTAAAAACAAAATACACCTAGTTTTCCCACAGGTTGTTTTTTAAACATGAGAAAGGTACACTTTCTTTTTTTTTTTTAATTAATAGTTTGAAATAAAATATTCCAAAGGTCCTGACAAAATTGAATACACAGCACAACTCTGCCTGCTCATGGCACTGTAGGATTAAAACGTACAAAAATAGTGGCGGTTTCTTACCTTGTGCTCGTCTTTTTTGTAAGAACTTGAAAAGGAAAAATCAAGTCCTGGTCAGTCACACACAAACAGCTGCTGGTCTTCCAGAGCAGATTTGTTACGTGTGCTCCAGAGCTGCAGTGACTAATCTCTGCTGCAGCCCGGCCCACTCCCTTCACTGCCAACACATGGAGCATGTCTTCCTTCACGTACATCTACATTTGTGTGTGTGTGTGTGTGTACTTCTCTGAGTGTGGGTCATTCCCAGGGTAGATGGTGTAGATGTTGTATCAAAGCACTGCCCACAAAAACGTGGTTTTTTTTTTTTTTGTTTTTTTGTTTTTTTACAGTCTTGTCAGATAAACGGTTAACCTGTCCTCTCTTGAGTGCCAGTCCTGCAGGGACCGGCAGCCCTCGCGGCTGGCCTTTGTCTGACTGTGGTGGTGGGAGGAAGAGAATTGTTAAATAGAGGATTTATAACGACATGTGATATGGAAAATCCTTTCCCATTTGCAAGGCTCATTGTGATTAGTGTGGGATGTGAGACAGCCTTTTGTAATTTACAACTTTGTCATGTACATTATATCCCACTTTTATGTACACAAGTGCAGATCTGGTTCCGTTTTAAAGTCACATGCAACACTCTTTTAATTCAGATGCTGTAACTCTTTTTTAATCTTTTCTTGTGAATACTGTTTCCTTATATCTGGTTCTTCAGAAATTGTAAAACTTGTTTTCAGTGTCGATTTGTTATGCATTCTTCTCTCTTTGTTTGTTATAAATGCATTTAAAACAAAACAAACTGGTTTGGGAACTGAAATGAAATAAACGGCCCAATATGAAACGCATGCTTCCTAAAATGGTTTTAGTTAGACCTGTTTTTTTTCTTTTTTTCAAAAGAACTGAAATATGGTTTATTTTCTTTTTTCTTTTTTTTTCTTCTAAATAAAAAGCAATGACATAAGATGTTTGGGTGTCACACTCTGGTCCGGGAAGGTTTGTTTGCAATGGGACATGTATGGGCAGGATAGACGGGCTCACCTTCTATCATAGATCATGTGACTTGTTGAAGGGTTCATGGGAAAAGCTAACCTGCCTCAAGGCCACAGAGTCTTGCCTGGAAAGACGTGGTTTGAGGGAGGAGAGTCAGTTTGGAGATCTTTGTTACAGTTCTGGAATAATAAGTTTGTTTAAACTTTTTAAGTTGGCCTTTAAAGACTAAACGTCTGTCAGACTGACTTTGCTGGAATTATTCACATGCCCTCATTATTTCATTCTGAATATTTACTGAATCACTGCTGGGGCTTACCCTGTTGGCGCTGGCTGTCCATATGTCTTGACTTAAGGAAACAGTTTTTTTTCCCAGATGGAAAGAAATTTAAACAGGAAGGAAGACCTTTGATGTCACTCGTCTGTGAGTGTTTCTGAAGGTTAGCATCCAACCAGGGGAATTCCAAAGTAAATCTGCGTTAGGTCATTTCTTTTTTATATTTTTATTTTGTATTTCTTACATTTATCACTTTGGTTTGGCAGCCCCGATGTGGAAAATCAAATGCTGCAAGAACAAAACAATGTTTAACACCACAAAAAAAAGAGAGAGAGACATATCTGAAACAGAAAACCCAACAATGAAACAAAGAAACACAAAAATGGAAATCAGACTAAAAGAAAAAACAAAAACACAATGGAACAAAAGTTACAATAGAAAACAGAAAATACAGCAAGAGAAAATTAAAACCAGGAAGATTAAAAAAGACTGTACATGCAGGAACTGTTGCCCATGTTCTTCACCAGTCGAAGCTGTGTGGCAAAGAGGAAGCCACTGTTGAAAAAGACCTGTGGAAATCTCACCTGCGATTTTCCCAAAGGCATCTGGGAGACTCCAAGGTCAATTGGAAGAAGGTTATTCAGTCTGATGAGATAGAAACTGAGCTTTGTGGCCATCAGACCAGATGCTACATTTGGCAAACACCAAACACTGGACGTCACCACAAACGCAACGTCTCCACCGTGGAGCATGGTGGTGGAGACGTGGTGCTCTGGAGATGTTTCTCAGCAGCAGGCCTTATAACATGAATCCAGAAAAAGATCATCAAATCCAGGAGGATTATCTGATTCCTTCTGCAAGAGAACTGAGACTTGGGAGAAGATTTATTTTCCTGATGCAACTAAACAATAAAAATTTTTGTTGTTGTTGTTGTTGTGTTTGTTTTGTACAATGACAAGTCCAGAAATGTCAGCTATAGTGGAATTTGAATTGGAGGGGGATTGGATCCAAGGCTGGCTGGAGGTGTCCTAGCGTCGCTGTTCATTGATGTGATATCAAGCGTTTCTCAACTGAATAGTGTGTGAACCCACGGTATCAGCAGACCAGCTAAAGCTGGAAGATGCTCATTGGGTCCTCACAATCAAACGCGCATTTCCTCCAAGATATTAAGAAAACGAAAACAACAAGACTGTTTGAACAAAGCAGAAGCCGATCTCTCCTTCCGCGGCGCACTGTTAAAAGTTTTGTTTTTAAAATGTACACAGTATACTTTTATAATACCAGACAGGCCGTTGCTCACTGGCGGGGCTGGGTGACATCATGGCGCGAAGCCAGAAAACATCCTACTCATGAACAAACATTGTCTCTTTGGTCCGTTGAATAATCTGATCAATTAAGGCGATCCCCACTTTATGACCCGGAAATATTTTCAAGACTTGAATACACTTCTTTGTGTGTGTGTGGTTTTTTTTTTTTTTTTACGACTGTGGACATTTTCAGTGGATGCCTGGCAGTATACAGTAAATAGTATGTACTACATACTGGTCCAACCGGCGTTGCCAGTCATGACCGTTGCACTTTGGAAATTTGCCCATAAAGGAGCAGACCATTCAGGTACTTTTCACATACTGCAAATTGAGCAGTTGTTTCCATTTAGTGTACTACTTTTTGGCAATTTGAAAATGGCCTGTGTCTTTGTGTTTTAGTGCTGTTTCTGTTTTGTTCTTCAAAGCCACTGCTGTTTGATTATCATTCACTAAAGTTAATGTCTTCATTTTCACTATCTTAAATTAAGATTGTGTTACGTTGAATTATAAGATATCACATTGCCCTCTAGTGGCTTTACATATAAAAAGAAAAACATAGTTCCCTTAATCTCAAACGAACATACTCTGCCTTTAATAACAAACTGAAGTAGGAAGAATCCGACTCAGGAAATATAAATCAACCTGTGGTTCTTTTTGTCTGCTGTTGTGACATTAATCTGTTACCAGATCCATCCACACTTTAGTACTTCCAGGCAGCAACTCCCACCATTTCCTATTCTTTTTTTTTTTTTTTTCCACCCAATCCCAGTGTTTCAGAATTTCCGATAATCAGGGTCATGGAATGGTTAAGGACAGAGCCAGTCCTGTGAAAAGTTCTTTGCTCCATTGTGTGTTGCACCACCACACAGCAACTAAGCACGAATACAAATCAGCTGCATGATTTGTGCTTTGTCTCCGCAGGTGCAGGGAATCCCCGGTGCAAAGTGTCCATTGTGATGTGCAGGAGCAGCTCGGAGGACGCACACAGCAGGTCAGCAGAACAGCCCTGTGATGAGGGATGTTTGTTCAAATCTGCCTGCAGACAGAGAGAGAAATGTATTGATCTGCTGTTTTTTCTCACTGGAAGTGACTTGTACGTGACTCCTCAGTTACAAACTGCAGATTAATTAAGAAACTTAAGAAGCTTAGGTTGTAAACTTGTCTCATAGGCATGTCCGACACAGTATGATCCTTGTTCCTATGGACACGCCAGGTGTAAAGCTCATCAGGCCAATCACCGTGTTCGGACAGGATGGTAGGATTCTGCCAATTTTCTTGCCCCCCCACTCCCACCCCACAATGTTGTCTTTTCAACAGGAGAACTGGCCTTTCTTAACCTAATTTAACAGTTTTCTTCTTGAGTTCAGATGCCATACACGGTGGCCACTTTGAGGTGCACTTTGAAAACGTGCGTGTTCCTGCATCCAACATGATTCTGGGTAAAAGCTCTGTTTCTCTTTCTATGTTCTTAAACACACTGTTAAAATGCATGAACGCTATTAAAGCCAATCACATGATTTTTGTTTCCCTTCATGGTTGGACATTAAAGTAAAAGTGAGACCAACCTAACAACAGTTTTTTTTGAATTAGACATATAACCGGAAGCCCGACCCCAAATCAGAAAAAAAAAAAGTTGGGAGGGTATGGAAAATTAAAAACTCACAGTAATTTGTACCTGTACATAAACTTGTATTTCCTTGTGGACAGTATGAACCCAAGATATTTCTTTTTTTTTTTCTGGTCAGTATTATTTCATTTGTCAAATATATCCATGTTTGCAACACATACCAAAGAAGTTGGATGATCTTGCACCAATAGGCAGGTTGAAAGGTGAGGTCAACAGGTGTTTATAATGATGATTTGGTGGTCTAATTGCAGTATTAATGAAAGGCTGTCTTTAAGATGGAAAAATGGGCCTTAAAGACAGTGTCATCTTATTAACAAATGTGTAGGAAAATAAGATTTATTTAAAACAATGTTCTTGTTACAGAGATGTGAAGGGGCTTCCATATTCCCTCTTCTACAGTACATAATATAAATGATTTAAGTAAATTGAAGGAATTTCAGTGCCTGTAGGACACCCGTGATCTTCAGTCCCTCAGGCACTGCGTCGAGAACTGCCAGCCCTGAATAGCTGATGTAAACATTAAGGGAAACGTTTTGGAATTATTTGTAAAGCACTACCAATTTGTAGCCTTAAGACTTTCCTGTGCAAAAAAAGAAGCCTTACGTTAGTTGTGTCCAGAGCCTGGTCAACATCTCAGTGCTCAGAGGCAGCTGGAATGGACCCCGACCTGTGCGTGATGCTCACGTAAATCAGTTTTCCTGATCTTTTTTTTTTTTTTTTGGAAGGAAAGGGCTGCTGTGTGCTCGACAACAAAGACAAATAGAACCACATTATCAGGAAAAAGCAACAACAGAAGCTAGACTCAGTGACAGTATGGGGTTGTATCAGTGTTTGCAAAGATCATTAACACTCGTGTTATGGAAGCATTAATGCAACAAAGAACATTTAGAATTTAAGGCAACATACTGCATGCTCCCTTCAAGACAACATTGTTTCAGCGGCATTGTGGGCCCTAATAGAGGATAGGTGGAGAATTTTATACCCAAAAAGATATGACCACCACCCTGTACTGTTGCACACCTGAACAAGTCTGCAGGAAGAATGGAACTAAATAAAAACTGAAGTGGTTCATCGCTTGGTGTCCTGATGCCAGAATGCCTTTAGGTGTTGTTAGAAGATATGACAACATTGAACAGTGGTAAAGGCTTTGCTGTTTTTTTGTTTTTCTTTTTACTTAATGTGCTGCAGGCCAGAATTGAAAATAAGATGAACTAGAAAATCACTCGGTAGAGCGCAGACCTCCGCCAAGCACAACAGTTATCCCATAACGCGATTTACAGATTGCGATAAAATCCATGTTCTGGATCAGATCCGGATCAGCCTTTGAAATTTGATAGAAGTTCCCATTGTCAATCCCTGAGTCAAATTACATTAGTTCCGGTCAATAATTAACGGAGATATTGAGAAACAACATTTTCGGCCCCATTGACCGCAATGTTATTGAAAATTTGAAAGTGATCCAGAATCCAGGATTTCTTCCGGATCACACCCAAAATGAAATCAGTTCTTCCCATTTTCCCATTCTTCACATTTCTGACAACTCCTGAAAATTTCATCAAAATCCATCCATAACCTTTTGAATTATCTTGTACACAGACAGACAAACAGATAAACGCCAGCAAAAACATTAACTCCTTGGAGGAAGTAAATAAATAGGTTTGACAAGGAAAAGGATCAAATATCCTGGGCCTATGATGTCCACAAAGAAGTTGAAGTTAAATTTAAAAGTGGCTGCATTACTTTTATACCTGCATTTTCCACATTGCATGTATTTTTTTTCTGAGTTAGGGCTGTATAATTTTCCTCTTTTGTTATTGCTCATGGTGCATCTGTTTCTTGTCTCTGGTATCTTTTTTCTGTGCTTCTTTACAGGGGAGGGGAGGGGGTTTGAGATTGCACAGGGGCGCCTTGGGCCGGGCAGGCTTCACCACTGTATGAGAGCCGTTGGCTTAGCCGAGAAGGCCCTGGAGCTGCTGTGCCAGCGGGCTGCTTCCAGGAGCACATTTGGAAAAAAACTGTACCAACATGTGAGATTGCTCTGGCTTTGAAGTAGCATTATATAGCTCTTTAGCGCTGTTGACACCTAGTGGAGACATGTTTCAGATGCAGCTTGAGTAAATCTGCTGTCTTGTTTAGTATGTGTTCTCTGTGGTGTCTAGGAAGTCGTCGCTCACTGGATAGCAGAGTGCCGTCTTATGATAGAGCAGACCCGCTTGCTGACCCTCTACGCTGCTCAAGCTCTGGATACACTCGGTAGCAGGGCTGCTCGCAAGCAGGTAAAACTCTTGGTCTGTTATATGAATATAATTTATAATAAAAGCAGTTGTGTGCTGTGTTCCCATTACAAACATATTAACTTCATACATCACACATTTAAGCAGTTTGTGCTGTCAGATGTCAATCCCAAACATAACTGTAGAGTGCTGTATATCATGTCATCTTTTTTTTTTTTTTTTTTTTTTTAAAGAAGAGTGTCTGAAAGTATTGTTTGCTATTGATCACCGTTCTTTTTCAGATTGCTATGATCAAAGTGGCAGCAGCCAGAATGGTCTGTAAGGTGGTCGACTACGCCATTCAGGTTCACGGAGGTGCAGGGGTCTCTGGAGATTTCCCACTAGCGCAGATGTAAGTTTGCTTTTGTTCCCACTACCACACAAACAATCTCTCATCTTAAATTGATCTCTTTCAAAATGCCAGTGTTAAATTTGTCTTCAGGTACTCGTATGCACGGACCCTGCGCATTGCCGATGGACCCGATGAGGTGCACCTCTCCTCCATTGCATCCCTAGAACTCAAGGATCAGCTGAAGAGGGCACAGGCTAAGCTATGATCAGTTGTCCACAACACCTTTATTTAAACTGTAATAAGCCATGACACTTTTCAGAGATGCTTTGATTTGATCAACTTGTTTTCCACCCTTTAAACTGCATTACACTACAGGTGATGACACATTTCACTAAACTGCAGAGTGAGTAAACCAGTTTCCCTCACACTGCACCTGCAACCTGGAATAAGAGCCTTAGGTGCCTTTTTTTTTCCAAAAATAATTCCTGCCATAATGTCTTAAGTCAAATGTACAATAAATAATGAACTGTAATAAATGCTGTGCTCAGACTGTCAGAATGACTTGGTTTAATAAAAATGACACTTGTTTATTAGGAATTCTTTTTAATGTGAACTACAAAAACAAAATGACAGCATGAATGTAAGACTTGTTGTCACACTCAGTACAGGTGTGGTCTACCACATAGATGAATTCCATTTGAAGGTCATAGGGAATTAGGACACACAAGCACATTTTTTTTTTTTTTTTTACAATATAAAACAGCAATGGCCCCATCTACTTGATACTCCAGATGGCAACCCATGCAATACCTCCGCTCTTCACTGTCCTTCCTTTGACATTTGGGTTTAGATCTTCAGCTGCCAAATCAGTCCATCTTTTATATATCATGGTGCAGAGAGTGAGAGAGGCTGGTGGAAAAGATGTCAGTGTTTGCTCTTCTTTGACTTTTTGTGAGATCGGTGTGGAGACCTCGATCTGGAGCGGGACTTCTTAGTGGATTTCTTGGGCGTTCTGGAGCGCGACCTCCTAGATCGTTTAGGCGTGCGAGGCGAAGAGGGAGATCTAGTGGGATAAATACGTGTATTACAAATTAACTTTTCTGCTTTACCAAAAATATCTCTTGGAATAGTATGGTAACTAGATTCAGTTCTAATAATGTCCAGTTTTACCTCTTGGATGACTTTTTGTTGCTGGATCGAGGAGAGTCTTTATGGGAGGAGCGGGAAGATGTGTCTTTAGAGTAAGATCGGTCAGAGCGTTCTGATCTTTCTGAACGTGGGGAGGATGATCGGCCTCGTCTGCTGCCACTCCTTGTTGGACTGGGAGACCCGCTGTGATGCCGCTTCCTGTCAGCCAGAAGGGACAAACATCTGTCAGTTGAAACATTAAGCAAATTTCACACCAGACAGTAAATAAATGACTGTCTCACCTCTCCTTTCTGGTTGGTGTGTCATCTTTCTCTTTTTCCTTCTTTAGTTCTTTCAACCGAGCCTCGGCCTTCTCCTTTTCTTTCTTCTCCCTCTCTTTCTCCCGTTCAAGTTTTTCTTTTTCTTTTTCCTGGAGAACAGTAACCCGAGAAGTTATCCCACTGTCAGGTCCTACAACAGATATCTGTGGTAAAATCTGCTAAATTCAATACCTTTTGTAAGAGTTTGTCCCTGTAGTGCTCCACCTGCTCCTGAATACTCTGACCAGGCTTCTTGGGTCTCTTTCCAGACTCTAACTCATCCTGGAACTTCATGACTTTAACCTATTTGAATTATACAAATAAATCCAGCAGAATAGTCAAAAAAATAAATAAATAAATGCATGTACCGAGACCTGCTGATATGTGCAGAATGTTATAATCAAGTACCTCAATTTCTCTGAGCTTGGTGCGCTTTTCTTCATTCATTTCAGACATCTTAGCTTTCATGTCAGGGTCATCTCTGATGGGGTTGGAGTAGCTCTGGTTATCCTCTGAGCGAGGGCTCCGGTCATCATCGTCACTGTCATCCTCAGCCCTTTAAAAGATTAGACGGATTAAATTAATATATTTAACCAAATGACAGAGGATTAAGGAATAGGGGGAAAAAAAACAACAACTATAAAACACCCTTACTTTTTTGATTCCTCTGGCTGCTCAAAAATCTCCCATTTTGATGTTGTCACAGCTGATGAGTAAACAGAAGCCAGATAAGAATCCCACTTTTCACACTACAAAACTCAAAGACTACAGATTCTGCCATTTCACCTTGAGCCTGCAACTCTGCCTCGTCCACTGCTTCCCATTTCGAGGGTGCCACCTTAAATGTAGCCTCCTTAACCTGATCGACTGTAATCACCAGGTATAAAATTATTTGAGAGCTGCATACTGCAGAACATCTAGACTGAGATCACTAGAAACAACCACGTCTAATTTACTGTGTCAGCATCTGCAGCACTCACAAGGTATTCCATCTATATCTTCTTCCATTTGCTTGATAGGAACTCCATCTAAGTCATCCAAAAGTGCTCCATCAATAGCTGCCCCATCCATGGGCCCTGCATCAATGGGGACTCCATCCACATCCTCCAGCAGGGCGCCATCTACATAGTCACCAATCGGAGCCCCATCAATGTCCTCTGTGGGTTCAGGCTGACAAAAACAGAAAAGACAGACTGAACCGAGAACTTGTGTAGATGGCACGACAGGTGTTGTAGATCAGGTTAATTTGAGAATGTTTAATTTTGTAACAGTGGGAAAGCATGGCTCCATTATTTACCTCAGGAACAGGGACTGGAGGCTCCTTCTCAGCGGAGAGATTAACAAGGCCCAGGAAAATGTTCTGAAGCTTGATGAGGAAGGGGTCTGGATACACTGCCCAATCCTCCCACGCCCGGAAACATGACATCACCCGTTGCTACAGCAGATAAAAACAATCAAAACATGGATAACAGACTGGGCTGAGCGGTTTACTATGTACATTTTCCAGCTTGTCGAGTTTACTTGGCAAGATTTTTATGTTCATGCAGGGAATAGAAGGGATAAAAGCTGCATGAGAACACAAGCTTACCTTAAAGTTCTCACTCTGCAGATGGCCTTGTATTGTCTTGTATGTGGCATTGAGGTCTGAGAAAATCTGGCAGAGCTTTGCCTCAAAACTAAACGAAGGAAAGAGCAATCGATTGTTAATCAAAAAAAAAAAAAAAAAAGAAATAAATGCAACATATTACTTATAATTTAACTTACTATTTTCTGTAGTACGACGCATTGGCTACTTTGGCAGAAGAGTTGTACAGCACATCAGAAACTAGATATAACCGTGCAATCTGAAATGTTAAAGAACAAAATGTGAGTTATTGCTTCTTGAAGAATGTTTTTGTTCTTAATCATATGCACAGAATCTTTGCCGTGCCTTCTTTGGTAGAGGAGTCTTTAGGATGGAGAGCGACTCTGTGATACACTCTACAATCTCTTCAGCAGCTTCAGCGTGGTTCAGACAAAACAGCATAGCCTCTGCAATGTCTCCCCTCCTGGGAGTCAAACCCCGAAGCATCTCCTCGAGTTTGTCCCGCTCCCTGCAGACACGAGGCACAGTTAAGCAGAAATATAGTTGTACTGCATAAACGCAGTGCCATCATAAATTACAATCGTGTATGGAATAGAAAGTATAAAAAGGTCCGTGAGCTTACTCTTCTTTCAAGCAGCCTTTCTTGCTGGCCTCCTCCTCTTCTTCCTCCTCCTCACCATCATCATAAGGACCATGGAGGTAAGGATTAAGAGGTGGAGGACGCCAAAAGGAACCATTTTTAAACATCCTAAAATCGTCTGTCCGCCATTTGGCAGTTGATTCACCCTGAGAAATAAATAATATCATTTAAACATCAGGAACTCAATCATATAACACTGTTTTCTTCAGTTTGAGCTGGGAAACCACAGAAATGTTATGTTTAACACAAGCCTTTTTTTTTTTAAACTAACCTGTAGTATAGAGTAGAGCTTCCACCTGTAATATACATGTGCTGGGCTCTGGTTCTCAAATAAAAATCTTAAAAAAATAAAATAAAATAAAATAAAAAAAGAGAATAAAAAGATTACCACCATGATCACTCTTAACAAACATCATTTGACTACTTTAATGGGGAAGCTCATAACATTTCTAATACAGTTACCTGTACATGGGATTGTTGATTTCTCTGTTCATGATCATGGCTTCAAACATTGGGCCTTCACGCACCACAAACTCGATCATGCGGTGGATGAGAGAGAGCAAATTCCTACAAGAAAAACACAGTTAAAGCAAACGGATTCAGACTGGGCTGACTCCTGAGCACTACTTCCAGCCTAATTACTACAGCTTCATTTATGCTTGGTGGTCTGACACCCACAACAGTTGCTTTGAATAATGCACCATGCACATTTCAGAATTAAATAATGATTATGACTAAAGCTTTTCTGTTCATTTGGATATAACTAAAGGCCATGGTAAAATTATGATACAGATAGCTTATGTTTTCTTTACATCTTCTCCAAAGATTTAAATCTGTTTATTGCCATTTACTATTGCCAAGGGATTACTTAAAGGACGTAGTAAGATGCAATGTAATAGACAGCTGTCAAAGAGGGTCCATTGACCAAGAATAAATTAAGCTTAGGCATAACTATGCCTCAATTCAATTAGAAAATGCAAAAAAAAGAAGAAAAGAAAATCATAAAATAAAATTTGAAAAAAATCTGGTCACAATAAAACACTCATATTAATTTAAAGTATAACAAATATTATTTGTTCCAAATTTTGCAAACTTGCCTGTGATTCATTGAGGCTAAAGTGCAACAGCGTTTAATTACATTGCACTGCTTTGACCCTTTCAATAAAATCTTCCTACATAGAAATTTCACCATATAAGGGAACATCTGAAGCTGTACATGTTTAGGGAAAAAAAAAAAAAGAAAAAAAAGAAAAAAGAAATCAATGGGGACCATTGATAAGACACTGTATTGACAGAAACTTTTACAAATACAATGCCTTTCAATTCCCACTCATCTCCTGACTTCTTGGCCTGAAACACACCGTCTACGGTTTGACTTGGTACAGACTGAATGGTGCAAATGGGATCTCTAAAGTTTTTCTGTGACAATTTTAAAGGGAAATGTGTGGTGCAGGCTGCATACAATGAGTCTAAAGTGGCCAACAAGACAAAGGATGTCTTCATTTGACAACACAGATCACATTTACTTGTATTGGAGCCGATCGTACCAATGACGGGGTAAAATTCTGTATACTTTCCCAATCCATCCCATGATGCTTTTCAGGTCCCTCGCTGCTGCAGACAGTTCAACGTGTGCTGCTCACCAAGGCCAATGTCAAAGGTCATATAGACTAATGCTGGCAGGTTTGGATTTGTTGGCAGGAGCCAGGTTTACTGAACTCCCTTTTAGAGTGACAGAGGCCAAGGGGGGAGACAGTCTGAGTGAGCAATGGTCAGAGTCCAATGTTTTACAACTACAAATCTAGAATCAGCAGACCATGTATGGAGCAGAGTAACATGTCTCTAAAATAGAGCAACACAAATGTCTTTGTATGGAGTGGAACTGTTAAAGTGATGATCTTTGTTTCTAAAATGCATAATAAATAAGCTCTATAATGATGATTTGATCTAAGGAAAAAATGAATGACGGTGGGATCTGAAGGAGGCAAGGTACAAACAAAACTTGTCGTATATATTACTCTATAAAATGTACAAGAATAGTGTAAAAGTGCCTCAACCATTGCTCATCCACACTGACCAGCCCCCTGTAGCATGCAATGATCAACTGATCAAGCTTTTAGCTTCATTATGGGATGTTTTTTTTTTGCTAAGTTTGTACACCAATTTGAAAAAAAGAAAAAACATGTACCTTTCTGTTGGGATAACCACTTTGACTATGGCTTGCGACAGAGTCTGTATATGAAGTCACATCAGATAATAAACATAGAATGTGAGTATTGTTAAAAAAAGGCAACAGGTGAAAAATATAAAATGCATTTCAAGGTGCAAAAAGACAATAACTTTCCTTTACTGCTGTCAGCTTTACTAAAGACCAACAACCCCTGGTACTTTACCACATTATCCATAAAAACCTCCATAACAAAGGCTAACATTTCAACATGTACTCACTTTCAAACAGCGTAGCTGGTTTAACTCGTTCACAAGTAAAAAAGAAGTCTATCTCTTACAGAAACTAGGAATTAAACCTGCACTGACTGCTCATTACCAACACTAACATGCCAGATAAATTAACAAAACTCTTCCATATCCCATGAAAATCTTTGGCTGACATATTAAGTTACCTTCTCAAACTCCTCCTTGTTTTTAGGTGGAGGAAGCAGGGGAGCGTTTGGATTCTTTAGCCTCTCCCGGGGCTGTGCATTGAAGGGCAGGCCAGAGGGAGGCGGTGGTAGTGTATGCTCCATCATGGAAGGAGGGATATAGATGGGATGAGGTGGAATGGGCACACCTTTACCCCATCCTAATTTCATCTCAAAGTTCATGATCATCTTTCCTATAGTTGGAGAAAATACATCCAGTACACATACACACATATATATACATATATATACACACACACACACAAGGTCTATAAAGAAAAACAATACATAGTTTATTTAGAAGAAAGAATTACCATTTAGGTTTTTGAGTGCTCGCTCAGCATCCCTCCTGTTCATGAAAGCCACAAAGCCGCAGTTACGCTCCCGAGCTCGCTCCTCATCTGTCCTCGGCCACATGATTTTCACACTTGCCAGTGGACCGTAGCGGCCAAACTCTTGACACAACATCTCTTCGTTCATCTATTACACAAATTGTGACACAAGTGAGAAAATTTTATACATCATATGCATGTATTTATCCAGTGTTTACATAACATAAAACTTAAAATTAAGGGTTTAAAATAAATAATTTAAAAAGCTCATGTTAAACTATTTTCACAACAAAGTTTGATTGATCATTATTTTTGTATTCCTAACAAACTACCTGTGGATTGATGTTTCCAAGATACAAGTTAGTAGTGGATGGGTCTCCGACATCATGGGAGCCTGGTGCACAGTCATCCAAAACTGCAGACACAGAAAGTAGAAAATTTCCTGCTGCTGTCTGACAGCACAACAGATTTTTTTTTTTGGCAAGTTTTTGGATATTCACAGCCACTATATTAAGTCAAAATTACCACTGGACGGACGGTTTCTTCTTGAAGAACCATCCGCTAAAAGAAGCAGAAAAGCAGTATAAATTTTGTTTCAGGGGCAAAAGAGGACAAAGGGGTTGGGAGTGAAGTGAGGCGTGCTGGACAGGGCCATTTCAGGCCAAGTTAGTACATGTAAAACACTCATGCAACGTAAATGCACTCACATGAGCGTCTACCCTCCATGCCGGGGAGAGGCTCAAAACGACTAACACGCCCTTTCATCTTATGTCTTTCATCCCTTTCTTCCTGGATCCTTCAAGAAACAGCATATATCACAATCGAGTTTAACCAATGTTTAGAGCATTGTATTTTTGTGTTTTGAGAACAAAACTGTAAGATCTGGGGGAAAAAATATTCGAAGCACTGAAACATACTGTTTGAGTTCTTCCTTAAAGAGCTCCAAATTGCTCTTCTTCTTTTCCTTTTCATTGCTTTTTTTCAACGTCTGAAATACAGATAAATACTATTAGCAAAGAAAAAATAAAGCACAGCACAGATGCTGACAAATACTGACTTTGACAATACTTACATGTCTCTTGTCTAATGCTAAAAACTGAGGTGGGGTCTCTAAAGGAAGGATACTTTTTGTCTGGGTCTCAAAACGTGACTTGGGCTTGTATAACTTTCCCCTTTTTTCATCAGAAGCTGCTTCCTCTACAAAAAAGAAAAAAAAAGCTCTAGATTTCATACCTGATACCATCATTTCACTGAAAGAAGACTTTTTGTAAGATGTTAACATGATTTTACATAGCTAACCACAGCTTAAGTGATGTAAAATTCAGGGCAGTCAAAGAAGATTGACTTTTTGTTCCTTTATGCATGTTGCAAAATATTATAGAATTTTGTTTTAACAAATGAGTGAAAAAAAATCATATTTTTGAAACACCTAATATCGCAATTGTATCCAAGAAAAACACAGTGTAAATACTGTACCTTTTGTTGCATTTGCAATACCACCACGAACGAAGGCCTTGACTTTGCCCTCTCCACCTCCTTCAAAAGCAGCAAGAAACTCCTCATAAATCTCTGCTGCTGCCCGCTCATCCTCCTGAACGCAGAAAAATCAAGGTAGATAAGTTACAAACGGTACAGATAACGTATATATAATAACTGAGAGAGGCCAAATGCTTGCCTTTTTCTTTATTTCATCTTGTTCCTTCTTGCTTAAGGTCCTTTTTGCTACAGCCATTTTTCCGATGCTGAAAGACTTCAGCTTGCTCTCGAGCAGCGCCTGCCGATGTAAACAAATGACTGGCTTTCAACAAGTTCGTCACAACCACCAAGTCTGCCGCTTTAACTCGGCTTTAACAAAATTCGGGTATTTACAAACACTCCAGCTATGTCGACCAGCCAGGTTATTTTTAATTCAGGCATCAAAAAAAATGACGTTGACAGATGACTGTGCCGCTGTCTATAACTGCAACTCACAATAACAATACCAGCTCACTGGGGTGCACTACACGCTTGCTGCCGTCGCCCAAGTAGCTGTTTTACAACCTGTAAATCACACTTATTGCGTATTTTTCTTATGAAATAACAGCTGAAAATTAACCAGAGGCCTAACGAGTCGGCGTGAACCGGAACGCCGCAGACAGGATGCATCACGCCGAGCGGGCAACGGCTTTTACAAGACTAACGTTCAGCAGGTTTCTTCAGTATATCGCTTACAATTACTGATTTTTCACACATATATAAAAACAAAACAGTTCTGGGCATTAGAGGTGTCATATCAGGTTATTATGTAACGACATTAATATCGGCTAGTCCTGGCTGCGGCGGCTAACAGGTTAGCCTAGCCTAGCTGCAGTGTGGCCAGTGTGCTAACGTCGTTGCGCAAACTATTAACTTTGGTCTCCCGCATCCTCTTACAATATTAACGACCAAGATTTACAGGCACGTCATAATTTACAAAGCTTTCAATGCAGCGCGGATCGACTCAACTGAAGCAACAACAAACTGTAAGTTTCACCTTAGCGCTAGCTTTTTGAGAGCCAGGCGTTCTGTCCGCCATCTTTTCTGGAAATAAAATAAAATCGATTACCGATCAGATTATGGCGACTAAATTGAAACTCCAGGACAAGCAGTCAATTACCGACTCAATGCTGGCGAGACCACATTCATCCTCTCCAAGTTTTTAAAAATTCGGATGACAAAATTAGTTCATTAACCCATGATTTTAATATCGTAATGTTTATTTTATTCTTTATATATTTTTGCCTGGTTCAAATTCCAGCAGGGGCTTTACTGTGTGGAGTTTGCATGGTCCCCTGTTGCTTTGTTTTGTGTTGGGTACAGGCTAACCCAGTGATCTCAGCAGAGAAAGAAAATGCACCAAAAAAAAAAAAAAAATGCTTAGCACACACAAACCATTCATAATTGCAAAATTAGGGTAAAATAGAAGGCTCCGAGTTACACTAAACGAGTCGCCTTAAGAGCCAACTCTTCTTAGGGAACCGAGCCAAACTTCCCATTGGTGCTGGGCACTGCAGCTAATCATGTATGTCAGGTTCATTTGTTGCTCATAGCAATAAGTTTGTGTGTGTGCTTGTCTTGTCTATATGTGACCCTTGGAGGTCCAGGATCTCCCTTGTAAAAGAGATCTTTAATCTCAGTCGGACTAACCTGGTTAAATAAAGGCTAATAAAAACATTTTCGATTATTTTGATTGTTTGAAGTATTCAGTAAATTACCATAAAACAGTTAATCTGTGTATTTTAAATTCAACTTCATCCATTTGTGTCACCAGAGGGGCAATTGGTTTTTGCACCACAGGAGATCACATGAAATACTTATAACACATAGGCACAATAACAGTACCTCCAGCACGTAAAAACACACAGGTACATCAGAACAAAGATGAGTCCGGTACAATGAGCAGGACACTTCTGAGGGCCTTTTATGACACTGTGGGTGCATCTGGTGGAGTGGTGGCAGCATGAAAAAGAAAAGACTGATGAAGAGGGCCAGTTAGAGGGTTGTTAATTTTGCTCAGTTGTTCAGCTCTTATTTTGGAAAATATGCAGTAAATGTGATCGAACCGATTGTCAAACAACTCCCTGGGCAATGACAGCAAGTGTGTCGTGCACAAAAATAATTTTGTATTGTAATACTCCTTCAGGAAGGAGTGCTGCCGGAGGTCATTTGTCCTCACACCTGTCACACTTTTTAATACCAGCATGTCTTAGCACTATTGCTAAGTTTATAAGTTTATATAGTTTACTATATGCTCCTGTTTTCCTCAGTACCTAATTTCTCTTTAGAAATCAAGCGTCTCCATTTATGTTACGTAAATTATGATCAGATCATTTGAAATACTGAGATGGTGTGGTTGTGGCTACTTTCAAAACATTTTTAAAAATATATTTGCTGCATTATCTGACAATGAAATCAGTTTGGGACACGCAAAAATAGTAGAACAATGAAGGATCCTTCATGTGCCATTCATTTTGTGCTTGTTTTGTTTATTTTATACACTTTCTTTTAAAGTAAATATATAACACACATTGGTTCTGTAATCTTCGAATGAGATGAAATGAAAAATAGGCCTACCACACACAAAAAAACTGAGCACCTGCATCCGGTCATTTCAGCTTCAAATATGACATTTATAATGATTTAAATTTATATATTGATTTAAGAAACTTAAATCACACAAGGTACTGTAACCTATAAGTTCCCTTCAGGGATAAGTAAAATATTATTGAACTGAGTTGTAATTTCACTGAAAGATAGGAAATGATGCTTATTATATTTACTCCAGCAGGTGGTGCTATCATTCTGCCTGCAGTCCATGTATCTCATCTAACAGTCATACCTTGACAAGGGATGGTGATTTCATATTCTAAATTATAATCACGGCCTGTCTCAGCTGGTATAAAATTTAGATTCCTGATGGAAAAGTGAGGCTCATACTCGGTGCCTCTCAAGGCTATCATTGCCTCTGCCATATGCAATGAGATCCATAGGGTACATTGGTTGGAATGTCAAACTATTCACGGAATAGTTTTTCAGTCAAGTTTATTCATGCCACCCATTTCAATGTTTGTCATGGGCCAGGTGAGGTATGAATCTAACGCGAGACCCCACACCCTGCAGCGCGTCTTTCATCCTTTTTTTTTTTTTTTTTTTTCCTCCTCCGTCCCTCCTACCGCACAGAACAAGCGCTATATTCATGTGCACGAGCTTGCAGTTGCTCAAACTCCCTGCAGGAACTCCTGGGTACTTTTCCCCCACCGTTTCAGCTGCTGAGCACAGTGTCATTCATGTGCGAAAACAGGCGAAGCGCCTGCTCCCTGTACCCAACAATGTGGAGAGCACGCAGTATTTTTTGCGCATGGACTCTACTGTTCTTGACAGAAGTCTGTGCGCAGTCTCAGCGGAGGTACATCTTCATTTCTTTGTCTTTCACGTCCATTTGAAAGATTGTTATTTTTGGGATATCAAGGATTCTATGGAGGCTGTGGAGACGCAGACCGGGGTTTATAGGGGGATATTTTCTGGGCTGCCTTGGGACGCATATTGCGCAATGGCGAGGAATTTATTCTGTCCTAAATTCTATGCTGAACCAAATCCACATATCCATTAAGGTTTTTTTTTTTTTTTTTCATCATTTGATAGCCTATTTATGTAGATATTTTTTTCTCTCTCTCAGACCAACCTTCACGTGTGGCGGGAACATCACAGGGGAGTCTGGAGTGATCGGGAGCCAGGGGTACCCAGGAGTTTACCCACCAAATACCAAATGTGTGTGGAGAATCACAGTGAGTCTCGTGTAATATTTGCATGGTTTTCCACTCATATGGGACAATGATAAAAGCTGATTTGTGATGAAAAAATAAGCAAAAAGCAGTGAAGGTGATACTGTTAATGCTGCATTTATAACCTGGTTCACAACTCCAACTGTTGTGTGTTACCTGTCTGATAGAAAACAGTATTTTACATATAAGTACCTATTGCATAACTTTAGCATTACTCAGTCGTAAACAATATATAATTTGCTCCAATGCCTTGTGCAATCTGACACCCAGGTCCCTGAAGGCAGAGTGGTGGTTTTGTCATTTCGCACTATTGATCTGGAGAGTGACAACCTGTGTCGCTATGACTACGTGGATGTTTACAGCGGGCATGTCAGTGGGCAGAGACTCGGGCGCTTCTGTGGGACCTTCAAGCCCGGATCCCTCGTTTCCACAGGGAACAAGATGCTCCTACAGATGGTATCTGATGCCAACACTGCTGGGAGCGGCTTCCTCGCTGTTTTCTCTGCTGCTCACCCTCATGAGAGAGGTAAGCAGGAAGCTGGAACAATGGTCCTGGTATGTTAATGTTGTTGGCTTGACCAACATGACAAGGCAACGGGAACAGTGACACTGTGGAGAGCATCTGTCAGCTGCTTTGGAATGAGATTTGGATAAAGATAGATACACAGTTCCTCCTCATTTTTTTTTTTTTTTTTTTGTGGCTACAAAACAATGAGTCACATTCAAAACATATGTTTGGCAAAAGTTCGAAAGTTGATGAACCTTTGGGGGCAAAGAGAGAGCTGCATCTCCCTTCTCCTCACAGCATGATGTGGAATTTCTCACAGATGTTTCTTTGGATCATTTCAGTTGAAAGAACAGGTCAGAAGTATCACTTAGAGTTAAATGAGCCTTTTCCTGTCTGCAGTCCCATCTACAGTTGTCGTGGAATTTTAAATGCTGGTTTCTTGTACCCTACAAGCTGACATCTGCTAAGGGCATTGCCCGTGAACCATGTCAAACTCTTTTACAAACCTCATTGTAGCTTAGAGACCGTTGCCGTGTTGTCTTTAAACAATGTCACATTTGCTCGGCGCGACATGTCATCCGTTTGTCAAGTGTCTACTTTCATTTCACAATGCTAAAATGCACTGCTTTTCTCTGTCGTGCTGCAAAAGAGTCGTCAGCTGAAGTACACGTCACAAAGAATTGAAACAGTTTCTCAGCTAAATGGTTTGTGTGGTTAAGCTGATGTTTGTCTGGTGGCTGACAGCGCTGTAAGTACCGGTACGTTATCTTTTTAAAGCTGGATCAATGACTGTACTCATTTTAGGATGATCATGATGCCAAAGAGAACAGTGACAACACCCTTTATGAGTGGTTAATGATACATAGACAGTAAACGGGATCTGCATAGTGCCCTTCAAGCAACAGGAATGATGTTTTCTTGCCTGTAACCACAGGAGATCAGTACTGTGGGGGCAGACTGGACAAGCCCTCTGGGACTTTCAAAACGCCCAACTGGCCTGAGAAGGACTATCCAGCTGGTGTCACCTGCTCCTGGCATATAGTGGCACCAAAGAACCAGGTCAGAAACTTAATGTTCTGATCCGCTTATTTTATTTATTTATTTCCTTTCACAATAGATCAATGATGAGCGAGCTGCTTGTACTTGTTATTTGCAGTTCTTGTCCTTCAAAGATAGCTCAAGGGATGCGATCCAGAGTTCTTGATTACTCAAGTCTACGCGTGATAAAAGAATTCACTCTTATATTTCTCTTGCTGCAGATTATTGAGGTGAAGTTTGAGAAGTTCGACGTGGAACGAGATAACTACTGCCGCTATGATCACGTCTCCATTTTCAACGGGCCGGAAATAAACGACGCAAAGAGGATCGGCAAATACTGCGGAGACAGCCCCCCAGCGTAGGTGATTTCTGTCGTGCAGCAGATGCTTTTCTTTCTGAAAAGTGTCTATCTGGCAACTATAACTCCAAATCAGGAAAAATCCGGACGATACAGGAAGTGCAAGTTGAATAACAAAAAGAAGAATGATAATGACACAGTAGTTGTGAAATGTACTTTTTTTTTCCTCAGGCAGTATGAACCCAGTATTTCATGTCTTTTTATTGTCAGCTTCATTTTGTTTGATAATATACATTCATTTTTTAAATTTCAGGCATGTCCAATGTTTCAAAAAATGTTGGAATGTAAAAGTTAGTCCCAGTAAGAAAGTAAACTAAAAAAAATAAATATGAGAGAAAGGGGGGAAAAGATGTTATTTTAAACGGAGGTTGTCAACAGTCTTTGTGCAGCAAAGATCAGCAGAGGATCTTCACTTTTATTTTAAAGACAATATTTCTCAAACAAAGGTGGAAAGGGACTCACATATTTCTCCCAGAGTGAAATGAAGAATCTGGAGACGTTTAAACGCGTGAAGGACGAAGGTGCAGCATAAACTGGACAGCCATGATCTCTGAAACCTCAGATGGCAGCGTATTAAGATCTGTCAATCATCAATAGCTGATATAACCACATGGACAGAGAATTACTTTGGGAAACCTTTGTCAAACACTTCAATATGGAGCTACATATGTTACTGTGTAAAAAAGACCTTGTCCAGAGTCAGTATCAGTGCTTCTGGGCTCAGGGGCATCTGAGGTCGACCTGTACTGTGGTCTTTTTTGGAAGAAAATGTCACTGTGCTCCAGAACCAAGACGAAAAGGACCATCCAGACCTGTTAACAACAAGTCCAAAAGCCAGGGTCTGTGGTAGTCTAGGGTTGTATCAGAGGCTTTGCTAAAGGACATTCAAGACTTCTATGATGGCAGCAATTTTCTCAGGCCTCAAAAACCGGATGTTGGTCATGAACTGTTCCTCGTAGAGAATGTGTGTAACATTTAGAAAAGAAAAATGTGTCACATACCTGAGAAGTATGAGAAGTAAGGGCGGGAGGGAGAAACTGGCAAAAAAAATTAATTGTCTGGTATCCTGAGCCCAGAATACCTTTCAAATGTTTTGAGAAAGAATGTCAATGTAAAGTGGTAAAAGCGTTAGTGTTCCAATTTTTTCTATGTGTTTTCAGCTTTTAAACTCAAAAAAGGGCATATATTAAACATCTACAGTGGAATGAACATGAAAATATCAGTTCAAACTGTCTGTAAAGAAACAGAAGTCAAAGTAAATTTAACAGCAGCAGTTATTTCCTTTTTTTTTCCCTTCCATTTTCCATGTTGTCTCAACTTTTTGTGATATGGAGTACATCTCAGTCTATGTCCTGTGCTGTGATTCAGGCCGGTGTTCTCAGATGGGAATCAGCTCCTGATCCAGTTCCTATCGGACCTCAGTCTGACCGCGGACGGCTTCATCGGCCACTATAAGTTCAGACCAAAGAAGTTCCCCACCACCACCATACCGCCCACCACCACCACGCAGCCAGTCACCACCAGGCCAATACGTAAGCGTCAACTTTATTTCTACGAGAGAAAAAATTTTAGATGACTTGCAACGTGTATGTGTTTACGTAGCTACTGTATAACACTGTGCTAGTTGTCAGCTTTTGTTTTGCTTCATACACAAGAGGGTTACTGGGCCTGTCCCCGGTAGCAGATCTGTCCAAGAGCAGGAATGACTGAGTAATAGAGCAATGTGGTTGCAATTAGCTCGGTCCAGCCCACCTTTACTGCTGTTGGCTGTGAACTGTGACTTAAACTTCACTGCATTATTCAAATAAGTTGCATAGCATCAGAAACTAATAACTGTTTACATGCAGGAGCAAATGGTTGTCAAGGTAAATGAAGGGTGGAAATAGTGGAAAGACATTCACTAGTAAACATGCAGTGAGTGTGGAGTGAGTCGACAGTCCCATTACAGAAGCAGCTCAGCGTGTGTTCAGACACAACATGTGCTAAAAATGTGCATTTGCTCACATTCCTGTTTAGTGCATAATGCACAGCGTGTGTCCACACCCACTGTCACAACTCATTTTCAAACTCAAATTCAACATTTCCACATAGCGTTGATTGTTTTTTTTTTTCTCTCCCTCAGTCAGACAAGGCTATTTTGGCAGCACCGCTGCCATGATGTCATTCTGTGACTCGGCTCTCTGGTCTGGCTTATCTGTCTTGGCTTCTCCCCCAGCAGTCAGAAAAAATATTTAGTCAGTCTCCTTGTATTTTCTTGAAGCCACAGTTCTTTCCTGTATGGAGTCTTTACCATCTCTGATCTTAAAGGAAAAGAAAACAAAACAAAACAGATGTTCTCTTGTCTCATTATATTGCTATTTTTCTCCAAAGCTGACAGCTACTCATTTGGGCTCTTGTGTTACTAATAATATCCAGCCAATGTACCGCAAGAGAAGCAGATCTAACCATAGCTTACATGCCTGCATCAATCGGAGACAAAATTACAGAGATTGAATTGTGTGTGTTTGTGTGTGTGTGTCCACAGCTCTGAAGTACTCCGTTGCCCTGTGTCAGCAGAAATGTAAAAGACGAGGAACACTTGAGAGTAATTACTGCTCCAGCAACTTTGGTAAGAGCATCGATGTTCGTTGGCATTTATATTAAGCTCACAAACTACGGTCCATTGACAGATTTCAGCTTTTGTTGTGTTGTGCAACCGAAACAGTTGTGCTCATCCTGAAAAGCCCGGGACTACGACGTGGATGAGCAGAGTCTTTGGCAAACTAAACTTCTTCTAATGAGCATTTTATAGTTCTGATCGTGTCTCTGTCATTGTGGAGCCCCGTTTGGGTCATAATTCAATGAATAAATGAGTTTATTATTATGAAATATGTATCCATTATTATGAAATATTTCCCATTATTATGAAATATATGTGTATTATTATGAAATATTTCCCATTATTATGAAATATATGTGTATTATTATGAAATATTTCCCATTATTATTAAAAAATGTAATTATTATGAAATATATTTTTATTATTATTTAATCTTAGTTTAATGCATAATAGTTTATTTCAGAATGTTTTTTTTTTAATCTAAGAATGAGTTTTTAGATAATTGCTTCCTTTTTCATAAGAATGAGCTTTTACATAATGATGACATTTTGCCACTGGGCGGGACTAGTGGTTGACCTGCACGCTCACTGGCTGATCCTTCTCCACGCAGTTGGTGTGGGACTCACATCGAGTCTGTTGGCTACCTCTCAGAGTAAGTCAGAAAAGGATCTTTCTCCTGTCGCCATGCCGTCAAAATCAAGTTTTCCCTACATTTCGCGCAACGTTTCTTAGTCGATGTCACTTTTAACCGTAAACTGAGGTGCCTTCTGCCACCTGCTACCCTGGAGTATACACATTGCACCTCTCACCCACTATCGATATTCACTGTTCTGTTGCTTATGCCTGAATGAAAGAGCAGCCAATCACATAAATGGCTCCGCCCTCTCTGCTGTGATTGACACACAAATCATTCTTATGAAAAATGAATCCATTATTATGTAAAAGCTCATTCTTATGAAAAACGAAACCATTATCATAATAATGGGAAATATTTCATAATAATAAAAAACGCCTGTATTTCATAACAATAGACTCATTTATTCATTGAATTATGACCCAAATGGGGCTCCATATGTCTTTGCTCTTTTAGTTTTTACTCATATGTTTGAAAGATTTCCTTGATAGCTGGTCAGGAGCTGTACAGTACAGTCGGGCCCAGTTGCCTCGAGTGCAAACACCCTCACTCTCACGCAGTATTGACTGTGGGCAAACTGGCAATAAATATACGTGTTGTTTCAAGTTCGCCCTCAGCTTTCTACTCTCCATGCTTTCCTCTTACTGGGTGTATTAGACCAGCATTTCAAAGAGTTCCCCTTGGATTTGGACCAGGGACTGAGGAAAGACAAACAGCGTGGTGACACATGTGGAAAACGTCCCCCATGTGATGTGGTGGCGGACGCAGGGCGTCGGTGGTGGTGAGACAGATGGCTGAAAACGGTTTGTCTAATCAACACTTGAAGTTGTGAATGTCGGTTGTGTTTAATCGAGTTAAGCGCGCTTGGAACCGTAGAGAGAGCAGCTCGCTGGTTTCGACAGTAGCAGCGGATGCAGCAACATGACTGCAACAAGCAGTCCTCTGGCTGCTCTCGTCTCTGTCAGGAAATGAAACAGGCACCACGTGAAGTCCAGACATATTGGTGCCATCAGTGTAAAGAATCCTGTTCATGCTGGATGAGCTGTGGCTCCCTGCACTCCCACTCACCTGCTACTGCTGAACCTCCATGAGTCAGAACAACAGGGCTGCATGTTTTGTACCCTCAGAGACCTGGTCAGACTAAACAGGAAATGACTGAAACTTCACCCCGTGCATTTGTGACATTGCTTAGCGCCAGCAGACAGAAACTCTCTCTACCTTTTGTAAATGGTGAAATGACTTCTCATACAGTTTTCTGAGCGTTATGAAATCACACGGTCACTCTGAACAATAATGGTATATTTGACAGTCTCGCACATCTCATTAACGCTTATAATATTGCAACTTTTACGGCTTATTCTTCTCATTTCACATGTGAGCTCTGCATTTTTTGTTTTAAATTTTACCTTGTTGACAAGAAATCTTTAGACTTCCATTCATTTTAGTGTGCTGAAATGACAAATAGTATAAGTGTTGTGAGGCTTCTTCAGTAATCTGCTTTCAATTAGGTGGTTTTCCAAAAAATGTCATTATGCAAGTGTTGCCATTGCGCTTGGCCCTTTATTTGAGCATCAGCCCAGAAAGATGTCAAAGTAGGAGACGATGCACTCATCTGGAGTGTTTTTCATGAGCATTTGTGACAACTGATGTGATTTGTAGGAGCAGGCAGACTGTCATATGAAATGTATCCAGATATTTGGACAATGACTCTGCGCTGTACTCCACAACATAATAATTCTCTCAGTACTTTTTTCCCCCTTCATTCCAGATCCACACCGTTACAGAGCCGCTCTAACTTTTTTTGTGTGTGTTTGTGCAGCTTAATTTGTTGACGCTAATTAGTTTGGGCCTGGTGTTGCATCAGTTGCTATTGCTCTCATGAAGTCTTTTCCTGGGTGAGAATTAACTGGGCAAGAAGGTTTTTTTTTTCTTTCTTAACAGTGGAAAAGATCTGCCATCATCCACCAACATCATTCATTTCACTGTCAATGTTTCATAACAGTAACAGCTTTCAAATGCAAATTCACGCTTGGAATCAACATCAGCTCTTTTACGAGCTTAACTGATGAGGAAATAACAAAGAAAGAGTCCAAAGCAGTTCATGAAAAAGCTTTTAAGGCCAGTTGTTCACTGATGTATGAGACCCTGAATAATAGGGTTTGATATATCAAAGGGCTAATTTCTAACCTCTACCTTGCGAAATCTTAAAAGTCTGCACATTAGGCTGTACATTAAACTACATATGGTAAACGGCTACAATAAGAAACACTGTGTTAATGTCTAAACTATGTGTCTATTTTCCTCATGTCTTTGTTTGGCAGTAATAACTGGGACTGTTATCACTGCGGCGATGAGAGGAGGGAGCATGTACGCCACCGTCTCCATCATCAACGTGTATAAAGAAGGGAACCTGGCAATCCAGCAGGCGGGAAAAACCATGAGCACCAAGATCATTATCCTGTGCAAAAAGTGCCCATTTATCAGAAGAGGTGAGTGTGCAGGAGCAGGTGAAAGTGCTTTTGTTTTTTTTTTTATGCATGCATGAGCAAAAAGATTGGCCATTATCGAAACAATGATAATCGCCATACAGTTGACTGTTTTGAATGATCAGTGGCTCTGAGTTTGCCTCCTCTGCTGTGCCGTCATGACCCGACTGAACAATCCGAAGCGTTAGGTGAGCGGCAGAACTCACTGCCAATGAAACAGTCAATGAAACGCAAATATGTGAATACATGTGAACAAAAGGCATACAGACCTGCCAGGTCCAAGTTCTCATATTCGGCCCCCCCTGAATGTCTCTGCTGTTCCGCCACTGCATTCAGGTTTTTTGTGTGTGACCTCACCAGGCATGAACTACATCTTCATGGGCCAGGTGGACGAGGAGGGCCGGGGGAAAATCGCCCCGCACCACTTTGTCATGGCCTTCAAGACGAAGAACCAGAAAGGACTCAATGTTCTCAAAAACAAGCAGTGCTGAGCTCCAGTAGCTCCGAGGGTCTCCTCTGAAGTGGTCTGCCCGAGGCCCAGCTGTGGATGGAAACAATTAAGCAGAAAAAACTTCTGAAAAATGCAAACAAGACACAGGAACAAAACCAAAACTGGGTTCATGTCTGCCGGGCAGAAAACAGAGAGTATGCATGATTTATTTAATTAAGTGGAATTTGTGTTTGTGTACTCATGGATTTTGCTGCAGATTATATATTTTTGCACACACAAGCCATTGGGTGATTGTAGTTGTAAAAAAAACAAAAAAAAACAAAAAAAAAACCCCACAACCTGTCAGTCTATTTTTAAATTAAACATCAGAAGAAATATTATTCCAAATTTCCACTCCTGTCTTCAGATTGTTCCTTGCCTTGTCACATTCCTGTCACGCTCATAGCAGGGATTAAAACTGTAGCTGGTAAAATAACATTACTCACTTTTTTTGTTTTGACATCACATTGTGGCGCTTTTACTCTCAAACTGCTCCTTACCCCCCCCCCCCCCCCCCCCCCCCCCCCCCCCCTTTAAAGCCGCAGAATAAAATGTGAATAAAGACGGAGATTTTACTCTTTAAATAAAGACATCTGTCCGGCAGGATCGTCTTTAATACGACAAGCCTGATTAATCATCTATAAGGGATTTGCTGCAGTTTTTATGATGGTGTAAAATCTACTGTTAATGTCCTTTGTTGTGTTTTAGTGGGCAGGGTTGGACGTTTTAAATGTGGTTAACAAAGTGCAATATTTAATGTGTTCACAATTTTTTTTTTTTTTTTTAAAGGCAATTTTCTGATTTTATGTGAAGCCTTCCAAGCTGAAGCTCTTTTCTTTAGTTCGTTACGAATGGAAAGCACCACCATCAGTATGTCACTGACTCACCGTCACTGCTTTAAAGGCAAAAAAAAAAAGCTATTTTCATATGAAAAGGTCTATAAATACTATTTATATTTGATTGTTTTCATCTGCCCAAATAAAAGTCCTTTAACACTTTCCCCCGTGCTCGTCTGTCTGTGCGTGAACTTTAATCTGGAAACAGGAAAATTCCAAATAGTATGTGAAGCGGTGTGTCTGGGGCAGCCATGCTCCGGTGAGCATGAGAATGGATCAGGTGGGTATAATGTGACTCTCACATGGACTGGAACACCCAGGAGCTGGCTGAAGAACTGACTGTTTTCTGGCTCCCGGACGTGCTTGCAGCCAAAAATGTTCAAGGACGGGAACGGAGAAATGAAACCCCAAGACAGAAACGGTTTCATAAGCCTTTATTTATCCACCTGTTGAAAACAATGGCTTTCTTTATTTACAAAAAAAAAAAAAAAAAAAAGGTTAAATAGCTGAATGACAGGGGCGCTTAGTCTGGAGGCTTTGGTTGTGAATACATACGTATTTAAAGTTTTAAAGTTTCTTCTGTGACTCAAAAAGTGCAGCGTCTTTGCACATGCTCAGACCATACAGCATCTCAGACATGTAAGAAGCAAAGATTTTATCAAAACGAGAAGGGAAGAGAGGAGAAAGGTCTTATTTTTAGCTCCTCGGGTAGAACATGGCATATTTGGACGTCCGGAAGCCCAGCAGGTCCCTCATCTCGTTACGGAACTTGGACAGGTCTTGGCGCAGGTCGTTCAGGTTCTCCACCGTGGCCTGGTCTGTGCTCTGCATCTTCTGCCGCGTGGAGGTGAGGTATCGGTGAACCAGACAACACATGATCTTCTGGTAGTTCTCATCACGCTTCTGCTTCAGGTTCTTCCACTCCTGGGTTTACACAACATGGAGAGTGCAGACATAAACCACTGGTTGTCATTTGTTTTAGAGGACATGACAGTGCTTCTCTTACTTTAAGGCTATTCTGTCGCTTCATCTTGCCCTTCGTGGTGTGTGAACAGATCCACTTTCTCAGGCTGGTCACCAGGTAGCAGACAGTCTTTGGTGAGGGGAGGATATTGAAAGGTGGAGGCAGAGTACACTTGTCATCAAAGTAGCTAAGCCAGAGTTTGGCCCGAGCGAATTTCCACTCCTTATCCTCGTGATTCTGCAGAAGCCCCAGAGGCAAAGAGAACATTACGGACGCAGGAATGTGGGACTCTGTCATGCACTCAGACTCTCCTCCGCTATCCTACAGAAGGTATCTCGGAGAAGCAAAGGAACTATTTTAATCTGGTCAAAATCACACAGCTGTTTGAAGCAAGCAAAGAATGAAACAATGTGGCTTCAAAGGGAACATCTGTGGAACATCTAAGGGCCACTTAAGCCAAACTGTCTCTAAACAATCAATTAAATCATTGCTGCTTTCTGTTCTAAGAGCTCAAATTGCTTGTGAAAGCAAGAGAGAAAACCCCCTGAGCCATATTTTGTGTAGACTTACAGCGATTTGTCTGAAGCTTTTATGGAGCATGGCCACAAGCAGCTTGGTCAGCACAATAACCACCACGATGTTGTACGTGCCAATGATCAAGGCACCAACGAAGGAGCGCAGCTCCTCCGTGTAGCTGATGCGCGTGACGAAGAGCGCAACATGTGCCAGGGAGAAGATGTACCAGAACAGGGCGTAGCAGGTCCCCATAAAGCTGTAGAACAGAGGAAGCAGGTTCATGAGCACAGCAGCACGGGCACACATCCGTCAGTCGAATTTCATATTAAAACTCCAAAAATACATATCCTACTTTTTAGCTACAACAAAAAAATTTTTAGGAAGTTGAACACTGTTTAAGGTTGCTGGCAAACTGTGTAGACTTTATTCCACAACAAGCTTCATGCAAATGACGGCCTTGTGCAGAACTTTCAAAAGAAACGACAGTAGAACTCCATCCATCTGAGCCTCCATCCATTAACGGAAGGCCTAATTACTTCAGAAAGCATCCAGCATCCACCGTAGAGGCTGGTGATATTCTTATTAGACTCTGACACACGTGTGATGTCACAGAGGGCCCACACACACAAAAAGTGATGCCTTTGTTTGTTTGATTTAGCCCTTTTCTTTACAATTCCACTATGATATTAACAGTATACCATATTGGCCCGAATATAGGACGATGTTTTATTCTAGAAATCATATTCTCAAAAATGGGGCTCGTCTTATAATCGAGGACTAGACTTTTCCATTGTAATTACACATCTGCGCCACTAGATGGAGCCCGCGCCGAGGTAACCAGTAAGAATAGAGGAACCACACAGCCAACTCAAGCGAAGGGCTTTGAAAGTTTTGTTAGAGTCCAAAATTAGTTTTTCACAGACTGAATTATTTATGTTGTTCTTGAATAAAACTCGACTTCAATAGTTATGCAGTTATTGAACTACATGGTTGTTACCATATCTTGATCTTAAATATGGAAATCTGACACGCAAGTATGGTACCATACTTCCTAAAAAAGATGAGATCATTAAAATGTTTAGCAATACAGCAGAATGTTATCTGTAATTTATAGTAATTTTACAATTAAAAAGTTGTTTTATGAATAACTTTATTGTCTCCATCATATTTAAATTTTCCCAAAATGATATTTGAAAAATAGGGGTCGTCTTATAATCAGAGTCGTCCTATATTCAGGCCAATACGGTATATACGTAGAACCCAACTTGCATCACAGGACCAACAACCTAAACAGGGAAGATCAGAAACTTCCTCTTTATCTCCTTTAGCCTTTCTAGGGGAATAACAAGGCTTTCCCAAACCAGCTGAGAGATATAATCTCTCCAGCATAGCCTGGAGGTTTATTCTCTCTTTTAATTAGGGCCTCCTCCTGGTTGCACAAGCCCAAAAACTCCTCCCCAGAGAGGTCTCCAGGAATCATTCTCACCAGATGTCTGAACCACCTCAAACAGCTCCGCTCAATGTGGAGGAGCAGTGACTCTTCTCTGATTATCTCCTGAATGACAGAACGTCTCAACCCTAACACAAAGGGAAACTCCAGTCACTCATTCCAGCTGCTTGGACCCGCAGTCTTGTTATGTTTGGTCACTAATTTGTGACCACAGGTGAGAGTAGGAGCGTAAATCGGCCAGTAAACAGAGAGCCTCAGCTTTGTCTTCACCACAACAGACTGGCGCAGAGTCCGCTTTACTGAAAATGCCACAACGACCTCCTGCTCCATTCTTCCTCCACCCGCAAACAAGACCCCGAGATACATAGACTCCTCCACTGGCGGCAGCATCTCATTCACAACTCATCCATTTCTGACTGAGAACCGTGACCCTAGACCTGGAGGTGCAGACTGTCTTCACACTCAGCCCCAAAGTGCTCCAGTGAGATCTGGAGATCTGGAGATCTGGGCTCAGTGAGCGGGACCACATCACTCACAAAAAGCAGAGAATAGAGTCCTGAGACCACCACACCAGAAATCTCCGCCCCTTGGCTGCGACGAGAAATTCTGTCTCTAAAAGTTATGAAGAGAACTGGTGACAAAAAGCAGCCCTGACAGAGTCCAACTCCCTCCTGACTACTTTATTCATTATATAAATATACTTTTATAGAGCATGAAAATAAAAATGTCTGGGGAAGCTAAAATATGGTGTAATTTAATCAACAAGATATGCTGTCACAGTGGTCCTGCACCAAATATTTTTGCTTTCTTCTCTCCTCCAAAAAAACACCTGACATCCTTCTGGCTTCTTATTTCATTATTTTTAGGTAGATATATAAGGTGGAAAAAAAAATGTATTAACTTCTAAGATCCCTAAACAAACATTCATCACTCAAATGACAGCCTGAATATTTCCCATACGTGTGGAATGCATCGTTGCTCTGCTGCTGGCAGAAGATGCCCTCGCAGTCCTTTGGTGATTTCTTGTCTGGGTTTTTGTGGTCCTTCCCGTAGAGCTGGGTGAGCCCGATGGTGAAGGAGAATAACACGAGCAGGAAGAGGCCCAGAAACTTCCCAAACTCCTGCAGCATCTGACCCATGGAGATCTGTGACACAGTGAGATGTGAAGGTTATCCTTGTGCAGCTTGTGTTTGTTCAAATCAAAAACAACTCAGCTTCTGTTTTTTTTTCTTTCTCAGAAAAAAAAAACATCAAAAAAGGCAGCTTTTTTTTTTTTTTTTTGCAGCCATGTTCTTGCTTAGAAGCATCTCCCTCACAGGGAGGTGGAAAGAGCAACACAATCTTACTGCTTGGTAGCACTCAGACCTCCGTACCAGTGAAACGACAGACAAACACGGAGGGAACCTGGACAGGAGACGGAAAAAGTCTCCTCCAACTTTTAGAAGCCGACTATTTATAAGACCTGAGAAACTTATCTGTTTAGAATGATGCTCAAACAAGGTCGTTGACCTTACAAAACACAAACATGCAGTGTCCAGTGTGACCGCTCTGCCCACACCTCGGGGCGAATGACGACCGGCGTGTTTGGGCTGAAGCCCACGCAGCTTGTTTGAGGAGAAAGATGGCTCAGTCAGGGTGGCTCCTACTCTTGTCAGGTGTAAATCCCCCCCCTGTGTTTTCCTCTACCGCCTTATAATTTAGGAGCTGAGGTTGTTCCCTGCTTGCCAAACCTGATGGGTAGCTCGATGTAGTTACTGTACAAACAGGCCGTTGAATGTAACCGCTATTAACATCCACCGGAGGAGGCTTAATGTGTTTAATATAGCTCAAATATATGTAGAGGCAAACACCTTCAACTAAACAGCCCAATAAAGCAAACAGTAATTCTGAATGCAAGTGAATAGGATTTTACAGTGGGCAAATTTGGCAGGAAAATAGACAAATCTCTAAGAATATTCTCCTTATACTTCAAAATGTGATCACACAACTGTAACTTAGCCTTATTGAAATTTTCACGTACAGTATTATGCAACTGGACAAGACTAAGCTATGTTCTTTCAAACACACTCATACATATCTGTTTTGGCAGATTAATGCTCCCAGGGAGGTTAAGTCTGGGCCATGAGCAAGCATGCACACACACACTTTCAGTCACTCTTTCCAAACTCAGCAGGGGCCTTTAACCCCGCAGACATGTGAGCCGGCCGCTTCTGGAAAGACAGATTCAGAGAAACTCTCATCACTGCGGACCCCACGGTCCTGACTCACTCGCTCGTCTGTGCATCCGTATACCGGATGGAACAGTCGGTCGCTCAGTTATCATGAGAGTGCTGAAATGTGTGGGTGCATTTGTGGAGAGGTGTGTCTGCCATGCGAGCAGGAATGAACATAAAACCACATCTATTTCCAAAGCTAATCATTTTCCATCCTGCCAAGCCAGACGGTGATGTCACAGAGTGAGCGGAGCAAGGACGGGAGAAAGGGGAAGCAGAAAGACTGGGGAGATTTGAGTTTAAAAGGGCTCATTAACAACCTCCTCAGGATGCTTGGAGTTTTATATGCCAACCAAAAACAGCGCCCCGACCTAATGATGGGAAGGCATCCCTGCAAATAGACCTCACTGCATACCTGAGGACGGCTTTACGTAACACCGGTCACACGTTGGGGGAAAATTCTAGACTGCCAGCACAATTTGTGTTGGCCGGTTCTGTCGTCTGTCTGAGCCAGCTGGCTAATCATGCATGATTAAAAAAGAAGGAACCCAGAGGAACCAAAAACCGATGAAGGGGCCTGAATAAAATAATATCTAAACCAGATTTATGGTGTATCATGTGCTAAAAAAAAAAAAAAAAAAAGTCATAAAGTGTAACTTTACAACTACATATTTTTATTACTACAGTTTTATTCTGGGTGACATTGCCAGAGATGACTAGCTAATCAAGCGAAACGAATGCTGGTTTTCAAGGAAACATAAATTTAGTGGACACTTTTTTACTTGAATCTCCCATCTTTTCCATTATCTGGTTCTAATATGAGGCAGCACGGTGGCTTGGTGGTTCCAAGAAGGTTCCTGGTTTGAACCTCGGCAGGTGCCTTTCTGTGCGGGGTTTGCATGTTCTCCCCTGTGATTGCGTGGGTTTCCTCCAGGTACTCCCTCTCTCTCCCACAGTCCAAAGACATCAGCAGTGGTGCTAAATTGCCTGTAGGAGTGATTGAGTGTGCATGGTTGTTTGTCTACATGATGGACTGGAGACCTGTCCAGGGTGGACCCCTGCCTTTCACCTGGAGAGAGCTGGGATAGACTCCAGCAGATCCCCGTGACCCTACGTAGGAATCAGCGGGCATAGATAATGGATGGATGGTTCTAATGTGACTGCGTTAAAGATATTTGTTGCTGAAAATACCCATAATTAGTCTAATTAGCTTTAAATCAGAATCAGAGTGCAGAAGAACACAATATCCCACATTCAATGTTTAAATATGTCCAAAGTTTTGACACCTTCTTTGCAAGGTTTTCACGCGCAGATAACAGATATTTAATGACTTCTGCACCAACGCTATTCTCATGGAATCAAATTTGCTCTTAAAATGGAACACGGGCCGTCAAACTGTGGCAGAAATCACACATTTAGCTCCTCCAGCTTTAAATCAGTTGAAATATTTCTGGAAATCGGTTTTGGACAGGATAAAGGAAGTCTTTCATGGCTGATGATAGCGGAGCAGTCCATGAACGGAAAACCTTTATTATGCTGTTTTTAGTTTATGATCATTGTGTCACATCAGAACTCATTCATTAGCTTCCTGCCATTATAGTTAATGCTTCTTATGATGTTATCACACTGCTAAGCACAGCTGGTGCGATGTTGAGTGCAGGCCTGCACTAAACAGGCAGTGGGTGGTATGGGTGTGTGCCTGTGAGTTTCATAAAAAAAAAGGGAGCAGTTTTATAATCATTACATAAGCACGGGATGCGTTTTGGTGCATAACTAGCATGATAACGGTGAGATGTCACAAAATGACCACTGCTTTTGACTTCACTGCTTTCTCACCTGAAGGGGCCCCAAGATGGAGCTGGTGGTGTACATAAAGAAGAGCCGCAGGTAACTCAGAACATTTGCAAAGGCAAACAGGCCCTCAGCCACCAGGATGGGATGGAAGGCGTCCCAGTTCTTCCTCTCATCCTGCTTGTTTTTAAACTGTGGAGGAAGCAGACTCATTCAGAAACACAGTGCAGAACAGAGGCCACTTTATAGGTAACTGCCTTTGAATAAAGCAATGTTTGTTTCCAGAGACCCCAAGCGGCAAATCAGGAAATTGTCTTGCAACGACCCTGACTTTATTTGAATTTGAGTTAGAGCTTTCTTTTGTGTTTGCATCACTTTGTGTGTCATCTGGACATGGAGCAAGACTTACCGAGTTTGTGTGAACGCCTAAACCTGCATGGGTGATATGTACAACTTTGTAGATGCTGCATGTGTCAAAAATCTTTTGATTGTGTTCACGCTGCTGTTGGTCAATTTAATCTCTGCAGTGAATCTGACTGTTAACAGTAACCTAACTTTAAGATTAGGCTTAAAACTTTACTTTTGATAAAGTTTATAGTTAGATCTGACTGGATGCCCCGAACTATCCCTTAATTTATGCAAAAGGCCTAGACTACCACGACACCTCCCATGATGCACTGGGATCGTTTCTCACCCTGCCCTTGTTACTCATCTTGTATGTACATATATGTCATAATTATTGCATGTAACATTGTTCTCTTTTGTGTCTCATAGACAAGATATCCCTGGACTATATATCAGCCCAGTCCCGTTCACGCTGCCAGTTTGTTCGACCTCTGCAGCACCTTTATTCCGCCTCCGTTGTGCTGTGTGAATTGCAGCATCCAGGTTTGCTGTCAGAACGCCTGTGAGGAGCAATTTAAAGCAAAGCTGACAAGCAAGGTAATGATGCAGCAAAAGAAAAAGAAAATAAAAAACCCACAAAAAGAGCACGTTTTCAGCCACAGTGGTCAGAGAGGCAGAGACTGGCTGGACGGGCCGCTTCAGTCTGTTTCAGTTCACTTGGGGCACAAGCTACTTAGCAGCTGCTGAACAAACTAGAAGAGCTTCTACCTGCTAAAGCCAAGCTGGTGTCTCTCTCCCACTGAAGCTCCACTGACATCACAGTTTTCAGCATCGTGTTTTATTCAGCACAGGCTGGGAGCCACACAGTTGTGTAACACCGTAATGCAGTAAAGCACACACCAGTGAGGGAATATTGTGCTTTTGAGGGAACATGGCTGGACGGTGGAGGGAAAAGAAGAGGAGGAACTGGTTACTGTTTCTTAATTTCTCAGTCCTGACATTTTAGACTCACAACCAGTTGTGGCAGATGGCTGCCCTCACTGGGTCTGCTGGAGGTTCATTCCTCTTTGTTAATTAAGTTTTTTCTCTCCAATGTCACCTCATCCTGAGCAAGCATGAGGTGAAAGATGTAATCTATTGGGTGCCTTAGCAAGGCTATTTTTTTAAATGAACTGGCATCATATGATGTTTGAATCTGGACTATTAAAATTAATGGTATTTCACTGAATCACAATTTAAAAGATTGAAATGCAATATAACTGGACTGAACTGTATTGAACAGGCATGTCTCCCTAACTCTTGCCATTGTCCTCTAAAAGTAGAGTTTTTCCTTGCCACTGTTTGGATTAAAGGTTTTTTTCCTCCTGCTACAGGAGTTTTTTTTTATATTATAATTTAATATCATAGGATATAATATTATAATTTTAGTTAATGATATTTGCTTGGGGGTCATGCTCTGGATCTCTGTGAGGCGCCTAGAGACAACTTGTATTGTAATAGATGCTATACAAATAAAATTGAATTGAAAAATTGAATTAGATGTAACCCCGCAATCCTGCAGGGAAACGCAATTGGACACAAAAATGCAGCAGTAAGCCGGCCTGCATATGATTTAAATTATGCTTTATCATTCTTACTGAAGCACTGGAGCTCATCTAATAGGTACTGGCCTATTCTTGCCCAACTTCAATATATGTTGAAGTCTTATCAGCCACTAATGAAAAAAAGCTATGTGGGAATGTAGAATTAATATGAAGAATGACTGAAGACTACAGGTGTGTTTCCCAGAAAGCTGAAATACACTATATTTCCAAAAGTATTCGCTCACCTGCCTTGACTCACTTATGAGCTTTAGTTCAATCCCATTCCAAATCAATATGACGTGGGTCCACCCTTTGCAGCTAGAACAGCTTCAACTCTTCTGGGAAGGCTGTCCACAAGGTTTAGGAGTGTGTTTATGGGGATTTTGGACCATTCTTCCAGAAGTGCATTTGTGAGTCACACACTGATGTTGGCTGAGAAGATGTTGGCTTTACACCACTGTATCCGATGCTTTGCATTGCACTTGGTGATGTCTGGCTTGGATGCAGCTGCTCCACCATGGAAACCCATTCATGAAGCTCTCTGCTCTGTTGTTGAGCTAATCTGAAGGCCACATGAAGTTTGGAGGTCTGTAGTGATTGACTCTGCAGAAAGTTGGTGACCTCTTCGCTCTATGTTCTTCAGCATCCAGTTTACGTGTCCTACCTCTTCATGGCTGAGTTGCTGTCATTCACAAACACTTCCATTTCCTTATAATACAGCTGACAATTGACTGTGGAATATTTAGGAGCGAGGAAATTTTACGACTGTATTTGTTGCACAGGTGTCATCCTATCACAGTTCCACGCTGGAATTCACTGAGCTCCTGAGAGAGACCCATTCTTTCACAAATGTTTCTAGAAACAGTCTGCATGCCTAGGTGCTTAATTCTATACACCTGTGGCCATGGAAGTGATCGGAACACCTGATTCTGATCATTTGGATTCGTGAGCAAATACTTTTGACAATATAGTGTAGATGAGTTCTCTTGACAGCTTTCTACCCTTCCAGCAGTGCAGAAGGAACATGTTGTTGTTGTCTATGCTTTCATTGTAAGAAGTGATTGTCTAATGTGGGTGTGCACCTTGCTATGAGCAACAATCTTGAGGGCGAAGGTGGCTAGGTAGAGTGAATTCATCACAAAGCTCAGCTGGTTCCTCGACTCTTCCAGAAAGTCTTCCAGCCCTTCGTACCACAGACGCTTCACGTCTGACCACACCATTCCTATGGAGGGATAGAAAATTCACCATCACACTCAACTATATATGCACACATTACTGGAAAAATGCATTTTGCTGTCATCTGGAATATTTCAAAATCCTCTCCAGACTCAATCATAAGTCATCTCACAGAGGGAGCCCCAGGGAAACAGGAATGCATGAGACTCAGAAATGGGAGATTAATGCGGTTTTACAAAAAAAAAAAAAAAGGGAGGTGTATGGAATTTAATAAAGAAGATCATCTTTTTGTGTACAAGTGGAATTTCATTAACTCCATATGTGTGGAGGGTGTAAGAGTAAACGTGTGGTGACTGTGCTCTGATACAGAAATTACTGGTTCATCTGTGCTACGGTTGGAGCAAAAAAAAAAAAGGCTAGAGCGTGATAGGTTTTGGCATATAAAACCCGTCAGGTGTTTCTTCCTCCATCCCACTGTATTTAAAAATCGAACACAAATCAAAGCATACACATGCATAAGTAGCCAGACGCATCTGATTTCCCCATTAAAGTTCCCATTAAAGCTCTGAGGAGTTGCAAAATAGGCAAGAAAAAGAAGAGAGGGAAGGGAACAGCATGTGAAAGCTCCAGAAAAACGGCAAAAAAAGAATAAAACCTGCTTCTTTAACTTGTGACTGCAAGCTGTAAACATCCAGGTGATGTTGGGAGTGTAAGAGCTCCCGCTCGCATCCTGAGGATGCCAGAGGAGCGTAAGAAACTCCAATCTCATCCTCTTATGTGTTGATGGTTGCAGGACCCCTTCAGCGCAGTCACGTCTTTCAGGGAAAGATGAGGCTGCTTTCATGAAAAGATGTGAAGCAGCTCTGATTTAAGGAAAAAAAAAAGACTAATTTGATAATTTGAGAGTATTAATTTGGGTGTCTGAACCAACCAACTCAAAACCTCTGATGTAACTCAACTCTGTCGCTGCTGGTTGGAAGAAAGGGATTCTGTCTCGACTTCTCCATATTCACATTCAGGGGTGGGATATCAGTAGGCAACAGACCTGGACATATTCTGATATGTGCAGTTTCTTATCAATCAGGACCTTCTAACTGGCTCCTGATCCAAAGTGCCCACACTCCCACAGCTCTGTGAGCAGTTTGGATTCCCGATTAGGACTGAAGAGACAGGTTACCGAAAACCAGCTGCTGTGAAAACTGTATCAAGAAAGGGTGCACAAACATGCTCTTGTTGTGTTGCCCTGTGCTATTTTGACCAAACCATGTCACAGATATGTAATTAGCACCTCAGCAAACTGTCAATGTTGATAAAAGAGGTCATATTTCCTTTAAAACTCATATTTTTGCTCTTGTACTGCAGTCAAGGAATCATTTCAACTCAGGTGCTCTAAGATAACCCATTATTTCAGTTTTCCTTGATGACTGAATGATGTCACTCCCATAATCTACAACCATTACAACCATTCGTGCAATATTCAGTAACAGAAGCAAACGGCTTCTACATCCTAACTTAACCTGTCCGGTTAGTCCTCGGGGTGATTTGTCAACCTGCTGATAAAAGAAACGAGATCCATAAGACAAAGACTCAGACAGAAATGGGATGCTACAACTGTGAGACAAACATCCCTGCTGTGAAGGCAGAGCCATTAATGAGACTGAATGTGCGCGATGATGGTTTCTTGGCAGAGGAGGAAGATAGGGAGGTCCTGCTCCAGAGAGACGGAGACTATTTCTAAACTGTCACTGTCTAACTCAAACTAGGAAGATAGATGGTGCAGTGCGAGTATGTGTCTGCACGCATGTCTGCTGAGTTCAGTGATGCCTGCACTCCGATGGGCCACAGGGGAGAAAGAAGAAGCTCCATCTCTGTTAGGTGGAGCTCAATTAGAGGAAAAGCTGACGGGTTTAATTCAGTCAAGACCAGCTTTCTGTCATTAGTACAAAAACAACAATTCATCATGCTCTGCCTGATATGAAACTTTAGCTGGACCATAACAGGAATGCTGCATCTTTTCTGAACCATGCACAGTATCAAATTGTGCTTTCTATTTTAGTTCTATTTTATCCATAACGAGATAGATTATTACTGAATAATAGAAGTCTCCAAGCACTAAAACATAAGCCTAATAACCCCAATAAGAGCATCATTCACTGGATAAAATGCTGACCTATAATCCAGACAATGAGAAGGTAATCGATCATCTCAAGCGGCGGGCCCATGGTGTTCTTCTTGCCCTCGTTGTAGACCAGAGAGTACAGGTTGAGCAGCAGCAGGAAGGTGAAGTAGGAGGCGCTGTGGATGATGAACTTCACAAATGGCGTGTGAATGATTTGGCCGACTCGAGAGCGCGGCACCAGAAGGTAGCAGACGGAAAGCAGCGGCCAGAGTATCGCCACGCTCAAGACCGTGGTGATCTTCAGACAGGTGTGTTTGCGCCGGTAGCTGGCCGTCTCTCCGAACCAGACGGTGTTGAGGAACTGCTGGCAGTTGGATTGAGCCACGAACTGCGAGGGTGAAGAAAAAAGACAATGTCAACATGAGGAGGTGTCTTTTTAAGTTAAACAGGGGCTTAGAGGAGGTTAGATGGGAACGGGATGCCACTTGTTTGTAAATACAGATTAATATGGAACTGAAGCCAACAGCTAGTTAGCTTTGTTTCTCATCAAAAAAACTACAATTCACATGAGCAGCTTCTTTCTGGTTGCCATCAATAGCTAAGTAATGCATATGACAGTACACATACCATGTTTACATACAGTCATGGAAAAAATTATTAGACCACCATTTTTTCTTCACTTTCTTGTTCATTTTAATACCTGGTACCACTAAACGTCATCATGTGACTAAAACAGACAGAAAAGAAAACGCTGAATGCATAAAAGCAGTGTTTTTGGCAGTACAACGCCATAGCTATTGATGTAAAAACTTAAGTGATTTAGGTTATAATCAAGAAAACCATGGAAAATGGTAAGATATCAGCTCTTAAATAAAACTCTTATGAGCAATCTTTGTAGTTATTGTTATGTTTGTCCAAACAAATGTACCTTTAGTTGTACCAGGCATTAAAATGAACAAGAAACTGAAGAAAACAAGGGTGGTCTAATAATTTTTTCCATGACTGTAAGTTATGCAGTCATCCACTCATCACAACCATATATAATGCACATCAATGTGCTGTGCTATTGCATCACTGCACTGTATGAATATTTAATGTCTATATATCATCTCTACATTGCTCATTCTGACTCTGATCATGATTCAGTCCGAACCGTGTTATTTAGCTGTAGCTTCATGTTTATAGCGCAGTGACATCAATATTCCCTTAGAAACTGGACTAATAAGCATATGATGAAACATCTGACATTCTTTTCCTCTGTGAAAATGCTTTTTTTTTTTTTTTACTAATCAAACAGGCACTGATTAAACAGCTGGTGATCAGAATCGACAAGCAGATTCTTCAAGCAGCCGAGACCTTGACGAAACTTGGAATTGGCCAAGAAAACTGCAATCTGTACTTCTCTATAATGAATCAGTCAATTACAGATCATCTACGACATGATCTCGGAAAGTTCATAGTTTCTTTTTTTTCTCATGCTGCACGTTGCTGCATCGTCACCTTCACTTAAGCTAGAAGTTGAAACTCAAGGATGCTGCAATCTTGGTCAGTGGATTAATGAAATGTCAGCATCCGGACGGCTGCTTGTCCTTTGCTTGAGGTCAGCTGGTTACTGTTAGTACTTGCTATTTTTTTAAGTTGAGAAGAAGCTACTTATGTTCATGTTTATGACTATTAAGAGCAAACTCATTTTCAGTTATGATTCATTCACTGTAATAGAATTGTTTATTTAACTCACTGAGTCAAGAGAGCAACTCCTCTCATATACACCTGTCAGAAGAGCCAGATTAATGTTGTTTCTCTCTCCGCAATCAGTATGTTAATGGAGGTGCGATGATAAATGAGTGAAATACTTCACACGCAGCCATCCCAGCTATAAATTATCCCACAACTTCAAACTTGAAGCTTCGGTTTATCTGTTCCTGCCACCTGGAGGGAACTCTCTGAACAACCAGACTCATGTTTCCCACAGACAACCACACAATGAATGATGTCATAAATATGACAGCAAAGGAAGTAAGTGGGAAATCTTCACCAACAGAGTTGCATAGTTCTGCCTCCACGTGTCAAGGACGTTCTTTGAATTAAACGAAAGAGCTATTCATCAGCCCGCTTATACTGCAGATTGAAGAGTTTCACCAACAAACCTCTTTCTGATTGTACTTAATGGCAAGTTTCAGTCGGCTGAGGTTCATCCGCTCCTCCAGCAAGCCCCTCTTGTCCACATGATCCTCGCTGGACGTGTGATTGAGAATCACTTCAAGCTCTCGAGAGTTTCGAGCCTGAGCCAGCAGGTCTTTGGCAAACATCTTGCACTGCTTGGCCAGCTCCTCGTAGTCATTCCTGGATTCGAGAAATCAAATTGCAACTACGGCTCCGGAACATTCAAGGCGTATTCTCGGATACATGATGGAAAGTCAGGATTGACGGATGCGCAGCATTTGTACCTGAATTCCACCTCGACGAGGCTGAGCTCCTTCAGATCTGCACTCAGCTCGAACGCTCTGAGTATGGGATCTTCCTCGGTCAGCATGATGAGAGCAGGGCTGGCCAGGCAGCGGTAGATGTCAAGGCGGAATCTGAAATTTAACCAAGACGCGGTGGTTAAAAAAAAAAAGATAACGGATGCAACAGAGGTGAGTGTCATTCCAATAAATCCAGTGTTTCTAAGTAGCACTTCTTCCTATGTACAATCATAAGTAAATCCTTTTGAAATACTGAGTTGAAAATAAAGGTGGCCAAAAAAAAAAAAAAAAAAAAAAAAAAAAAATTCATTGTCCAGTTACTCTTTCTGCAAAAACATGGTTATGTATAGACTTGTGATGACCAGAACGTTCTCACATATGGACCTGTGGATACCAGCATGTCTGAATTATGGCTCCAAATAGAAAAGCACTGTCACAGAAAAGCAAAAAGCTTATTGAAGAAGAACTGCATCACGAGACTTCCTACATAAGGATGTAAAAAGCCTGCAGGAAACCTTGTACATAAAAAAGAAAAAAAAAATCAATGAAGCTGCAGTTGCAGAGGTAATAAATGAGTAAGGAAAGAGGCATAGCATCATTAATTTCAACTGTAATAGCCATTTTATTGAACAATTTGGCTCTGCAGAATCAATCTGAAATTGCTTAAGGCTCAGAAAAGGGTTATCAGCGGAAGTCTTTGTTTCTTTGACAACTCAGATAGTGTTCAGGACTCTGAATGCAGTCACATCATTGACATGATTCAAGAGAAAAATACAACGCTTGCTTTTCAACATTAAATGTTAGTGAGACTTGGAAGCGCATTCTTTGGTTCGATGTGATCCAGCATGACGAGCGGCATGAATGCAAACAGTGACATTTATAGATGGCAACGAGCCAGTGGATAACCCTCCCCTTCCAAAGCAAAAAAAAAAAAAAAGCCTGATAAGATGGCTCCAAGCCTCCAGACGCTGGGCAGAGTCGGAACATTCCAGCAATATAACCATCCGAAGCACACTGGCAAAATAAAACAGAATAAGAGTTTGAAAAACAGGGAAAAAATGGCACGTGATTTGAATCCAGTAGAACACCTGCGGGGTATTTCAGAGAGCCGAGCAGAAAAGTGGAGCAAATCCTATCCCTCCAGCAAATAACACCTGAAAAACATGCCCCCACGTGGGGGCCTGAGCTGATCGCCAGATCTAAATGAAGATTTGAGAAGCACAAGCTTTTGAGCTCAGCAATTACAGGTGCTCTCATGTTCTGTTTCAGAGTTGCAGCTGTTTCACCTGTGGTTTTAGCACCTTAAATCTGAGCTGATTAGCTTTAAATTTTACACAACTGTTCAACTCGCAGTTGACACGACTGCTGTGAAGTTGTACAGATGTGACTCATTTTACATTTGAAACAGGGCTGAGTGTGGAAGCATACAAACGAGGAAAAAAAAAGGTGCTTCGTGTGAGCTCGCTTTGTTTGGCAGAGAAGGCGCAGACTGATTCATTTGGTGCCCTGTGTGTGGGGGGGCTGTGGTGCCTTGCTTTGAGAATACTGCCCACTGGAGATCAGCAAAACCTCATCTGATATCAGAAACCAAACTCTGCTTCCCTGAGAAAGTGCTGCTGTTTCAACCTTTGCTTAGAGTGTTCAATAAGACATCAGGGTCAATATTTGCTCGTTTAAAATGAAATGAGTGGAGCTGGGCAGTAACAAAGTCGTCTGTGGTCTCGATATAAGCCGTTCGCTCTACTGCTAAGACACCGGCTGAAAGCGTTCCTGAGTAAAAACCGGTGTGTATGCCTCTAAATCATTGTTATGCTGAAGAAGACATTTACAAGCTGATGCTATCATGAAAACAAGAAGCTGCAACGTTTCCTGAATACTTCACTGGACAGACAGATGATCACAGTTCCTAAAAAACCAAAGCATCATTTGGAGGAAAAAGGCGACGTTAACTCCAAGCTACAGTAATTCATTGCGACCCTACACATCCAGACACAGCCACTGACGCCTTCTCCTGGTTTCAGATCACCAACTTGGCCTGTACCTCGAGTGCCGCAAGCTGTCCTTCTTGTTCTTAGCGTTGCACAACGTGCACTCGCAGCCGACGGCGTGAGGCCTGGGAAGAGAGATGTCCTGCTTCAGCAGCATGGTTAGGATTTCGTAGTTGTTCCTGTGGGCCGCCAGGATGACCGGAGCTACGTCCATGGTGGTGGAGTACTCTGGGTTCTGGATCCGCTGCATCAGTTTCTGAGAAAGAGAGGGTAAATCTTTAAAATACTGTGCAGAAGCATAACAAATGTGTTTGTGATGGACATCTAGGGCCTAATGGGAGGAGACTTACAGCAATAGAGGGCTTAGAAGATCGCCTGGGCCTGTGGTTGAGAAGGATGTCCACAGCTCCGACCACCTCTGAGTCTATGGCCACCAGCAAGGCATCCGTCGCCTTCAGGGAAACAAACGCATGGAAGCATGAGCCGGAGGAAAAGAGAGCGAGCGAGTGATGCGTGAGTGCGTTTGCTACCTGGCAGCCGTGCTCGAGCAGAAGCTGCAAGATGTCTAGATTCTCATTCTCGATGGCGATGGTCACGGCGTCTCGGCCCAGCACGTCCACGCTGTTGATGTTGAGCTCGCCGTGTCGGTTCTCCTCCAGCAGCTTTTTCACCATGTAATAGTCCCCTGGGAAGCACATGCATCATGAAAGGAATCCGCTCGAGTTAGTTCTTATAAATGATTTCCAGGAGACACATATACACAGTGGTGGTTCAGGGAGCTTCCTTGATCTCGGATAACAATAACATCTCCCTCTGAAGACAGTTTCTGACTTTATATGGTCACGGTGGCGGTCGCCGGCTCACACGCTTAAAACGACCTTCGCCTGTACAGAGTTCTGAACTTATCAATGAAACATCCTCCTCCCACATGCCTCTTTTTACTCTCCAGTGTCCTGCCGTGTTCCTCCTCAGTTCTGTTTGCATTATGTCTCCTTGTTAAGAGCTGAGGAGAGTCAGCAGCAGGGAGAGAAACTTCCAGAGAAGCAGCTTTCAGTTTAATGTATCTGACACCCCTGAGGTCAAAATTTCACAGTAAAAAAAAAAAAAAAAAAAAAAAAAAGAGTAGTAGGACTAATTTTCCTGATATAGCTACATGCAGGCCTTCTGAATGACATACTGCTCCCTTCACTGATCAATATAAGCCAATGTGAGCTTTCCTGTGATCATAAACATATTGAATCAACGCCAAAAAACTTAGATTAAAATTAAAAAAAAAAAAAATGCGCAAACCTTTCTCGCATGCCAGCAGGAAGAGCTTCTCGTCCAGCGTCGTTTCCTCTTTCACTTCTCTCACGTCTTTCAAGGCCATAAATTTGTCCGGAGAGGAAGAGTCGGTGCCCTGGTACAGAGCTGCCATCGCGACGGAGAGCGAGTACTGCCAGACGCTGATGCGCATCCCGCTACACAGCGGCTGCCATTGGAGTCAAGAAAAGCCCGTCACATGCGAACGCATCAGAGCTTTGAAGCTAAACGGACGGTTGTTAAGCCAGTCGCATGTCTCCTGCGTTGATTTTGTTTTTTTGTTTGTTTGTTTTTGTTTTGTTCGGCGTCTTTCTGCGGCCTAATATGTCCTTCGGTTGCGTCTCTTTGTCGTTAAATTGCTCACTAAGCGGCGACAAAGCCGTCCGCCGTCCTAGAAGCTGGGCAGGTCAGTCTCCTCGCCGTGTTTACAAGCACCATCTTCTCTCTCTCGCATCTCAGACTCCTTGCCTATCTCCTTGGTCCTGATGCTGCTGCTGACGACGAAGACCCTTCTGCGCATGCTCTGTCTTCGACGCTGTGTTCATGATTACATAACAGGACTTTTTTTTTTATATCATGGACTGCACATACAGTCTACAGTACACATGCAGAAAAAACAAACCAAAACAATAAAAATAGAAAAATAAAATAAAAACAGCAGCAGCTCAATTGCAGCTTTTTCATTGCACACGTATCTCAAAGTAGCATTTATGTAATCCAGCCTACATTCAAATGGCCACATCAGTGCGAGAAAGGAAGGAAACCATCTCCCTAACTCATGGTCTGTGAAGGATTATGAGCCTCATCAGCAGACAGTCTGTGCAGTAATGTGAGCATGACTGTGTAACCGATGTGTTCAGACATGCATGGCTGAGTTTTACTGCATATTGGGAAGGGAGTGATGTTTAGATGGTCTGTGTAGTCATGGGAAGACTGGGAGGGAGCATACAGATATATAGTCCTCCTTGTGGAGCCTGTGCACATCAGGCATCTTTATAAATACAACAGAGGAACGTTGACAATACAGAATATTTACTAAAGTAATAAAATGATGGTTATGTGCAACGAAAGGATTTGGAAACATGTTGTGCATAAGTACTCAAAGGAACTGAAGCAATGTGATTAATATTAAAATGTAAAATTGTAAAACAACAGCTCAGTATTGCAATAAACTAAATCTTGACACCATGGCGATGAGCCAGGACTCCTGACCTAAAATACAAGCTCATCAGACCGTGGTTTAGTAATTACTGCATGATTACAGGCCGAAAGGAGAAAAATCTAATGGCATAAAATCCATTATTTTCCATGCTGCATTATTTCTTTTTATGTGTAGTGATATCCTCTTACTTTTCCAGACATAGACGCCCCCACACACACATATCAGTGTATGTGTATATATATTTGGTTTTGAGAAAATACATTTTAGAGGAGCCCATTAATTTTGTGAACATCTCAGCTAAGATGAGGATGGTGCAGCAGCACGTTATTATCTGACATCGCAGCATCCCTGATGGCTCTGGGTTTATTAAACTGAATCATTCTAGACAGAACCAAACACCAGAGTAATGTGAGATGAGCGTATATGGCTAGCTATTTGATACTATAAGTAGGGATTGCACTGTTACGCACCATGAATTCAGTGCAACTCCAAACTGAGGAAGTCAGTCAGTGGGGGAAAATAAATGAGTGTATGTATTTACAAATTGTATTTTAGCACACGTATGGCGTTAGCTTAGCTCTTTTTATGGCACTTCTCAGCCAGCTTTTATATGTGGATCTTATATGGGTTAAAAAGTGGGTTCCACATGGTTTGAATGGGATCTGTCTGGTTATTAGATGGGGCCCAACTGTTTTTTTTTTTCAATGTGGAGCCTATGTTACTAAAACCGTACAGAACCCATACAATTAAACCCCTTCCAAACCTACGGCCATTTAGTCCACTTGTATCTGGACCCCAGTAAGCCAACTTTTAACCCAGATGGGCTCCGGAGGACAAGGGCACACTGCAGGGTTTTCTACTTCATGTCTGGGCTGAACATTTTATTCCTTCCCTGCACAGTAGCATATTGACTACTAGTTATATTACAAATTAAGATGCAGAGAACTTGATGTTTTGTCATGGATCCCAACAATTTAATACAAGCACAGCTGAAACATTTTGTTAGTTAATCAGTATATTAATCCACAGAGCACTGGTATCTATTCCGAAAACCATTTGGAGATCTTTAGACAACATTTCATGCTATTTTACAAATCAACCAATCAGCTGAACAATGGGGCCTAATCAGCAAGATGAATCAACAATTAAGCTAATCAGTATAGAAGATAGTTCAAAACAGGCTCCTCTGAAAACAGTTATCACGGGTGAGATTCTGCTTGTACATTAAAGCGTGTGTAATGATACTCTAATTATTTAATAGCAGTCAAAAATGTCATCTTCTGCATTAAATGATTTAACTTTTAATATTATGAGTTTTTAAAAATAATATTTACAGAGCTTTAATGAAATAATGCCTTCAATCCAGTACTTTCACTTGTAATAGAGTACTTTTATAGTAAACACTGTGTGAATCCACATGGACCCCTTACTAAGCTCCATACATAAGCAAAATTATTTAAAAAAAAGACTACCAAGGAGGTGTGTCTGAATGTATATATGTATGTATGTATATAAAAAAAAAGGGTTGTGCTGTGTAATTCGAAGAGGTTGAAATCATTTCGTCCAGCAGAGGGCAGTAGACACAAAGTTCTAAGACCATAAACATCCGCAGTGGATGAATCCTGCGAAACGAGCTTCTGTGCTAGAGATCAGCAGCATACACACTTTACATTCAAGAAATTATTCACAATATAGTTTAATAATCCTTTATATGCCCATCAGACAATCTTGTATAAGACATACAGCTTTAGACAAAGCCAGATCACAAAACAACATTGTAATAAAAATTATTGATATTAATGTAACTCAATGCAAGATACATAAAGTGCAATAGAGTCAAGGTAAAGACACCTTTAAAAGTCATAAAAATCCTTAATTCCTATACGACCAATTATAAATAAGAGATGTATTGCTTTTTGAAGGTTTTTATTGGTATTTTTCTCCCTTCATTTGCCACGTTGTAATCCCAAACAGGCAAGCTTCTTAGGAAACATGATTTTTTTTTTTTCCAATCTGCAGGACATGTGGTCTTCTCAGTTCAAAGACTTACATATTCCCAGGACACTGGCCAGTTTCTGGGGAACAGCTGTCAAATGTCACATTTCCTCTTATTCCCACAGACAGCGTCTCTTTCACCGCAGCCAGTAGTGTTCAGCTCTACTTTACATAAAACCTTCCTTAGGTGCTCTGACAGGAAGCTTCCACCTATATCTGTGATATATATATGTGTAATCCTTCTAATTAAGTTCGGAATCTTCCTTTAATCCTCCCACCCACTCCTTATAGAGATGGGATACCCTCTTGAGGTTTTCGTGGGGAAAACAACTATATTGAATATGAAATACTGATTATTCACTGCAGTCATAATTTGTAAAGAGATATTCATAATAACAAAGTAAAGAGGTGACTTTTAACAGAATAACACATTGAAAGAATGAATCCATTGTTGGAAGAAATAGGAAGGGGGATTGGAGATTTAAAAAAAAAAAAAAAGAGTTTAAGACTTTAACTTTGACTAAAATGTCTGAGATGATTGGGTGGAGCAGGGTCGCTTTGCAGACGATGAGGTGGACCTTCCTGAAACATAACAACAGCAACCGCCGGCTACCATTTCTATCTGTGGGAGCCACAATTCAAGTCGCAGCCAGACGGACGGCCGGGAGGTCCAATGAGCCGCTTCTGTCTCGCGGTGACGTCACAGCCTCTGCCAATCCGCTCTCTCGGAAGGCGGGCCCATCCGCTCGCTTTCTGATTGAATTGGCTCCCCTTTGCATTAGTTAGACGAGCCGAGGAGCCGCACGGGGTGCGCTTTGAAAGCCGTTAACTGCGGACACGGGCTCTTCTCCGTTCTCATGTTTCACGGTGATTGAATCTCGCTGCGGGAAAAAAAAAAATCACTCTCCGTCGTTTTTATGTGCGAGTCTCGCCGCGATGCGCTCGCAGGGACGCCTCGGATGATCACTGCGCAGGGATGTCTCCGCTGAGCATGGACAAACAGGGCGTCTGGTACAATGAAGGAGGCTCCTTCTTTTTTGTTTTGAATCACTGCAACGCTCACTATGGACAACTTAAGCGCTCTTAACACTCGGCGCTCCCATGAAGAGCATTGCGCAGTGCAGTGAGAGCTGTGTGCCGCGTTGTTTTTTTCCAACTGGGGGGTGAATATATTATCTAATCAGCCGGTGCTGAACTGGGTAGAAATTCCCTGTATTCAACCCGCGCGCGCACACACTCCAGAAGCCTTGCTGCATTGTCAATGTAAAAAAAAGCTTCGTCCAGTGGTGAGAGCCACTCTCAGAGGGAACAGATGAGAGGCAAACAGTATCATCCACCACTGAAGTTGACAGCGCCTTGGGAGAAGGATGCTGGCTTTGGGAGGAAGCTCAAAACCTACAGGAATCATACCAAGATAATAGCGCAGCCTGGGATCGTGATGAAAGTACTCCGCAGGAAGAGGATTGTGTTATTTATGGCCTATTTCTTACTGCTGGTCCTGACCATGCTCAATCTGGCAAATTACAAATGGACTAAAGAGCCCCAGCAGTGTAACCATCAGATGAGGAGCACCACTTATCAGAGCAGATCTGACATTCGCTTCCTCTACAGGCCCTCTCTGGCTAAAAAGAGACAGCTCATCTATGTTCTGACCACCTGGAGGTCAGGCTCGTCCTTTTTCGGGGAGCTCTTTAACCAAAACCCTGAAGTGTTCTTCTTGTATGAGCCGATGTGGCACATCTGGCAGAAATTGTACCCAGGCGATGCGGTGTCTTTACAAGGGGCGGCCAGAGACATGCTGAGCTCCCTGTACCGCTGCGATCTGTCTGTGTTCCAACTGTACAACAGCCCTGGAGGCAAGAACTTTACCTCTTTAGGATTATTTGGGGCCACCCTGAACAAAGTGGTCTGCTCCTACCCCCTCTGCTCGGCCTACAGGAAAGATGTGGTGGGGATGGTGGACGATAAGGTCTGTAAAAAGTGCCCCCCTCAAAGCCTTAGACTGTTGGAGGAGGAGTGCCTGAAATATAACACTATAGTCATTAAAGGAGTACGCATTCTGGACGTGAACGTCCTGGCCCCTCTCATGGAGGACCCGTCCTTGGATTTGAAGGTAGTACACTTGGTGAGAGACCCGCGGGCTGTCGCCAACTCCAGGATCAAATCCAGACACGGCCTCATACGGGAGAATTTACAGGTGGTCCGCAGCAGGGACCCTAAGCTCCGCCGGATACCCTTCGTGGATCCTGGTCATAAAGCCAACAAGAAGGACGGCTCCGACTATCACTCCATCGGAGCCATGGAGGTGATCTGCGACCGCACTTCCAGGACTTTGAGGACTGCCTTAAACCCGCCCAGCTGGCTGAAGGGGAAGTACATGGCCGTGCGCTACGAGGACCTGGTTGAAAACCCGGTGAAGATCCTGAGGAACATCTACCGCTTCGCCAACCTCAGCACCAACCACGACATTGAGTCGTTTGCGCTGAACATGACCAGCGGCTCCAGTTCCTCCTCTAAGCCATTCATCGTCTCCTCCAGGAACGCCACACAGGCCGCTAGCGCGTGGAGAACGGTGCTGAGCATCCAGCAGATCAAACAAGTGGAAGACTACTGCCACCACGCCATGTCTGTTCTAGGGTACGAAAGGGTGAGAACAGCCGTGGAGGCGAAGGACTTGAGCAAATCACTACTGACACGCTCCAAACTGTGAACAACAACAACGGAAAAAAAAAAAAAAAAAATCCTCATCACCAAAGACATTTCAATTCAATGTTCACTCTGCTTCGAGTGCCGTTTCCTCTTAATGTGGAATTAAAGCTTTACTTTCAAGTGTTTTCGGAGCTCCACTGGCCACATTTGGAATGTATCACGTCTTCTTAGAGTCGAGCTGCAGCTGAATTTGAAGGGACCACTTCTTTTATACTGAAACACTGGTTGGGTTAGACAGCAGGGGCCTGAGAAGAATGACTTGAGTTAAGCTGCAACTATGAAAAAACAACAACAACAACTGTATAATTCATGTATCTTATTATGATGATGCTACAAAATGGATGTTTGGGGTTATTTTTGAATGTTCAAAACCTTGCATTTTTTTTCCAGTCTCCATACTGTCTGTAAAAGTGAGTATAGTGGATAAAAAGAAAAAAAATGGATGAAAAAAAACGCTAATTGCTACTGTTTAATTTTTCAGACCTGGTTGAAGTTATAGACAATCAAATTGGTTTGTTTGATGTGCCATAGTTACAGGTGTCATCAGGAACATAGTAGTGCTATTTTTAGATTTTAAAAGAAGAAGAAAAAAAAAAGAAAAGGGAGGGAGGGGCTCCTATTTTAGTTATTTTTTTATTTGGTCCCCAAGTCCTTGTGGGATGATATCATGCACTGTGGACGTGTCATAAGGCTGGAAAATCTCGGTGTCAGTGTGAGCAGTCTGTTCTACCATTTAAAATGTTTACAATTGCTTGCTCTTATGAAAAAAAAAAAAAACAAAAACATGATCTGAGAATATTGCATTGAGTAAAGTTCACAGTAAACCAGAGAGTTTATGCATGTTTGTTGAGCAACCTTTTAAAATCATAAAGCAGGCCAGTGGTTTTCAGTGTGCATGAGGTAAGAGTCCCGTCATTAAAGTAACACTGATTCAGTTTTGCTTCACGCAATAAGCATATTTCAATATCTGATTTCCATCTAGAACATTTTGTTAGGTTTCAACCACGTCTGTCTCACGGTGCCTTACCTCACCATGTGAGAGCCACTGTGCTGCCTTTCATTTGTTGCCATTTGCTACATGACTAAAGTGTCCTGTGGAATTGTCTGATTTATTTATTGTTTTCTTACATTAAGCCTTACTCGTCTAAATAAGAGTATCACCCCCCCCCCGCCTTGTGAGGTCTAAAAAACTGTGTTTGCAAATCAATTTTTCTTAGAAGAGGCCATAATAGACTTTTTTTTAACAGTCATTGTTTTATATAACAAAAAACAAACACTATTTTTGTCAGAAAGCACATCGCTGCATCATCATTTGCAGCCTTCGTAGATGCTTCGTTTTAGCCCGTCTCTTTAAGGATCCCCACAGTGTGCTCTGATTGGTCAGCTGACTGATCAAGGATGACTGGGAGCTGGGCAGCTGCTCCTTCTCTGTGCATGGCACACCAAACTAGCTCCTAGGCAGGCATCATGCAATTTTGTTTTTCGTTGATGTCAAGAAGAGAAAAGAAGTCAAGGAATAATGGGTTTTATTTATTTTCTGTAGGAAAGAATAACAGCATTTGGGGTGGACTTTGACAGCTTGCAAAACAGAAATATACTGACTCACTGTTAGACGGGATAGCTGCCCATATCGGTTAAGAATTGCAAGAGAATGTTTATGATGCAATCTCCCCACACATGCATGTCTCCCCCTGAGAATGAAACAGAGGAACCGCAATGGGGATCCACACCTAAAAACATTTCTCCAATAAAATTACATGATTTAAAACTCTACAGGGAAAACGTGTCTTATAAAGACTCAAAATAGTGTGGAGACGCTGTAATTGGTAGAAGTAACCGTAACAGCCAGTCTGAAATTCAGTTGATTACAGCACAACTTTAAATAACACACTGTTGGGCTCGTTTGGTTACGCTTTGATGAGGTTTGCAGAAGTCTCACTGTCGTAAACAGGTTTTGATTTGTGTTGCTAAAGTATCTCATACAGTCATGGAAAAAAATTATTGGACCACCATTTTTTGTTCACTTTCTTGTTCATTTTAATACCTGGTACCACTAAACATCATCATGTGACTAAAACAGTGTTTTTAGCAGTACAACGCCATAGCTATTGATGTAAAAACTTAAGTGATTTAGGGTTATAATCAAGAAAACCATGGAAAATGGTAAGATATCAGCTCTTAAATAAAACTCTTATGAGCAATCTTTGTGGTTATAGTTATGTTTGTCCAAACAAATGTACCTTTAGTTGTACCAGGCATTAAAATGAACAAGAAACTGAAGAAAACAAGGGTGGTCTAATCAATTTTTTCCATGACTGTATATACACCTGAAAAGCTAAACGGACAATACGTCTGTCCACAACAACACAGTTACATACAGAAACCGTGAAACCTTGTTTGTGAGCAGTTCTTTATTTTTTTTTTTTCTTCCTGCACCAACAGAAATGATTTGCCGTCAGGAATACAGGCAGGGGAAAAAAAGGAAGAAATCACCTTGCTTCAATCCTTAGACTTCAGTGTCGGAAAAAATAAATCACTTTTCCTGTTTTTTTTTTTCAGCTTTTAAATGAAGTAAATATAACCTCAGATCAACAATCCATGACTTATTATTCTGTCATTATTTATTTAACAAAAATGATGTCAATATGCAGAAGCAGTGTGTGGAAAAAAAACAAACTGGAGTTCATTGTTCAGAGGCTTGGAGAACCACCGTTTAGCAGCAATAACTTGGCGTAATTGTTTTCTGTATGATGTGATCAGCCTTCAGTGCTGCTTAAGCTCATTGAGGTTTGCGACCTTTCATTTCTGCACAACTCTCTGAAGGTCCTGCTGCAGCATATTGACTGCTTCTGCACTTTGAATGGATCCTTGCAACGCCTTGATTATTTTTCTTTTTCTGTTGGAGATTTGCTGGTGCGGTTGGAGTCGTTATTGCCCTGCTGTATACTCTAATTTTAGAAAAACTTTAGCTATCAGGGAAGGTCGGCTCACATTTGACTCTGTGATAGTTTGAGATGCGAAGGAGTTCACGGCTGACTCGGTGACTGCAGGCTACCCAGGTCCTCTGGCTGTAAAACAAGATCATATCATCATCCGCTGCCACCAGACCCTGAGAATTATGGCCGAGCATCTCCTTTTGTCCCAGAACCTTTGCGATTTTTTATTTATTTATTAGATCTAACCTTACAAACTGAAGCCACGCTGCCCAGTTGTTTTCCAGAGAAGAGGTTTTCTTCTGGCAAGTCTTTTTGTAATTGTTCTGACATGAACTTTAACATTTAACTGAGGCCTGTGGAGTCTGAAATATAGCTTTCAGATTTGTTAACAATTTTCACAGAGTATTGGATGTTCTGACCTTGAGTTTTCTGGGACATCCTCTCCTGGGAAGTAGATGTCCCAGAATGAGGAATGTCATTTGTGAATCATATTCATCAACGTTGGCTGATGCACTCCAAATAACTGGAGTTGAAATTGGAATTTCCTTATAACCCTTCCAAGATTAACGGACAGTAAAAATTGCCTCTTCAGAATAACTGCTGATGTCTTTCCCTCCTTGGGAATGTATTCACATCATGTGCAACTGAAGGCACCAGATCAGCAAACCAACAAAGCTTTCCTGCTCTCATAAAAGGGCTCACATTTGGTGATGATAAGGTAAACAAGCGTATTTGATAAACACCACAAAACATGATAAACATGGGAGGGGACCACACACTGCCTCTGCGTTTTGGCTTAGTCTTTGTGAAATAACAATAACAACAAGCTCTATTTTTTCATGTGTCCATTCATCTGATGTTGTCTTTACCTAAACAGGTTATTTTCTTTATTATGCCTTGATACATAAAACTTTGGAATGAAACGAGGATTAACTCTTTATTGATTTATTTCATTACGTGGCTGTACATAAATGAAGTAGATTCTCAGGGAAAACTTTAAAAATAACTTTTCACGCAATCCAAAATCTAAATTTAGCAAGAGATTTCTTTTGATCGGATAAACCGTCCCTTTGAGGGCCTCCGTCTGAGGATTCCTGATAAAAGGACGCGTCTATCAGTCTCTTTGCTCGGAACAAAACTGTATTCAAACGTCACAAAACAAGGGTGAAAACACTGTATGTTTTTGCAGCAAGTGAGAACCGGAACAAAGGCACGTTCTATAGATGCATTCATGCATTCGCAGCATAAAAAGGAACGCTCTCACTTCAAGGACGGCAGCTTTATTAACATAAGAAAAACCGTCTGCATATTCACAAAGCCTAACTTTCACCAGATTGAATCTGTGCAGGACACAACACCCTGATTCAGTCGGGGGGAACGGGGCCCTGGGATTTCCAATAACGGACTCAGAAGGCAGCTGAGTGTAATATATAATTAAAGAAATCAGAGTAAAACCGCACAAGAAGATAGTCTCTTTCCCAAATGCTGTTCATGAACTTGAACATTTGGAAATATTAGGGGGTTCTGTGCAATGATGAACAGATCATGGAGGGGGAGCTGGGCGGCGGGGAGATGGGGGGGATTCAGTGGAACAAAGGGATGCGGAAGAGTAAAGCAGAGTTGGCGTAAAATACTATTTTGGCTGATTAAGGGAAATACTCAAGCATCGAATCGCAGTGCACGCTGATGAGTAAGTCCCTCTAAAGCTTGAGACCAACACATTATGTAATCTAGTAGCGTGAAGCTGCTCTGCATTTTTATCAGCACTGTTTCGTTTTAATTTGGCAGGAAGATGAAATGTTTTTTTTTTTTTTCTTAAATTTCAATTTCAGCTATGTAATTGCAGTAAACTGGAGCAGAGTGAATGAATTAGCACCAGCAGAGCGACAGGAAGAGCACTGGCTTCTGTTGCTGTTTTTTTGTTTCTTTTTTCCTGCACGTCACCTCAACGGGGGCTGTGTGACTCCAACCGATGTTCAGTTGCTTTCAGATGGCCTGATCAGTGATCCGGTTGCCGTGGGAGATGTGGCACCAGCGTCAGGTCCATAGGGGATGATAAGACAGGGTGGGAGATGACCCCCGGAGATTCAGGCCTCCGTGACGTGAGTTGGACCAGTGCCAAGGCCCAGATCTCCCTCCAGCAGGTCCTCGCAGTGCTGTGATCCGGAGTCATCTCCCGCAGATGCCAGCTCTGCGTTCTCCAAATCGACGGCGACATCGATTGGTTCAGTCTCGCAGAGCTGCTCTTCGCACTAAATGACAAGATGAAAATGATTAATGGTGTTTCAATGTATTATCTGAAGATATTTAGTGTATTGCAACACAAGGGAAGCCTTACCTCCTGGACTTTGGGGGTGCTGAAGACTCGAGCAAACGTACCACAGCACTGTGGCAATGAGTCAGTCAGCGGGGGGCCGTGATGCGTCAGAACGGGCTTTAGATATCTGCAACCCGGTTAAGGCACCTCGTCACAGGTTGCAATCACTACGACGCAACCACGTTTTTGAGTTTATGTAATGTAAAGTTAAAATAATTTGATCCCTATGCTGCTTTATTAAGCAGGAGATTTCCTTTATGAGGTCATTAAGAGCCAGTGGCTCTGCTTTTTCAAGACTGTAGAGGGCTGTATATTAATCATTCAAGCTGTAGGTACTGGAGCTATTTTTGTTTCAGATTTCTAAGCTGTTAGAATATTTATTACAGATGTACCAGCTCTTGTCTGGTGAGTAGATGTCTTAAGTAATGACAGCCTCTCTGCAATAACAAAAAAAAGGAAAAAAAAAAGAGTTTTCAGGAAGGAATGCTGTAGAAGAGTTGAGTGGCAGAAGGTGAAGCAAAGATAGAAAGAATTCACTCATTTAAAAAAAAAAAATAAAAAAAATGGGTCAGTTGGGTTTTTGGAGAATCTTGTCATTGTGGTACTTATGTCAAAATGGAAGTAAATTCATAGTTGTGTTTATATAAAAGTAGCACAGACAAGCATATTTTGGATCAGTGTAGAGAGTAGATGTAGAAAAAGCCATAAATAGCTACTTGATATTAAAATGACACCCTATTATAGACCCTCCAACATTTCTAATCAGGCCAGACTTCACACAATAATATAATGATAGAAGATACTGTTACGTGCTTGACTCTTACCACAGTCTTCTCACTACACTCTTTAACACGACCTAATAAGAAAATGTGAGCCTGCACACTGGCTTTCAGTTGGAAAGGCTCAGACAGCTCTAATTAAAACAGAAAAAAAAACAACACTTTTCTGATAGAGCTCATACTTTTTTTCTGCTCAAGCCTCGAAAAACAGACTAAAGCATAAACAAGTGTCATCCTTTATGGACACAAAACAAATCTTTGTACCTCTGAGCGTGTAACGAATAATGTGGAACATGGATCACACAAGCACATAATCCAGTGGCGAAGCACAGAGAAACGAGGATGGGAAGGAATGTCCTCAATTCTGGTTCTGTTATCAATAATATGCAATCAGCGAGAGGTTGGAATTATGGGAAACGTTTCTGCCAGCTAACAAGATTTATTTTTTAAATATCTCAAATGAGGAGCAGGCAAGAAAAAGAAGACACGGGATAAAGAGCTGCAACAGGGGAGTCATTACTCTTGTCTGGACAAAGCCTCCTGTTCTGTGCTGGAATAATACCGGACAGAGATTTGAATAATTCAAAAAGCTGCTTTCCGCTCCTTCTGTGGTGGTAGAAGCCCAACTGCTGCTATCACCTCCTCCCTCCACATGAAACATGTCTCCACTTTCTGTCTCCATCTGTCCGTCCATCCGTCCGTTTTCTCTACCGCCTCCACACTGGTCATCCTCACAAGGGTGCTATAAACTTCCCCGGCTGCGATCGGGACAGAGGTGGGGTACACCATGGGGTCGCCCCAGGATCTTTCTACCTCCTCTGTTTGTTGTTTCACACCTGTTTGTTTTTTTTTACCTGGATTTTGAAACACTAGAAGGATATTTTCAGGCAGCCTATCTGATCCGTCCAGGTAAGTTGGAGCTTGCCCTTTTTTAAAAAATGTTATCAGCAAATATTTCATCTATCTTGACGTAAACCTCCCACGACCGTGAACTGCCTTAAAGCAGGTACATAGTAAATAATGGATGTTGGGAAGAAATAAACAAGTAACCAGAGAGGTGGAGGCCTGAAAAGGGAGAGATGGAGCTTCCAGATTGCTGCACTGATGTGCCATGATTCACATTTTCCTTTTGTTGTATATAATACAAAACTCTGAGCACAGGTAACATTTAATCCGAGTCGCACCACGTCCATGTAAAAGATCAACATCAGATTTTTTTTGTTGTATATATTTTAGTTTGGGGTTGCCTGTGGGACTTAAAACAAATCTATTACCACCCCTCAACATTACAACATGTAAACCACTTCTGCAGCGAACATCAAACATGCTTTGATGTTGGTCAAAATGGGTGTTAAGGAGTCAAATGCTTGCTTTAATGAGACCTACAGGCAGACTGACAGCAAAATGGTACAGGAAGCAACCAGGGCCAAACTACCTGGCTGTAGGATTTATTGTTCACTTCAAAGCATCTTCATGGCTGCTCATTCTTGCTCTGTCTCCAGTTTATTATGTATACATATGCAGCTATGGACAAACAATCTGTTAAATGCTCAAATGGGGAAAATTAACCCACTGTGTAGACCTGTAACTGTAGCACCGATGGTACAAGGACAGACTGTGTAGTTACTATGGTTGCAGATATTAGAACGGTGCGCTACAATGACAGAAAATGCTGTAAACTGAGTGTTGGCAGTTGTCCTGCTACTTTATGTTTTAGCTTCCTCACTGTCTCAGAATATCAAATTCTAAGGCTGTTTCCCAAAATATGCTTATTTCACAGTTTTGTTTTTTTTTCTTCCATTTACTCAGCACTTCAATATCTTAAATCAACTTGCTTACATAAAATGCTGTCAAAACATATTAATGTACAAACAGAAAAGGGTTAGTTCAGCAAGAAAAAGTTTATGCATTGCATTTCAGCAGTAACCGAGGCTTCTCGCAGCTTCTTCTGGGAGAAGAAGCTGTGTAACTAATAATAGACCCTATCGAGAGCAAGAAAGGCGCCAGATAGGATGGATGCTGAATTCTCCTTTCGCGCAGTTTGTGGTCCAGAGGCACGAATTCAAAACAAAGCTTGATGTGATTTCTCTTCACAAACCGTATCTGAACATAACGGTCACATCGATACTGGAATGAGCTACTTTCAAATTCACAAAACAGACAAAAAGAGGCGATAAACAAAGACTTCTTTGTAATGCGATAAATATCTCCAGTTATATAATGTGTGTGTAGTGTTTCTTACAACTTGGCAGGCGAACTGTACAACTCTCACACGCCATCTTGTGTAAATTGTTACCGGCAACAATGTCAAGCTGTGAGGAGGCTTTTCAGTGGCAGAGATATGGAGATGTGTGAGCATGAAAAGGGACAATGTGGAGGCACAGTTTCATGGAATATCTGCAAGATATTCTCACAAAATAGAATAGAAAAGCACAAATGAACACAAATAGATCTTTAATAACTGCAAAGATGTTCAAGGTTCGGGGGCGTGGGGGGGGGGGGGTAGGCTTTAAACCACTGACATGCTAAATGAAAGATGCCTCTATATGCGTAGGAGTGAAAAACAAACACAGAGAATCAAAATTAGTAACAAACAAAGGCACGTAAGATGATCAGAAACAGGAAATTAGACTAAAAGGTGTGGTGCAACGTGAACAAAAATCAAATACTCATGGATGTAAAAAGACCCGAAAGAAACACAAAGATGCCAAATCAAACTGATGGAGATGAATTGTGTCGGGATACTGGTACGAAGGAGAAACAAAACAACTATTACTCACAAAGCAACAGGTGGAGGCCTTGAAATGTCTATCTACTGTCTCATAATCAGTCCATAATAACTGGTAATCAACACTGTCTATTCACATGTCTGTTCATTTAGAGGCCTAAATTTCATGTTTTCTTCTCCTCCACCAACTTCAGGCTGAGTCATGGTAGAATTGGATTCACTTGAGAGTAATGGTGTCCTCGTGAATTCCACTTAGTAGGTCACAACCAGTTCATCCAAGTGTGTTATCTCCTCCAACAAATCTGCACAGGCCCGTTTTTACTCTAAAGTGCTCATGAAGACAGCTTTTTTTTTTTTTTTGCCCTTATTTAATTATTTCTAACTCGCCATAAAATAAGGGATTTCCAGTAGTCTTTTGGACAGTTTCCAGCTGCCAGTCATATGTCATTTTGTGAGGAATGGATCTGTTTTGTCACTTCACCATAAACGTCTGATTGGTGGAGTTCTGACAAAAACCTGGATCTCATTCATAGTAGCAAGAGTGCTTTGTCCAGTTAAAACGTCTCCAGTTTATCAGTAAAGAAGGGGAGCGTGTGGGTGTTTCCTTTTATTCTTTTTTCATTTATTGTGAATAATGATTTCTTATCTCAACAAACTAGTGCAAACTAGAATGATGTTTTCTGTAGCTCTGTAAGCTAGTTTCATCATTACTGATATTGAGATAAACTCCCATAAAGCAATATGGAGTTGTCACAAGAGATGACCAGGACGGGAATCCTGATTTATTTTGGTTAGATTTTGCTGATAGCAGGAACAGGAGACCATGAGCACGAGACAGCTCTTTGCAAAAGTATTCCAATGTTCCTTGAAATGAAACTAAAAACTGATATTTTAAAATGAAAGAAAAACCATCCACTGTGTTGCTTTAATGATCCTAAAAAAATGTGTGTTTGAATGTTTTTCATTCTTGATTTTTGTCTTGTTGTCTTTGCCTCTTCTCTGTAAACCCTAGAGATGGTTGTGGTGAAAATCCCAGTAGATCAGCAGTTTCTGAAATACTCAGACCAGCCCGTCTGGTACCAACAACCATGCCACGTTCAAAGACACTTAAATCACCTTTCTTCCCCATTCTGATGCTGGTTTGAACTGCAGCAGATTGCATTTGACCATTTCTACATGCCTGAATGCATTGAGTTGCTTCTATGTGATTGGCTGATTAGAAATTTGCGTTAACGAGCAGTTGGACAGGTGTACCTAATAAAGTGGCTGGTAAGTGTACATCTGATACTCCTCCCTGAGTCACCTGCATTTGGGTCCTTTTTTTCTACAAATCATAGCAGAAGCTTTGATCTTGGGTTTTATTTTAGGCTTGTTTAGATCTCCAGTTTTATTAAGTTTTAATCTCACTTTATTTGTACTATGTGCTTTAAAAAAATCATGTGTTCAGCTAGTAGGCTTTATTTCCTTTTTCATTTTGAAAATGTGTTTCCCTTGTGAGTGACATTTATGAACGACCAGTGCTGCAACTGGTATGTTAATAAAGTATTTTGATAATAAATAATTAATTGTGCAATAGAAAACATAAATTGCAAATTAACTAATAAATCCATTTATGAACAGTCTAACAGTGTATGAAGTAAATGTAATTTCATTAATAATGAATTCATTATTGAATAATGCAATCTGGATTAGCCTGCTTTTCTTTTCTCAAGGTGTCTTGAGAAAGGCACTTTGGGCTAAATCGAGAAGGTAAAGAATTTAAGAAAGTCCAATTTTTAAAAAGGATTGAGAAATTTGAAGCGGGAAAAAGAAACCAGAAAATGTTAAATGCCTGAACAGAAAACGCATTCCTAAATAAATTAGTAAATTATCATTTATTTCTCTTTCTGTAAATGCATTTTCAAATATATTTTAAAATTGCAAAGGAGTTAATAAGAAAAATAATTAAAGTTCGTCGTTGTCCAGGTCTGTCTCCTGTTGTCCTTCACCACCCTTTACATTCTGCATGAGGGCAAATATCACCATCATTTTAGCATATGGTCACAGAATAAGAGTGCAGCTTGTAGCTGCGTGGCTCTGCTCGGTATGAAATGAAAAATGAAATGAAATGAAAAATATTCATTAATATATAGTAGAAAGGCAGGAATCTGCACCCTGGCTCAGCACAAAAGCAGAAAACATAGTTATGGTTTATGTGTTACAGTTTATGTACAGATCAAACTAGGTATGATATAAGCTGACAGTAGAGCTGTTGGTAGACAGATCTTATTGCCTTCAGTTACTGTACTGAGAAATGGACTGAGCTTGACTTCACTGCCTACCTGAACTAAACCTGTGCTCAAGTTTCGGCCCTGTAGTTGACGGGGGAAAAAAAAATGCTATTGAGTGTCATTTTAAGTCAGCTGAACTTGCCTGAGGACTAAAGGTTTGAAAATAAACAAAAAGCAAGGATATGGAGTTTGAAAGAAGAGAATCTACAGTCGGCTACTTCATGCAGCCCAAATCTATACAGCACAGCCGTTAAACCTGCTGGCGGCAAAATAGTGGCACCAGATTTTGACAACAAATAAAAGGGTAAACATGTACAGAAGTGCAAAACTGAACTGACCCTGTTCGTATATGAGGACCAGTTACAGGTGAAGAAGAGCTGTCTGTGTTCATCTGGGCATGTAGCTATTGTTGTAACATATTCATGACTTTGAAAATCCATTCTTTAACATGCAGGTAAAAGCATCATTCATATTCAGAATCCTAAGAAGATGAAACAGCTGCACAGAGGATCACATACGCACACACACATTATAAAGTGCACAGAAACTAAAAGGCCTTCCTTCTACAGCGCTTCATTTACTTTTCGCTTCACCATCCTTTTCTCACAGTCCCAGACATGAAGTACTATTTTCTCTTGAACTCACAAAACATGCCTCTCCATAGACCATTAGCTATTGGGAGTGTAAGCAGATCTGGGAGTACTTCGGAGAAAATAAAATTAAAACAAAACAAAACTCAAGCACCTCTGAACTTCATGCCCATCTCAGTCTCAATAGCTGAACCCGTTCAATCTGGTTTTCGCCTCGGTCACAGCACTGAAACTGCCCTCCTCAAAATTACCAATGACCTCCTCACTGCAGCTGACTCCGGTTTACTTTCCATCCTCATCCTCCTTGATCTGAGTGCGGCCTTCGACACTATTTCTCACCCCATCCTCCTCCAAAGACTCTCCTCCTTAGGCATCTCCAACACCCCCCTTAACTGGTTTCACTCATACTTGACAGGCCGGACTCAGTTTATCCAACTCAGGACCTTCACCTCCGATCCCTCCTCAGTCACCACAGGTGTGCCCCAGGGCTCTGTCCAGGGGCCCCTCCTCTTCATCACTTACCTTGGTCAAATCTTCCGTAAATTCAACATTTCTTTTCACTGTTTTGCGGATGACACTCAGCTCTACCTTTCAAGCAAACCAAACTCCACCCCCCCCCCCACCCCCCCCGTCTCTCTGAAATAAAATCCTGGTTCACCACAAACTTCCTTAAACTAAACAGCAATAAAACTGAATTCTTACTCGTCGGCACCAAATCCACCCTCTCCAGAGTCAACAATTTTTCCCTCCTCTCGACAGCTCCTCAATGTCCCCCTCCCCTCAGGTTAAGAGTCTGGGTGTCATCCTCGACAGTTCACTATCCTTTCATTCCCATATCAATAGCATCACCCGGTCTGCTTCGGTGCCTCGTCACCTCCCGTCTTGACTACTGTAACTCCCTCCTCTTTGGTCTGCCACAAAAATCCCTCCATAAATTACAGCTGGTCCAAAACTCTGCCGCCCGGATCATCTCTAGAACTCCCACTCACTACCATATCACCCCCATCCTCCAGCAACTCCACTGGCTCCCCCATCAACAAAATTCTTATGTATACATACAAATCTATCCACAACCTCGCCCCTCCATACCTCTCCAACCTTCTTCCTGTAAATGTCCCTTCTCCCTCCCTCAGGTCCTCTTCCTCCCTCCACCTCACTGTCCCCTCTGCCCGTCTCAGCACCATGGGGAGCAGGGCTTTCAGCCGCTCTGCTCCCCAGCCTTGGAATTCATTACCTCCAGACCTCTGAAACTCAGCCACCCTCCCCATCTTTAAATCCGGACTCAAAACCCATCTATTCCGAGCAACCTACAGCCATTAATCCATTTTTTATTGCTCCCCCCACCTTATTTTATGTATGTTGGTGTTTTTTTTAATTCTATTTGTGTTTTATTGTTCTGTTTTATATCCAATAGAGTGACCTTGGGTGTCCTAAATGGCGCTTTCAAATAAAATGTATTATTATTGAAAGGATACATATAGTCCAGGCGCTGCCACAAGCCCACTGCTGTGTCTGGCTCCCCTGTAGTCACCTGTAGATCATTAGAGAACAAATGTTACTCTTTGACAAACAAAGACATTCTTAGGTCTCTATACGCCGCCTGATGGAAATGATGAAACCTGGAACCTCTGAAAGGCCCCTGGGACCATATCCAATGACTTTTGCTTGTATAAGTCGGGACTCATAAAGGAATATCCACTTCTCAAAAACTCCAGTCAATCTCCTGCTACAGTGACACCACGTCCTCAGTTGTTCCTGCGTGTGCTCGCACTCGGGCCAACATTACATTCAACCACTTACATAACAAAGAGCCCCGGAGCTCATTTGCAATTCTCCACCGTGGGTCCATCCCCAGCTTTGCCTGATCGGCCTTCCTCAGTGAGTGACGTGCCCAAACTTCGTCCCATTCATAGAATGCAAATAAGAGTCAGGTCAAAGAAGAAGATGAAAGGCGGGATGGAGAGCTGCTGGGAAGCGGTGATAGCAGGGTGCAAGAGGTGCGGACGCGAGGATGTGCCTCCGCAACACAGATGCCTGCTCCAAAGTGCTGGCGAGGAAGTGCTACAGACTTCTCTTTGATGTCATGTGGTGCAAAAATAAACAACAGACAAATTTAAGGGTAGAAGAATATTTTGTGGTTTGACAGGCTATATTGTAAATACCTGCAAAGTGCAAAGAATAATTCACACTGGAGCATTCTTCTAATGTTGGATGCTGTTTGTGCAAAAGAAATACAATAAGATTAAAAAAAAAGTGTATGAGTGCAAACTCATTACAGTTATGTAGTGTGTCTCTGGAAGAGTAACGTACAATACACTCTGTATTATACATAATGTTTCATTTTGAGATCAAAAACAACAAACTTAGATTAGTGAAATTTGGTTTAAGATATCTTTTAGATAGCAAAGACTACATTAAACACAGTTTATTACTTGTGATAGATAGTTAGTGAAATTCAATGCTCTAAAAAGCAAAGAAATGTACCTTTTATTCAGAAACTATCAGTATAACTAATTCTCTCACAAACTCAACAATGCTATATTGACACCTATAATTTCTATTGGCTCACTCTTAAAATAACTGGCTAAAACCATCCCAGAAACTTCTAAGTTGTTCCAAATTATACCTGAACCACTGTGTTGTGCAGATAAACTGCAAGGACATTAATCCAGAGCGAACGCTGTAGAATGTCGAACCTGAAGCTAACTTCACAGTGCTGGTTCACCAAAACTCACATTCAAATCCAATCATAGAAGCCTTTTCACCAACGAATCACATCTGCTCATGTACCAGCTCAAAAAGCACAGCTTCAAAGATGTTCTAAATTACATTACAGAGATTGATTATTATTATTATTATTACTATTATTATGCACTTGCCACTGGACATTGTGAATAGTAAAACATGGTTTAATCATTAAGGTGTATGCCTTGTTTAAGGCAACAATTCTTTTTTTTTTTTTTTTATTCTTATGCCTAATAATGAATGTGTAGCTGTGTTGTTCAACAGGCACCTTGCACACGATTTATGTCAACATTTTTTTCTTTCAAAGGTTCAACCAAATCAAACCAGAATTTAAAAAACAAACAAACTGTGATTAGATTGTTAAAGCTACTGATTGCAATTATATTAATGTTCAAGTGCATGAATATGTAGCTTGCACTATTTCTAGAGACTCTGTGGTTTAACAGCAACATCTGTACAACAGTTGGAAAACACAATCCAGGCAGCAAAGCACATGCAGTGTCAGTAAAGCCACTTTTATAGACATATAATTAGATCAAGTGAATTTATTGTGAGATCAATTAAATAAGAATAGACCAATCTTTATTTGCCTTTTTTGGAAGGAGTGGTGGTCTTTGAAAGATTTTATATTGTCATTCAAATTATTTCCATTTTAAAGAGATTTTTCAATGAATAAAAATGAACATACAGTTGAAACCAGATGTTTACACTGTATAAAAAGATACATAGCCTTTTTTTTCCTCACTGTCTGACATTAAATCAGATGAAACTTTTCCTGTTTTAGGTCTGTTAGGATTGCCAAAATTATTCCTATTTGCTAAATACCAGAATAATGAAAGAGAGATTTTTTAAAATAATTTTCTTCAATATCAGAAGTTTACAAACCTTAAGATTACTATGCCTTGAAACAATCTAGGAAAGTTCAGACAATAACATCAAGGCTTTATACAGTTTATATATTCTTCTAGTTTCAACTGTAATTATTTATGGCCCATATTCTGTGAGAAAACACTTATTAAAAATACTTCCTTTAAACAGAAGTGAATATATTGTAGCATCATACCATCATGATACAAGTACATTTCAGTGCTAGAGATGATAAAAAAAAAAACAGATTTGAAAAAAATAATCCTGATGGTTTACCTGAGAGTTGTCCTGTGAATCCTCATCTGTATTATCCCCGACTCTGTGGTGAATAGAATAATAGAAAGTACAGTCAGAGACAACCCCCAAGAGTTTTTCATTCTCAGCTACATGTAATGCCTTCTTACCTGTCAATCTAGCAACGCCTGTATTTTGACAAAGAAGGGGGGAAAGTCAGCTTACATCGCAGACTTGTTTCAACATGACCTTTCAAACACTTTAATCAAAAACAGCTTCTCCATCATACCTCGAAAATGTCAGCTGGGTAAAACTCTGATAAATGACAAAACAGCACTGCGATGTGTGCTTGATATTCTACATGGCTGCTGGTATTATCCTGTTTAGGTGTGGAGCCCATGTTTCTGCAGCAGAGCTGACAGGAGAAGCTGACTGCTTGCCTGCTTGCACTGAGATGAAATAATGTGACTCAGCAGCAGCCAGAAAGAGTGAACCACTTCACTGAAACACAAGGGATGTTATCTCAGTATTCCTTTCACAGCGTCTATACACGCACAATGTTTATCTAACCAAGATTGTAAAGCAAGGAACAATACGATGAAAATGCCTGATGCAGTCACGAAACATCCCAAAAAGCTGGGGTGAGAAAAAAAAGGTGAGGTCTAAAAGGTCTCACAGAGCAGAAACAGAGGGGGATGGGCATGTAATGACTGTTGATGCTTGTTCCTACAGGTCAGCAGTTAACTGTAATGGCCTAGAATCGCAGTTCAGGACCTTCAAATAATAGTAAGCATCACTATATGTGTGTGTGTGTGTAAACCTTCTCAAGGTGCTGACATAAAGGCCTTTTACCAAGAACCCTCTGCAACACCACAGTTGAGATTCTCATCAGAGCAATATAGTGCAGCGACTACTTAACTCTGTACAGATTTTAGTCTTGGCAACCTTCCCACCACAATCCATCTCGCTGTCGTTTTTTTTTCCTAGACTGGGCTTCAATTTCCACCCCCTTCGGTTCATTGCTCCCCATCCTGTTTTTGCTTCTCAAATTTCAGTTCTGTTTATGTACAGGGCACTGTGAAGGTTAGTTCATGCCCCCCCACCCCGTGCTATGCAGATTTGGTGCTGTGAAAGCATTCTAAACATGTCTGTGCTTTAATTTATTTGATTTTAGTAAGCCTTGTTTTCTCCTTGTTTTTCCTCTCCCTTTCCATATCTCTTCATCTAATCAGTCCGTCCAGCTTGCTCCCTCCTGTTTTTTTTTTAAAAACTTCCCTTTCCGTGTCTCCTTTTTTACACCCGTCTTCCAAATTCAAATTCTCTTAGTTTCTCAACATCCATCTACTTGCTTTGATCTCTTTTCCCACTTTCAGACTTCCTCTTAATTCTTAACGTCTTTTCTCCAACCATCATTTACCAGGCATCTTTCTTAATTCTTCCTCGAATCGCATAGATTCTATCTCTTTAACACAACAAGAAAAGCGGCTGAAATTGGTGATAACTTTGTACAGGAATTGTGTTAAAGTGCTAGAAAACATGATGTGAATCCCCTGAGCACGCATGATGCAGCCTTTTCAGCTGGTGTGTATGTTGAGTTAGTCTGATCGTGACATGAGGGCAGATAGGTGTGAGGGCAACTGCAAGAAGAAGAAGAAGCTGAGGGCACTAAAGAGAAATCAGCTTGAGGAGAGGGGACAAAAATAGATTTTAGTCTCTTGAGCAAAATGGAAGATAATCTATCCTGACTTGACAGTGAGGGACTGAGTTGGTGCGATGCCAAAGAATCTCTGATTGAAAGATTGACTTGGATTCAGGAAAAGTCAGTCTGAGAGACAACCAGGCACAAAAAAAAAGCATAAGAGACAAGAAGAGAGTGACTTTGTCTTCCAGAGCCAATAAAAGAGAACAACAAAAGGAAAAAAGGGAGGAGGTGTTTGCAGGGAGGACGACAGTCTGCTTTGTGACTTGCAGAAAATACTTTGCTTGTCAGCCAGTCTCCACTCTCACCCTTCCTCTTAAAACTGAAGCAGCTCGCGAACCCAGCTGTTCTGTGTGCCGGCATTCAATAAACAAAGTCCAAACTCATCTAAACTACTGGCTCCAAACGAGTTAATCTTGATAACACTCTAAATAAGTTAAAATCAGACAGCTCTAAGCACACAGCAGTTAAGAAAAAAAGTGCAAAGGGAAGTGGAATGAAAACTTTGCATAAATTTGTATGTACTGCAGGAAATGGGCCACTATAAACACTAGCTGAGCCTCCGCATCACTGGGCGATCCTCCCACGTCAAGGTTGGCTTTCTAAATAAGGCTGACTTCTCCATTCTGTCAGGAAATCACTTCCCCCGCAACAAAACCCATTCAAACGGACACACACACACACACACAAGCTGAGTAACTCAAACTCCTGCAGTCTGGCAAGATTGTAAGTTGGAGTTGTGGCAGTCATCATCTTATATCTCTGGAATTATTTCTTCAGGAATTTTTCTCTGAAGTCACTGAGGCCAGAACATTTCTGGACTCATGACAGGACAACAGAGCACTTTGCAAACGGTCTTCATGGATGACTGATTCTTTGTTTTGTTTTTTTTGGAAACATTCTTGTCCTCACAAATAAATGTGTTCGGGCTTTCTATTTAAAGCTGGAAGTGAATTTTTCTTTTTTTTTTTTTAAAATGATTTTGACCAACACAATTCTGAAACACTTGCAGGAATTGCAATCTGAAACTGAGGCGTAAAATTCTCACAAAGTACATTCCAATGCAGCTCCATACAACTCTGACATTATTACAGACAGAAAGGAGGAGAGGCAAAAGAAGAATGTACCTAAATGGTATCTGTCATAGCCTGGGTCGGCCATGGCAGCCCAGTGTGTGTCTGTGTCTGTAAAGTTGGCATCTCTCCCTGTCTTTAGTGGTTCCTGTTTTACTTTGAAAGGTCTGTCTTGTCTACATTGTTTTCTGCTTTGCTTCCTTCCCCTCGTTACCACTGATTCCCTGCACCTGCCTCTCCGTTTATTCCTCTGTGTATTTAAGTCCTGTCATTTTCCCCTGTTCTCTGTGGGTCCATTGTTGTGAGTATTGTTTACAGTCCTGCTTGTTGTCTTTTTGGAATATAAGTTAAGTTTTTGCAGTTTGGACTTTGTGTTTTTGGATTTTTGCATTTTGGATGTTTCTGTTTTTGATCATTGCACTTTTATGTTTTTGGAAATAAACCTTTTTGCTTTTTGAGATCTCCTGCTCTCTGGTTCTCCTTCAGCCCTCTGCAAACCATGACAATCTGCAGATGTTTGTGCGCTGCGTCTAGTAGTGTAGTGATATCAGTGATCAGCTGACAGTAACATCCAGGTATTTTAGTTGGTTTACATTCTGTTCCTTAAGAACTTTCTTCCTTTTACTTCTCCGTGGTACATCAGCAGCGGCTTACATTTCAATGAGAGACACATCAGTTACTCTAACAACCCGGTTTGAGCATTTGCCATTTTGCCATTTCCTGAGTTTGAAAGGTGAAAAAAAAAAAAAAACTAATCTTCCAATCACATTTCTTGTGGTCCGGTCAACGTGACAGAGTTACATTTGGAGAGAGTTGTAAACTGGCCCTTGTCACAGGCTACAGTGTAAGGTTCACACCTACAGCACAGCTTTGATGACAGAAGTATAAATCAGCCTTTGAACAGCTGTTTCTGGCACAGCTGAAGGATGGTAGCCAGGGCTAACTGGAGGAAGCCAGCTGGACTGACTCTTGCTCATTTGCTTCTGTCTCTTAAAGCAGCCAGAGCAGCAGGGTTCTCCAATTCAGCAACCTCTAGGTCAGACCTCTGGTTGCAGGTAACCTGGTAAGTCCTCGTTTCCGTTTTGGATGTCGTTTCAGTAACAGATCTTAAATGAGGATGTATGGACATGCTTTATCTGAATGAATGTAAGTTAGCATCATAGGTTAGCATGAGCTGAGCTAGCCAAGCTAAAATAGGTAAACTTGTCGAAACTGAACCAAGGTGGGTATGTTCCAAGCCGGCTCCCAGGACTGTTGGTTTTGTCCATTGTTGGTTTAACTGGGGTTGGTGCCCCCAGTTCCTGCCAACGTGGCGCCTTGCAGAGAGACACAAAAATAGAAACTTCAAAAGCACTCTTTAATAAACTTATGGGTGATGTCATAGGGAGTTTGCACAGTTCTTTTAAGTCTATAGTTCAGATTCTGAATGTATTTTGGACACATTTGAACAAATGGTGAAAATAATCAGTGTGACTAAAAATCTTGCCTGCTTTGCTGTTTTCTTCCCTACAGATATTAAAGCGAACTTCACAAAACATTTACAATGGTGACAGTGTGTCACTTTGCCATAGAAATCCAGACATCAAACACAATGAATGAGATCTTTGGACACAGAGTGGTATGTTTTAATGTTGCTATGAGCTGCTATGCATGAACGACTAGCTGACTGTTATGACTCTTCACTGAGTAAAAAAATAAAACATCACTACAACATCTCATATATGACCAAATTTCATTCCTGTAATTAAAGCAGAAACAGCCTTGTAGGAGGCTTTTATCTGGGGAAGGAGCAGCCCGACTTTGCTGTCAAGGTGAGGTATGACAAGACTGGGTACACCAACAGGATACAAGGTAGTTTTACTGCATCCGGATGGTCTCACGCCGGGAAGGTTTTTAAAGCACGGAATGTGTCAACATGTGCTGTTTAAACTGTTTTTACGATGCACAAAGGAACTAGTGACGTTGAGGACTGCAGCCACAGTCAACGAAGCTCAGTGCAGCAGATGAATTATGCTTTCTTTCCTTCATGTTCATCAGTGCCATCAGCTCTGAGCTAGCAGAAGCCTGTAGGACCCAAATACACCCATCTATTGTCTGGAAAAGTCTGGCCAGAAGTGGGTTTTCATGGTAAATTGTGGCCAAAATGGCATCCCTCCAATGTGGATAAAAGACCGTGTGACTCAGCTATGAAAAAAGGCAGAAGAGTGGCTGGCAGGTGCTCTGGAATGATAAGTCAAAATCTGAAATATCAGATATTTTTGGCCTGCAGCAGTTTGATGGTAAGGATTGCTTGTCCATCATGCAATACCATCAGGAAGATGTCTGACTGGCTCTAATTTTCTTCTGCAGCAGGGCGACGACCTCCAACATGCAGCCAATGTCATTAAGAGCTATATGCAGTGTAAAACCAGGTGTCCTGCTGTTCATATGAAAGATCTGCTGATGCGAAACGCGCCTACCAAAAAGGAGATCTCTGAAGACTCATGATCAAGAGTATACAAGGATAAAAGGTAATCTCAAAATGTTTAGGCACCAGACATCCAATAAATGTGTCTGAACTGAACTAACACTGAACTGCTGAAAGCGCTTGCTAAAAGTCATTGCTGCCCAAGGCAAGGTAAGGAAAGTTTATTTCTATAGCACATTTCATGCACAAAGGCTGCCTTTACAGAGGAAGTTCAACAAGTTTTACTTTTCTTCATCTTGGGCTTCTTATCATTTTATATAGGATCGGAGCATATCTTATGTCAAATTAATACTGAAAACCAAATAATTTCAAGGGGCTCACATATTTTTTGTTGCCAGTCTACACATTTGGGCAAGACATCATTTGCATCATTGCGAGTGGTACGAGCAAGCTGTGCATGAGAGTGTGGTTTCATTAGTCCTCTGGTAACTGTCAACATCATAAATATTGTGTGTTGCATGCTGATGAATAACCACCCACTCAACAGATCTCCACATCTTTTTTTAATCATGTCTTCTGTTAGAAATGAACTGGAGCATAATGAAGGTCAAAATAACTAGACTAGTTAGTCATGGCTTGAAATAGTAAATCACATACTCCTATCTTTAACCTTCTTGAAATGTAATTGTGTCACAACTTCTGCAGTTTACCTGCATTTGATTTGCTACATTAAAAAAAAAAGATTAAAGGCTTTGGGCCTCAAGGATAAATTTTTCCCTGAAGCAGATGAGGTTAACTTAGTTTAACAATGAATTTTAACTGACAGTAAAGGCTGAAATTAAATCACAGTTACCAACAAAGATTAAAAAAACAAAAGAAATGTGTTATTATTCATGCGCTCCCAGTATCTTGAAGGAATAGATGGATAATGGAAATGATACTTAACTGTGCTCTTGCACAGAGAAATGAGAAGATCGATACAACTGTAACGTTTATGCATTAAACATAATAAAGCCATAGCCACCAGCTGTATTTATAGATAGATATATATCCATCTATATATAAAAAAAAGGCCCAGGAAAAAGGGAAAACTGTTAGCAGTTCTGTGTCTGAGCATCTCCTCCAAATCAATAAATTACCCGTAATCTATTTAAACCAAAGTTTTAGAAAGCGCTTTGGTAATGTTTCCCCTTGTTACTCATTTTTTTGTATAAAGCTAATCTAATTGGCAGATAGCAGCGGTGCATTATTTAATAAGCAAACACAGCTTGAATTTAATATAATATCTCTGCAAAAAAGAAATGTAAGCCATCTCACAAAGAAGTCCACTGTTCATCTGTTTTTATCTTTCATGAAGGTCTTTGTTGAATTATAGCAAGCTGTTATTTTAGATGTTTTCACAGTAAAATAGACGCCACCCCGCTGGATAAACGGAGTAGAAAAATTACAATGGCTCATGTAACAATGTGGCAAGTAAAAATGAAAAAGAAACAGTATTGAATCCAAAACTCTGTCTTCCGTCTTTGCTGTTATTGGATCAGGATTTAAGTTGGAAAAACAAAATTGCAAGAACTCTGTGACTTTGGGAGTCCCTGCATATATAATGACATTTCTGCAGCATTGAAGCTGACAATCATCAGTAATTCAAACTGTGCCACTTTAGCAGTGGAGCAGTCTTTAAGCATCTCAGCCAAGGACAGTTGGAAAGCAGAAGAGACAGTGGAAGCCAAATATAATATTATCACACAGAATTAATTTTCCTACTCGCTGGTCACCAGGATGTCTCAGCATGACACAGAGAAACAGCCTAAATTTGCTGTAGTGGAGTTAGCAGGATATGAAGCATGAAAACAGTTGGCTGGACAACAGTTACAACCAGAAAGAGAATTAAATCTGACACCTAGATAACAATCTGTGAAATTAGTATTTCTTTTTTTTTTAAAAAACACATGTAATAAAATGAGTGTATTGAATAAGTGTACTGAGTGAGACGTTTTGACCTTTTGTGATATATTTCTTCTTTTTACTCTTCATTTAGGGAAAGGAGTACTTAGAATAAATAGCATTCACATGGTGTCACAACAAGCCCTTTGCCATTTTGCAGGTCAAGCGACTTATTCAAAAACACTGTGTGCAGCTGTGTGTAGTGAGTGTTACTAACATTCTGCACTCAAACCAAGCGTTTTTGAGGCTGAAATCACCATTAAAGTGGCTAAAATACCTTATACACAGTTGGAAGGAAAGAACAGCTCAGATCCCTAAAATGGAGTACATGAAGGTACCAAAGACAGAAGAACTCAGCAGCATCTCAAATCAAATCGGGCAACGACTACCACAGACAGACATCCCTACCTAACTTAGCCTACTTGAATTAATACATTAATTGTTTTATTCAGTTGGCACCCTGAAGTGATCAGAGCTCTTTTTTTTTTTTTATAAAAGAGGTGACCAGCATTTGAAAGTAAAGATTAGTCATGGATTATTAGAGATTACCATGAGAATCGTAGATAGGACTTCACTCATTTTTACTGATATTAAGGCAGTGACTCTAGACTCAATATGTGGGCCTAGGCTAAATGTAGTGATGAAACATTTTGAGGGGAATTTAGAAACAATCAGTACGCTCAGATCAATTTAATCCATTTCAACAAATCTTTCCTGCAGCCATGACTGTCCTGTCAACCAGGTATAGCCCAGATCCTTCACCCACCCACTAACTGTAAGCCTCCAGAGACTTGTAGGTCTTCAGCTCTTCCAAAGTTTACTCAGTTTTGTCATGAAAAATATAATTGTACAAGTCCTTCGTATCATGTGTATAATCCTTTTTAGCTGTTTTTACCGGTTGATTCCACCTTTGCAGTTTTTTTTTTTCTTATAAAAAGATTGAGATTGGACATCGATCCTTCCAGCATACTTCTGCTTTTTCCTTTTGATGTGGTCTGGGTGTCGTTATCAGATGATTTCCATCTATTTCTGAGACTAATGTTAGTTGTGGATACACGACCGCAGTAGATTGAATGAAGAACCGGTGCGGTACTGGGAAGCTTGACCTACAAAATTGCAACGCTGGATGAAACTACCCAGATGTGTGACGTCGACAGCAGAAAAGGCCTTCACCTGTTTGAGTGGTGCAAATTTAGTTACAGCACTTCCAAATAGCATCTCTTATCAAAAATTTGTGGACCTGAATAAAATTTTGACTGTTAGTATGGGAAATAAGGCAATCCAGAGAATAAAATACTGTATGCATAATGGCCATCAAATGTTTCTTACATGCTGTGTAATTTGAATAAAAATGATAAAATATTAAAATAAGGTTAATTAAGAACCATTAATAACTGCTTGAAAAAGTAAACTGTTCACTTTGCACTCAGATTTGCCTCAAAACCTTAACTTCTTTTTATTGATTGTTAAGGACTAACAATGCTTTTGCTTGTTTCCTGTTGCATCACTGCCTGCTGGTGTTCACCGTGCATGGCAGTCTGGTTAATCCTAATGAAGAGTTGTTTTCTGTAAATGACAACAACTTCGGACATAACACTGTCATTCCTTGACCAAGTGAGTGATTGGTCAAATAGAGTTTGATTGCAAGCCCAGATTAGGTGCTAGATAATTCGTACTGTAATTGTGGGGCAAAATAAATATTTGACCTGGCTTTATCTTTTCTTTCATCTAAAGGAAAGAAGATGCGAAAGCTACCCCAGAGGTATGGATTCAAATGTCTCCTTTTCATGAGAAGTAAAATCCTGCCATGGCTGGCTCTCAGGGATACTTTGAATTTGTTATATATAAACACTGCCGTCGTTTTCTTACTGAGTATCGAGGGTGTCATTTCATGACAACAGCTAAATATATCAGTACAATTTTAAATCAAGACGTCAGATATTAGAATATATGTGCAAATACAGAAGCCCTGAGGGGATAAATACACCAAAACCAAAAACACAAACACGGCTACGACACACAAAATGCCATACATAGATAGATATCACAACTCTACAAGAGGTAATAAAAAAGGGAGACTTCAGAAATCACTACATTTCACAAAAAGCAAAACCAAAAACAGCCAACAAGAAATTTCAAAACAAGCAAATTCGTTTTGTTCAAAAGGGTTTTGGAAAATGCACATTTCCCTCCTTGTTGTCATGCTTTGTGAAAAGTCTTTTCTAAAATGTTTTTCTATGAAATGTTGTAGTTTTTGCAAAATTTGACGGTATCCTCATGGCGTCAGTTAGCTTGTTACTAGCTCTGCTGTGCTTCAACATGCAACCACCTGAAGTGGAGTATTTTAACTTTAACCCACAGATGTCCTCAAATTTGAATGTGAGTGCGCAATTTCAAAACAAGCACAGGTTCAATTTATATTTCATATCAGCCATGTTTGAAAAAAACTCATAGCCTATTTATAGTTTAGGCAGTTGGCAAAAAGGCTGTGCTGAATAGAGGCTACCTGGGTACGTACGTCTAAGGGGGCAGCACTCACACACATCTGGTTTTATTCCAGACAAAGCAAACAGGATCACCACAGGTGTAGCCGTCAGTGCTGATTTTTGCCACGACAAAACAACGGAAACAAAGCATGCAGTTGAGCATGTTGACATTCTTCCCTGTTTTGTTCTTCCTCTCACTCTGAATCAGTGCCTTCCATCTTCTCAGTGCAGAGAGATCTTTCTGCTACTTTACCCATGTCACATCCACATCACCCATGAAGCGATGGATGCATAGCGTCTTTGTTTCGGATCTACGTGATTTAATCTCTGCAGCATTGCAGTAGTACACTAATCTGTATCGCTTGTTTGGGCTTGTTGCTTTTTTTACAGGAAGTGGTCATGTCATCAAAAAGCCCCAAATATAATGTATTACTGCCATCTCGAGGGATAAATATAGCACCATTTCGAGGCTCTGTTTTAAAACTGGGAATTGGCAGCTCATCTCGGCTTTGTACATACTTCTGTTTTCCAGACAGTTTACCTGCAAATCTGACAGACAAGTGACTGTTGTAACACTGCAATCGTGTTCAAGTTCAAGTGCAGCTGTGGGTTAAACTCAGAATGTTGCTATTTAGGAAGCACAGTGTTAAAGTGCCACTAAGTAAGGCACATGCTGTTCTGTTTTGTGAAGGTTTGTGCTTTCTTGTTTCTTGAATTGTCCTTTTTTTCTTGAAGCAGTACTTATTTTTTGTCAGGAGAGTAAATGCAACCCTAACTGGATTTGATCTTGGTGGGGGAATAAGATTAGCACTGACAGCTATCTGCTCCTATCATTAGTGAGGAAAAAGCAGCTGAATTGTCAAAACGCTGCTTCACATCCTGAGTTACTGAGCTGGTTAACTGTCATGGCTGTTGATGTACAAATGCTTGTGCTACAGCTCCGTAAATGGCCTGCGTTAGTTGATTCTGAGCTCTGACAAGGATGTTATCAACCAGCTATCTTCCACCTGCTCACTCTTCTAATGCTTTATCAACCCCTCCTTTTCCAGTACACACACACACACGCACACACACTTTTCTTCATAATGTCACTGCTGCTATGGGGGAGATTGTTCTCTATATGTAGGTGCTGATGAAAATTTGAGGGCAAGCATTGAATTATTTAGCAGGGAGGATTATGAAAGCAGCTTCTTGGCGCGAGCATAAATCAATATGAGCCCTCTCAACCTCCACCACCACCAGCAACATCACTAGTAACCCCATCCCTTAATTTTTTCCATCACTTAGACCACAGAGATATGCACAGACAACCAGACACATCTCCACAGAACACAGCAGACTGGGCAGCCAGATGCTCAAGGCATGATGAAATACAGTATAAGGGAGACCATGGGATTCTTTCTTTTTTTCTTTTTTTTTTTTTTTCTTAAATCTGCGAGGGTTTATATGTGTAGCACACAGAAAAGGGTCTAGTCCAGACTGACCACATCCACAAGAACAGATGGCTAACTCAAGCCCTGCCAAATCTATTTTCACTTCTGGTTCTGCCTGGGGGCCGGGGTCTAACAGTCACTATCAAATGGGTTAGAAAAGAGACAGGAGATCACACTCACAGACGCAGAGCAAAGGCACACACACACAAACCTACAATTTCTGTGAGTCTAAGTCTCACCCTCAGCTATGTACCAGTTACATAACAGTTTCACATAGTTGAAGTTTTGATTGCATGGGCTCGATTTGTGCAGCGCCAAAGCTCAGAGGCTTTCAACGCTGAATAAATGACCACGTTCAGGCACTCACTCACTGTTTCACTTGACCATCTGAAAAAGTCTGTATCAGTTTCAGTGCACCCCCCCACCCCCACCCCCGTTTCTCTATAAGGGCATATTCTGCTAAATCCCTCAATATGCCTCTCATTTCTCATCTGTGTATTGGGAGCCCATGTTTGGCCAGTTGTTGTTTGCTCTCTGGCCAATGATTTTCTGACTGGAGAACAACCAGTTGGGACCAAATAGCGCACAGATTTATAGCACCAGTCAAGAAAAAAAAACTAAGTTGTTCAGCTCTCTGTTAAACTTAATACTTAAAGTGAAGAGTAACACCATTTATTAGACAGACAGAAATCAATCAAAAGGTCAGAAAGATGACGCAGTACAGGCATCTCCAATTGCAAGCACCGTAAAATGGACATGACATGCTTTTCCTTGTTTCTGGACTTATTCAAAAATGTTGCAGCAAAAAAATGTAAACTTAGTCACTGTAAGCTCCAGGAAATATTCACAAGGAGTTACTGCTTCTCGATGCAGTGTACTCAAGTCTCGTGAACTCCATGGCGCAAGATGATTTCAAGGACTTCAAATAAAAGTGTCATAAAGTGAGGATTGCCTTGATCAGGCACAATCTACCGTAGACTGAAGAAACGGTCTACATTCATCGACAATATGGAGTTAAGATATACAGTGTATGGATATTGCATTCATTCAAGAAATGATCACCAAAAAAAAAAAAAAACACAACAAACTTTTGTTTTTGTTTTTAATGTGTATTTGACCATGCGGATGCAACACACATTTCCCAGCTTTCTCTGAAAGCTTTTAGCAATCTCAGACAAGGAAGTTGCTGACAAGCTGGACTGCCTCTACGGTCATCCCACAAACATCGGCATGTTGTCTTTGTTTTTGTGGTTCCTCCGATTGATGACTTTCATACTCTGGATCTGATTCTGGCTCAAACATTATGGGTGGATTTTTTAACTTGTAATCTCTCAAAGTTTTGCATATAGTAGCTTGTTTTGGTTCTGACAGGCATTTGTTAGCGTTCAAGAGACATCCAGACCCCTCACGGAAAGCCTGCAGAAATCCGACCAATCAGAAGACACTTAAGAGGCGCTGGACATTCGACAGTCAGAAAACACTTCGAACAACATCATCTCGTTTTCAAGATGTTGTATTGTTTTCCATTTCTTTAACATATATCAAGTTTGAAAACATGATGGATATGAGACTACAGTGATCCCTTATTTTTCACGGTTAATGGGGACCGGCACCCCCCGCAAAAATCAAAATCCGTGATCTCGAGCCGGAGCCCCCCGAGCCTAAATAATGTGTTTAAAATATGTTTAAAAAACCACAAAAAAGTAGCAAGGCACTGCAGTAAAACAAGACAAAGGCTCAACTGTGGTCTTTCTGTTACCTTCACAGCCTCTGGTCTCTGAACCGTAGTAAACAAACCGCTGGTATTGTGCTATTTTTGGCTCGTAATTAGCGGGTAACACGCTAACAACAACAAAAGAAAAAGTCCAGTTTTCTCTGCATGGAACGAGCACTTTATTCTGGTACTGCAGGAACTTGTAACATCACACAGGTTGTATTGTTCAGCTCCTGTTGGTTAACAGAGAATGTAAATCTATACACGCTGGGCTGCTGTTTATGCTCACTCCACTTTTCATCTAACCCCGTTTTCGTTCTGCCGTCCCACGACATACACACTCCATTACCCATAAGGCTACCTTCTTAAAGAGGCCAGGCTGGCTCACAACATTTCTTCGCTGTGAGAGAATGCGCACAACATCCTGTGATGTTTGGATGATGCGTCTCGTCCAATCAGAGCACAGATTCTAGAGTGCTGGGCCGTCTGCGTTTCTCCTGTTGCTTACAGGAGGCTGTGTCATCGTTTGGTGTTTCACTGGCAGCTGCAGCCTCTCGTCTACTGTGGGGTAGATTTTTGCAGAATTTCCCAGATTTTTTCTTGATTTTTTATTATATTATATTTTTCTGAAAAATCTGTGAATAACTAAAACCGCGGAACTTAAGGCATGAATTGGCAAGGGATTACTGTAATAAAATAGTATATCAGACAAACCAAAATGGCTGGAAATCTGGTGTCGACTTTAAATATAGCCAAAAGACAAGGTAAAGCAGACGCTTGAAGAAATGACTTTTTTCTTCCAATAATATGCTGAATTTTTAAGAAGTGAAAACATTAACACTTGAACGCACTTGAAAATCAAAAGCCAGTGTTTTGCATTACATTCAAATTTTGCATCAAGCTCAGCAGGATGGATAGCGACGCTCATACGCGAACGACTTGAGTGAAAACACAAATGTGCTTTTTTTAAGTCATAACAAACAAACTTTAGCAAGTAAAAGAAGACACAAACTCAAAAAGGCATACTCTTTTAGAACATTAAAAAAAACCCAAATCAACCTCTTACAGTTTCAAAATAAGTAAATAAGATTCACAGCTTTTGTGTTTCACAGTTTTTTGATGCAGCTCTTTCACCTTCAACCCAGCTCCAGGCACTATTGATGAGTGTGCACTCTGTAAAAATCAACATAAAATAGCTGGGTCAGACGGTCCCTGGGAATGGTCCGCATAAATTTGCTAGTTTCTGTCCGAAGCAGAAAAACAGCCATTTCATCCCTCACTGATTACAGGGCCTGTGGTAATGACACCAGTAATCACAAAGTACCCGAAGAAGCTGCTCCTGCAACAGATCAAAGCTGCTCTACCACCCTGGATCCCCACCAGTATGCAAACGGAGCCAACTCATCAACGCTCTCTACTGTTCTCCACATTGTGCAACAATGACAGAAGACATATGCACGACTGGTGTTTGTGGGCTAAAGATCAGCATTTAACACCATATTATCAAATATATTGTCCTCCAAGCTGTCCAACCTGGGTGTACGGGACAACATTTGCCCGTGGACAAACAACTTCTTAACAGACTGACAACAGTCAGTTTGAATGGATACACATCACTTTTCCACTAAGACACTCAGAAGCGGAGTCCCACAGGTGACTTGTCTGTCCCCGTAGCAACAAAACCAACGTCAGATCTACAGACAACACAAGGGTGGTGGGCCTGATCACCAAAAGACAAAAAGTCAGCTAACAGAAAGGCATTACAGAGACGGTACTGAGGCTGACAGAGTGGTGCGCAGAAAACTATCTGATAAACAAGCAAACAAAAGAGCTCATGATGGGTTTTAGGGAGAAACAGGATGTCCATTCACTACTGCACATCAATGAGGAGAAGGTAGAGAGGGTAGAGAGGGTGGAGAGGGTGTCTAGCTTTGAGCTCCTGGGCATAAACATTTCTCAGGATCAAAGAAGCACAGAAGAGGCTGCACTTTCTGAGAATGCTCAGGAGGGCAAAATTGTCACAACAGCTCTTGCTGTTGTTCCACAGACGCTCCACTGAGTGTGTCCTGGTATACAGTATCCTGTTATGGTATAGTAGCAGACAAAAATCCCCTGGAGAGAAACGCAGACTACACAAAACACAGAAAATCAATAGTTATGTGCTGTGGATGACTTCTTTACCTCCTGCTGCATGCAGAAAACATGCAGCGTTCTGAAGGACTCATCCCATCCTGATCATCACATGTTTGACCTGTCACTGTCTTGTCATTGTATTATTTTTTTATGCTATTTTATCATTTTATTCTATACTATCGAGCCACAGTTCAGCTCACTTTTGTTCTGCATGAAGAATCTTATCTTTTTTTTCAATGTTTAGTCCTAATTCAAGAACCTCCTTAAGTCAGGATTTGATAGTTATTCTATGTACAAGTCACCCTCAGAATTTTCTGATATTAAAATAAATCCATTCTTCCCTTTATTTGTGAAATATCCCCCACACCACCAAGTGAAACAAATGGATGACTTAACCACAGTGAAGAAATTCTGGACCCACTTTTCTGTTTTTCTTATTTTGGCCAATACCTTTACTCATTTTCACAAATCCATTTTATCCATTTTGGCCGACAGTAAACGTTTTCTAATAACTGCACCATTCCCCGTGGCCTGTTTCCAAAACCCATCCGGTTCTTTTCCATGTATTAATATAGGTATTTCTGACACTTAAGTTTGTGGGGAGGATTTAACTTTTTCCAATCTTTTCCAGTAAAACTGGATTTTTATTTCTCTGAATCAGCAGATTTACTGAAAACTTTTCTTTTCAGTAATTCTGATTAAACTGTACTTGAACCCTGATGGTTCTATTAGTGACAATACCTCTTTTAATTAAAATTCAAGCTGAGACATCAATAACCTGAACATGTTCAGGTTTGAAGTGGCAGAGTAATAATAGATCCTTGAAATTCGTGCACTGGCCTTTGCACTTGATTGTGAACAATTCAATGGGCTTAATAGATTATTACAGGTCTGACATCTGGTAAAAGTGGTCTGAGAGCTCTTTTATCTTTTATCTATCCAAACTCTTTCTTGGCGTTCCTTTATGATTTTTTTTCCCACTCTGCAATAGTTCAAACAAAATCCTACACTATTCAAGCTTATAAGGTAATACAGTTTCTGAACTTCTGAACCACATTTCCTGAACTTAAAAACCAGTGCTTTTTACGCACAGGGTGCCCAAACCTGATCGATTCTTCCATCATCATTTCATGTTAAAATATATTTTAATGATTAATAAAAAAAATAAAAAAAAAAAAAAAATTGAAAATGAAAACCGGGTTCTTAAAAAGGATTTTACATAACCCCCAAAAATGAATTTGATCTACTGGATTTTTCAGTCTTTCCATCTTTTTTGGTTGTCTAACTCTCCTTGTCCTTCCTTCCAATATTCTTAGTGTTAATTCTTCAAGAGGCGGACAGATGAAATTATAGAGGGCTAAAAATAATGGCTCTATAAATAAGAAGCACCCATTGAGAGTGATTGAGAGCTGAAGCCGCTCTGCAGTTGGGGAGGCTGGGTAAGCTGAATTCATCAGCCCTCTTCAGTTTCAAAGGAAAGCCCCCACAACTGTCCCACACAATGCAAGTGTCACGCTTTCTTCGGATCCAGGGTAGTTTTTAAAAAAAACATTTTATCTGTACCTCATTACACTCTTCCCATTTCCTCGGAGCACTCCGTTCAGACCAGATTCTTAAAGCATTATTCATCCAGCAGCAAAGAGCAAAAAAGTGCGTGTGCATTTGCATACATTTTCATTTGTTCTTGCGTGTATCGGGGAGCACATTGTAGAGGCACTCCAAGTCTGTTTTATTATTCATAATCATGTGTGTATCCTTTTTCAGCCCAGCAGACACCAACCAGGGATACACACAGATGATGTTATCTCTGAATTTTCTTTCCCAACTTCTGCTCAATTGGGAGTTCTTTAAACAATATGCTGAAAAATACTCCATGACAAACCCCTTTGCATTTACTTGCATTACCTAATCTCTGCATTTAAAGGATCTACTTGCCCTCCCACATTCATACAAGTAGTCCAGCACAGACACACAAGAGGCCACTTTTACTGCCCTGATGCCTGATGCTCTTTTTAATGGCCCTCCTCCTCCCTCTTCATATTGACGTCATATCCATTAGACCGTGCCCCTGGGCCTTTTTATTGGAGGTCGGAGCACAGGACTCCGATGTGCGAGTCCTTCTTCTAGAGTCAATCTCCACCTGATAAACTTGCCGTATTTGCCAGTCTGACAGATGCGCTTACCACAGCAATCTGTTCAGCCTCTCCAGATACTGCCACGACTATCAATCCACTGAGAGGGAACCCGCTGAACTGTGTCGAGGGAAAGCAGTGCGTTACAGCTGGACACGCGCTCTCCATGAGCTCCCAAGCTCTCACCTATTCATTGTCTGTACACTCGCAGGCAAAAACACACACATAAACACAGCATGCATACGCACACGGAGATCGGCTATCAACACTGCTGCAACAATGTGAGCTGAGCTGAAAGAGAACTATCTGTATCCAGTGGCACGGAGCGTAACCCTGGTGGGCTAATGTGAAGAGATAGCGTTTCACATCTGATCAGCATCAGAATCGTAACTCTCTGGCCTCTTCCAGTCGCAATTAATCTCCCACTTACCCCACGAATTGCCCCTTTGTCAGACCCTGAATATAGAACTGAAGCATCTTCAGCATATTGAACGTTACAAGTCACACTGACTTGAGTGTTTTTTTTTTTTTCCTTCATGAATCTAAAATCAGATTGAACTTCAACCTTAGCATTACAGAGATTACTTAACCCTGTGCTGCCTTACACAAGATAGTAATGGGAAATGACGCCGCCGGGTAAGGAAGACTTGGAGCACCTCCCCTCGCTGGCGGATTTCAATTTCCAAGCTGTGCTCCCTGACTAAGAAAAGAGCTTTTCTGAAATGTTAAACCAAAGCTCAGTTCTTGGAGACTCGGGAGACACAATCAATGGCTGGTGTGGCTGGCTGAATTTGCAGCGCTCCACTGTGACTCAGTGCAGCGCATCTTAAATCCTGTCACCTACTGAAGCTTGGAGCTATGTAATGAGAAATGGGACTTAACTTTCAGTGCAGAAAGTGAAGGGGGGGGGGGTCACTCAAGGAAAAACAGAGAAAGAAGAAATGCGAGGGGAAAATAAGAGACGGGGGGAAAAAAAGGAGAACTGCTGGTTGTTTTGGTAAATAATTGCGACAAAGTGTCTAGGGAACAACGTTATAGCTCCAATTCATCACCAGAATCAGTGGAACAAATTAATAATAAATGTGTTTTGTAGATATAAAAATGTTTGCGGTACAAATTAGACAGATGCATTTGGTTCGACAAGTCAGACCAGACAGACAGTCACCTGACTGTTTTCATTTCATTCCTCAGAAAAAAAAAAAAAATCCTACAATAGAAAATCTTTAGATTGCTGGGAAATTATGAACAACTGTGTTACTTTACATCACAAGCTAGACAGTTTCATTGCTGTTTCACATTTCAGTCCCAAACTAAGCCCTTACTGGACCTTGGACAGAATAAAAAATATATACAGTGATCCATTGCCACTTGGCGGTTTAAGTTCCGCGGTTTTAGTTATTCGCGGATTTTTCAGAAATATATAATATAATTAAAAAAAAAAAAATTCAATCGCGGAAACATCACAGGATGTTGTGCGCGTTCTCTCACAGTGAAGAAATGCTGTGAGCCAGCCTGGCCCCTTTAAGAAGGTAGCCTTATGGGGAATGGAGTGTGTATGTTGTGGGACAGCAGAAGAAAACAGGCTTAGATGAAAAGTGTAGTGAGCATAAACAGCAGCCCAGCGTATATAGATTTACATTCTCTGTTAACCAACAGGAGCCCAACAATACAACCTGTGTGATGTTACAAGTTCCTGCAGCGCCAGAATAAAGTGCTCGTTCCATGCAGAGAAAACTGAACTTTTCGTTTTGTTGCTGTTAGCGTGTTAGCCGCTAATTACGAGCCAAAAATAGCACAATACCAGCGGTTTGTTTACTACGGTTCAGAGACCAGAGGCTGTGAAGGTAACAGAAAGACCACAGTTGAGCCTTTGTCTTGTTTCGCTGCAGTGTCTCGCTACTTTTTTGTGGTTTTTTAAACATATTTTAAACACATTATTGATGCTCGGGGGGCTTAGGCTCCAGTTCACGGATTTTGATTTACGCGGGGGGGCGCCGGTCCCCATTAACTGTGAAAAATAAGGGATCACTGTACCAGTAATGAAAAAGTAAGGATTTGAGCCTCAGTCTTTTCATTATCAGAAGTGCCTATCTTCATCTTAGCAGCTCTCCAAAGTATCTTCCATCCTATCTGGCAGACATCTTTTTATTATGGGCAATGACTTTTTGCCTTTGTACTTGAGGACATGTAAGTGACTTTTTCTCTCTCCTTTAATCCCTTTTGCCTTTATATTAGGGGAGGATGAAGACACTGTATGTGTGTGTCAATTTTTTCAGTGGAATACTACAGCAAATAAAAAGGGATGACTTCCTAAATACAGATTCTTGAGTTGTTATTCAATTTCTTATCAATAAAACTCTGCAGGCAGATGGAGGACAGAGACACCAAGGGAGTCAGAGAGAGTGACGAGAGGTCAATGGGGCATGAAGAAGAGTATGTGACATCAGAGACATGGTTTTCCACCCGTCCATCTGTCCACTCAATACAAGCAGGCCAGTCATTAGCCAGGCTCCAGCTGTTGCATTTTAACCTCCAAGTTTTGAAGACTCAGACACAAACAGTGAGACACACACATAAATAACCATGAGAAAGAAAGGAGAACATGATTATCTTAGAAAGCTAGGCTTCATTTTTTTCCCCCCTAAATCTTATAAATATAGGATTAGAGTTTGGGTTTTCTTTTCAGCAAACCTTTTTTAAAACACTTTCAGCACACATAAACACTACAACAGAGTGGCTTATTTTTAAGTGTTGTTTGTTTACCGCCAGCGCAAAGTGACACTTCTGCAGCGCATCCTTCAGTATCTCTGCATCAGTTGTACTTAAGAATTCAAAGGAATCATCAAATTACAGTTTGCGCACACCATTTTTGAAATGCTACCCAAGATTAAGCCAAATGCAAATTGTATATTGTGAGATGTTATGACTGCAAAAACTGTGCAGTATATAGGAGCTCTTGCTACAAATGCTGCAGGACCTAAGCTTCCTCAAGAAGTAGTACCGTCTGTTCTGTCCCTTCTTGTAGAGCACCAGTGATGCATCTCCAGTCTACTTTGTTGAACAGGCAGGTATCTGTAATCCTCCACCACCTCCAGCCTCTTCTCTCAGGATGAAAACAGTGTTTGGGTTATTCTTGGTCGTCCTAAAATCCATTATTCCCATCTCCATTGTCTCGTTAATGTTCAAGGCAAGATGACTGCTCCCACAACATGCTGCAGAAGTGGACCACCGGTTCTTTGTATTCAGCTGCCAGTCCATCACTGACACACTCCAGCAGAGTCATCCAAGTGTTCCTGGTGATGACTTGGATTGGAGGTCTGGTATGTACACAGTGAAGGCAAACAATGAGAGTACAGTCCCTTGTAGTGCTCCTGTGCTGCTGGGGACTCACTCACACGCACAACCCTTCAGTCTCACATACTGTGGTCTTTACAGTGCTTTTACACTAGCAGGTAGATTAGCATGTCCTTCAACTCCAACCTCACAATGGTAAATAAACTGCTCAAGTGATCTAATATTCATTGAGGCACATGGAAGAGATTTTTTAGGTAATGCAACAAGGCGGGATGTCTCCCACAACGCTGGAAATATCTCTGGCTCAGTCTGGGGTTGAAAGAAGTGCTACCAAACCTCACATAAGGTGGTTAGCAGGGGTCTGGGATAGTTTCATGGGACCCCAATCATGGGTGCAGGAATGGTCCAAAAACAAGCATTTTCCAGAACATTTACAGGGTGAAACACATCCCTCTTTGGGTCTGGTACTTTAGCTGGCCCTGAAAAAATGCTGGGTGGGGGTGGTGTTGTGTCGGTGCTGATTGAATATGCCATAGGCAGGAAATTAGGTTATTCAGTGATCTTGACGCCCCCTTTGAGTCTCTTTTCATTCAACATCACCGTTGCAGTGCGTGCAAATGGTGAAACAGAAAGGCAGCAACAATCTCAGCACCTCCCTTAATGATCTTTTCATTCCAGTTTGTTTTTCTTCTTTTTTTAATTTCCTTTATCTTTGCCATCTGCTTCTTCTGTTTTTTTTTTGTTTTTTTTTTGTATTGGCGACTGTCAAACACCAAAGGTGTTACACTACTGCCGCCACATAGTATGGAATGGTAGACTGCTATGTCTGTGGATCCTATGGGGTTCGCCACTGCAAGTGAGACACAAAGAGGAGGCCTGGATTGTTAAAATTACAACCTCCTAGGTTTTATCCTGGTGCTCCGCAAATGGAAACTCACCTACAGCTGGAATGTCCAGGTCTTTAAGATCTAGGCTGACGCCATCAGGACCTGCAGCATTGTTGTGGTTCATTCTCGCCAGCCGCTTCTTTACCTGACTGACAGAAAGCAGTCAGGTGAAAATTTCAGTGATTCCTGATGTAACGATGCGAGATGCTGGTGAGGCTGCGATGACTGAGGTGAAAGGTGACACACTGGAGCTGGATTGGAGAAGCTGTGCTTCCTGGGAGGGCATGAGGTCTGTGTTGCTGGTGGTATTGGAGCATTTTCATTACTGTATGCATATAGGTGCAGCAGCATGATCAAACCCTCAGCTGTTGGCAATAACGTACCCTGAAATTGAGACTGGAATGGAAAGGCAGAGATGGACTGCTGAGAGAGAGATGTAAGGCAAATATTTAAAGACTTAAAATCTGCTGCCTTAACAGTGACCTTACCAGTAACTGAGGTAGTATTTTGTGGAATATTATCCTACTTTTGCATTTAAACATTTATCTAAAAATATTTATAATCCCGCCTGACAGTTGGCTCACCCCAGTCCATCCTAATGTAGCGCAAATATCCCATACAGAAACTTGAAAACACCTTATAAGCCAAAGTATCCTGCACCAAATATTTTAGCCAACGCTGAATAAAGAACCTTGTCTGAAGTAAAATATGTCTAAGCTGGACCAAAAGTTACACATGACTCAGCTGGATCATGTCCCATCTTGGTAACGATTTTATGCTGATCTGTCCATAATTTTTTTAAGCAACCCTGCTCCTCCAGAGACAAACAAACTAATCAAGTGAATCATATTTTGGTGGAAATGAGGACCACATCATCTCTCTTCAGTTACTGACAGGAAAAAGAGAAAACTGAATTAAACCAAGATGCAAACTTTCTTATTTCCCATGGCTGAAACAAAAGACAAAGCACAGCCTTCCTTTTTTCTATTATCTGATATATAAGACAAATGTTTTTTTCCTCTTTTACAAGAATATGGTGTGCCCAGTGCCAAAAAGGTCTCAAATTTGACTCCACCTTATATATCATAACTTTAAAAAAAAAATACATTTACAAACATGATAAATATTCATAGATATTTTAAACGCAGACTCTGACCTTTGGGAGCCCACTGAGCACTGAAGGAGTAAATTTCACACACACACGTTTCAAAGTTCCACAAACACCATTTCAGAGATGGAATAGTTTTGCAGAATGTTAAATTTGCTCCAGGTAAAGAGACACAATGCATTATTCACCAAAAATGATGTCTTTCAAAACTGCTACATTTCTTTTTACTTCATGGAGTTGGGTGAGGGAAAAGGGAAAGAAAGAAAGAAGTTGAAGCTGGGAGCTGGGCAGAGAAAGTGAGGACAACAGAGCTGTTCTCTGAAACAGGACAGCCCCGAAGTCTCAACGCGCTGCACTTTGGTGTGATCAAAAGTGGAATAAGTACTAAAAAAGACACCAGCATCATGGGAACAGAGATACACAAGAGTCTTCCAAAAATACAGTTTACAATGCAAGCCAGGGATTCAATTCCCCTAATACACTTTAATATCAAAAAAATATCTCCTGTATCTTAGCGATTATTTTGACTGTACAATCAGGCACTATGTGCTCATTTAAAGGCACATTTTTTCCATCAGTTAATGTTACTGATGATGGATTTTCTTCAATCTGATCAAACCAAAATGATGACTGAATGTGACTGCTAAACTGTATAACTGAGTGTTTTTCTAACACCAAAGACCCCTGTTCACTTAAAAGTTAGTATTATCAAAATACCCTGGGTATGATTTTTTTAAGTATTAGGTATTGAAGTATTAAGATGGTGTTGGACTGCCGCCGCTAAGAGCAAAAAAGAGGACAGCAGGATAACAGGCCCATCTACAGCCGCAGAGAGAGCAACTGCAAACCTATCTACACACATTGTTAGGAATTACACATCACTAAACTGAATTTCCTTTAAAGACTTATTTCGAACAGAGAGATTTTACAAGGAGTTGGAAAGTGCAGTGCATAATCTCGGACATTATACAGTTTGGTCCTAAAAGATAAGGACAAGATCAGGTTCGGAAACAACAAAGGAAACATAAGTAACCAAACAAGAGAGGAGCGTTTGTGGTCATAAATCCTGTGCCCAGCGGGATTCCACACAGACGCCGTTTCTCTGTCTGCCTTACAATAGTGAAATAAAGCTTATTTTGCTCTAAAAGTTCAAACAAACAACTTGATTAAATTACTAAACCCAATCTGAAATTCATTAACAAGAGAGCAGCTCCTGGTTCTGCTTGATTTCACAAATTACTTTGTTGTCTGTGTTTTCTTCCTTTTAGAGCGGGTGTTTCAATTTTGCCACTTTATGTAAATTGCTCCAGCCCTTGGAGACGGAGTGAAGTCTCAGACCATCAGGCAGCATTTCTCTGGCTCATAACTACACATGAGCAGGATTGTCAGCTCTGATGCTCCCTGCCTGACAGTCTGAGTCTTCCACAGGAATATATACTTTAAAACATCTAGCTTCTAGTTATTGTTTTAAATGCATTTTGACAATATTTTATTTTTTCTAATTATAATGCTTCATTGTTTCTCTGTGATGGACGGATACATATATGGGGACAGTCATGGGCAAAAAATAGCACATCTTTTAATCTGCCAAACATCTGCCGGGCACTAGTATTACTAATTTCAGGCCTATAGCGCTCGCCTCAGCACTGATGAAATGCTTTAAGAGGTTGGTTCAACAACATCAAGGCGTACCTCCCTCCTTCGTTTGATCCATAGTAGTTTGCTTAAAAGATAAACCACTCCACCAAGGATGCCATCACCATCACTTTCTGTCATGGTTGAGGATGACATGCCTTCTTTGTTTTCTGGGTTTGGTTTATTGTTCTTGACTTGTTTTCGGTGAACTTTATTTCCTGTTTTACTTTGAAGGTCTGCCTTGTCTTTGTGGTGTTCACCCTCACTTTCTTCTGTCCATTTCCCTGATGGTTTGCACCTGCCTTTGCGTATTTAAGTCTTGTCTTTCGCCTTTTCAGTTGCTGGTTCATCTGTTAATTTTTCCTCTTGTTTTGTCTGTGGGTTTTTGCGATCTGTCTACCTACCCGTGGCTCTGTTTTGTTCCCTGTTCCTGCCCTGCTGTCCCGATACCTGTTTGGATGCGTCAGTTAACTTTGTTTTTTGTAAATAAACCACCTTTTGTTCGACACTCCTGCATTTTGGGTCCTCCCTAAAATCCTGACACTCTCCACACCCCGCTGAGCCATCTACAACACCTTGGACACTATGCACTGTTTTTCACAGACTATAGCTCTGCTTTCAACACAATGATCCCTGACATTCTGATCCATAAACTCCTGAATCTCCACTTCTCCCTCTCTAACTTTGCCTGGATAAAGGACTTCCTCTACAAACAGACCAAAACGTGTTAAACTCGGCCCCATCTTGTCCTCTTCGGTGACACTCAGCACTGGCTCCCCTCAGGGCTGTGTGCTTGCTGAGTCCACTCCTTTATGCACTTTACACCCCCAACTGCCCCCCCCCACCATGTCATTAAATATGCCAATGCCCACAGAGATGACGTGCAACAGCTGACAGCATGCTGCACAGCTAAAAACCTGCAGCTGAATACCACAAAAACCAAAGAGTTGATCATACACTTCAGAAGGAAAAAGGTTGGCTCATGCCCCTCTCTACATCATCAAAGATTGTGTTGACAGGGTGCCATCATTTAAATTCCCGTGAGTCCACATCTCAGAGGATCTCTTCTGGTCCATTGACACCACTGTAGTTATCAAGAAGGCCCAGCAGCGACTGCACTTCATACAGATACTCAGGAAGAACCATCTCAAACAGAAGCTGCTGGTGTCCTTCCGCTGCTGTGCCATCGAAAGCCTCCTGACTTCACTGCATTACAGAGTGGTATCCTGGGAGCTCAGCTGTGAACAAGAGAGCTTCTCAGAGGATTCTGGACGCTATCCCAAAAATGATTGGCTGCCCTCTGCCGTCCCTTGAGAGCCCCTCTGCCATCTGATGCCTCAGCAAGGCCAACTCCATCATCAGAGACTCCACCCATCCAACTCACCACCTCTCTGACTGGTTGCCCCCTGGCAGGTGCTTCAGGTCCACCAGACCAGCAGACTCAGTTTCTTTACTTTCATACAAGCAGTAAAGAATATATAGAGTGCAAAATGCAAACACTTGTATGCCTTACACCTTTTTGTAACTGCGGACTGGTCAGGCTTCCTCGTTTACATATTACATTACATTATGCTAATAACATAACATGAGTATAACATCAAAGTATCTGGTAACATCCTCTGTACCCATTAAATAAATAACAAAAAAAACAAGATAATAACTCACACAGAGCGACCTTGGTATGTGAGAATCACCTGTCGTGATAAATACATATTTCAAGTAGGACTCTTGGTATTGTTTGTTAAAAGCTTTCTTTTTCTTGGAAGTCGTAGGCTGTTCTTCTTTCTCTTCACCGTGCATTTTGCCCTTCACAATGAAACTTTCCAAAGACGTCTGTTTCTTAGTTATTTTGCTAGCTAGGTTAAATCTTGGCGCTCAAATGACCGAGATGTAACTAAGAGAGAAATCCGGTTATTTTTCAAAATAAAAGGTCGTTCAGACTCGTATAATAAATAAAACTTAAAAAAACTATTTTTTTCTTGCGCGGCCCAGTACCGGTACACGGCCCGGGGGTTGGGGACTTCTGCCTTACACTGATACTGCTACTTTAAGAACAATATTTAAACCATATGTGAGGTGCAATGCAATATTGTAGACAAGCCTAAGCTTTTACCCACATGTTGAGCTAAGACAGGGGCAAGTTTGTTCATTAGGGTTGATCAGTTATTTCATATAGGTTTTGTTATTTCTTTCGAATTGTTTATTCCATCCATCCATCCATCCATTAGTCCTGGAAGTCCCACAGGTTCTTGATCTGGTCATTCTCAATCACCTTTGGAGGTGTCTCTCATCTTGACCCTGGGACCTCCAGTCCATACTCGGTACAGATGTTTCTGTGGATTATGCCTGGTTGTGGGGTTCTATGTATGCTTTGCCTACCAGCATCTTGCACCCTGCTGCGATGTGTATTTCAGGGGCATGTTTGCACAGCCTACAATGGTAATATCCAGGGGGATCCTTGGGTGAGGTCCTTGTCACTGCATGTCTACACCTCGGAATCAGTGAAATTAATACAAAGAGGCACACTGGCTCGGATGTCACCTGGGTTAACGAGACTCGTGTCAGGTGTTGAGGAATCAGGGCACCCTGATGAGAAATTGGCTGCTGGAACAAGACACTCATGGAGCAGAGCAGAGAACGTGGTATTACTGGAAGTGCCCCTTGCAGCAACTGAGTTGATCATGAACTCTGTATTCTTGAGTCAAATGTGGGGTTCATCTGTATGACAACTACAGCTTCATCAAGACAGGGTCTTGCAACAGGATAATGATCCAAAACACAACAACAAAACACAACAAATCTACATCAGAATGGATGGAAAAACAAAAGAATCAAGGTTTTGGAATGGTCCTGTTAAAGTCCTGACCCCAACCTATCTGAGATGCTGAGGTGGGACCTTAAGAGAGCTGTACAGAAAGCATGAGCATTGTTGTAAGAAAGAAGAAGACCAAAACTTTCTCCAAAGGATGGCACAGATAAACTCATACAAGAAATGATGATCTGAAGTTACCGCTGTTAAAGTTTGCTCTGATAATTCGTATTGCCCATATATCTGTTTTTTTTTTTTCTTTTTGGCTTAAATTTTGTTCAATAAACAGTCGCATGGCAAAAAATATATTTTGCTGTTTTTCATCTGGGGCTTTATTTGCCTGATTCAAAGAGTGACTGTGATAAGATTATTTTTATTATTATTTTACAGAAAAAAGAAGGAATACCAACTTTTGCGTGACTGTATTTCAACCTTTATCTGAACATTATGATCTATTTTGGTCTTTGGTTCTATTTGCTTTTTGCCACCCAATTTAACCACCTTTCACTGAAATTATTTTAATCAAACGTCTTAGGATAAATCCCTTTGCATTTCCTTTGAGTTTTGACATGTTTGGATGCAAGATGCTTTATAATTATCACGATTGATTTCCCCTTTAATAATTTTAGAGATGCCCTTTTGTCTCAATTAAATGTAAATTTCTGTTGATTTGATTTGATTTTATTTAGATCCTTAACTGTCATTGGCAGATACATCAGCCTTTGCAAACAGATACAGCACATGCTGCCTCTGTAGTATGTGGATGCCAGTTATACCACAGTAATATGGGCCAAAGCTCGCACTTTATTAAAGTAATTAATTACTGCCTTGCATCCTTCCTGTTTCCTCTACCCTCCTTAATCATTATCGCCCACTGGCCTTAAATCACAGATTGCGCCCAGACTTTAAAAGAAAAATTAGCAGCCACAATGTGTGCTCTCATTACATGGCAACGCATTCATTTTACTTTTTGTACACATGTATTAATGTGCACAGACACAGCACGCCGCATTTCAACCTTTCTCCCACCTGTAACAAGCATTCAGGGACCTGTAGATCTGCTTTGCCCAGTGCAGCAGTTGTGTAAGCCCCTAATGGAGGGCAGAGCTGGAGCACACACACATACACACACACACAGCCTACAGGGCTGAGCAGCACAGCGAGGAGGGAGAGGCAGCAGCACGCGGAGAAAGCCTTGACAAAGTGATGTTGCATACTGAGAGAGCTGAATATGTGGGAGAATCACGTTTCACTGTGAGACTGAAATGCACAGATAATAGGAGGATGCATTAATACTTCTTTGTGTTGCTTGACAAACACTGACCTGATGTCTAGACGCTGCAGCAGGGGCTCAGCAGCTGCACCCAGCACCCAGATGGTGAAGGCAACCAGCAGCAGAGTGGTAGTGAGGACGGCGCGCTTTGCTTCTCTTGATGTGTCTCTTACAGCCAGGTTGAAGGCAACAGCTCCTCTCAAACCTGAGGGCAGAAAGACTATTCCTGAGAAAAAAAAAGCTGGAGTACTGCTATCAATCATACCACCAAACAAACATTTGGCAACCAATTATACGAGCGAGGCAACAGAAAGTAATCCACTTAAGAGCTGTGTCCAAGGATAACAGATTAGATCCTCACTATCACTGTCACCGGCCTCTTGATGCCCAGAAAATAGCCCCAAAACAAACTTCCATATCGCTGTACAATGGTGACACAATGCTCAGAGCCAAAGCAATTCTTCAAGCAAATCCTGTACTGCTGTAGGGGAGGTGATTGTTGTGAGGGTGGTGGTGGAGGAATTTTTGAAAAATAGCAAGACAAGGGCTTTTTTAAAAGAAGCTTTCTTATATAAGAGGTAAAGTGGGTCAGGCAAGCAGAGAAACATGCTGCTGTGGCACTATCCCACATCACTCTGCATCAAACACCCTTCTCCTGCATCATCATCAGACTCTTCAGGGTGTGAGCTACTAGTCTCAGATACAACAGTCTGATGATTCTTTATATACTTCCCCTTTCAAAATAACGGCCGCAAAATCTGAAACAGATGAAAATGAGTTACAAGACCAGCAAAGATTCTGTCTACATTGATTAATGCAAAAAAGCGTTCAGTAGCAAGGGTGATGAGTTATTAGATGGGTCTTTGTGTTGGTCTCACTGACTGTACACACACACACACCCACATCAACTCACATTTGTTCCCAAGGGAACATCTTTTCTCAGCATCCTCACTCAAACTACTGGCTGCAGGCAGTGAGGAAAGTGGAATAATCAGAGCATATATCAGGGAGAAAAGTTTTCATTCTTTGAACCTCGCACAGTAATAACATCGCTAATCCAGCATTTATCACTCCAGCAGCAATGGCCATGACGAAGGAGAAATGCTGGAAATGAAAACGAACAACAAAATGTTGTGTCTGATCGAAGCAGCCGCAGCGATAAAGCCAGGTAAAGTGAGTAACGAACATACTTAGTGGCGTTGACATGGGCGTTACTCTGGCATCTGCAACCTGCTGCTCTGTAACAGCCAGTTAAGGAACAACTCTTCTTTGTGGAAACCAGGCCTCCCCTAAGCTAGCAACAGTGGATCACTTTAAAAACTGCTTAGGGAGAGCTTTTAAGAATAAAACAATGAATCTGAGGCTCACAAAGCTTCCAAAATCCCCAGATACAAACATGATGTATTTGTTAGAAGCGAGCCTAACATGCATAGACCCCACCTCATTTCCCACAGGGCTGTATGACGCCTCAGAACCAGACACTCCAGGACATCCTCCAATGTTTTTTCTTCATACCCTGACTGGTCAGAGCTGATTTGGCAGCATGGAGAGGACTTATTCTATGTAAGGCAGGTGGCCATAATGTTATGGCTGATCTGGTGTTAAACACAATAGGGACTTAAAGCAGCAACAGCTGATGGGACGATTGCACATTACGTGCATTTACGGCGTTGATTTGTTCTGCTTTTGACACACAAATACATTAAAACAAAAGGCTTGTCTTAACTAGGAGTAAGACAGTCCCTCTTGACTAATGTTAATAGGTAAGAGCTGAAGAAACAAAAGAACTAAAGGAAACAGTACCTGCAAACACCATGAAGTGCTGAAAGGCAGGAGATATCTTGTTTGTGCGGCTCAGATTCAGCAGAAATGATAAAGGGTAGATGTTGCCCGCTCTTGAAACAAAAATGGACAGCTGTATTGAGTACAGATTAAGGAAAACAAATATTTAAGACTAACACACAATAGAAAAAGTGCACTTCTTTCTAGAAAAAAATAAAATAAAATCGAGAAAAACTGTCGGTCCTTTTCCCCCAAATTGTATTCATGACCTTGAGATGCAAAACATAGCAAACCAAAAAAATGTAATTAAAAACATGACAAAACAAAAAACACACTGTTATATTAAAACTGCATTTTGGGGCCTTATTTTATAATGCTGATTCATAGGTTTTGTTCTAGATTCTGGTCTGTTGAGGGCCAGATTATCACTTCTGGCTCCATCAAGTCGCTAAGTTTTGACACGTAGGCGTCTAAAGAACTTATCTGAAAGTCCTCATGTTTACATATGATGTTTAAAGACAGCTGTTTCCTACTGGCAAATTGTCATTTCTGATCATCCTGCATTTTGTGATGTGAATAATGACCTCTCTGAATTGTATACGACTCGGAGAATAAATCCACTTTGTACCTCTGTCGTAGTCAGTGTATCGTTTAACTGCCCATTGACTGTCTCACTAGAACACACTAAGAGTATTTACTTATAAATAAGATATACCCAAATTTATACGTAACCCCCTCCCACACACACACACACAAAACTTGAATCAAAGAAAAAAAACAACTCAATAAAAAAAAAGCAGAAAACACATTATTCTGAAAAAGATGAGGCAAAAAAAAAGTGTTTCTTGATATTGCTGCTCTGATTTTTGAGATGAGGGGGGGGGCATGTCTTCAAACGTTTTGTTGTATTTTCTTTTCTTTTTTTTTTTTTTAAATGAACTTTTGTTTACTGTCTTGTTGCGTTTTATTCGATGCTGTCGTTTGAAATTGTGTTCTGTATAATGTTGTTTTTCCCTTCAGGGCCACATTAATATTAGCATTCATTTGATTGTGTGTTTAGGATGCAAGCACAGCGGCTTGGCGCCATGCTGAGGCATAAAGCCAATCAGACGCTGCCAGCTGTCTTTGCCCTCCGCGCACACTTTGATGTCTTATGCAGGATGGGACTGAATGCTAAGTGACCGGGCCGGTCGTAAGGGAGAGGATATCTGGGCATTTCTGCCATCCTGGACACACTCAAGAAACCTTTGTCACACTTTCAGATGAAGTTACTGGTGCCTCATAGAACCTCCTAACCTCATTTAAAGCTGAATGCAGCCTGCGGTTGCTTGATGCTCATGTTACTGGCATCTACAGTAGTTCACGAGTAAACAAAAAGGAAAGTGTTGGCCGCATTTTTTTAGACCCTCTTATGTTGATACATAAGAGTCACGTATGGCGACGGTTACTGCTGCTTTAACGTCACCACACAAATAGATTTAAGTTATTCTCAGGATAAATCCAAAATAAAATAATAAAGGCACCAATATCTTGGGCTGGGGAACCTTTGTCTGACAGGGCTATTACTAACACAGAGCTCCTGCATACCTGCAGTCAATATTAGATCTCATGCACCCTATGGATTTTCAAAAGCAATATCCTGCCACCAAAAGCAGTAATCTCTCTTTATCAAAGGCCTCTGAGCTATTTGAATGGAGGTAATTAGGCACTTTCATCTGAGCCTCATTTCCGATAAAGCCCATCTCCACCGTCACTGGCAAAGGCTGCAAACTACGACGATTAAATCCACTGAATAACCGAAAGAGCTATTAAGAGGGTGGAATCACTGGGGTTATTTCGTTTTTATGGACACTTTTAAGGCCTCTACAAGATGACAGTGACCTCCATTTTTTTTCCTGTTTGTCTGCCTGGGTCAAATTCCGCTAGATTTATGTTGCCAGAGTTTTGGGGACTTTTGTCACAGTAGAACAATTGAGGACAAATGGGCACAAATCTGAATTTTATTTTTCTCCCTCTGGTAACCCATAACACTGAACATTAGAGTGCTGGAAAGTGAATCTGCTCAGTCGACGCTTTGTCTGGCCCCTCCGACCCTATGCTGGAAGATGGATTGTAATAATAATTGTTGGCCATCTGGGCAGTGGACTGTGAAAGAACAGCTCCTTGGAGTGCAGCCATTGGGGTCTCTTCTCTGGCACAGAGTACAGTCACGCCAGCTCTCAGGAAAGGACAACTGTACAATTGGTAGCCAATAGTCCTTTACTACTCATTTATTTCCTTCATAAAGAAGAGCTGACAACTACAAAAGCAGCTCTGTTACAAAAGTATAACTTGTGTCATCAGGGAGCTTTTGTCTTTTTGTAACATGTATTTGAATTTCTTTTCAACCCTTCTGAATTCTACGTAATTTTACATTGTTTTTACTAAAAACACCAACAGGCCTAAAGGTTTATTGAAAAATAAGCAAGTTAAATCAGTTAGATTTTTTATCTGTCAAAGATGGTGGTGGTAGTATCCTGGTTTGGGTCTATTTTTTTGGCCTTTATGGATAGTTTGTGTTTCTGTGCATTAAATCTCAAGAAAAGAGGGGTCAAAAAACGAGACAGCAATGCAGGGGACACAGTTCATTCTACAAAAGAAAAGTTAAAGAAGAACGTAGCTTGTATTTTTTGACAAAGTCAAGAGTCGTTGCTGACACAACCCTCCACATCTATCCAGGCTTTGGACAGGAACTATGAGAACATTGACCTGTGACCCCCGACCCCCAAGTGTCTGGGGTAATATGGCCAATATGAGGCTCAGTGTCCTTCCCAAGGACCTTCTGGGACATGATGGGGTCTGGGATCAACCCAGTGACATTCTGGTTGGAGGCCAACTGATTCAGCCCACTGAACTTCAATGAGCTCCATTCTGATCCCCAGAGGTTGCTGCCAGATGAGGGACTGAGGCATGAGCTACGATGGATTTGTGTCTTTCTGAGTTCTATTCTGAGTCAAAGAACAATGAACAGCAACACTTTTAAAAATCATATTGTGGAGAGGATGGAACTGAAAATTTAATTATATAAATATCTTAGTTGATTAGTTTTCACATTTAATCAGCTAAGAAAAATGAGTCAAATATACCACCAAACTACGTTTTTAAAATCATCTCATAAAAGTCAGAGGACAATAACTACGTAACATTGTTAACAGCATTTTAGAGTTAATTCTATCTTTACCAACGTAGGAATATGATTACAGGTAGAAGATGTTTCACTGGGTTTTTTTTAATTTACAAGGTATAATCTTCAACTGCAACACTAATATGGCCTTTAATGGCAGTACTGGAAGCTTATTTCAAACAGAAAATGTCTTTATTCTACCGAGTTTTTTTTTTCTTCCAGGGACTAGAAAACAGGCAGCACTAACAATAATAAATGACCTATTTAAATTTGTTTTCATGGCCGTTCCTTCAAGAAGATGTAGTGCAGGATGAGAATCTGCAGAGATGGTGAGCGTACGAGGCTGGCTATAAATGCTAGGGGGGCAGCTCTCCATTTCAAAGCTGTTCATTTTACATGGTCTGTTTTTTTTTTTTCTTGCTTCTTTTTAAGATTGAAAAAAAAAAGGCAGCGCTGCAGGAAAGCCACTGGAATTGTTTAGATATGGACTATGAATAAAGGTACAAGAGACAAACTGAAACAGAGTGGGATCCGACTTGGATCCCCACACAGCAGGCGGTGAACACGCTCCATCATGTTGCGGAAAAGGATACAAATGCCCCAGAAATGAAGAGAGGTTTGAAGACATGGTGAGAAAATGTCAACAATATATATCCCATGTAGCTGAAGATGAAAATCTCCCCCAGGAAGCTGAAGACTTCAAAGAGCTGTGAATCATATAAGAGGTTGAGAAGCACATGAGAGAGAGAGGGTCATCATAGAGATGTGGGTTTGGGTCAGAGTGGGCATATGGGTGTAAATTTGTTTGGCAGGTGTGTTAATTGCATTTATAGTGTGTATGCTGTCTTTGTGGTGATCTGCTTCCCTCTTTAGGGATAGACAAGACCCAATGGTGTTCAAGAGGGTAAAGTACGAAGTGGATTTCACATTGGTGAGACAGCATCACAGATAAAGAAAGAGGGAAAAAAATGTTTCCAAAGCAGCACCAAATCTTTACTGGTCTAGGTTCTAAGAACTAATTCAATGATGAGAGGTGGGATCATAGCGGCGAATAAGATCAAATAAAGTTTGACGTAACAATTTTTGATCATGGAATCTCTGACTCAATGAGGAGCATTAAAGTAGTTACACTGAAACCACAAACATCAGCATTCAGGCTCAGAGCCGGATCTAAAGTTGTCTAGTGTGTAGCCAGCCAATGTTCACGTTGGGTTGCAATTTTGTCAAGTTTGAAGTCAACAAACCTGTGACTCAAGTCAACAAATCTGTTCTGATGACAACACCGTGATCAGAACAGATTTGTTGGAACGGCTTATAACATGCATATATGTGTGCGCCCGCATGTGTGTTTCTGACAAGAGGGCTGGAAGTAAAAGGCTCTGATCCCCACTGAAATGGATAAATAGGCTTAGATTTGTACAAACATGTCAAATCATGTTGCTGATGTTTTTCCTCTTTGAGGTAGCAGCTGCAGATATCTAAAGCTTGAGGGCATAATGTGATTGCATTTCACAGCAGAATTGTTTTTGTCATCTTCTTCGCATAAAAGAATTTCCTTTGAAATATGTTGGGCGTCAAAACTTGCAAAGAATAAAATGCAGTTTTATATATATAAAAAGATTGCTTCTTATTACATGAGACAACTCCTGATGGAGGATTGCTGCAACTCATTACCTCAACGTTGTAATGATCCAAATCACAAATCACTACTTTAACTAAAGATGAAAACTGAAGAGCTGCAGTTCTTTGGAAGAGATAAATGAGAAATACTAATTAAGCCCCTTATGATGAAGATTATGGCTGCTTTAACTTAATAATCATTTCATTATTGATTTATTCAATTAGCATTTTTCATGAATAAAGCTATATAACTGAATAAAAGAATATTTCCCCTTAAGAGCTTTACATCACAAGGGCAAGAGACACTACAGAAAAATATGTTTGTCCTACCAGCTATCAAACGAGTGTCTTTGTGCACTAAGTCACCTTTTCATTTAAGCTGGAGCTGCATGTAAGCCATAAAACTAAAGATAGGGGCATTCTGCCAAGACAACACACCGTACCATACACTCATTCATTACAGCAAAACCAATCCACTTTACAGGCAAAGGCTTCAACTATGGCTCCTTTGAGAAGGTCTTTTCTGTGATAAACAGTTGCGCTGTGGCAGCGATGATGAATAATAAATGCATAGATGAATATAGGTGCGTACTTTTGACTTAAATTTGCCAGCACAATATGACAGGGTGCTGGCCTCCACGTTTGCTCAGCCTTCCAAGCAGATAGCTGGAGACTGGTCTCCCACACAGACACCCACTGAACTACCGCAGCAGAGCACTGCAGGTAACCAAAAACTGCTTGGACGCATACAAGAGCGAATCCACAATGGCATCAAAAGGCAGCATGAATAAAGGCCGTTTAAAAACGGCAACAGAAACTCACATGCTTGGTTCGTGACCTGGCCTCAGGTGATAAGTTGAGAGCTGTGTATCTTGCCTGGATCAGGCCACAAAACAGCACGGCCACAATGCCTGAAAAAATGGAGAGAAGAATGAAGTGAAATTAAACAGACTTCTAGAAGAGAAATCAGAGCCTCTTAAATGTGTCTGTATCATGTAATCAGGTAGTGAGGGTGTGTATGCTGCGTGCAGGTCATACAGCACCGAGGCTCTGCAGGCTCATCTTTCATCATGGGAATATTATTCGTGGAAAGAGCCTTTGTCAAGACTGCTTGGCTCAACCCGATATTTTCAGAACAATAGAACAAGATGTGGAAAAAGGCTGTCTTTCGGTGTAATAAGAGCCACACGCTGCAAGTAAGTATTTGACTTAAGGTCCAACACTGCAATTAAATCCCCTTGTGTTCATAAATGAGATCAGAACGGCCCAACCCTGGATCCACCTACTGTCCTGGTTCCAATAAATTCTTGCTAAACAAACGGCTCAAATAAAGCGTGCTGTCCAACCCACCGACAAAATTTCCTGCTTCACCAGGGAAAGTAAAATCTGGGAATGATTAGTCCGAAAGAATGATACAATAACAGCATGTGTGAAGGAGCTGAGATGAAATCAAAAGACAGAAACAAGGCGAGCAAAGTTCATAGAAATACATTAGCTCTGCAGAGAGGCGAGACAGAGTGGAGGGAGTGATTAGAGCTCCCTGCTGGAGTGGAGGAGGCTGGCTGGATCAGAAACCTGAAGCAAATAGCATGAAAGGTGGGTCGTTGCCTCAAAGGACACGCTTACTTTGTTTGCGAAGATTCAATTTCACATTTTTGCTCTCTCTACTTTGAAAGAAAATCACATAAGTGAAAAAAAATATGAAATTATTGTGACAGGTAGCAATACTTAGAAGAGCAAGAGGTCTGTAAAAAAAAAAAAAAAAAAAAAAAAAATTAGAGCAGCAGAAGGAAGAGAGCACCTGTGGCTAAATTAAACTAGTCTATTACTTTATCTCTAAAATCTGCACCTGACCTGCATCTCCTCTCTGTCCTTCCCACCACTGCTCAACAAAAGCATGGCAGATCTCATTTTTGTTTCCGGCTGGTTTAACATCCTCCCTGGTTTACATAACACTGGCACAGGTACCACACAATCCACTGTCCACACAGAGTCGCTTTCGCACAGGGAATTTGACTACAGATTAGATGTATCCCATAATTAGGAGCTGTGAGGGCCACAAGATTAATAATGGCATGGCGCGCTCCAAATTAAGGGTCATTAGGCACACCCTCAATAAACTCAAGCAATTAACAGACACAGTCACAGTTACCAAATGAGAGCAGGAAGGACTTCCAGCTCCCCGTGGGTTTGCTGCACGAGAAGCTGCTTCGTCCCAAGTGAAGTATGAAAGCCTTCTGAAAAGATGATTATGTAAGTGACTAACTAATCATCATCATCATTATGTCTTTGCAGATATGCAGGTTTCAAATTAAAATTGATTTAAATATCAGACAAAAAATGTGCAGAGATGTTAAATTTCAACTGAAAAAAGCAGCGTTTGGCAAAGAACCATCACCCTTCCTGAGATCTACGCTGTGATGCGATTCCCACACTGGACAGCAGTCAGAACGGTGCACTTTATATACAGTGCATCTGGGTCCAAAAGACAAAGGTCAAGCTATTTCATTCTAAAAAAAAAAAAAACCTAACACAACTTATCTTCCTCCGCAGGCTACAGGGAGTGCTACAGCTGAATGAGAGCTATCGCTCTGCCGCATTCAGAGCAAGAGGATCAGAAATAGTATTTCTTGAATATGAAATCTACGTTAATATTTCAAAAATGCTTTAAAGACATCAGTGAAAAGAAAGATGAACACATTAAAAGGTCACAAAAGCTAAAAAAAAATGCATTTATTCCAATCTCTTATCTACCTAAAATTGAAATAATAGCTGCAGCATGCCTATGGAGATGAATGGACTTCAAAGTCCACAAAGAAGACCATAATATTTTTTTTTTCCTCATGGGATCTGAGTACTTCTTTGCACCCTCTTTTTCCAAGATACTCTTAACACAGAAAAGAAAGCTTTTAAACTGCGCTGTGCCATTAGTGGAAGCATCTTAAAACAAACGATAAACACGCTCAGACAGAAGTGGGTCTTTCATTTATTTATTTCTATGGTTTCATAATTTCACCTGTATTTTTCTAGAATTTTCAGTGAAGTCTTGAAGTGATGAAAAGACTTTTCATCCCATCGCATCACATCACACATCACATCACTTTTTAACTTTTTTAAAAAGGGAATTTGTGCAGCTGTGGAGTTTGCCAGCCAATAACCGTTTGTGTGATATGGAGGGGCAGTATTCAAGTCGGTGCATGCAGCTGAAAAGTGATCCCTGAGGGACTAAGGGCAGCATTTCACTAACAGGATTTGTATTCTCTCTGACCTCCCAGCCACCTAGAATACTGATACGGACACAGAGAAACAAATATCATAAATCACACTGTTCACCTGAGAGTCCACTGGCCTCAGCTGAGAGGAAGCTGCTCCAGGACAGCAGCAAGAAGATTGATGTTTCCAGCAGGGGATTCTCATGCAGTTGGGTGAATTTGGTGAGGTAGGAAAAGAGTTAAAGATGTACAAAAAGATAGTCATGCAGTCTTTATGCCTTTACTGGAAGCTGTGATTGAAATTGCATCTGAAATATAAATCTGTGTCTGCACATTCCTGTTCAGCAGTCTGGAGATTGAGAGATACTGCAGTGTTGCAGCTACAAGCAAGAAGCAAATGCCGTCAGGCAAAACACAGCGGGTAGGACATTTTTGTTTTTTAGATCAGATCAGAAAGGTAAGAAAGTTTAAAATGTAATACAGAGGGCTTACAACAAGGTATAAATCACTGGTAACATTCAAGAACAGGAAAGCCAAAACTAGACTGTGTCAGAAAACATCCAGCCATGTTCTTTGGACAGATGAAATCAAGATAACGTTGCATCGGAATGACAGGAAGAGAAAAGTATGGAGATGTAAAGGAACAGCTCAGGAACCGAAGCAGATCACATCATGTGTCAAACACGGTGGAGGTAGTGTCATAGCATGGGCATGAGTGGCTGCAAATAAAAAAGGCTAATCTGTGTTTATCAGTGACTGTTGAACAGAAACAGCAAGATGAACTCTGGGGTGTTACTAGTTTACTCTCTCCTCACATTCAGCCAAATGCTGCAAAACTGACGGGACGGCACTTCAGAGAGCAGATGAAATGACCCTAAAGATACAGTAAAAGCAACTCAAGACTTTTTGAAAGCAAAGAAGTGAAGACAGTCACTTGATCTCAACTTAACAGCTCATGCGTTTTAGTTACTGAAGATGAAACTGAAGGTAGAAAGGTGGCTGCTGAGAAGGCCTGCAAAGCATCTTCAGGGAGAAACTGCAGACTTTGGCAATGTCCATGGGCTCCAGACTTCAGGCAGTCATTGACTGCAAATGATTTTTATCCAAGCATTAAAAATTATGCTTACATTAACAATTGTGTCACTTTGTCCAAATACGTTTGGACCCTTTTCTCAAAACGCTGTAATTCTTCTCTAAAAGTGGAAACCACACATCTACTCAGTCTCAGACTGCAGCTGACTAAAGACTCTCCACATCACCCTCCCCTTCAAACTTGTTGAAAAATCACAAAAGATGCAGAGAGGATGTGAGTAACCTGGTGAATCTTCGCATATAAAGTTCTTGTTTTAAGTGACTGAAAATATTGAGACATTGTAAATATTCTTTTTTCACACATTTATGTAGAAACGTACCGGTACTTATAAATAATATATTTTATATACTGTAATCTTACAACCCTGCCAGTAAAGCTTCCCCCATGGATATTATGCAGATTTTATTCCATAAAAATAACTTGTTACACATAAAATATGTTATGCTACTAAGATTTTACTTCTCCACCATTTCCTATCTATCTGTGAAGCATATGAATATGCACTATGAATATGACAAATTAGCCTCCTCTACTACTTAAATACATCTCTCCTCACGGCATATATGCAGATGCAATGCAGAATTTGCAAAACAATAACAACTCTGTTTCGGTGGATTGTAACACTTCATACATTACTACAAATGCACCAAAAGCTTCCCACTGAGTTGCCACTCCCTTGGATAAAAAGTTGAACTTTACCAGACCATCTACTGCTGTTCCTCCCATCTGTCGTGCTCAACTCTCCTCATTAAGCTTTGGGAGAAGGAAAAAAAAACCACACACACACACACACACACACACACTGAGGAGCTCTATGAGTTATGAAGAATACACACTAGCGAAGCAGATACAGCCTTATGTGAAACTATAGAATTATGCACACATGAGAAACAAAAAACACGACACAGAGATGGAGAAGAGTTACAATATATCAGTGGAATTTTACGCTCAACTGAAACTGAATGAGTGAACGCAGATAATGTGAGCTATCAACTGACTATTTTAGAAAACAACTAATAATGCTTTGCTAAATTTTACATTTGAGACACCTTGTTCCAGATTGCCTGCTCTGAAATGGCCCATCCTGGAAGGATTAGTTCCTTTTAGAATTACAGTAATGTGGAAAATTCTTGCCACAGTGGTGATTGTGTGTTTCATTCACATAATTAGAGCGTATAAATAGCATCACATAGCCATTTAATGATTTGATTTTCACAGTAGGGGGTCTTTTAGAAACTAATGTTTGAAGGGAGACCACAAAAATGCAGTCTGTTGCTTTATTTGGCATCAGCAAAATCTAATAAATGCTTGCTTGGAGATTAGTCCGTGCAAGAGCTGAGCATTGTTCCAAAACTTGCGTGACTTGTCCTAATTTATTCCTTCTAGAGACTAATTACTAAAAGATCAGGGAGAAATTCAGGACAACAGCAGCAGTTCAAATTTCATTACATGCTATTGGCATGATTGACGACATCTCCGTAAACATTAATATCATAGGAGCATTTACGACTTAGTCGCATTGCTTTTGCTGAAAAAAGTGGTACAGTACGAGTTTGTTAGACAAGCAATTACCAAGTCGGGGATGTGGATTTATTTCAGCGGATGCTGAGGTGATAATTGAATCTGGGGTGGAGAGATGGGAGGGGATGAAAGGATATGAGAGCTGTTATTACTGCGAATGTGATTCCCAGGAAGAAAGAACCAATGAGGACTCCCAGAAAAAAACCAACCGAGCGGATGAAGGCTGTCGTGTCAAAGACATGTCCTGTACCCATCTGGTCATAAGAGGCGATGGCACTGGTGGAAAAATGACACAAAAAGAGGAAAACAAAAATGAGCCAGAAGCAAAATTATATCAAAACCTGAATATGAAAATTGTAAATGCTGAAACCGTAAAGCAACATCATTTATGGCTCTGAATCAAGTGCATTCATCAGAAATATGAACTGGGAGGTTTACTGGTGTGAACCTCTTCGGAGTCATTAGCATAAATTCACATGCTTATTATGCTGAGCAAGGCCCTCAGCGCAATTCATTCGAGTCACACATAAGAACACACGGCCCTCTTAAGAAGTGAAATTTCTCCCAGAAAAACAATTATACTGAATTACTTGGCCCATAGATGTCTCTGAGTGGAAAGTGGGAAACAGGGGAAATACTATTGTAGTCCTTAAAGACAGAGGCAGAATGTAATTTACGCTGCTATATTTACCCTTAGGGGGGAGCAGGTCTGACATGCAAGTCATCAAGTGAAAAAGAGGCCTCATAGGGAGGATGCAAGGAGGGAGAAATGGTCTATATATGTGTGTGTGGGAGAGGGTGACTGCTAGGAAGAATGCAGAGACAAGCACACACGTGAATAACTGATGAAGATGGAAAGGCAGGATTTCCACAAGTACCACGCACCGCTCCATGTACTCCTGTTTGGACTTGGACTACCTCGTATGAATATTAAACCACTGAGTCAGCAAACTGTAAAAGCAATGCGTGATGTTTTACTTTCATTCGTTTCCCCTCTGACCTGACTGACAGTCAGTAGCACAGCAGAGATAAATATACTGTAGCTTGTCGAGATAATGAAGAGTAAATAAAAACTAAAAAAAAAAAAAAAAAGAAAAAATGTTTGAACAAATAAACTGTAATGTATTGCCACTTTTTGTGCTGGCAAGCTGAAGTGACCCAGCACACACCGCAAAATATCCTCATTTCCATAGAAGAAGGAGAAGAATCAATCAAGTTGCAACTAATAAACTCAGCAAGCTGAAAAGGGGAACTCCATCACTCTCTCTCTGGAAATGAAAACTCCAGCATTGTTAGCACACTTAATTTGGCAGCAAGTGATTTGGTCAGTGTGACCTTTTGGAGACTGTGTGTTCAGGTGTTCAGGGCTACTCGCTTCCACTCAGACTCCCAAGATGTAAAAACAGGACCTGGTTGAGTGGCGGCTGGGTCAGGACTGCTGGAGCAGGAGGTTTTGTGCCTGGGAGAGGGCACATCAGCGTAAGGTTGAGCTCCTCTGGGAGCTTGTTAAAATTCCAGTGCCAGGGCCCCGCATGTCTCACTAATAAGGGCTGGCTTTGTGTGGGGGGTCTGGGCGACTGGCAGGCCAGAGATGCAGTCAAGTGACAGGAGATGGCATGAAGGCCGGTCACGCCACTCCGGGAACAAACATTACACTCTCTGTTTGTCCGAGAAGATGCACAGGCTCCTTTCTCTGCACTTGGGTGTACAAAGTGACAACAGCGTGAGTCTGCACATCTATCTGCCATGTCTGCAAATACAACCCTAGACAAAGAGTTACAAGCATGTTAATCATGGCACATGTGATGTGTCATGTGTTACATAGAAAAATAAGTTCCTGTCATCTCTCTTGCACATTCTTTTGCATATCTTCCAGCCTGTCCACGAATGTGGGGATGTGTGAATTCTGTCCTCTCTGTTTCCAACGGGCCATCTGTTAGCACATCTCCTCCATGGGCTTTTTATAAATAAGGCGACAATGGCTGCTATGTGTGTGCATGCATATTTGAGTGCACTGCTGGAGAGAGAGGTGAAAGAAGAGGAAAAAGAATGAGCCAGTTGAAAAGCATGGATGAGGAATAACTTCATAATGGCTTTGTCACAGAGAGTCCAAGGTTTTTAAATTTATTCTGTCTGAATTTGACAGTAGCCAGGTTTGGTGTATAGGGAGTTTGGCTCTGCTCTGGCAGAGTCTCTCCACTCACTACCTTAATGACATGCTGACAGTGCTGGAGGCACTCCAGTCCACTGCATAGTATCTAAGGCATTCATGCTGATTTGCCAATCACACCTTTACCTTAAAGCTAGCAGTATTTTCATTTGGCCTCCCTTCTCTATTACACGGGCTCCCATACAGCCATTTGGAGAAATCTGCAGCGCCCACGCAATTAAACCACGAATTATATATCACATGAAACATATCCTGAGGGCTTATAAAGTAATAATGAAAAAAAAGATACTCACTGTGTCAAGACAATGGCCACGGCATCATTAAGGACACTCTCGCCAAACAGCAGTGTATGCAGATCCAAACCCACGCGCAGGTCGGACAGCAGGCCAAGGACCGAGACTGAAAAACAAAACAGAATTAGATCTGTTGAAGATTGCTGCAGGAATACCAATATGGGAATGACCAGGAAAATCCTGTGCAAATCACAAAAAAAACAACAACAACAAACATAAAACAAGTGGCCTTGGATATCTATAACCTCTGCTACTGTGAAGAGCAGACACCGGGGAAAGCGATATTACAGTGTAACATTGAAAGCTGACAGCAAATGTCAGTATTCTGACAGCGGGGGATAAGGTCCCTGACACGCTGAAAAGCTGGAGGAACCAAACCGAGCAAATAAAAACCAGCCCAAAATAACAAAAACACACATTGGATTAGAAAAGACAACATTTGTGTCTGGAAAAGACACATAAATTAAAATTATTATGCAGATCTGGTATTTCTTCAGTGCCTGTTAAACTAATGAGTAAATAAAATGCTGGGGAAAACAGGATGGAAACCAAGTACTACCATACCAGCAACCGCTTATTTTATTCCTTAAATTATGTCAAGTTCACAAGTTGATTAGCTCCCTATCACCCCCAACAACTGTCATCTTCTTAGGATAACAGGTTCATTTATCTTGCTGTCTCTCGAAACAACCCTTTTGTTTTTTTCAAGACAACAAGACAAATGAACGTGTTATGAGGAGAAAACAAGGTTTGTTTTTATCGACATGACAGGATAATTATGTAAATATGAATCTGGCTCGTTTGAGGGAGGGCATATCCATAACTGAACACTATTAGAACAGACAACCTCTTCTAACTCCCTTTTTAGTCAGACTTTAATGAAATAAAGCCAAATGGCAGATGTAACTGCTTCGACACACGACATTTTCTTGTTATGTTAGAATACCTCTGTCAGGGTGCCATCCATGCATGCTGGAACCCTGAATGTTAGGACTCAGAATGGCCAACTGGCTTTTGCAAAAACATAAGTGCTCATATTGAATTGGACACTAGTGACATGTTTGAAAAAGCTGGCAGAAGGGATACGGGGGGAAAAAAGAAAAAGACTGTTGTGGTGGAAGTTTCTGAATGTCTACAGAAACACTTCCAAATACCTGACATCAGAAAATCGTTTAAACACGAGAGAGGAAGCTTCTATTTGATAGATGAAAAGAAAAATACGACAAAGTACCTCATGAACTGTTGAGAGGTTAAAAGCCAACTGAATAAAAAGAACTAGGAAATCCTCCTGTGAGATCACTTTTAGGCTTTCTGAAGTCAGTTTTTTGGGGCTTCGTGGATCTGGAACAGCCCAGCCCTGGTGAAGCTCAGGTCGTGGCGTATCTCCGAATTCACCAAAATTCACCAAAAAATGCTAGGTACCTAAAGTGACAGCTAGCCATTTGACACTATAAATGTGGCTTCATATCGTCTTACCAGATGGGGTACATAAAAATTCATCTCCCGAAAAGTTGTCATGGAAATGAAGTCTAGCTATGCGGAGGCCAAAAACATGTTTTGTACATGGCTGAATACATATACTTTCCAACTTCTGTTGTAAAGTTGGACATTTTAACATGGGGGAGCTTAATGAAGATCAACTTGTTCTTGGAGTCATCAGTCACCAGTCGATGAGATGCTGTTCATTGCCTCCATCAAGCAAGAGGGTGAACATTTAGTTTTGAAAACAACAAGCAATGTCTTGAGTTCTCAAAGAGCTGTTTAAAAGAAGGTCATGCATCACAGAGAGACACATATCCCTGCCACAACAGTTACCAAAAATAGTAAAATTACTCCAGTAAAATATGACCATTTCCTTGCAAGATAATTCCTCTCTATGATTTGTCTATATCTTGGTAATGATGTTACTGACTGCTACAATTTTCTCTTTCTTGGTACTGCAGGTGTTTCTGTTCCACATGTGGTGTATTTGCTGAAAATGAATCTACATATATCCTTTAGCTTGAGGCATTGCTTCAGTTTATAATGGAGGCAGATATCATCCAGCATTCTAGGATTGTGAGAATGCTGGTGGGAGAAGAGGGGGGTGGGGGGATTAGAGTCATGATTGCAACTGATTAAAAGAGCCAAAAAGAAAAAAAGAAGCCAATCATAGCCTACTGTGAAAGAGCTGCAGGCAAAAAAGTTGCTTTAAATAATAAGATTTGCTTACTACTTACAATTCATCCCAACACACTTCACTCAGGTGTGCTGAGCATAATGATGTTGAGCAGACATTATAGGATGCACTCGTAGCTGTGGATTTTTGTGCATGTTGATGATTGTGCATCTGTTTATTAGATCGTTAAACTGCAGTGCTGAAAATATGCATTACAAACAAGAGCACAATGATATAATGTTATAAATGATTGTGCTTTTGAAGAAAGAATTGCTTGAGCATTCAAAACAAGTAATTTATGACTACCAAGAAACAATGAAACTGTCAACTATGATAACATTAAAATATACAGTGATCCCTTGCTTTTTGCGGTTAATGGGGACCGGTGCTCCCCCCGCGTAAATCAAAATCCGCAAACTAAACTGGAGCCGGAGCCCACCAAGCCTCAATAATGTGTTTAAAATATGTTTAAAACCCCCCAAAAAGTAGCGAAGCACTGCAGCGAAACAAGACAAAGGCTCAGCTGTGGTCTTTCTGTTACCTTCACAGCCTCTGGTCTCTGAACCGTAGTAAACAAACTGCTGGTATTGTGTTATTTTTGGCTCGTAATTAGCGGATAACAACAACAAAACAAAAAGACAGATTTTCTCTGCATGGAACAGGCACTTTATTCTGGCACTGCAGGAACTTGTAATATCACACAGATTGTATTGTTCGGCTCCTGTCGGAGCCATTATATTATATTATATATTTCTGAAGAAATCTGCGAATAACTAAAACCGCGGACCTTAAACCGCGAAGTGACAAGGGATCACTGTAGAATTAAAACCTCATGCATAGTAAACCAGCTATAAAAATATTAAATTAGTTTGACATCTGGTGGATGTAAAGGCAGTAGCACATGAGTCAATTAAACCATCGAACTATTCAATGTGTCCATTTGCCCATCCATCTATCCATCCATTAGCTTCCGCTTGGTCCGGAGTCGGGTCGCGGGGGCAGCAGCTTCAGCAGAGAGGCCCAGACCTCCCTCCCCCCAGCTGCTTCCACCAGCTCCTCTGAGAGAACCCCGAGGTGCTCCCAGGCCAGCTAAGAGATATAATCTCTCCAGTGTGTCCTGGGCCTGCCCTGTGGCCTTTTCCCATGCCCGAAACACCTCTCCAGGGAGGCGCCGGGGGGGCATCCTGACCATATCCCCGAACCACCTCAACTGGCTTCTCTCGATGTGAAGGAGCACCGGCTCTACTTCGAGTCCCTCCCGAATGACTGAAATTCTCACCCTATCTCTATGGGAGAGTCCAGCCACCCTACAGAGAAAATCCATTTCTGCCGCTTGTATCTGCGATCTCGTTCTTTCGGTCACTACCCACAGTTCATGACCATAGGTGAGGGTTAGAACAAAGATCGACTGGTAAACAGAGAGCCTTGCCTTTTGGCTCACCTTTCTCTTCATCACAACAGACCGGTACAGAGTCCGCACCACAGCAGATGCTCCACCAATCCATCTGTCGATCTCCCGCTCCTTTCTCCCATCACTCGTGAACAAGACCCAGAGATATTTAAACTCCTCCACTTGAGGCAGAACCTCACTCCCAACCTGGAGAAGGCATTCTACCCTTTTCCGACTGAGAACCATGGTCTCAGATTTGGAGGTGCTGATTCTCATCCCTGCCACTTCACACTCAGCTGCGAACTGCCCCAGCGACAGCTGAAGATCCCCATCCGATGGCGCCAACAGGACCAGGTCATCTGCAAACAGCAGAGACGAAATCCTGACACTACCAAACTGGAACCCTTCTGCTCCTTGGCTGCGCCTAGAAATTCTGTCCATAAACTTTATGAACAGAATCTGTGACAAATGGCAGCCCTGGCGGAGTCCAACTCTCACTGAAAATGAGTCCAACTTACAACTGGCAATGGGGACCAAACTCCCACTCCGTTTGTACAGGGACTGGACAGCCTGTAACAACGGGCCAATGACCCCGTACTCCTGGAGTAGCCCCCACAGGACGCCCCAAGGGACACCGTCAAATGCCTTCTCCAAGTTGACAAAACACATGTGGACTGGTTGGGCGAATTCCCATACTCCCTCAAGGACCCTAGAGAGGGTATAGAGCTGGTCCAGTGTTTCACGACTAGGACAGAACCCACATTGTTCCTTCTGGATCTGGGATTCGACAATTGATCGGACTCTCTTCGGAACACACAACCTTGCAACCACAGCTCTATTCAGACGCTTCAGCAATGGAACGGAACATGGCCCATTCAGACTCAATGATTGAAGCTCTGTCAGAGGTGCAAGTTGAAGATCTTTCTGATCCTCTGCCAGACGTTCCCAGCAAACCCTCACTACACGTTTGGGCCTAGCAGGTCTGACCGGCATTCTCCCCCGCCATCTGATCCAACTCACCAACAGGTAGTGATCAGTTGGCAGCTCAGCTCCTCTCTTTACCCGAGTGTCCAAAACATACGGCCAAAAATCAGATGATACAACTATAAAGTCAATCATCTACCTACTCATCGACCTACGGCCAGGAGTGTCCTGATGCCACGTACATTTATGGACACTCTTATGCTTGAACATGGTATTTGTTATGGACAAACTGTGACTAGGAGAGAAGTCCAACAACAAAACACCGCTCGGGTTCAGATCAGAGAGGCCATTCTTCCCAATCACGGCCCTCCAGGTACCACTCGTTGCCAATGTGAGCATTGAAGTCCCCCTAGCACAATAAAGGAGTCCCAATTAGGGGTGCTTTCCAGCACCCCCGCCAAGGACTCCAAGAAGGCTGGGTACTCTGAACTGTCATTCGGCCCATAAGCGCAAATGACAGTCAGAGCCATTTCCCCGACCCAAAGGTGCAGAGAATCTACTCTCTCGTCTACTGGGAAAACCCCCAATGTACAGGCTCCAAACTGAGGGGATATAAGCAAGCCCACACCAGCTCGTCGCCTCTCACCCTGGGCAACGCCAGAGTAGAATAAGACCCGCCTCTCTCGAGAAGATTGGTTCCAGAGCCCAGATGCGTAGAGGTGAGCTTGACTATATCTAGCTGGTACCTCTCGACCTCACGCACAAGCTCAGGCTCCTTTCCCACCAGAGAGGTGACGTTCCATGTCTCAGTAGCCAGTTCGGTCAGCTGAGGAGTTGGCTCACCAAGGCCCCCGCTTTTGGTTGCAGCCCAAAACACACTGCACCTGACAATGACTTTTCCTGCAGGAGGTGGGCCCACGCGGAGGCGAACCCATGTAACCTATTCGGGCTGAGCCTCATGGGTAAAGGCCCGTCCACCAGGCGCTCCCACATGAGCTCCTCCCACAGGCATGGCTCCAGGGTGGAGCCCCGGCGACCCTAGTCCGGGCGAGGGACATCAAGTTCTTGTTTTAATTTCCTTCATAAGAGTTGACTGAATTGCACTTAGTGCTTAGTCCCCAGGACCAGTTTGCCTTAGGTGACCCTACCAGGGGAAAATGCCACCCACATAGCTCCTGGGATCATTCTGGTGGCAATTCAGGGACCCCAATTCCAAAATAGTTGGGACGCTGTTTAATGATGATTTGTAATTCTCATAAAGAAATATTTTATCCCCAGTGGAACATAAAGAACATAGCAGATGTTAAAACTTTTTAACATTTTACTATTTCATTTTACTGTTTCATGGAAGACATTAGCTCACTTTGACTTTGATGGCAGCAATTTGTCTCAAAAAGGTTGGAACAGGGTGATGTTCAGCATTGTGTAGCATCTCCTCTTTTTATAAAACAACTGTCTGTAAACATCTGGGAAGTGAGGAGACCAGTTGCTGGAGTTTTAGGAGAGGAAAGTCATCCCATTCTTGTCTGATGCAGGATTCTAGCTGCTCAACAGTCCTGGGCCTTTGTTGTCTGAGTTTTTGTTTTATTATCCGCCAAATGTTTTCAAGTGGTGAAAGGTCTGGTCTGCGGGCAGGCCAGTACAAAATTAACTCTTCTCTTGCACAGCCATGCTGTTGTGAGGGATGCGGTGTGCAGTTTAACATTGTTATGTTGAAATATGCAAGGCCTTTCCTGAAGGAGACATTGTCTGGATGAGAGCATATGTTGCTCTAAAACCTCTATGTGCTCTACAGCATTGATGGTGTTTTTCCAGATGTGTGAGCTGCCCACGCCACAGGCACTAATGCAACCCCATACCATCAGAGATGCAGGATTTTGAACTGTCTGTTGATAATGAGCTGGTTGGTCCCTCTCCTCTTTAGTTCACAGGACATGGTGTCTGTGGTTTCCAAAATGAATTTAAAATTTTGATTCATCCAACCACGTAATAGACCATTTTACATGAGTTTGTTCCAGAGAAAACAGCAGAATTTCTGGACCGTGTTCCTATATGGCTTCTTCTTTCCATGATAACCTGCATTAGTGGATTGCACAGCAAACTGTGTTCACAGACAGATTTCTGGAAGTGTTCCTGAGTCCATGCAGTGATGTCCAGTAGAAAATCATGGCTGTTTTTAATGTAGTGAGGGCTGAGGGCTCGAAGAGCAAGCACATCCGATTTTGACCTTTGGCCTTTTCCCTTGCACATAGATAGATTGCCGATTCTCTGAATCTTTTAATGATGTTGTGCACTGTAGGTGGTGGGATCTTCTTTCTTTTCAGTTTTACATTGACAAACACTTTTCTTAAATTCTCCCACAATTTTTAGACAGTTTCTCTCAGATTGATGCTCCTCAGTCCATCTTTACAGAGGTGGCTCTGCCTCTCTGAAATGCTTCTGTTATACCCAGCCATGTTACTGACCTGTAGCCAATTAACCTAAATAGTTGCTTACTATTTTTCATTTGTTTTGATTTGTGCCAATTACTTTTCCAGCCTTTTGTTTCCCTGTTTCAACTTTTTTGAGATGTGTTGCTGAAATCCTGCTTTAAGTGACTGTTCTTGGTGTCACAGTTTGAACTCATCCAGCACTGATATTTTCAGTCACTTGAGAAAAAAACAAAGTTGCCCTTTGTTCTTTCTCAGACATCACATACATGCATGAGCATTACAGTCATCAGCTCTGCACTTTCATCCACAATTTGCAACCCCTTTTACTGATATTTTCCCACTTAAATAGAATGACTGTTTCTTGTCACACTGGCATGTCACAATGTGAATGTTGCTTAGCCTTTACTTCTAATGAACCTTATGCAAAGCTTGAATTATTTGGGCCTAATTAACATTCTCTACATACATTCCGCAGAGTACAGCTGGAGGTGATTGTAGGTTATTGATTAATCATCTCATGCAGTACACCTGCATGAAAACACCTGAGTTTTTTTTTGCTCATTTATCCAGGCTTTTCGTTTATTTTGTCACCAGTCAGATTTTTTAAAATCTTATTTTATCTTATTACTTGACTATGTGCTTATAGGGCTAAGACCGCAGAGGAAATCAAAATCTGTTTTCAGGAAATACTGAAGTCATTTGAATTTATTGTTTTTCTTTTTGCAGCGTAGCACTTGTGACTCCCTTCTGATCAGTCATCAGCTGTTTGGGATCAATAATCAGAATAACAGGTACAATGTCTACTGTATTCAAATGATTATATTAAATATTACTTCATGATAATGAAAATAATTTCCCAGCTTGTTTTGAATGCTTTATTACTCATTTGCTTGTGGCTGGATCTCTCAAAAGCTCTATCTGATGAGAAAGAGGTAAGTGTCAAGGTGAGATCACCAACAGTAAACATCATGGGGAAGATGTGAAGCATATGAATGAAGACATGCAGGCATAAATTGCTCTGCACTGCAAGAGTGTTGACACTGAGTGATAGGAAGAATACTGACACTGACGAGACAGTGATGTGCCTGTCAGCTCCACACACCGTGGCACCTCAAAAAACCTCAGTAAGATATCTCTTGTAAAACTGCTGTACCATGGTCCGTAACGTTGGAGATTATATGATATGTGACTAGACTACTATGTATTACACAGGATTCAGCAAACAAATTGACACATTTATAGACAGGTACAGTCATGTGCACAAGTTACTACTCCCTCTTTCAATTCCTGTATTCTTAAAATGCAAAAATGTAATAAAAATCCTCTGATCCTTGTGGGTCTTGAGGCAAACAAGAACATATATCACTTTTTTTTTCACAGTGCAGTTGTTTTATGTGGGTCTACAAGTTATTGTAGTTACCCTTTTTGGCTTCATATTTCAGAAACAAATAATAGCACACCGTTGTTCGCCTGAGGGTATATTTCTACCCACTACAATATGATGATTTCTATTGTTCTACACATAAAATATAAATCAGTTTAGAAGTGTGGACGCTGACTTCTGCACATGATCTCCACAAGAAAAGAGAAACTCTGGGGTGCAATTTTGAAGACCAGATTATACTGTCTACTCAAAACAAAAAGAGGCCTTGGTAGATTAATACTCGGCAAGAATAATCCTATAAATTATTCTTTGTAACATTAATGATAAGAGTAATGAGTCGCTCTTCGATGTGATGTTTGGCCCTGTAGAGAATACTGGGCCAGCACAGGGCAGACTAACAATACAAGGGATAGCAAGAAAGCTTCCTCAGGTATTGTTTTGACAGATCTTGTTCTTTGGTCTTTGACAGGTTTAAAGCTCTTCCTGGTTGGAAAAATCCTTTATCTGGAGAGGGTGAGTAATGCCCTGGAGTCTGTATTGTTCCATCTCCCTGCTCCCATAATGCCTGGCTGACGCCATCATGTCGTGCACCACTCACTCACGCTGCAAGACGGAGGAAAAAAAAAAAAAAAAAAAAAAAAAAAAGCACTCACCCTCTCCCCACACACAAGTGTGAGGGATGGCTGTGTTGTTATGGCAACTCAGGCCTACAGCTGTCAAGTGTTCATCAGTTTCCACAGCAACACCATAAGGTAGAGACAGTAGACAATTATTTCAGACATAATACAGTTGAGAGGGTCTAATAGAAGCCTGATTAGGTCAAATTACGCTACCGCAGATGTTAAACAGAGACTAAGCTCATGGCTGAGTTAGAAAGCGTGAGATTTGATTGCTGATTTGACTAAATTAGGTGGATGTAACACTGAAGGTGATGCAAAAGAGCAGTTTAGCAGGGAATTACAATTATCCCCCAAACTCAGTGTATTAAAAGTATAAGTGAAGACAGCTGATGTTCTTAGACAGATTTGATCATGGCTGAGTTTAAGTTGGGGAAAATGTTGTATTTTATCATAATGATGTCATGATCACCATAAATGATTGACTGTAAATAGACAAAAGCTAAGTAATTATAAAGCATCACACAGAGAAAGTAAAATGTTCACAACATTTGCTCCAGTTTTTTTTTTTTAATGCAGTTCTCCACTTATGAACAGATTATGCCACATGCATGTTAATACCAGGTGTTAACACCTGCCTGAATAAGACAACAATCTGACTGGACTTAAGTTCTTGAAGAAATACACCGAGGGATTTATATCCTCTTTTTTTTTACCATTTTATTGTATTTAATGCACAAGTGGACTTGTATGTTTGTGCTTATTTGTCATTGTCTCGTAACTGTTTTTGGCTGCTGTAATGGCCAGGCTTCTCTTGGAAAAGAGGTCATTGTACCTCAACGGGACCGACCTGGTTAAATTAAGGCTAAATAATAAAAAAATATCCTGTTTAGTTTCTAATTTCCCTTTCTCTCTCTCTCTTTTTTTGAATTTAGTAAGCAGCATATATGACTGTCTTTTCCATTGCTACTGTAATTACCAATTTCTTTTCACTGTGGTTTATGTACATTTCCTCTTGTGTATCTTGTCTCGTGCGAGCAGTTTCTTCCTCAGTTTTAGATGTGTCTTTGCTGGAGTTTGTTTGGATTTCTCACGTCTTGGAACATTAGCCACCTGCCAGTCTCGGGTGTTTTGTCCTTTTACTACAAGTGAAATGACAGTGACTTTTTGTTCTTTGGTGCTTCCTGTTCGCCTCCCTTTCTGCCCTCCAATGAGTAATCTAAAGAACAAAACAGGTTTTGAATCCATTAAACAAGCTTCAGTGCTTTCCATAAGCTTTCAAGAAACAGCTGTCTTTTGCTGTGATAAAAAAAAAAAAAAAAAACCTGGGCTCTGCCCATTTTAGACAAAAGGTACACTTTATAGGTGATTTGCCTGATTAATGAGAATGAGGATGCAACCAACCCCATTCAAACCTTTTTTTTTAATAGTGCAAAGCATGATACAATGCACACATGCAGCACAGCAAGTGGATGGAAACAAGCTCAGCTTTAAGCCTTTAAGACCATTTCCATGCAGACAGATAGGTTTCCTCATGGGACGGTATGAAGTGGCACAAGAGAGGGAACAAACTGCCTCGCGTCTGAGACTTTATAGACCAACCACTCGCTGGATTTTCACTGCATCTGAACAGCGAATCTGGTATTCACGCCTCACTTTAACTGATTTTTTTGATCCTGTGTTGGGCCATGTGTTTGTGCAGCAGCTGCTCTCTCTAAAGGTCTGAGCTTTCTTCACTCACACTGGATGTACAGCATCTCTCGACTCGTGTTTGGATGTTTTATCACCACAGTGTTGTAGCTGGCGAGAAATCTTTAGACGTTTCTCACAGGTTCACAGGCAATAAATGCGCAAATGTTTTTGCTGTCTTTAATACTACATTTCTTCTGTGCGTTTCCTTACATGGCTGAATCTAATCCACCAGCTTCCATGGCCGTGACTAGATTTACATGGATAACAATAATCTGATTATTGACCTAAATCTAATTAAGACAATATTCCAATTAAGGCATTTACATGAATTGATCTGAAAATATTCACTTCAAATCAGTCTTTTAGCCCGTTTCTGTCTAAACACTCCTGTGTCACGGTTCTGCTTCAGTAACAATTTGAAATGTGTATATTATGATGCTGGTGAGTAAAGCCATCTGATTATATAAGCAGTGATGTCACTTAAACACTGGTACTGCCTGATGACATCTGGCCCTGGACTGCAGATGTGACAAGGGATTTTGTGCAGAACGTTCTTGTAAAAAAAAATGCTTAATCTAAAAAAAAAAAAAGATTTCTAACCTCGTCAAACCAAACAAAGAAATGTGTATGTTAGAAAACTACTGAAAACGTTTATTTATTTGTTTTTTTTTTAAAGGGAGAACTTTGGGATGAAAAAAAAACCCCTCAAAATTCAAACTAAAATAAATGTTACAAAAATGAATAAGTAACTTTGACATGTTACATGACAGTTTCACAGAGGTTTCCTAACCGTCATCTCTAACCAGTATGGGGGGGGGGGGGGGGGGATTTTGCTGTCTGTTAACAAGAGCATGTTAGTTCAAAGTGAGAGGCTCCTTTCATTTATTCTCCTTTTAACTTCTGCCCTAAAACTCAAAAGTCCTCCTCAGATTTTGGCCTTGCACTCACGTTTCTCCAGTACGCAAGAGAAGCGTTTGGTCTTAGAGCTGACAGGCTGCAAAACACCAACCCTCCCTCACAGCTTCTTCTCCCTCCAGATGATCAGCAGTTCACTGGGTCCAAAAGATCAATTTACATTTCTGTTTGTAGTCGTATTCAGTTTTGCGTCGTAAAGATGAGGAAAAGCCAATCTTAGAGTGATGCAGATGTCGACTGCATGATTAGACTGCTGGAATTCTCTGCGAGTAAGATGTCCTCAAAATGGACCTGGACAGCCTCCAGCTGATGGCCGTGCCAAGAGTTCTGATCAGGATTAGCAGGAATATTTCCCCAATCTCAGCTTCCAGTCATTGGCCAACTCCAGGACAGGAACTAAAAATTCTTCTTCATTCATATAAAGCCCTACTTGGGCCTTACTTCTTCTTATCTTAAAAAAACAACAACTCATTGTTCTATACTTTCCCAACACAGCACTTCACTGTCAGATTTCAGGCTTACGTCCGGTTGCCACTGGTAGGAAAAGGAGACAGAAGTTCAGTTATCGGGCTCCTATCTCTTGTGGAACCAGCTCCCAGTTGGTGTTCAGGATACAGACTCTTCTACCTTTAAGGTTAGCCTTAAATCTTTCCTTTCTGATAGAGTTTATAGTTAGGGCTGGTCCGAATCACCTGAACCATCCCTTTTGTTATGTCTGTGAAGGCGCTACACAACTGAAGTGAAATTAAACTGAACTGAATTATTTACTCTTTGCAGTCTAGTTTCTTATAATTAAATTCAGTGGTGATGTTGCTTATGTTTGTCTGCAAATCAGTGTTTTTGAATTGAAGAAATACAACAAAAATATTATATGTGATTCTAGCTGTGATCCGTCTGTCAAGTTTCAAAGCAACCATGCAGAGGTGACTTTAAATGTAAAATGAGAAAATCCACATGCAATTTAAGTCTCTGTTGGATGGAATTTTTGGTTGGGTTGTTTCACAGAAATTGAAGGGAACAAACAACAAAAAAGGTTTTTTTTTTGGGGGAGGGGGGCGTAGCAGACCACAATTTCAAACAGGCTTTCTTTAATGTGAAGGCAAAGCGTTAAGAGAGATCAATATCTGAGCCTGAAAGTTAGAAAGCTGGCTCCCGCTGGGACAGTACTACAGTCTTTTTTTTTTTGTTGTTGTTTTTTTTTAAGAGGAATACTAACAGAGGTTCCAGATACACAGTTACCAAGAATTAAATCTGCCAGATCTGCTGGACTGCTGAAGCACCTGATCTGTCACCACACTTTCATTTTCGATAACATCTTAGTTACTTTTAGGTTATTAGTAGTTTACTTTTTCCCCAAATACCACTGTTGTCCATTTATAAAACAGAAACAACATCAGTTGTATCAGCTCTCCACAGTCCATCCAAACTTTATTCCAGTATGATGGCTTCTTTCTGTAGTGACATGATATTTGTCAGACGACATTCTGTCATAGAAACAGTGTATGGTACAGTATATTCTGCATTGATGTATAAGCTTTTCATCTACTGAACGTTCCCTGAAAAAGCTGCGGTCTTGTAAAATATCTTTTATAAGATCTACAGAATTCCACAGAGCTGCCATTCAAAACAACAAATAACAGAGTCCAAAAAAAAAGTCCTGCCTTATTTGCATTGAGAACAATATGAAGCCTTTCACTCATGCAGTTATCCATGGAAATAAGCTCCCTCAGCTGTAATATGCTCAACATTTGTAGCTTTATACACCCATACACATATTTGCATGTAGTAGGGAAAGAGACCCATTACAGATATATTTAGAAAAATTGCGGACAACCTTGCTTTAACTTCATTGTGACACATCATCTGCTCATGCAGCCAGCAACTGTGTTCATTCCACACATGCTCACATGAACTGCACTCATGTCATAGAGCAGTGTTTTTTTTCCCTTTCACTTTTGCCCACATACTAAATTATCTCAGCAGACAGCATGAGACGACAGACCTCCAGATACGTGGTAATTTTCACAGACAAGGCGTGAAGCTCCAAACTCTCCAGGGAAAAGGCAAATGATGGCCCCAAATACATTTTCTTTTTGAGGTGAGCGTGCTAATCAGCACATGGCTATATTCAGTATCTTTGACATGTTGAGTTAATGAATCTGAATCCCTGGACAGTGCACCACCACCTGCTGGAAAACAAAATAAGAATCGAAAATAGAGGCTTTCTTTTAGCTGTGGGGCTAAAGACTTGATGAAGTTCCAGTCTGTAGTCTTTAGGGGGACCTGCGAGCTGAAATGCAATGTAATATAATGAAATATGTTTTCATTAGCAGAACATTGTCTGATACAGAGAATTGTTACAAATTAAAGGCTGTATCTAGGCCTTTTTTTTCAAGGCTACCATCATTTTTTCTATAAGTTTAGAAGGAATGGCTAAAGCAAAGGCTGATCAGTTAGTTGTAATCTGTAACGTCACCACTAGATGTCACTAAATCTTAAACTAAAGTTTGAAGACCACCTTTATTCAAGTTAATTGTTTTGTGTAACTATTTACTTGCTGAAGAATAACAGAATCCTCCTGTGCCCTGAACACATAACATAGTACAACTGTAATATTCCAGCTTCAATCTTCAGGACCGAAAAAAGTAGACATCACTCAGTGTTCAAAACCTAAACAAATATCCAAGCTTTTCATAACATAAAGTGACTATAGATTCAACAATAACAGCATTTTTTTTTTTTAAATCTATCACTTAACTTTTTGCAGAATATGACAAAAAGTATCTTAAATCCACCCACTGCTTTTTAATACAGCACCTTCGTGTTCAAAACAGATCTCAGCTAAATCTCCAGGGTCATTGTCTTCCTGCAGAATGAATTTGAAATGAGAGACCTCTAACAGCATGATGAATAATGTTCAACACATCTCAAGAACCTATCACTTTTCACAGTTCTGCAAGTCATATGCATGCAAGCATCACCAATATGTTGTGCTGCCTTAATGGGAATCTTGCTTGAATACATCATAGCTGCTCAGAGTCAGCAGTCCTTTTTTAAAATTTTTAACACCAAAGTTGATGCATTTCAATCATTTCAGTCATGATGACCTGCGGTCACACTTACCCAATGAGTCGATAACACATCTGACTTTCCAAACAAGTTTAAGTGACTGAAAATTCACAGGACAAGAGCAAAGAGAGAGAAATGAGGAGGACTTTCAGAAAATCTGAGAGCTTGTGCTATATTTGGACTCCAACAGCCTCAGGGTTCTGGCGCATGAGCCCTCAATGTATTGCATTTTGATTCTAATCAAAGTGACGAGTGTGCTAGGGTCAGCAGGGATGAGCGCAACATGGCGTGGTGAAATAATGTCGCTCATTGTAACATCTGAACCGTGATCTACAGCTCCTCTTTGACACTCACTGAGATCGAGCACTTACTGGCATAAATAATTCATTGGCGGGGAGGACATTATCGCTGGTACAGTCACGTCATCGTGGAATGTCTTTTGACATCCCACTTTACTGCTCTTTAAGGGAACTCACTTTATTGTTGCCAAACCACTTAGGAGAAAGGCGCACTAAATTTAAAGCAGTTACATCAACTTCAAGATTTTGTTCCTGTATATAATGTTGCATTTTAAACCCTGTTATCTGTCAGTCACAGTTTTACACTTTGCTGCTTTAAGAAAACAAAAATTAAAAAAAGGAAAGTTCTAAGGCATAAAGATGTGCCATCCTATTTAACATGTTAACTTCTCTTTGGATATATCCTCTACACTATCAAACAAACTCTAACTGCAGCAATGAGATATTCAGCTGCTGGAAGAGTTCTTGACACGTTCTGCATTTAAGTCTTTGATATTCTTATTGAACTTATTTGTATGTCCCCGGCAGATCCTTGTGATATGCTTGTAAAGCATTCACTGTGAGCTAGTGCCAAACATTTTATTTCTATGCTTGTGTTAGTGTGAATCTTGGGAAGGAGAGTAGAACTCTAGCCACTAGGAATCATAGACGGAAGTGTGTGCGTATAAAACTGCAGCTTTAAAAGAAAAGATCCAGGCTGCCAGCTGAGGAGAAAAAAGTTATCATAAATATTGTCTGAGAAGGTCAAGTACCTGGGTCAGTGGCTGACATAATTGCACCAAACAGAAGGCAGTCAGTGAGGAGGAATTGTCCATCTTTGGCTCGGCCCGACAGCACCATCAGTCTGGTGAAGCCGTAGGTGCAGGCTCTGGCATCGAGAACAAACGGACAGAATGAAACACACTCTGGTCATCGGGGAGCGCAGGCAAGCACACGTCTATCAGTCTTCCCGCTAACCACAGCAGGGCTTCCCCTACAGCTGTCTGGGTAATGGGGCCAGACGCTACCAGCAGGTGAGCTGACCCCTTTCTATCCTGCAGATGCTTAGCACAAATGGACAAACAAAGCTGTGACTGCACCGGGCAGCAATTATTCTAAACATATTTAAGGGAACTCTTAAGGGATCAAGATTCCCCTTCCTTCACTTTCACCTGGATGCAAGCACCAACACACATGACAAACATTCTCCTTAAGCATCAATCCATCTTTTATTTTTTATCTGACATTATCATAAGCAGGCCATTATAACGGAGATTCATAAGAATCCTGAGCTGATGCGTTTGCACAGCATCGCTCAAAAGACTCAAAATTTGGTGAAAACTTTGTGAAGGGCATTGCTGTAGTAATAACACACGAGAAGAATTTTTATCAGCTCCTGAAGATGACACTCATATAAATCTGTCACTAATACAAATCTGAAATCTAAAGTGTCCCAGAGTGGCCTACTGTAATATAAAAGTACTACACTCTCCGAGCAAAAAAATGTTCTGCTCAGCATGTGACAATGCAGTCCAGCTCCAGACCGGTAACCGATGTATGTTAAGTACTAATCCAGTTAGTGAAGACACATCCCATAATAATCAATATGCCAGCGTGTCCTCTGGCGAACTCTGGTGCCTGGTCATGTTTCTCTGTTCCCATGGTGACAGCACACAACCCGTCCCTTTGGCCAGGATTTAAATACTGTCCTCAGGTCAAGACACTAAGCTGTCTTATTCATGTATCCTCAAAGGGAGATTTTAGGTTAGGGTTATGTCGTGCATTACGTGTGTGTGTGTGTGTGTGTGTCGTGCTCTGACTGTAGGCATGAAATCTGGAGTTCAAGCACCACAAAGGGAGTTTACATTTTACAGAAGTGACATAACAATGGTGGCTTGTGCTGCAAACCCAAACTTCTTCAGGTTATGTTTGAGCTGAGAGACCAGTGTGCATTAAAGACAGAGGCTCTTTACCAATCATATGTTTGTTTGAAAAAACAAAATCATTACGAAACTTATAGACAGTGTCTTTCATCAAACATTAACAGTTTGGGTGTAGACGTATATTCTGCTGTTTGTTTCCAAAAAGCATTTAACATTTACTAAAACGCTTTACTGTAAAAAATTACAGCTGAAAGAAAGATGAAATACCCTAAATGTCAGATATATTTGCTACACATTAAATTAACAGTTTATTTTGGTTAGACTAAGCTTTAGTCTAACTGCAGTCAGATCTGGTTTTGCCTCAGTGATGTCACAGTGTCACTGAAAAGCCTGTTGGCATCACATTCACACCATCTGGAAGTTTTGCTTTTCATTCCAGATGTGGTTGCAGCGACTGGCTCCCTCTTACCCTGGATTATATTTCCAAAATGTCTCATATTTGTTTGGGATTACAGTTTGTTGTTTTTTTTTTTTTAAACACATGTGTCTTGATTGTTTGAATCAGATGAAGAAGGTGCTGTTTGATTTCCTCGATCGTCTCGCTATTGTAAGCTGAGAGATGACAGAGTCAACATGGGTGCTGCAATTTCAAATATCAAGCACATCCACTTTTGAAGTGTTAACGTATTGGTAAATGTGAATCCTAATTTACAGCTCATGGCCACGATACAGCATCACCATGCGTCATCATGGTCCATTATTCAGAGTCAAGTCTGCTGCTCCTTATCTACGCAAAGTTGAGTTCTTTCTAAGGCAAATGAGGGACGTGCAATACAAACATCCCATTGCACTGTCACTAGCTCAGGTGAGATTTAGACTTCAACCCTATGTAAACTCTGGCGTGTGATGCAAGACGGTCGTGTGATGTCTAAAACCACATTGTCATTTGCTCTTGTTGTTTAACCTGCAGCTGAGGTTTAGCCTAGATTCAACTCCAGCGTCCTCAGAATATCACAACAACCACTAGACGTCCCTTTTCCTGCACGTTTGCTTAAACCTGATACAGATAAGTTTTAAAATAATCATTTCTTTAACTCAAGGGGACCTGGATCTCACCCAGTACACTAATTATATATTTACCCTCATTGAGTCCTATGAAGGGTGCCCCCTTTAAATTAAATACCAACAGAAAAATATGGATTTGTCGAGCATTAGGCCTATGTAGTCATGTGGATCACACACTGGTCACGCACACACCTGACCTGCTGGGGGATGACTGCCCCTGTCCAGAGAGTCTTCTATCACCCTTCGAAGGTTCAGGAAAAGCAGTGACATTTCCTGGCTTACTGCTTCCAGGTTCAGCACAGTGCACATTTGGTCATAGTGCTTTTGGGGCATTGACCTTCATGTGCTTCAAAAGCAGCTGGATTTTCATTTAAGAATGATATGATGACATGTTTAGCTTTGAAGCCTTTGGTGAGGAAAATTTTAGCTTCATAATTATAATGATGCCCCCTGTGGTGACAAATGGCTTTTGGTTAAATTGGAATGTCATGTGACAGATTCTAGTCGCTCCTCAAGGCTGTTGGGATGTCTGTGCAACTTAAAGAGCTCCTTAAAGTGTCAATAATTATGATCTCAGGAAAAGTGCTTAATTAGATGGTTGAGATGAAGTCATCATGTAACAAGATTCAACAAATCCCCTTTTTTTTTACTGTAAATAAGTACTATTTTTGGTAAAATATGATTTTTTTTTCCCCCATAAAACATCCCTTCATGGTTATTGATAACATTGCAGCAGAGGGTTTAACTGCAGATCGTTATCTGCAGTCAAACCCGGTTAAACTCAAAATGTCATGTTTCAAGTGGTACCGTGTTTTACGCAGGTTAGCTACATGTTAACTAACAGAGCAAGTGGCTCAGTTTTTCCAGAAATTTCCAGGACTTGTGTCTATCATGGGTGTGGCTGTGTGCGTTTGTCTCTTCGTATTAAAGGCCTCAGGTGAGGTACCTAGCGACCCACATAAAAAAATGTATGTGTTTAAACATGCCCAAACCTATTCAAGCAGAATATGCAAGTATCTAAAACCTTTGACACAGCTCGTGTCTAAGATATATGCCATTCTTCTGTTCATATAGTCACTGTTTCATCTATATTCTTGACTGGTTGCTGCTTTCTTGGTTAAACCATCCTCTTTAAAGTCCAGCCACCCCGTTGCTGATCCGCCGCACCTTAGCTCCACCTACGGATGGGGATTTTTCTTTGTTCTTTGCGGTAAAAGCAGTCTTATCTTTGTTTGTTTTTTCTTTTGAGGTGATACAGACTCATGCTTTGCATCAGTGGTAATGTAAAGGTAAAGTCCCTGGGCAGATAGCTGTTGTAGAAACACACCAGGTCAGAGGGTGAATGCCACTAGATGTTCTAATTCAGCAGAATAGAAAAGGAAAGTAAAAAGAGAATTTACTTGCCCTCGATTTTGTTTGTATCATTTCCCAGCAGTTTATTAAATCCTTGATTTGGCAAATGCCTACAAGACCCCTTGGGCTGGCCTGAGGGAACTAAATTTGGTGTTACCTTATGGTTTTACTTTTGTAACCTCCTGCAGCAGTCAATATCCCTATTATTTAGCGCGTCTCCCTTTGTGTCGGCTCTCAATATTTGCATCCAGGTACTCAAAGGTTCTTTGCCCTTTTTTTTGTGTGTGTCTTTTCATGTATCCTTAACCCCTAGGTAGTGGTTCATAACAACAACAACAAACTGCTTAAAAACACAGATTAGTGAATGCAGATGATGCATGGATAGCTAAGAAGCAGGGCCATCAATGACCAACCCTTAAAGAAGCTTTAAAACACTAAAATAATCAAATAAATATTGACTGTGGATTTTGTATTTCTGTAAGCTCAAAATTAAAAAAAAAAAAGATCAAAAAAAAGAAAACAGTTTATCAAATTCTGACTGCAAATCCAAAGATGGGAAAATAGCAAAATTGCTGTTCTGCATATCTGTATTCACAACTCTGTGTGCAGCAGGTTAATGCATATCAATTGGCCTGCGAAGATCTTAATTTCGCTCCAAGTCTAAGACTGCCATCTAGCTTTGTCAGGCTAGAATGCCGACACTCTTCATCAACACTGCAGCCATCTCCTACACTAAACATCCACCCAAGCAAAGTCAAGAGTGCTGCTAGGATTCAGCAACATCTCTGCCAAAGCGTAGAGCACTGCAGAGCTTTAACGGACATTGTGATCTATCAATGCGTGAAATGCTCAGGTGTAATTAATGAACTCAGACAGCCAGTTCGAGGGTTCTGCTTTCCCACCACATGCTGACGCGCTGGAACGGCTCACCGGGATGCTTGCAGAGCACTAATTAATGTTATTACTTGCACCTGCGCTTTTCCTGTGTTCCTGCTATAAAAGGCTTGCAGAGTACGAGTAAGCAATTGAAAATTCTACACGCAGCTGCAAAAAATTATGCAGAAAGCAGAAACAGAAATGTTAATTGCACATGTGATGGCACTAATTACAGCAGAATACATTACTTCTTTTGAAAAGAAAAGAAAAAACAAGTTACTGGTTTGTTAAGCAATAATTTTGTCTCAGTACAAAAAGTGAATAAGTATAACATCTTGTTTTATTCAGAGTTCTAACTGCAAGAAACTACACAATATATCTTGAATATAATTTTTTTTTTCCTGAATGAATAAATTACTTACCCTATACACAGGCAGCTGATCATAGTACCCAAAAAAGCATAGGTCAGAACGGATCCCAAATTCTTGATGAACCGTTTCTAAAATATCAAATAAAAGGAGTTCCAATTAGTAACGCATATAAAATGAACAAGCCAAATTATGTACAGTACATAAACATGGGTGACACTACAGAACACCATGTGGTACACTTTTTTTTTCTTTTTTTCCAAACTGGGGAACAGCTAACATGAAAGGCTTAGATGTATTTTTCCCTCTTCTGGGGGGCATGTTGGGACGGGCGGTCTCACCTGATTCAGAGTGTAAGCTCCATAGAAGATGATGGGTGGCAGGAACAGATTGAAAACAACCTCCAGATCAAAGGTCCCCTGCAAAAGACAGAGTTGTTGTGTTGCTGCTGACAGGGAATCCGTGGGGAGCAAGAGGAGTCCGTTTATTGAATGCGACCGACTGACACATAGATTACACACAAATCGTTCACTTCAGCAGTCCTGTTTTGGCAGACAGGCACAGGTACCCCTACTCTCTGAATCCCGATGTCACAACATTATGAACTGTCTTCAGAAAATGGACCATTCAACTTAAGAGGACCACTGGGAAATGACAGTCTTAGTGTTTCATTACCTTTGAGTCGGTTTGTGCTTCATGATATTGTTAGTGTATAAATTAAGCGTGGTTGATAATATGTCCACATTCAGACTTAAGATGGTCAAAGCAAAGCAACATACGAGGTGATAAGTAAATTTGATCGTCTTCATCCAAGAGGTGCCGAGAGGTCATGGAGATAAGCAAGTATGACTTTTGAAGCCTCACAGTTACAGGTAACAATAAGTATGAAACTGCAACCAAGCTACTTAAAATTAAAAACCCTGAATACTTTCAGCATAAACAGTAGTCAAAGGCCTTTGTGTGTATTCTTGTTCATATGTATGTATTTCCTACATCCTTGAATCTTTTTTTAATTCACACTGTGGTTATATTTCTGAAATCAGATGGCAGCAGTATTCAATTAAGGTGAAACTAATTAGACGTTTTCCCGATTCTGCCATCCCACAAGGTCTCCCCACTTTTCTCAAAATAAAATTCAAAATCTATTTAATTTCCATCCAAAAAGAACAGGGCGCAAAGATGACCTTTGAGAACAGGTGAAATTAGCCTTCAAGTAAATGGCTGAAGCAGCCTGAACAGCATGAATAAATGGCTGGATGAACACAGGAGCCCAGTGAACTCCCTACATCAAGGACATCACGCTTTTTTTTTTTTTTTGTGATTAGTTACCCAAATGCATCTATAAGATTCCCCTAATAGAGATCAAAGAGTCACCATGCTTTCTCGATAATTCACATTTAAAATGGTTGTTATAGCTACAAACTGCATCTACCTCTCTACTATAACAACCCAACTAAATATAAATTCCTTTTTCATGGCTGAAATTACCCACGAAACCCAACGTCTGATTTTCCTTTTATTGCTGGCCGTGTACGATAAACAAAAACAACGTGGCCAAGACGAATACAGACTCTGTGATCAATAAATTGATGCATATCCAGGTGGTTTTGTTTTAAGGGCTACCTCCACCATGCAGCCAACAATGGTGGTGTGTTGTATATACTAATTGCCTCTTCAGCTGAGCAGCACTAAATTTAATCAGACCACAAACTTTAATGCTGTACTCCCCAGTGGCGCATAATGGACTCAGTGATGCACTGAAATCCTTATCTCTCCCTTCTAGGTCCCCATACGTATCAGGCTTAATGGCTTGAAGGCTACACGCCGCCTGACCGATGTAATGGCCCTTGTTGTAGCCTTTGCTGGTTTGCTAATGAGACCCCCACATTCATAAAAGGGCCAAAGAGTCCAAGTCATTAGGGAAGAAATCCACTTGGCCTGGATGATTTGCAAGGTTCACTACTCCCTTTCTCCTGAGCTGAAATATCAGTCAAAGATTTAAAAAAAAAAAAGTATATCTATATGTAATCCTGTATGTCACATCGCTCCTTTTCATTGACTCTTATTTAGTAAAATCTGATTGTGTGTCCCATGGGGAGGGGGCCAAGGTGGGGGAGGGTGGGGGTTCCTGTATTGTTAATGTGTCTGTTATATGTATGTTACTGTTTTCATTGTCTAAAATTAGTAAAAATTTGATTACAAAAAAATAAAAAGGTATATCTATATATACACACTTCTACATTCCCTCATGCTGGTGTGGCTGAACAGATAATACAGTTCATTGTTTGGTTTATTTGATATGACAAACCTCTGTGATGAAATTGGTAAATTATAAAAGCAAACCAGAAAACAGAAAGGTCCATCTCAAGGCTCTAAGTAGCAGCACTGATTTTAAAATTCCTAACAAGTTTGCTCACAGACTGAATTGAGCCACGGACAATGCCATTGCTCTGGAAATACGCGCCACTCTCACGTACTTGGATAGGAGAATACTTTTCATCAATTACAGCACCACATTCAATACCATAATCCCCTTGAAATGAATCTTAGAGCTTACTGATCTAGGACATGAGAAATCCATCTGTAGCTGGATATCTGACTTCCTGACTGACAGGTCACAGGTGGCGAAATGACCTGTGACCTCACCCGTGTCCCGCATTCCCCGTTCACCGACGGTTGTGTCGCCAAACGCAGCCCGAATGCAATCTGCAAGTTTTCTGATGACACAACAATAAATAAGACTGCCTACAGAGAAGACTCTTGAATCCAAAGAGTCAACAAAGAGGAACCCGATCCTCATTTCTGTGATCATTTTGCAGTGATTCCCAAATGGTGTGCTGGTGGATCGGGATGTTAACGTATGCCAGCCTCCACAACAAGAAATTATGATTTTTAAGTTATTCCATCAGCAGTCTGCACAAGCTCAAACAGAGTGTTGTTTATGTTTTTTTTTTTTTTTTTAAAAACCCTCTCTCTAATAGAATCCCACTTCTTACAGATGCTAAAGCAGAAAATTCTAGAGCATGGCAAATCAAAGGCTCTGATTGACAGCTGGAAGGAAAACAAACTCCACGACAAGAGAAAGCAGATCAATGCACCAGTGCAGACGACCCACCGACTAAAGAAAGAAAAAAGGAAAATGCTAATGCGTCCATGGTGACATGCACGCGGAAGAGGTTATTCAAACAACAGAGTATTTCCACATGGAAAATAACTTCACCTTTGTGACAGGGCTGACCACCAAAGGAGCAAGATTGTTTGCTGGACCGTGTGAACGTGCCTGAAAAGGCGGAGGAGGGAAATTACATGCCGGTGGAGCTTGCCACAAAGCAGGAGAAACCTCACACCGGAGCAAAGCCATTTTTCCACTTGCATGAATAAAAAGTTTCATGCGTAACGCCGCAAATGTGTAATCGAATGTCCTTTGTCTGCCAAAACACTCAAAAGAAGAATCAGCGTCTTAAAGCAATAGTTTTTTTTTCCTTATCATGTATCCATATCATGTAAAACATGAATAATTAAAACATGTCACAAGCATTATTTTGCACAGATCTGAATACCTGTGAGGCATGAAGCTTTGGTTGCCCTCTGGATGCAAAAACATGAAAAACTGCTGGTAGGAGACATGGTCACAGCATTATTTCAGCTGCTACAATTTTAATTATTTTTTAGCCCCAAGTATGAACCCAAACACTTGGATAGAATAATAAATCCACTTAGTCACCTTGACTCTAACTACGGCTGTATGATATATCGAAAATGCATCATCGTCCCAATATCAACATGTGCAATGTTATTATTGCAAAGCAAAAACAAATGCTTCAATAACTGGAGGTCTATTATTTTCCCAGTGTCATTAAATTACAGTCTAAATGTCAATAACATATTTGATCAATCTGCTGGAATCAGCTGGATGCCAATTTAGGTGTTACTTTAAATTATATTCTCTATTTATTTATTACTTATTTTTCTATAAAATTGCAATGGAAATAATATTTTATTTGAGAAATAGCTTTTTTTTTTTAAACAGTTTTTACTGTAAGGGTAAAGTTAGGGCTGGGTAGGTCATCGAAAATTCATCGAATCCGAAATTTAGAACCTGTAACTGACTTTACCTTGTCAGAATTTAAATTGCTTGAAATACTCAATAAATTACCATAAATACTTTTAATTGTATTTTTAATTTACAAAGACATGTATTATTTCATTACAAAAATATTCCAGTGTTAATAGTTGAATGCATTTGCATGAAAAATCTTGTCAGTGATCTATGAGGGCAAAGAATAAAACAAAATTAAAATAATCACTCATTAATCGTTATCAGGATAATATATAAATTGAATTGTGATAAGTGTTCCTAATATTGTGCAGTCCTAACTCTTACTGTCTCTAATGACTTTAGCAGTCAATTCCTACAAGATTATCAATAACATGACAGATACACGTAATGTCGTGCTTTGGTGTGCTGTTTGCCTTATCATAGTTCCTGCCACTTTAAAACAGATGGGTGATATTAACATCTACTACTGTGTTCTGTGTTTAAGAGGAAGAGTCTGCAGCGTCTGTTGAGGCTCACTGTCTCACATCTTTTCTGCAATGCAGAGCAAGATGCCACAGTGTCCTAAACAAAAGTATATCAGTTTCGGAATACAGAATTAAGACACAAGAGAAACCGTCTTGATATCTATCTGTCTATCTATCTATCTATCTATCTATCTATCTATCTATAAATATATATATATAAAATTATTTTTTATAAGTTTTGACATTTGAGTAAAATAAAGTGAAAAAAAAACCATTAAATTATTGTTGTTGCTTATTCATGGGGCTCTTTTTGTTGCTTCATCCACAACACACTTGAAAATCCAAGTTCCTCTATTTGTTTCTTAAAGTGATCATGATATGGGTTAAATCGCTTCCTTGCCCTTTTACCCTGTACAACCGCTGCCTTGCTTTCCAGTAACAAATAAAGCATAAAAATTACCAAGAAAACCAATGACTAAGAAATATTAGAGGGTCCTTTTGATGTAAATACTTAGGAGGCACGTGGCATGCTTCACTTTGTTTCCAGATGTCCCTGCAGCAATCTTGATTGCAGCCCTTTAAAAACACCGTATAGGCCAAAGGGTTTTAATTAAATGAAGGTGAAACTGAATCATTGATAGTTACCAGAAGAGGGATTGAGACTCCTAAGCATCTTTGGCTGGTTTTTCCAACATGTCTGTAACAGTGTCCCTGTGATGTGATGTTGACCAAGTAAGTCATGAGGAGTGATGTTTAGACCGTGACAGGAGCACACACTCTCCATGTCCTCCATGTTCTCCCGCTGGCCAGCTGACAAGCACCTCACTGCTAAACCCAGAAGCATACCTGCACAGGTTAAAGGGAAAATGTTATTAAAACACGCTACATCTAAATAGTAATATTAATAATCCAATTTTATGATTTTTGCATTAACCTCCACTACTTATTTGGGGTACACTGATGTTTGTCTGAAACTGACTCTCCATTACTGTGTCCTATTTGCTGTAATACACTGCAGAAATGAAAACACTGGGTCATATTTATCTCAACATACCAAACACCTGCATATATAAAAGTCACTCATATTTCATGTTTAAAACTATGTTCAGCTGTAAGAATCAATAGCGTAAGCTACATTAGTCTACATAAGACTGGAGGTGACAGTTATAATTTTTAACAGCTAAAGATAAAAATGTGTGATTATAAAAGCTAATTTCAAAAGAAAGTGGCCCACATGTTTCACTGTTAAGGCCTACGTGTGTGACCTACAGTTATTTAATTTGCTTCCCGGCACATTAATTGAACTGTAACTCCAGGAAATGTTGTTGAATACCGACTTCCGTGCTCTTGAGCAAATGGGGCTACTTACCAAAAAACATTGCACCTCCAGTTTCATTTATTAGTCTGTATTTGAACTGTTTTAACTTCCACACGCTGAGAATAGTTATTATAGCTAACCCAGTTGCAGCGAGGACCAACAGTGATGCACTATCATGCCCAGACTTCACAGTTCCCAACATCTTCAAAGCCTTGAGGAGCACTTTGCTTAATCAAACGTTACTTCAGACTCAACTCAGTCGCAGCAACATCCGCATCAGCAGCGCTTAAGAGCGCATGATGCCTTCAGGACACTTGGAAATCTCTGCTTTGCGATAAGAGCATGGGGAAATATGTGTCGAATTTGACCAGTGTAAGAGAAAAAAACACAGAAAAAAGAATGTAATAACATACAGATGTATTAGTATTATTAATATAAATTCCCAAATACAAAGTTTATTTGCTACAGAAGAAATGGCGGACATTAATGCACGAGTCACAGCTGTGAAGAAAATGTAGTTGATTTGTGTTTTTGTTAACTTAACTTATGCTCTGGATCTCTGAAAAGCGCCGAGAGACCAATTTGTATTGTCATAGATGCTATACAAATAACATTGAATTGAATTGTGAAATACATTCAGAATAAAAATGGATTATCATAATACAATGAATTCCAATTAGTGCCTTTTTGTCCGGAGAAACAAGATACGCTTCATGTTCTAGTCTCCCTGTCTTCAAGTATTCCCGTTTCTAACGCATTTGAAAATACCACAATTTGTCTGTGATTCTTTCAGCTTCCAGTAGATGGCGGTGAACACAAACTAATTCAGACGGTGCTTTCCATCGCCAACATATCGAGCTCTACTCACTCAGTTGTTAATCAGTTAAAGTTAGTTAATTAAAATTAATTGGTTTGACTCTTTATATTAGATTATTATGTGCACGGATTCTTTCGGCTAAAATTTTAAATTCAAATATGAGATCAACTGACTACACGTAGGCAGTGCTGTCAGTACCTCAAAGACGTCTGATTATGTTGTCAGTGTGGCTGCAGTGTAAGAATAGAAAAGAATGCACTCTTTATTATCATTGGACGAGTACAATGAAATTGGATGCGATCCTTTGGTGCAAAAGGTAAAAGATTTAAAAACGTGTATGTAAAAAGAAGTGTGTTGAGAGTATGTTGCATACTTCAGTTAAGCAGCATTGAAAATGATTGACATAATGGACACCCATCCTCAAGCAGCAGTGACAGTGGCTCTGTTATAAAACAGCAACAACAACAACAAAAAAAACAATCATTTAATTTCAATATGAGATATTTTTTAATTCTATTTGTCCTTGTCTTTAAATTACGGTGTCTTCAGCTCAATGTTGTTGTTCCTTCTTTTTTCTTGTTTTGAGCTGTACAGTTCTTCCAGTGAAACTGGCTTGTCTTGATTAGCCCAGAATTTTTGCATTTTACTTTCACTCCTATCACATTTAATTAGACCGTCTAATCTGTTTTGTTTACTTTGATATTACATTCATATTTAATCAGGGCGATTACACGTAAAAATCAAACAAAAAAAAAAAAACAAAAAACAAAAAAGCCAAATAGAAATGTAGCAGACAAACTTTGCACTTGCTCGACACACAACAGTGGAGCAGTTGCCTAGCAACCGCGGTCGCAAACCGAGAGCGGGTGTCGTAAAAGAAAAGAGGCTGGTGTTGAAAAGAGTGGAAACAGAACCCATTGTGGTGGAAGACGAGTGAGCAGCTGCTGGGGAGAATGAGAGAAGAGGCAATTTCTGTGACCACGAAAGGACTCTTAAAAAGCGGACAGACATGGGCTTTAATTCACCGCAGAAACGCTGTTTTCCCGTGTGAAGAGGACCGCGTCGTCCAGTCGGAAAGCTCCGGGATATGAAGAGTTAAGACCCCCACATCCCAAGTGTTTATTTCAGCAGCTAACAGGCTAGCTGGCCATATATCTTAAGGGGTTGATTTTTTTTTTTTTTTTTTTTTTTTTTTAAGGGGGGGTGGGGGGAGCCCGTCCGAGTCTGCTTGATGCAGATCTCCGTGCTCCTCACGCAGACGCGGCTTTCCGTTAAGACACCGTCGGCGGTGGTTTAAAGTAGCCCAGCAGCCGCTCGCCACAGAAGTAGCCGCAACTTTGAAGAATGATATCAAGTGAGCGCTAACCGTTTCATTACTACGGACCGAGAGAGAGAAAAGTCTCACAGGTTTGTTTCCCCAGTTCTTCTTTCTCTTTGCAGTTTGTGCTGCTGTCACTGAACAAAGTCCTCCACAAGCGCCAGCATGCTTATTGTACATTTCAGGAGTGGCTTCCGCGCTGTTCTTTTAATTCTGCCAGTTTAAAGAGAGAAAAATAACTCCCTTTTGTGTTTTTTCAGCGTTTCTGGAAAAGTAAAATGATGCTTGATACTGTAGACACGACTGTTGTGACTTCGGGATCGATTAAACGATAAGATAACATATAACATTTTAGACTACAGTGGTTTTCGATATAAACTCTCTTATCAGATGCCCACATCCGCTGAACATGACTGGAGCCTTTTTATTAGCACCACCATTAGTGTTCGCGGTGGTGCTGTTCTTCTTACAAGGGAGCTGCTATCTGTGGCGCCTCCTGACCTTTTTATAATTATTTGTCCCGTTTTCTTCTCGGAAAAACAGGACAAATAATGACACCGCAATGGAGCGTCAGCAGTCAGAATTGACTGTACATTTTAATGTTAATCCTTCAAGTTACCCCCAACAAACGCTGGAGTCATTTTTTTCCCCCCCAGGGGGTAAAGATTCATATTTTATTATTCATTTTCGCCTAATTTCCACTGAGCCATTTTGTTCTGCTGCAGCAATAACTGCTCGGACCCTTTTCCCCCATTGGACATAAACGCTCAGGAATGGAAAATATGCACGCATAATTTAAATTGTTAGCCAAATTGACTTGGCCCTGAGATTTCTGTGCTTAAAAGCAGTTATCTGCTTTTTTGCAAAGTTTTGCCCTTGGTTTATTTAAGGGGTGAAATTAGATTGCAACAGTTCTGCAATGCTGATTAAAAAGTCCTAAGGACAGCTAAATAAAGTCTAATGAAAGGAATGAAATAATTTTTCCACAACAAGAGACGAATTGTGGAGCCTTTCTGTAAGGTTAGTCGACAAGGGTTCTATGAAATAGTCGGGTTCACTTAAGATACTCTTCTGGTGGTTGATTTGAATGTTTTCTGATGGCTCAGCAGGGGAAATGTCTTGTAATTTTAACTTAAAGGCTCCCATAGGAATGGTCTATTTTTGTTGTTTGACACTCAAGATGTTTAAGTTTATTCTAGGACAAAGCAGCTTTTACCTCAGACTGAGGTGCCTGAGGAATGTCTTAAAATGTCAGGTAATCAATTGCATTTCCTCCCTCGCCAAATGTTTTTCCTGTTGCAAACATGCAGCCTGCTTTGACAGCTTGCTCCAATCAGTCCGAGCGTATTGGGCGTGTTTGTTTTGCGACCGCTTCGGCGTGGATTTAAATGAATGAAAACTTTTCAAACTTCAACAGAGGGATGCTGAGTTGTGAAATAGTGCAGCTGTTTAGTTTAAACAGAACTAACAGGAACTTGGGAACCCCGGAGGAAGCTGCATGTTCGTCTGAGCAGCTACACATTTTAGTGCGGATCATATACTGTTGATGGTCCCAGTAAAACCTCTGCTGGTCGTCTTGAGCCAGAGATGAATGGACTAGGATGCAGCTACGTTGGTCGCTCTTATTCTCAAGGACTCGCTCTTCCATTAGGCTTGCGGATGACGCTGTCACGTGTGCATCTTTAAGGAAATCCGCTGAAAAATGTTTTGGTGATTGAATCTTATTGATCATTGACCGACTCGGCCAACAACTTTGGCAGCAGCAGCCTCTCTCTGCAGCAGGGACCTCATATTGCAACTCATGACAGGGGTTGTGGGAGCCGATGAAGCTCTTTTTCCAAGCTCTGGGTAGGGTTTTGTGGTATTGCACGTCGAAGGATTCAGTGAGAGACTTGAGAAATGCCTCTCTGCTTCGAAGAAATCTATTTTCAGTCGTTTCAATAACGAGCACAGTAATTCAGTTTCTCTCATCTTGCTGTTCATTAGTTAAACACTTGTTATATTTCTTTCTTGTCTTCATTTTATACAGTCCGTTCCTGTATTTCCCCCCACATCCACTCTGCACTCGCTTTTGCATTTCCAGTGGAATTAATCAGGCATCTTCTTGTGTGGCTTGACTTCATTATATCGTAATGAAGTTTAGCCTCAGGTGCAGTGAAGGAAATGGCTTAGTCTCAAAGCTGCCTTGCTCTTGTTCACCATTATCTTTAACCAGTTTTACACAAAGAGCTGTATAAAAGATGTCAGAGATAAAAAAAAAAAAAAGTAGCATTTTAAATTCCCGCTGTCCTATCAGAGTTTTTGTACTCTGTCAAAAAATCTGAGTTGAATAGAAATTGAAATATTAGAATATGACTGTGTCATCCTCCACTGCCTCGACCTTCCTCATTCTGTTTTAAGCCAATGTGGAGCCTTTTGCTTTATCTTGTGCCTTTTCTGTCCCAGTAATGAGTCATTTTGCAGCTCTTAACATCTGGCAAACTTGGAACATTTTGCATGCGAGGCTCATCTCCCATGCACGAGGAGTCAAAGCATGCTTTTGATTTGCACTCTTTTCTCTTTCTTTGCCTCTCTTCCAAAGCCCTCACCGCTTTACTTTGTAGACCAAGTATTCTGAAACAACCTTTTTTTTTTTTTTCTTCTTTCCCTAAACTCCAGTTTTGGCAGAAGCCACATATGATGAAAGTTAATTTGGTGCTTATCCTAAATGGGATGCTCCTTTTGATATCATGCTTCCCTTTTTCCTCGCAGAGGCACCGTGAGGGAGGGATGGAGTGAGCGGGGGCTAATTTGAAACACAAGTTTTCAGTGGGCACCAGTGAGGTTTGTCTAAAAGAAAACACTGCTTTAAATTTCACTGCCCTTGTATTTCAGTGGGTAACATCTGTGTTTAAATGCAAAGCATCTGGCTTTACTTTAGAGCTTGAAGTGAACTTTACCCCTGTCAAGAACCTGAGTAGGTAACTTTGCCCCCCCGATCTCCTCACAGTATGCCTTTCTCTCTGCAGACGCTTATAAACAAGTCCATCCATGGGTCGGTGTGCAGTAATAGACGGCGAGGGAGTGGAATAAATTGTCATGCAGGTGTAAAAAATTAATGAGCAGTCTTGTGGGCTAATTGCCAGAGAAAAATACCCCTATCTTAAATTGCCATGTCATTCCTCTGTTAACCTTTTTTTTTTTTCCGTTATTGAAACTACTACAAAGCAGCTGGCTGCAAAAATGTGATCCTGGAGCCTTTTTACTGGTTTATACTGCTTGTATTAACCCGTATGGGCTGTTTAGGAAATGAGGAGGAGAAAAAATGACAGAATCGAAGTCATGTGTAAATTAACATTTCAATTAAGCAGTCCCGACGTGGTCTGAATATGTTCTTTTGGCACGTGAGATGAAGCGGTGTAACCTGCCGGTATTAGTCAGCAGCTTGTGCATGTCTTTAGTCTGCGGTGTTTAAGGTCGTGTTCTAGCTTGCCCCGGCTATCTGTTGCTTTCTCTCAGACATAAAGAGGGTGAACAACTTCTCGGTCCTGCTGAGGTTATGTTTCGTGATTCCTCAGCCCTCCTTTCATCCTAGTTAAATGTCATATCTGCTCCAGAGATATTGCAGTTACGTCTGTGTCGGGCGGTAAATGGCACTTGAATCAAGCTCTTACAACAGCAGGATATTCGCTTTTCTTCTCGAGCAATCAGCTTTCTCCCCTTGTAGCACGACGAAGGTAGACGCATCGTTTCGACTCCAGTTGAGGTTGTTCTTCTGCTCGGGGGGAGGAGTAGTAAAACTACTCAAATAAACACACTTTGCCTTCCAGAAACTATTCTTTTATTGTGTCAGATTTCTTCTTTGTTTACTCTGATTAAACGGCACAGAGCTTATTCAAAGTTAGCCCAAAGTGCAGATCAATTTTTTTTCCCTTTTTTAATTTAGTTTGCAAAATGAAATGCTGTTTCAGCCTGAATGTATGAAAGACATGTAATTTGGTACTTGCTTTAGAGATATCTCAGTTAAACGGGGGCATAAAGAACTATATTCAAACATTGTCCTTGCTTGGTATAATTAATCTCTCAAACCTACAATGACGATCTTTGTGCTTCATTGTAATGAGGAAATAAGTTAGTAATTGCTGTTCCAGGTCCACTTAAGAGTTGTAAAGCTTATTTATGATGCAGAGAAGAAAATGTATTTCAGACTGCGTGGGTCCTGCGTTCATGGTGAGAACAGAAAACTGTTTGAATTGTATTATGTTTCTGCTTTATGGAAATGCAGTGCAGCTGTCTGTTACTTCTGTGGATATGGTCTAAAATGACAGCAGAAACGTTAGCCTGATCTGCTCAAGATATTTTCAGACAGAAGCGAGAGGTAAGAACGAGCAGATTGAGCTCTTATCTGACGTTCCTCGGGCACACATCTCTCAGCGCCGCTGCTCTCTTGGCCGCGTTTAACCCTTGTGTCTTCGCGGCTCTCAGCCACTTCGATCTGAAAGCAAAATCCAACAAAGCCATCGACGCACACGCCCCCGCGCTGGTGCGCCTTCTAGTTAGCCATGCCCTCGCAAGTCAGCTGCCTTAATAGGCGTGTCCTAATGAGCTCTAATTGAGAGTGGCTAATTTGCATGGCCAGAGTGATTGTCTTAAAGAGATTAATACGACTCTTGACTAAAAAGCTGATTCTAACACGGTTCCATCAGAAACAGACGATGAGAGGCTTTCTGATTGTGAGAGCTTTAATCTTGAATTGTGCTCCCAGTCTCTTCCCTCCACACGTTTAACCCTTTCGCTTCTCTCTTGACATCAGCTGACATCAGTGGTGCTATTCCACAGATTTCTATTCCACCCCACCACACACACACACACACACACACACTCCTTTAAACATTATTTTAGCGACACCAGGTATTTTCAAAGAAACGACTTCAAAGCATAATTAAAAGAAGCGGGGCAGTTCTGATCAAAGGTTAACATTTTGCGCAGCGTGACTGTCTTCAATGCGACGTGAGATTCCTCCAAGATTTGTGAGTTTAGTGCAACTGTTGAGGTATGCAGACGGGAGGTTCTTGTTACTGCGCAGAGGAAAAGTAGATACCTGCGTATCTGCAGATAGAAATCCTCTGAGATATCATCCTCACACTGTAGCGCATTGTATTAATGCTCGGGGAGGATGTTATGCATTTCTCCATACTTTGATCACTTCCACGCCGTCTTCTTCTTTTCCCTACTTTTATTTATCTCGCTTTTATATTGGGGGAATACACAGGAAATGGTTTCATATAAAGAAAGGGCTCAAACAGCACAGGCAGGCTCATTGCATTAGCTTCAGACAAACTCATTTTGTCTCAAAGTAATGAAATCTCAAATGACCTAAGCCGTTCAGATTTGTAAGACCATTTCATATGCAGGAGAAGGGACTGTTTTGTTTCAATTCGTGGTGTCGCATTTTATGAATTGGGGTGGGAGGAGGAAAAAAAATTAAATACATTTTATTCAAATTGTGACCAAAGGGCCAATTTTGACTTTATGAAATGTAGTTTCATTTTATTTCACCCCAGGTAATAAACTCTCCTCTTTGTTTCTCCGCTTAATTTCAGGACTGCCGGCTCGAGTTTGTTCCCCCACACCGCGAGGAGACGACATGTTGCGCTGGCCGCTGCCAGGGACTGCCACAGGGCAGCTGTGTCAACCGTACCCCTGCTCGCCACTTTTCACCACGACGGAGAGGCATCGAGGTTAACTCCCCCCACTGTCATCTCAGTACCTCTCCTCTCCCCCGTCCCTCGGTATCCCCCCCATCCCTGCTCATCCCCATCATGCTGCGCTTTCTGCCTCTCAAACTGGGCCGCCTGTACCGCTGTCTGAAGCTCTTACTGGTGTTGGGATTGTCCGTCATCTTGCTGATGAACACTCACAACCTTTTTGCCTCCTTCCAGAAGAATGAGCTTACCGACAGGCGGTTCATTAACCTCAACAAGTGTCCCGCCTGCTTCGGCACCAGCTGGTGCCGCAAGTTCATGAACGGCCAGGTTTCCTTCGAGACATGGGGCCGCCTGCGGTTTCTGGACGTTTTCAACGTCAAGAACGTTTACTTCGCGCAGTACGGGGAGCCCAGGGAGGGCACTCGGCGCGTGGTGCTCAAACGGCTCGGCTCCAACCAGGAGCTGGCCGAGATAGACCAGAAAATCTGCAAGAGGGCCACGGGCAGGCCGCGCTGTGACATCATCCAGGCCATGTACAAGACTGAATTTGCCCGGATCAATGGGGACGTTCGGCTGCTCACTCCAGAAGTGGTGGAGGGCTGGTCGGACCTCGTGCACTGCCCCTCACAGAGGCTGCTGGACCGCGTGGTCCGCAGGTACGCTGAGACCAAGGACTCGGGAAGCTTCCTGCTAAAAAACCTGAAGGACACAGAGAGAATGCAGCTGCTCATGACTTTGGCGTTCAACCCAGAACCTCTCGTACTACAGGTAAACATTTATTTAAAGTTATTCTTTTTTTTTTTTTTCTTTCAAATCTTCTGTCTACATGGTTTAAAGCACTTTGCATGTCACACTATTTCAGGCTTCAAAGAGTCTTCTGAGTGATGTTTTGACTATTGCAGCCTTTGAGGGAATGTGGCATCAGGATAAAGAGGTGTCTGTCAGCTGATCTGTGGCAGCAGGTGTTTTCCTCGTGGTTGATAAAGTACGATTCCTGGATTACACGCAGAGGATCAGAGCATCAGAACAAAGCCAGTCCAGGGTGTTGGCCCCCACGAAAAGCCCCCAGTAAATTACAGGGTGGGAATCATCGTTTTCCTTCCCCTTCCATAGATCTGAGCCGAGCCGTTTCACCCTCCCTAAACCGTAGGCCACATCGTGACTGCGCGCTCGCTATCTGGAGCACGAATATTCATGAGCTGTGGCCTCTGAAAAAAAATGAGAGGGTTTTGTCTGGTGGCAGTGCTGCATATTTAAGTCTAAATCTAGGGCAGCTCTGAATTATTGAAGGATGCATTTGTAAATGGTCCAAGTTGTTTTTAATTGTAACATACATCTGTGTTCTTGTCTGTTGTGGGTTTCTATAAAGCGGATGAATCTCTGGAGGGCCGCTAAGTGGTAGCAACACCAATCTTTTTTCCCAAACTTTTTTTTTTTTTTAATCTTCTGTATTTCAGTGTTATCATACAGAGATTAAGTCTAAATTTATAACAGAACATCTATTCACCTTGGACAAAAATATATAGATTTAAAAATGCTGTCATGTTGTCAAAATTAATACGGTTAGCTTAAGTTGTCTCTGACAGCATGTTAGGAGTAAGATCATGCCTCATCTCTATCCTGTCGTCGTGCATGTCAAAGCGGCCATTCTATGTACCACAGAAACGCAGTCAACATCCTTTTCCCTCACTGGTTTATGGGCAGCCAATCAATTTCAATTTCAGTCTGGCATTGACCGTGTCTCATGAGAGGACAGAACAACAATGGTCTTGGCCCATGTAGGCTTTCAATAACGTGCGCTGACTCTCTTCCCCTTACACATAGAACCTCCGGGCATTTCAGAGGACAAAAGGCAAAATCAGCTTTTTAGTCCGGCCAATCTATAAAATCTGATTAGCCTTGTGTGGTCACTTGCCGTCGCCCCTTCTTTTGTCCCTCCTTTTTTTTTTCCTGTCTTTTTCCCCTCCCTGCTCCTCTTTTCCACTTGTGTACCCTACACACATCAGTGTTTTTAATGCCATTATGCACCAGTTCAGCGGCTTGGTGACTCACCCCCCCCCACCCCCCCCCCCCCCCCCCCCCCCCCCCGCTCATCCTTATCCTGCACACAACTCTAGACATCTCACACCAGCCCATCATGCACACACATTGTCCACAGCTCTCTTCGTATCCAGCTCCCTGTAGCTTTCGCATGTTTACAGGGACTCATGAATTGTTCATCTCGTGCTGAACTCGTGACCTGAGGGGGGTAACTTGTTTGGGAGGGGGGGGTGGGGGCTGCTGTTGGTGGATGCATAATGTACAGAAAGAAGTGCCAGACATCTCGGTGATTCACATCTCCTGATTAACATCGACGTTAGTCAGCAACAGTGAAGTCAAGATACTCAGAGACCCTCCACAAAGTTGGGCAGCAGCGGAGCATGAAGGATTAATGGCTTCTATAGAGACCGAACAGGAGACGTGCAGCACTACAACACCTTCATCTCCCGTTTGGCTGGAGGTTATGTTGTTGCGTGGGGATTGGCTTTACAAAGGAAACTGGAATGTTGGCTGAGTTTTATTACCAACTGTTAAATGTAACCTGATCCTTATTTCAACTATGCAACGCTGTGCCTTTTTTTTGGCAGGTCCTGAACGATATTTTCCTTTTTGTTAGTTTGATGTGAATCACCACCCTGGTAACGCGGATGGAGCCACCATCACTCATTGTAGAGTTTAAGTTTAAGCGCACAATGATTTCCCTCTTAAAGTTGTCATAATTTGTTCTGTCTTTCTCTTTTTTTTCTCTCCATCTCCTTTGATTATACAAGCTGTATAATACGAATAAGGTTTCTGCGGCCCGCTCTTAGAGGGGCTTCTGTTTCCAGTCTTTTAAAGCCACAGGCAGTAAATCGGCCCCGATTCACTGAAAAACCAGACCTTCTTTGTTAGTGGAGAAACAATCTGCTGTGTTGTTTCTGAGTCTGGCCAACAATACGCTTTCTGTGCGCCCCGCTGTACACAAGCGTGTGCACGCACACACACAAAACACCGGCCACTTTTCTGTCATGTTGATGACAATTTGGCTTTGGGGAATCAATTATTTTTGGAAGACAGAATGTCGACAGCCAAACAGGAGAATCCTTTTGCAATAAGAGGCTCTTTATCCAACTTCATGTCTTTTTCATTGTTTCATCTCAGCATTTCTGTTAAAGTGGAATGGAAATTTTTCTCTGCTGCTATGATGAATCTGCTTTTGTCAAGGTCTTGTCTCTTTGCCAAGCAGAGGAATTACACGATCCCGTTGAATTTCACCCTTTATTTAACAATAGGTTGGTTTACATGAGAAGTAGGTAATTTATTCTTCTTATTTCCATGGCTGGGATCCTATTTGCCGTCTTTGGATTCTCTCCTCCAGCAAGATGACTCACCGATTCATCAGGTGATCGTTCTGTTTGATGAAGTACATCTGGCCCAGCCTTAAATTAGTTCAATTTAGCCCAGTCCTCTCTTCCGAATCATTAAGCCTGGTGAGTTAGCCAGAAGCATGTGACTGGACTCGTACCCTTTTTGGTCCTCAGCCCCGTCATGCTCAGTGAAGCTGAGAATAGGATGTGACAGGCCTGTGGGGTTAACTCAGTCAGCGGTACTCTCATCTCCTCTAAACTCAAATCTGTGCAGTAACAGATACCCCCCCCTCTCCCTCTTTATTACCGCCTCCCCTCTCCTTCCACGTAGCCGACGCACACGCCTCACCTGACAAGGCGACATAGTCATCAGAAGGTATGAGCCTCTTGTGGTGTCTTTCTTCGAACAGAGATATCTGTCATGGCTTAAAAAGTCAGAAAAGGAGAAGGAAGGAAGAGATTACGTGGATGACCTCATCTCTACTTTCTAGCAAGACTACCATTTTAATGCAAACGTGAAAAGCGAACATTCACAGCACGCAGCAAGTGCACTAATGGCTTGTTTTCTGTGATGTTCATTAGTGAAGTGCTTTGTGATATTTTACAAGCTAAAACATATTTACTAAGCAGGAACTAGGATTTTTCGCGAGGGGGGAGGGCGTTGGCACAAGGTGTGGCAAAGGCATCCTTATTTGTGGTGTTTAACGCCTTGTTATGTATCTTCAGTCAAAATATGAAAACAAATTTTAGTGCATCAGATCTTTTCTTTGTCCATTAAAACTATGGAAAACAGATTAAATGACTCAGCTGACTACTGAGGCTAAAAAAAGGACCGTCTTTTGGTAAATAAATGAAACTTGAAGGATGCTTAATCTTAATAAATATTGCTTTTTTAAATTTGCGTACTTAGTCTAGTCTAAAAATGTCATGCTTTTTTTCTGAGACCATGTCATCATGTATAAAGACATATTTGACGATTGTTGAATATAAGGAAAAACATGTAAATGAATACTTTTGTGAGCTTAGATAAATATAGTATCCCTAAATGATCTGTAGCAGTCTAAAATAACTTTTACCCTCAAAGGCAAAATTTTATCTCTGTTTTCAGTGCATTTGAAATGCCACAGTCCTGGAGTCTGGTTTTGTGGGTCATACCTCTTTGCAAGAGGATCAAATGAGGATCAAAACCTGTTTTGTTTTTAGTTTTATGTATTTCCTTTCATTTAATCACACATAATGCGTGCTATCCCAGCTTAAGTTACAGCCTTCTGTCTCTAAGGCTGGCTCAGTGGCTGTGGTCCACCACTAAATGTTGTTTAAGTTGCTAGACTGTGATTAGTACCTTTTTTGTTTTTGGGTCTGGGGGATTGAGACGCTCTTAGCACATAAGAAGGGAAGGTTGTGCACGGCGCTTAACCCTGCTTCAAGTACTCCCCAACCGTCTTTCATTATTCTTATAGGCCTTTGTGTACAGACTGAATCCTGTTAGGATAAGACAGGGAGTTATCTGGGCCCCGACTCCCCTCTTTTGGCTGCCCTCTCTGGATGGAGGCCTTGGTGGAGTAGAAAGGAGAGACGGGTTTGTATGGGTTAGTGTGTCTTGTACAAGCCAGAGCCTCGTGGTGTTTTCCTCCCATTTGAATGAGCCTGTGTTACCATAATCCTTTCTCTCTTTCCTCCTCCTCTCCAAATGCATTAACACACGCTTGACAGCTGTGTTTGGTTAGGTAAATGCCTGTGGTTGCCCCTCCCACCCCTTCTCTCAAGTTTGTCCCCCACCCCCACTCCCCCCCTAGCTTCCTACTGTTACAGCATACACCCCAAGCTGCCAAATGCTCAGCTCATGTAGACACAGTTCTGAAATGAAAGCGGGTCATGGGCAACTCTCCCTGGGCCCCTTAAGATAGCCAATATGCATTGGTAACAGGCCGCTCTTCACTGTGCTTTGTCCCCTGAGAGCCCGTGGCCTAACGTTAGAGCAAGAATATGCTTTTTAGCACATCAGCTCGCACTAAAACTACCCACTGCATTCAAGCATGAGCACCTGGTTCCTTCCAGGCAAAATATGAGAGGTCAGCTGTATACTGTAGCATCTCCAGGGATCTAGTATTTGCAACCTTACTAGTGCCAAAAAAAACTTCCTTTAATTACATTTATCCCAGGATGTTGAAGGAACTGGACACAGCCTGGCACCTCTTATTAGCTTTGAGGTCTTTACTAGCATGTGAGATATTTAATGGCCCTTGCAAAGGAAATTCTCGCTCTGCGTGCCCTGCTCAGCGGGAACGTTACGGTGCAAGGTCAGCAACGGCAGTCTCACTGCTCGCCGTGCCACCCAGCTGCCCTCGACATAATTGGCGCCCGCTCTGAAATGTACAACCCCCCCCCCATGTGGGCCTCAAACCCGCAGTCGTCAAGTCTGAGGCCAAGTTTCACTCAAGTTCCTTCTCTTTCATGTGGGCGGCAATACCACCTAGACTGAGTCAACACGGCTGCCTGTGACTTAATACATTCTTCATATTCCAGCAGAGGGTATTGATGAGGTAGCTCTGGTTTAGGTCAGCAAAGGTTTTTCAGCTTCACTGTGCTGTGATCTCATTCCTCATCCTGTTCTCATTTTCTCCACAGAGCAGAGGTCTGCAAAACTCCAAGCTAACCCATTTCTATCAGTGCTCAGCAGAGCTCACTGAATCATGTGCACGCTCTTTCCATCTGTGCATTCAGGCTCCACATTTCTGGACGGAGTAACTGACCTCCTTGACTTTGACCTGTCAGATCTTTTGGTTTTTATCTATTTATTTTCTCTGAGCTTTGCGCTATTGGCCTCCTTCTTAACGTATGGACACACACGTGCACTGTAGTCAGTTTTAGAAATGTTCTTCATTCAGCAGTTTGTAGTTCAAGTCTTATGTATGTAAAACAGAATCTGGTACTAATCGGTCTAACTGAAATCATACCAACTCAGATTTCTCAAAGTGCGAGTGATACAACCAGATAATTCAGTTGGGAGTCAAAGTACTCCTGCATTTATACCTTTTGAGATGGACCCAACCTGGCCTCAGCGTTCTGCACATGATTTTGACTCTGCAGCAGAAGTTGGCAAATTTCTGACATTATGAAATACCGGCACAGCCTTTTTTGTGGCCTGATAATGAGTCAGAGTTCATGCTGAGTCAGCTGAAAGAGTTAAAAGTGTATGTGAAGCATGAAAACAGTGGACGAAGTCAATGCGGTTAATTTTGCAATTCATGCTTCATGGTTCTGGCATCTCCGTGCAGAGGTGATGGCATGAAGGAAAAGCTAGCGTGAGAGAGACTAAGTCACTCAAATTATGTTAAACTGTTGCAGCGGTTAATCTGTTCATCTCAGTGGCCTCAAAACTTCTTGAGCTGAAATTAGCTGGGTGTTGATGAAGAATGTCAACTCTCCATCACCGTGTTTCTGCACGCAGGCACTTGACCAAGCATACCCTCACTTCTGCAACAAGGAATTTTTCAATGAATTGTGCAGTCCATTAGTGGTACAGTGCTGGCTCTTTAGAATTCAAAATTAATTTCCAGTGGGCTACTCGAGGAGCACAGTAGCACAGCTGTGGTATAAAATTAAGGAAGCAAAATTAAGTTGGTTCTTTTTCGCATTATTGTTCTACAATTGAAGGAGGAGTCCATGATATGCAAATTCTTTCATCTCCGGGAAGAATTACCTGGCTCTCTGTATTAAAGTTGTCACTTTCTGCCCCCCTTTTTTTTTTTTCCCCTCAAAAAGTTGATACAATTTCTTGAGGTCCTTTCATTAAATGTCTGTGAAACGCTTTGGTTGAAATACCACAGAGGTAATATACAAGGCTGGGTGATGTCACTCAGATGTCACAGCCTGTGATGTCACAGTGCCCTGAAAATCTGAACAGCTCAGTGACGGACAGATTCTCCAACTGGGGTTTCTCGATACTCGCTGAAAGGGATGTGCTGTGTTGGAGTGTTTGAATTGGTAGTTGCGTCTGGCCGCAAAGATCAAGCACAGAAAACAAAAATTTAAAAAATGCCCCAGCGTGTTGTCTGATCTTCATCTAAGTCACAATAAAAGAAAAATATAAAGGTGCTTGAATTATAACGTCTCGTGTCTTCACCCATTAAATATTTAAAGTGCTGCAGGAAAAATTAAGTAAAGCCTCTGCATTGAGAGCTTGTCAAACCACCTTTAGCAGCAGCGACTTCAAGCAAGTGCATTCGGCAGGTTTGGATTAGACTTTAAACTTAATAAGGAGACTCGTGAACAGAGATGTTGTCTGTGTGTTTTTTTTTTTTGTTTTTTTTTTTTCTAATTCCAGTGATGTCTTCAAGCCCTCAGATGTTACTCATTGGGGTTTTTCTTTACCTCATTGAGGATTCTGCATTGTGCCTTTGGACTCATCTTGGCTGGATGCCCACTTCTAGGAGGGGGAGACATGGTACTAAACTGCCTCCATTTATAGACAGTTTGTCTAACTGTGAACTGATGGATGCCTGAGCACTTTGATCTTTTTACGAAGCAGACGCCTTATGAACAACAAACCTGAAATGTTTGAGTGTCTTTTATCAGTCAGAGTACTCCTGAAATAGATCTTCACGCTTCAAGCAAGATGATATTATAACTAGGGCATTGCATTTGTCTGTTGTTGTGAATAAAAGTCAGATATCATTTTATGGTAAATTATTTCAGAAAACCCATATATTGACATTTTTCATGCCTCGGTAGATGGCATGAGCGGTTAGTCTGTGGTTAACAGTCCAGTGTTGGGGTTTTACCTTTTTTACAAACTTACAGATCCCTGATTTCAGACCCTTCTATAAATCCTGAATAGAAACTCAATTAAAAAACTATCGTCAAGCTTTAATTGACATATTGTCAAATGGGTAGATGATAGGAAGGCAGGGACTGGTGACCTGTTTTTATTACCGTTTTGGTCACATGCTATGGTTTTTATTGATTAGGTCAACCTGAAAAAGGCCCATGCTATCAAGCTAAAAGGGGGCATACCGCCACTTATGCTAACAGAGTTATAGTTGCGCCGATAAATTGATTTTCCCTTTCCATGGTTGTATACTAGGGAAAGGTCATTAGTTTAATTTAAATGAACTAGTTGAGTTCTAACTTGACATGTAAATTTGACTGTGGTTTTGCAGTCTTTGAATAGGATGCCTGGATGAAGAAGACAAAGCTCATCTTAAAGTCAGACACATACACTCAGCAGTGCCCGTCTCTCACTACTCTTTAGTTTCCTTTCCAGTCAGACATATATACAGTTTTACTACTCGTCTCGGTGCTCCTGACCTTCCATGCTGAGAACAAACAGGATCATTGCCCTGCATTGTAAGATTTGGGGCTGGAACAGAGAAGAAAGAAAAGGTTCGCAGGAGAAGGCAGAGGCGGCATGAGCCGAGCATACTGGGGAGAAAGAAATAGGGCCATGTGTGTCTAGACTGAGGAGTTGGTGGCGGCTCCCCTGTGAGGCCTGAGCGCTCACTGTGGACTAACAGGTTGTATTTTATACTTAAATGGCCAGCAAAATGGCAGACGCAGGGTCGCCACATTTTCTTCTAGACACACAAGGTCAGCAGGAGCGCTGCAAGGAAAAGGCGTGCCGGCGTCATTCTGCCAACCTTGCAGAGCACATGTCATTTTTCCACAGCACTAAACCCCTCTCACAAACAGACCAGATTTGATTCTTTTCTTTTGTACAACCTGATTTGAAAGTAGTTTTTTTTTTTCTTTTTAACATGTAAAGCTGTCGTTCTTTTTTTTTTTTTTTTGTCTGACTGATCATATCGGCCTGCCACGCTTTCAGAATTTTACCATTTCATTCCAGGACTCTTGATGAGTCCTGTCTCAGCTTGTTCGCTTGGGTTTTATTGAGGACAGAAAATGTTGAGAATTCACACCACACCCTGCTCAGGGCTTCATTAAGCAGCTCACATGAAGCACTTATGTGGTAGACTACTAATTTCCGTTTAGTTGCAAGTAGTTGTGGTTACAGGATAAAAGAGCTGGTTCCTTTTTAACAAAAAAAATTGAACAAAGCTCTGTGTCCACCATGTTTGTGCGTGCATGTGTTTGCATCTGCATGATGGGCCAGTGTTCTTTGCAAGCCAGCCAAGTCAATATCTTGGGAGCCACTCGTGTTTACTCGGCCCATGAATAGAGGTTGTTATCAGCCCCGGTCACGTTGCATGTTCTCATTCACATTTGCCGGGATACAGTTTCACATAGACACACACACACACCACACACTCATGCACACACAAACAAGGAGCCTCTTTCGTACCTCCTTGCAGACGCACATCGACGCCCTCCCCCGAGTGGCCCAGTAGAAGGGCATGCCTTTGTCAGCAGATGTCAGGACGCAGGTGTGTGTTCCTGTGCTTCTTGCTCCAGTCTTTTCATCCTCTTCTCCAGAGGCTGCCCATTTGTCTGTGGCCCTGTTTGGATCCCACCCCACCGCCTTCAACTCCAAACCGCCACAGTACCCCCCCCAGCACAGCCTTTAAGTAGATTAGCCAGGCTCGGGCCTCGAAATCACTGTTTAATAACAAATTTCCACCCTTGTTTTTGATGTTTTCTGTGAGGAGTTTGCACGTTCTGGTTGGTCCGTAGGTGTGAAAGCACGCCGTTGCTCGTCTCTTGTGTGGCCCCGTGATGAACTGGCGACACGTCCAGGGTTTGTCCCGCCTCTTGTTAGCTGCGACTGCAACACTGAACCAAGATGAAGAAAATTGATGGATGGAAAAAAATTGCACTGTACAGCATTAGACAGCATGCTTTACAAGTTCAAGCGTTTGCTAAGCAGGACATAAAAGGTTTTTTATCCAGTGACGGGAACAAGGAGTGATAAGACCTTTTTAAAGCAGTAAAAGTTGCTGGGACGTGTCATTGTGCAGTTTTGCACCCTCTGCATTTTTCAGCTGCATAAGATCACTGGGAGATGACTGGTAAAATTCACTACCTGTGCATTAAGCGCACACACACATGAACACAGTACCTCCTCAGTCTACTTGCCAGTTGTACCACTCTATGCATTATTAGGCCAGGCTTCCCAGTTTACGGCCCCTCCCTCACCCAACGCCTCATTGCAGACGTTAATGATATCTGCAGAGTAACCGATAAAGAGCGCTATGAGAGAATGATTGGAGTATTTATCAAACTATGCAAGTTTGAATCTAAAGCTCAGGTGCCCTCTTCCATGTGCACGCTGTTGCTCAGTGATTCTCTACCTTAGAACTATTGCATCTAAAACCTAATTTCAGAAAGCACATAAAAATGGCACCAAGGTATGAGTGCGATTGTCACAGATCAGTAGGCCTTTCAGCACATTGAATGAGCATCTATGTTAAGAACTGTGGATGAGGGCCAGACAGACATGAAGGCCTTTTCATAAGTCGTTGACAGTGTCTGAAAGTAGCCTCAGGGCATTCATCCTGCACTCCCCCCCGCCCCCCCAATTTGCAGTCGCTCTACTTTTGCTCCAATTCAGGCCTGCAACCCTACAACAAAGAGACGGATGCATTTAGCAGGCAGGTCTTTGCTGGTTTGTTCCTCCTGTTTACTGAAGCAGAGAAGTGAAAGTCACTCTGTTTGTCTCTTCTGTTTGCCGTCTCCATCGTATTCACCGTCGGCTCCCACCGTCCCCTTTCCCCACATCTCTCCGTCCAGCCCGCGGGGGTGAGGGAGGGAGGCTTTACAAAGCAGCTTTGGTCGTAACATAGGACAGACTAAGTTTTGTCAAAACGAATTGCAGCGACAAAAAGTCATGTGTCGTTTAAATTTGGGTCGAAGGGAGGCCGGCCATCAACTGATGTAGAATCTGCTTAATCCCTCCAGAAATAAGAGAGCCATTTCAATATTCATCCTATTGATTTTTAAATCCTAAAATCTCTTATATAGAAATGCCAGTTGGCTAGCGTTACTTGTTTTTCGGGATCGTGTCATTTCTAATACAGACGGCCCTCTGTCTGTATCCTGTTTATAGTATCTCTGTTTATAGTGTCTCTACTTCCTCGGATTGCACACGGTGTCAAGTTAATGGTATGATAAAATTTAGAGGAAGTTTAATAAGGCAAGATGTCTTGGAGAAGTCTGGATGAGTCATTGCCAAGTCTAAGAATGACAGGCACACACAGGCAGGCTTCAGGAAGCTTTGTGGACAGGCTTTTGTCTTGCCCAGAATTGATTGGGTCACCTCAGGGGAAAATTGCTTCAAATAACAGTGCGTGCAAGTAATCATGGTCTTCCCCCCTTTCCTAAAACTGACTGCAGGAAAAGATATACCTCAGCTATAGACTGAAACAGACAGTGATACACCATAAAATCGTGTCTGTTTTCCATGTTAATTTGTTGTGTTGTGAGTTTCCATAAAGATATTGGTTTAGTCACTCAGCTATGGGTTCTTTGCCTCATACATCCCATAATCTCTTTATGACGGGGGTCCAGCTGTTGTCCTAGAGAAACCGCCACGAGCATGGCAAGATAAAGTAGGTGGCTAAACACACACGTCTTTAAATAATTTGTATTTCATCAAATTTTCAAGGAAGTTGAGCATGCATATTTAACCTAAATGCTCTCGACAAAAAATTGAAAGCTGGAGAAAGTATTAAATTACTAAGAGAACAGACAGAAACATGACGCTCATAATAATTCACACCTTACCTATGTAGATGGCGTGTTCTCTGCCATGTCTGAGGCTGCTATGAAACATGAGTCGTCCTGCTTCTCCGTCTGCAGCTTCCTGCCAGAAACAGCAGCCCGGGAGAAATTTGTTACATAAGAATTGTGGGACATCATTAAGATAGCATATGGCAGGTATTTAATATAGAAGCTGGAAGCCCAGAGCACATAGGTTCATTTTAAATGAGGGCAAATTTGCATAATTTTTGGATAATGATAATTTCGATTAATTCTAATATTTTTTTTATTAATTTGTCCAGTCATTGGAACAGATTTTTACAATGAAAGGCTCTAAGAGGAAAGAAGCGGATCAAGTAAGAGTGGGACACCAAAGCTGCAGTCCCTCACCAGCCCTGAGGATTTAACAAATGCTGCGGGTTCATGGAAAGTTTTTGATGCATATCATGAGTGATAGCAGATGACGGTGCAAGCGTGCTAGTTTTTGTTTGTCCTCATTTAAGATGAATAAAACCTTAGATATCAGGGTATTATGCGGCAGCAGTGATATCACTTGCTACTGGCAGCGTTATTAAAATATTATAAATCAATTTTAATCTATAATACTCAGTGATTTCTTGTCACCATGCCCGAACAGCATTAACTGTGTTAGTCAGCACCACGCAGCAGTTTAAACGCCCCGCTGCTGCATCACAACACATGAGGCTTTCCTGCTAACTGCTGCAACCACAAATCGCCTCCCATCAGTTCTCTGGAACGACTGAGTTTAGCAACGAACGTCAGCACATAGCTGTAGGGCTTAAACACAAACTGGCTCTTTTGCTTTTATTAAATTTAATTCGTTATACCCCAAGCTGACTCCGTTTCACGTGATCCTCTGGCAGATTTTCAACTATTGTGATTTAGAATTGTGCATCAAAAATGACCTAAGGCTACACACGGCGTCTTTGTGCTTGGTGTCTTGAATTTTTTTTTTCTCTTTCTTTCATCTCCCTCTGTATTCAGACATGTACTTCTGTGCACATTAAAGAAATATTTTCTGGCACTGTAAAGGTTCCCTCCATTCATGTGTTAACCTTTGGTTTTTAAAAGCCACAGGGGCTTTTATGTTATTTTATCATCCAAATCTGTTACACAGCCTGACTTCTTTCATCCTCAGTTTTTAAATCAGCTCTGTTTTCCTTCCTCATCTGTTTTTCCTTCCCAGAGCTTTCCATCAGACGAAGGGTGGCCCTTTGCCAAGTACCTGGGAGCATGTGGGCGCGTGGTAGCTGTCAACTATGTGGGCGAGGAGCTGTGGAACTTCTACAATGCACCATGGGAGAAAAGGGTAGACCTGGCGCGGCAGCTGATGGACATCGCCGAGCAGCTCACCAACAATGACTTTGACTTTGCGCTGTACCTTCTCGATGTCAGCTTTGATAACTTTGCTGTCGGCCCACGTGACGGAAAGGTCATCGTTGTTGACGCAGAGAACGTTCTTGTGGCAGACAAAAGACTAATCAAGCAGAGTGAGTAGCAAAGACCCTTCAATTCCTTATTGTGTGTGTGCCTGATCTGTGATTGAGCTTCCATAGGAATGCCTCATTGTTCATCCGTGTTTGTCACATCTTTAATCATTGTTGCCTCGTTAGAAAAGATCAGTTTTACTGGAAAAGAGGTCACTGGTGCATTTCTGAAAGTAGTTATGCTAATTATATTCACGGACACTTGTCCAGGGTTTGTCCTCTTTGCTAAACCTGTTCATCATAGACTTTTCCAAAAGCCAGCATGTGATAGAAACCTTGACCCCACATTGGATTTTTCTAGAAAGGAAACTCAAGAGATGATGATGAAGGTTTGAGGAAAGGCCTCTGGGGACAAAGAGCTGTGGACCAATTTTTTTTTTTCCCCACATCCAGGAAGCCACTGTTCATTCCAAGAATATACTCTGCACTATCGTCTGCCTCGAACACTTTTGGTCCCCATCAGACATCAGAGAAGAGATCGTTCATATAATGAGCCATCTCTGCTGCCCTTGTGTTTTTTTTTTGTTTTGTTTTTTTTTTTTACCACTCAAAATAAACCTCATAACAAGGACAAGAAGGCTATACATCACACATTTAGTTGGCCATTTCTTTTCCCCTTCAGTCCCCCTTCCAGGGGCCACTTCAGAGAGAGAGGGACGACCACCTAGTCAGCCTCTTAGATTTGTCCCTCCCTGCAGAAATCCTATTAAAGTGATAAACTGTTGTGTTGCAAGGTGTTGTGTTCCACCGATGTGCCCTGCGACAGATATGAAGTGTCGTCTATATGTGGATGGTAGTGTTTTTTTTTTTTTGTTAGTGTTTGTAGGTAGCTTAGTGAATGAATTTATCCTCAGATACAATTTTTTTCACCCTAATTTGTACTTCATTTCCTAATTTATATATATATATATATATATATATATATATATATATATATATATATATATATATATATATATATATATATATATATATCTATATATATATATATATATATATATATATATATGATAGGGCTGGGCAATTATTAAAATTTTTAATTGCGATTAATTGCATTATTTCCCTGATTAATCACGATTAATCGCATTGTATATGCGGAATCAAATAATGAATTCAAAAGTAGTGTTAAATGCACTTTTATTGAAATGTTCTGCTGCCATATGAACTAAAGTGTCATAACACTTGTTGTTCAAACACTTTTAACATCAGCATTTGTCAGTAACACATATTTAGTGTAAATCTCATCTTAAAAAATGTAAAATAAAATAAAGCTTATTGCCACTGCTAGGAGATTAATGTCATCCTGTTTTTATAAAAAATAAAAAAAAGCCTACAAACAAAATCCAACAAAATGATTGTGGCTCAGCACAATCAGAACATTAAAACAGGCCATTTCTGAGGTAACAGCAGAAACTTTTAATGAGGAGTTCAACTTGGCAGTTGTTACAAATAACCTTGTTTCTGTCAAATCCTCCATCTGGGAGAACTTTAAAATGAAAATGTCCATGTTAAAGTTCAGTAACTTTACCAATGCGTGTATCATTCATTTTTTCCATTTTCAATTGTCAATCAAAAATTTTTAAAAATTAAAAAGTGAGATTTTATTACATTTTTCATTTTTAAATCTAACACAATAAAACAAAAAAAAAATGCCTGTTTTTTTAATATTTCAGTTTTAGACTTGGATCAAAAATACGAAATGAAAAAACCGGCCACAGAACTGAATTTGTTTTATAATCAAGGACTGGACTTTCTGTTGTCATTACACATCTGTGCCACTAGATGGAGCCGCACTGAAGTAACCAGTAAAAGAATAGCAGGACAGTGAACACATGGAGCAGATCTGATGGAACATGGAGGAATGACACGAAAGTTTTGTTGCAGTCCAGAATTTTTTTTTTTTAGACAGAATTGTTAATATTGCTACCTGAGTTGCTACCCGAACTGTAAAGTTCACTGATTTTTACCGTTCTCCATGTCTGTTTGAGCTTTTCTGCATGTTTACTTTTTTCCGGTTCCGCAGCAGCCAGTAACAGACTTTTCAAAACAAAAGCATGTGAGCAACGTGCGATTAAATAAATATCGGCGTTAATAAATTGATGCGTTAACACGATAATAACGCATTAACTTGCCCAGCCCTGATATATATAATTTTTTTTATTTTTTTTTATTTTTTTATTGACAATAGTTATAGTTTTCCACCCTGACACAATCCAAGTGGTATTTTCTTGGAGTCTATGCATGGCTGACATATTTAAGGTTAGGCTAAATAATAAGCTGCTTACCTTGCCCATTCACAGAATAAGCCTCAAGTTTACTCCTGCTTTTGTGTGCCTGGATCTGTTGTTCGTGCGTGCCAAGTGACACGTCGCAGCAGGAAGAAGAGGAATGATGGCGGTAATGAGTTTTACGAGGTCACAGGCATGCGTTGGACAGCAGGAGGAAACGAGCACAGCAATTTCCCCTGGTTCCACAAACGGAGAATCCAATCTCCACAATTAGAGCCTGATATTCAAAGCAAGCTCAAGCGTGTGATGCAAATGCCATCAGTCTCAACTGAAACCAATTGACTTTTAAATCAAACAGGCTGTAAATCATTCCACTCACTTTTTAATCATGCATGTGGATGCAAAGTGTTTCCGGTGGATAAAACACAACCCATGTTCAGGTTGTACTGTGCCTTTTTGCTTGCACAGTCCAGTGGTGCGAAAGGAAACATTCCCCCATCACTGGGTTTATATCATTTGTGGATGCTTTCACCCCCAGTAACTTTTATAGACATGCTGTATGATGTAATATAGACTTTACTCATTCTACTGTCTCGCCCAGACATAAACACGCTCGTATGCTGCTGCACTTGAAGCACACACACACACACTTTCATTCCTCCTCTCAGTTCCTCCGCACTTGAACACCGGCATGCATTGTTAAAATCAGCTTGCTTTCCTGAATGCCACCGCTAAGGCTATGAGAACGGACATTTCAGGCCCAGTGTCCCTTCTCGGCGCAGCCTTGTGAAGGCAGACGAGTGAGGGGAATGTATAAAAAGCCAACCTGAGCTCCTTAACATGGAAGGTAGCAGACACGCATGAGACAAGTCAGGCTAGACGGTCCTACCTCATCTGCCGCTCCTCTCATTTGAATTGGAAATGATTTAGTTTGCTTTGGAAATGTAGCTTTGTTATACTGGAGCTGGTGGTTAGAAACGAACTGAGGCAGATAGTGGCAAAACTTAAATGGAACTCGTACTTTCCTTTAGCCCTCAGTTTAGTCTGAGGACATTTTTTTCTGCTTTTGGCTTTCCTCTTCTTCGTCCTCAAGTATGAACTTATTCCTCCCTTTTTTTTTTTTTTTTTTTCTGTTCTTGTGTGCATTTGTGTGTGTTAGTGCTGGGCAATATGACGATATATATCGTGGGGACAATATAAAAGTGTGTATCGTGCCATTTCTCTTCTATCGTTTCTATCGTTTCTAACCTAATTTTATCAATTATTACAGCAAATATGTAATTAAATAACCTGCAACGATAAATTTGATAGAAACATATCTACTTCTACAAAGTAGCCTTTCATGTTTGCACTTTTATTCATGGTTAATGCCTTAAACAGAGTTCTCTTCAACCCTGATGTTTACTTTAGACACTATATTGGTTTGCAAACTTTGCACTACAAGGTTACAGATTTCAGAAAGTTGAAAAATAATTTGTGTTTATTTTTTTATAGCTGAACTTCAGTGCAAAAATGTGTTTTTCCTCTCAGAGACTGTTGTGCATCTTAAAAAAAATGTGAAAGCTACTGTACCTCTGTACCTACCTGTTTTTGCTGCACTAAAATGTATGTTTGTGACAGTTCAGCTAAATGTCCTTTCAAAATAAAGTTGAAAAGTAAGCAATTAAGTTTTTGTCAAACTTTTCAGAGAATAACTGAAAACATACTTTATTATGGTATATCGTGATATATATCGTTATCGTGATATAAAATAGTCCATATCGTGATATATGATTTTTTCCATATCGCCCAGCACTAGTGTGTGTGACCTGACAAAGAACAGGACACTCTCCTGATGCCATCTGTCAGTCAGCGCTGAGGTGCAATACATGACCGGCTCTGAAACATTAATTGCATTCACCTCTCCTTGCTGCGTATTTTCATCTTCATGTGTTGGCGCCTGCTTGCGGCACGTACGCCCAGATGGATCCATCTTCATCACCCGTACTGATTAACACTGACGTGGCCCTCCTCTCTGAGGGGGGGGCTCAGAGAGCTCCAGTCACTGACAGGGTGACGCTGGATGTTTGATTGAGTTGTTCTGATGAGCTGGAGGAGAAGTGCATTAACACGCTGACACACTACTTATGTGCTTGCATCCTCTGGGTCCACCCCTCCCCCATTCCCTCCAACAATGTTATTGATCGGCTTTTTAATGCACAAACCAATAGTTCTCTCATCATTCCAGGTTATTTTCTTTCCCAGCCCAGCCCTCAAAAAAGGAAGAAAAAAAAAGCAGTGTGAAATGAGCTGGGGAGAGAATTTTATTTGCTCAATAAATCAGGAAATGGGTTCATTTCTGTCAAGTGAAACTGTAGATGAGTTGTTTGGGTCTGTGCTTAGAAGTATTTCCTCCCAGTGGCCGTAGATTGTCAGAAGGGTTTCCTTGTTCCTGTCATTTTCTTTTGTTTGTTTTTTTGTTTTGCTTTCACCTGCGGAGGAGTAAATAAGATTTGCAAAAGCTGTTCAGAAAAAGTATTAATTCTGAATTGGACGCAGTGAAACGGTTGCTTTTAAATCACTTAACCTTCAAATTTCACTCCTCCTTTAAAATCTTTTAAATCTTTGCATAAAGGGGAAAAGCTCTTGCTGCGTGACGAGAAATGCTGTGTAAACTCCCATGCTGGACTGAGGGACTTTTCAGTAACCATTTAAAAAAAAGTAGGGCTGGGCAAGTTAACGCGTTATTATCGTGTTAACAGATTAATTTACTAACGCCAACATTTATTTTATCACACGTTAACGCATGTTGCTCACATGCTTTTGTTTTGAAAAGTCTGTTACCAGAACCGGAAAAAAATTGGCAGGTAAAGAAGGAAAAGCTGAAACAGACATGGAGAACGGTAAAAATCTGTGAACTTTACAGTTCGAGTAGCAACTCAGGTCTTTTAAAAAAAAAAAAAGAAATTCTGGACTGCAACAAAACTTTCGTGTAATTCCTCCATGTTACATCACATCTGCTCCATGTGTTCACTGTCCTGCTGTTCTTTTACTGGTTACTTAAGTGCGGCTCCATCTAGTGGCACAGATGTGTAATGACAACAGAAAGTCCAGTCCTCAAATTTAAAACAAATTCAGTTCTGTGGCCCGTTTTTTAGTTTCATATTTTTGATCCAAGTCTAAAATTGAAATATTAAAAAAAAAAAAACATTTTTTTTGCGTCAGATTAAAAAACAAAAAACATAATAAAATGTCACTTTTATTTTTTTTAAATTTTTGATTGACAATTGAAAATGGAAAGAATGAATGATACACGGATTGATAAACTAACAGAACTTGACAGAAGTGCATGGACACAAGTGCTGTCGTTAAAAGTGTTTAAACAACAAATGTTATGACGCTTTAGTTCATATGGCAGCAAAACATTTCAATAAATATTTGTTTTTCCGTATACAATGCGATTAATCAGGGAAATAATGCGATTAATCGTGATTAAAAATTTTAATCGTTGCCCAGCCCTTAAAAAAAAGATAAAGACCTTGATAGTCAGACTATAAAAACACATTACTGTACCAGGCATAGGGTTTGTTTTTTCTTATGATCATTATTTATTATACATTTTCCAATGTCTCTGCACCTACAGACAAGCCAGAGAACTACGACGTGTGGTATGAGAGCCGTTTTGAGGAGTGCGACAGGGAGGCCTGCCTGTCTTTCTCCAAGGACTCCCTTTGTTCCAGGGTCACCGTGGACCACAACTATTACGCCGTGTGCCAGAACCTGCTGTCACGCTACGCTACATGGCGGGGCACCACAGGAGGCCTCCTCCACGACCCGCCCGCCCACATAGCCAAAGATGGACGCCTCGAGGCTCTGTTGGACGAGTGCACCAAACCTAAAAAACGCTACGGCCGCTTTCAGGCGGCTCGAGACCTGCGCGAATACCTCACACAGCTGGCTGCCGCCTCCTCCACAGCCAGGTAATGAATGGAGTCGGCGTTGGCCTGACGCACTGAGACTGGATTTTGTACCGTTTATCTCCGGACTCTTGAGACTCCTGGTTCTCGTACATGATGTCATCCGTTCCCCTTTGTGCACTGGAGCAAGAAGGAGTTAGGTCTTGCATCAGGAAGTGAAACAACCGCAGTTGAAAGCAGACTTGTTAAAGCCCAAGCTTTTACCTTGACTTTGCTCCTTGTGTAAGGGGAATGTTGCGCCACAAAATTCTTGTTAGAGCCAGGAAAGAGAGGGGATAAGAGGGAGCCTCTCCCCTCCCAGGGTGGGCTGCCAACTCTGGGGGGGTAGGGGATAAGAAAGGGCTCTGGTAAATCCCTCACTGGACCCAGACGATCGCAAACCAGAGCGTCTGAGCAACAGCAGCAGCTACATCACGCAGCCCTCATGACAGCCCTGCTTCTGCTCATTTCTCAGTCAGAACTATTGTGTTTTATATCATTGAACACTGACACCCGTTTCAATTTCTCTCCACAATTTTGTTAGTTTGTTTCAGGGGGGAGTTTTTTTCTGGGTTTGAAGGTCTTAATTTAAGTCAGTTGGCACATGTTCCTTTTTTTTTTTTTTTTTTGTTTGTTTTTTGTTTTTGCTGTGCCATGGCTTTTTCTCTTTCGTAGCATTGTTGCCTGGAAGGTAGCATAAATCTCCTGCCGTCTGGCACCAGGAAAAGCCAGTTACGGCAGGTAGAGAGGAAAGACAGAGTTTCAGTTTGATTTTCACACAGGAAAAAAAAAAAACCCTCTGTCAGCTGTAAAATCTCTAGTCAGTCACTCAATTTCCAGGTTTCAGGATTGTGGCAATCACATTTTTCGTGTGTGTGCTTTTTAGGTTATTGTTAGCTGTTATGTACTGTTTTGTTTTTCCCTTTTTCTTACAATAGGAACAAGAGAGGGGAAGACAGCTGCTCATAGGAAAAGGAAGCAACAATTGGACTTCGTTGGTCCCTTTATGCAGATGTGCCTATACCAAAGAGGCGGTTTGTAATAGGAAGGTACCGAGAGACCACACCAGTGTCTCTACTTTTTTTTCCCCCTCTACAGTTGGACAAAATAACATGATTTTATGTGAGCTGACAAGCCTGAATGCTGATATTCTCTCCCTAAAGAACCGAATCCACAGGTACCTGAAGCAAAGATTGGCCATTGTTCCCTTTCCATAATCCCTGCTTTGTCAGCCTCCATAAGAATTGATAAATGAATGTTTAAATATGTTTTCCTTCAACAAGGTTAAAAAAAAAAAAATAAAAAGAAAATTAGATAATTAAGAGAACCAGAAAACACAATAAAACCTATTGTAGATTCCCTCCAGTGCCAGTGCCAGATTTAAATGTCTGTAATTGATAAATTAATCCTATTGTCAGACTTCTGCCACTCCTGCTGAATGCAATAAGCTCTGTTGAGTCAGTGGTAGAAAAGGGATGGAAGATATCTGGAATTGTTTTTTTTGTTTTTGTTTTTAAATCCAGAAGCAGCTCCTGACCAACATCTTTCTTTTTCTTTTTTTTTCTGTTAGGAATTACTGTCAAACATCATCTTACTTTGCACCATGACAAAGATGATTTTTTTTTTTCTTTCTTTTCCCCCCACTTGGTGGACCAACAAATGAAATCACAAATACAGGTTCATTTTGGTCTTGAAACGTGAGAGACCTTCCTCAACAAGCTTGAAAAGGAAAATCTTGTCTCTGGCTCACATGTGTTTTTGTAAATCAGTTGTATTGATGTTGTGAGTCAGATGCTAAATACCTGCTGGAGTGTTGAGACAGAACTGAGACAGTACTGAGACAGGCCGATAATCAACTGAATATGAGCCACTCCATCTATGGGACATGTGGAAAGCACATTGGGTTTTTTTTTTTGTTGTTGTTGTTTTTATTGTGGGGTTGTGTTTGTTTTTGTTTTTTTTTTTGTTTTTTTAACCTTTTGCTTGACCTGCAGGGTTGAGGTGACCCTTTCCAGCTAGAAAAACAAGCAATAAAAACAAGTTTGGCTAATGAAATGTTGATTTTGAACTCCCTTCATTTGTTGTTCCTCCAGTAAGGAGTGTGGTCGTCCCGGAGGAATTTGTTCATGCGTAACCAACTGTCCACTTTTGTACTGTAATTTTTCTTTTCCAGTTTTATATCAGCGTTGTCTGATTTTTTTCCTGTGCCTTTCATTCAAAAGTTGTATTTACAACTTTTAGTGGGTTTAAATATTAAAATAAATGAATATATGAATATATATATAGAGAGATATATCCACTTAATCTCTGTGTGGACTCTTCTTGATTGTCTTGAACTTGTTTTAATTATTTCTCTCGGAAGCTGCAGATGATTTGGCTCAGGTTCTTTTCAGTTTTTAAAATTTGATTCACTGATGCACAGTTGGATGTTTTTTTTTTTTTTTTGGCCAAGTCCCTTTCCTTTTATTCTCATTCCTCCTCCTTGGTTTTGATGTTTCATATTCTAATCTTTCTCCTCCTTTGGATCCCATCCTCAGCCTCCCTTTTGTTGTTCTCTTCATTCAACTAGGGCGTGAATTCTCTTTTATCCATATTTGGAGAGATTTTTATTTGACTTAGTTTGCTGTAGCTACACAGGACTACTTTTGTGTGATGCCTCTAGAGCCCATGTGTCAAACACAAGGCCCGTGGGCCAAATGTGACCACGTAATTTTATGTGGCCCTCGAGAGCTTGTGCTTTATTGGCTTAAATTTTAAACCGATATTTTAAGACTTAAAATAAACTTATGCCGCTTTAAAGCGCGTATTGACAATAAACTACATCTCCCACAATGCATTTTGTTGTTACCCACAAGATAACAGTATATCACCATGAGCAAGAATTCAAGATGATTTTCAGAACTGATGGACTTGAGAAAAACCTCTACAAACTAATCCCAACATGTCAAAGAAAAGAAAAATTGATGCGCAAGGAAGGCAGTTTCATCAACAACGGGAAAATGAATACACGTTTGTATCTCAAGGTGAAAAAACAGTATGTCTGTTGTGTTATGAGGCGGTGTCAGTCGTGAAAGAGTATAATCTACGTCGGCATTTTGACAGAAAACAAGGAAATAAATACATAACCTGTTATTTAACAATATAATAAGATGTATTTTAATATATTTTGATTTACACTGCATTTTGTTACACTCATGCTGTCAATCTGGCCCTTCGAGGGCAACCATGATGCTGATGTGGCCCTCAGTGAAAATGAGTCTGACACCTCTGGTCTAGAGAAAGATTAGATTAGCTAATCGACCATTCAGAGGAGCTTGATTTAGAAAGAAGACAAACGCGTTGAGCGTTATCACACACACATGCTGAAATACTCTCATATGCAGCACATTTGTTGGCATTGTAATTTTGGTGAATGTGGAGTGTGGTCTGTGCTAATTCGATAGCTCTTCTGCACCTCTTTGGTATCTTTAGTCAGATCGTGCCGAGGTAAAGTAGTGCTCAAACCCAAACCAAAATTAGAAGTTGCATCATGGACACTCTTCCATTTTTTTCCCCCCCCTCTCCCTCCACGGTCGTTTCCCCACCTCTTCCCTTCCCCTCCTCTGTAATCGTGCTTCTCTTTGATACACCCACTGGTTTGTGTGGCGTTGATGTCGCACTCATTGTGGTGAAGTGCTGCTTAGCCGTCTGCGATGTAGCTACACTTAGCCCAGCTGATGAATGGCGTCAAGGTTCGTTGGCTGTTAGAAAAATGCCACGGAAAATGAACGAGGCAGCAGGCGTTTGGCTTTAATAAACAGGCTTAAATAAACATGAGGCCATTTCGAGGCGCAGCCGCCAGGGATTTTCAGTGGAAGGTGGTGGAGGGGGGAAAGAAAATGAAACAATACGATTGTGAGTGAAGAGCATCTAGAAATTACAGCAAATCGATCCCCGACTGCATTATCCAATTTGTTGCGAGTTTGTTTTCATAAGTTGTGGTCTAAAGTCGTCAAAACTTTAAACAGGGGCAAAAGACAATTACTTTTGTTTACTGTGGTTTGTGGCTGTGCAGCCACCACCCAGCAGGAACAGTAGATATTGTTATAACTCGTCTGCCAGTTAGGCTTGATGAATATGATTACAAATGGGTTTGAAATAAATGTGCTGTCATGTGACTGCCTTCTTCTATAGAGGCGAGCTCTTTATAAATCCACACACATTTTGAAATCCACCCCACCTCCAAGTTCCTGCTTATCAGCACAGGGTGGGGGGGTGGGGGGTCTGAAAGGCAGAGCTGGAAAATATTGTATAGTGTTCAGCTGACACATTATCTAAATCTCTACATGACTTTTGCCTCGCCTGTCATATTCCAAAGCAAGAAAACTGCTGATATCTTATTCAGGTCATCAGCTGGGAGAAAAAAAAAAGAAAGAGAAAGTGAGAGAGCTGCCATGTGTTGATTGCAGCTGCTAGAGGGAATGAAAAATGAGCCCAAAATAATAGTAAAAACAGAAAACATACCGTTTCCTGGTTGCTGTTGCTAAAGTGAAGTAAAGTCTATTTCATGCTCTGGCAACCCTCGGGGACCAGCAGCCATTTTTAGAATCGGAATGACCCATATTCTGTCAGAGGGGTTGAGCGGGTAGATTTGGTGAGGGTTAAGGGTGCATTATAAGCGACTGTGTGTGTGTGGTGAGACACAGTGTTGGGGTAGCACTCGGCCAGGTGAGCGCGGACCCTTTGTTTTTGGGACTTTTCCTGGGTCCTGCTGTGACTCGGGGGGGAACTTTGAAAACTCTTTGAGAGCACCTCGCTGGAAAATCATCACTAATGCAACGCAGGAGTTGCTAGATGCGGTGTTGCTCTCAGCCTGCCTGCATCCTCTCGGCACGGTTATGTCAGTCTCACATCTATTATGCCTCATTTAGAGAGCGTGCTGGTGGTTCCCCGTATGCCGTGGCACACTTCAGTCCAACAGAAAATTATATGTTGACTGCATGTTCAACAAAGAGAAAAAGTGAGCATTATGGGAGACTGAGTTGTTTTGAATTTTTAGAGAAATTATTAGGTTTGTTTTAACTCCTCTTTAATTTGATATATACACTTAAATCCTCTCATTGAAGTTTTTTTTTTTTTTTTCAGGCTGGTGTTCTGTTGACCCGTTACCTCCAAGGTAACACGGGTTCACAGTTGTGCTGCAGTGACTTCACTTTCTGATCCTTTCGGATCATATAAAATGACATGAAGTTAATCACATTTTCCACCCGTATCACATTTGTCTGATTGCTAATTAACATTGTGTCAGCTATTGAAGAGGTCTTAAGATCAACAGTTTCACATTTGCACGTTTTCAAAAGAACTCGAAACAACCAACGCAGCTTCGATAGGGGCTGCATTAAAGAGAGGGGGGTGGGGGTGGGAAGATTTGCTACATTTCTCGAAAGAACTTTCTGGAAAGATATTAGAACAGAGGCCAACTAAGACAAGCTGCTTTCACAAGGAGGTCACAAGTTAACTCGTGCAGAGAGAGATTATAAAAATGACTCATTTACGAGCGGTCTGATACGTCTGTGTGTTTGAACTGGGATCATGAGACTTCACATTTAAAGTCCCCCCCCCCACTACCATCTGGCCAAGAATGTTCAATCAGCTGTGATTACTATTGGCCTGAGTGAACCGAACTCTTACGCATGTTAAGCCACAGCATATCTGAGCGCTCGTGTGCTTTAAACCCTTGACCTGTCCTTGGCTGCCATTGTTTTTTCTTACACGCTGTAGAAAAACAACTGTATTTCCAAAGAGAGGTTCTGTAGCTCTGATCAGTGCTTCTACTAATCAAAAAAATTGGATGAATTGATTGGGACACGCCCACTTTGCTTAAGTTACAAGCTGGCAATTTTAGCTTAACTGCTAACCAATTATGGAAACGAACGTTGCCTCTCATTCAGATGTTTCAGATGTCGCTGCATAAACAGCATCTTAAACGAGAACTGCCGGAGCTGCTGCACGCAGCAGTGAAGTAGCGGTTGGCTGGCTGCTCCACTGAAACGAAGACCGCTGGACCTCTGCCTGGGAGCCTCTAAATGGATGTATGTGCTCTCCTCTCTCTCTCCTCCATCCTCTCTCTGCTCTGTCTCCCTCCTCTTTTCTTTCTTTACCCGGCTGGTCTTCAGCAGGAAGGTCTCCTCTTATAAGCCAGGTCCTGCTCAAGGTTTCTTCCTCTTAAAGTGGAGATTTTCCTTGCCACCGTTTGGCTTAAAATTTTGTTGTTGTTTTTTTCTCTCGCTAAAGGAGTGTTTTTTTTTTTAACTTCCCTTTTTCCTTTGATTAGGATTTAATTATATATGTTTAGTTAATGATATTTGCTCAGGAGTCATGCTCTGGGTCTCTGTGAAGCGCCCAGAGACAACTTGCATTGTAATAGACACTAAACAAAATTGAATTGAAATGAAATTGAATTGAATGGCCGCCGTCCAGCTCACCAACCTGGGAGGGTCGACAGCTAGTGGCTGTCTGGCGCTGTCGTTCATGGCTAGTCGGCCAACCTGTCTTCGTCTCTGGACCCCCCGGGTCAACCCAGAACCAGTGACAGCTCTGGGTTGACCAATCAACAACACGACAAGCCCTTATTTTTAAAGTAAGTGTCATCATGCTGTCTTAGGTCTTTATTCATAGTTTAGCTACTTTCAGCGAAAATTCAATTCTGAAGTGATGACAGCCAGCTACCATAGACTGCAATGTAGCTGTCACTCATAAAACCACACCATATTTATAAGCATGCAAAATGTTGTGGTTTGTTATGTTATTAACTGATGATGTTCAAATTCACTTCTCGTATTAAATCAGAGACCAAAACCATGTTTTGTACCAGGCAGTGAGATTGTTTGCTTATTTCTGCTCTATAATTGGACATTTTTACAAAGGGGAGGGCCACTGGAAGTTGACCCAGTTTTGAAGCCGGCTCCTAGTGGCAGTTCAAGGAACTGCTCCTTTTGGCATTTCTGCATTGTTGTCAGTTTTCAAAACCAGATGCAGCTCCTTGGTTCTTGCCCAAGACTCTTTGGTAGTGGAAAGGTTTTAACCTCCTTACTTTTTATGTTCTGCCTCCACGCCTGCCATTGCCTCATCCATAATCCATTCAGTCTAAAAACACACAAACCAGGTGGAGCTGTGCTACGGCTCCATGCCGCTGCTACTAAGGAAGAGGTCACTGGATCTATCAGAAGGCTTATCTACCAAGAGACTAGCATGCTTGCAATCCTATTACCCACCAGTGCAGCAGTTTAGCTGCACATTGTCATCTGCCTTGGAGGGGCTCGCATGGATGTATGAAGAGCTCAACAACCCCCCTCTCCCTGAGCACATTAGCTGACACCCCAGGCAATGATTAGAAACATCATTTATTCAGCAGGCTCACTTATCCAGGCTCATATCCATCCCTACTTCAGACAAAAATCAGCCACCATACATACAGATCTGAATGCTCACCGGTGGCGTCTAAAGCTGACATTGCCAATCACGCATCCTTGCCCACATTGAATCAAATCACAATGTGCACATCTGTTCAAAATCAATGCCTTATTTCAATGTATTTTTCAGGCCATCTGCAGGGAAGCTGAGCGATTTTTTTTTCTTCTATAAATCTTATAACTTGCCATATGGTATCCTTTGACTCATACAAGATGTAATAAGCATTTTGCAAGTCGGAGATGACTCCAAGTAGCATTTGCACAGTCTGTGGTTTCATTGCAGTGGCAGGGTGTAAAATGTGGCAGGGAGGGACATCATCATCACAGGCACAGTCACAAAAACTTAAATAAGACACATCCCCATGTTGCATGGATAGAAAATCCTATAATCCACTATTAGGCCTATCTTTTGCCATTCCCCAGTCTAAAACGAGGTGCCCCTTCAGAGGCTGAAGAGGGCGGCACATCTGATGTGAGGTCCTCACTCTCCCTGGGATAAATTTACTTCTGTGTGACCTTGCATGGCATCTCCACGGTGCCTGTGAAAAGCAGCGCTAAAACCCTTGGCGCTTTTCACATTTGCCCTGCAGGCTACAGCAAAACTGCAGCCTGACACACTCTGGCATCCATCACTTAGTGACACTTGAGTGGACAAAATGGAACATTTTCTCTGCCGACTGTCTGCCTCATTGAGTGGCATTCGACTAAAGCTGATAACGCGGCGGGAAAGTTTCACCCTGGATTATGTCCCGCTTGCTGAATCTTCCTGGTGATCTTAGAAAAGGGGCTCAGCAGTGGACAAGTAGCATGAAAGCTGATATCGTGGATAGCAACGCACCACCATCTCCCATGTTGCATCCAGTCTACCTGAGGATTTCCAATGGAGCAGGTTCACTGGGACCAATGGGAAAGGCATGCTTCCTTTCTTGTTTTTATACTACTGTGCATTTATTTCACAAGAATACTTCCCGTCCGACAAAATTGATGCAAAATTGATTATAGTAATTTAAAGAATTCCATTTTAGCTCTAATTTGAAGCGCCACAGGAGTAAATATTTGAGAACCAATGCTTGAGCAAACACTAGATGCTAACATCTATCATTAGGTTTGATAGTGAGCGATGGGCCAATTTCACTTTTTTTAGATTTAGATTAATGTTGCAGATATTTTTTACTCAAATCACACAATCCAAAGAGCTACAACATCCTAAAGCATTATTAAATACATAAAGAACCTTTTGCACATCTGTATTTCATCTAAGAAATCACTGCCAACTACCACCATCACCATGCGCGGCGTCTCGTCACAGTTCTCTCACTGGTCGGTAAGAAATGCTCGGGTTGACTCTCCAGCTTTCTATGTGCGGCTGTTTGGCTTGTCTCAAACAGAAAGTGCAACACGATGTTAGGAAAAACAAAATAACCATTCAGAGGCTGTCATGTCCATCTGCAGGGGTCAGACCTGCAGTTATTATTCCCTCAAGCTTTCTCTGCCCGCTCGCAAGTCTGTGTAGATTGCGGGATCCTGTGCAGATGTGAACTAGCATGTAGTGCACGTTTGTGCTGTTACACTGTACAGACGGAGACTTCAAACAGCTCTGTTAGCACCCCACAGAGGGATTCACTAGACGTCAAAGCAGGCACCAAAGAACGACAGACAATTATTTCCACAGTTTCAGTGCTCAGCTGCCGCGGCGCAGAGACTGTAGCTTGCCTGTGCAAGCAGATCCCTCCACAGAAACTGCCTAATAAGCAATTCAAAGCTGTTGTTCGAATACTAAGACATCATGCACACGGGCCTACAGCAGGCTGGACGGCAATTTGTTGAGTAGTTATGGTGTTCAGCTGCCAAGAACCAGGTGGCAAGTGTGTGTGAGCATCAGAGTGGCTGTAGACCAAAACATGACCCCCGTTTTTATCTGCCAGGAGGCCACATATATGTTTTTTTTTTTCCTTTGGGGATTTACAGCATTTCCTGTGAAGCTGAAGAATTTTTCCCATCTAAAGAAAAACACTAAAATGTCACAAAACATGGCAACGAGGAAACATTTTTAGAAAACCACAACAAAAGCACAATATATGGGAAATGCAAAAAGCAAGAAAGAAAAAAAAAAATCCCTAAACATACAACAACATTCAACACCATATAAATAGAAACACAATGGGCTGATTACACTGTTACATGAAGCTGCACTTGTTTAACCCGCTGTTGTGCTCCAAGTTGAATGTTTTCAGTGTCACAACCAAAGACATACATCCAGCTTGCTAAAACCAGTAAGGTCTCCATCGCTAGGTTTCACATGAGAACAGAATTTTTATTTACATCAGCTAAAACTATAAAAATCAACAAATGCATGCATACTTACTGGGGTCGTGTTTTGATTGAAGGCGAGAATGCAGTTTGTGGCATAAAAGACTAGCTGTCATTAATCTAACTACTTGACATGTAGAATAACTAGCGAATTTGACACCTGTATGTCTCTTAGAGAACATATTCAGTTCTTACTTTAAAGATAATATAGATTGTTGTGCTATAAACCTCAGTGACTCCTGAAGGATTTAGGGAAAAAGACTGCTACAAGGTGGCGGCTGAATCGGCCTTCTTCTGGGGTTAACTGCTGATGGCTGGCAGCTCTGGGCCAGGCCAAGCCAGTTTTGGGCCGAGCCCCAGGTTGAGCTGGTCACTGCTTCAGATGCCTGCTCCTGACGACTCACCTTTGTCCCCCACACCATTTAAGACCATTAAAGGTCCAGGTAGCAGTTCAGTTTAACTCCTGGTGGTAGCGATTTTTCTGCCTGAGCTATTGAGTATGGGCGGAGGCTAGGTTAGCAACAGATTGCCGTGGTAGCTCTGTTCTGTCAGTCAGCATCTACGCTTTTGCTGTCTTCTTTTTTAGATGTTGCTACCAAAAGGGCATGTGCAATGAGGACAGATTCAGTCTAGCTTGAGGTAGCTCAGTCAAGTTGAGCGTGTTCCTTCAACTTTGGTTGTTCATTCCACCCATTAACCCATTTTTGGATTCAGGCGGAGATGATTTCCGCCGAAAAATTGTAGCTCTATGTCACACATCAACAATAATGACGAAACAAGCTCACAGAGCTTTAGTGAGCAATCATGGCAAAAGCAGCTAAGACACTCAATGATGTAAAAATGAAAAGAAAATAAGAGTGCTCGAGTAACAGACCAAACAAGAATGCATTTTACAACCCTTTTCCCACCAAGCAGTACAGAACAGCTCAGTGTAGTATGCAACTATCTGTGTTTCCATTATGAAATGTTACGAACCATACTCCAATCAGTGTAGCATACGATTCTGGCATTTGGAACCCTTCAGCTGTGATTTGAAAATCAGCGGTACGATATGTTTGAGTTGGAGCCAGAAACACTGCAGTCAGTTGATTGGTCAATGAAGGATCGTCTCTTCCGCGACTGGAGCCACGGTGCTGCATGTGTACGATGTTGTTCTGTTACATAGCAGAGGTAGCTACAGCTAACTGGCCAACACACATCAGGGCTTACCGTTTCCCACCATACCATACCAACCAAAACTGAGCTGTGCAGCTCAGAGGAAATATATATGACAAAAGGAGCGACTGCAAACTGTCACAAAGGAACCAAGAGTTAAAAACAGAAACGACATGAATACAATCTAAAAGCCAGAAAAGGCTAAAGTTAACAACACTAAAAGAACAAAAGCTCTGTGTGTGTATCTTACTGCACTGTGTGATGATCCTGGTGAATAAATAATGCAGTGTTCGTCGTATTTTTTCTGTGGGTCTTTGATTTAAAGGAAGCACCCTGCATGGGCCTGTAAAGATCGAGCTAACCTTCAGCTGCATGTTATACTGCAGAGCAAAGAGGTTTAAGAAGTCTCAGGACTTCTTAAGTCACGCAGGAATTCAACACTGGGCTAAATTCTCACCTCTTAGAGGTGATCAAGCATTTTGGAGTGGCTGTCCAAATATGTGGCACAGTTTACCTTTCCCTGGCTCAGACTGTAGAGAAATTCAAGTCGCTGCTGAAGACTCACCTCTTCTAGAGAATGCCACCAAGTTAGACCACAACAATACAGTACTTTGGGTTACCGGTACACTGTTTTTTTACAGTTTGTTTATTGTCTTTCTATTGCTTTATTGTTTTTAAGTCATATATTATTGTTTGCTCACAAAGCAACTTTTGTATTTTGATTTTAAATGTGCTATGGTCAAATTATTTGTAATCGTCAACTAAGCAAGCAAATTGGGCAACAGTTTAAAAATAAAATAAAAAAAGAACAGGAACAAAGAAAAGAAAATATCTGATAGTGTTCTGGTGTTTTTCTATTGCTTTTTTTTTTTTTTTTTGGTGACATCAACGAGCTTTGCTCCTCAGGGTCACCAGAGAACTGCCTCTTCATGATTGATCCTCACAGTAAATTGCTGTTAACTGCTTATCCATAGTATAATCTTAGCTTCACTCGATCAAATTGGTTCACTCTCTTGACAGCGGTTCAGGTGAGAGTTAAGAGAAAATTAGACTTTTGCACAGAAGATGTGTAAAGGCTCAACAAAGAAAGAGACACACTCCGTAAACTGGATCTTCACTGGCCAATCAGAGCCTCTTGAGCTACAGAACGATAACGACAGGTGTTGAGAGTGATTGCAGACTTCAGCAGGATAATGGGAAGCAAAAAGATAATACTCCACAAGGTCTTTATTCTACAGCCTGGCTGTTAGCAGTAAATTTGGCCTGATTGCACTTTATATGTTCGATTTCTGCTTTATGTTTTGAACCTAAGATTATATTGGGCTCAGAGCTGAAGCACTGGTTTCAAGCAAGGTCCCAGGGGTTTCCAATGTGAGTAATATTCCAGAATCAAAACTCAAAAACCGCATGGTAATGTGCTGTATAGATGGCCACACATCTATATTCTATACTTTCAGGATGAACCAGCTTGATTGTATTTTTTAGGCTTCTGATTAAGTTAGAAATGGAAACAAATAATGAGCAATGAGTTGTAATTTTCTAAAGTGTTTCTAAGGTGATGTTCTGCAGTGCCAGTGGCTTCTGCTCATTATTAAGTTTCCACAGCAACCCTTTCCAAACTCATAGCTCCATCCTCATGGTAAATAGCAATTTTTCTTCTACTGTAACCTTAGAGCAAACATCTAAAGTGTGTGCATAAACTGCATACATCCATGTAAAAGGTGGATACTGGCATAAAAATAACCACACAAATATTGCAGGAACATGCAATACCGCTAATGGCCACTAGTTTCTCTCTGTTGCTGTGATGTTATTGAGTGTCTTATGAAACCTCTTTTCATAGCAAAAATCTTGTCTATTCGATACAAATTATGCACATTTTTATACAGATATCTATGAACAGGAATACCACCTCCGTGGATTAATCTTCAAATTTAAAGGAGCCGTATGTAAGAAGTAAAATAAAACGAATCAAAAAATGACCCCCATATGTCAACAGACATTTAAAAATCATGTTCATTTCAAATCCTTATGTCACTGACAACAGCACTCAAGCCAGGATATTCCCGTTTAAAAAGAGGAGTTGCAGCCCTCAACAGATGTTGATGTTGTCATTTTTTGTTTTGGCCTGAAGCGCCACCCTCCACCTATCTCCCAATCACGAAGTCAGTAGTGTTTCGGCATCCGGGAGCCAGTTCGGCTCTAATTATCGCAGCAGCCGCTACGAACGTGTTGGATGAAAACATGTCTAGCTTTCCAAAACCTAAAAGACCTCGTTATGAATCCGAGTTACGTCGTGACAAGGTCCGAAATAAAACAAGGATTTGTATAGGAGATGCTTTTGATAGATGGAGACAGCTGAAAGCGGAGAAGAATTTGAAGACAGACGCCAACGTTGCTGATTTTCTCCTGGACAGGTAAGAGCTAAATGTTTGGCTAACGCTAATTTACTTGGACAAGGTAACAGTGGTACCTCTACTTACGAACGCCTCTACATACGAAACTTTCAGGTTACGAAACGCCTCAACGGGAAAATATTTCCTCTAGTTACGAAAGATCAAAGAAAGAAAAGATCTTTCATAAAGCATTAAATATAATTAACAGAAAATAAACTTACTGTGTAGGACTCGTCGCTTGCCATGACAGCCTACGTTCCTGCTGCATTCTGTAGCCGACCTGGCAACCTCGGTGGTCGGAGGAGGGGGAGGGTACACGCCGCTCAATAGTAATTTGAAAGTGACTGCAGTACCAGTTTTGGCCATAATCTTACAAACGGCTCCTTTAAACACAAAACTGAGGCGAAGTGGTGGCAGTGATTTCACAGGCTTCTGTTCTTAATTATTTGATATTATAAAGATTATGAAGTCAGAAATCACAGTCGAATCTCTCTAACTCACCATTAAATGTTCCAAGTGAGCACATTCGATCTCTCTGTCCTTGCTGCAACCGTAGTCTGTAGACATGCACCAGTAATGTAATGATGCAATTAAACCAAAATGGGAGGTGGTGAAGGGACTTTGCTACTGTTACAAATGGTTATGAAGAGCTGATGTGCAAATTTACTACAAGTTACAAGAAGCGCCAGAAAAAGATGTCCAGATGTGTACTGCAAAGGTTGAAGAAATTTCTTTAATTTAAATCTGGTCAGAGATTTCAGAGATAATTGTAGAATTTAAACAAAGCAAAAGGAATACAACTAAGACTTAATCAAAGGTATGTTGGACATCAGTCTCAGCAAGGTACATGTGCAGAAGCTCATTGAGTTATGTTTTTACTTATTAAATTATTATTATTATTACTTTTTGCCTTCAGTTTCTGTTTTTGTGTATAGGTTAGGAACAGGTCAGGTCAACAGACCAGCACAGAGTCCCTTCCACATATCAAACCTTAATTTAAGCCCCTGGACACACTGGATAGCTAAAAAAAAAAAAAACATGAAAGAGACCAAGCAATAAACTGTACTGAAGTAAATCTTTGACAATGTAAAAGTGACAAAACCTCCACGCCTATAGGGGAACCATCTGAGCTAAAAATGAAAACAGCGCCTTAGTTGCTCTAGCTTTGTTATAGAGATAGTACTGACAGTGTTCCCACATCCTGAAAAATGATCTTTACAAGGATTTGACAGGTAATGCGAAAATGGTGCGTCATTCAGGACAATAAAGGTACGGTAGTAAAGTTTGTGTCTACTGAGGTCGCTTCACTTTACCTGGTTTTGAGGCAATACAAGCCAGAAGCAGAATCTACATAGGATCAAGTAGAGGAGGAAGTTGATACAAGCTAAACATTTAAGAGGTTTAGAGACATTGTTGACTGTGACATATTGGTTATTTATGGTATTATATTACTGAAACCCCTGTAAGATGTATTATGTATTTAAAATGATTATGTGCAACCTTGCTGAATTTCTACTTTTATGGCCAGATCCATCTGTGTATTGTAAAGCTGATGTCTAACCAGCACAGATAGTCTAACTGATCTCTCAAGTATACTGTTGATGTACTGTTTAATATATAAAGTGGTTTATGTCTCCTCTATATATCCAGTCATGTATAATAGATGCAGATCACTTTATTTATTCAAGCCTATACTTGCCCTTGCCCTTTCTTGAGGGGGCCTCAAATACGCTCCCACCATCTATTTGTGTTTTGGATTGGGACTGGGAGTGAGAGATGAGAATAGATCTAGCCAATTTTCTGTGTTGTATCATTAAAAAAACATTAAGATAAGCATTAAACCTGAAAGCCGTTGTGATTAGAATCACCATTAAAGGTGTGAAATCTAATCAGGTTACTGCAGACAAACCAAGAAGCCAAAAAACAAACAAAAAAAAACATTTTCATGTTCTATTCTCAAACTTGCCTTTTCATAGTGAGAAGCAAAAACATCCAAAATGAGTTTCACAATGCAGTAACTTTCTCATCCGACGATGACATCTAACGCTAAAAGAAAGCAGTGCAGTTTATTATATGTGAGCAGGTAGTCTGAGATTGCAGGAACCAAAGGATTAGCACAAGGGAAGGATGTGGGTCACACCCGGCACGCAGTGAAACCAGCCAGTCGGCCTCCCCCGAGGTATTTTCATAATCTGGATGACAAGGGTGGTGGAGGCAACGTGCCAGATGGAGCGAAGGGCAGGGTCAGCGGTGTCTGAGGATAGTTGGGGCTGCGCGGCTTTCACTGGGAAGCATCTGTCTGTTGAAACCTATTGAGGGCTTGTTTTCAAACCTTTTATAAATGGCACATTTTTGGAAATCGCCACACGTTGAAACTTGGCAAGACACTGCTCTGGCTGTGCACTTTGACCTATAGCCAAGACTATAAGTCACTAAGAGGACAGTCGGTCACTCTGGAAACCGTAGAGATTACACAGTTAGGCTCTTTGTTAACCTTGTTGGATGAAACAAACCTAAGTATTACGAGGCATTCTTATCAGGCACCTTAAGCAGCACTATATCACTGTTTGTTGACATCTTAGTATAATTGCATCAAATCCAGGGGTAAAGACGTTAAAAGGCGGGTGTTACAATGCTAGGATTTAGCTTTTATTTCTATGAGAGGATAAGAAGGGTAGATGATATCATGATGCAGTAATTGCTCTGACATGGCCACTCCAGCAGCCTCTGAAGGCTCGGATGTTCTTCAAGCACAGGAAGTAGAATGGGGCTTCAGATCAGATAGGCTGCCATGGTGGGAAGTGGCCTTGGAATAAAACCTTGTTGTTATCTGATGGGATCAGAAAGAGTGCAGGGAACTCAGTGACCTACATTTCCTCAAACAGACATCTGTTACCTTCCATTTCTCACACTGGGCCAATGACTTTTTTTTTTTTTTGTTAAATCACAACAGCCTCCATATTCAAATTTCAAAAGTGTTAAAAGTGCTAAAAAATCTATAATCCTGAAAAATATGTATATTCTGATTTGTGAAAAGACTTTACTTTCCCCCAAATATTGCCATCTGCAGTGGAGGGATAATTATAAAGATCCATGGTGGCAGCAGTGCAAGGAGGGGCACGGCACAGAGGGAGGAGAGATGATGATCATTATTATACCATCTGAATGGATCGGTGTGTTCAGTCTTGTGTTCTGGACCCTGGAGGTCAGAGTCTAAGAAGGAGGATTACAGCCCAGGAGCCAAGTAGATTAAACAGTGACTGACTTTACTGTACTAAACTCATTCCTTTATCCCAGTTCAGATCAACAAGCGTAGCCATTACAAAACAATTGCACTGATTGCAAAAGGTCACATCCTGAAGAAGTTGTAGAGGGTGAGGACTGTGTGTGGACCAATCAATCTGCAATAATCAAAGGGAGCTTGTTGCCCAAAGAGAGCATTACACCCTTTCAGTTCTTTTATCTTGCATTTGTCACCACTGATTGTGCCCATGTGATCATGCAATTAATGGCTGTAAATAGCTGGTAGAATATGTATTTATATATTTCACTGATATGAACGATATAGATTTCCACCAATTACCATTATCCTGGATATTTCTATATATTTGTCAGTGGTCAAATAGATTTCTTAAAATAATGCCTAAATATCATGAAAAGACAGAACAGAAGTACTACAAAAAGTGTTTTTCAGTGTGAAAATGTTGCAAATAGGTTGAAGGAGCAGGCCTGGGAAGCTGGGCTGGAACACATCCGCCTTATTTCAGTCACAGTTTGCTATTTTAAATTGACTGGCTTATTTTAATGCTAATCTATTATGCTAATTAATATTACTTGAAATTCATTCACTCATTCCATGTGTCCGTACCAAACCGACATCCAAAACGATGTTTACAGAGCTGAAAACAAGACTAGGAGAGCTCCACTGGGTCCCCGTTAGCCTACTGCTTGTGGGGTTAGACTCGTTGCAGTCGGGCAAACTTACCGCCGTTGTGAGCTGACTGACTGCGAGCCCCAGCAGACGTCCGTGTGGAATGGTCCTGAAATGATCTGCGGTGGACACGGGCTCCTTCAACCAGAGGAAGCTGCGGAGCTGCTCAGAAGCTATGCTCATGAGTCAGGAGAGTGCTAAAGACAAGGAGCACGAAGTAGCAAAACTAATGACTGCTAGCCACTGGGTATGCTTATCATCAGTCAAAAGCCCGCACTCCTTATTATACATAAATGTATTTTTTTTTTATTTTATCTGTTACAGTATAAATATTCATCACCTTCTGTACAATTGTCATAGATGTGTAATCTATGGAGATCAAAACCAGTGTTTGTGGTTGTTGAGGTTTGCTGTGGAGATCAACAGGCCACACCGATCCGTTGTGGTAAGTAGACAGCTGACACAAGGGCGAGGCTCCTTGTTTACCCACCGATCTGTCCCTACACTCACCTATGTTCATGAACTCTGGGTAATGATTGAAAATATATAAATCTAAAATGAGTTTTCTCATGCAGGTTGGCAGGACTCCTGCCTGGAGACAGGATAAGAAGTTCAGGATAGACTTTAAGACAGACTTGGAGTAGACTCACTGATCCTCCATGTTGAGAGGAGCCAGTGGAGGTCGTTTGGGCACCTGGATAGGATCCCTCCTGGATGCCCCCCCCCGGGGAAAGTCTCTTGGCTGCACTTGGGAACACCTTGGTATCGCCAGCTGGAAGTCCTGGAGGAGATAGCTAGGAAGAAGTAGAAACATAAAACGTACAGTATGTGTCACTCAAGGTAGTTTCTAGTTAATTCTCCCAGCTTGAGTCAGGACACCATATTGTTTTGACAATTTAGTTTCTCTGAGTGGGAGTGTAAAAAAATTACCAGATGGGGTCAGGATCACGAGCCTCTTCTTGCTCGCTTGGGAGAGTAATCTCATCAATGAATTACTACCACGCTCCATTTTGCTTGCCCGCTTTACACTGCCCCCTCAAAACAAACTAAATGCCAGCTATCGCACACTAACTTATGTTCTTGCGTGGGTGTCGGAGGGCAGCGGAAGCTGATGCATTTTGAAACAGGAGGTGCACCTGGCCTCTCAGAGGACACGAGAACCGCTCTTAGGATGACATTTTCTGCGGCACAAAAGAGATTCACAGCGGTCTAGCTGATGGGATTGGCTATCGTTCAACTCTGAAATTTAACAGGCTATGGTAGCAGCATATGGGCACGGCACCGAAATGGCTGAAGAGATGCATAAAAATGCTAATCCCACAAGCTGATAACAGCGTTTACAACAAGACTGCTGAAGAACAGAAATTGCTCTTTGCATTTTCCAGTTAAAGACAATCTCCTCATGGCTGATTCTGTAACTGTTACCATGAATCTTTTTTTTTTTTTAAATAATCAATCTTATCTGTGACAAGAATCAAATATCATCCGTTATGTAAAGAGTGTTTTTTATCAAAGGAAATTCAATGTCTATTCAACAAAAGGCCATGAATTACTAATGCTGCTCTGTTGCGAATTAGCTGCAGCGTCACTTAGGTGGAAATGAAATGGTTAAGACATTTGTAGGGCTTCTTGTGTGTATGGAAACCAAGTCTGAGTCCTGGTAAACACTTCAACACACTCAAGCGACTTCTTATCTAAGCATGGCGAGCGTGAGGGTTCATCTTATTAGACTTTCAGAAATAGGCTGGAGTGAATCTTTCCTCTCATATGGAGAGATTGGCAGTGCAGTCAGGGAAGTGATTTCAGTGCTGCATAGAATTGAATTGCTAGGGGGTGGTTGGTTAAGCAAGGGGCTTAATTTGCTCTGGAGTGTGTATTCTCATACTGATATGCCAAAATGTAATTGGAGTTGGTGCAAGAGCTGGTCGTTTTCATTTGAGATCTGAGGCCGTTCATTTGAGTTTTTTTTTTTTTTCCAATTGGAGCTGTATCATCCAAACAGTGTGTTCTGCCCTGACTAGACCCAGATCAACATGCACAGTGGAAATTCGCAGACTTATCTCGCAGGGAACGTAAATGAACTGTGTCTGCAGAGATGCAATCTTATTTGGCGCGATAATAAATGTGTGACACGCGGCTCCGAAAAGCAACTTCATGTACATATTCCCCCAAAGCCAAACACAAATCCGTGGCTTGTGATTGGCTGGGGTCGTGACATATGGAGATGAATGTCAGTAAACACTGGTGCACACACTGAGTCACAGCCACTTCCCACACACCTCTCCCAGTGTGACTCCTGTGTAATGATCTGGGGAGTCTGGACAGCCGTCTGCTTAGCCTCGCTGCTCCGTGGGGTGCTGAGCTGAGCGGTAGGAGGAGAACAGGGGGATGAGACAGGAGGAGAAGGTTTCCTTTTTCATCCTGGCAACGCTCTCTTTCCTGAGCAGAGATGTGAGAAATTAACAAACAAAGCCGCCCGCAGGGACTCAAAAAAAAAAAAAAAAAAAAAAAAAAGCAGAAGCAAAACTTCTAATAAATGGCGGCTGTTCTTTGATCTCACTCAAGAAATCAACTTCTGCAGCTAAGATGAGAATCTACAAAAGAATTATCTCACTGTGACTTACAGTATGTATGTGATTCAACTCAGAGAATGATTAAATATAAAAATAAAGCAAATGATGATAAAAATCCTTTTAATTTAGATGAAAGCGGAAATTCCTCAGCTTTATTGTTGCAGAAACACAAAGACCCTGTAACATGTTTGGTTCCTGTATGAATATTTTAAAGGAATTCTTCGGAGCAATCAAAGACATTAAGGATAAAGACTCATTGTGCTGATATTTGTCTGAGATTTGAGCCTCTCAGTGGGGTTTAAAACTCTTTAAGGAACTAACAATTGTGAAATCAGTCGAACGGAAGCACACAAGAGTTGGCTTAAGTAGGCCACTCCTGCCGACTTGTCATTTTATTTCTGTACTTTAACCCAACAGACATTGGGCTGCTGCTAAAGCTACTGGCTTTGGAGGAGAAGAGATTGTAGCGTAGATGTGCTTCTGCTTGTCACAGCTGATTACTGAAAGTGTGACCAGTATTATCTGTGTATGGCAGCTCTAGGAATCCTCAAGAGGATGAAGCTGGCCATCCTCCCTAACACAATCCAGAGAGGCATAAACACAGAAACCTAAAATCACCTGGTGATGATTCCTTCCCCAAGATGTTTTTCTTACTTTACTGAGAACTTGAGGCGAGAGTAAAAATCACATTGAGATAAAATATTTCTTGACAAGAAAGTTGAGGCTAAAATGGCATCAGAAATATACAATTATATTAATATAAACATAAAAGTACAAGAAAAAGACAGTCAATCAAAACATGTGCATCTTCAAGTATCAACTTTGAAATTCAAAATATTTTAAGCTCATTCAGTTAAATCATAAGCAGTCCTGATGCTGATTAATTGCAATGGAGGCCGTACATTTGGATGCTTTGGATCACAATTCCAAGATAATTATCAGCAAGATACAGTCTTTAATCATTGGCGAGCATGACGAGTTTCGTCTTATCAACATTGAAAACAAGCCTCAAGCCTCACAAGTTGTGTTGAACAATATCAAAGGCGGTTTGCAGATCGATTGATTGGATGTGAATGCAGCACAGTATTTCACAACATCAGCAGCATGAATTTGCATTAAACACATTTCAATAACATTTACTATATAAAAGAAATAAAAGAGATCCAAGGATTGATTTTTAAGAATTCCTGATGAAATTCATGTGACAATCATCTCAGTGAAACCCATATTGGTACATCTTTGTGGTAATAAATTATGATCCACAGTGTCAAAAAGCTTTTGACAAGTCAAGGAAAAGAGCTGGACAGTGTCATTTCGAATAAAATCATCAGTTATCTTTGAAAAAAAAAAAGGGAAAAATAAAGGCGGAAAGAGTTGAAGCAGGGTTTTAATCAAAATCCCCAAAGGCTTCTGTAATCCAAAAATTAAAGAGTTGCAACTCCGAGACACTCAATCCGACAATGTGCATTAAAGTTATGCAAGGGTAGTCAAAGCCTGATAAGAGGGCTGTTTTCAGAAAAAAAAGGAGAGAGATTGGATGATGAGCTGGAGATGTGACAAAGCAGTCGGTGCTGGAAACCAGCTATCGACAGATCCGCTAGACAATGGCACAGTTGTAGGCAAAGCACACATTCCTGGCATTTGGCTCTGTGAAGCATGCTCATCTCATTACTACGAACTTTAAAAGAACAGGTTTTGTTTCTTTAGTCGAGCCCAGGACTATTTTTAACTATGACATGGGTGCACTTCTATCAATTTAAAATCCTTTTGGTAGTCAACATTTAACAGGATACCATAGCTCATTTAGACTTTGTAGCAATGATTAAAATATATTATATGATAATTTCCTGATGATTTTGTACACTGGGAAGAAAAGGTATGTGGACTCCATGGAATTAACTGCATTTATTTGCTATAAAAATGTGAAGATCTGATCTTCATCTAAGCCAGGAAATAATTGACAAACAAGGTGTGTTTATGCTGAATAAATGGTTTTTGCACCTAAGAGTCCAACGATGCCTCACAATAGGTAGATCTCTTAAGACCTATGATCAAGAGGAGCTGATCTGCATAAGGATGGGAAGAGATGCATAGACTTGTGTGGTTCGGCGTCCATCAGGCCACAGTCTGAGCTTTTAGACTATCTACAAATTGTTGAGCCTCTAACCTCAATTAGGGCAACTGTTTCACTTTTAGCTATTAAGTGACCACTGGTGCATCCATACCATTTCAGCTGTATTTCCAACTGCACCTCTAAAAAGAAAATGGCTATGTTTGTGTTTGTGTCACCTTAATATTTAATTCACAAAATATTCCAGTAGCCCTCTTTTACTGCTTTAAAGAATATAATCAAGTCACCAAGTGAGTGACTCTACTCTCTTCTGTTGTTGTCAGAATATATATATATATATAAAAATAAAAAAAAACATGTCAGCATGCATCACTGATAAGATGAATTTGTTCTTGTTTAACTTAAAACTACTCCAAGGCTTTACTTCAGGTCACGTACATATATTTACAAAATGTCTTGGCAGGGACGCCAGCTTGAGGCAATGAAAATTTAAAAGAATGAGACAGACGCTGACACACGGACTGACGAAGGGGACTGAAATTGTTCACAGTAGTGCAGCCGGAGTGATGACTCAATGTAGATAGTCTTTCTTCACTTCAAATGGTGATACAGCCTTAATTTTATTGATGTATATTGAAGTTCAGAGAGAAGAATAAAATATGTCATGTGAGATGAGATGAAACTTTTACTTGTGCAAAGATGTGAATAATGCAGTTTTCCTGGACTCAGCATCTACTTCAGTGGTTAAAATTTTGTTCATTTGCAGCCAGAAAAACTAGTTTGGACTGAATCAAGCTTGGTCTGGCTATTACTAACCTATTACGCTAACTACAACTACCTCATATTTATTCTGATCATATCTCTCCATCCAACATTATTTCTGTTGTTGCTATACCATTAACATTTGAAACTAGCACTGCTGGTGCTGAAAAGAGGAAAAGAGCTTCGATTGAGTGCCACCTAGGACCCTGGATGAGCTGGTGATCCGACTAACTGACACAGCCTTTGGGTTGCCTGGGCTCTGTTCTTGCCCTGGAATGTTGACTAGTGTTACCTTATATTCATTCAGATCAAATACGTACATCCACGCATCATTTCTGTTGTCACTACGAAAGTGATGTTAGAAATCAGTAGTGGTGGAGCTGAAAAGAGGAACTAGTGGAGCTCTGATCAGGCACCAGCAGGACTCTCAGCTGACTGGACCCAGCTGTTTGGTTCACAGAGATTTATCAGAGCTGGGTCCTGGTGGAGGTCCAGGCATAGTTAGTTAATCTGAAAAAGGTGCAGGCCAACCTGGAGGGTGGCTCGGCTGGAGGAGCCAGATCCTAGCTGCTGCAGGGCAGTGAGTTAGATTATAGCACATGTGTCAAACACAAGGCCCGCGGGCCATATGTGGCCCGCCACATCATTTTATGTAGCCCTCGAGAGCTTGTGCATTATTGGCTTACTGATTAAACCAATATTATAAGACTTAATATAAGCAGACACCGCTTTAAAGCCCATATTGACAATAAACTACATCTCCCACAATGCATTTTGTCACCCACAACGATAACGGTTACCATTAACGAGACATCAAGACGATTTTCAGAACTGATGGACTTTAGAAAAATCTCTACAAACTAACCCCAACATGTCCAAGAAAAGAAAAATTGATGCAGAAGGAAGGCTGTTTCATGAACGACAGGAAAACGAATACAAGTTTGTATCTCAAGGTGAAAAAACAGTACAGTCTGTCTTTTGTGTTATGAGGCAGTGTCAGTCGGCATTTTGACAGCAAACACGGAGCTAAGTATGCTAAATTTAGCCCACAAGAAAAACAATAATCGCTTCCACTTCTGAAACCAAGGTAATGGGTACTCAGTCCGTTACCATGGCAATGGACCCTTTAAACATCACCTGTGCTAGAGTAGGTTTACAATTACAAACCCTGAGTGTAATATAATAATGAGTTAAATATTTGAAACTTGAATATATAAATACAGAAACCGTTATTTAACAATATACTAAAGTGTAGTTTAATTTATTTTTATTTACATTGCATTTTGTTACATTCATGCTGTCAATCTTTCCCTCGAAGGGCAACCATGATGCTGATGTGGCCCTCAGTGAAAATGAGTCTGACACTCCTGGTTTAGACTGACTCGATTTTTGGAGCCTTAGTGGTCATTTAAGGAACTGCATTTTTTTTTTTTAAGCTGGATGGAGCCCCTTGGTTTACACAAATGGCAACCTCCCAATTAAAAGAGGGGAAAACCCCCTCCCCAAACAACAAGTATAATACAAATCTGTACAGAAGCCCTAAATGTCTTGATGCTAATTTTAAGTTGGGTATTTCAATCTATTATTGCAACTGCTGTATATGGTGACTTTCACTTGAAATACAGTCATTTCATGTTGATATGTTGTAGCTGCTTGAATACAGTTGCGAAAGCAAAGCGTTGTTGGATCCAGCATCATATCTCACTAGCAAATATGAATTCACAAGAAACTTTAAAAAGCAGGAAGATTAAGTTACATGAGTGAGCACCTGAAGTTTATTTTCTAGAGGAATTAAAAAAAAAAAAAGATTTATTTGTATTTTTACATTCCTGTTCAGACAGATGGAAACAGGAACAGTTGCAGGGAAATGAGACCAGACAACTCGCTACTATACATCAAGAAAATAAGGAACAAACTGTTTGGATGACTACACTTGCTGAACACACTCATCATCATTGTAATCATTTTCCCCTGCACATTGTTGTTGATGCACAACTGGCTGTCAGTAACATGGCGGGAATGTTTTGCATTCATTTCTGCATGAATTGGTGTCAAAAAGCCTTGGAGGCTTCTTAATCCCCCTACATCAAAAGAGGACACGTTTCCCATAAAGTACAACGGTGTACTTGCATAATTACTGCACCCCGTGTGTTACACAAACAATTTGATGAGACTGGGGTGAATATGTATAAGGTATAACTTTCCTGTACAGTGTGAGAAGTGTTTTTGGAGTGTCTCACACTTGGATGACACCACACATATTAACCACAGCTCTTGACTAAGTGAATGTGACAGAAAACATTTTGGTTTTGGGTCCCTTTTTTCGCTCTCAAATGGGGATGTTCTTCTCTTTTTTTTCCTTATGCTTTCCAGTGTAGGTCGTACCATTTTTACTTTGCAGTCAAAGCTGATACCTTTTTACAGGACTATCTCATCCAAGCTTCCGAGCCAGCTAAGTCGATAAAATATGGTGATGTGGAAACACCACAGACCACTGTTTGGTCAGAGAAAATCCTCTCCTGTGGGTGTATCGAGGACTCTGAAGCAGTGCTCAAATCTTGCACGCACCTGCACAATTCCCTGTTCTCTAAAGCCATTTACTACAATTATGTGAAGCATGCATTCCAAAATATAAGACACAAATATATTGAGGGTTGTATATTAAATGGAGTTAGACATCCATCAGCAAGTTGATGGCTTACTGACTGGGCGAATCATCATATGATGTAACTTCAGTAGACATGTACATGTACAATGAATCATTTTGAAAAAAAGTTACTTTAACTTACTAATGCACTATTCTAACCAATAGTAGTTGGACAGAATGGACATTGACAGCTAGTGGTTTTCTGTGGTTATATATTGCACTCTATTGCAAGATCTGAAGGCAGTCTGTCAGGATGCATTTGAAGGGGGTCTGGGACATTAGTCTGGTTGGTGGCAGTACCAACGAATGCAGAAGATGCCACTGGACAAGCATGCAACCAATCAGGATGCAACAATCAGACTAGTATTCACGCATACAAATACTTCAAAAATTGTGTGCACTGGAGTGTGGATGCTGGTGAACGTATGTTTTGCTGTAAAAACTTTGTTGATGCAATGTGTTTTCAACAATTTTGCAGTCATCTTTGTTGCTTTGAATCGTTGGCTGCTTCTGCATAAGTCATTGTATAAAGCCCACTCCCATGTAGTTGTGACTGGTTTGGTACGTTTTGTTCCGGTGAAAATGGCTGAATGAGTGGGATACCAAACTGATTTGATGTGAAAGAATGTTTGCAAAGTGAACGGGTATGGATGGGTGAGAACATAAAAGTGTCCTGGGGCTGCTCCTCTCTTTGTGTTTGTGTCAGATCTTTCCTTGTGTTGTAAATATCCTGATCTCTATTGAACATATCCTTTGTTGAATCAAGTTTGGAAAAAAAAAAAACAAGTTTATGACAGCTCTGCTTTGTCTCGTTATTTCTGGCTTTTTCCTGTGAGTTACACCACCTGGTTATTTCCAGCTGCTGCCTTTGGCAAAAAACAAAAAACAAAAACAAGGCATTTGGTGTTTATAAGTGAAAAATGATGCACATGTTCATTTGCACATAGAATGATAAAGTGGTAATCATTTTAATGCCAGGTGTGAACACTCGCTAAGGGCTTGATGCTCGTTATTGGATTTCTCATTACAACCCTAATTCCCAAAAAGTTGGGAAACCGTGTAAAACATAAATAAAAACCAAATGCAATAATCTGCACATCTCATAAACCAACATTTTATTCCCAATAGACAATAAAGAACATATCAGATGTTGATTCAGACATTTTACCGTTTTATATTTTCTATGAAATGGTAAAATGTCTCAGTTTGAGCATCTGGAACTGGGGGGGTAGATGCAGCAGTTCTGCATAACAATCATGAAAACAAATCAACAATCAAAATTAAACAAACAAAGAAGCATTTTCTGTGCTGTTGTTCATTGTGCAGAGTCTCCGAGACCACGTGGGTGCTTAACGTTATCACGTAATGACGTATGCACATGCAGGAACATGAATGACAACAATCTTATGATATTTTACTGCAGACAAATTTATACCTAGATTTCTGAATGTCTACAAATTCACCTTGTCTCCAACATGCACATGTTGTATCTATAGTTAGTATGGTTTAACATGCATACATGTAAACAGGGATCATACATGAAGGACAGTTTTATTCAGTGTTATTTTATTATGCAGCACAGTCCTTGGTTATCAAACACTACTAACTTGTTTTACCTGCCTTACACATTACTTGCCCAGAGATCAGTGAATACACACTTAAGTTTCAGATATAAGCTTATTTGCTTTGTGTCAGATGACAAAAGTCATCCTGCCTTCAAGACTGTGTGTTAAGCCTTGAGCTAAACACAAGAGTCAGATAGTTTAGATTTATATTATCATGAAAAAAAAGGGGTGAAGCAGCTATTTTGGATCTCAGCAAGACAAACGCATCTGTGCGTGAACAAATTGCCAGCATAAATTGCGTTTTTATAGGTCATTATGTGCTCTAACTATTTCTTTGTGAGTGGAGGCTTGGTGCGGTGACCTGTTATAATACCAAAGGATGCCAGGACACCGTCCAAGAATTCCATGTCAGGCACAAACTAAATCTCAACATGTCGTGGAAAGAAACCCAAATACAAATAGACCTTGACGAGACAGATTTTTTTGTGTGGCACATGGCATGTAACACCATAAACCGTATCGGAGCTAAGAGTATTTATGTATAAGAAGCACAGCTGGAAATATTTGAATCCACTGATGAGCATTAATGCTGCCTCTTCTTCTTTACTCAAGAAAATATTCTGCTGGAAGGATTGATCTTTTTTTCCTCCTTGATATGCCACTCTTATCACACAGCTGCTGGTCTTGTGCGTTATTATCATTTCTGAATTACTAATTTATTCATTGTTTATGCAACTTACCCAGCAATGTCAATCCTCTTGTTTTCTAGGGGACTTGATAGGTGTTCCTCCTCAACAACATTATGAAAATCAGTCAAAACATCAGCAGAGAAGTGAAGGATGACAGATTTTTGTATAATTACTTGTACACAAGGAGGGATCCGGAAAATGCCGGCATGCATCATTAACTGCCTATACATGGATTCAGTCTAGTTTTAATAATTTGCAATAATAATTCTCAGAGGGTTTTTTTTTCTTCTATGCTTCTTGAACAAAACAGTATATTTGATAAAAATTAGGGATGGAAATAAGGACCAGTTGATCTCATATGAAGATGCCAATGAGCTTGTATACAATTCCATCCTTTCATTCCTGATCTTTTCCTGCTTCAATGCTGTTCATGGTCATGGTGGTCTGCTGGAGCCTCTCCCAGCTGTAAATAGGTGAAGCGCGAGGCCAAACTGGTGGACAAGTCTCTGGTTCATCATAGGGAATATACTTATTTCTTTTCTCTTAAATAAACTGAGCTCCACTCAGTTTATTTAAAGCGAAGCCAACAAATATTGTCTGCATTCTCAACAATTTCTTTTGATCATACATATTACTGTCGGTACTTTTGCTCTCTGCTGGGAAAGAACAAAAATATTCTGATGGTTTTCTGGCACCCCTAAGAGAAACCCATGCCACCACATTGAATAGAGGGATAATAGGCATCAGTAGGCGTCTCTTAGAAAAAAATAAACACCTTACTCGCTCTGATTCAAATTCATACACACACACACATACACAAACACGTACATTTACACTCATACTTGGGCTTTACTAAATTTCAAGCACTTTATTTATATCCATCAGGCTAATTAGTGTGCACAGGATCCAAATACTGAGAGGTTCTTACAATGTTTGGACAATTATAAATACATAAAGCACCATCTGCTCGAAACTGTCAGGCTGCCTGTGGCAGCTGAGATGGAGCAAAATTTTGCCAACTACCTACTCAGATCTGAGCTATCGACATATGAATTTATAGGTTCTTTCTTAATACACAGATTTATGTCAGCTCAGCCTTAAGAGTTTCAGCAGTACCACCTTAAAAATAACCGTATTCTCCAATGCTGACTAGTTTCTTAATGAATGGCAATGCACAGAGCCCCTATTGTGCTTAATCACCACTTATCTCATAAATTATAGATATAGTTGAGCAGAGAGCAGTAGTACAGCATTCATGGATTACGTGTTGAGAATATACGCAGTGACTAAGCACAAGCATTTGGGTCTTATTTTTACAATGGCTGAAGTGATGCTTGTTCTTCAAAAAAAAAAAAAAAAAGACAGAAATGCGTGCCACCTGGCTTATCTGGAGTGTTTATTGTCGTGGGTCAGCTCCACACAGCAGGAGGCAGCACAGAGCGGGAGGAAGTGACAAGAGTTGGCGCCATTTTGGATTAACGCTGGAAAGTAAGTCATGGTTAATTGGATATACCCCTCCATTACTGGAATCACTGTGTTAATAAACTGTATTCTCTTTCATTATTGAAACAATACACCCTCCCTTCTTGACTCGAGCTTGCTAGGAGTGACTTTCTGAAATAGCTGCTTCAATTAAATTAACTTATAGGACAGAAAAGGCTTCCATGTTGAGTATTAAAGGGTCCAGGGAGGTCTATATCTCACAGCTGGGTTCAGGAAAACAGCTGTTCTGCTTTCAAACAGCTATATGAAGGAGGAATGACTGGAGAGGACCTTCAAATAGCAAGTGCAAGTCATTGTTTGATATGCTAGCAACATGCTAGCGTGGTTTTTATATAGTTCTGTCCTTTGCTCACATCTCTAGTTCTTATGCAGTCTGTAACTTTTGTATGTTTTATAACCACCATCAGTGCTAACTACCAGCATGGTGGCAGCACTGTTGCCCCACAGCAAGAAGGTTCCTGTTTTGAACCTCGGCAGGTGCCTTTCTGTGTGGAGTTTGCATGTTCTCCCCGTGCTTGTGTGGGTTTCCTCCGGGTACTCCGGCTTCCTCCCACACTCCAAAGACATGCATGTTGACTGGTATTTCTAAATTGCCCGTAGGAGTGATTGTGAGTGTGCATTGTTTTTTGTCTATAAGTGGCCTTGTAATGGACTGGCAACCTGTCCAGGGTGTACCCCTGCCTTAAGCCTGAGGAGAGCTGGGATAGGCTGCAGCAGATCCCTGTGACCCTAAATGGGAATGGATGGATGGATGGAAAACTGCCATCACTAAAGTATGTATTTATGCAACCTTACAATGAATTCAAGCCTGGTCAACACAGCAGGACTTATTTTTAAGTTCAGTGATTATACCAGGGGTCTCTAACTCTAGTCCTCGAGATGTTGTCTTGCATGTCTTGGATGTTTCATTTGAATCAGGTGCGCTGAAGCAGGGAAACATCTAAGACATGAAAGACAGGGGCCCTCGAGGACTAGAGTTGGAGACCCCTGGATTAAACCCTTTCACATGGTACTTTTTTGAAGTAATTGGCTGTAGGACCCTCCCACCCACCATGGATTGATGTTCATTTCATATATGAAATGGCATGGCTTTAATGGAATTTACCAAAATGAGTAAACAGTGGAGGGTTTCTTGTCATTATATGGCTTTTGATATTCAACCGGCCTGCTTTCTCAGAACAATCTAATTTTTCAGTATTACAATCTGAATTAATGAACCAGCGTTATTAAAAGAATTATAGCAATGTGAGCATGATGAGGGCCGAGGTTAAACTAAAGACTTATATCAGATTAAAAGCAGAAAGGATTTCTGACCAGGATCTTCTTGGCTCTCAATCAATAATGAGTATTGAAAAGAAGGATGGTGCATGATGGGCTCTTCTCATGATAAAAAGCTCTTGTGCTTTTTCATGTGCTGCCCTCATTGTAAGTTTTCATTTTCATCTTGCTCCTGTTATGATGTGCTGTTTGCTTTGTCTTGACTGTTGTGCCATTGCTGTGAACCTTGATGTACATTCATTTAGTCGCTTGCTTGGCCACACTCTTGTTTTCTCTCCCTTTCTTCTATCATTACTGTGTCTTAGTGGCCTCTGTTATAGGGTTGCTCAAATATGAAAAAAAAAAAAAATCAAATAATCAAATCGTAATCGATCATGAAATGACTTTTGGAAGCAGATTGCATTTATCAGATTTAACATGGTGCCCAAAAGCTATATGCAGTTCTTGCGAGGGATGGACAAGGGGAGTCAAAATTAACTTTGGGTAGTTTCTGCCTGTAGAAGGGTTAGAAGACTGTGAGAGCTAGATGGCACTTCCTAACAATAAGAAAATATTTCTTCAAATGAAATTGAAACTGATATTTGTAACATGAAAATACTCTTTGGTGTAGTATTTTTCTGTGGCAAAGGGGAGGCCAGATAATTTTGAGACCAGAGGACAGGCGTGTAATGAAATTGACTAACACATCACGGCAGGCTGAAATGTGAGTTGAAACATCACCAGGGTGCACCCCACACGCCATTCTGTGATGAACAGCGAAGTGAAGAAATTACCGACCCCTTGCAATGATCTTATTTATGTGTATGGAGAGAAAAAAAAGCAGACGAGAAGGGTATGAGGCCAGCTAGGGATACCAGTCACTTTAAAATATACCTAATCCTTTGCTGACCTCCAAGAATACTTCAGAAAGCAGTGACTTGGACAATACGTTGCCTGGTGTCTTTCGTATAACTTCAGAATAACACATGGCAAAAATGTTCTATTGAAAATACAGCTGTTTTTCCCAGGTATTATTAAGTAAATAAATAGTAAATGCAGCCATTGTTTGGGTTTCTCTTCCTTTTGTTTTCATTTATTCATTTTTACAGTACATAGAGATGCCAATGTTGCATCGATCAGCGTGTGATTCCATGCCACATTTCTACTGACTGGTAACACAAACGGAATGCAACTGTAGTCACTGTTGGACCTTACTCTTACATTCTCAGAAATTAGTCTGACAATATCTGACAGCTGTGGCTATACTTTGATCTTAAAACTTATTTTAACAGTCATTGAACCTCTGTCTCTATCTAATACAGTAGTTCTCAATTATTTTCTGCTGCGTCCCCCCCCAGGAATAAAAAAAAAACATTTTGTGCCCCCCACGGCAAGTATAAATAGTATCACTTGTCTATAAAATTGTTATAAGTACACCTCTGTATAACACTGTATCCTGTAACATTGAGGGGAACAAAAAAAAGAAAGAAATATACATCAACCTATACAAAGAATAACGTATTAAAATTATCTTTTAGCCTGTAAAGATTTAAAGTGCATCAATCCTACCTAGTAACAGTGAAGCCTAGCATTACATCAGCATCGTCATATTTCTTAGTCTTAATTTTCTGTTGACTTTCGTTTGTCTCATTATCTCCGTTTCTCTCCGCCTTTCTTTTCATCCCTGTTAATATTTTTCCGTGGTGTCTCTTGAGGGTTTGTTCACTCCAAATCTCTTGCTCTGTGCTGTGTGTCCGTGCAAAAATAAATAAATAAATAAACCGACACAAAATAGCTAATACTCCCTGGTACACTGTGACAATGAGAGCGCCACTGCCGCCTACTGGAGCATATGTGCAATTACACTTTATTCCAGTATGGCAAAAAAAAAACAAAACATGTTCCGTGGAGTCACACGCCCCCATAAGCGGGGGTCGCGGCCCCACTATTTGAGGACTGATCTAATGGAACAAAGACATTATCACTATTATTTCACATTGTTCATCATCTTTCATGTGTGGAAAATCGCACACTCACCACACTGTTGTGTTTGGATCTGTTAACCAAAATTAATGTCATTAAAGCTACCATAATTCACATTCATACCGGTGCTTATAACAATTTTTTATGGTAGTTTAAAAGGAATGTATTGTGAAGAAAATCCCTTTCTGTGCCATTTTTGGGCTTGGCTTTCTGAAGTGACTATCGGCATTATTATCATCACCAAACTTCCCTTCGTGCTGCAGTTGCTGTACCTCAGAAGTGGGTAATGCAAAGCGGCAGCGCCTTTTTCAGCCCTGTGGAAGCAGATGGGGGTGGGGGGCAGAGTAACAAAAGGCTTTAACCAGCTAAACCATGCATAGACATGGTTGAAAAAGGAGTCCTTGTACTGGTATTTTTACTAAACCATGTCACTGATATTCTATAATTACTTAAGGAGACTCTGTCAACTTTGATAAAAAGGACACATCTTCTCTCCGCAGCTGAAAATAAAATGCAAATGTGTTCCGTTGTATTTTGTTTTGACCAGCTGATTCAAATCAGGCATTCATGGGTGCCAGTCCTTGTCTAGCTGCTGCTTTGACTTCACTTCACTGAAGCTGTTTATTTTTTTCCTTTCCAAAGGCAGCAGCTTGTTCCCTGCAAGAAGAGGAGTCTTTGCGTGTCCACCGGTATATGTCCGTCTTTAGTAGGTCTCCCACAATTATGGAAAAATTGGAGTCGTGCACAAGGCTGAGTGCCACCTGATACTTGGATTTATCTGTGTTGGTGGTGCCAGAATGTTGAGGCTTGGCCAATAAAAAAAAAAAAAAAAAAAAAACTGGAAGCATTCACTGATTCCAAAGGGACTATTATTTTTTTGCTTATTGAAGAGGCGCTAAAAGCTGAAATTTCTGCTAACACATCGAGTGATGATTTCTGGTGCAAATGTACACTGAAACATGTGTGAATGCCAAAGTGTCCATGAGGCAAGTCTGTAAGCATATGGTCAGCATAAGCAAAGCTGAGATGTTCACATGACGTTGTTGCTCTCAAAATTTACGATGTAAAAAAAGAGGCTTTTTTTCAAATATATTAGTTTTACCTGGGTTTTCTCAGTGTTCCTCTTATGTTGCTGCATGCCTGTAGTTGTCCAAGTTATTAAGTAAAATACAGTGTATTGAAGTGGGGAAACTTGAAAGAATCATTTTTTAAAGTTGCAATATTTTTTTTTCCCATGGTGACATGCCAGACAATGGACAAAGTAGGCAAAAATAATACAAGGTTGTTTCATGAGCAGGTGCCCATCAACAAGACACCACAAAGACACCTGACAGTTCATTAGTCAACACCTCTTTCAGCCTGCTTGAATTTGCATAGACAACTTGAGCTCTCCTTTCATTGTATCCGTCTCACAGCTTCGCTTGCAAATGCTCAACATTCACCTTCCCACAAGCCTTTGCAATTCAAGTACATGCGCCCCTGTCCAAATGAATGTGGGTTTGGACTTTGCATGTGAATCTCATTGCTGGTGGACTTTTTACCACTGGGTCTCCTTGGATTTAACCTCAAACTCAGCTGGACCCACTGAGGGGGGGGTGACATTAAAATGAACTGTGAGATGGCAAACACTATGCAAATGCACAAGAGTTTACCATATATTCTAGTCACAACACAATCATCTTCAAAGGCAATAAATATCTCACACTGACTTGGAAGAAAACTGTTACAAAATGAAGTAACATATTGGACATACACAATACCTGCTCACTGAAGGGAAAAACAAGTTTGACAGATACGTCAATGATCCAATGACTTTGCTGTGGTCACGCACAATAATTGGATGGTGTTTTCAGAGCCTTGTCACATCCACAAATAATTCATATTTCTTGTTTCGATGTGAGAGCATTTAATTATTTTTTTTTTCTAACAGCGTGAAACGAAAATTTCTGATCATTTTCCCAAGAAAGCGGAAAATCTCTTTCATAACATTTAATATTTGTTTTTGCCCTGATTCAGTCATTCAGACCTGAGGACAAGACCTTTTTGTTCAAACAAAAGAGAAAAAAAAGTCATTTTTGTGAGAGCGTATTGAAGCAGGAGAGTTTATTGAGGCGAGATACAAGCGGATCAGAATGGAGCAGTTATTGGTGACATTTAGCTCCAGAGGATGGTGAAGGCTTGTCCAGCTTTATGTGGAAAGATCAAGGAGGAGAAGATTGATTGTTACCGCTGAGCTGTGCATGCCTGCAGAGAAACACAATGCTCCTCAACACAATGCACATCAAAGATAATAACTACTGGACATTGAAACACATCACTGCAGAGACGTGAAACTCTTGTCCAACTGTCTAACATACACTGACCAAGAACATAAGCTTTCATTTTCAACTGTAGTTTTATGCCTTTGTAATTCATAGACTTCTGATCCTGAATCATTTTTAGTAAATACCTGTTCTGCTGCCGGATGTCGACATCCCTGCGATGGGGGATGCATTTCTCAGCAAGCGAGCTAAACTGGGTGCATCACCTCGAGAGGTCGATGATGAAAATGCTCAGCTCATACATTTAGGCAAAAAGCTGTGCGAATTCTGATTTTCATCTATGTGGCATGATCACGTATTGGATATCTAACCGACCAAGGACGACAAACTGACGTGACACAGTGAGGATTTATAAATCAGAACTGAACAACACAAACAAAAAAAAACAAAAACAAAACCACAGATATAGGGACACTTCACATTGCCCTGATTGCCCTAGACCACAGGTGTCAAACTGATCCGTGAAAGGGTCATGTGGCTGCAGGTTTTTGTTCCAACCAGGCAGCAGCACAGCTGACTTGTTTTGGCCAATCGATTAATTGTCTTCACTAAAGGTCTTAACCAGTTCAGTTGATTGAATGAAGCTGTGTTTCTGCATGGTTGGAACAAAAACCTGCAGCCACTCGGCCCTTTCATGGATCAGTTTGACAGCCCTGACACTCATAGTGCTGGTCCCAGGTCTGGATAAATGGAGAGGTTTGCGTCAGGAAGGGCATCCAATGTAAAAACCTATGCCAAGTGGGTTTGGTGATCAAAGCGATCCACTGAGGTGACAAATACTTTCAAAGTAACAGCAACAAAATGGTCTGATATTTTTGTTTCCTCAAAAAGTCCAAATGAAGATTTACTCTACGGCTCTCCTTAAAATGTTTTATTGTTATAGCATGATCAGTTATAAAAGGAGTGTATTAGAATTAATAATGTAGGAACATGACTTGGTAACTATTTACCACAAGTTTTAGTAAACTATAGTACAGCATTATGATGCTGCCTGATTTGTTTCTTTTGGTTAAACTAAGACCATAAAATGAAGGCATCCGTGTGAAACACTCCATCAGTGGGAGCAATATGTCTATATAGCAATTATAGCAACTTTATAAGAATAATCTCACTGGGTAAAAACATCTGGATTAGTTAATCAGAGTATTTTATTCAGCCTCAGCTGTCTGAAATGTTTCCTTGTCTGACCTTTGTTTAGCTCTTGAAGGTGGGGGAATGTTGTCAAAATCGATTTGTTTCAGAGCCATTTTAAGGCAAAGTGTGAAAAGCATAGTGTAAAGAGATTATTTTTTATTTTTTTTAAAAGTGCGTTGTTGGTGCCTGGTATGTGAAGAGTCTGTTTTTACATCTAAATTAAACAAAATAAATACCCAAAAGTCCACTGTTGACTTACACAGTGATTGTATGTTGGCTTTTTGCTGGTTATTTGTATCTCTTTCTTTCACTTATAAGTCACATACAAAACTCTCTTTTTTTTTTCCCCCTTCAAGTTTAAAATAGTTTCCCGAGTTCTCAAGAAAATGCCTGTGATACTTTGGTTTAATTAATACAGGTGAGCCAAGGCTTCTCTACGCTTCTGCTCATAGTTCAACATTTTAGGGAGGGGAGGAAGCCACACCCCTCAGCCCCTTTTTCCGCATGGGGTGCCTTTTTATAAGTCAGTCCTACAACTTTGCAATTCTATGCAAAAGTAAATTTGGAATCAAATTACACCAATTCACCCTTTAAACATATTATTATAATACATTTCATTTGCTTTCTGAAATTGGAATTTTCGATTTCCAGGTTGAATTTTCAACTGAAATTCCAGCTGAAGAATCCAACATGGCGGTACTCACATCAACAAAGTTCATTTTAGTGTTCAACTGTCATGTTTTATTTTATTCAATTTAAGTCAGACATACTGTACATATAGTGTTGTTCTTTTTTTTTTATCAGTGCACATGTTGCTACGACATTAGTATGTGATAAACACCATGTGCAGGTGCGTTGAGTATTTAACAATGGATTGCAGGTGGCCCTCGTTCCATGTGGTCACACGTTCCAGGTGTGACCAAATTAGTGTGGTTGACACACACACACACAGCATTAAACATGTGAAGTCCAAGCAAGAGAGGTGCACACACATGAGACTGAATGAGTACAGTGCACATGGAAAAGACCAATACTTGGAACATAATTTGTATGCCATTGGGGGGAAAAAGCGTGTCCCAACTCTAACAAAATTTAGTTTTAAACTAAAAACTACTGTTTTTCCATGCCTTTGATGAAAGTCCTGCCACATCTTTTACAGCCCTGCAACTGTACTATATTGTTCCTTATCTATTACAATCCTTTTTATCTCAATCTATCCATGTTTTTATTATCTAATATTTTCTACATGACTTTCATTTGTCATTTATTTGTTATTTCAAATGTTCTGGTGCATTCCTTTTCCAATGTAAAGCGCTTTGAATTGCCTCTGTGTTTGAAAGGTGCTATAAAAAGTCCTCTTAGCTATATCTATGAATAAATAAAAAGGCATAAAACACAGAATGAAAATTACTAAATTGTAAAAATCATTCAATATACAAACAGAACACACTTAAAATAAATCATTACTACTGCAGTTCAAACAATAAGTCAAAGTGCACAGCTGCCTCTAGAGCATGGCTCTCCTGTTTTCCTTCCTAAAAAGTGTTTAGGAGGGAATAAGGAGTACTGATGTAGCCTTAGTTAACTTTATTATTTTGACAATCTAGAATATACAGTGGTACCTCTACTTACAAAATTAATTGGTTCTGGAAGTAGTTTCGCAACCTGAAAATTTCGTAAGTAGAGACGATTATTCATTATTCGCTCATTATGGATTTCCATAATCCATGTAAATGCCCTAATCCGTTCCAAGCCCCCGAAAATTCGAACATATTTTTTTTAAAATAAATTATAAATAATACATGAAATGACATAAAAACCTCTAAGAAATACATGTTAGAACTAGAAAAGCACCTGGAGAGCGCAGACCTCCACCAAGCGCAACAATTATCGAAAATTTGAAAGTGATCCAGAATCCAGGATTTCTTCCAGATCACACTCAAAATGAAATAATTTCTTCCTTTTCACATTTCCAACAACTCCTGAAAATTTCATCAAAATCCATCCATAACTTTTTGAGTTATCTTGAACACAGACAGTCAGCCAGACAGATTATTGCTGGCAAAAACACAACCTCCTTGGCAGAGGTAAAAATTGTTCGTTTACTTGGGTTGCTGGGTTACGCTCATACAGACAAGGGGCCCTCCTAGCCAATGGGATGCCAGGAAGATGCTAAGCGATAGCCAATGGCAGAGCAGCGTGGACGCACCGCTTTCAGACCGAGATACAGGAGCCGACAGCTATGTTTACGTTCGGTAAACTCTGGGAGCTGAGAGTAGCAGCGCGTTCTGTATTTTTGCCTTTCGTATCCTGAATTTTCTTTCGTAACTAGAGGCACTATTTTCACATTGAGGCTATTCGTAAACTGAAAACTTCGTATGTAGAGACGTTCCTAATTAGAGGTACCACTGTATATGTTTTACCATCAGAACTCCCGACCCTCCCTTCTCTTCTAAATGTGAGACCTCTCTGAGTGGCAGCCCTGCTGTCTTTACATGTCTACGCCATAGACCAGTGATTTGCAAAGTGTGGGGCGCGGCCCCCTGGTGGGCTGTCGTGGTACTGCAGGTGGGCCGTGAGAGGTCATTAAAATTAAACAAATACGTTTTGAATTTTCAATCTTTTTAAAATAGGTTTTTAACTACTGTAAAATTTTCATGACATGGGTTAAAAAACATTAAGAAGTATTGAAATAAGGCAGTTAAGTGTTATTTTACTGAAATCTTAACTTAATATAACAAGTGTCACCTTATTTGTTGACCCCTTACATTAATATCAGAAGATAGCTTCTAGTCCTGTATGTTGATCACAGTTGTGATTAAAAGTTTGGGTGGGCCGTGGAGATTTTTCCCATTTCAAATTGGGCCTTGGTATTCTGAAGTTTGGTAATGGCTGCCATAGACTATAAAAGAAGACCTGGAAAAACCCCTGTGACATCACAGAGTGCGTTTGAAAGCTCTGTCTCAAATGGGCGGAACGAGCAGACCTTGAACACGCCCACCTTAGTTCAGTCATTGCAAGTTGGCTATTTTAGTTGGCTAGTTTAGCTTATGCTAATGTACTATGCCAATTAATATTACTGTGTATTTATTCTGATCAAATCTGTTCAGATATGATCATTTCAAGTGTCACTAAATCCTAAACAAGCATTGCCAGAGCTGAAAGAAGGAGCTCGATTGGGACTCCCGATTGCTTGGCCTCACCTTTAAGGAGCGACCCAAAGCTCAGCAGTGTAGGCCTGTCAGACGCAAACTGAATATCAGCGGGTCCAAGTAAAATTTCTAATTTGGCAGCGCTTCTTTCGGATGTCACTGGTTAGTGGTCCAGTTAGTCAACAAGGAAGGGTACTGAAATGATCCGAGGTGAAAGTCACTCGATCCAGCTGATGCAAGAGCTAGAAGCCAGTGAGCTAGGCTTCACAGAAGTGAAAAAGCAGCCAAAACAGCACAACAAAAATACTTTTTTACAATTTCTACAACAAAGTTGCAGAGTTTTACACTTATACATGAATCAAAGTTGTGTGTGGAGATAAAGAGGAAGAGGTTCAATAATTCTATTCTGATCTTTGCCTCACAGATCTGAACAGCTCAGTGAATTCAATATTTCCAGACCAAGAAGGCCCCAAACAAAGTGACAGGATTGTGTTATGTTGAAGTTGCTCACTGTAGACGCCCAAATATATGGTGTCAAACACAGAAATGGTGATTTGTTTTTTTCATAATACGTGCTTCCTTCGAAATTCAAGTTATTTTCTGGAAGTTGTACACAGTTTTATTGAACATTTCATTGCATAAAGAGTTAGCAAGCCAAGATTGACAGACGCTTTGTTGATGTAACAGCTGCCAGCACTCGGACTTTGGGCTCGGGCTGAGTGCTGGCAGCTGGGTCAAGTCTCTCTGATGTCCATGACAACGTTCTTTATGCTGTGTCACTTTTCCCCGAGGCCCTGCAACTTACCTGCGTGCCACCTGTGCTCCCTGGAGACCTTTGCGAGGACCTCACTGTCCTTCTGAGAGTCTGCTGTGGTTCAAATTTGGTGTTTTCATGGCCACAGAGGAAAGGAGGTTCTCTCGTATAATTAAGCGCCGTGGCATTCACCAGCATGCAACCTCGGTCTGCCGTGTAAGGATGAAGATGACTGCTGATCGCCATTCCTGCTGCATTATTAAGTGTGACGGGACTCGCTGCAGTGTGTCTCTACCATTCTCTTTGTACTGTTTCCCTAACCCAACACCAGCGCTCGCCCCTCCCCGAAAGCCCTTCTTGACATCCCACCACCACATGTGTCCTCTGTGAAATGGAAATGCATCCCCATTAAAAAACGTCAACCTGAAGCAGATCACTGCCGCACTTATGCTAATGTAGACACAGGAAAATATCACACAAGGAGAGGAAGAAAAAAAAATTATGGAGGGAGCAAATCGGATAAAAAAATTACCAGCCTCACTTGAGAGATGAAAGTATACTTTCTTCAAATTGGAAATGAATACTGTTGTGTTGTGCGGTTTGGAAATATTCAGGATTGTGCAAGAGTTTGGGTTTAAAGAGAGAGCCATGCATTAGAAAGGGTGATAGGCAGACAGAGACGAGAGAAAACTTGGATAGGAGATAATTAGGCCCACAGTTTGCGCCTACATTGCACAGTGGAGGCATCATCAGCATACATCAGCACCCGCAGATGGCCACAACTCTGTCATTACAAGCTCACAGGCATAACTTACAGCTGTTTATACTTTTTTAATAGCTTAATTTATTTGAAAGTTTCATTTTAATGTTTATACTTGTTTTGGAATAATTGGCGGCTGCTTAAATGCAAACACAAAGTTATAAAAAGTAGCTCTAGTTGCCGGGAAATGGGCCTTACAAATACTCCACAATTAAAATTTAACAGGACTTTAGTGTGCAAGTGATGCATAAAATCAGAGCAGAAAATAAGGGTTTTCTTACTAATCTATTTGGCGGCCTGGGATCAGCCCCTCTGTCACCATGGAGAGTGACAGTAATGATAAACCGTAATCAAATCTGCTCCCGCGAGGGTCTGCCTCATTCTTCACTGTGCATAATGGGGAGAAGGGAGGAAAATTAAGTGTCCCTTTGATCCATGTAGCTGAATACTGAGCGTGCAGCAAATTAAAAAGAGATGCCTGCTGCACGTGTATGAAACATCATGTCCAAACAATACCTTTTTTTTATGCTGTAATGTGCTCATTTATCGCTCTCAGTGCTTGATTTTCTCTGCGTGCAATAATTTTTTTTTTTTTTTTTTTTTAAAGTCCAGACTAGCATTGGGTTAATATAAAGATCAGAAGCTAAAACTCTGTATGGACAGGGTAAAAAGAAAGAAAGAAAATGAAAAACATCAGTAATTGTGTTGTTTTCCTTCTTCTTGGGCTGTTTGTCTCTGCCTTACATTTTGGCACAAAAACATGAGCCTAATTGTAAATGCACTCACTTATGCACGCGGTGCTGATGAAATTTACATAACATGCTGTAGCTTTGAGTAAAATTTCACTCACATTACTTTATGGATGGAAACATTTGTGCTCTTCCCTCCTAAAAACAGGACATCGTGATGAAATGTGGTCTTTATTGTAAAGGTTACCATGACTACAGTTTGATGTTAATTGGATTAAGTGATTTCGGTTTGCTGTGTGAATAGTATCATGTCACGCAGGGTGTTGCATTGCTCCGACACCCTTAAAGGGCTTCTGTCAGTGGGTGAAAGTATGTAGGCATCTATTCATTTTCTTTCGACACATAACAGTGATAACAATGATGAAGCTAATGATGACGATACCAGCTGTCTTTTCCCGGATGTGCAATTTAATTCTGAAAGCAATAGTTAGATTAATTTTGTGACTGGAGAAAAAAGAAAAGACTTCAGATCTTATTTTTTGTACACCCCTTTTGGATAATTCATGATAATGTGTCATCACTGAGATTACTTACCAAAACAAACAACCCTAAATGAAATGCTTTTATCAGTCCCCATATATAGTTGCAAGTTAATTCATAGAATCTAATGCAACACACTGTAGACGTCCCAAACGTCACGTAGAAAAACAACAAAGACAGCCTGGATACAGCTGAAGTTGAGAACCATGGAGCTCTTAAGTTGAATGTCACAGTCTGCTGTTTGTAGCTTTAATTTCAGATTACTTAAATAATATAACTCCCTTTCCTTTGCTAATTAAGTCACCAGCAGGCCTGAATACCTACTGGTAGAATTATACTCCATACTTAAACCCCAAAGAAAGCAAATTAATTTTTCTTGAGAGTACTCTTCAGAGTGGAAACAAATGCTTTCAAAAGTGTTAAAGTGGCACAAAGGACTTTTATTCATGTGAAAATATTAGTTTCAGTTTCACTTCAAGGGATATTTGTTTATGTCATTTAGCTGTCACGGTCTTCTTCCATCCCTGCTGTTGGCAAAAACCCACCAAAGCAACTTTGAACTCGGTTGTCTCTGTGTATTGCTTATGGCACTGTGTCACACATCAACGGTGATGAAACCAGCTCACGGAGCTCCAGTGGACATCACAGCAGAGGCGACTAGGACCAGGAATAAACTGCTGGGTTTAAGTGACCCAATTCTGATTTTTTTTTTTTTTTTTTTTTTTACACCTATGCAGCACTGATCAAGTATGACCACTGGATGGGAGGCGGTGGTAAAAAAAACAGTTTTTAATATTTTCAGGTTAGTTTTAAGCCCCGTCCCCGTCACTGTTAGTGAGGCGTCTTTGAAAATACGACTGTGATGAGTGACATAATCACAGGTGGACAGGCTCTCCTTTTTCCTCTCCATTTTAATATGTGTCTATTTCTTTCCTGAGCTCCAAAAATACTTCGGAAAGCAATGGCTTGAAAAATATGTTCTGTTATGTCAGAGCTTCCATTGCAGAAATGAACTTTTACCGAACCAGCGAACAACATAGCAGTTTAAACACGCATGTGCTGTGGAACACAGAGGAGGAATGTTCTGTTTCACCTGCACTCAATGGAAATAGCAGCCATTTTTCTTCTTTGCTGCCTTACTTTTTTCAGATCAGTAGCCAAGCTCATCTACCGGATAGGAATTGCTTCCCCAGCAGTTAACCAGTATAAATGCAGATGAATAGGTAAGACTAGCTTTCAAAACATGATGTATGCGGCTCATAAAAGGAAACAAACAGACCAAAGAAAAAAAAAAAACGAAACAATATAGGCCATCAAGATCTGCAGAGTAAATACAAAGTAATAGACTCAAGAAAGTTGTTGGGAGCAACAGATGTGGAAAGTTAGCAAGTCAACCCGACAAAAGTAGACAAAGAAAAGAAAAGGGAAGAATGACAAATTGGATCATAGTGAGTCGAGTAAAATAGACTCATTGGGAGAAGATAGAGCTCTTTTGAATTCATATGAGATCCCACACTGCAAAAAAAGGGGGTCTTCAAACAAGATAAAAACACTACAACTAAGGAAAAAGGTACTTCAAAACAAGTGAAAAAAAATCTGTCCAGGCAGCAAGATAATTTCACTTGGTAAGATTTCTTAAAGTAAGATTGTAGGAACACCTTGTTTCTAGATTTAAGAAAGGTATAATTTGTTATTGAATCTTAAAACAAGATTTATTTTGATGAGGAGAGGAGATGAGGAGGAGGAAAAATGTAATACATCTTATTTTAAGTGTTAATTGTCTCATTTTAGGATTCCTTGCCTGTTTGAGACAAAAAAGTAAAGTTTAACTTGATATAAGATTATAATGAGACTTAAAATAAGAAAGTAATTTTTAAAACAATAAAAAATATCTATCGCTTCTAAATGTAAGTTATTTTTTCTTGGTAAGAACCAAATAATTTGCAGTGCAAAGACTGCACCTCTGATCCCGAATACTACCTCCATTGACACCCAACAAAATTTTGACATGTCTACCACTGATGTACAGAACCAAACATGTAGCTACTAACATGGCGGGTTTCTCAAAAGTGCAACGCAGCATCACGACAGGATCCCAAACCTCATAGACGCTGTGCTAATGGGGAAAACCACGGCAGATTGTGCACCTTGATCTCTGTCAGTTAAGGAGAAACGGGTCTGATGAAGTGCGAGGCTCTGCTGTCAGTCGCTAAAATAAATAGACTCCTTGACGTGTACTCCTTTCCTCCTCCTTCCTCCATTTGCAGCACTTGCACAGTTGTGTGTTTTTGAATGAAGCTTGAAAAAAAAAAAGAAAGAAAAAAAAAACATCTAAGCACATGAGTAAAGAGTATCAGACAGACTTCTGTAGATTAGTCATGGAGAAAAAAAAGAACGGTTTGTGTTTTTTTTTTTTTTTGTATCGTGCAGCAGAAAATTATGACATCATTGCATGATTTATTTGCTGTGACATTCCATGTCCTGTACTGTGACTGTTTTGCAGGAGCACATTGCAGTGCCAGTGCTCAGACGATTCTGTGTGCTGTCCCACATTTCACATCTCGCCCAGACTTGTTTTTATGTTAGTGTGGTAGATTTGAGCTGACGTGAGAGCTGTCAGTCACCGTTTCCAGCACTGAGAACACTGCTATTTTTATGACTTTTAAATCTAATTTTATACACTTGGTGATTTTGTCAGCTGCAAATTGACTTTGATATTTGCGGTCCACAGAGACGAGAGAGTAAGAGACGATATTGAGGTATACCGTGATATAATAAGATAGAATTTTAATTCTTTTTTTTTTTTTGAGAGGAATACATAGGATTGATTTTGGAAATGTTTTTTTTTTTTTTTTTAATATGTTGAAATATGAAGTTTGTATTTGTTTGTAGTTTTTTCTTAGATCTAATATTGATGTACCTGTCCAGGGAGTACCCTGCATTTTGCCTGAAGACAGCTGGGACAGGCTCCAACAGATCTCCGTGACCCTGATATAGGAATCAGTGGGTATAGATAATGGATGGATGGAAGTATGGATAATATTGATTTTTTTCAATACTTGATATACATGTTAAATATTTCAGTGCGGTATACATTTAATATAATCCTGAGTTCTATGGAACAGATGGATGGATCACGGCAGAAACAAACAAGATAATAACCTGGCCAGCCTAACCCATTCATCTCTGCTAAACTTCTTTCTCATGAAATGGGTTTGGTAGCCCTCTCATTCACAGCCATTTCCACTGGTGCAGGACATGCTGAACCATCCACAGTGGTGCAGGGGGGGGCTTTATGTGATGACTCAAACAGGAACTTACAGAAACATTATGCAAAACAACCAAGATGGATCCAGAATTGCAAATAACACCTTAGACCAACAAGATCCATAATCATCCACCAGCCTTCCAACTCCACATTTTGGAAGTCTTTTGTTGACACTCGTCTGGGTGTCATCATACACTGTATAAAAAGAACTGGACAAACCCCTTGTGATGTCACTGATTTGTTCTCTGAAGAGTTGTTTTGAAGCCTCTATTTTCTCATACTGTGTACTGTTCCCCATAGGTGGAATGAACACGCCTGGATGCCGGCTGGAATACAGGCCACCTTATTTCAGTCAGTTAGCTATTTTAGCTCAGATGGCTTAGCTTATGCTGACCCATGTGGTTAATTTAATATTACTTTATATTCAATCTGATATAATCTGTCTTAACATCGTCATTTCAAATATCACTACTGAAATGACATCTAAAACGAGTGCTGCCAGAACTGAAACGAGTACTAGCAGAGCTCCCCTGATGCTAACTACTCAGCCTGCCACCAACACGATTAGACCTGTAGTAGTCGGGCAAGCCTACCAGCGTTAGCCTGCAAGCCGTGGGGTGATTACCTTGCAGGTCCTAGCACACTTCCGCCTGGAAGGGTCTTGAAATAATCCTACCGTGGCTCTCGGGTCCCTCAGCTGAGCCTTGCCGGAAGGAGCTGTGATGCTGCTGATGGACGTTTGCAGCGGGACCTCCCATTTCAAAGGTTGTGTCAGTGGCGAGATCAGAAATGACTGCTGTGTTTAACTGACACACGGTTAGCACAAGCTGCCTGCTGCTTGGTTAAGCTTCATCCTTAGACATTTCTAGGCCACCCCAGGGTCAGTCACGGTGGACTGTTGATTGATGACTATTATCTATTAGGTCATTATTCTCCAGAATAGCTCAGAAGCTATGCTCAGAAGTCAATATGGTGCTAAGTGCTAAATGGATAAAGAGATATCAACTAGCCATTAGCTATGCTTGCAATCAAAAGACCATAGCCCTAATTATACATACATTTGTTGCTTTATATATTTCCATGTCATGGATGTCAAATCTAGCTATAGTAACCAGGCTGTAAACATGTTTATTTCTGCCACGAAGTTGGATATTTTAACATGAGCCAGCCCTCAGTGGTCAATTGAGGAACCACAACTTTTCTCAGTTCCATGATAAATTCAATCCAGAAGTTGGAATGTCTGCAGCTTGGTTGTTACTCTGCCTGCTTCACATGCTTCATTTCTCTGTTGCTTGTAAGCCTATCCGGCAGGGTCCAGAAGCAGCTTTCTCTGTGCCCATTGGTACTGCCCCCTGCAAATCAATGTCAAATCCAAAGGAACCAGATTTATTCTTTGCACTGAAGAAGAAAATAATTTGAATGGCTGGCTGGCCAGGCTACTTTGCAAAAGCAGGATGGCTACAAATAATACTAAGTAAAGCATTAAGTAGAGCTGTGTGACATTTTTAAAGTTAAAGAAATTGTAGGGTTTCTTTTTTTTTTTTCATTTCACAATCTGCACTCATGTTCTGTTGTTTTTAAAAGCACTTAAGTTCAGATACTTTTTAATGAGGCTTTTTGAGTGATGGCATGTTTAAGTATCATGGCCCACTGATGTCAAGTGGTCAAATCCTCAAGGGGGAACAAATTACTCAGTGAAGTGTATGTGTGTGTGTGTGTGTGTGTGTGTGTGTGTGTGTGGGAGTATGCCCAGCCATATCACGCATTACACGGGTGAAAACATATGTACCACTGCACATGAGAGTCGTTGAAGCTGTGTTTTAATTATTGTCAGCGTCAGACTTGAGGATAGCCTCTTGGGGAGGTAAAAATAGAACGGGAATTAGCCTCTTTTCACCATCCTTGACAACTAATTACATGAAATGACAAACACCACAAAACAAAAGCAGACTGACAATAACTCTTGAGCAGCTTGAGCTGAGCTGAAAAGACTTAACACAAGTAGTTAAACTTTTATTTTGAAAAGGATCTTACACAGGAGACATTATCGGATTGTTTATATATATTAACCCGTTCAGTCTGGCAGCAAATGAGGAACGTGCTCCGTTTAAATTTGGCCTTGGTTCTCGATAGAGCCTTGAGCATGTACCAAAGTATATGTGCTTGTAAAAAGTCAAACGCAATGAATGTTGAATATGTTCTGCTAGGAGGTTTGTTTGATTGGCTCCTCTCCAAATTAACAGTGACTAATTCTGTTCAGGAAGCTAAGAAGAGATTGCATGTCTTCAGGGTACCATGAACGGATAATTCGGTCTTATGAGTCTTAATTTAGTTTTTTTTTCTATTAATTATAATCAAAATAGTTTAATCAATTAAACTGGCGGTCAGTTACTTTCCTTCTCTCCCTCAGACTTGGATCTCGGCAGGCTGATGTCTAAATTGGAGTTGGTTGAAAAGGAAATGAAGGGCTCTGTAGTCGTATCCTTTTCCAGCCTGCCAGAGGCTCCCTGCTTTTACCTCACCGGCCAGAGATGGACAGAAAACAGCGACAGCAAATGGTCTTAGGGACACTGAGACCCCTGAGAGGTTTCCTGGAACACCGGTGAACTTTGTGTGCATTTACCTGTGTTTGTTTCCTGTGTTGCTTTGAGATGAGAATTTAAAAGCCCCCATCCCTGTTGTGTATGCGAGTTTGCAATGTGATACTGCAGGTGTGCTAGCTCTCTATATAAAGTTGCCTGTGTTTGAGAACAAGCAGCTGTGTTTGTGTACGCCGTTCGTGCGATCTCAGATCAGCCATATCACTGCGCTGTTCATTCACGCTCCTTTTGCTTGCTCCTGGCATAAACAAACAAGAGCCGATCTTTGACATCCGTGCTTGACACTTTAACAAAGGCATACACAAGTCATCTGCTGGCCCTGATGACAGTCGGTTGCACGTCCCCACAATGTGCTGGCAGAATCACATTTTCTGACGAGGCAGCTGAGCAGAACAGTGGATGCTTTCATGATTTCTAAGCCAGGTTCTGACTAATCTAAGCTGAACCTATATCTATGTGCATTCACATAACGCATGTGGACTCAAACAGCTGAATGGTTGAGGTTTAAACATCGGCAGTGGTGGAACAGGGGCAGAAAGGGAGATTTTGGTACCAGCTGACTAGAGCTCAAAATCTGAAAGGCCTTGCATGTTGTAATGGAAAGTTTTTTGTTAATAAGAGTGCCTCAAGCTGCTTCCCTTCCTTTGCCAACCCAAAGAACCTTTAACGGCTCCTAATAAACAGCATTTTTCAGTCAAAGAACGCCTGGACCTTTTTATGCTTTATGTTGGGCACGTTGACAACTCCTCCTTTTCTCGAGCAATAACTGGCAGTTGGGTGACTCGTGTCACAGTGTTTTTGGATAGAGCAGTATTGATTCACATCAGTTTGTTGTTGCTCATCTAAGCTTCCTATGTTAGTGCATGAAATGGGATAAAGTCAGTCATAAACTTTGCAAGTACCTCTGTCTTAGCCAGTTTCCATTTTTTACCCCCTTTTCTGTGTGTTCTGAGCGCTGGGTAAAATTGTAATGCAGTTAAAGCACAGAGTGATATTTCTAACTGATGCAAAGCAGCTAAATTATAATGCTTGAAAGCACTGGCAGTGATTGAAGCGCAGTAAAGCACCGCTAAACGTGTTCGGCTGATAGACGTTTAGGGACCCATTAATTTGAGAAGAAGTAGTTATAGATGTAGGAAAAATGAATTAAACTAAAAGCTCTTTAAAAGTGCAGCTCTCGGTGACGTCCAGGAAAAGTGGAATAGCGTTTCCCCCTGTCATCAGGGAAAACTCAAAGCATATGGGCAGTAACACAAGTGAATGCATGCACTTCCGCTGTTTTATGTGGTTTAATGATGAAATGGAGTCACATTAAATGGGCAAGGAAAACCGGTGAAAAGTCTCATTTCCAGAAACAGTAGTCTTGAATGCTCTACACTTATTTAGCTTTTTTTTTTTAAATATATATATATATATATTCCCATGCAGCATGATTTCATTTAAAAAAAAGCTCTGTCTATTTAATGTTAATCAGCTGCATCTTTGACTTCCTCAAAATACAAAAACATCCACAACATTAAACCATCTGTCGAAAGGCCTGGCATTTTCCACCACAACTTGCTAATATTTCATTGATTTTCTTTCATGGTGCTTGGTAAGAACCCTGCTGTGTTGGTTTTAAATGTACAGGATCCACTTAAGACATTAGTTCTGGAGGTAAAAGGTCCCCATGTAACATAACAACATATTCTAGTTCCCAGGTTACCATAACCTGAATGATGAATAGTCTATAGCAGAATTTTTGTAAATGTACCAGTAAACTGTCTGCACGTTTATGGATCCATTATAATCTTTGGCATGGTTCTACGAAACACTGTACAATTTGTTTTTCTTTCACTTATTAAAAAACTAACATAGCCGACACACTGTTGCTTGCTAAAAGGATTGTTACGGTAAAATTGGCACCTTAAGTTCCATGAGGTCAACGAGACCTTTTATGTCCTGAATATGTTACTGTCATCTGTTTCTGATTCCATCTTTGGTATGTGGGACATCAGCATCTTTGATACTGTAATCTCCATATTCGTCTGGAGTTAAGGACACATCTCCGTCAGGATTCTATCTCAAGGTTCATTTGTTTTTCAGACATTGTCAAAAACCATTGTGTCTTGATTGTCATTTCTTCCAATCGCCTGCTGAGGTGCAGATCTGACCCCTTTTGCATGCAAATGCAGAATAAATTAATTAAAATCCGGCCATCGTTAAGTCTTGTTGTTTAAGGTTGATTGTTGATCTTACTCAGAATCCTTAGTCTTTTCGAGGCAAAAACAGAGACAGTAAATTTTCCCACCACATGGACCATCCTTGGGTTCTTGTTCATGCACACCTCAAAACATGGATGATAGGAGATCAAACTGCCAAGCTTTCCGTTGGTGGACAGCAGCTCTAACATCCAAGCCTGCTCAAGAGGGGTTTGGTCTGCAACAGACTTTTAAAAAATGATGGACAGACCCTCTATGACTGGATGACACCATATTGCCAAACGTCGACTCCCATTAAGTAACTGATTGCTGTAGAGAGAAAAAGAGAAGAAAAAAATGACATTGTTGCCGTTGGTTTTGTTTGTCTTCAGATTTATTTTTCTTTGGTTTTTGGATCGTAGTTTTTTTGTCGTCCAAATTTTTATGCCATTACCAAGATCGTTTTACGTTATTATTTTCCTCTGTATATGTATTTCCTGGTTCTCTTTCCTCCTTGCGAGATCATTCCTTCATATCCGTTTGTGACATCCTATTCCTTATTGTTTATTTGGATCGAGGGATATAAAACTCTTTTGTTTGGTTAATCTGGTTGCCCTCCAAATTTCCCTGCAGTTTTGTCTTTACCTCAGTACTCATCATAATACATGAAGGAATTCAAATGCTAATTTGAATTCTGAGACCAAGGCTTTGGATACAGAAATATCCACGTGAAAGAAATAGCATTCCTAAATCCATTTGTCATTGCTGGGTTTCTGCATTGTATGAAGCCTTCCCTTCCTGGTGTTGCTCAGAACTCACCTGAGGCATTTATAAATATGTCACTCTGATCAAAGTAAGGGCAAGTGCTCAGTGCTATTTCTCAGGTTTCCAAACAGTACATCCTGATTGCTTTATTCAGAGAAGCTTGAAATGGTAGATTGTAAGGAGAGTTTGTCACTCAGGACGGTTACATATGTCGACCACGGAGAAATAATTAATAGTTACAATTCCTCATATAATAATGTAGTATGAAGACATTTACATTTTTCCTCTGGATCTATTTTCAGGTTTTACATTTTGAAAAACTATTTATTCCCTAGAGCAACTAATGAAAATACCCTCAATTTGCATTTCATTTTTTGAAAATTCAAAGTGTAATTCAGATTCTCTTGACAGTTGGATGGAAAATGTATTAGTCACCAGCTGTGGGCAGCATGAATGTACTGGCAGTTCAAAAGAACAATTAAATCTGAAATAAATGGGAAAAGGAAAGTAGACATAAAAATTAGAGAATATATTTTATGATAAGTTGTTAAACTTATAGTCCGCCAAAGACAGATGAATATATCTCATGGGTGTAAGGAAAATGGAAAAATTGAACATCAAAGCTCCTTTAGGACTTAGCCATATGTCACAAGTAAAGATTCAATATTTGTGCAAGCAAAATGTGCAGCGAACTCAGAGGCACACTCAAAGTAACCTGAGGAAATGAAGCTCCATGACAATGCAGAGGAGTCAATTAATTGTAGGGCCTTAGTTCAGGCAGAATGATGAGGTGGGGTTAAGTCTGTTGGGCCACTAATTAAAAGAGGGAAAGCTCATCTCTGTCTCTGGCAACACAATATTTCAGATGGATGCCTGAGCTTTTTTGCAACACACATGCTATCGTGGCTATTTTGTGAGGACATTCATTTAGTTGAGTACAGTTTATCCATCAATGCTAAAACCAACTCTGGCGTAGACTGTAGATCTGGTCAAACCTCCTGAGATGTCACCCAGTGACTTTCTGAAGAGACAGTTTTAAGCTTTTTCTCTTTTTGGGGACTGCTGGACAATAGCATATTGGCAGGACTCCACCAAACTCCCAGTTAATCCAAAAATGGGCAAACGGGCAGAACGAGCAATCCTGGAAACCAGCTTATGCTAACCTACGATGCTAACTAATGTTAACTTACATTCATTCTGACCAAATCTGTCCAAACATCCTCATTTCAGATGTTGCTCCTGAAACAGCAACTGAAAATGAATGCTAACCGTTCTGAAATGAGGACTGGCGGAGCTCCGCTAAGGGGCTGCGATTGCTTGTGTTTGGGTTGCTAACAGGCTTAAACACTAGCTAGACACTTGTGGCCAGTCAATTGCTAGGCATCCGTGAGTGGCTTGGCCAGCTGGCCCACTTAGTACCGAGCAGCAATCCATCTGGCATCTTCTGCTTAACCCTGGCTGGCAGCCTTCAGAGACAGTTGCTTGACCCTGCCTTGGTCAACCCAAAACCAGTTGCAGTGGTCTCTTATTAAAGTTACAGCACAACAAGCCATATCAAGAGGTCAAAGTTCAATGAAGGTGTTAAGTAGCTAGTGGCACCCAGCTGTCTGACACCAAAGAATTATGAATAATTTTTTTTTTTTTGGCTGTAAACATGTTTATTTCTAAAGTTGGACATTTAAACACGGTTCAATTGGAGATAGTCTCTCACTTTTTGAGCTAGCCCCTAGTGGTCAGTCAAAGATTTTTTTCTTTACTTCCAGGTTTACCTAAGACTCATAGTCAAGATGTAGCCTCTTGGTTTTAACCCTCAAAAAGTCTCTTTAAAAGTGCATTTTTTTTCACAGGCCAGTGGTCTAAACCCTTAAACTCTAACTGGTCCTCCCTTATATTGCTAAACAAATAAACACAAAGATTGGCATTTACATAAAGACACACTAAATTAAAACATTAAATAACACCATGGAAAAGGCTGTTGATTCACTCCTGGGGAAAGATTTACAATGGAAGAGAATCAGCAGCTCTGTGTCTGAGCTTCTCTGCTCGGGATGGTAACAACACAGGTCTCACAAAACATACATGATTATCCCAATCAAAGAAACAGTGGAGAGCCTTTCTAATTTTGGTTAATCAAATTCGTTAATGCCAGGTTTAATTCAACGGCAGTGTAAAAACCGTTCCATGACATTGAGAGAGAAAATTATCTATGAGGCAATAATTTGGTTAATAAAGAACCCATTAATAATCATTATGTGCCTTTGCTGATTATTTTATCTCAAGACAAGCAGAAGGGAAAGAAGACAGATGCCCTAACTGCTGACAAAGACCTTATTTCATCCTTTTGTTTGAGGGAGAAGCCTCTTCGAGATAGCTGGTTTTTCAGCAATTTTATAATGTATTAGTTGTGTTAATTTTCTTTCTCCCTAACAAGCCTGAGAGGATGACACTGGACATGCTCACCTTTTCCTCTTCACCTCAATTTACCTCGTCCTCTACTAGCTCTGCCTCACAGCAATAGCTCTCTGATTTGCATTTCTGTGGTTAAATAATGAAGTGTTAAATAATGAAGTGTGGGGTGTTGTACATCCACTGAGTGTCTAAATAGCATTTAGCCAGGTGGGCTGAAATACTACCAGGCATCATAATCTGTTGAGTTGTACAGAATCATGCAGTCTTGTCTTGTGTAATGAACGTGTCGAGCACTTTAATGTAGCCTGTGAAATAGCAAAAAGCAGCGGTGTTGGACAATGCTATAATGAATGGATCCATATTTTTTCACATATGCCCAGCTCTGCTTAGAGATCAGAGTCCTTGTTATCAGTCAAGTTGCCACCATATGGAAAATGAGGTCATGGCTTTTTTTTCTTTTTGTTTTTCCCAAAAAAAAAATGCTAAGAAAAGAAACGGAGCCAAAGCAATGTAATCATAAATAATAAAACACGAGTTATGTTTTATATAATAATAATCTACTAAAAGGCAATAAAATTGTGATCATGTTTAAATATAGACTGTGCTAAGGGTAAAGAGGTTGGACATATGACAAGTACAACTACGGATAATCAATGTTCAGTTTGATTTAATAGTTATTGAAATTAATGAGAGGATTATATGAGATATGAACAACAACAAAAAGCTCTAATGTTAGAATTGAAATGAAAGTGAACATTTTGTTAGCTGTACAAAACGGCTGCTTAAGAGAACATCTTCCCCTGTAAAAAAAAACGCTGGTCCTGTCTGTTCAGTGTTGATGGATCCTCATCTTTTGCCTGAAGGAAGAAGTTCAAAGAGTCCACGCCCAGGGTGGGATGGCTCGGAGATGATCTTGCATACTGCTGGGCCCTTGCAGGGTGCACCTGATCAATACAGAGGCACTTTGTAGCTGATGTTTTTGGCTGAGCGAATGATGTGCTGTAGCTTCTTAATGTGAGAGAATAGTCCTGTTGGGAATTCTATCGAGTATTTGCTTGAAATGGGTAAAAACAGGAGGGGAAAAAAAAAACCCTAAATCCAAAGAGTTGAAGCACACAGGTTCATTTTGCACTGATCACCATCTACTGCAGTAATTTGCCAAAAGAACAGTGCAGCAGCAAAGCAGATGGTTGCTCTCTTTTATAAAAGCAATGCTGTCCACTGTAAAGTTTGTCTATTTATTCTAGCATCTATAACGGAGGTACGCAGCAGAGTGGGAGAGGTGTGTGTGCCGTATAAACTGCTGTCCGCTGGAAAGTTTGACCACAGTCCGTGGCAGTTAAAAGTTGCAGCACGACTAAATTATTCCAGCTTCTCAAAGAAGTGGAAGAAGTGTGTGTGCGCTGCAGAAGATCCGGTGGTGTTTCACATCACTAAAAATTACAGTAGTCATTAACAGTCAAGGTCTCTGGGTTGATCCACATGCTGAATCCAGTCAACTAATTAAGTATTAAAGTTGAGGCTTCACTGATTTTCTTTGAATTGGGAACCAAAGTGGAAATTTTAAGCATTGACACATTGTACAAAATGACATTAATGTCTATAGGGGAATTTTAATTTGTCATTTTAATGGACTGCAGGAAGTCAACCATCTTTGGTCCGTATCCCGCATGTCCTTGGTTTGTATGGAGCCAGCATATCTGGGATGGACAGTCATACAGTAAAAACATGTGCTTTAGCCAGACAAATCGAAGTTTTTATAAAAAAAACAAAACAAAACAAAACAAAAAAACAACCAAACAGCATAGTGTGCTGACAAAAGAAGAATGTTTTTGAAAGCAAAAATAAAAACAACAAAAAAAACATACCTCATGTGCTCCTTTAAAGGTAAAAGGGTATACTTCTATCCCATTGTTCTTTAAAAATAACTCACACCGCTCCAGAGAAACACACACTGACAATGGTTTAATTTTGCCTGTCTTCTAGAATGAAGGAATAGAATCTGAGCTACAGTGGCTTTCAGAGACCAAAATACATCAAGAGATAGAAGAAGAAGCATGGGAGGGTAGATAGAATGAGGGGAGCTATTATTCCCTTAGTTCCCGGGAAGACACTTCATCTGAGCCTCATCTCTGGTTTTCTCCTGGGGGCTATTGCTGGGTGGATAACAACAAAAACAACACATATCACTGGAAGGGAAAGCTGCTGCCTAAAAAAATAGTCTTATCAAACACCGGCTCTCTTTGTCAAGTAACTAAAAGGCTCTGTGTATTTTGCCACACAGGGACACAGGAAAGTGCTGTATCCTTTTGTAGTATTGTTAAACTTTGAAGAAAAGGCATGTTAGACTCCTTAAAATGAAATTATAAATTCTAAAATAGATACTTGGGTTAAATTTGTTCTGCCTGTGTGATGGTGAATTGTATGCTTTCTATTTTTCATCAACAGCATATTTTTTTTCAATTTGGAGAAGGCTTTTTTTTTTGTTTTGTTTTGTTTTTTGTTTTCATTCTTGAATATTGTATTGATTTCCCCAAAAACTCTGCCCTCATTCTCAAAATGTCCCGGTTTGCATGCAAATACGGTCTGCCTCACCCCCAGAGCTGTGTTGTTGCAATCTGATTTCCCGTTGCAGCTACAAATGTCCTGCTCTCCAGTCTGAAAGCCTTCTTCTTTGCACTTAGACTGCTTAAGCACACTTGAAAAACTTCTACTCTCAGATATCAGCTTTTCACTCTTGGATTTCAAATCATATTTTCCGTGTGAGTGGATGAACCATCTGTCTATGACCTGCTGTTATAGACCAGCTTGAAGCTATTGGATAGCAGAGGGAAGCTAATTGCTAATTCAGACAGATGCCCAAAAATAGTCAAGAGTGAAAATGCCTTTTCAGGTGAGAACATCTGTCAGTGTTGTCATCCAGTTAAGACATACTCTGCAGTTATATCCATGCTATTGCAGTATCTATGGTAACATAGTTATAAAGTGTCTGCTGGCGTCTTAAATCCAGATGTAGCCGTCAATGTGAGAAAGACTGATCCAAAACAAATGTGCCTCAGCCGAGTACTCAGATATAGTTGATGTATTGCAAAATTCAAAAGAATCCAACCATCATTATAGAATTTAAAAGCGAGCCCAAACCTATTGAATTTTGCTGCTCTTATGTTAATTAAACTATGCAACAGTGGTGGGCTTGAAATTACAATTATTTTGGTTGCATATGCAGGCAAAATGTATATGTATGAGCTAGACGGTCTTTGGAACAAGCCAACAACCCGAAAACCCGAGGTTCCAACCCGACCCGAATCAGGTATCGGGTCCATTCAAAAGACGTGACTCCGGGTTCGGGTTGGAATCGGTGCAGTTAGTCTCGGGTCCGGTCGGTGCTCTCTGACAGGCTGGGTCTGCGTTTACTCGAGAGAGAGGTAAAGATAATGGCGGTGGCAGCCAATGTCAGGACTCGGGGCAGTTAAATGATTATTAATTAACATGGCATGTTTGTCATGAAACAATCGTGTTGCCGTAGCGTGTTATTACCGGTTTGCCCGGCAGCTGTAAAGCACAACGGATCGGAACGGAATATATTTACGACACGTCCTGACCGGTGTAGGCTATTAGTGTTAGCAGTTGCTACAAATAGCATCTGTATCCACAAAGAAAATAACGACGTGGATTTATATGTTGTTTACATCACGTAGCTCAGTGATTCCCAAAGTGTGGGCCAAGGCCCCCTGCTTGGGCTGTCGAGGTACTACAGGTGGGCCGTGAGAGATCATTAAAATTAAACAAATATGTTTTAAATCCTCGATCTTTTTTAAATATGTTTTTAATTACTGTAAAATATTCATGACATGATTAGAAAAACCTAAGACGTAATAAAACAAAGCAGTTAAGTGTCATTCTACTGTCATCTTAACTTAATATGACAAGTGTCACCTTATTTGTTGACCCCTCACATTAATATCGGATCATGGTTCCTTGTCCTGTATGTTGATCACAGTTGTGATTAAAGGTTTCGGTGGGCTGAGGAGATTTTTCCCATTTCAAATTGGGCCTTGGTATTCTGAAGTTTGGGAATGGCTGACGTAGCCTATGCAGCAACTGTAGAAGAAGACAACGTTTTGGTAAGAAAATCAAGTTTTAATTCAACGCTAGACAACTTTAACATGAGCAACTATGGGCTGTATTGTCTTGGTTCTATTTGGGTATCTCGGTTTGGTTCGTGATCGGATCGGGGCGGTTCCGGGTCCAAATATTGGGGGTCCATTCGGGTTCGGACCCCCGGACTTATGATAATAGCTCGGGTTGGGTCGGTTTCGGGTCGAATTTTCACAGGTCCATTTGGGTTTGAATCCATGAAAGTGGACCCGTGAAGACCTCTAGTATGAGTTCAATATACGTATACTTTGTAGGACCATTTGTAGGAGTGCAAATACTGTAATTGTTGTGTTTCTTTGAATATTCAGAGTATGTGTACAGTATGTCATGTGACAAGGAGAACAAGAAGGCGTGATGAAAAGAACAATACTTGATTTCTTTTCGATGGTCGCTATTGTTTCTAAAAACACTACTGCCAAAGTACTTGGTGGCGGAGCTGCTGATGTTGACGGAGACTTGGTGGATGTGGATGGAGCACCAGCAGCAAAGTCATATAGTTTTCAGGCAAGAGCGGTTGAAGCAGTCCAAGTGGCTCCAGTATGAAAATGGCGATATGTAGCCTGATCATTGCGAGTCCTGCGGAACAGACATTGCTGAGAATGCAACTTTTGTGTCAGATTCAACCCACTTAAAGTGTGGCAGCTTAACAAAAAATGGCGAGAGTGCAAACAAATAAATAATACCCTGATAAATGTTTGTAAAAGGACTGTGATACCAGGGATTACTTTCAGTGCTTTTGTTTATAGGATGCCAACATCGTTGGTTTTATAGCAGATGTGATCCACGAACAAACTGCTGCAGACGTGACGTAGGCCTACTACATCTCCGTCATCGTCGATGGCGACACCAACCTCTGGACTCGACTTGGATTTCCAGGGAACAGCGCCAACAGATGCAGAAGAAACTGCCTCTGGACACTATTGGATAGTGGTCATTTTTGAGAAGTGAATGGGTGTGACTGGCCAGGCCAGGAAGGAGTGCTATTGGCAAGAATGGTGTGTTCTGCAGCACCAGCTCCCAGCTACACACAGAGCTCATCTCTCCTCTCTTTCACCTGTTTTACTAGTTTCCAAGGTAGTACAAAGATGACACAAAAGTGTCTCATCGTTCTGCCTCAAGGTCGTATTCGCATACAGGAGAGTAGAATAATAAAAATGTCCCAGATTAAAAGCGCTTGAAAGTGAAGAATGACTATTCTCATTTAAATGAATATTTTTTTTCACTTTCAAGGCTGATTTATACTTCTGCATGAAAGTGTCACCATAGTTACTGACGTGCACCTCTCTCCAAATGTAACGCCGCTTCGTGTCTGTGCAGACATGAGAAATGTGATTGATAAATTTGTTCTTTCCTGCCGCCACTTCTTCTTCATTGTTTCCAAGTCAGGTAGACAATAATTTGCTGCATTGTCTATAAAAAGCACTGATGGTAAACATTCGTCACTTGCCAACTCACATAAAGTAAAGTACTTTATTTTTCTCTGTTGCTATGTCTGAGCTACATTTACGGGGTAACCAAAAGCAAACTCAGCAATGCAAACTACAGCAAAGCAGAAAAGAATCCACATGGCCCTCTAGTGGTCGGTGGTGTAATTACAGAGCAACGCAAACAATAACGTACAAGTAGAAACACTAAAAATGGCGTCGAGGCTGTGCATAGACTACATGTAGACACGTAGGTGCTATGCAGAGGCATAAATCAACCTTTAAAAGGCTTTTGCACATTAAAGTAAAAAAATAAAAATAAATTGCAAGATTTGCCATCTGTACTTGAATTCTGCAATTTCGCATTTATACAGTCATGGAAAAAATTATTAGACCACCATTTTTTTTCACTTTCTTGTTTATTTTAATACTTGGTACCACTAAACGTCATCATGCGACTAAAACAGACAGAAAAGAAAACACTGAATGCATGAAAGCAGTGTTTTTGGCAGTACAACGCCATAGCTATTGATGTAAAAACTTAAGTGATTTAGGTTATAATCAAGAAAACCATGGAAAATGGTAAGATATCAGCTCTTAAATAAAACTCTTATGAGCAATCTTCGTGGTTATCATTAAGTTTGTCCAAACAAATGTACCTTTAGTTGTACCCGGCATTAAAATGAACAAGAAACTGAAGAAAACAAGGGTGGTCTAATAATTTTTTCCATGACTGTATTTACAGTCTAGTAAATAGACTGAGCTTTTAGTCTCAACTGATCTGTCTCGTCGCATGTATTCATTGAACATTCACATTTAGTGTCAGCATTGATATTCTCTACAGCTACTCTCCTTACTGTCATACCCGCTGAGAACTGTTTCAGTGCGCTGGCCCCCCACCACCTTTGAGTTGCTGACCTGGGTTTGCTTAAATATCTTGATAGTCTTCAAACCCCAGGGGCCCACCTTTCTGGCTCCACACAGATACGACTCTATTCCTTTGTAACTCTGTAGCCTCTCAGCAAGAAGGACCCATGATCAATACCTTGATGACATCTTACTGCGTTTGCATACATTTCAGTATTCAAACTTCTTGCCACTGTGCAAAAGCATGCAACCCTGGTGAATTTGAGGATTTTAAGAGTATAGGGAGCTTTTAGTCTCAATTTATGATGCTGAAGAAATATTTATTAGGATGTCAGTGAATGAAAATGTAGAATGTGATACAAATGCATAAAAGGTATAAAGTAGTCTCAACTGTTTTATACGATTCCCTCCGTTGTCCTGTGTTGCGCATGCTGTATCAGGAACCGGGCATATTTCAGTCTAGATATGGATCTCTGTGTAGTGATACTTTTTAAATCTGCCATTCAGCAAAAGGGTACAGCTGATGTCAAGGCTGCTCAGGATTCAATTTTTCTTGGATTTCCAACTGAAATGACTGACAAGGACCTACAACTGAGTGTTCACCGTGCCGAACCAAAGCCTTTCACATCCTGAATCAATTCTGTCTTCACCATCCCACTCCTTTACTCCCCACAACCCACACATAAAATGGAAACAATAGAGGGTACTTGGCCCCATAATGTGACCTTTTAGGCACGAGGGGGGGGTCAGGGCATCTGATTTTCAGGGGTCTCCTCACCAGACACAATTAATTAGGATCCACTCCCTTCGCCCAGTCCATGGGGTGTTTGAGGAGGTTCCCAGACACACCTGTCAATATTTACTGTTCTAACAAAATACATCATTCATTGCCATCTGCTCGCAGGGAGCATATGTAGGGTTGCTGCCGCTGCTGCAAAATTAATAGCAATTCTAATACGCCTTTCCTAATGGGTCTAATAAATTAATCAACACGCTGCAATCTTAAGGCGTCATTAACCACTGCATACCACTGATGCTGTCAAAAACTGAGCTTGCCGCACTCCTGTTACCAGCTGAACACGAATAACTGTATTTAAAGTTACTGCTTTATTAATTCAAACATGTTTAATGTGCTGCGTTTAATGAAGGAACACAATGAAGGATGTCGTTGCCATCCCTGCTATCAGATAACACACGTGAGGCAAGGTGACAACATATATTCAGAAACATTACGTAGGAAGCCTAAAGATGAAGCCTGAAAGCTGGATTTGATTATACTGTACATCCTGATGATCAGTCTCTTGGTGCCATTCAGCATCGACCGAAAGACACGATCCAGGGGCAAGCATACATTTCTGCTCTGAGCTTTTGCTTGTTTCAGCACTTTTGTAAAACAGTGGATTCATAAACATTCATTCTCAGGAAGCATTACATTCTGATTTCACAACCTCCAGTAGTAACAAAGGTGTACTTCAAAGCCCATGAACGCACTTTTTGTTCTAGTATGTAGAGCGGACAGCCTGTGAGTGGTTGGGTGGCGCATATGTGGGGGAAAAAAAAAAAAAGAAAAACAACAACAAAAACCCCAGTTTTATCCATGCTCTTTCAAACCATCGACAGTAGGATCACGCATTAAAGTGGCGGCTCTGTCTGACTGAATAATCACCCAAGCAAATCTCACTCCCGTTCAGGCGCCAGTTATTAGAGAGGATATTGTGTTAACCCTTTGTTTTATGGCTTTGAGCCAACATATGGTGTCTTTGTGCCAAGCTGGTTGGTACGACAGTGGCAGGGGTTTGAATGCAAGCTGATAACCTTGAGCGTGTTTGAACTGTTATAGTTACTTCACTACATGTGGTCGCACACAGCAGGTCTCTAACATGGACACGTTAATGTTTTTCCATCGTTGAACAGGGTCTGATGAACAGTGAGTGATCCCACATCTCCCTGCCTCAGTCTTTCACCAACACAAGCTCTCTATGCACGCACACACACTCCGAAGCACACCCAGATCTCTCACACCTTCCTTTATTTTGCCTGAATTCCCACAATATTCGGTACCTCTTTCGTAAATACACACAAGTAGGCACACACACACAGCTGGACCACTCACGTCTCCCTTAATGTGCATGTGAGCTTAGTTTACATGCATGACTGTTCAGATGTTCCCGTATTATTTTTGGCTCTCATTCACACACACACACAAAAAAGAAAAACTGCCAGATGATCCATCCTTGGAACAGCGTTGAGCATCTGGCGGGCAGTGTTTTGCCTCCCATTACATCTCCAGGGTGCACCTCTCTTGGACCCCAACACTTTCTGATGGATCACCTGTAGACCTGGATGGATGGAGCTTCATCCCCTTCCTTTACCTTTTGTGCAAATTACATCCTATCTGAGCTACTGATCTGTAATTCTCACAGGCCATTTATTACTTCACGGGGGCCGCATGCTTTACACATGAACACAAGTCTGCATATACCCACACAATTGATTCCCTGATTCCTGCATGGAATTCCAGCTGGGGTGCCAGAGCCTGCACTCATCAGGGGCCATGGTCTGCCCTGTCACGATTTGACTATCATGAGGAATGTCCTCATGATAGAGTGGTTCTTGTAAGTTTAGGACAAAATTCAAATATGTCTATGATGGCCTCAGCCATGCATGGGTGAATGGATGCATTTGTTCAGCTCGTGATTGAAGGTTCTGGACAAATTTCGGCTGATATGGAAACAGATGAATTTACCAAGAATTCTTTTTATGCACTTTCCTGTTAAATAGCAGACCTTGGTTTGCTTTAATTCTGAAATATTCATTTATGTTAGTGTGGTTGGGTATCTCTCCCCCCCCCCGGCATGTAGGAAAAGGGTTTTTTAAAAGGTTTGAGACTGTAAAATCATGAAACTGCGTCATCAGGCCACTACCTTAGTATGGATATAAAAGAATCCTAAAGCCTTTATAGGGTTTAAAACACCCCACAATACATAGCGGGCTCTCTCAAAAACTGGAAAGAATTGTAAAGTAAAATCTAAAGCTTTTGCCTTTTATTCAGGCAGCTCAGGTTTGGAGGATTAAACACATTTTACAGCAAAATTAAAAGCTCAGATGAAAAGGTGGAAATTAAATTAAAAGGTGAAAATTGATCCTTCTGCTGAGTGATGAAAAATGATGCGAAATAGGAATGTTTATTTCTCACCTTAAGTGTTGCCCATGAGGTGACACTTTCTTTGCATAGTCCAATGGTGATAGTGTGCCTGATGAGGAAAAACTGACAGTGACACAAAGGTTACTTTGTTATCAACTTTCAGGAACCGGAAAATAATTGGCAGGCAAAACTAAAACAGACATGGAGAGCGGTAAAAATCTGTGTACTTTACAGTTCGGGTAGCAACTCAGGTAGCAATATTAACAATTCTGTCTGGAAAAAAAATTCTGTCTGGAAAAAAAAGACGATCGCATCATTCCTCCATGTTACATCAGATCTGCTCCATGTGATCACTGTCCTGCTGTTCTCTAGCTGGTTACTTCAGTGCAGCTCCATCTACGGGGACAGATGTGTAATGACAACAGAAAGTCTGTTCCTTGATTATAAAACAAAGCCATTTCTGGGTCACGTAAACCAGACAATAAAGTATCAAAAACAAATTCAGTCCCGTGGCCTGTTTGCTAAAATTGAAAAATAAAAAAACAGGCATTTTTTGTGTTAGATTTAAAAAACGGAAAAAAAAAAGTCAAATTTTAATTTTTTTAATTTTTGATTGACAATCAAAAATGGAAGAATACAAATGATACACAGATAATTACGGATTGATAAAGTTACAGAACTTTAACATGGACATTTTCATTTTAAAGTTCTTCCAGACGGAAGATTCAACAGAAACAAGGTTATTTGTGTCCACTGGCAAGTTGAACTCCCCATTAAAAGTTTCTGCTGTTACCTCAGAAATTACCTGTTTTAATGTTATAATTATGGCCTCTAATTGTTAGGATTTTGTTGGTAAACTTTTTTTATTTTTCATAAAAAAAAACAGGATGACATTAATGCCCTGGCAGTGGCAATAAGCTTTATTTTATTTGACATTTTTTAAGATGAGATTTACACAAAGTATGTGTTACTGACAAGTACTGATGTTAAAAGTGTTTGAACAACAAATATTATGGCACTTTAGTCCATATGGCAGCAGAACATTTAAATTAAAGTGACCTTTACACTACTTTTGAATTCATTATTTGATTTTTCGTATACAATGTGATTAATCGTGATTAATCAGGGAAATCATGCGATTAATCGCGATTAAAATTTTTAATCGTTGCCCAGCCCTAATATATATATATATATATATATATATATATATATATATATATATATATATATATATATATATAGATATATATATATATATATATATATATATATATATATCTATATATATATATATATATATATATAGATATATATAGATATATATATATATATATAAGAAGAAGTAAAAATTGGCCAAAGCAAAGGGACTAGCTTTAGTTTGCGCTTTTCCTGTTGAGCTTTTCCAGACTCTTGTCTGAGTCTCAGAGTTGCTAGGCAGAGAGGCAGGATATCATGGCCAGAAGGGAACCTGTCCATCAGTCAAACGCCTCAACTCTGAACCAAGGGACTTCCAGCATCCCACCAAGCTTCTGAAACAAAGCACACATTTAGCCCTTCAGCTGTGCAGAGAGGAAACTAAACAGAATATCAAGGAAATGATAAACAAAATTGAGTCGATCCGCATCCCCCACCCCCCAGAAAAAGAAAGAAAAAAGAAGAAAAATTGCCTGGGGAAAGACAGGGCAGACTTGTATTTGCTCTTTGGCCTTGAGTATAAACACATGAAATGGATTGTGTGCCTTGCCCCCGTCTGCATATACACAGGCTGTTTCCTTTCAGTAGCTTATTACTAAAGGGTGCCTGGATGTGATTTTGAGCGTGGGCTTCTCTATCCACTGGAACCTTAGAAAGATGTAAAGTTAAACCCCCCCTGGAGGTGCCTGTGAAAAACATGCATTTGTGTTACACAAAAGTTTCCCAGCTTTTCTCATTTTATGCTTCATGTCGGTTAGCAAGGCTTGTTTGATCCTCTTTTTCTACGGTAGCCTCCAGGCAACATCTTAGCCACCTATTGGAAGGAGCAGTGGAAGCAAGAGTATAGATTGTTCCGGTGCCAAGGTAGACTGCTGGCAGTGTTTTCACCATCTAAATCATGCTTCTATTGCTTCTGAGAGAACACTGAGAGTACGTTTCTTTCTACTCTGGTTTGATCCAAGCAGAGAGGGCCAACTATTCCATAGACTCTCTCTGCGCTCTCAGGAGGACTGATACAAATCAGCAGCACACAAAGCATTAATCAACGGCCTGGGAGGTCAGCTAAGCATACCTGTCCTCTTACGCATCCTTCTAGAGAGTCCTTGAAATCTAGGCTGCAGCAATCAATCACAGATAATTCCCACACAAGGCTTGAATGATAAGCCACTTTTGGTTGTTAGGAGAAAAAAAAATAAATGAGAAAAAAAGTTTGCACCAGAGTCCCAGACAGGTTTATTTTGTATTCTGTCAGCCTCTAATTCTACACCTGTGGAAAGAGGGTCGAGTTCTGATTTGACTGTAATCAACAAGGTTCTTACAGGTGTCTGAAATCCCTGAAAATACTTCAATTTTAATGCTGTGTTTTCAAGGTTTGAGAAGTCTGTTTTCATGTGTAACCTCACCAAAGGCACATATGGAGATGACAGCTCCAGCATGCTGCAAGGTTACCGTTTTAATCAGTGTTTTTCTAGCGAACGGCAAATGTAAAACATGGATAGGACAAAGGCCACAATTCATGTGTGATATGATGTGGGAATGCTAGTTTTTCATGTCAATATCAGCCTTCTCGTTTATGGAATATGCAGCAAAAATAGTCAACGCAACATAAAATTGACAATAACATTATGTTACATTTGAAAAATTTTGTAAATATTAGCCCTGTTTATCAGACCGAAGTAAAATTTTATTTCTTATTTTCATGTATTGTATAATCTATTACTCTAAAGCAGCCATTCCCAAACTTCACAATACCAAGGCCCGATTTGAAATGTGAAAAATCTCTGCGGCCCACCCAAACCTTTAATCACCACTTCGATCAACATACAAGACTAAAAGCTATTATTATATAATATTAATGTAAGGGGTTAACAAATAAGGTGATACTTGTCATATTAAGTTAAGATGACAGTAGAATAACTCTTAATTGGTTAGTTTTGTTGTCGCTAAATGTTTCTCAAATCATGTAATAAATATTTTTACAGTAATAAAAACTTATTTTTAAAAAATCGAGTATTTAAAACACATTTGTTTAATTTTAATGACGGCCCACACTTTGGGAATCACTGCTCTAAAGTTTCCACTTTGTTTCTTTTAGAACAGCTGACGATTTGACCTAGAGTCTTACGTGGGAAGTAGGCATGCTGGGGGTGCTGCAGCCCCCCCCCCCAAAGTCCGTCATGGCCTACATCACAGTTTATAAAATTGCCACATTATCAAATAGAGCTCCGTGGCTCTGGTGTCAAGCTGGAAAAGGTTGGATGCGTGAATTTTTTATTTCCGATATGTCTGAAACTGCTGGTGGCCGAGGAGGAACAGGAACATTAATCGTTCGTGATCTTTAAATCAGTTCTGTATCTGGCAGATAAGGTTGTCCAGAACACCTTCTGCAGTATTTTAAAAAGCACATCAGCTGCGCTGCGTTACTGACATCTGTCGTCTCGTCCACCATAACAGTGACAAATGGTGTTGCACACACATTTTATATATATATATAATATATATTTATATATATATAGTGCAGAGCCCAGCACCTCCTGCTGAGAATATGTTCCCGTGGCTATGCCTAGAGTGTAGAAGAAGAACTGTACAAACCTCCTGTGATGTCACCCATAAGATTTTTCTTCATTCTGTGTGACACCATGTTGCAAAAGGGTAGAAGGAACAGAAACGGAAACTGGCAGGGACACACCTACCTTATTGGAGCCACAGCTATCTGAGCTTGGCTGCCTTAGCTTATGCTAACCTATGATGCTAATTTATATTACTTTATACTAATTCAGATTTGGTCAGAAAATCTGAGGATGCAACTTTTCATATTCCCAGATCAGTTTCAACCCAGAGGGAAAGTAAAAACCTTGAAATGCACCTCTGATTGACTGTATGAGTGTTCTAGCTTTGTCAGTAAGGTTTCAAAAAGTTACTTTGAGGGTCACGACAGAATAAGCAATCATGATCATGACGATCACATTAATGTCTTGCATTCCAGACATGCACCAACCCACTTTCTTGGGATTCTCATCTGTTTCCAATATATTTACTTTACTTAAACTAAGATTTGAATTTGAATAAAAGTTTTTTCATCTGTGCCGTAATTCCACTCATGCTTCCTCCCAAAGTCCAAAGACATGCATTTTAGGTTAATTGGTGGTTCTAAATTGCCTGTAAGTGATTTTGAGTGTGTGTGGTTGTACGTCTACATGTGGCTTTGCGATGGACTGGTGACCAGTCCAGGGTGTACCCCTGCCTTTCACCTGAGAAGAGCTGGGATAGGCTCCATCAGATCCCTGTGACCCTAAACTGGACTAAACAGGTATGGATAATGGATGGATAGATGGATAAATTATGTCTTGACTGGCTCCTGATATCAAAATTGCATCAGACTGGGTCCATCTCTTATCAATATTATCTGTCAGATTCAGTCTGACAGAATTGTAGCCTGACATGATACCTGATCATCTGTCCTTTAGTTTTACAAATACCTAAGATCATGAGTAAATATTTAGAATTGCTTCTTTCCCCCGTCTTGAAGTGGAGGGGGTGGATACTAATTCAGGCAAACTGCTTTTCTCATTTTGACAGTGATATTAGATCTGGCAAGTAAAGTGTTATTATCAACAAATGACACGTTTCGGAACATAAAAGGCATGTATTTTCCTCCAGTGTCTTATCATTATGCTGTTAGAAAACACAATTCTGCATCTTTACAACACAATACCAGCTTTTAATGTAACAAATAGATAATAAAATGAAATAATCATTTTAAGTACATTCATTAATAAAAAAAAAAAATCTGTATTGTACCACAGCTCCAGTAAAGTGCTGGAAAAGCTTGAAAATGAAGATGCTTGAATTTTACGTCTAGGAAAAAGTGTATGAACCCTGAATAAAGCATCTTGGCTGGATGTGTTACGATGAAATGTGAATAGTAAAGTCAAACACTTAAATTGTTTGATGTATACCACATGTCCCACCCACCACCTGCACCTCTTTTACTTAAGTGCAATAAGTCATCACGGGTGAAAACCTTTCCCTGTTAATGTTGAGGAAAAAAATGAGATGAGATGATTGAACTCCTCAAACACTTGACATAAGAGTGTTCAAAGAATTCTATTTTCATTTCAAGGTTACATCCTGCCATAACGCTGCGAGTCAATTAAACTCACTGGCTATCAGAGAATATTAGATAAGAACACCGGGGAAGCTTAAATGTAGTTATACTCAAATATTCTGTCTGATTTTATCTTCTTTTCTGCACCAACTGGCAGGATTCTTTTGTTTGATTCTTGATCTGGTCAGATGCTATCTTCAGTTTTATCTCAAAATTACACAGCATCGAAGAACGTGACCCAGAGGCATGCTCCACCAACCTTAAGGTAAAAATACATTTTTTTTGTCATGAGGATATGTGCATGGAGTTGCACTGCTTTTGCGTTTTATTGTGATGTGGTTTCTTTTTGGTAGTGCTTTATACTGTAACTCATGTTGTCATTCGATTACATGTCATCTTTATTTTTCTTAAAGAAATTGCTAAATGTTCAGCTTTATCTTCTTAAAAATGTTTTATCTAAATCCCTACCATGAGATCAACTTGAAATGTGCACCAGTATTTTCTGTGTGTTTGTGACCTTTGCCATGCCAGGTTGCTCATCTGTGACTTGAAACAGAGGAAATCACTATCGATTCACAACTCTGCTCCTTCAGAGATAAGACTTGGATTTTTCCCGCTTCTTCCACTGGTGTGCTCGGTTGTTGGGGACTTGCTTTATATGCGGGGAAGCTGGGGGAAAAAAAAAAAAAGCGTTTCAGAACACTGCAGAGGTTTCCATTTCCCACTGGAAGCCCAGCAGGCTGACAGGCCTCGCCTGAGCCTGGGTTCCAGTCTCTTATCTCAGCACGATGTCACGCTTTTAAAGGCATCAATACCGAGATGCAGCTGTGACTGACAGGTCCGAGCCATCCATCTTCTAAAACAAAATATGGGTTGGGTTGTTTCCTCTGTGTGTGTGTGTGTGTGCGAAATGGGGGTGTTCACTACCGACATCACAACTGGATGAAGCTTGGGATTCTGCATCAGCAATGTGCTGGATGAGTCTGTCAGTTTTCTAAGGCGGATGTGGGCGGAGGAAACGGAGAAAGTGGTACTTTGCTGCTTTCAGTCATTCATCAGTCCGGTGACCCCCATCCTCCACCTCCAACCACTCGCTCAACCTTTCTCTCTCAGAACCAGCCATGCATCTCATGTAGATTCAACACATCAGACACCCTTGGGCTCTCACTGATGGGCAGAAATCCTTTGCTTTACATAAAGCAACTGATAGAAGGAGAAGGAAAGGAGGAGAGAGCCTCTCGTCTGTGATCGTCCGTGTGTGAACTCATGTTGGATGATGAGCCTGAAACAGGTGCTGCTGCAAGTGAACTGACAGGCTTTTCTGTGACTGTAAGCACGGCAAAGACTACATTCACAGATCCGGAGAACACACGTGCGGTCACCTCGTGGCGCTGCCAGATCGGGGTTCAAAAAAAAAAAAAAAAAAAGCTTGAGAATATGAAAGGAAGAATGAAAAAAAAACCCACATGGTAGTATCAATACAAAAAAAGCTCTTCCTCTCACATCATCCTTATTTCCCGCTTCTTTCCCTAGCAGCTGCTTTGATGGATCATTTTGTCTCCCTAATAGCAGCTCCAAATCCCTGGATGCTCTCCCTTTATGTTCAGTAGGAGACTGTAACAATTTAGCTGAATCCAGCTAACAGATGAATGCAGGAGCTAAGGAAAAGGAAGAGAGAACAGCCTAAGCCTTACCCACCAGGGAACCAACTCTCACTTTATTTAGACTTTGTCTTTGCCTTTAATTTTTTTTTTTCCAAGTCCATGCTTTGTCAATATTAACTAGAGCCACTGCCTGCCTTTGATTCTTTTTTTTTTTTTTTTTTTGAAGGAGCTGGATATAAATGATGCAGTCCTCCAAGCTTGGAGTTGCCTTTCAATCATGCATGAGTGGTGGATAAGAGATGGCCTGTTACTCTCTTTTCCTCCTGGTCGGAATTTCATCTTAACTGGAGGAAAAGGGATGTGAGAGATCTTCTATCACAGGCACCGCTTATTTACAAGTATTAAGAGCGAAGAGGAAAATGAATGATGCGCTCAACAGTAGACTGCGAGCTAGTTTATAAATATGTTTATTTTTACTGTATCAGGCGGAGCTCATCATGAGCAATAACATTTGTCTGTCAGCCAGTGTTGCAAAAAGAATAAATCCTTCTTTATTGAGATCTTTCATAGTTTATTGATAAAAGGATCATGACAGTTTTGATCACACACATCAATTATTCAGTATTTAAACATTCTTGGTGTACATTTAGATAACATTTGTCGGACAAAAGGGAATATTAGATATTGGTTTTGCATCAAATTTTTTTGTCACATTCAGTAAATCTCTCCTCACCGTCCACTTAGCTGCCTATCTCGTGTGTACGCTGTAAAAAACTAACAAACAAAAAACACAAATAAAAAAAAAAACCCAAGCAGCCTTCATCCACATCCCTGATTTCATAAACTGGAAAATGTGCTGCTGGTGTCACTTTGAAAATGCACCTCCATGACTGAGTTTGTTTTCTTGAGGAGCATTGGAGGGAGGAGGAGGGAGGAACACACCATCCCCCGAACAGCAGAGGTTGTCTGGCCCGAAGTTGACCCATAAGATGAGCGTGGCTGTAAAGTCTTGGCCCACGTGTCCACCATACATGACCCGATTCTTCGTTCTCTTTGGGTCTTTGAGTCCACGCCTCGCACTACCCTGCTGTATCCAGAGATCAAAGCTATCTTTTCAAATTTGGGCCACACGTGGCTCCTACAACACATGCAAAAAATTGCAAGTTTAGCTATAATTCATAAATCCATAATTGCTGAAAAATAGGACAGATTCGGCCCAAATGTTTCTGCTATCCATGTTGTTAACATTTTGTCCAAATATCAACAGAAATGATGTCATCGAGAAATCGTTTACCCTACCTTTAAATGAATTGGTATTTCCTAATTTTTTTCTGACAGCATCAACAAATGTCTGAAGTTTAAGTAAAAAAAAGCCAAAAAAACACACAAAACAAAACCTGTTTAGCAGGCAAACAGCAAGAGTCAAGAGTCTTATTGCTGAGAATAGTTCATGACTATATATATTTGAGGTCAAATGCTGCAGAGTGGATCAAAGCCTGAACTGAATTCTGATTCTCAATATGTACAGTGTCTCTCCTTTTTTTTTTTTTTTTTTAAGGGGCTGCTGTTTGGTTCTCAGCAGGAGACCCGCTCTGTCTTAAATATAACTTCTCCACCTTCTGTAGCAGAGTTCACGGCCTTGTATCCTCACACTTGCCAGATTTTGACCTGACTTTAATAACGATGGGGACGACATCCGAATGAAATATGTCCATGGATATATTCCACACTTCTGAGTCACAGAAACCGTTTTCCAGCCACAGCAGGATAACCCAGAAGTTAATCCCTCTCTCCCTGTTATTATAGCAGAAACAGTGTGTGTTGTTCCATAATAGTTTTTTGAGATCACAGTGTCATTATGCTCCTCTCCCTGCTGTAAATCACTTGGTGGAGAATCCCTTTCAAAGCCAGGAATGATAAACACAGACAGCAATTTTCAGATTTTTCTCTGTCATCATTGTGTCTTCCTTTTCTTTTCCAGCTTGATCGTTGTTTTTAGCCACATTTTTTTTCAACCCCTTGGACTTGACCCTTCAGAGCGCCCCACTGAGATGACTAAAATGTACAGACGCCTGCTGATCTAGCTTATTCAACGCCGGGAACAAAAATAAAAAGTGCTTTGTGCAGTTGGTTGTTTTTGTTTGGCTCAGCTCAGCTCTATTGTCTTTTGACAACAGGTACTTTTCTCTTCTTTGTTTTCTACAGCAGCTCCCACCGTGGGGGGAGCCTGTCGATCTTTACAAAGACACTTTTCCATATGTACAGAGGTCATTGCACACCGGAGTATCTTTCAACCACGTTCAGAAGTGTCAGGCATCTTTTTTTTTTTTTTTGAAAACCCAGCAACTTTACAAACACACATTGGCATTTGGAGACAATAAAGCATGTTTTCAGATTTGCCATTTCTTCCACTTAGATCAGCAGTTGATGCTCACAGATTTGTGAAATACTTGTTTTGAGACTCAGGAATGTCGCTGATGTGTGCAGGTGTGGAGAGCCGTTACAAACTGAGGATTTTCTTGGACCGTTCAGGGACTGCAGCGTTGCATTGAACCTTGACGTAGCTAAATGCATCACATAACTTGAAAACAAATTTCCTAACAGAACATTATAGAAACGAAGCTCTAGATTTAGGAACCATTCAACACAACAAATGATAAATGTTTCAGATATTTCCAGTAGTATTAAAGTTAATATTGTACTTTAATTATTTTAATAAATAAAAAGAGAGCTGTTGTCTAATTGACTCTTCAAAAAAAAAAAGCACTTGTGATGAATTCCTTTGTCTTCTGTAGCTGTATTTATTTATTCAAGACAATAAATCAATTAAAATTGAATATAAACCCATAAATTAAGTGAGTGACAGCTCTTCCTTCGTAACACTAAGCTGTACAGAACGGATCATTTAGAATCATCTGCAGGATCATTAGCAGATTTCTCATTTCCACTCGCTTCCATCCGTGCATCTGCGAACTTTGTGCATCATGCTGTTCTTGAGCAGTATGGGTTTCAAAGATTGTATTGAACTAGGAAGATTGTTTTTTTTTTTTTTTTTTTGTTTTTTTTTCTGAGTAGGTCTTTTTTTCTTTCTTTTAGCACAAGATTACTTGTTGATTCCTCGCCCATCCTGATCAGAAATCTGGTGCTGTAGTGGAACAGGAGACTCTGTGTGATCCCTTGACTTTAAAAATGAGTCGATGGTTGACAGGGTCGAATCAGAGCAACAGAAGAGCACTTACTAACTGGACGCAGGTCGATGACAACCCACACAAACAATTGTCACCAACTTTGTTGTGATGAGAGCCTGGCCATCACTCATACGTTGTTTGTGCACGCACACACACAACACACACACACATCCTCTATGCTCCCTCCTGGTATTTCAAAACCATGCTGACACCCTAAAAGCAACAAGAAAAAAATCATCACTGGTGCTACAACGATTATTATGATTGTTATTTAGGAATTTTCAGCTCATCTTAGGAACTGAAAGTTTAGTGTTTAGTATACCTCACACGGCTTGTGTCTCAGCAATAAAGAGAAAGTTAGCTCCTTTATCCAGTGAGTATCACGGATGATTGAAACGTGGGGATAACCTGTAATCATTTCAGAGTGATGGCTTTCTTGCCGGCTGCCAAAAGTATCTTACAAACACATTGATATGTATTATTTTTCAGTTCCAAATAAAGTTCTCATTTCCTTAGCAAGCTCTTGCCAAAGCAAACAAACTCAAGGACACGTCCAAAAATATGTGGAAATGATCAGCCTTAAGCCTCTAACATTTTCTCCAACATTCACTTCTCCTTGAACAGCCTAGCAGTTTAATTTTTTTTTTCTTTTCTAAAACAAAAAAATAAAATTGAATTATGTTCTACCAACAACATCCTCGCCAGACTCTTGAGTTGTTGATTGTACCCTGGGTCTCCCAGATGCCCCCCCCCCAACTGTGTCCAGGCCGATTCCAGTAACTGGGTTTTGGGTATTGTCTGATACTGAGTACTGGTCTGGTACCAACCAGTGTTATGTACTCATGTATATTTTAATATAGAAACAATTCGGAAATCTATCTTAAATAAAAAATAAAGAAAGAATATCCATTGAATAAAGAAATTCAGACATCACAGTCAAGGTGCAGTCACAAATATGTAAAATAAAAAGGCATTTACGTTTTGACATTTAAGGACATTGGAGGTCCAAATGACTCTCATAAAGCTGATTGCCTGCACTTCTTTTAGCCGACGTAAAATATCATCCGCCTGTCTCAGACCATTTGGAGAGAGCAGTTTCGGAGATGGATTTCTGACCTGGGAAACTGTATGGGAGCTCCAAATGTTCAATTACGCAGTGAAATCCAGCATTTTCAAAGACCGTCAGGAACTGGTCACTGTGACTGTGAACTCTACAGTCTAGTCCATCATCGCTCTGAGTGTCTTTTCTGCGAAAGCAAACTCCAGAGTTCGCCGCCGCCGCCACATCCATCTTTCCCTTTGACTTGATAAAGGGATGCTTTTTCACGTGCTTGTTTCATGTTGTTTTTTTAGCAACACTGGTGCAACCCCCTGGAGGCCACAGCCTGGCGTTGAACGAGCAGTTTTCCTGGTTGCTGATGCTAGCAAGCTAACCCTGTGCAACAGCTCACGTGCCACCACTTCTCCGGTACAGCGTAACTTCCTGTGCTGGTTGTTTGAGTAACCGAGAACACTTTAGACTCTGTTTTGGAAAAAAAGACATGGTATCAGATGGTGCATGGATGCAAATGCTCACTGATGCAGTATCTGAGAGTATTTCCGGTACTGGAACCAGCACTGGAACAACTTTACTGACTTATTTAACTCTAGCCAAAAGTTTTATGAGCTTACATTGTCATTATAGTGTCTGGATTAATCTGAGTAAAGTCACATAGAAGCCAAATCAGATGTTTTTCATGTCTTTCCAGTCCTGTACCTGTATTCTATTTTCTTGTGCTCAGTATTCTCAACTGATGCCAAAAAAGACTTTTCTCCATCCAGCTTTTACATTATCATTACAACTTTGGGTGTTGAATGCCACGGCGTGCCTGTGGGTGCGGGTGGAGACAGAGAACATTGTCTGGCCTTTCAGACGGGGGAATGCTTTGTGTCGTCGCGTTATATTATTGACGAGAGAGGAAATGACAGGCCAACATGAGCGCGGAGAGAAACATCTTGTACGACGCAGGCAACATCGAGGGCACAGGTCCCCGGTGGGCAGAACTTGTAAAGAGAACAAGGAGGCAGAACTCGTTTTCCTGCATCAGGGGAATAGATCCAGAGTGCACTGCAAACACACTAACGGACCACTCTGGACACGGAGGGGTCTGTCTGCTTGCCTCCAGAATGATTCACCATGCTGGTGCATGTTTCTAGTGACTGAAAAAGGGGTATTACAACAACTTCTATGATAATCCAAATCGAAGAAGCTGTTAGTTGAGTATTTAGCTTTGCCTTTGAAATCATTGTACCTGTGACTGAACAAAGCAGCCTTCCTCCAGTTGCTCTTTAAACAGTATGAGGTGTTTTTTTGTGTGTTTGTGTCAAGTAAAATGCATAAACCTTGCCTTTATTTATTGGATATTGAGATTATACTTTTCAGTTTGAAGCCTGCTGATGCCTGTAGTCTACTGTTGCAGACTGCTACACAGCTATTTTTAAAAATACGTCAGTAAAGAGAAAAAAAAAAGTGAATGTCCTCCCATGCAGGCAGTTTTAGCTGAATGTGTTGTTAGAGATATATTTTCAAGACATCTTTAAAAGGAATTAAGGTGAAATTAATTTGGTTTATGCTGCAAGAAGGTTTGAAAAGGACTAGAGAAGAGGGGTTCAACTGAGTCCATTCAGAAACAAGCTGGTAAGCTTTTATTCTTCTGAAAGCATTTTCCAGTAAAACTGTATAAAAACAGTGGATTTGGCAGATTACAGAATATCCATCCTTAATCTGAAAAGTATCGTTGCAGCTGAGCTCTGACCACCACAAAAGAGCTTCTTTTCCTCTCTTGTTGTGGAGTGGAGGCTCTCTGCATTTCTACAGGCCGCAGAGTTAATCAGGAAACAGGTGGACATGGAAAACTCGGGCAAAAGGTTTGTTTCTGAGAGAATCAAACACAGGCTGAGGACAAGTAGCATCCTTTACACAAAGCCGTGTCCCTGAGTGCTTCCGGGAATACAAAGCCGAAAACAAAAGCAGAAACTAGTTCAAAAGTTAACTCTGTGCAATGATACAAGCTAAGCAGGAAGCAAGGGTCACCGGGCCAAGTCCTCGATCTGAAGTCCCAGGTCTTTCTCTACAATAAGTGTCTTCATTTTCCACTCCCACAACCTCCGCCAAATTGGGTCATTACCGTGGTAACTCAGAGAAACTGCTAAAAGTTGAGGGGATTGCGGGGCACGGCGAGACTGAGTGATTGAGGTCAAAGCAGGAGGTCAGCAAGCCATTTTCAGAGGAGAGTTCCTCTTACCTTTTGGCAAACAATTTGTCGTCCCTTAGCTACCAATCAAGCTGGTTTGTGAGCCCTTTCGCTTCCCTCAAAAGAATTTGAGGCTCTTTCTCAGTTGAGCTTTTAGAATTTAATTAGAGCAAGTGGGCTTATGATATTGACACATCCGTCACATTCCCCGTTGAAAAGCTACTTCCTGGGATTTACGGGTCCATTTGAAACCTTTTGAGATTCTCTGCGCGCCCTCTTAGAAATGTCTGGACCTGAAGACTAAGCATGTTTTCAGCTGGCCCCTTTAGTTTTTAAGTAGTCTCTTAGGATGGTGACAATGTATCTGTGGCTGCGTTTATTAAAAAGCAGCAGGAGTGGCATTTGGAAATGACACCCGAGCTCGGCTGCTGGTAGCGCCTTCAGCACCTGGCTACCACTTGAGAGTGAGCTGCGTCTCCGCCTGACAGCTGAACAAGTGGGTGCTTCTCGTAGAAGACGGAAGCAGGAGAGGCTTGTGAATATTTCATAACAACAGGTCAGCAGGATGTTAATGTTGTTTTTGTTGTGTTACAGCTTCCTGATCGGAGGTCACGCATTAAATGTGCAACACTTACGGCATGATATGTGCCGATAAAAGCCCTTGTGGTCGATTGTGTTGCGCTGGTTGGAGCGATTTAATTGACCCGAAGAACCTTTGGAAGCACATCCACCAAATCATTTTGATCTGATTGTATTCCTTCCTAAATATTTGCTCTCCTGTGAGAACAGCTATTGCGAGTCCTCTGAATATAATATTCAGACGAGACCTTGCGTACTGGTTGGAGGGAATACTGACAGACCCAGAGGAACTCCTGAAACACACAGAGCGTGCCATTCCTGCAGCACTTTATTAGAAATCTACTTCAGGATGCAAATAAGTAGTATCAAGGCTCCTCATCTGATATTTTTATTTTATTCTACTTGATCAAATTTTTCAACATTGCCTCCTTTTTGCATTTGCATCAAATGTGGGGGCCCTCGACTTTACAGCATTGCTTTCCTTTTACCCGACAATATCTTTGTTGGATTAATTTGTGACATTTGATTATAGGAAGGTGGTTGGGGTGGGGTCTGCTTGGTGGGGGAGGGGGGGTGAAAAGAGGCGACTGCGGGAAGATGAATCGAAAACAAAAACACCACAGAAGGAAACAAGCTTTCAGTGTCCAGCCAAACCTTTTAATTTTACGCCTCATTAAGAGCTCCATTGCAGGTGCTGCGAGCCCAAGGCCAGGGGCCGCCTGAGACACAGGCAGACCCTTTTAATAGCCTGTTTACAACCAGACTTGGGCAGCGGCATAGAGAGCAAATGGAAGAACCGAGCTTGTTAACAATAATGGCTGCGCTGGATGATTTAAGGATTTACATACTCACAAAGGTCAGATTTGTTAGGCCCTTCACTGAGCGAGACTTAAACCCGCATTCACTGAGGTTTATGATCCACGTTGATCATTTTCAGGGATGGTTGGTCGTAATGAAGCATAATTGGAAACTGCTCCATTCCTTTGTTGCTGCTTGATAGGTCAGAAATTGTTTTTCGCTCAGCAGACCAAGACAAGGCTGGGACTGGCGTTTTTACGTCGCAATCAGAAGTCATAAGCTCATGCTTGTACAAACAGTAAAAATACCGACATCCTAAAGAGCTTTATGTGTGAATTTTTAATCTTCTGTTTTACACCCTAGATTTCGAGGGATAGGTGTTGTGAGCATATTTATAATTGCTGATTTATTCAAATGAGACTCTGATGCATCAAACACCATGCATACGAGGACATGAAGAATGATTCTTCTGTTCATGCGTCATATCTGGTATATAATCAAAGCCTGGATCAGACTCAAAGCCAGGATACCGGGAGCACATTAACATGCTCTGGCTGGCTGGCTGGCTACGGCTCTGCGTTTCTGGCAGTTTCAGATATACTGAGGAGAGCTGTGAATAATTTGATCTCTACCCACAAACCAGAGGTAATATTAAAAAATGTCAGCAGGCTGAAAATAATGAATTAAAATCTTGTCTGTTTTCATTTGAGGGAAAAGGCCTGACCTTTAATTTGGATTGTGAATCTATAGGTGGACCTTTCTTCTTTAAAGGCAGATTCAGTGTCCGTGACATTAGATTTCCTCAAAGCTTTCTTATTACTTTTGCTCTTTTTTTTTATGTGCAAAAAAATAGAAATGGCAATGATGACATTATGATTTGATTATCTGTGATTTAGCACCTTAGTAACTTTTGACAGCCCTTTCTCTGTCTGCTGTCCTTTTTTTAAAACTTTCAGCTACAGTTTGTCAGACCATGTATAACATGTAAGGCTGCATGTTGTGGCATCCAAAGCCAATGGACCTTGTCTGATACAAGTGTGAATTTTTCTGCAGAAAAGCTGCCAAGAGTAGCCTCGTAGCTGCCGCTGTAATAATGTGAGTTTATGTCCAACCAGTGAACGGACTGAACCTGGCAAGAAAAAAAAAACAAAGGTGGAAGAGCCATCAAGTAGCTACTAATACACTCTGACATCAGATTACATACCTGTCCTGAGGCATAGGTTGACCAGTAAAGGTGTTTGAAGGGTGGGCATTCCTTTTTTTTTTTTCTCTCACTCCTGTTGTGCTCTCTTTATGTTCCTCTCGTCTGCCTTTTAATCGTGAATTTAATAGTCGCTTCCCGACGTAGCCTTAGAAGACCTGGAACAACAACGGCTCAAGTTCAAAAGCCTGCTTGTGGGCTTTTTTTGTGATACGCTTGTTCATTTTGCTGCTTCCGACTGGCTGCATGCCTCCACCAACGCAAATGAAAGTCCTTCCAAGTCACTGGTCATGACAGGCTTTCCCTGGGCTCTCTCTGCTGCTGAGGGGTAGCCCTAATGCCCACTCCATCCCACCATGTGTAACTGGGGCTCAGTGGAAAGGGCAATAGATTGTAATTGGAATTCTTGTGAGGGGATGAGTGGGATGAAGGATGACAGAGCTGGAAAACACAATTTTAAAGTTAAAGCTTGGAGCAAAACCAAAAAAAGAAAGAAAAAAGAAACGGGGAACATATGGGACAATTTACTGAATAGCAATGAAGAAAGAAGTTCAAGAGATGGTGCTGAGAAATCCTTGATTGTCACTGGAACAATGATGCCTTGTGAGCTAGAGAAAAGCAGTACGACAAATATGAACCCTGACTTTGAACCTTGAAACCATCGCGGAGCAGATCTTTGTCTGTTTGTCTGCTGGTCTTTCTGCCCTCTGTTCATCCCATCTCAGACTGTGGAGTCCCAGAGGAAAGAAATCATGACCTTTTCCAGCTGGCACGCCTTTCGACAGTCTATACTGTCAACATCCCCAGCACAGCAACATCGCCATCTGGAACATGCTCCGTCCTGCTTTCTTTGTTGTATTCTCTTGTGTGCTCAGGGTTAGTGTGTTCACATAGTTACAGTTTAATTCTGTATTGTGCAAAGACACAAGTCCATGCACAACCTCGCACACAGCGCCGTGATTATTCTGTGTGAACCGCAGCAGACAGACGGTTTCCAGTGATGCGCGTGACTGGAAAGCATGCTGATTTGTATATATCAAGAGACAAAAGTCCCACGTGTAATAGTCAACACACAAGACAGTAAATATTAAAAATTGATATTTATGAGCTTTGGCATTCTTTTCATGGGCTCAGAGACACCGACAGACAGAGAAAAGATTTCTTCAGGTTGCTGGGAGGACATTGGCCTTTCACAGGTCATTAGGCATTTATGAATGTTTCAGCTGTGCTGAGAAAAATACAGCATGATGTAAATAAAACCCAGCCATTCTGCTGTCTCCCGTAGGACATTACTACAAGTTTACATTAGCATAGTAAAGGTCAGTGTTGCTGCTTTTCATAATTCTCCCACCTCAGTTCTATGACTCGCTCGTGTTAAGTAGATTTTGTCATGCATTTATGCTTCCAGGCATTTGCATTTGGTCCAGAGGTGAGCTCCTGTCTTTGTCGAGTTTTGACATTAGATTTAGTTTTCTGTATTTTCACATTCTGCTTACTTTGCCTTATAAAGGGGCTCTGCTATCGCTCAGAAACACATTCGGTGGCTAATACCTGACATTACCGACTGGCTGATATCACTTGCATTAGCTTGAAACTCTAAAACTATGAAATACACGTTTAATCCCTAAACATACTGGTCATTTCGTGCAGCTTTTTGTATTCCGTATTGACTGACAGACTGAAGTTCCAATAATTACTAATCCCTTAGTGTCAAATATGATGTTCAGCCCGGACTAATCGCTTCAACGCGGTGATGGCTCCCTGGCTTGTATGCTAGAATATTTCTGCGGGGGGATTTAATCAGGATTCAATCACCTGTATCTTCAGTGTGTGAGTGATGGAAGGACACCACAGGGAGGGACAAGCAGAGGGAAGAATAATTACTGGCCCTATTTCATCCCCAAGTCATTCACGCACCAGCAGACCCGACTAAAAGGACTCTTCCCCCTGCATTGTTATTATGAAATGAAAAATCGTCAGCAGACGAGTACAGTGACAGGCCGTGTGGTGTATTTACTTGTCATTTGTCTCCTGCTGGACAGGAGTGGACACTGCAGTTTTAAATGGCGCGCGCCCAGTGATGATATCAGTTTTGCAGCCCCCTGCTAAGAGTTATAGATGGATGTGCTGCACCGTAAGTGCTGGGTTTAATCTCGCCACATGCAGGTTGTCAGACATGGAGAGGGGGCACACTGTATTTTAGATGTAATACCTTTGAAAGCTGCTCTAATTAAAAAAAGCAACCAGGCACTTGGCAAGCATTGATTGTTTGTGTACCTGCACCTTGAGGATAAGGGGGAGACCATTCAGCTGCAAGGATACTCAGGATTAATTAGTGGCTGGAAGCTAAGAATACATTTGTATCTGGAAAAAAAAAATGAATTCATGGAATGTCAGTTCTTCACTTGCACTTTGTTACTGGACCAAGTGGACCTCTGCAGATTCAGCATACATGACACTGGAGTATTTAGTGCAAGATTCAGTCATCAACCCAGTAAAGCTCTTCTATTCACTTCATGCAACGATCAAGTTAAGCCAACTCCAGTTTTTGCATTTACCGGATCAATTGAGCTGTCAGCCATGTAAGAACTAATGGAGGTTTCACGCTGGGTTTATTCATGGACTCTGAATTATATGATTCAGTCTACCTTTAGGACGTTCAGAGGTATTCATCGTTAAGGGCTTTTAGCATCTATTGAGTGAGATCTTGATTGTGCACTCCAGATAATTCCATGATAAAACCTTACCACAGTAGCATAATTGCCACTGGTGTACTTGATTGATGTGATTGCTACAACCCTGGAGGAAAGATGGAACATAAGATTTAAACTGATTAATGTCTCTCAAGAATGTTCCCAAGAATTTGCATTAGAAAAATGTAAAAAAAAAAAAAAAGAAAAAAAAAATCAAATGTCCCTCAACACCCAGTAAAGACTCAATGAACCCTTTGCTTGTTTAATTTCCCCTTCAGTTTGGTTTCCGTAATTCTCTGCATTCTGACCTCAGTGCCTTTGGGCATAATTTACATAAAATATGTTAAACAAGTACAAATTCCTTGATTAGTCAGTCAACCAGTTTTTACACTTTCTTATCTACTTGTCATCACCTCAACGCTGCCTGCACTTTCAGCACCCACTGGCAGATCTTTGTCATAAAAAAAGTCCCACGTTTCATTATCTGAGTAAGAAAAACAAAACAAAAACAATTTAAGTTTCAGAGCTCCTGTGGAGTACTTTGTCAGAAAAGAAACTGATCTGTAAAATTGAATCCAAAAGCAAGTCATTCAAACGGCAGCAGCGACATGTGACTAATGGACTCTCTGTCACTGATTACAGCAGTTTAAACTACCTGTCGTCACCCTGTCAACTTTACCATCACGCTGTAGATTTGATTGTAGCGGGAAATATTCAGGATCAATGTTTCTCCTGTTGTGTGTGTCAAGTCATATAATGATCATTTCTATATTCTACACCAGTGATACACTAATGTCTTTTACAGTTTCAGGGGTTGGTATAATTTTAGAAGACACAACAGTTGACTGAACATATCTACTTTTTGTTTATTATGAATCTATTTGCCATTGTTTCTGCAAGATCCAGCGGTCATCACCTCTTTTTCTCACGGCACGTTGAATCCCGAGGCCACTGGTTCTCAAACGTTTCCAGACCTCCAAGATTCACATTTATGACTTAACTCATAAATAAAAAAATAAAAAAAAACCAACAAAGGAAACATGAGCTTAAGAATGTTTCCTGCAATTACTTTTGTTTCAACATAAAAAAATCGTTTTCTGACATTGTCAATAGATTACTCCATAACTTCATTTCTTTTACGAAAATAAATATCAAATTGAATTTGCATGTTATTTAAGCAAAAAAATATATGTTTCCATCAAAATACATGCCATGATCTTTTTAGAAGCTTAATAATAAAGTTCAGTCTGTGCAAAAGGAAATTATTTTTTTCATAGAGGCTCAATGAAACGGTTTCCACTACGCATCTTTTCAGAAGTGTAGCCTGTACTAAATGAGGAAAAAAGTGCAGGTATTTGGCAAATTAAAAAAAAAAAAAAACAAAACATCAGATATCTTTACTTGTTTGGACCATACTGCAATGAGATATTTTTCACAGCAAATGATTTAAGACACGTGTCAAACACAAGGCCCGCTGGCCAAATGTGGCCCGCCACATCATTTTATGTGGCCCTCGAGAGCTTGTGCTTTACTGGCTTAAATTTTAAAACAATATTTTAAGACTTAAAATAAGCTTACACCACTTTAAAGCGTATATTGACAGTAAACTACATCTCCCATAATCCAATTCGTTGTCACCCACAACGATAACAGTATCTCAAGACATCAAGACGATTTTCAGAACTGATGGAATTCAGAAAAACCTCTACAAACTAACCTCAATATGTTCAAGAAAAGAGAAATTGATGCACAAGAAAGGCAGTTTCATGAACGATGGGAAAACGAATACAAGTTTGTACCTCAAGGTGAAAAAAACAGAATGTCTTTTGTGTTATGAGGCGGTGTCAGTCGTGAAAGAGTTTAATCTACATCGGCATTTTGACAACAAATACGGAGCTAAGTATGCTAAATTTAGCCTACAAGAAAAACAAAGAATCGCTTCTGCGTCTGAAACCAAGGTAATGGATACTGAGTGATGTTTACAGAGTCCGTTACCAAGGCAACGGACTCTGTAAACATCACCGGTGCGAGAGTAGGTTTACAACCACAAACCCTGAGTTTAATAATGAGTTAAATATTTGAAACTTTAATATATAATACATACAGAAACAGTTATTTAACAATATAATAAGGCACAGTTTAATTTATTTTGATTTACATTGCATTTTGTTACATTCATGCTGTCAATCTGGCCCTTCGAGGGCAACCATGATGCTGATGTGGCCCTGAGCGAAAATGACTCTGACACCCCTGATATAAGAGAAGCTGAAGACAGAAAAAAATATCATAAAGGTAAGATACAGTACTTTGCATAATTTCCAACATATTTCACTACAATCTTTTAACCTCTTTGCAGCGACGTTCAATCGGTCTGTGCACTGCATGATTTTTACAGTTGAATAATGTTATTACATCCCATATTGTGCGACTTCCATCTGCCTAATCTTAGGAACGCTGTCAAGAATTGTATGATAGACTGTACAACGATGAGATTTTCTGAACTGTAGGCTACTATGGGCGTAGAATAGCATCATTAGCAAGCCCTAAAAGTAACCAATAGAGGGTTTTCACTTACGTCACGTTTTGGTCAGTGACCCGGATGCGCGGCCATCTTGGATGTAAACACACCGCTGGATCAATGCAAACGACTGTGGATAAAGGATGGATAAACCACAGAAAAGCTCTTCAAAAGGCGTTACAGATTCAAAAATATACAGAGAAGCCCTTGGTCCATGGGAAAGGGAATGATATTCTAAAAAGTTACAGATTGTCGGTGGTGCCGATCCGTACGAGTTAGCTCCCTCGTCTTGGAGCAATAATGAGCCGGAGAGCCTCCCTTCAATTACACACCCCGACAACGTAAACTACCTGGTTTCTACCCATCATTCCAACAGATGGCACCCAATCTGGGTCATCCTTTTGATAAAGGTCAAACCTTTTACCTGGAATACAATGAGAAATATAGCACATTGTAGCTCTACATTTTAAGAACTGTGTTGCTAGTGTAGCTAGGTGGTAGCTTGATATTATCATTAGACTAGAAATTAAGAGCTTTTTTTCTTGATAATTGTTCATTTGTGAAATTAAGAGCTAACAACATTTCACTTAACTTACCTGACATGAAATGGGCCGAACAAATTCGGATGTTGTCCAGATTTTTTGCCACGTAGGTCTTGGTTTAGCTTCGCTAACCACAAGGGCCTCCTTTCCTATGTCAACTTCTGGCATTGTTCTCCCTGATTTTTAATAACCTTTGGAAGTCTATAAAACTCCAAGTGTCTCTCGCGGTCTGTCCGGTTGGTACAGCCGAAAACACGGCAATAATTTACCATTTTCAATGAAGACGTGTGTGCTTTGTTTACGTTGCTGCGTGCCTCCAAGATGGCGACTTCCGGTTGGATGACGCGCTGATGACGCGCCGTGAAAACCCTCTTTAAACAATGAGCAAACCGAGAAAATCAATTGCAGTTTAGTAGTAGTAGCTTTTATGTGTGCTGAAACACTTTAAAGAAGAAGCAGCGAAGAAGGGCAATGTGGCACAGGTCATGGTGAGAGGCAAGTCACATTAGTTGATACGTTATTACAAGTCAATTTTTAATTGGTTAGTCAGTAGATGAAGTTGTAGGACTTTTGGCGCTGTCTCAGGAAGTTTTTGTTTGCAAGATCATTTAAGTGGCCATCACTGAAACACTCACGCCGTCCAGTATTTGACCAAAGAATGAGTCGGTTTGTACTCTTTTTTCCTCCCCTCAACTTTGCAGGTTTTTCTCCAACAAACGTATGCACAACTTAAAGTGAAACAAAACAGCACTCTCATGAGAAAGCATTCACGGTTCATGTCACAGTAACGTTGTATTAAAGCTTCAGGTTGGAAATGTCCTGACCTGTACTTCAGTGCATCACACATCTTTTTTTAAAAAAGGGACCACAAACAGCAGAAAAGCTTATCTCATAGAGGAAGACAACAGAGAAAAAGGAGCAAAAAAAAAAAAGATTCAGTTTGTGAATCTCTGCCCCAGGCTATTTTAAGATTCAGCTGACCAGGCACAAGCTGGTCTGTTTATATGTGATAACCCTCAAAATACTTTGTGAAAATCGATCTCAACATAATCAGTGTGTGATTAAATGACACCTGGATATCGGGGACAGTCTATGAAGCAAAGTAAAAGCAGCGTCTGCCGGTCATGTGTTGACTTTGATGCCACCAAACATGGCGGCCCGGATGCACGTACTCCTGAGCTCCTCTCTGTGAACCCTGCGGTTGGTGCTTTCAGCTTTACTTCATTTCCCCTTGACCTCCTCCTGTCAATAAATTCTCTGCGCACTTTATGGGTGTGCTACTGTGCACTCAGCCCATCAAAACATAATGACTGAAAAATTAATATATGATGCCGATGGGAGCGAAGCGGGCGGGAGTGGTCCCAGTGTGGGCCTTTAGACGGGCTCGGAGTGACTCATACCTCTGCCCACTGATTGAATGTATTTACTCAAAACCACCACTGACTTTATAGATTGCTGGGATCGATTTTCTTATTTTAAAACTTAATGAACTGTAAAAAAAAAAAAAAAAAAAAAGAAAGAAAGAGAAAGCAGAGGCTCATCTTGCTGACTACCCTGCTCTGTGGCTGTCATGAGTGGCTCAGTTTGTCATGCATAATTGAAAGCTTTGTGATTTAATCCTCTTGCTGTTCTCTACACACCTGTTCACTCTGTCAAGTGGAATCCGTTTCATTGTCTCATCTTAGCTATTGCAAATTTGCTAATCAGAAAAGGGACTCTTTTGTTTCCGTTGTTCACATGTTTTAGTAATTCTAAAGCTGTTGAGTTGTGTGACATTAAAACATATCGATCCACCAGCGCAGCCGTCAAAGTTAGAATTTCACATTTTAAAGTCAGGTGAAAAATTTCTTTCAAATTTGAGGACACGGCAGAAATCCAACAGGAAACAGGAATCAGGCCAGCAAATATTGATAAATTGCCTGAAAAGAAAGGAATTGAGTTGCGGCAGTTAACGTCCAGGTCTCATCCTCAGTTTATTTGGATCGCGCCAGTTCATAAAAAGGAGTCATTTTAAGATACTTTAGTCGGAGCTTAAACAACTTCAGCGCAATAATGATTTGGACTGAAACTTAAATGAAATAGTTTGGTGGGACCTGAAAAGACCTGTCGGTGCATGAATTTATTTAGCATAAATTAGAAGGTTGTTAATGAGAGTGAGACTGATAACTTCTTACAGGAAGTAATTACTTCAAGTTATTGCTGTATCACTGAGTGTCCTTGGTTTTTATTCCCCACAAGTGCTGCGTTTTGTCTTAGCTTTTCTCATAATGAACAATAGCTGTCTCAGATTACCCCCCCGGCTGTCACCATTTGGAGGTCTGGATACGTGGTGAGAACTGCTGGACATTGCATAGTGTACTCAATGTGTCCAGCGATCAGCAATGCATCACAACAAGTAGTGTATAACTGGCCGTAATAAAGTGGCAGCAAATATTTTATGTGCGCGACAGCAATGATGCAATCAGTTGCGCTGACAAAAATAATGCTAGGAGCACCAGAAAGTTATTTTTGCTGATGAGTTCTCCACAAACAACCTCCTACATCGTGACTAAGGAATAATGCACTAAATAGGTATACATATGACATTTTTCTCAAGCTGAAACAGATTCCAGTGGTCTTAATGAAGTGTCTGTGACATGCTAGCGAACAGTTCCCTTTTTCTGCCATGTCTTTACAGCTCTGTTCATAGATGCTTGTTTTGGGGGGGGTGGAGTCACACACTTGATTCAGCTCCTTTCTCATAATATATCCTCCTTCACACCTGGTTATGTCCTGATGCAATAAAACCCGATCTATCACCAGCTGCAGTTTTCCTGGCTAGTTCTTATTTTCTTGAAGGTCTTCCTGCCCGTTTCTGATTTTGGCCATTTGTGATTTTCTTCCTAGGAACTCTATTCAATCAGATGCAGTAACATAATGAAACCAGTGAAAGATAACAGATGCAGCTGGCCATGTGCTCTCAATGGATGTTGATAAATGAAAGAGAAGACTATAATAAAATAGCGTGCATGACATTTTATCTCGTTGTGTTCTATTCTGTATCAAATTAGGGTGTGAGTAAGTAGGATGAAGATGACATTGCTGGAAGAACTGCCACTTGTAATCTTGCTGCAACTCACTCAAAAGAAACAGAGGTAAATCAAGATAAAAATATATAAAAGTGAGATCACATTCAATTACGTCCATTTGTTACTTCCTTTATGATTTAATCAAGTAAGGACGCTCATGGCTGATTCATATGTTGTTACAGATGTCAAGCTTATGGCTAATTTTAAAACTCATTACAGGGCACCGATAAGAAGAAAAATATGAGATATTTCTAGAAGGCATCTTTCTCAAAAGTATAAACTTTAATCATTTAGCTTGTGCAGTGCAAAAAGAAGACTGTCAAATAATGATTCATTGAATCATATGAGGAAAAAAAACATAGCTGGATTTTATTCACTACAGACCAACAATGACTAAATCCTTTTAATTGTTAGATATTGCTGTGTATGCCTGGACAATTTATCTGACCCAGAGTTTTTTTTTTTTTCCTTGGAAGTTACTCCCTGTGAATATCTCATCGTAGCTTCAGTTAGTCCTAATTATTGTATTCTGAACTGTGCAGCACAGACCGCCACAGGTTCACTTCTGGTGTTTATGCAGGGCCTTCCAAATGATTTTGTTCTACTTGGCTGCACACTTTAATGAAAGTGTAAATGCTTTTGGAATGGTGGAATCAGCTGAGTTGGGCGGATTAGCACTTCCCCTTTTCCAAAGCCTTGATGTTTAATTACCACAACTTTGTTGTTTTCTCATTCATCTGTTACTTTTTTTTCCTTTTCAACTTTCAGACAGCTCACATTTAGCCTTGAGCCTGAGTAATTGGTGTACTGGGGAGGTGGGGGGGAGGTAAAGCCTGTCTGGCTTCGGTCTGACAGACAGTTGATGTGTGGAGGTAGCTTGGGGACAGCAAACAGTTTTATACCTGTAGCACATTATACTCAGATTCCTTAATTGAACAGGCTCAAATGAATAGATACCTTTTGATTTTTCTTTCTTTTTCCAAAAATGTCTCTTTCTGCTCGTCTTTGCTTTCTCACCCACGTCCCTATTTCACTTATATATGCAAACACCTTGTCTTTGATGTTCTTCTGTTCTCCTGTGACATCAGGTGCTGGAATATCATTACACTCAGCTGATGTAGTATGTTCAGGTCATCGGCCGGCTTTGACCTGTTTTTTAACATTTAAATCAGGCCAGGCTTGGCTGTGATCTCATTACTGAGACACCTGACTGTATTTGATGCAAATCTTGTGCATTAATAAAGCTCTCTTATGGGTTGAGGGAGGGAGGGGGAGGATGAGGCTTGTCCTGCAGCTCAGGTAATTTACTGCAGCAGAACAAGATGGAGAGATTGTGTTATTATAGACTTGATCGCTTGGCAGGCCGGCTCGTAATTGATCTGTGCTCTGCAGAAGTACTCAGTGGTGATGGAGGGTGTGGTTGTGGAGGAAGAATTCGATGAAGAATGTAATACATACCGTACAACAGTCAGACAGATCCATAATTTGAAAAGGGAGAAGGCAGGCAGAGGAGGATTGGACAAGTGAATATTGATTGCAAATATTTCTAGTGACACACATTTAGCTAATAATATGAGGGAGTGTTTTTTAAAAAAAAAAGTTTGACTGCTGCTCATAACTGTTCATCCAAAACACCACCCTAAAGGAAGTAGAAATACTGAATTTAATCATTTTTGAGGAAGTGGAGGCAGGGACACGAGTGCTGCTGGACTGTAGCTGACAAAAATGGCATGAACACCAAAACTGTTAGTGTCCAGCCATGAAGAGAGAAAGAGTTGCATTGTACGACAAAGATGCTTTGTCAGTGTTAATTTAGGCCATGCAATGCAAACTTTTACTGTGTGTTTTGTGTGTAATTTAATATCATGAATCACTCTGGAAGCCTCAGCGTGATCAGGAGATAACTGATGACTGCGCTAGATTATTACTGTTACAGTGAAGTTGTAATACATTTTTACATATCTATATATTTTGATACTATAAGAGTTGGTTACTGAGCCTGTGTATCCTGACTAAAAACAGCTTCATCGTGTCGACTACAGCAACATTAACTAAGTGTGCAAGCAACTGGATGATCGTTTATACCATCACAGTTCAATATAATCGGCTACTTGCAGCATCCAGGTGATTTTTCATGGCTGTTGCTCTACTGTGATAGACCAAACTCCAACTGCATATTTGACGAACTGTCCTTGGTTGGTTGTGAGAGGAAAAAAAAATCAGATACCCAAATTAAAAACCAGATGTCTGCAAAACAGACAAATATTTGAATATCCAAGTAAAAACTGAATGACTGACAACCATCCTTTAAACTATTGCCGGCATTATATCATCAATATTGAGGCTGCTTTTCAGTTTTGCCACTTATCAATTATGTGCATGTCACGATTTTTGATAAAAAAAGATTAAAAATGTTTTTTTTTTTTTTTTTAAATAAGATTCAAATTGATTTAATTAAGCCATGAATCATGATGTGGCCTCCAGGCCAGCAGAGAGCACACTCGAACGCGGCTCCAGCTAAGGAAGGCGAGGTGCGCAGTGTCCGATGCAGATTACAAACAGTGCAGCAGCCAACAAGCAGAGAACAATCGAGAGAAAAAAGCATGAGTGATGGCGGGGGTCAACTCCAATTTTTGTTCAGACAAAAATAAATATGCCCTAGTTTGTGCCTGACTTATCTACTTCAGGAATAATAATAATAAAAAAAACATTCTCTGATGCAGTATTGATTTGGAAAGAGTGTAAGAAAAGACCAGTTTTGTTATGTTTGTATTATGCCTTAGTTTATGCCTGACTTAGAGTAGAGTTGACTTGTTATGCACTAAAGGAAAAAAAATCTTGATACTGTACTGATTTATTGAATAGAAGGCAATAGGCCTATTGTAAAAAAATAGAAAAAGAAAAAACAAAAAGAGGATTTGACAGATTTGAGAGTTGATAAAACAGTTTCCACTTTCCAGTCATTTGCTATGCAAGTATAAAGATTGCATTCTGTTTTTATTTACAATTTGCACAATGTCCCCAACTATTTTGGAATTGGTGTTGTATTTCTATGTCCTCAAACACTCTTTCTGTACATGTTTTAGTTTCCTGGGTTTTTCATATATGTAATATGCTGATCTGTGTTGACTGTTTTGTTCATGATACTTGTCCATTCGTATGAAATGATCCCTTCTGTGAGCTGCTGCTGATATTTGAAAACCTCACAATATTCATCTCCTGCTGCAGCCTCAATAAATGGTTATGCTCAGAATACAGAGATGCAGACCAATATGGTTTCCTCGCAGTTAAAACTATTAATCACAAACAATTCAAATGATGCTGTTTTATCCTCGCAAAGAATAAATGTTTTTTGTTTGACTAAGCAAGAGCGATGGCTGCTGAGTGACTCACACAGTTTATGGGAAAATTTTTTTTAGCATAAATCAGAAGAGTTTTCAAACAACTGCTCACTGTGTCCAGAGTTAATTACTGCATTTTTTTTTACATAACATTGATGAGTGTTACCTAAATGTGACAAGATCAAAAAAGTACTATATCAGGGGGTCTGTGGGGTCTTAAAAAGTCTTGCCCACCATGATCCAGTCTGTACTATTTTCCTCATGATTCATTAAAGTCCTGAATGCGACTTTCAAGTTGATGGAGTTGACGGAGGCAATGGTAGGGGAGATCCTTTGGATCCTATCAATCTGTGATGAAAGATCATGTAGGCTCAGCGTTCCCCAAATCAAATATTACAAAAACATTCAAATTTGGTAAAACCTGTTGCGTCTTTTGGACTTGGTAAAGAAGGAGCTTATCTCAAATGTGACTGGACCATTTATTGTAACATTTTATGAAATCTGGAATGAAACAAATAAATGAATTGGATGTGCAACGTTACGCTTCTGGGAAGGAGAGAAATTGGTACCAGTGGTCCCAGTTTGTGGGCCAAATGACAGCCTACCATTCACTTACACAAGTGAAAGTAAAAGATTTTGGAACTAAGTTTTGCTCTTTTCCCTTGTACTTTTTTTCTGTTATTTTCCTGAAATGAGTCTTAAATTTCATTCATAATGATGGTAAATGGACTGCACTTATATAGCGCTTTCCAGACGCCAGCATGGTGCCCCCAAAACGCTTTACATTAGCCTGTCATTCACCCAATTCGCATACACATCTACACACTAGGCAGACGGCTGCTGCCATACAAGGCGCTGCCAGGCCCACTGGCAACTTAGGGTTCAGTGTCTTGCCCATGGACACTTTGACATGTGGACAGTTGGAACCGGGATCGAACCACCAACCTAACAGTGTCTAGACGACCTGCTCTATCAACTGATCTTGAAAAGCTCTTAAATTTGTTAAAACGTGCAGGTATCTTGCATGTTCATGTTGGCAAATCAATGACTGGCTGCTTTGTGGATGTAGCTGCTTTTTCACGTGTAAGTCAGTGTCCAGATAGACTTATAGACGTAAAACCTTTCAATGCATTTTGCTGCATTTATATTACATTGGGGTGGATTTAGCCCAAACTTCAGAGGAATTTGGCCGTGACTGGGGTTCAGCGTGTAAACACACTCATAAATCAAACGTAATCGACCGACAGTGGCAGTGTCATCATCATTAGTGGATGGTTACAGTGAATTTACATCACATAAATACTGAACTTGGTACCATTTATCATAGAGCTTAACTCTACTTTGGTACTGACCAAGGAATAGTGTGGAACAATGACTGACCTCCAGTAATCAAGCTGAAGATAGCAGCCATCTCATATACCATCATCCCAACATGTTGCATCTCTGTCAGTCTAATATATTTTCTGTCAAGGACTAAACCATTTTTGGCTCACTCTGCTGGTTTTGTTCTTCAATGATTTCCAACTGGGAAGAGCCAAACCAAGGTTTATTTTTGTTCTCTGACTTCATCAATCAATAAATTTCTTTGCCTCTTCATGTTTTAATTTCTTTAACAATGTAAAGTCACATGCTGCTATTCTTGCATTAGGTAACGAGTATCATTTCAAATTTCTCAATTTAAGAAACTACCCCTTATTCCTCCAGTTTCTGCTTCCTGGTCCTGTGACCAGTGCAGTGGCAAGAAGGTTAAAGGTTAAAAAGTTCTTCATACACAGTTCTAACACTAAACTTGGAACAAAATGTGGGAGTGGACTAAACCCAACAAGCATTGCTCCAGCCAATCACTGACAGAGGGAGGGTCCATGCTTGTGTATATATGGTGAGGGGAGAGGCCTGGGAGAGTTATGATGGGGGATGTTTTCTCAGGGAAAGCACTGGAAGGAGAAGGAGAAGGAGTAGCTTGCGCTCCTTGTTTTGTTGATATTTTGTTTCAAATATAAAGAGATGTGATGCCATCCAGAAATCCCTTACCCCACCTTTAAGGACTTTGTTTTCAGGTTTTCAGGTCCATCTCTTGAATGTCACATCTGTCTCCAAAAGCTCTACGGCCTTCTAAATGACTGCACACAAATGAATGGCTCATGCCATGGTGGCAACATCAGTCTTTTATATACTGTCTGTGGGTAGATTTGGTTGTTTGCAGACTTAGATATAGACGATTCTATCATGACTCACGGTAAATATGATTCCCACGTCTATCTCTGTGAAGCCATTCTTTCTGGAACACGTTCCTATTTTTTCTTATCATGCTATTGTGAAATGAGCTGATTCTGAAACACCTACTGCATCCGTCAACACACCAGGGTAATACCTCCTTGCACAACAAAAGCGCAGACGAATACAAATCCTGAAGGGCTGCCAACAGAATTGCATATCTTGACCACAGTGTCTAGCTTTCACAATGTAATGTCTTTTTCTTTGTTCATTTGGTGTATTATCTTCACAAGAGACAAAGAGAGCAAACATATCCTCCCTCAACGATTACCATAGCATTGTTTATTGACTTTGCTGAAGAAGGAAGAAATCTCCAAAGCCTGCTGCTGAAATCAGAGCAGTGATGGAGCTTGAGTGCAGACCTGGCTGGACTGCCCTTCCTTCAGCATCTGCAACAAGACACTGTATCGATTGTTTTGCTCCAGGGACTCAAACCTGCAACAAACAGAAAAGCTCATCTGAGCTACTCTAAATAATTTTGCTGTCTTCATCATAGCTGCTTAGAGCAGGGCCCTTTGGGGAGCCCAGAATCAATCAGACACTGCAGAGTTCTGCTCCTTTTATGTAAGTGGAGGATCCAAAAGATGTCTCCGATTTAGTGGGATACTTTGAGATAATTGCTGCGAAGGCAGTGCTGTTGTTCAGTCAAAGTGCTACAAAAAGTTTACTCTGACGTCTGCACCGGTTTTGGCACAAGTGCTGCAATGTGGACTACTTCCTTCGTGTATCATAATATTTAGAAAGACCAAGTAGCAGCAACAACATTCGAAAGGAAGCTGCGGTGTGGCAGCGATGTCACGTTGTGTTTGTCGTCACTGGCTAATAAGTGTGTGGAAAAGAAACAGAAATGTCTTTCCACATCAAGTAAGGTTTTAGCCCTTAATTGAGCCCACAGAGCCCTCCCCCCCCCGTCCCCTCTACCCAACATGCCCCCCTACCCCCTCCATTTTCCTTTTTCGTGGTCCACTGGTCCTGCTGAATGTCTGGCGACGGTTCAAGAGGAGTTGACATCCAGGTCAGTATGAGTGACTCAGACCCATCGCAGGAACACGGGGAGTTGGGTTGTAGGAGGTGAAAAACACTCTCTCAACATGCTGGCATAAACTCTCAGACTGAGCTCCAGCCTTTTTTTTGTGTGTGTGCTTTTCTTTGTCTGCAACACAAATGTGAACACTGGCCTCGGAAGTTCTGTATGTGAAGAAGCGACTGAGCAAGGACGCGTGACGTGAGGTAGATGCGGCTCTAAATGTATTGGGGAAAAAACTCTGCACATGGCTGACGCAGAGAAAACAAAACTCCAGTTTATTTTCTGTTTTTATTGTAGAAATGACAGCTTTTTACAAATTAAATTCAAAGCCCCGTGGCCTTCCTTCATTGTGTGCGTTAGCTTAAACTGCCAATGAATCTCACAGTTGCAAGAAAAATATTTTGTCTTATTATGGCAGAACTGTATTAGTGATGGCTTTGTGTTCATCTGCTGTTCTTATTAGATATATTATTTCACGACACTCTCCATTAAAGCCCCATTAGCTACCATTATGCCATGCTATTTTCATTGCCTCCAATAACATGTGAACGCAGTCGGAAAAGAACACAAGATACAAGCGCGGTTTGACAGTTACAGGATTGTTCATCATTAGATGACATTGTCTATGAGACAGTGGAATATGTCATTCACTAAAGGGCTACGGTACATGCTTCTCAGATGAATGGCTTACATGACAGAGGGTATTCCTCTTGCATTTCTACAAGGTTCTCCATCAAAAGCTTCATTAGGGGGAGGGGGACCAAGGAGCACTCCGTAATGACAAAAGATGCGATTCATTTAGTTTTAGTGCAAAACATTCATCCTAAATATCCTCTGCTGCTCCGAGGCTTTGATTAAGAGATTCGGAGAAATGGCTTTAAAAGGAGAGTGTCAGGGGGAGAAATATAGACCATTTCCTCCGCGCCTGCAATCTTTCTCTCTCATTCTCCAGCTGTATGATAGATAAGCAAATGGTAGATAAATGGCCATCACTTGAAGCGAGGAGAAAAGATTGAAAATGATTTCTCTCTGGAGTTGCCAAAGTTTTTAATGATTGGGTGAACCTACCTATTAGTTGTGAAGGACACTAATATCCATCTGCGTGAATAATTGGCCGTTGTTTTCGCAGATTGCGAAAAACTTTATTTTTCCTTTTTCCAAGGTTCTTTTTTCCGTCACATCTAATTCTCTGCCAACACTACAAGAAAATTTACAAAAAAAAAACACAGTCGATTCCTAAATTATTCATCTGCAGGCAAAATTTCTGATCTTAAGAAACTTATGTTTGACCAAAAGTTTTCTTCTGGCTGGAAACTAGAATATAACTGAAAAACACTGAGAAGAAAATGTACAAGAGATGTTCATTATGAAGCATTTCTTCTTTTTTCTCTTTCATATTTGACTTAAATAAAACAAACAAACAAAAAAACAACATAGCATATCAATTCTGTGCTGTCTCAATCCATGAAATCACTTGTATTTGCCAACAAAGAGCTCATAGATTAGCTAACTTTGTGTGTGTGTGTGTGTGTGTGTGTGTGTGTGTGTGTGTGAGATGTTTGATGATTTTTGCCCCAGTCTTGTCTTCAGTTCCTCTTATAACTCTGGATGACGTTCAGGTCAAAATGTTGATATTCTTCTCCTTTAAACAATTCTTGACTGCTCACTACATGTTTGATCATTGTCTACCTGGCAGGTCCTTCATGTGATACATCTGGAAGTCCATTCATCTCCATCGAAACGTCCGTAATCTCCGATTCAAAGCGGCTGGCGCTGCACTTCCGTTATGCGTCCCGTGGGACTCGAGTTTAATCCTGTTCAGTATTTTTTTCTTTAAACTGTCTCAAGTCTTGCTCCACTCTTATCGTTCTCTTTCCTCTCGAGGCCAGTTTCAGCTTATGAGGGTGCCTGGTTCAGTGCTCATGACGGTACTTGAATGGGAATCATGGCTGCCAAACAGAAGTAACTTACTGCTGCAACGCTTCACTTACACAGAAGCGCTGCAGCAACACCTGATGGTGTGTGTTTGTGATGTAAGTCATTACCAGTAAACAACAACCCATGATCTTCCTCCCCTTGTCCACAGCGAAGTTGAAACAGTTTGACCACAATTGTGTCATCAGCTGGTACCAGCTGTGTAGTTGCATCATCTCCTCATTTTACACCTTCAGCTTCTTCAGAGCTAGGCTGCTCGAGTGTTGACGAGGACCAGAAAGCGGGGTCACATTTAATCTGTTTTAAAATCACTACTTTGGCTCCCTGTGTCTTTTAGGGTTGATTTTAAGGTTCATGGAATGGTTTTTAAAAGTCTTAATGGTCTTGTGGCATCTTAGCTATTACCTGGTGGACCATGATGGACTCTGATGTCCTCTGGCACCGGTTCACTAATTATTCCCATCGTTCATACAAGAAACCACAGTGAGGCCTCCTTCCAACATTACGGCCCGCAGCTATGGGAGAGGTTCCCGGAGACCCTGAGAGCCACAGAGAGTGTTGATATTTTTAGAAGCAGGCTCAAGACCCACCTATTTAATTGGGCTTTTAACTAATGGCCCTCTTATCCTGAGTTTCTATTTTAGATTTCTTACTATAGGTGTTTAGCACATTTTTACTTTTTGTTTATTTTACTATATACTTATTGATTTATTTTTCATTTATCTTATTTACCTTATTTATGTCATCTTTTTTTTTGTAGCTCCAGTGTTTCCTCAGCGAGAGCCCTCTATATCTGGGGTGGCAGCTGGCTCTGGTTGCTATGGCGCTGGCCTGAAGTCCACTCTCCCGTGGGTCGTGGTGGGGTCCGTGCACCAACCCTACAGTGCACTCTGCCCTGCCTGGGGGGTGGGTTGTGGCCCCCTGCCAGGCAGCTGCCACTTCCTGATGCAGATGGCTCCCTGTGATGCTGTAACAGTTTTCCCTCTCAGGTTCTTTCAGTGCCCAGCCATGTTATCCATATTTCTATTTATTTTTATCTGTGATGACACATGTTTTATAATTGATAGGGGTCAGAGGTGGAGGGGAAGGGGGTGGGCAATGGGCGGGAGTGACTCTTGTTTTTACCATGTAAAGTATTTGAGGTGCATTTTGATGGATTCAAACTTTGTTTAAAAATGGTGGAGACAAGCAAAGACTAGAACAGGGGTGTCAGACTCATTTTCACTGAGGACCACATCAGCATCGTGGTTGGCCGTCGAAGGGCCAGATTGACAGCATGAATGTAACAAAATGCAATGTAAATCAAAATAAATTAAACTACACTTTAGTATATTGTTAAATAACGGTTTCTGCATTTATATATTAAAGTTTCAAATATTTAACTCATTATTAAACTCAGGGTTTGTGGTTGTAAACCTACTCTTGCACTAGTGATGTTTACAGAGTCCGTTGCCTAGGTAACCATCACTCAGAGTATCCATTACCTTGGTTTCAGAAGCGGAAGCGATTCTTTGTTTTTCTTGTAGGCTAAATTTAGCATACTTAGCTTCATGTTTGTTGTCAAAATGCCGACGTAGATTATACTTTTTCATGACTGACACCGCCTCATAACACAAATGACATACTGTTTTTTCACCTTGAGGTACAAACTTATATTTGTTTTCCTGTCGTTCATGAAACTGCCTTCCTTGTGCATCAATTTCTCTTTTCTTGGACATATTGGGGTTAGTTTGTAGAGGTTTTTCTGAAGTCCATCAGTTCTGAAAATTGCCTTGATGTCTTGCTCATGGTGAGATACTGTTATCATTGTGGGTGACGATGAAATGCATTATGGGAGATGTAGTTTATTGACAATATGTGCTTTAAAGCGGTGTAAGTTTATTCTAAGTATTAAAATATTGGTTTAAAATTTAAGCCAATAAAGCACAAGCTCTCGAGGGCCACATAAAATGATGTGGCGGGCCACATTTGGCCCGCGGGCCTTGTGTTTGACACATGTGGACTAGACAGATGGGAAGGGAGCCTCCTAACGTAAAGATCTGGCCATTCTACTTATGTAAAAAGATTTATAAGAAGAAATCCCTGTAGGGACATGCAAAAAAAAACTTTTAAAGCAATTTTTGATTATTTCTTTAATTATACTGGTTAGTCTCATTGAGGCAGTTTCTCATTTTCAAAAGAGTCCTGTTGTGCACAATAAAAACATTACTATCAATGAAATTATAACTTTAAGTTCCTCAATATCAACTAGAAAAGCACTCAGAAGAGCGCAGACCTCCGCCAAGCGCAACAATTCACCCATATAGCGATTTACAGATTCGATAAAATCCACGTTCTGGATCAGAATGTGGATCAGAATGTGGATCTGGATCAGATCCGGATCAGCCTTTGAAATTTGATAGAGGTTCCGATTGTCAATCCCTGAGTCAAATTTCATGAGTTTTGGGCAATAATTAACGGAGATATCGAGAAACAGACAAATATTTGATTGATCTTGTGTGAAAAAAATGGCTTTTACATTAATTACTGTAGGATCATACACATTTTCTCACCACATGCTTCTTTTTTTTTGACCCACTAAGAGGAACCCTTTTGGTCAGGTAGAAGTTATACTTTACATGACTAAATTTGGGCCTAACCATACATGTATCTGTCTTTGAAATGATTGCTGAACAACCTCTCTCTCTTCCTCTCTCAGTATCACAGGCCTCCTGTTTTATTCTCCAGCAGGCTTTAAAATCACTGCTAGCATCGAGATTAAGTCTAATAGAAGTTTAAGAGTATCTGTTGTTATAAAAAGACCATTTGGTATTGTTGCTGTAGCGCTGGTGAATTTGTAGCACAGCTCTTTATATTCAAGGTTTGCAATCAGGCTACAAAATAAAAAAAAATATTCAAAGAATGTATTTCCATATAAATTAGATATGATGACTTATTTACTTAGACACCCACATGTTTCAGGTTAAGATTACACTTGATGTGTCTCTGTTTGCACTGTGGGTTGCTTGGCAATTTGCATCTGTATTTGTGCGTTTCATAAGCGTGTTGAGAACCATGGAATTGGCTGCTGCAGTGTGTAATTGTACTACCCGTGTATCAGAGTTTAAAATATATTTAACATCTTTTCTTGGGGAATAAATTGGGAGTAACAATATGCTCGAAATTACATGGTAGGTGGCTTCCTCCCAGCACTGTCATTTCAGTCGGTATGCTTAATATTCTCATGCCCGTGCTGTTTTCAGCCTGCACATGATCTTGGAATGTTAATTTGAATTGTGTCCTGGCTTGCGAACACACCCTCATCGACAACAAGCCAATAGGATTAGAATTTGGAGGCTGTGAGGGATATTCAGTAAATGTAAAAAAATATCAGAGCCACGAGTCCCTCATGATCGAGCGTTAATAACTTTCTGAATGAATTTCTTGTGTAAATGGCAGCAAGTCACCCTGAGAAATGGGCTCCGAATAGATATTGACACTGTGATCACAGGAAAATGACAGAGCAAAGATGACAAGGGGAACAGCTTGAATAGTGGACAAAAGGGGAAAGCTCGGGAGAATTAAAGCAAATTCTTATCACGGCTCACATCCAGAGTGGACACAGCCGTCATCGTGTGTCACTCTGGTATCTGAACCCGCTAATATTCGGTGACCATCTGAAGCAGGCTGCTCTACAAGGAGCTCTGCAGCAGCACAAACACATTTAACAGTCTTCCAAAAACACACAAAATGAAAGCCAGCTCTAAGATTTTCTATTTATTTTTATGCAGCTTTAAGTGGAGAATATACATGTATTTGATTAGTGTTCTGTGATGATGTAAAATCTTTTATGCGCCATTAAAAGCATAAAATGTTTTTTTTTTTTTTTTTTTTTTTGATAAATGCATCCCTGACTCACACTTGGTACTTATAATAATTGTGTTTCCCCGCAGCGAATAAAACCACAGAGCCATTTATATGAGGAGTGTGTTTTTGTGGAGCTGCTGACTGCACATATGAGTTGGGCAGTATGGATGACAAACGATGCAGCGTTGTGAATTTATTGACGTGCGATACTGACTTCAGCACTTCAGTGGCGGTTGCTACATGGATAAACTTCATTGCAGTGCTGATGATTATAAGAAAGCTTTGATTTGCAGGGCATCGCTGTGGATGGTGAAATGGCCATAACCAATTTCTCTCCCAGACTTTGATATTGATGTTCCACATGCGCTGCACCCCCTTGGAAAATAATTGATTGCTGCTGACTACAATGTGTGTGAACATTATTTAGCAGGAGTCTTTTAATTAGATCAGTGTTGCGAAATGACATTCAATGGTTTTATTACCTTCATTTCCGCTATATATCTAAATATCTACTAGTATTTCTCTCTTTTTTTTTCTTGCATGATCCAAGTAATATCCTAAGTATCTGGGTGGGACTGGGAATATGCTGTGGAAGCAAATTAATGCTCATGTAAATTTATGAATTAGGATTTTTTTTTAATAGCCGTCCCGTTGTGCAGTACTGTATGTTGCTGTGAAAGATTAATGCTAAAGAAAATTTAAGAAATTACAATACATAAATGTTTTACAGCTCAGGCCAGGGTTAAACTGCTCTGAAACCCAGAGATTCAAGAGAAATATTAATTAGACACGTTCAGAGTTTTGATCTGTTGCTTCATCTACTGATGGCCTGAAGAGTTGACTTTTTCCTTTTTTTTAAATCAAGTGAATAGACAGATTAAACTTATCATGACAGAAATGACATCTACGATAAGGTGCTGGATACCCACACTGAATTAAACTGGCAACATCATGTAAATGATCACACTGTGATTAATGTGTAAGATATGTTACAACAAACTTTTTAATTAGCTCTCAAAACCAAAATGTGTCATTGCAAATCTAATCAGCAACTATGAAGAGCGAACCCGCTCAGCGAGCCCAGTAGATGCCTGGCTCCCAATTCCACTTCTTCCAGCGCTGAGAGAGAATGCCAAGTTGACTTAATTACGGCACAACTATCTGCCAGACTCATCCTAAACTAAGCTGTCTTTCACCTCTGGTCTTTGAATTCTCTTGAATCCATCTTTCCTCCTTATTTGTGCCACCAAAATGCTGCAAAATGGTGTTATTGATGTCAATATTTAGGGGCCAAATGTACATAACATCGGTACGCTTAGGTGCGTGCAAAAATTTAGTAGCCTGTCTTTTAATCCAATTTTTTTGTGTGTAAAGACAATGGGGATAATCTGATCATTGTGGCCGTTAGTATGAGGTAAATAAGGCACATTTTGCCTTATTTACCTTTATGTATTTAACAAAAACAAAGCCACAACTCTTCATTTACAGCGATTCCTCAGTTCATTGAGACTTCCGGGTATTCGCTGATCCACAGGTCCACCACAGCATTTCAAACAGACTTTCACCACAAGCCATGCCATCCATTTCCATCCATTCTGTAGTAGATTTGCTGGTGTATTTGAACAGACTTTAGCTATCAGACAGACGTCTTCTCATTTCCTCTGGAATACTCCAGAATACACAGGAGTTCATGAATGTACTCAGTGAAAAGGTGACCAGGTCTGGTGCTGCAGAACAACCCTGAATCATCACCCTTCCCCCACCATGATGGACAATGGACATGTAATGGTTCTGCTGGGTCGCTGTCTTTGGTTCTCACCAAATGTGGTGCTCTAGCCATGACTGTCAGATCTCCACTTTGGTCTCATCTGTCCATATGATATTCTTCTAGAGGTTTTGTGGTTTGTTTAGATGCAGTTTGGTGCTCATCTCAGTCATGGTTTCATGTTTGTTTGTTCTTTTTTTTCCTCACAATCATTCCAAACAAACTGTAGTTATTCGGTCTTCTCTCATTGTGCTGTCATGGACTTGATCATCTTAACATTCTCAGTGAAGCCTGCTGAGTGACATGTAGTTCTAGTAGTTTTAGTTCTATTTCTCTGAGGAATGCATAGTCTGACCTTAAGGTCTTCTCCTGGGACTGGTACCTGTCTTGAAAACGTTTCACTTGTGAGAACGCTGAACTAGCAATTGTTTGGGAGCAACTTAAGAACCCTTTCCAGATTAATGTCCAGCAACAATTGCTTGTCTAAGATCACTGCTTGTCTTTCCTTATTGGCATTTTGATAACAAACACCTGAGTGCTCCAGACCAGCAAACTGCTGAAGTGTCTGCTTTTATAGAGGTCAGTTTTAAAGGGGGCTGATGAATAGCACCACCTGGCTGCAACTCAACCTTTTAAATCCTGTACAAGCATAAGGGGCTACTTACCATTGTCTCCATGCTTGTTAGTTTTTTCCTTTTTGGCTTCATTGTTGTTAAATAAATAATAGCATGGTTAAAGTAACATGTTGGGTACATAATTTTAGCAAATCACATTTTAGAATATTTTTCCACAGATCATGTTTATACCGCAGAACCTCTGCATGCGATGCTATTTCTTTTCTTTTTTCTTGTTTTTTCTTTTTCCTTTGGAGGAAATCGCAGTGACAGATGAGACTACCAGGTTACCTGTTGTGAGGACCGTTCAAGTGTTGACATGAGAACTACAACTTTTTGGACAGAAACTCTACACCAAGTGGAATTGAGTTTACAGATGAGTGGAAAAAAGTACAAAGCTACAGCTGGTATCAGCTAGCACACATGCACCGATTTAATTCTCCAGATGATTACCTACTCTATTCACACATGGAGTCATTTGGATATTTTCTGGACTTCATACACAGGAGTTGGCCGGGTGACACCTCCACAAGATCTTTTATACAGTCTCTCTTGGATAATGTCAAGAAAAAGTATGACAGCAGCTCAGAGCTGCCAGGGTGAAATCTCCTAAAGAGAATAACGAAAGGAGCAAATGTTAGTGTTGTAACGGTGTAAGACTCTGACTTGTATGGTTCTGAGGCCTTTAAAGGAAGGTGACAAGATATTTCTCAAAGGATAGCGTGAGCTTTTGAGGACCTGTCCCTAAAGTGTACTTTAATGACAAGCAGCACAAACTCTTTTTTGAAACAGGAAAGTGTGGACTGCATTAAACCAACAAGTGAAACATATGAATGACGAATACAAGCCTTCACTTAGGGCAGCTTCAGACAATACAACTTTCAACACTGGCAGATTGCTGTGATGACCACTTGACTTGCTGTCTTGTATTCAGGAGTCTTGAAAAACACTGAGGCATCTGAGTGATCTCTGACAGGGTAACACACTGGACCATTCGATAATGGACGTTTCTGAAACCGTACATTACACTACAAGCACACAGAGTATGCAGAATATAAACAACTGTCCAACCTGAAGAATATAAGAAATACCCAGAGAGTGTGTTACTTCTGAAAAAACTTCCAGTGTGCAACAGACCAGTCTACCTCACATACTGTAACCCAGTGGTTCTCAAACTTTTAATGCTGCGTACCACCTGAGAGCGCTTGTGTACCACCAGTGGTACGCGTACCACAGTTTGCGCACCACTGCTGTAACCCATACTGCTGTAGGTCATGACACTGAAAGCTGGTCACAGTGGCCATGTGACCAACTTCCAGTTATGCTGTAGAAGTAGTACTTTTATTGTGGCATAGCAGTGACCGGTGTACTAGTATCCTGTCGGTATGATTTGGAAAACAGCCAACGGCTCTGTCAACCATGACTATCTGGTTTTCAAAGTCTGCGTTGTCACAAAAAGAAAGGACAGTAATGACATGTACTATGAAGCACAACCACTAAACATGAGTTGCTTATTTCAAAATGGACCTAAGAAACAAATTAAAAGGTGCAAAGTGATGATTTCTTACTTGTTGCTAATCATTTTGTCTCTGTCACATCTTTGTTGAACGTTGTACAGCATCTCCCACTTGTTTCGTGGATCGCATTTCCTCATGGTGACCCCATCCATCCCTTGCTCTCTCATTGGCTGTAGCTCAGGTGTGGAGTTTCTGAAAACTCTAGATATTTAACCAGTTCTGGCAATGGCTTGTCGAGACAATCCTCTCTGAAGCACCTCTGAGTAGTTGACATGTGATTGAGCGCTGACTGGTGAGCACCAATCACTCACTGATTTGTCTACAATTGAAGGTGGTTCGTCACCGTTCTTGGTGATTTGCTGTAGCTGGAAGGTGGATTTACCACTGCGCACCCCACTAAAACTGTTGTTCTGGAGATGCTTGAACTTGGTAAAATAGACTTTGCAATTTGGTTGTTGTCAAAGTCGCTCAGAACATCAAGTGTGCCTGCTTCCAACACATCGATGTGTAGAACTTGCTTTGCTGCTTCATATATTGCATTGTGTGCTGATCTAATGACTTGATGCAAGTCTGTCCCTTTTCACCTTTCATGAACAGAGTAGGAGAGGAAAACGTCTGCTGCAGTTGGTGATTCCTGTGTAATTTGCTGCCTGTAGCTTGTCATTGCACTTTGATCATATGCTTAAATGAAATGTTTTCCGTGATGAGTATTGTCACATATCTGCTGTGATAAATATCCATTTAGAATCAGCTATTACTGTAGCACAGTCTGAATCTGCAGCTGTCTTGTTTCTGGAGGCCCGTTCAGCTGCTGCAGCTGTAAATGATTTGCCGTGTTCAAAGTTGCTCAGGTAAACAACGAAGGCAAGTTTGTCATGTTGAAGGGAGTCTGGAAAACGGATACAGCCCTGCTAGTTTGCATGACTCATGGGGACTGCCGAAACGTTCCAGGAAGAGCTCAGATAAGAAAAACATGGGGGTTTACTGATCTTTTAAGATTTACAGTGTCGTATGGTGGAACTTGGCACATCCATCTCATTTAGGAGAAGATAAAGCCTACAATAACGGTTGTATTCATAAACAGTTTATGAATCCTTAAAGCAGACTGATGCTGCTCTGTTCAGGAGTGATTCTTTGATGGATACATTGTTTGCTTATTTTAGACTGTATGAACATTAAAATGAAACAAGTCAAGTATAGTACAGGTAGATCATGCATTATACATACGCTTGATTATTATCTGTGGGTTGCTTCTGTTTTTTTTGGAGTAGATCGTAAAAAAAATAATTCATGGTTAAGCCTTCTTTTATCAAACACAAATTCAGTCATGTATTTTGTATACATCCAGTCCACTGACATTTGATTTTCAGCATCGTGTAGCTGGTTATCAGAAATCAATACCTTTGTGGTATTGATGGAATCGGTTGGATCTCATCGAGTATTAACAAATGAGTATTGAAATGTTGCCATTCAATACCTATTTTCAAACCTTGTAGCGACGCCTTTGCTCAGCTGTTTAACACTCAGTGAGGAGCCGCAGTCACACTACTCCAATCATCCAGTGGCTAATCTGCAAGCTCTGGATAGACTGATAAGCTCCAGGTCTGTGGAGGAGAGATTTAGTGTCCCTCACTTGTGCTGTCCCACGAACATGTTGTTGTGCATTTTGAGAGATTAGTAAATCTCCCTTTGATATAGAGCTAGGATGATATGACCTCAAATCAAAAAGGAGCATGAACTGAAAATGCCCTGATCGAACAGCATGTCAAAAACTTGAGCTTGGTCCAACTTTAAGCAAATGAATGAATTACACAATCAAATTAGACATTGTTGTCCTATGCTTTTCTGTAAGTGCACATCTCTACACAACGAAGTCATAGGTGGACAGGTTTCTTTCATTTTCTTCAATATACAGCCAATAGGTTTTGCCTCTATGGGGATTTGTGTGAAATCCTTTTCCTTTCCATGTTAGACTTGCTTTAAACAAAGAGAATCTGTTTGACTTTAGCATTTTTCATGGCAAACAGGTGTTATATTCTGCAGGAATGCTGGCAAAATGTAGCAAAATCAGAACCAAATTGTATCGCTTGAAGCAGCGGTAGATATTGCTCATTGGTTATGCTTGATTTTTGTGGAAACAGAGCGCGTTACAGACGGCAAGTAGTCATTGAGGACATCATTGATGTGTGTGCTCATGCAGAACTGTTGTTTGTTACTGGCATGTTGAGTGAATTAGCGTGACTAAAAACACAGTTATCATGCTCAGCTGAACCCTAAACACACTTAGGGGCATGATAAGTAACATCAGGGAGCGTTTACTTCACATTCAGAAAATGAAATGTATTTACATCCAGCCGGTTAAAAGGTAACCGTAATCCTGCAGTGTAATTGAACAACAGATAGCAGCGCATCTGCTTGCAGAGATATTGCACAATTCTTATATTTACATTTGTCATCCCTTGCGCTGCACCAGTGAACTAATGGAGAAAATTAGGGTTCTTCTCCAGGCAGTAAACATTACGTTAGATACCAGAGCAGCACGTGGCTTCTGTAGAATATTATCAAACCACTTCGACAACACAAGGGACACTAATCCAGTTTGCTTTATCTTACACTTACTGTCTGCTGCCAAGGTGTTATCAGTTTAGTATTATTGTTGATGAAATTATGTTTTTTGGGGGATTTTTTTTTGTTGTGTGTGTGCTGTAACCAAAACCTTCTCCTGAATATATTGCATTGAATAAAACTGATAATCTGTCCTCTGACACAAAATTGACCATATTTGAGACAGATCTTGTCATTTTGGAGAAGTCAGTTTAAAAGTGGTAATGATGAGGTCATTTAGTCAATGTACAGACTTCATGAGTGATGAACTCCCACTCCAGCCTGCAGGTGAATTCTCCTCTGTGTCTGTCCTCATCACCGTCTCTGATGGAGGTGAGCTGATGTCAGCAGAGCTTGAGTTTAACATAGAGCTCAACTACCAGGCAGACTCAGCCCGTGAGGGACATTACAAGTTTCAAAGAAAAATCCTGTGGCTTAGCCTTCCATTGGCCAATTAAAATTTTAGGTTTTTCTTGCTTTATTCACAATTTTATTTAATTCTGGATGTTCAGTCTCAGATGTGCAGCTTGGGTAAATTGGAAGTGTGAAGTTGTGAAGTTGCAGCATTTTCTATTTTAAGTTTGGCTTTCACTTAATTTTGCTGTTAACTCCATGAAAGTCAAATTCAAAGATGTGCTTAGCATTATTGAACCTGTTTGAGCCTGCTTCCATTCATCAGTCAAACTGAGCATAAAGCAAATGCAAGTTGAGGCAGTCACCTCCATCACATCACATGAAAGGCCAGTCAGATGTTAGCAAAATGTCACAACAGTTTGGATTAGTTTTAATCAGTGAATGAATATTCAGACATTGAGAATTTTCCACTCTTCAGCAAATGTATGTTTAAAGTCACTTTTGATGGAAAAAAATGATGCATTAATCATTTAAAGGGTGGAGCCGCAGAGACGTTGGCTCAAGATGAAATCACAATCATGCAAGTGAAAATACGTGCAGTTCCTTGGTTGGTTCCAAGGTGGAGTTGATCTCTATTGACCCCCATGTTTAAATAACTGAATTTACAGCAGAAATAAACTCACACTCACACACACAGGTGTAGACAGATAGTTTTGGTCTCCATAGCTGGATTTCACATCCAACACTACTTTCTGGCTTTTAGTTTTTATGTACCCCCATCAGGTAAAATTACATAAAGCAACACATTTATGCATAATTAGGGGTGTGCTTCTTTTTTTTTGAGGGACAGCTGCATTGTAGTCGAGGCTGGTAATGCCTACCTGTCATCTGCAGCCACAAGGCTTGGCAGCAGTTGGAACAGCTGGCTCCTCTAGTTCAGCCTCCCTCCAGACTGGCTGGACCTCTGGCAGGACTGGAGCTTCAATGGAGCCCCGGGGCTCCAGGCTGCTTTCTGGAGCAACATAAGAAATAAGAATGGATGGACAGATATAAGTAGAATAAATGTAAAGTTAGCATCATAGCTTAGCATGACCCAAGCCAAGCTAAAACAGGTAGCATGTGGTGACTGAGGTAGGTTGAGCACGCTCCAACTAGTTGCTGAACTTGTTTGTTCTGCCGTTTACCCATTTTTGGATTAATTGGGGTTGGGTGGAATTATTTCATGCCATTATAGTGCTGCCCAGAGGCCTCTCCAAAAAAAGGCTTCAAAGTGACCCTTCAGAAAACTTTTGAGTGAAGTCATAGAGGCGTTTTCCAGCTTTTTATTTTATTTTTTTTATATACAGTCTATGATTCTGTCTCTTATCTGTATAAAGGTCAAATTATAAATAGGATGCAATTCCATTCCCAAACACTTAGTGGTGCCAATGTGTCAAATCGATTAAGTCCACCATCAATAATAACAATAGAGAAGAAGATCAAGGTCTCAACGATACTACAGCATAAAGAGGGTAGGAGATTATCCTGCATTTTATTACCATTATATAGAAAACCAGTTAATGGCAGTCAGCATTTTGTGCGGTTGGTTGGTAAGCCACAAATACCCATGATGGTTGCCATTAATGTGTGAAAAAACATTCACTCACTGCTGTCACTCAACACCAATCGCTTAAACCTCAAGATTTTTGACTCAAATGTTGATAACTTGGCCAGTGAGCTGTTAAAGTTTAGGAAGAGCTGGTGTTGTTAAACCCACAGACAGTGCTTCATGTGAGCACAGCTTTTTATCCCCACGTTTAATTAAAAAATGTTAAAACAACAATGATGGAGAGTAATCATTTGAATCATTTTTGAGTCTGAATGGCCAAAATATTTTTGATATGACCAAATATGAATTATTTTACACACATTTAGTGTGTTGCTGATTTATCAGTACAGCATTTCAACTATTCTGGGAAATGGGCTGTACTGATGTCATCCTGACTTTCATGTCCTGATATTAGACTTCAGGTACTCGTCCACAGCTTTAGTGTCTCCTCTTTCTCTATATATTACCACCCGACTGTGATTTTTTATGCCCCTCTTTCCTAAGAATGAAAAAGCTCCTGAACTCCTGAAGAGGTGGCCTGTGGATTACTGATTGATTAGAGTTCTGCAGGAGGAGAAAAAAAAGGTGAGTGCCTCTGAGTTTTGGAGTTTGAGTGTGAAACACCAGGTGACATGGGCAATGTAGAAGGCTGCTGAAAATGCATCCGCTTGACAATACTCAAACAGGAACGATGTGTTCTGCTTTTGGTTGTGTTGAGCAAAGCATTCCACAGAAATGCACGGTGGATATTTTGCAGGTTTCTGCAGGTGCTTTTGAACCTGCTGGCGGAGGGTGTTCTTATACTGGGATACGGAGTGTATTTCTCAGAAACAGTCTCGTGTGGGCCTTGCTTACCCGTTATTTTTGTTAGTCTAGCAAAAATAGAACAAAATAGAGATACAATTAATAGGATCTGGCTCATGAAAGATTTACTTCTCACTCATTCTACAAGACAAATAAGCAGCACAAAGCAAAACACCACACAAAGGAAATACATGTAGTGCCTTACATCAAAGTATACATGTTCCATAAAACAGCAGCTTCATCAGTGCACAAAAGCAAAGGCGTATAATGATGTTCTTTTATAAAAATCCCTACTCCTATATGCTTCAAAATCAGAAGGCGAACACATCTCTGATTCAAAGAGTTGCTTCCATGGAGTCCCGTATTCATGACATAAAGGAAAAACAAAATGACAAATATGATGAAACAAAGCCATTACAGCATGTAGTGTCAGACCGTAGAGAGATCCATTTATTTTTGGTTGGAGACAAGATATTTTAAGACAGTTCTACTGCCTCATTACTGCCTGTAAAAATGCAAAGAAGCCTGTATGCTCAGTTCATTTTCTTGTACTGAATGAAATTGCTTTAAAAGGTGTGTGTGGTGGGGAAAAACAAGCAAACAAAAACAAAAATAACAACTCCTTACTCGATGTCAGTCAATGTTCTGTCTATGTTTAAAATATATTAAAAGTAATATCCTTCACCTCTATCGCAGTATAACAGTGCAAATTTAACATAGGGATGGCCCCGATGCCATTTTACAGGCTCCGGAGCTTCAGCAGAGGATTGCAACTAATGTTCAAAACTTCATTTTTCTGTGAGGTGAAGGCGTCTGCTTTGTTTGATGTGCTGAACAGATACACAAGACCAAGTGAATGTGGCGAGCACGCGCATGAACCAACGGATGAACGCTCACAGTCGCCCTCCTGTCCTCATATTACAGTGGTTGAAATACCAATTAGAATGACTCTGCATAAATAATTCAGAAGTACTTTGAACTTTGTGGGACAGCATAACCTCTTTTCCTTTCTTGAAAGATAGTCAAATGTATCTTGTGCTAAGGAAGTGAATAAATGAAACTTCTGACTCACTCTACTCAGGAACCTTCCTCAGCAGAAAAAAGGATGTGCAGTCGGACCCCCTGCCTCACTTTTGCCCTCCTGAGAAAGGAGAAACTATAGAGGCTGCTGAAACCACATCAAACAGGAAAGTCCCTCTCTCGGGCCGGTCTTTGGTGTCTGCTCTGGATCACTGTAGAAATACGCCGATGCAACATAGCAGGGCATATGAAATAGGACTTGCAGTGTCTGTAGAGGTAAAGGATGGCAATACTCCTTTTTCCTTTTCATGTGTTTCCCTTTTTTATTATTGAGTAAAAATATTCTCACATATATTCTGCATTTCTGTTGAGAGACTTTTTATGGATGTTAAAGCTGGAAATATACAGGTGTATTAAAAATGTCTGTATTCCACCGGGGAGGAGGTCCTGCTGTTGTTTATGAAGGTTGATTGTTAAGGTTTACTGGAGCACTGAAGGGAACATGGTCCTCGTTAATGTCATTGATTACAGCTGTGCTTTTCAGGTGCTGACAAGTAAATATGTCTGCCGTGCAAAATGGCTAAAGATCGTAATAATTCCTATGCACCGGAACATTAATGCGGCATTTGGAAACAGCTTGATGAATTGTAGTGAAATTTGAAATTCAAAATTTTGTGTCCACGATCAGTAAATTGAACTTCATTATTGTGTTATTTTGACTTGTCGCATGGTTTTTGTCACCGTCACAGTTGTTTTGTTTCCACCAGAAGTTATTATGCACAGCAGTGGGGGACCCAGAATATATAAGCAAGACAACTGCTTGCTGGTTAGCATAAATTTGTCTTGTGCATGGGCAACACTAAGGACATGTGACTGGGGTTGAAGGGTTAATATTTATTGAAAGCGACAGCAGTCATATTCAGCCTAAAACATGCACGCTGCATCGATGCGCTGTTGTTCCAAAAGGTTGCTGGCTTGGAGGACGTGCCTCCACGACCATCCATAAAAGGCTGTCCTTTAGCGATGCTGAGAGTCAGCTCCTCCGTGGGAGTGAAATGAGGTGATGCTGGTCCCCTTCCTGTTTTTATAGGCCCTCTGCCTTCTTCTTGTTGGCTTTAAAATGAAAAGTTGTTCCAAGGGTCAGTAACTGTTATGTAACGTGGAAGGAAAAAAAAAAAAACTGGTCCAAATCATATAGGCCAAGGTATTTATTAACCTTTATTTACCCTAGTTAGTCCCACTGAGATCAATGATCTCTTTTACAAGAAAGACCTTTGCCACTCACACAGTCACTCCTACAGTAATTTAGAACCACCAATTAAACTGACATACATGTGTTTGGACTGTGGGAGGAAGCCGGAGTACCTGGAGAAAACCCACCAGACACTTGGAGAACATGCAGACTCCACACAGAGCAGATTCCAACCATTTCAAAAAATATGTTTTTTAATTAATTTTCACTTGTTGCCATGTTCTCCTGGAGTCCGTTACATAGCATCTAATTAAAACAACATAACCAACGCTGTGAGTTCCTCTTGAAAATGTTTTTCGGATTTATTTGTGTGTTTCATGCTATTCAGAAGTGATCACACATGCTTTCATGTGGTCAGTGATTTGTTGCCAAGCCAGCTCCTCCTCCTTTGCAGATGCACAGGTATTGCTTTTCAAAATTGTCGTATTATCATCTTCATGAGCCTTTAGTTGGACTTGTTACTATTATATTGATAAGTACATTGCTTTTTTTTTTGTCATTATTATCATGGTTTTGATGCTCCACAGAGTTGGTTGAACCAACTCATAACCAATGATATAGTGAACCTTGGGGTCAGGGTATATTTTTTTCTCAGGTGGACCTGTGCATTTTCATTAGAATTCAAGGATTAAGCTCAAATAGAATGAGAAACTGAAAAACCTGAATTTTTTTTTCTACCTATGTTTTTTTCTCCTACCTAAGTTTGACAAGCTAAGGTCCATAAAGTATTTACCAACAGCAAGCTGTCTCGTCAGGCCCTAATAGAAATCCTTGACTAAATAAACCGTGACAGACACTCTGGCTTTCTTTGCTGTTGCTTCTTGACTTGAGGGTATACCAGCTGCTCAAACACTTATTGCTGGTGGTTGGACAAATGACATCTTGTCAAATAATGAGGAAGAGTCACTGTATAAGCGAATCCATAGCTAATTAGAGCATCTGGCTTTTAAGCCAGACAGTTTGACGAGGACATCAAGACAACATGTACGCTCTGTGTCGATACTGTTTGTGTTGCTCTGCCTTGCACTCTCACACTGTGTTCAGCAGTATTGGAAGGCTTTCACTACCCATAAAACGGACTGAGCTGACAATGATAAAATGCCGTGTTGCAGTTGGGGTTGGAGGCTTCACCTTATCTGTGGCCAAAATGATTAGAGTAAAAGCAACATACTGTAAAAATATTTAATGGATATAACTTTTGCTGCTCACTGTGCTCTTGAAGAATCTGAAAGTATTTTCTATATCAGTTAATGGAGACCATGTTGTTGGTGCCTGGCTCCTTTAATTTAGCATTCATCCTCATTTAAGTTGACATGAAGGCTTCGCCCTTTGGAATAACCACTGTTGCTGATGCTAATTAAAGTGCGTTATTTATTGGCATCCATTTGAATGATGGATGCAAGTGATGTGAATGAACCAGGGGCTTCATTATTTTAAGGAATTTACTAATTGAATTTAGCTCTTATGAACCTTATCAATATATACTGCATGTAATGAACCACTAATGTTCTGCTTGTAAAATACCAGTGATCAATGTTGACATTTCTCTGCACTGCTCTGATTAGCCTATGGAGACCAGCTTCATCATTACCGCCCTTAAAATTACAGTAGACTAATATGTAACATTAATGGGTTTCGATCTAATCACCGTTTCAAGCACTGTCAGAAAAATTTTGACATGCCTCAGAATTGTTTCATTGCAATGATGCCTGGAGTAAAATTTAAAGGTGGTATAAACCATTCAGTCTGGTCCATGAAAGATTTATACTTTCTCACTGAATCTCATGCACACACTCTTCTTCACCAGCGCTGCTCTCATTAAATACTAATTTTGTTCAGATATGTTTTGTTCCATGTGTGCTTTGCAGCACTCAAACACAGGAAAATGTTTCAGTAGAAGAATTTTATGTATAATCAATGCTAGTAGCTTTTAATTAGTTAAGTTGACTTTATGTATAGAGTTATCTTATTCCAAAAATGTGTAATCAATAGGGAGAGTCCAAAATGCCATTTAACACCATTGGACAGATCTGGATTCAGCCTGCTGTTCTTCTTTATTACTGCTTTAAAGAAAATTTATGATCTATTTCTTTTAAGTGTGGCATACATCTGATTCCAGACACTGTCTGTGTCAATAACAGCCGTCTTGGTTGTTTACTGAAGTGTTTATATGGCCTTGTTCTGTAGCCTGACCAAACATCGTAATCATTTTCTTCTACGATACGTAGAATTTATCTGGCTCTTCTGGATTTGACTTTGATTTCCAATTTGCAGCACCAAAAGATGCAGAGGAAACTGTCTCTGGATGCCATTGGATAGGCATAGAACCAATCAGAGAAATGAAGTATGTAATGTAGGCAGAATGACAACCACACTGGTATCAACAAAGTATGAATGCCAGTGATTAGCAGGTTTTGGATGAAAATCGTCATGATCAAATGAGTAATAAGCAATTCTGCAGTCATCTTGGTTGTTTTGAGTAGTGGCTCCTGGACATGTACCTGCCCCTTAGGGCTCCAATACACTCTGTGATTTTGGGCTGTCACAGACGAAAGATCAATGTTGTGAATGACATGAGGGCATATCTTTAGTCAAAATCAGATGTCGTACGTCCTACAATGTGAGTGGTTTGATGGCAGCTGTTCCACTGTTCTTGAGACCGAATACTACCTGACATACATTTCTGACAGTGTCAGAAATCCTCGACTTTGTCTACTTACTAGCCAACTAAAATGCGCTCTTCCAAAGAAAAATAAGAATCCAAAGTTGGCCTCTTATCCCTAAACACGACCATCCTTCTTCTCCCCTTCTTTTTTTAAAGCATTTCTGGCATAAACACTACAACAGAGAGGTTTATTTTCACTAGGGCTGGGACTTTAACATGTTAACACTTTAATTTATTCCAGAGAAAAAACATGCGTAAAAATTAAGATAACCTATTTAATCGCAGCTTTTTCATTTCCCTAATTTCTGGCACACCGGTAGCAGCGATGCACACAGTCCAGCCTGGTAGGCAGCTGTAATGCCTCTAAAGGTTTGTTTGCCAGTCACGAAGAAGGTCCACAGGATCCACTGAGTAGCAATGATGCATTTAGCATCAACAAGAAGCAGTAATGGAGAAAGAGAAGAGAGTGAAATAGAACATTATGCCTTTGTCATTTTGTAAAGGAATGTAGTTATAAGATGTTTTCATGTAAGACTTCAAATTTGTGGTTAAGTGATCCAGATAAAGCCTATTGGAAAAGTTCCTCTGATGTCTTATGAGTTTTTTTTTCTTTTCACATCCATCAAACTTTATTTTTTACATGGCTGAAATCCAAAAGCATGAAACCTATTAAAAACACATCATATAAATAACGGTTGTAGAAATGCCAGAAGAGTCCATGGTCCGTTCTAAGTGTGTTTTTTTTTTATGCTCAATTAAATAGATGTTTATGATTACATGTTAGCCTGGTTACTGAGCTGTGATGCTATCAAGCACACTGCAGAAGGTCCAAACTGCGTCCTCCATGCCATGTTAATCTGTTTACTTTGCCACAGATGTTTTCTTTACCATTTTAAGTGGTCACGGTTCCCTGGAATTTACTTGATATAATGTTTTCAAGACACTGAAATTGCTTATGTTTACAAAATATCTTAAAATATTGAATACAGTAGCTATACTTGTACTTGAGCTTCTGTGAAGAGATTCTGTGAATGTAGTAGACAGATAAAAACTCTCCAATTTTGTTTAAGTTCCCATGTATATTCACTGATTTAGTTATCAACCAAAATTCAATTGAATTGAAAACTTGACTTATTGTGTCAAATATTGCTATTTGATAAAAACGCAAATAATTGTAATTACTTAATCCCAAAGCCTCTAATCAATCTTACTTTTTTTCTAATCCTGCAGCACCACTAAATTTCACACGTTTACTTTCATCACATACGAATTATGTGAATCTACATCACTCCACATCTCCACATCAGTTGCAGCCTGAGATTCAAGAGGGCTCATCGATGTACAGTCCGTCCATACCATTCTTGATATCGTGCCCCAGATTAAAGAAATGCAAATTGTACATGTGAGATGTTATTACTTTATACAGCTGCAGAAAATGTGCAGTGTGCAGAAGTCCTTAGATTGATTCGGTATGGTATCTGTGAGTCGGAGTGGTACCAGACCCATTTCACAAGAGGAAGGTTTTGCGGAATGCATCGGTGTGGCTGACAAGGCTAGCTGTTCTGCACAGGCTTCATGTCAAAGCTGAACTATGGGGAAACAGATGTGATGGATCAGTGAGAGCCAAGGTTGATATTTGTTAGAGCAGGGAAGATAGTCTTTAGCGCGCAGCCAAAGTCCATGAAACATGAGCTTGCAGATTTATTTCCCAGAGTGGGGCTTTGCTAAAATTCAGATGTTAAATTTCCAGTGTCACTGGTCAGTCTGTTGATGAGAATTTCCCTTCATTGCTACAATATATAAGAGAGTATTGATCCATTTTACGCCAACTGAAATCATCAGCTAATCACAACTAAGGCAATTTGCAGGTACAAATCTTTTCTCCAGTCTTACCAAATCATTTTTTTTCAAAAGCTGTGCAGGAAATGAAAATGCGGGAGCTTTGTGAAGATGCCAGCCTTGACACTCATATAGATTTTTATCATTTAGACATAAATAAATAAATAAACAAACAAACAAACAAAACATATCTCACCAGACCTTTGCATCATTCTTATCTCCGTCTTTTTTGTTGGCCGCACTGCTTGTTTTTTTGTTCCTTTTCCAAGATCACAACAGGTGAAGGTAAAGCTCTGAAGGACACTGTTGTGAGTTTGGACACCAGTGCAAAGCACTCAGCTCCATCTGTTTCATTTTTCTAGTTCCAAACTGAAGTGGGTTTCCTCTCCCTGTTCACTGATGTGATATTTCGTAACTATCGATTCTGGCAGCTCGGCAGCTCTCGTAATTAAAAAATTCTATGTGGAAGATGGTAAACACTGCTCAAAGCCAACTGTGGCAGGGCTTTTCAGCCTTAATGAGATTTCAGTGGAATAGCTAAGCAACCAACCCAAAGAATCAATACTTTCTCTCTCTTTCTCTCTCAAATGCTTTTGATAATCTTCTCTAAGGCTCTGATCAATTTAGGCTGATGCAACTCATTAATAACACCTGTCAGGGTCTACTTAGAGTGTGTTTAAGTCTCAGAAAAGGATCAGAAACAGTAACTTTGACATATTATATAGTTTGATCACAGCTTCCAGTAAATAAGCTTTCATTTGAAGTTATACTTCCTGGAGGGGTGTAAATAATCACTATGCACACGGCTCTTTAATGCATTGAGCAGCTGGTGCTTAACAGTGCATGTTGGGGGTGGGCAGTCTGACACTTTCAAGACTGTAGGAATCTTCCCATAACCCCGAAAATTACTGGCATAAGTTCCCCATCATTTTCTTTTAGCTCTTACTTCAGTGTACAGTATTCACCTTTCCACAAGGAAATAATTTAGAATTAAAGGTAGGGTAGGTGATCTTTTTCTTCCTTTTTTTGCACAGTTTTACCTGAAATTACATTTATAGACTGATGACAAACAATTGACCTTTCAGTAAGCACCGCCCCCTTCCTAGTTACTGTTGCTAGGTTGGACAAACTTGCTGCTCCTGCATTAAGGACTGTGTTAATTGGCTATATTTCCGATGTGTATCATTAGTGTTAATATTATACTATAATAACACCATTGTGAAATATTGCTGCTGGGGACCTGCAACAACAGTGACTCGAGGTGTCCAGAATGTTTGGAGGGGACATTTTTATTCCCATTCACAAGCTGAAACAAACGCTGGAAAAATGCAGGCTGTAGATTAAGTTGTTTCCGTCCACACAAGCACCTGAATGTGGGGAAAGTTACAAAACACCGCTACATTTACTCCAAGGTAAGTTTACTTTGTTTATTAGGTGATTGATTTAAGCACCGTTTAGTAAAAGTAATAATAAGGGGGCAGTGCTTACCAAAAGGTCAATTACTGAATGCTCTCACACCAAACCAAAAAAAATTCACCTCTGAAAGGGACAAAACTAAACAAAATCCAATCAGAGTTAATGACCCTAGCAAAGCCAGTGGACTGTTGGCTTGTCTGCTAAATTTCTATTTTCTTTAGTGAACAGAAGGAAGGGAGTTGTAATTTACTTTTCCAAATCTCTTTCTGGTTTTCCCAAGCTTTTCTATCCAATCTTTAAGATATTGCCTTTAAAAGCCCAAATCCTATTGTATATCTTACATTAGCTAGTGGAATTAATAGCTAGTGGCTGTTAAAAGGTACGATGTCACATCTGGATAATTTATTCAAGACTTTACTTATGTTTTATATGTAGTACATGGGGAGGTACAGTGGCCTCAAATATTTACTGTGCACTGGTCATGGTGCTACCAGGCAGCCTAATGAGGACATCTCATGCTGTCAGTGCACTTCTTCTTGTTTTTTGACATTACCTTGCAAGCATTTTTTCAAAGTGCTAAGGTCAATTCTCTTTGCATAATTCAACCACCAACTTAATACACATTACACATTCATACAGAATGTTGCGTGAAGAGGGCTGGCTGACATGTACATTACATTTTTTTTTTAAGACAGAGGTGAATGGTCTCAGCTCCTTGCATGGCAAATTGCAACTATCTGGACACAAATCTTTATATATCTCATAAAGTAGACAGGTGGACTTACGTGCCAATATGTCACTAAACTGTGCAACAGCCCGCATACACCCAGACCTGTGGTTGGATTGAGGGCTCTCAGTGATAACGGAAAATCTAATTTCTCTCACTTCCTCTATTTTTGGGTGTTCCTAACTCAGCAAAAACTTCAATACCTGTTTTGCGCTAGAGCAAGCGTGAGAGTGTGACTGTGAAAAAAAAAATGCATTTCTGATTTCTTAGACTGCCGTTTATCTCATCCAGATGAAGCAGAAGATGGGCCACTTTTGGTCACCAGCCGAACAATCAGTGCTTCCCTGCAAAAAAACAGGAGGGAGGATTTAAAAATGTATATAGTCGGAGTCCATATAAAACTGCGTGCAATCAAATCTCTATCCTCATCTCAACCACATCTGCGGGGGTCGAGTACGCATTCAGCTTGAGCATTGCGATTCTAGCTGAAAAAAATGTTTGGGGTCCTTGGGTCAGCCTTCCCACCCCTTGAGTGAGCATCATCTCATTAAAGTGCAGGTGTTTATTAGCATGTTGTACCTTACTGTTATATTTTATTTGAGGGCGTTGCAAACCATTGACCCTGCTCATCATTTCTTTTTGTACATTTTGCAGCAGCTCATTTGCACATTGCTTCCTTCGGTGTGACCTGAAATCCCAGCTGTAATCTTATAAAGAGGAAACTGTGAATTTAGCCACACAATGCACTTTTTCATTGGCACCTTTTATCTATTTTGTGCCCTTGGATCTATAGTGTGGTCTGGCACAAACATACAGGCAGAAAAGAAAAAAAAAAAAGCATGGCAGCATTTCTACTGAATCCTTACTCCCTGGACAGAATGAGCTGATCACACTTCTGCGTTCACCCGAGTGACTGACATCGGCTCTGCAGGGTGCCTCTAAACACTCCCGCAAAACTTCAAGAGCTTGGAAAAAAATACACTTTTTTTTTTAAGCAACAGTGATGGCAAATTTCACCTGAAGTTGAAAGAATATGAAGAATGTGTGCTATATAAAAATCAAACCTTGTAACATATAACCCACAGAAATTTGCATTGCCTTTCGTACTGGAGCAGCTTTGCATTAAATTGAAAAAAAAAAAAAGTCCAGCAGATCTTCGGGTTCTGAAGCAAACTGCAGAGAAAGTACAGCAGCCCACAGCTGGAGATAATATTGTCAGTAATTACTCCCATCCCTGCTGGGCACAAGACCTCAGCGTGCCTGTTTCTCTGTCATATCTGGGCCAGCTGCACACCTCCTTCCAGACTGCACTGGCTCTGTCAAGCATCAGTGAGGTGGGGGGGAAGCATTAGTGGACCCTGGAGAGGAGCAGGATGGGGTGATAAGGACATCACAGGGAATCTGCCTCATTTGCTACACACTGCTGAAAGTTGGCCCTCACATCTGTATGAACAAGAGCTGTGCAGTGTTTTATTTGTATGTCTGTGTGAAATATGTGCTTGAGTTGGTGAGATCGTTTTCCACCGTTTTGGGCTAATTGCACTACAGCATTACAGTCATTGGGCATCGATGGCATAGAATGCTTTCAGTATTATACTCTTTGCAAAACTGGCTGTGTTGAAAGCTTAAGTATAGCACACTGTTGCATTAAATTTAATGAACAAAGAACATTTCAATAAGCCTTTTAATTATGTATTACTTAAGCACCTAATACCTTATAAACATTAAACTGTGTGAGGTGTAATGCACACTCCCTGGCATTTAAAAATAGTTTTCCTTCGATATATATCTATTTGACAGTTGTAATTTTGTAGGCCCCATTCTTGACATCTCTCACACTTTTAACTTTTAAACATTTCATAGACAACTCAGATTAATCCTCTTAATACTGACCATTTGCACCTAGTTTTACAATCTGTCGTGGGTGATCCCTGGTCACAAGTGGACAGCTCTAAGTGCATCTCTTCATACCTGTGTGTCTCCACATGCTGTAGGATGTGTGATCATGACACATGGTATCTGAGGTAGCTTGTGATTGGATATTTCTCCAGAGGGGCTACCTCTAGCTTTCTCACCTGACAAAAACCAGGAAGTAAAGAAAACTGCAGAAAACTGAGTACTAGGGGCTGGTTCCAAAAGTGAGCCAATCTCCTTTGAAACCCATGTTAAATGTTTAAACTTTGCAGGAGAAGTGAATACATTTACAGCCTGTTTTAAAACATGTTTATGGTTTCCATAGTGAGAATTCACAACATCCGTGACAAATGTATTAGTGGTCATGTCCATACATTAATGAGCTCCACAATTGTATGGATAGATTTGTTCTGAATAAATATAAGATAACGTTAGTTAACATCATAGGTTAGCATAAGCTAACAAAGCTAAAGGAGCCAGCTTGTGTAAACTGAGCTAAGGTGGGCTAGGCTACTGGCTACTTGTTCTCTCCATTTGCACAGTTTTGATTAACCAGGGTCGGCTGTTGGTTCCTGCCAGCGCTATGCAGATAAAGGAAAAAGAGGCTTCAAACGCTCTACAGTGATCCCTTGCCAATTATCGCTTTAAGTTCCGCGGTTTTAGTTATTCACGGATTTTTCAGGAATATATAATATAATAAAAAATAAAGAAAAAATGACGGAAATTCTGGGAAAATCCACCCCACAGCAGACGAGAGGCTGCAGCTGCCAGCAAAACGTCAAACGATGACTCACAGCCTCCTGTAAGCAACAAGAGAAATGCAGACGGCCCAGCACTCTAGAATCCGTGCGCTGATTGGCCGAGACGCATCACCCAAGCATCACAAGATGTTGTGCGCGTTTTCTCACAGCGAAGAAATGTTGTGAGCCAGCCTGGCCTCTTTAAGAAGGTAGCCTTATGGGTAATGGAGTGTGTGTGTCGTGGGACGGCAGAACGAAAACAGGGTTAGATGTTCTTGTTCTTCTTTCCTGACACCTGGGCACTCCACACAGGTGTGTGTGTGTGTGTGTGTGTGTGTGTGTGTGTGTGTGTGTGTGTGTGTGTGTGTGTGTGTGTGTGTGTGTGTGTGTGTGTCTGTCTTGCCATCAGAGTGAGGACCACCGCCAGTTTTTAACCTTTGGAGTGAGGACATTTTTCGGAAGTGAGGACATTTTGGCCGGTCCTCACTTTTTTTTCATTGCAATGACCTCTATAGGGTGTAAATAGGCTCCTCTCAAAGTTCCAGACAGGTCCTCAGAAAAGTGGTAAAATGAGAAAAAATACAAACATTTTGGGGCGTGTACCTTTCTCAAATACACACACATTTTGCTCTCGAACCCCCCTACTGGTTCAGTATATTACTGCAGCAAAAAACGTTTTTGCTCTTTGTCGCCCCCCTGGTGGCTCAGTATGTCACTGCACCTTCTCAGCACAATTTAATTTTGCTCTCTGTCGCCCCCTCTTGCTTCTCATAACGTATCATTAGATTAAATTAGATTCTACTTTATTGTCATTGCACATGTCAAAGTACAGGGCAATGAAATGCAGTTAGCATCTAACCAGAAGTGCTTTTGCAGTGAAATAAATACAATCTACAGTATATATATATATATATATATATATATATATATATATATATATATATATATATATATATATATATATATATATGTCTGTCTGTACATAGTGCAAAATAATAAAAAAACTATTTTTGCAAAGTGCAGGTCAGATTTGGATGAATAAATATATATTATGAGCAGAGATGTGATTATAAGAGTTACACAGATTAGAAAAGTATCTACATGATTATGACAGTATTTAGAGGAGTGTGAGGAGGTAGTGTTTAAAAAAAAGAGTCCAATGCAATTATATTATTTACATTTGTGTGGAAGGGTGCAAAGACTTAGTGGGTACTAGCCCCGTTCATTTCCCGGTGGGGTGGGGGGGGGGGATCGTTTGAAGAGAGGTGGTGCTTCCTCAGAGTCCTCAAGAAGAAGAGGCACTGGTGTGTATATATATATATATATTATATATATATATATATATATATATATATATGTATATATATGTATATATGTATATATATATGTATGTATATATGTATATATATATATATATATATATATGTATATATGTATATATATATATATATATATATATATATATATATATATATATATATATATATATATCAACTTCAATCAGTCAACTTTTATTTGTAGAGCCCTTTACAACACACAAGGTGACCAAAGTCTTTCCATTAAAATCCACATTAAAACAAGACAATTTAAATTCGACATAATAATACAATTAAAATTAAATTAAAAATATCTCACATAATGACTGTGTATTAAAAGTCAGTCTAAATAAATAAGTTTTAAGCTTGGATTTAAAAAGTCCAAAGTCAGTGATGGTGCGCATTTCAGGGGGCAGCTTATTCCAGAGTCTGGGCCCAGCAACTGAGAAGACCTGATCAACCCAGAGTTTAGTCCTGATTCTGGGGACTTCCAGCAAGAGCTGGTTTGAGGACCGTAGGCCTCTAGTAGGGTTATGAACATTTTTGCACTGTATGATGTATACACTGCATTGCACTGTAACACTTACTATTCTGAAATCATTCTTGACTGTATTTATATGGTATTTGCGATATAAGGAAAATAAGCTTATACTGTTTGCTACTAAAAATAGTAAAAAAAGATAGGATACCCTGATATGGTAAACACATTTTATTAATTGATTCAGTGATGTTGAGACCAATTTTGTGAAATTCTTGCCCAAGTTTATCAAACAATTTCTTAGGTATTTTTAATCAAACCTCAAGCATGTGTTGAGAAGGATTTTATCCACTCAAGGCCCAAGTGTTGGTACATTTTTTTTAAATAACCATGAGTTTGCCCCAGTGCACTGAGCAGAACTGTTGAAAACATGGCAAGGAGCCCCTCTTAACCAGTCCTTCACTGATCCACAGGTAAAAGTCTGAGAGGAGTGGTGAGACCTGAAAATTTTTAATGCTGAATGAATTAAAGTAAAATCTATCTATTGTCAGTCCAGAAATGACTTCGACAAGACAAAAAAATGAACAATATTACCCCTCTCAAGAGTGATTTAGACACCACAGTTACAAATGTACAGCGAAGGAGGTGTCTGATGCTTTGGGCTGATTCTGTCATCATGACCAGAAATAACCAATCAACCTGCTCAATTTCTCAAGTTTTAATGGAAGGCTCGGACCTGCCACAATTCCCACAATTAATTTGGGGTGACGGAGAATCTTGCCTGACTCAACGTCCATGGAGACTGCCGCAGATCTCACATGCACTGCATGCATGTCAATGCGCCGTAAGACAGTTATTCATATGACAGCTATAAAAAGCTCTAGAAAGCAAAGCAAAACAATATGAGAAACATTTCATCAGGGATAATGACATGATTTAAGGGGAAGAGGTAGGCAATTAATTGGATACATCTTTCAAAAGTTCAGCTTGTGCTGGGTAATAAAACATTCACAAAATATAATGCCATTAAATCCATCCATCAATCCGTTATCTATGCCCGCTTAATCCTATGCAGGGTCACGGGGATCTGCTGGACCCTATCGCAGCTCTCTTCGGGTGAAAGTCAGGCGTCCACCTTGACAGGTCTCCAGTACATCCCAGGGCCACATATAGACAAACAACTATGCACACTCAGAATCACTCCTACGGGCAATTTACAACCACCAGTTAACCTGACATGCATGTCTTTGGACTGTGGGAGGAAGCTGGAAAACCTGGAGGAAACCCACGCAAGCACGGGGAGAACATGGAAACTCCACACAGAAAAATCCCCACCGAGGTTTGAACCAGGAACCTTCTTGCTGTGAGGCAACAGTGCTGACCACTAAGACACTGTGCTGCCATGCCATTAAATGTTTGATGATACTGATGGTCAGTGTGTGACACTTTCAGTCCATCTGCACAGTCAACTGTATTTCAGTTCACTGGTTGGTAGTAATGCAGCTCTGAGTTGGTCGCTAACCTCACAGAAAACCCAAAAAGGGGAAAATATATAGGGCCTGATTCTCCTGCCCATGTATGATTTACGCACGGCCAGTTATGCACTTTCCGAGCTGCATGCATTCTGCAGTTGACTTAAGACTCCTCTCTATGTTGCTTCGCCCAAGTTACATCCGGTAGGTAGAGCAACCTCAAAATGTGAGCATTCCATGTTAATTTCACCTCTATTCTAGCACTGACTAAGGGCCTTTTTTACTTACGTGCCTCTGTGGATGTAGTAAGTCCAGCGCCATCAGAAGGTTAAACATATTACACTTGAAGTTCAGATGCAGTTACAATCCACGCTACGTGTAGGCCTAAAAACATTTGTATATGTTTGTTCCTCACATCTACTATGAATTTAAAAACAAAAAAGCACAAAACAGCAGTCCAACTGAGTTGGCACATAACTTCTGCTACAACGCTGATATTGCATTGCAGGGTGATATCACCACAAGTAAAATGTCCCCTCAACTAAATTAGATTTACTTAAATGGCCAAGGTGCTCCATTCACATTACATTGTTGATTGATCTCCGAAATGGAGGAAACTGTACTTGGAAAACATAAACTGTTGAGCTGCTGATCAAATACGAATATGCGACAAATCTGAACGTAGTTGTGCCATTCAGTGCCTGAATACAAATCCCCTACCGTATCGCTCTCTTTCTCCATCAGGCCTACAACATTCATGACAGATTAGGGTGATAAATTACCACCCTGCATGCAATCACATCATTTGGAACATCTGGAAATCATGACGTCATGAAGCTCAATATAAAAAGGACCACAATCCCACTGTGAATCAGAAACCAGGACATAAGAATACAACGACATTGCAAACATGGTTATCATGTACCTGCCGATGGTGCTTTGAGAATGGGAGTGGAGGAGAGGTTGATGGGAAAATGGCAGCACATCTGTTGTCCACATTTGGAGATCCTGGGGCTCACAGGTGTGGAATGTGGTTTCACCTGGACCGTAAGGCCATCATTCATCTCTGCCAAATTTTGGGTGACCAGCTGTCCAGCCAGACCAAACATCCCCTTAATTTGCCAGTGCTCATTAAAATAACAAGTGCCTTGTCAGTACCTGCCACTGGCTCATTCCAAAGGGTGGCTGGTGCTGTGGTCCAGGCCTCGGTGTCAGGACTCAGTCACTGGTTTGACCCTGTCTGTTAATGCAATTTTGCAGCACATCAACCAGTATATTCAAATGTCAGCAACAGCTCCAGAAGTGCAATGTATCAAAATAGGTTTCCATGGAGTTGCTGGGTTCTCCAGTTCTGTGGGGGCCATCAACTGTACCCACGTTACAATATGAGCTCCATTCGGGAATGAAAACGTGTGCAGAGACAGAAGACGATGAGACAGCATGAACATTCTTTTAAACACCATCAGTATTGTTTCTGCAGTCCAGTCTGTTGACCAGGTGAACACTAAAGTACTTTTACTCCTCCACTTCTTCTTCATGACCAAAATACTGTTTGTCAAAAACCTGGTTCTCCAAAAATCCACAATCATCACCTTTGTTCTGTTCACATTTAAAATTAGATGACTGTCTCCATACCAAGACATAAAGTGGTCCACCAGTTCTCTGGCTTCAGTCTCTGGTCCATCACAACTGCAGAGTCATCTCAGTATCTGTGCAGTTGACAGGACTGACTGCTGCTGGAAGTCTGAAGAGGAGTGGTGAGAGTACAGTTCACTGTGGTGCTCCTGTGCTGCTGAGCACATGTTCAGACATACACCCATTCACGCTGTTTGTCAGGTAGTAAGTAATCAAGGTCATTGAGGAGGCATCCAGCTGTGTCTTCTGGAGTTTCTTAGGTGGTAAAGCAGCTAGATGGTAATAAATTAATTGTAGAAATGGAAGAACATGATCCTCACAGTAATGCTGCTTTGTCCAGATGACTGTGGGTTCATTGAAGCAGGTGTATGACAGTGTCTTCAACTCCAAACCCATGATGATAAGAAGATTGGAGTGGGTACTGAAAAGTGCTTGTTTGTTTACTCAGGTAGACCCCAATAAGTCTTTCTAGGACTTTCATGGTGTGGTTCATGTTGTGGTATTGTTTGAGCTACAGGTCTGGAGTCATTAGAAGATGGATGAGTTCTTTCCATTCCTGGAACAAGGCAGGGTGTCCTCTACGGCATTAGACCCTTAGCCTGGTTCAGACTAAGGATAGAGGTTCTGTGGAATCCCTCATAGCTGGTCAGAACAAGTTTTGGTGACTCTGGGCCTGATAGAATCTGGACCTGCAGCTTTGTTCCTGTTTAGTCTCTCCAGGAGAATCTTCACCTGACTAACAGAGACAAACAGGCAAAAGGAGGAGGTGGCATTTCCTGATGTGGTTGGAGACAATGATGAAGCCGCAGCAGATCCATGACTGAGGTGGAAGATGAGACAGCTGAGATGTCAAGGGTCAAGGGAGTGTTGGGGTGTTGAGCGTGTTTCTGAAATGAACCTTTTGAAGAATGTAGTTAGTTTATGTGTTCTGTCCAGACTTCTATCTGTCTGATAGATGGATTGATTGATCTGCTGGAAGCCTGTGATCGTCTTCATCCCTGACCACACATCTCTGATGGTCTGCTGGAGCATTGTGGTTTTGGAGGGACAGAAGTGGAAAGTATAACTTTTCGGATGCTGTGCTTCATATGAATCAGAAGAACTTAAGTTTTTGGTCTGTGACTCTTAAAAATATCCTGGAATGAAGAGGAGCTGATTTGTATAAAACCTGCTTCAGAGAATCACAGCCAACTTCAAATGTGTGTAAATTAAAATCTGTCAACATCCTAAACAACTTATGTGTTTGAATTTTGCAATACATTTATAGTTTTAGAGTAGCCTACTGGATTTTGATGCTTTTCTTTACGTTTTCCTGATTAAATCTGATTTTAAAGTGAAAATTTTAACATAAGCATAACTAATATACTGCGTGATTATTTTGGAAGACAAAGATCTCAGTGCTACTACTGCTGGCATGCATTGAAATTTAGGTAAAGTGAAAGTCTGCAGGTCCTGCTGTGAGTGGTGGGGGAGGGGATTCAACACAACCTGCTTCAGATTCTCAGACTGTTTCAAAACAGCTCACCAGCTTTCAATGAGTTTAAATTAAAATCTGACAACATCCTAACTGACTTATTTCTTTAAATTATGCATAATATATTTATCTTGGAGTGCTTGAGTACTGGGGTTTTACGCTTTTATTTTAGTTTTCTTTCATTAATAAGTATTTTAATATCAGACTTGAAATACAAGTAAAACTTCAATTTTTTTATTTTATATTATTTGATAAAACATCTAAGTGCTTCACTTACACTGAAATATGGGTCTGAGTTGGATTTCAAGAGAGCAGACTTGCTCTGCTGCTGAGCTGCTGCTGCAGCCTTAATTGATGGGCCATCAAGGGGAGGGGCTCCTCCCCCACACACCTGCACTGCTCCCGCCACAGTCAGAAGTCACGTGGTGAAGGCGAGGCTGGATGGATCGATTCAGAAGAAGACTGGAGAAGCTGAGGTCGCATCATTTTTCATGTGAAAAACGTTATTTGGAGAGCTTTTCACAGCAGGTAAGATTAAGTTTTTATATTTCAACATGTTGAATGTTGGTATGTTTTATTTAGCTGGGCCGGAACATGTTTAGGAGAAGTGACTCGCTAATTAGTGAAACTGCTCATGTTTTGGAAAACTTTTTGGTGCAGTTTCTCTCAGCTGGAGACCTATGTTACAAACTTAAGGCCACTAAAATTAGTTTAGTACATGTGAGCTACTGGTTATTTCTGGTAAAGTCAGTAGGTTTGTCATGAGACGTCAGAGGCCCGGTGTGAACATGAAATTCAAGGCCGTGCTCCCACACGTGCATGTGAATGATGCATGATAACAACAGCAAAGCTTTAAATTTTGTCATCTGTGTGCTCAATCGCAATGAAGCAAGGGACTGGAAGCTTAAGGGGGAAGAACCTCAGCACACTAGACCTTTCTGACTGTGGTATGTATGAACTGTAACGTTTTTAATTTTTGTGACTAATACAGCTCAACAGTAACACAACTAACATCATTTAGATGAAGAATTTCTGTTAAAGGAAACCACAAAAGGATTTGCGATCTATAATGGTAGATTTTTGGAGATAAAAGTACCTGTGTATTGTACACTCATTTCCTGTTTTATGGCATTGCATATGTTTTTGTTTCAAAATCATTTAAAATGTTTCAGAGGATTTTAAGTTAATCAGCTGTTTCTTCAAAGGTGAAATTCCAACATCAACTTCCCACAGTGACCGACAGAGGGAGGACCAACAAGGAAGAGAGATGGACAAGAGTAAGTGTATAAATGTAGATAAAACTCATGATGGGAAGAGGAGTGAACTTTTGTACCACAGGTCTACACTGTCTCACCCTTGAAATGTCCTCCAATCAAGTAGTGTTGATGCTGGCTGTAACATCATTATTTATTTTAGGGATGTCTCGATCACGTTTTTTGGGTCCCGATCCGATTCCGATCTTTTAATTTTGATGATCGGCCGATTTCCGATTTTTTCCGATCCGATTTCACTTTTTTTGAGTGGGCAAACAGAGTTTAATTTCCTATGTATTTTATTTCCTGTGTACATTAATAAATAGGCCTACATCCAAGCTTAGATTAATAGCTTTTATCATCTCATAAAATAAACAATAACTTATTTAAACACTCTTCTTTCTCTCTTTTTTGTTTGGGAGAATTATTATAAAACACATTTAGTTACAGAACAGTGACTGTTCAACAGTCTCAGTACTAAAGAACAAAGCACTTCCATTTAAATAGCAGCAGGTGAACTTGGCTAGCAGTTTAAGGCAATGAAAACACTAGCAGAAGTCTTTGCAATCAATGAAATCACATCAGAATAAAATAACATCAAATATTAACTTAACTTCTTTCAAGACCCGCTGCACATGTTCGTGCACCTTTGTGTCCTTTGTCGTTCATGTAATGACGGGAACGAGGCTCGAGGTAATTAATGAGCCGGTTAAATGCCTTGTAAATGTGCTGGTCGTCCTCGGTAATACATTCCACGATTAGCTCGGTGATTTTTCTGTATTTCTCCGAGTATTTCGGGAGTTTCCTTTAAAAGTTTCACAGAGCGTTTGCTGCTGAAGCCGCTGCCGTCGGCAGAACAGTGACCGCAGTCGACGGCACCAAAGCTGCAGCCGACGGCTGCGGTGATCGGTGCTGCGTGCTTTTTTAAGTGTCTGATTAAATTGGTGGTGTTGTAAACTCTCTTCTTACTTACCCATCATGATATATCAGCCTTCCACACGTTTCAAGTCACAGTCGAAGCGTCGGTCTTTGTAATTTTATAGCGCTGCCACACTGCTGACATTTTTGCTAAAGTTTAGCCTGACGCCGCCAGTCTTGAAACTTTTAAGGTGAATACAAGACAGCGCTGCTGGGAAACTTCATTTCAGTGCAAATTATTAAATGTATATAGTTTAAAAAATATTTGTTTGTGTAATATGATTTCTTTATTAATTTGTGTTAATCAGGATCACTTTTTGAGGAAAAAAATAATGAAAAAAAGATCGGCGTGTTATAATAATGTTGATCAGCCGATCCGATCCACCTTAAATTTTTAAGATCGAAGGCCGATCCGATCAGGGGATCGGGATCGGGACATCCCTAATTTATTTATTCCATAATTGGATATGAAATCCATTTCAACTGTAGAGGCCATAATCTGTGAAACTTCAAACTAGACTAGATCACCCAGTCATCAGTCCAGGTATGTGATTGATGGCAAAGAGGTGATGCACCTTTAACACTAACTTATAGCTTCTTCTTTCATTACATTTGAAGAGTACTGGGCATATGGGTTACTGAGACATTTCAAATTATATTCTGTCTTTAGATAATCAATTAATTGTACTTTTTTTTTTAAAAAAAGAAGGGAAAAAAAATTGTACTGCTGTTAAACCCTGAGTTGTCCCATTAAAGTTTAATACATGTGACAATGTGACATGTAAGGTTATTAGATTTTTAACTGTAAGAGTTGCAATATTTCTTTGTTGAAAGTTTTACTCAGAAGTATAATGATAATCCCAGGGTAGTTCAAAGAGGACTCATTTTCCATCATGTCCTTTAATCTTGTTAAATGTTTCCCGTTATACGTTGCTTGAGTTACTTTTATCTGGCAAATATCACATCCTCTGTTCAGATTATAGTGATTGAATCTATAGATGCAAAGAAGTTTTCTTTGCATCTATAGATTTTACAGTTTTGGTTTCAATTAATAAATACACACAATATATACAGATACAGTCCAATGCATTAATTGTTTTTCATTTGTTACATTTCAGAGAGTGAAATACCCCTTGACTGCAGTGAGGATGAAAGTGTGGACATGGATGGTGAGTGTACTGATTATCAGTCAATGACAGTGTAGGCTACATGTTTTGAAAGCATAAAAAACACTAAATACACCGTTTTTAAATGGTTGAACTGATGATTAGCTTTATACCATTGTTACTAGTAGCGGGAACAAAAAAATATGAACTGGGTGAGATAATGGTCATCAAATATCAACAAAATCTGCTGAATCCTGAAGTGTTGAATATGATATAAAACAGTTAAAACTCAATAACATGGGAACTATAAAGTCTTTAATTGCAGCTTTGTTTTTTCTAAGTACTTCTCATATTCTAAGCTAAAGACTGTGCTTTAAATGTTATAACATGATTAACATGCAGTAACTGATGATCTGTATAGCCTGAGACTGTTGCCTCTGAAAGAGGAGTCAAGTATCATCGGTTTCAGACACTCTGAAGCCGAAATTATCTAACCACTAGCGGCTACAGCAACATTGTCCTTTTAACCATCCATAATCCATAAACTGCATGAATGGACATATGGTTAATATCCATGGACTCTGAGCTCTATATTTGGGGAAGAAAATAATTACTTTTTGACTAACTCTCATTGTTAAATATTGAAACAGATTAAGTTTTAAAAACATACGTATGTTTTCTTTGGCAATAATGAATTACTTTTGGTATCAGTCGCAGGTGAAAGACCGTCATCATCTTCTCAGTGTGTCCCTTTGAGGGAACAGGAAATGGCCCAAGAGATGGATGAACGTAAGTTTAAGAAACATTCATACTTCAACATTTGTATTTTAAACAAAAATATTGAAATTGTTTCTATAAGTTCTGATATTCAAAATGTATTTCAATAAAATTGTTAAATTCTAACAAATTTGTTTTTATAGATGCAAACCTGGGAGACGGCATGGAGAGACCGTCAATGAAGAAAAGAGGCAGTAAACAAAGCAAATGGATAAAAGCAATGGGTAGGTCCATTTGATCCCATAAATGTTTTCTAATGGGCTCTAAAGCGCAGTACTGTGGGCCATTTTCTTTCCTGTATTCTCTCAAACACGTTTGGTCAGATATTGTAGTGCCTCAGGTGTCCTTCTATTTTGAAACTTTTTCCTCTTTAATCCTTCCCTCAGGTAGAGCTTCTGACCTATTCTCCCCCCAAAAAAATCTTGAGTCCTACAGTGGTGATGAGAGTTCAGATGTAGATGGTAAGTTAAATCATCTTTATTATGAAAGTTCAGTTGTATAATATCTGCACAATATCCACCCTTTTATCCATTTTAAACACATTAACAAACTGAAACCTCATGTATATAATGAACTTAAATATGTTATACTTAGAACAGTAGCTGTTTAAACTCAGCCATAGAGCTGTATGCTCCTGATAGACCACTAGTTCCTCTCAGAAACCTAATCTGGTCCTGCCATCCCTACAAACAAGCCAGTGCCAGTCCAGACTGATTTCAGTTGTGGTTTCATGATGGTGGGACCAACTATCAGATCATATCTGAGCATGGGTGTCCCTCATCTCTTCATAGAAAACCCCTAACTCATGTCATTACATCTACTGTTACTCTATTAGAATAGAGACAGATTGATTTGACACATAAATCAGAGCAGAACTTCTTCTGCACTGAAGCTTGAATGTCATTTCTCATTTTGAACTTGTTTTGGATCAAATGTAAATATGCAACCAGAAAGAGTTTTGCTTGTTCATTCATCCATTTTCTATACCTGCTTCATGCAGTTCAGGTTTGAGGCCTGTGTGCCCAAAAAAGGAAAAATTCAATACACGTATAGTCTCCACAAGCTGTCTTAACATTACACTTCCTGCAAAATTCCTTCTTATCAAAATGTTTGAGAATTTGTCTATTTTAATTTGATAACTATGAAAGAAAGTGAATAACTTATGTTTTTTTAATGAAAATAACTGTACATTTTCAACTTTCTTATTCTGTGTAGCACGCTAAGGAGACATTTATATAACTTCCAACTTTAATTAGAAGCCCTTAACATGTGGATGCAAATGGTCATTAAGTATGTCAATTGCACGAGAAGTGATTATTTGTATTTGAAGATGGTGGATATTAATGAAGAGTTGGTACAAATTTGATGAAGATGTAACTGAAAGCTAATTTCCATTGATAGTCTTCCAATAGACCACAGTTATTAGAGTTAATAAAAAATAGGACTAAACTCATACTAACGGTAAAAAAAATAAAATAAACTGAAGTAAGGGAAGATATTCATCCCAAAATTGCCCCAGTAGCATCAGATTTAGTCAGTGCTCCTGTTGATTCCTGTTGTCATCTGGTCTGAAGATTTACGACACAACTTATCTTGAGTAAGATTTTTTTTCCTTTGAAATTGATCACGTGCTTAACTGAAGATCTGTGGAGAGAGTGGTAAAGGTGAATTTTCTGTTTCTATGTTCGATCTCCTCTCAACTCCTATTTAATTTTGACTTTATTATTAACGATTGGTCTTTAAACATGCTACCGCTTCAAGGAAACTGATCAAAAGAAATGTTTTGGGCCTTTTTTGTGCATTGTAGCATTCTGGTTACCAACACCTTTTGACCTTTTACACCACATTTTTCTAATTGCTTTTCTAACATCTATGAATGAGACAAAAATAAATCATTATCAAGAGTAAAACTACAGATGGATGTTTAATCTAAAACTAAATTAAAATCAAACAGAAAAACAAAAATCTAAAATTCAAAACTGGAACACTGCAACAGACACTAACATTTGTTTTGATGATACAGATCAGAGCATGAGGATGAGCCAGAGAAAGGTGCAATTTCTTGGGGAAGAACAAGGAAAAATGACAGACAAAGCACAGGGTAAGTCATTTCATTGCAAAAGTGCAATGAGGAGTAATCACAACTGCTTTGAGAGTACCAGCCTGTGGAAATGTAGTGCAGTGTAAAAGTGTTGATCAATCCTTCATCTTTATTTTCTGCTTCAGTTTTGCTTTACTCTATCTAAGGAGTATCTATTATTTTTTAAATAGCCAAATCTACCCCCGAGTTGCTACTCTGAGATATGGCAAAAGTCAGTTCTACAGATAGAAAATAGTATTTTTGCAAAAACAAGGTGATTCCTAAAGATCTATTGGTAACTGCAAGGGTTAAAGGCTACTGCAGTGTCAGAAATTTAGATTTGTTTTTCTTGACTACATAACTCAGCTATGTAATTCAAGTTTGGTTATGTAGCTCAAACATAACATTTTAACTATGTAAGGAATGTAAATGATTTATGTTTTAAGCCTACATAACCTTTATTATATTTGTCATTTATAGAAACAAGAAGACTGGTTAAACGGCCGTGGACTGAAGATGAAAAGAAGGCTGTACACAAGCACTTGGGAAGATTTTTGGCTGAGCATAGAGTCCCAGGCAAAGAGCATTGTATGCAATGCAAAGAAAAAGAGCCCGCTCTTGATGACAGATCATGGAGGGATGTCAAAAACTTTGTGATCAACACAATTGTGACATTGAATAGAAGGGCCGCTTCTAAAAAGTTGTTTTTAAAAATGTAATGACATTGTAACGTTACCCAAAGTTACCCAAAATAGTTGTTCTACCATTGTTAGAAAAAGAAACTGAAAAATGGCTGTCACAGCTTTTTTTTTTTAGTTTATATTTTGTACATTTTTGTTTTAATCATTTTAAAGTCTGGTGACTGAATTTTTATTTTGTTTTGAAAGTATAAAATGTTATATATATATATATATATATATATATATATATATATATATATATATATATATATATATATATATATAGATATATATATATATATATATATATATATATATATATATATATATATGTATATATATATATATGTATATATGTATATCTATATATATATGTATATGTATATATATGTATATATATATATATATATATGTATATATGTTATGAATATATTTCAAATAAATATGCTGGTCACTGAAATCACTTGTTAAAACAATTATTTCCCCCCAGTTTCATTTAGTTTTTGTGACATATGGCTGAGTATTGCTGCACTCAGTCTTTCAAACTAAACAACCTTTTCCAATAACCCAACCAGTAATAATTTTACCTTGAAAATACCTTGAAAAGAGGAAAAAAAAACCTAAAATGCATCAAATAATACTAGCCACGCCCACTCGAAGAGGTCCTCACTATGCTGGTTAAACACTGTTTTTTATCCTGTATTTCTTTACAAATCTGAGGTGAAAACTTGAGACAGGAATTTTTTTAGAACTGAACTGTCTTAGAGAGCTTCTTATAACTATAGCAGAAAAGGTGGCCCTCACTCCGCCGGTGAATTTACTCGGACCTCACTCTGATGGTCAGACAGGACTGTGTGTGTGTGTGTGTGTTCCCATTAAGCAAATTGGGAAAATGTTTGACTGAGATGAGAATCCAGGTTGGAGGCCACAGGTCAAGGGTGGGCGTGCTGGATTAAAAAATGGCCAAACCTCATGGGGTAGGATTTTCATTTCAGGAAAGCTGCCACTATGAAAAAGAGAGTGGGGAACCCTGTTTCATTTTCTACTTTGTGTTTTATTAGATTAGATTAGATTAGATGTACTTAATTCATCTCCCAAGAGGGAAATTCAAAAATCTCATCAGCTCATCATCAATAACACAAATATATTATATAAGAAAAAAAGTGATGGTAAGGCAGTAGCTCTTTTAGCATCTTTGACATTGGCATACAGCAGATCAAGGGTTTTATTTTCTCTGGTAGCACAGTTAACAAATCCTGTCAGGTGGGAAGATACAGTGACATGATTAAAGTCACCTGATATCATCATAAGTGCATCTGGGTGTTTGGTCTGTATCCTAGCAACTCATTCATGTAGTATGTCACATGGAGCTTCAGCCGTGTCACTGGGTGGAATGAAAACAAGTATTGTTATTAAATGACTGAATTCTCTTGGTAGATAGTTTGGTCGCAATCCAACTATCAATAATTCAATATCTGGATAACACATCTGCTCCTTGACAGTTACATGTGCAGGATTAGACCATCTCTGGTTCACAAATAAAGCCAGCCCCTTCTTTCTTCTTGCCACTGCTAAAGCTTGTGGCGAGAAGAAAGGAGGGACTGGCTTTATTTGTGAACCAGAGATGGTGTAATCTGCCGTAATCAGTAATATGGCGGTCAAGGAGCCCTCATTCACCACTGATTCCAGTTTGGTTTACATTAGTTTTTGTGAACTGAATTTTTTTGCAATGCATTGCTGAGATTATATATATATATATTAAAGAAAAAAAAAATATATATATATATTACCTTGAGACTCCGTTTGTGGACGTAAATTGTTTTTTTTTCTTTACTGAACTCTATAGAGGGATTGGAAAGGACTTTAAAGGGGGCTAAAACTGACTTGAGGTTGATAATATACATGGCTTTTTTTTTTACAACTGAGATGTTTAATCGTATTTCATGTGTCATGAGGGTAATTTACCTTGTATGTTTTCTTTAACTTTATTTTGGTGAAATGCCTGACTGCTAATTGTAAACATTCAGCAGGAATAAATTACACAATAATATTTTTTTGAAAAGTGTATGATTGGTACATTATTTTGATTGTTTATGTTATTTTCATCACACTAGGCTAATATCAAGGAACAGTGGTCTGACCTTAATATGGTAGCTAGGCTTAAAACTTAAGCTCATTGTTACAATGTCACACAAAGTTTGTCCTTTTTTTGTGATCTCTTTTCTTTGCCCTTCATGCCAACAAACTGGTATATACCGTTATTTTACTGGCTATATATGAATGTCAAAAAATGTAAATGTAAACACGACACCAGATATCCTTCTACTTTACCTGTTTTCATGCTCCTCATTAAGGCAGATGCTTCAGTACTTCTAATTTCATTGCTGCTTGATAAAGCAGTATATTCTCCATGCTGTCGTTATATCTCCAGTCCTCCCCTCATGCTGTCTCTCAGATAAGGCTGTTCCTTTTGGGATTAGCCCAATATGTGGCTAAAAACGACTTAGCTTCAATCTTCAGTCTGTCAAGTTAAACACAAGCATTTGTTTTTGACAGCTGATCCTGAAATTGGAGAAGAATCAGTTTATGAGGAGCAGTTTTTCTTTCCCAGTTAATGTTATTTTCACTTTCACAAGGGTTCCAAATTAATCAAAATTTGATGCACATGACTATGGCTTAAAAAATGTCCAGTGGGGCACGGCAGTGGGCCAAATGAAATCACCACTACAGACTTTTCTAAAAACTGTTGAATTGATTGCTGCGGTGGGAGAACAGAGCACTTGGGCACAGAGGAATCAAAGAGGAGAAGTATGAAGTATGAGTAGAGGTAGTCACCCTTGTATGTTGTAGGTCAGTGTTTTTTTTTTGCCTCCTCCAAAGACAGCTCCTAAAGACCCCTCTATCAGATAATTACTCCAGTCTTTACCACGGGTCTTCAGGCTCATGCTGTCAATACTTTCATATCTACTGCATGACCCAACAGGTGGATGTAATAATCTGCAGAAAATCTGGCGACAATACATATATACAGTGTCCCACCCTATAAAAGAGATAACGTACACACAGATGCAGTATTTACCAGGGTAATTGATTGTTTTGTGGTTGAAGGAGGAGCAGGGAGTGGGGGTGAGGAATCTCAGTGTTATCGACTTCATTGGCTTCGGCGTGTGAGTGAATCGATGCATTGACATCAGGTTAGTTCTTGCGCCATCAGTCAACAAGCCCATCTCATCACTCTGTTTATTCATCCGTGGTAAACAATAACAACCTTCATGCTTGCCTGGGTTTCTTCCTATAATTACTCAAGCACATAGCACAGAGATATAGGCAGCTAGATAGTTTCCTCTGCCTCTCCCGGACCAGCAGAGGGACTCTCCATAGCCAGTACTGCACATGTATCCTCACATTTCAGTAAATGAGCAGATAATAGGCTCATATGCATAATACTGACAAGAGGTTATTGTACTGCTCCTGCTCATAGACAGCATGTTTTGATCCCTTAAGTAGCAGACTGGATTGAGATGAAATTAACTGTGCCTCTTGATTTAAGGCCATGGAGCAAGCTGAATAAATTGAGTGTATTAAGTTAACACCTTTTTTTTCTTTTCCCTTCACCTTGCAAAATTACCTTCTGTGTATTATTGTGATTGTTTTGAGTAGACTTAGAACAGCAGGCTCACTGGTCTGCAAATTATTTTTAAACTGTTCAAAGTTAATTTCAGAGCGCATAAAAAGTACTTTTTAGTATGAGAGAAAATCATCTTTGTTTGTATACCAGTATCTTTAAATGGTAGCAAAGTCTATCTCCATAGGGGAAACCCCAGTACTGCGGAAATAGTATCCACTGGGTGGCAGCACTGGTTGAAACCGGTTGTTGCTGCTGCTGCATTTGGGACTTTTGCTGGTCATGTAAGCTTCTAGTTTTGACAGCAATTATACATGCAAACTTCCACTGACTCAGAAGGCACCGATGTAGCATGATGGTGAGGTCAAAACAGGGGAAATATATTGACGTGCTGAACCTCAGAAATTCTAGAAATTCCAGGCTATGTTCCCATCAATTCGGCAAGGAACAGATCAACACTGATCTGTCGATCCTGGAATAACTGGAGAAAGCCATAGCGGAGAGAAAGACACGCTTCTGCAAAGCTGTGGATGACTGTGAGTTCTGCTCGCTCAACACGTCATGTTCCCCAGTAGTCAGATTGTACAAGGTTAAGTAGAACATATTACAGCATGCTGTTTCTCAATGAAGGCTCAAAAGTCACACACAAGTATGTGCTAGGGCTGTGACTAATGACTATATTCATACTCAACTAGTCAAAATGTTAAAAATTAGTCAACAGTCCCTTCTGTGATGCCTCCTACATGCCTTACCATTATGCTGCTGTGAAATGACAGTTTTTTTCTGTCTTTTTTTTTTTTTTTTTTTTTAAACCAAAGCTCACACATGCAACTCACCCCTAGCACTCACACCTCAGAGGATCTGGAAAAACGACAGCTGGCATAGTCATCTCACTTGTGATTCATTACTTTTTAGCTGCACTTTATCTGGAAAAGGTAAAAGATTAGAGTTAAAAGTATGTGATTTAATAGTAAGAATGTACATGTTTAGGTCTACATTTTACAAAATACATTATGCTTTCATCAAAAAGGCCACACAGTTAGGCCTATACACTAGATAACTTTGCAAAGCAAATGACACCCTTGTTGGTGATTGTATGACATGCCAAAACTATGCAGCCAAGCAAGTGTGGTTGAATGCAAGACCAACTGAGGAGTGTATTACAGAAATGCAATACATGGAATGTAACTTGTCTGCCAGTTAGGAGAAAAAAAATGTCCTCCCTTCAAAGGATAAATGCAATGCGGGAAGAGTTTATCATTTAGCAGCTTTTCACCACTCAGTTCAAAGTGAACCACTCAGCTGAGGTGTCCCATGTGCTGTCTTGTTGAACAGTTAAATGATCTAAACTGTCAACTGCAACATTTAAAACGCTCAAAAAAAATATATATAAAAATGTCCATGTAACAAGCTAACACCCAGACATCTGAGAATTGTGCTCCAGCCCAAGAAGTGACGCAACTCCAATCGGAAAAGTCAATTCCTGTGTTTACACAGCCCCGAAAAATCAAGATAAGTGTTACGTCAAAAAGAAACGATCTGATATAGGTCCTCCTCTGCCAGATATTGTGAATCTGGGCATGAAGTTTATCAAGTGACTTGAAGACCAATTATAGGACTTGTTCTGCCTGAATGCAGCTCTAGTCATCTGATACAATAAATATTTCACTTTTTATGGACAGAAAAGGATGTCACTGCCTCAAACTGACAGAGGCACAAAGGCTAGTAATCAAAAGCCCTTATACTGTAATGAGGCAGAAATATTTAACAGTACATCGTTGCCTTTGATCCATGGTATCACCTTTGGGCATGATAATAACTCATATGTTAATGTGTTATGTGCCAACAATAGAGACTAAGGGCCCGATCTTCCGCCAAACCTCCTAAAGCCACTATTAAGGGATAGCGGGTAGCGGGAGGGGCGTTCCCCTGAAAAGAACGCAATCTTCCACCTCCCTAAACCCGCGATCTTACCTGCGCTAACCGCTATATTATGCATATATTATGCTTGGGAGTGGTTAGGGCGTTCCACCTGTTTAACCAATCAGTGTGTCAGTAGCCATTGCCTTTAAGAGCAGGTTGCCCTACCCGCAAGCCGCTAACCGCAAACTACTATGGAGCGTCTTTTCATCCAGATCGGAGCAGCTCTCATGGGCAGCTCGTCTGGGACTTTGCTGTAGAGCTTCCTCCTCTTCCTTCCTCCTCCACCTCTGCACTGATATATACATAACTAGCTATAACTCATGCGGAGTAAATGATTTAATCATTCTTTCTGTACTCCAAGAAGTTTCAACAAACTGCTCAGAAAAAAAGAGCCAGTGAGCTTCCAGGAAAGCATTTCTTAACTAGGAAAGCATTCAGAGAGCGCAGACCTCCGCCAAGCACAACAGTTCTCCCATATAGCGATTAAGAGATTGCGATAAAATCCGCCTTCTGGATCAGATCCGGATCAGCCTCTGAAATTTGATAGAGTTTCCCATTGTCAATCCCTGAGTGAAATTTCATGAGTTTTGGGCAATAATTAACAGAGATATTGAGAAACAAAATTTCAACGTGGGTAGCGGCGCTAGGGAAGCGGAAGATTGCATAGCGGTTAGTGGAGGTTCCTAAATCCGCAATTTGCGGGTAGCGGCTAGCGGGAGGTGTACGATCGGGGCCTAAATACTCTGGATAGGTGCTGAATGTGAATATAAATCTGGTCACACAAAGTCGTTTTAGAGCCTGGAAATTAAAAGCAGGGATGTCTTCGGGAGGAATGTTTTTACGTCAAATGAGTGAGTGAAAAATATGAAGGCAACAAAACCCAAGTTTTGGTAATGACATGTTTTTATTCAGTTGGGTAAACATGCACATTTAATTGCCAAGCCAGTGATGAATATTACTGTCCATGAGAAAAATTGCTAATAAAACAATGACAGATTTTGGATACATGTAAATAGCAAAAGTTGCTTCATCATCAGCCTTCATCATCTTACCAGCCTAAGCACAACAAAACAGCAGCCCTTCATTTGCTACTGTGATGTAAAGCTACAGAGAGCCACATGATCTGAAAACAGGGCCATTTGCGAACCCTATGAAGTACATATTTTCATATTTTAAGTGCTCAAAATGTAATGCAATGCATGATGCATTAGTGCATGACATTCATGCACCCACTCACATTGCAGTGTAATGTTATGGGCTGCTAGGATACAAGGTTAAATGAGCCAATATCGGTTTTTCAGTCATGAGTCTAATCCAGTGGGTACAGCTCTAAGACAGCTTGACAGTCGTGAACAAATATCTGCAGTAACACGATTATATCATTATCCCTTTATTTTCAACTGCCACTTTTTAACTGAAAGGTGCTTCTTTTTCTTTAGCTGCACTCACCAGGTCCTTTGATCCTTCACTCTTCACTTCCTTCACGTCTGTGGAAGCCTCAATGTGAGAAAGATTTTCCTCAATGTAAAATCTTAAAGGATGAAAGGAAGCTGAAAAAAACATCTACAAGGAAATAAAGAGTTAGATAATTATTTATGGTTAAGCTGCTTCTCTGTTTTGCAGCAGGCTTTCTAAGACCAGCATGCCAAAACACATACTTATTCATTTTGCCATTTGTGTCCATTGCATTAGTTTGTTTGCTGTTGGATTTGTATGTTATCACACTGCCTGAATTATCTTACTGTGGGATTATCAGATTTTGGACTGTATGAATTCTGGCTCCTTTATTCATGAGCACTTCAGACTGTTTGTCAGTGTTACAGAAACAGCTGTTATCTTCAGTGTTTGAACAGAGCATCGGTTGATTTCCTACTCAAAATGCAACCTTTGGACGAGCAGATATTGTCATCACTTCATCTCCTTAACTGAAAAGTCAGATTCACAATAAACCTGAATGTTCAGCCCACTTTTTGAACTTCCAATACCCCTGAAGAAAATCCTGAACTGACATTTGATCCTCACCTGATCCTCACCTGACTTAATGCTACTACAAAGACAAGAAGGATATCTAACCCATGTAGGGAATCAAACCTAAGCAAGTGTTTGTGGTACACCCTTTGTTGAACTGAATTGAGTTTAATTGAAACTGAATGATGGTTAATTAATCTCAAGGTAATGCAGGTCAGACCCTGTTGACAGCGTGGACAGATACTTACACCCAATGACTCAGCATCTGGGAAGCAGAGGTACTCCTTCACAGTAGCAGGTCCAGGATTCCAACGTTTGTTCTTTACAAGTACTGCAAGCATCCCACCCCACTTCTGCCTCGTAGTCTGAAGTCCTTTGTCTGCATATGTATCTCACACTCTCTAATCAGCCTGATGTTGGACACTTTCAGGGGTTAGCCCAGTATATAATGCAGCATTACAAGGGGAGCCCAGGGGTGCCCTGGAAGAAATTTTTGAAAAAATATACTTTTTAATAATGACCTCAGGTGAATTTTCTTGTTGCTAATGGGAGAATTGAGACTTTAAAAATGTGAGACTAACCCTTAACAACTACCCTTAACAACAGCTCTATAGTGGAGGACTTTGGCTGCCTGTAGAGGGGCTCATAATGGTGATGAATCAGGTTCATCGTTTATTAATCCCAGCCTTTTTTTTCTATTGAGTCTAAAATAAAATATGGCAGCTTCTACAAACACCAACCTTCATGTAAAAGAAATGGAGTGTTTCTCTAGTAATGTATTGCACTTCTATGATGTTCTATAGGATTAATACATATATAGCCTTATCACTTCCCTACAGCCTTAAAGCAGCGTACTTTTGTTCCAAAATACAAAAGATTCCTATTGTTTTCCTACTATAGGTTTCCTACATTTTTCTAAAAACAATATAAGATTTGGCCCTTTAGGTGGGACCTGTGATTGCTCCACGTTCATAAGCTGGGGTGAGGGAAGGTTGAACACATCCAAAATAACAACAGTAAGTAGCTCGTTGCAGCTACCTTTGTCCCAAATCACCAACTGGAAATTTCCAGCCATTCAATGATGCTGGAGCAGAGTCACTGGATGGTGGCATCTTGAAATACTTTAGAAAAAAAATACTTGGTGGTGTCTTGGGAAGCTTCCTGCAATCCTGGTTTAGCTAGTTAGACCATCAAGGTAACAATCGCCACGGTTACATGATGTTTTTTAATTCGGAATTGATTATTCCGAATTAAATAATTCAGAATTAAACTATTTTCCTTCGAGTTTACATGGAAATAGTAATTCCGAATTGAGGTTTACATGGAAAACACGTTTGATCCGCTTAAGGTCTGGGGGTTGGGAAGGGTTCTGATTGGATAGGGGGGCGGACGTCTTTACGTATTTACGTCTACCGGAAGAAAACAAACTTACTTTATTAACAACAACATGGAGGACTTCATTATTAGCATCCTTTTTGGATTTGTTTAGATTTTATTTTTGAAGTAGCAACACGACAACATCATGTCGATGATTTCGTCGATGAAAATAAGCCCAGCGCGGAATATAAGCTTCATCGCGACAGATGGACAAGGGAAGGAGCATGCGCAGAAAGACCGGAATGAATTTAAAGCAGAATGAGTGTATACATGACCGTGGGAATTATTCTATTCAGATTTAAAATCAGAATAAACCAGCCACTTGGCTCTATGAGCGTCCAGGTGTTCAGTTATAAACTGTTCATCTGGGGTTTAGAAGACATAGTCTTCTGGAGTCAATCAAGGCGCTAAAGCCTCATCGGGAAACTGATCAGTTCCCTATGAGGTTGCCTTGGTCATCGCTGGTTTGTTTTCCAGTGTTCTTGTTCCGCTCTGGGTGTCGTACCACGACACCGAATGAGGGGTAGAGAGCACTGGTTACCTTCCAGCGGAAGTGGGTTGAGTCACCCACCCTCAGACCTCTCGGAGAGGTCCGGCCACTTCCCTCCACCGCCGGCGAAAGCCGAGCCTTTTGTGGTGGACTGGATAGTTGCCGGTTCCAAACCGAGAGACTTCGGAGTGGGGACAGAGGTCGTCCACCTGGCTCACATTTCCAATGTGAGCCGGAGACGGCTGGCCTCGCAGGGTAGGAAATGTGCCCTGTCTGGCCTCTGTCGACTCAAGAACCCAGTGAAGACCAACCCAGATCGAGTCCAGCGCTTGCCACCACGGTGGCGGTCGCCGGGGCTCTGATCCTACGTAAAGGGTTAGGTGTTAGCCTCCCCGATTACCTAAGGTCAGTCTTCGTGTGGACAGGAGGTCGAGGCTCGATCCGAACTCTAGGCACCGACGGCCAGACAGGACGCGTAGCGTCCCGAAGGCCCTCGGAGCGGTCCGAGACGGAGTAGAGCAACGCACTGCACTGGAGTCCTAGGCACCCCAGCCACGCCGGCTGCGAAAGCCCCGGCGTGCCCATATTGGGTGTCCTAGGCTCTTTGGGACACCCCGGCCCCTCTGTGCAGTTGCCGCAGCCCTCTCCGTAGGAGAGAGCTCGACCATGATGTCCACACAGAGTCAGGAGGATTTGTGCGAATTCTCCCTTCTCGAATGGGGGAGGTGAGGTAGATGATGGTTATCCGACAGACTGTCGGGCCATCAGAACCCACCCCTGGTGAGGAAGGTCAGGAAGAGTTATGGAATTCCTGACCAACTCCCACCCACGAGCCCGTGCTCATATTTCTAATATGGGCACTTCAGGGAAACGATTGTTTCCCTGGCTCGAGCCCAAGGGGCAATCGGAATGAGGAGCTTTGCGGACGAACCGCATGTTCCTCCGGTGCTGCCGTCCCAATCCGGGGCCGAGCCCCGGAGGACTGCGACTAGTCCGCAGTCTGCGATGCAGACGGCTCCTCCTCTTCCGATAAAGCCCCACCCCAATGGGGTCGCACTCGAGAGACGGGGCCTTACATGGTCCGGATGGAGGGGTGAGGTGGCCTAAATTGACACCCACCCACTCCGAAGTCCGGACACTTGGCCCCGTTCCCAACAGTGCGACTCATCGGGGGTGCCCAGCCGGACACCGAGAACTGCCCCGCACGCGCGGCCCAGTTCTTGGCTGAAGGCTGGTTGCCCTGGCGGACCGGTGTGCCCTCACTGGTCCACCCCTGAGTGACAGGTTAGCGTTATACGCTACCCTGTTTCAGGCAAAAAAAAAAAAAAAGAATTACAAGAGAATAAACCAGCCACTTACTTCGGAATTAAGTTTAATTCGGAATGGACATTTTCATTTGGAAGTAGGTGTTTACATGGTAATTTTTAATCATTTTAAATCTGATTTCATTTTAATTCTGAATTAAAGAGGAATTAAACGTCCCATGTAAATGCACTAAATGAGCTTCAAACAAAGGCGGCGGGGGGGGGGGTCTGCTTTTGACAATAGTGGGGAGGGTAACCAGCCACAATTCCCACTCCCATACTTTAATTTAATTCTTAGTACATCATTGAACACCCTAAACTAGTGCATTTCCATATAAACAATGATAAAGACTTTAAACAAAAACATTTTTTTGAATAAAATATGTTAATGTACAGTTTTATGTAATATAAGTAATAACTCACAATGAGCTTCAAAAAGGCTTCACAGCTTTATTCCAGTCATAGCACAGCTGTAAACATTGATAAACAAACACAACATAGAACTTTATCTATACCTAAAAACAAATTGCCTTCACAGAGCTGTGCAGTATAAAGCATTTAGAGAGAAATAAAATCACCTGGCTTCATTTGTAGCCAGCTAAACAAGAACATTTATGGACTCTCACTGCAGGACTTCACTGTGAACTACTTCAAATATGCTGCACATATGCACCAACTGCTTTGTGATCTGTAAGGCTTTTCTTTTATAAAATTAGAGTTTATAGTCATGATCCACATAAAAAGGGAGAAAAAAACAACTGAGTGGCTTATTACCATTACAGTGGTCTCATTAGCAATTGAGAAATTCTTATTTTAATGAAGTGACTCACACTTTTCATTATTTGAATAGCTCCTATTGTCCACCTTTTTTATACCTGTCATCTCCATGGATGCAGACAAAATTAGGCATCATACTTTACCTTGGCAGTTGGCATTAATTTATGGTCTTCAGTGCTAATTACAACCAGACCCTCTCCATCAAGTATGGAAAAACAAAGTCAATCACATTTGCATATCTGTTTTGGAGGTGGGACCTGGATACTGGCTCGTTGTGTACCTTGACGTTGACATGCAGCGCCTGATGAAGTTTTGAAACCCTGGAAAAATTGCTTGGCAACACCTCTGCCTTTCATTATCGTCAGGGGAAAGTATGGTTAAAACCTCTTCCTCCTTTCTCCGTGTTTCCCCTGCTGTATATCCTTGACCTCTTCTCTTAAACATTTCTGGATTTCAGGTCTTGTTCTGGTCATTAGTTGGACTTTTGAAAAACTCAACCAGCTAATTCCAGACGCATACGGCATTTCATAGTCATGGCCGCACACAACAGATGTTTTAAAAAAGCGTCAAAATTGCCAGCAGAAATCCATTAATCAGAACAGTATTCTAACTAGCAGATACAAGATACAAGATCTCAAGATACAAAGATACAATTTGACCAGACCTGGTGGTATATGTCATCATTCTAGAACACTAGCACTATATTTTTTTTTATTCTGTTTCCTTTTCTGTCTTGGCTCAAATTTGTACTTTCATTGCTATGGATGAATGGAAATTGAGTTCTGCAACATTACAGTAAAATTTACATGCAGTGTGGAAAAAGAAATGTCATTCAGTATTCAGTTTATTTCATTATTAGCATCCTTTTTGGATTTGTTTAGATTTTATTTTTGAAGTAGCAACACGACAACATCATGTCGATGATTTCGTCGATGAAAATAAGCCCAGCGCGGAATATAAGCTTCATCGCGACAGATGGACAAGGGAAGGAGCATGCGCAGAAAGACCGGAATGAATTTAAAGCAGAATGAGTGTATACATGACCGTGGAATTATTCTATTCAGATTTAAAATCAGAATAAACCAGCCACTTGGCTCTATGAGCGTCCAGGTGTTCAGTTATAAACTGTTCATCTGGGGTTTAGAAGACATAGTCTTCTGGAGTCAATCAAGGCGCTAAAGCCTCATCGGGAAACTGATCAGTTCCCTATGAGGTTGCCTTGGTCATCGCTGGTTTGTTTTCCAGTGTTCTTGTTCCGCTCTGGGTGTCGTACCACGACACCGAATGAGGGGTAGAGAGCACTGGTTACCTTCCAGCGGAAGTGGGTTGAGTCACCCACCCTCGGACCTCTCGGAGAGGTCCGGCCACTTCCCTCCACCGCCGGCGAAAGCCGAGCCTTGACGTTGACATGCAGCGCCTGATGAAGTTTTGAAACCCTGGAAAAATTGCTTGGCAACACCTCTGCCTTTCATTATCGTCAGGGGAAAGTATGGTTAAAACCTCTTCCTCCTTTCTCCGTGTTTCCCCTGCTGTATATCCTTGACCTCTTCTCTTAAACATTTCTGGATTTCAGGTCTTGTTCTGGTCATTAGTTGGACTTTTGAAAAACTCGACCAGCTAATTCCAGTCGCATACGGCATTTCATAGTCATGGCCGCACACAACAGATGTTTTAAAAAAGCGTCAAAATTGCCAGCAGAAATCCATTAATCAGAACAGTATTCTAACTAGCAGATACAAGATACAAGATCTCAAGATACAAAGATACAATTTGACCAGACCTGGTGGTATATGTCATCATTCTGGAACACTAGCACTATATTTATTTTATTCTGTTTCCTTTTCTGTCTTGGCTCAAATTTGTACTTTCATTACTATGGATGAATGGAAATTGAGTTCTGCAACATTACAGTAAAATTTACATGCAGTGTGGAAAAAGAAATGTCATTCAGTATTCAGTTTATTTTATTCAAATTATATGCAGAAACAGTTGGTGAAATACAAAACACAACTCATGATTCAGAAGCTTGTAGACTGACCTTTTTGTCGGCAGTAGGTTGAATCTTTTTCTGTGTTGTCATCAGTCTCGCACATAGTTATTCGAGAACTTCAGTCACTTTTTTTTTTCACATAACCTCATGTTAATGAAAATCTTTGGTTACACAATTCCGTCCTAAAAGTTGAGCATCAAATCCTCCATAATATAAGATTTGTTCAAGGCATGAGCTCTAACAGACATCGTTGCAGTGTGACACATGCTAATTAGCGCTTGTGTTTGCATCAGTTGTCATTGCTGGTTATCCATTCCAAACCTTCCATCAGGATTTTTCACTGATTTGGGGTATGGGCAAATCCAATCTGGCAAGCATGAAAACAACAAATTATTTCTCAAAAGCATTTAGATATTTGAACAAAAATATTGAATGATTCAAACTAGATTATTGTCATTGTGCAATTATGTGCTCAGTCCCATTCTGACCCTGTAATTAGTTTGTCGACTGACTCCATCCACTGTTAAGAATAATTGTTATCAGCCTGCACCAGATTCTAGCCAACAAAGAGCTATTAAGAGACTTACTTTGATGCTTTCATGTGACTGTGGTGGAAGCTTTTGTAGGTTAATGGAAGGATAATCGGGAGTATTTGATCTCAGTGGAGTTAGCTTGCATTAGCATGTGACAGACATTGCCTTTGCAGCAGTGGGGAATGTTTTTTAAAATTTCGGATTTACTTTTATTTTTGCAAATAGCATGAACTTGAGATGTTTCATGTTTTTTTCCCCTCACCAACTTCATATAATTCATGTGAGTGTTGTAAATCATTTGTCCTTGAAATTAGAAAACTCATCGATTCTGAGACACTCTATTGCTACTGATGCATTACTTTATTTTATTTTGTTATGGATACAACGACTACAGTTATTGATTTATTCCATTATACATTTATAGTTTTTTTTTATCTATTCATTCATCCATTCCATTTTCACAGTGCTTTAAAACAAAACATTTGGTTTTGGCACCATTCACTGGGTCTTATTTACCAACTCCCCTAACAGTTCTGGTAGGCCACATATAGGACATGCCTTCGTGGCAGCTTGTATTCTCTGATGGCACTTGCTGCTTTTAAAAGGATAATGTGTCCTGTCACTCTGCAAACACTACAAACAACAATCCCTTCTTCAAAACTTGCAGGACTTGTGACCTGCTGCTCATGTCTTCCTGTACCAGCAATCAGTAGTCGCCTCTAATTCCATAACTTGGAGAAAATGTTAATTATCATTGACAGGAAATTCATTTCCAAATCTCAAAGAGCTGCCAACAAAGGCTGACTGTAGTAATAATTAACAGCCTTCCACGCAAACACATGCAACTTTCACCCAGAGATAGCAGTATAAAGACACACTGTGGGTTCCGCTCTTCATTCCGCCTCCACTCTCCAGCTGTGTTTTCATAGTGATCCCATGAAGGCGCAATATGCATTAACTATTGAGTGCTTTCAAAAAACATTTTAACATTCCCTAATGCCTCAAGTCTGTAATAAATATAACTTGTAACTGAATAAATACCAATGGTGAGAAAAAAAAAAAAAAATCAAGCTTCTACCTGGTTGCTCCCCTGGGTGGTGCACAGTAGCCAACATTTGTCAGTTGCTGCTGGCATATATGGTGTTACCAATGGCTGCAAGGGGGAGGCACCAGCATGGTTTAAGATGGAGGGAAATGGTAGCCCAACCTCAGCAGGAGGAGACACAGGATCATGTTCAAGGGTTCAGCAGATGTCTGAGCAGATGTTTCCTCAAGTTGAGTAACAAAGTTAATAATACATCCAGTCCAGCCTGCCTCTCTAATTGCTGTGATTGAAAACTTTCTCCTTTTTTTCCCCACCATCCAGACTGATTTCATCCCTCTATACAAAGTTTGCAACCATCTTTGCATCCTTGTTCTTCTTTTCTGTATCTCCAATTGACACAGCACATACTTTGCCACCGTTGTTACGACCTCCCAAGGTGTAACAGGGGAGTGGAACTAAATGCTATGCTGTTCCACCTCTGTGTGTTTCAGACCAAAACAGTGGGGCTGAAGGAAAGCGCTACAGGGGCTTAATTAATTGTCTGTGTGAATGGAGCTAAACACAGATAGTTCCATTTTTGTAACTTTATATCCACCAATTAAAGGTGATTTCAGGATAATCTTCCTTGACTGAGAAATGTTCCACATTATGTCTTTTTGTTCATTTATAAGAAGTGCAGCTTATGCTTAATCTCTGTACAACTCAATTACCCATCATCAATTTCCATGAACTGTCCACAGCGAAAACATTTTAATGAGGTTTTTGCATCCGTCTTTTAATACAACTCCCATTATTATCTAGAAAAAATTAAATGCCTATGCCATTTGTTTTGTTAAAATGTGTTTTGTTAAACAGCTAACCTTCTTTTGTCTACATGGCATAATACTTCCATTTTAAAAATTTTGTCAATTAGTTTTTTCGTGCTCTTCATAAGCAGTGGCAACATCTTGTAATGTAGACTTTTACTTTATTCTATCAGATCATTTGTATTCATGCAGCATTCTAAGCTTAAATCAGATTCTATTCAGCTAATAGAATGGAGCACAGAAAAGCTTTTGATTATGATTATAATTAGGAAGTGTAATGGGCACACGAACAGCGATTTTTCTTTAGAATATTCCTTCATCCCCCTTGAGTATTAGGATTTTCCCATCTGTTTAATTGTCTAAGTTTCAACAAGCTTTGAGAATGCAGTTAACCCTGTGTTATTTTTTGATTTCAGCAATAATTGAATATATTTGTGGTGAATTGCTTGATTATCTTGCTACATTTAAGCAATTTAATGTTTTGTACACTTAAATAATTCCTGGTTATGCAAGGTAGTTAATCTTTAACTTGGCGACATCATAGGTTTATTGTCACATTAAGGGTTTGATTACAATCAAGAACAATAAAAAACATCAACTGTTTATGTACTTGCACTACCATAAGACACATGGGACCAGCAATTTCAGTTTCCTTTTATATACTGTGATACAGTGATGCTTTTTCCATCCAATGTGTCTTTTTCTTCATTAGTGGGTCTTTAATCTGCATTTTATATGGGTTACCACACATTTCCAATTAGCTTTGCCCACAGTGGTCTCTTAAGGGTGATTAACTTGGGTGGTTAGATGATTAATGGCATGAGGATGGAGGGAGAGTAAATAGGTAAGTATAACTCTCAGAGGAAATTTCTAACGTAGGAATACACAGATTGGATGTGTTATGTTAGTAATTGTCATTTTCTGTAAACATTTTCTTCTTCAGTCCACATTCATGAACTCGAATGAAACATTTTAATAAATAGAACACAAACCATCATGCAAAACTGTAGGCCCTGTATTCAGTAGACGGGTTTCCCTTTGGTAGTGGTCTGAGGTCATTTTACAGAGCCTTGGCCATTGACTATGACCAGTAACGACGTTTTGGGGATGTTATATGGGCCTGAGATAGGTCCCTGCCTTGGTTGAAGTACTGTATTGGCCCGAATATAGGACAACTCTGATTATAGGACGACCCCTATTTTTCAAATATCTTTTTTGGGAAAATAAAAACATGGTGAAGCCAATAAGGTTATTCATAAAACAACTTTTTATTATACAATTACTATAGAAAAAAAATCACAGTGATTTTGATTCTGTTGTACTGTTAAACATTTTACTTTTTTAGGAAGTATGGTACCATACTTAAGGTAAGGTACATGTCAGATTTCCATGTAATTTAAGATCAAGGTATAGTACTATTTAATAAACTGTATTCTCTTAAAATCTGAGACTATGACTCAGTGAATCAGCAACAACCATGTAGTCCAATAACTGCATAACCATCAAAGTCGAGTTTTATTCGGTTTCAAGAACAACATTCAGTCTGTAAAAAACAAATTCTGGACTGCAACAAAACTTTCAAAACCCTTTGTTCAGCACGGTCACATCTTCCATTTTACATCACATCCTCCTTGCGTTCACTGTGACGCTCCATTCGCTTACTGGTTACTTTGGTGCGGCTCCATCTAGAGGCGCAGATGTGTAATGACAATAGAAAAGTCTATACCTCAATAATAAGACGACCCCCGTTTTTGAGAATATGATTTCTAGAATAAAATATCGTCCTATACTCGGACCAATACGGCTCTGAGAAACATCTGTGTGGTGTTGACTGGGTGGTAGTGATTGTTCTCTCCTGCTTACAGCATACCCAAACAGCCCTCTTAATGTCCTCTTTGAGATCGAGTCTTTTTAACTCAGTCATTTCCACCATCATCATGTATGCAAAAACACAAGAAACAGAAAAGCATCCTTCCACCAGCCAACCACCTCAACTCCTATGTTTATCGTGTTGTACTAGTTTTCTAGCTTTCCTTCTTATTATGGCAAGAGGACACTACGGAGGGCCCGGGCAGGATTCCATCCCCAGGCTCCTGGGTGAAAGTCACATGTGCTTACCAGTCAGCCAAAAGGGATAACCTGTTAGGCCAAGTAGCCAGGACGCATGATCAATCGGAGGCATAGTGACAGGACCCCACACTTTCACATTATTTTTGTTATTTTTCCATAGATGCTACCATTTTAATTTTATTGGAGGTTGGCAAACAGCAAAAGTGGTACATCATCGCCACCAAGTGGTATAAACTGTCAACTAGCTAGGTCAGTGGGTACAACTGAAGGTTGACACAGTAACTCAGTAAATATTACTTTGATTGTTAAATGCATTTTACTGATTTAAACTTGAGAAAATCACTATCTTTGTTTAACAGCCTTTTAGACTTGCTTGTTAAAAGAAAACACTTTATCCTCTCTTTTCAAAGGTTGAGAATTCCCTGAAGTCCTAATTAAATACGTCACATGCTTTGGTGTAAATACAGCAATTATGTTACAAAAGCACTTGAAAAAGTTCAGTTGTCCTCCCGCCAGTGTTCACATCACATCATCAACACCAATTAGGTGTTTTAGCTTGATTGGCTTCTGCTAACTCAGATGATAAAGGGCCGTGTATACTCTCGCGGCAATGTGTCGCCATCAGCTTGTTGCAGAGATGCCGCCGTCATTTTTGATTTATACTTGCGCGGTCTCCGCTATGTTACGTCACAACGCAAGATGGACAATCACGAACTAGCTAAACTTACTAAACGTTTTTCCACTTCCTCACCGTCTCGGCCGTATCCAGATCCACATTCATCGCCATCTCCCTCCATGAATTGCTAAAATATGTGCTGTCTTTGTAGTGTGGAGAACGAGAATCGTACAGATGTGGGTACTTCCTCATTTCTTCAAAGCGCTCTTTTCTGCAAGGTCCTTCTGCCGGGTACAACTGCTGATGATCGGTTTGCCTGTGGCTGCAGGCTCATACCCCAGCCCAGGGTCACCACTTCAGCTGCCTGCTGCAGGCATCACTTTTGCACCATCCAAATTCAGACAAAGGCAAGCCCAGACAAAGTGACAGGACTGTGCTACGTCATAGTTTTTGAGTTGGTTGCCACTCCAGATGATCAAATATATGCTTTCAGGCACAGATTTTATTTTATTTTATTCATCATATGTACTTTTTAGCAACCAAAGGGTGTTCTGTGCCATCATACAAGGTCCTTGTTCCATCCCAGGCTTTCAAATTGTAAATATATTGTCTTGAAAATGTATACCAACACAAAGAGATATCTTTTTCCAAGTCTGCAAAAGAAATAAGTTGAAGCATACTGCTTGAAACTTGCTGGAGCGGTTTCACATGTTCGTTGAGCCATTGCTGCCAGAAGCAAGTCTGGGAGTGAGAAGAGTTCCATACATCATTGTGCCGAGGCATTACTGGGGGTAATGAAGTGTGAACTGGAAGCGGCACTTTGTTTTGTCATAAAGAGTGGGAGGGTGCTCACTGTTGCACAAGGAGATTGTGAACCATCTTCAGGTGATCACAGCCAAGTGCCTTAAATTTTAGTTGTCAGTTAAATAAAGAAAAATTAACTGCCACATTTCAATAGAAAGTTGAAAAAATAAAAAAAAAAATAGAAGAGAAGCCTCTTAAAGCCTCTCTTGAGAAATTGTGTCCGAAACATATTTTGCAGTTATCAATATCTGGGACTAGCAATTTCCACACTGCACCTTTTTTTAATAGAATTCATCTGGGAAGAATGTGGCTTAATGAGGTGAGCAATGAGGTACTAATGCATCTGTGAAATCTTAGTTTTGTTGGGCATTTTTAAGGACATGGGAAATAGTGACTAAACAAAGTATCAGGAGCATTGGGCCTGACCTTTTTTTTAATCCTTAGGATTATATCAAACATATATTAGTGGAAGTGAACTAATAATACCTGTTCCCTTTTTCATGTACCTCATTGTGAAACTAGTCGTTTTGCTTTAAATGCAGACAAACCTCAAAAAATTGTTACCCTGGAGGCTAAAGAAAGCCTTCAGATGGAAATCTTCAGAGGCTTTCATTTGTTTCCAGGCAGTCAGAAATAATTTCAGAGCTTGTATTATTGTACAAACTTACAACATTGCCTGAAGATATCTTAGGTAGCTACCATATTAACAACAAAGGGCATCTGCTTTAAGCAGCTGCTTATGTAGTTGTCAGATTGGATTCAGGGATCACCAGCAGTGATGTGTGATGGTGTAGGACAGTGAGATCATATCTCAGAGCAGCAACACTTTAATATCAATCCATCCATTCACTTAATATAAAAAAAAAAACATAGCAGTTTCAGTTTGACACCGGGTAGTAAGTGGGAATTTTGGACAAGATACTGACTTTAATTCCTAAGTAAAATCCTGTTGCAGAAATATTGCCAGTATTATCTGTTGTAATCTTAAAGTCAGATGACTTTTGTATTGTTGTGAACTGCAAGACATGATTGGTTCATTTGATAGCTTTGTTCTTCAGTCTTTTTATTTCCCACTGCTGCTACTGTTTCACTTGTTTTCAAATTCAATAAAAAAAAAATAAAAAAACACTTTATTGATCCCCGAAGGGAAAGTAAACTTGTTTAAAGTCAGGTCGAAGAGCAGTTTGTTGCAATATCTGTACAATGACGGATGCTCATCGGCATAATTCATGTAGGATATAATCTATCATTATTTCAGTTGCTCCTCTGCTGATGCTCAAGTCCACCAGGGCGTGGAACGGAAGCGCCGCGCCAGCCGCTGCTCTGCCAGAGATATGCGTTGAATCAATTTACAAGCGGCACATGGAGATGGCAGGAAGTCAGGCATGAAAGAGAATCTAGCAAAATTTCCAAATAAAACATCAACCAGACACGTCCATCGGCATTATGTTCAACCCGTGGAGACTGTGTTGTAGCGACTCAAAGCTAGTGAGGGCCTTAACCAGCAAGAGTGGACAACAACATTATGCAGTCTCCTTGTTTTTTATTTCAGATAACTCCTAGAAGTGACAGCAGCTGTGTTGGTCTTCTCCTGGAGCCACGGTGCTGCTGCTGAAGTAGAGGGATGTTGATTAGAACAAACAAGAGGCAGCAAACAATCAGGGAGATACATTGGGGGAAGTAAAGGTACACAGCACGAAGACAAGACAGACCTTCAAAGTAAAACAGGAAACACAGTAGACTAAGGAGATTGGAGGCAAGAACACCAACTAAACGCAGAAAACACAGAAGAAAACCAAGAATGCCTACCATGGCCATGTCAGGTTGCATGTGAACTGCCCAACTCACTTATGTGGTTGACCCAAGTGGGATCCAGATAAGACATCCATTTTGGGTCTGGGTCCATGTGCTTTCATCATTCATTGATCTGACTGTAACAATGGATTCACACAGGTGCGTTTGCAGCAACGCACGGTGGTGTTGTTGACGTTTTGTCATCACACCAAAAACAACCAATCAAATTTCTTCCTGCTTGCTACACAAATAACCCACGTGCTTTAAATTAGTCCCGCCTCCATGTTCAAATTTTAGTATCTAGCTCGTGCAGTGTAGCCACAACTCGATTGGCTGACGCATGTGTTGACGCGGGAGAAGTTGAAAATCCCCCAACTTTTGGCAAACCCAAGGCAATAGATACAATCACGTCCAGACACGCTCAGAACCCACAATTAATTTTACCAACGGATGACGTCACACCATTTAAAGTCTGTGAGCACAGATGCAATTGACACATGCATCGCTGCTCTGTGAATCCACCGTAACCACTGTGAGAAATTCACACGGGGCCAGCATTGCAGACAATCCCACATGGAGCCCCCGTTTGCAGCACATTTATCGGAATCATAATGACTTTATTAAAACCAGAGAGGAAATTTCTATCTTCCAAGATTCCTAACAGAAAGTCCGAATAGAATAAAGAAAAAATCTAAACATAATACCCATCCTTCAGAGTTAGAGATACAAAGACGCCAGCAAAAATGTACACATATACATGATATTATAAGGAAAAAAAATCTTATATAAACCATTAGTGAGTATACATGATATATAATGTCCAGATGATTCTTACAATTCAGAGATGAACAGTTTGATGGTGATAGGCATGGAGGATTTCCTGCGTCTCTCTGTGGTGCAGCATGGATGAATCAGATTTATATCTCAGATAGGCTGCATTTACAAATGTTGGCTGGAACATCTGCCATGACGCTGCGCCTGGGTGAAAGCTATTTCACAAAAAAATAGAAGGACCCCAAACTGCCACTCGATTCCAGTCCCATCAAATAGAGGAAAGTCAGTGAAGAAACTGTAACGAAATTAAGAAATGGCACATCTGTATGATTGCAACGCATACTTTTAGCAGCTTACGAACAGACAGTATACACAGTTTACCCCTGACCAAAAAGACAACCCTGCAGGCCGATTGAATATGTAAATTAATGTGCTTGTTGGGTCAACTGTATCATCATTGAATTACAGGTATATTACAGCTAAACCAAACAAAAAAAAAAAAAGAGTTCCTGATGTGTTCTTCTCAACATTTAAGACAGGTTTAGCCTCATTATTTAAACTGTAAACTTAGTGGTGTTAAATGATCTTGGGAAAAGGAATGAGCAGTATTTATGATACATGTATTTCAAACACACTAATGCATAATATTTAATTTTGGAGGCTCATTATCATCCACCTTCACTGAACATTTGACAAACTGGGCAGGAGAGAGCATTGTTGCGATAGCCTGTATCAAAGCTTGACCAAACAAGCTTTGCAAGTTTTTTTCCAGTGCCAAGGTTTAATATTTTCTTTCTCTTTTAGAGCTGAATAACATTCAGTACATGCAAACTGAATCATGAAAAGAAACTCTAGTTGCAGCCTAGCATTCCTTTGGTTGCCTTTTTTCAAATGTGTGGTTATTGAGATGGTCCAAGTTGTTGCTATTATTTAATTTTTAAATTTGACTGCTTTAGCAAACCACTCTTTAAATCTCCAGATGTTCATTAAAGACATCATTATGAACCATCATTTTCCTATGTCTTTTAAATCCTTAAGTATGGTAAAGGGAGTTGAATTTAATCTTTCCACTGTTGTTCCAGGTGGTCCAGAATTTATTGGTTTCTTAAGATGTAATAATTACAATTTGCAGCTTCATTTAAAGAAACTAAAAGCTTACTCTAAGGGGAATATTATTATGTATTGTTTGTTGCTTAACACATTGCAGGTGATTTGTTTTTATCAGCCAGCCAAGCTAAAGCCATGTACACTCTGCATTAAGGCTGTTAATATTTGAACAACGTGCTTGTAAAAGGCTTAATTGGACTGCACATGGCTGGAAGATTTGAAGTTTTGTAGGACGTTACATTCGCTGTGTTAGTCATCTTCCCTGACATAGCAAAGCTGATTCATATTGATCAAATGATATAAAATGTTCAGGTTAGGCAACAGCCTAGAATAGAGCCTCGTGAAAGCTGCGACGGCCCCACTGTGGAGAACTTGAGAGCTCACACTTGTTATCGGTTGTTTGTAAGGTTTGCTGAATTTCAGGATCTTTCTTTCATTTTTGGCCAGACGGGCTTAAAAGCAGAGTTCACTGAAACATATGACAAAGTTGACAGCAACCATAGATTTGGAGGGATACATGATAGCAACAAATAACTTCACTCAGTATGATGACAGAACAGATGGGGTGCTTCTGTCTGTTGGTGTGCCAAAATATACATATCTTTGTGTTTTACACAGGTACGGTGGAAATGTGGCATATGTGCATGTTCTTTGATTTTCTGTAGATTTCTTGTAAAACTGTAATTTTTAAAATGTTGATGCTACAACGGAGGCAGTTTGGTCAGGAAATAAACACGAATATAAACGTTATTTAAATGATTTGCAAAGGATAAGGACGCTACAATTATATAACAAATATGAGTTTCTGGTAAGAAATTTTTCATTTTATTGTTTTTATATTCCAATATTAAATAAGTGCTCTGAGATTATGATTATGAAAAACATCCATCATCTGTGGAAAAACATATTCTGTGAAGGCTGCGGCACTGTAATAAAAACGTAACCAATTCAATTACTCAAGCTAAGGGAAATTATTCATCACCCTTTCCGCTAATTAAACAGACTTTCTGCTTGTTTCTGTGGTCATTACGTGCACCACTTTCATGTGCGCTCAGTGCACATGACTGGTGTTGAAGGGAAGCAGGTAGAAGCAGAGCTGCCATTGTCAGTGGAACAAGCTCAGTAACTCAGATTGCATCAAAACCTGGTGCGAGATGAAAAGGAAAGCCTCTGTTCAAGAGTGCTAAGGGATTGAAAAAATATATTTTATTTTATCTCATAATACATGTCATTCAGAAGGTTTGATACCTTGTCATGTAAACCCTCGACTTGAAGTGAGCCTATCTACCCATATTCAGCATGTTCTACCCTACTAACCCTATCCTATCCTAGACTGCGTCCCACAATTACACTGTGGTTGTTACTGGTAGCAGTTTGTACATTTGCAGCTTGTTTGTTTTTTTTAAGAAACTTCAATAATAAGCAGGACGAAATCATAAAGTTATAGGCTATGTTGTCATGAACTCATGAACCATGATGAATTATATATACATATAAACATCGGGATACCATGTAAAATTTTAATGAATTCAGAATGCTATGATTTACAAATCTGATAACACATATTTTATTACCAAGAGAACATAAAGAACGTATTGGATTTTGAAACTGAGGCGTTTTGCCATTTCATGGAAAAAAATAGTTCCTTTTGCCTTTCATGGCAACATCATCAAAGATTCCACTGGATGGTGACTTTCTCGTTCTTCATCACCTTTGGAAGTGTCTTCAAACTAGACTCGGGAACCTCCAGTTCATACTCAGCACAGACGTTTCTGTCACCTCTTTTTTTTCAGTTGTACATGCCATACAGGGTCTGTCCTTCCATGATAGGCCTTCTGGCTCCAAACACATCATGGTTGAAACACAGCAGGTCATCGGTGGGGACCATCTTCTTGATGGATTCCTGGAAACCTGCTGTTTCCTCCTGGATAGTGGCTCTGATGCTTACTAGTTCTCGGCTTCCCTTTTTTTTTTACCTCTTTTTACCTCAAAGGTGCAGGTATGCAAGTTTCCTTGTCTTGACATCAGTGGCTTGCATCTCCTCCAGTGGCCAGGATATTATGCCAGTGGGGTATCTGATTACGAGGGGCATCGGCGTTGATGGCCTTGATCTTGATTTTCCTGTTCAGCTGACTCTTCAGGATCGGCCTCACTCTATGTAGGGATTTGGCTGTGACGGAGCTCTGTGCTGCCTCCTCATGATTGCCATCTGCCTATTAGATCCCCAGGTACTTGTAGCTGTCCTGAACATCTGCTGTATTGCCTTCTGGTAGTGATCATCTTTCCTCTTCTAAATACCATCTACCCACACTTATCCTTGTCCAAACGGCATCTGGATGTCGAGATGAATCATGTAGTCTATGTCACATTTGTTCTTGGTGAACAGCTTGATGTTATTTATGTAGAGGGAGTGGCTGATGGTTGCTCCATTTCAGAGTCTATACCTGTAGCCACTCTTGATGATTATCAAACTGAAGGAAGTTCAAGCATATGCAGAAGAGCAGGGGGACAGGGCATCTCCTAGGTTTATACTGCATTTGATGCTCAGCTGTGCAACTAGCTTTGAGTTGACCTCCAAAGTTGCCTTCCACAGCCTCATTGAATTCTAGATGAACGCAGTTGGCATCCTGTTGATCTTGTACTGCTTCACACCCTCCAGTATCCCATGTGTGCAGCATTGAGTCATAGGCCTTCTTGTTGTCATTCCAGGCAGTGCAGAAGTTGGTGCTCCTGGTATTATGACCGAATGTCCATAATGCACAATGAATCGCTCACATTACACAGATCTCGTTCATTTTCTATGGAAAGTGAAGAGGCGTGTCCATTGCCTATGTAAAGATCTTTGGAAGGCATGGCATTTGAGCAATGTGTCAAAAAGTTGAGCTTTCTTTTATCTTTATAAAATAGCGGGTATCCAGCATGAGGACATTATCCAATCAAAGTAGATATTTTCTGGTTTGTTGTATTCCATGGAAGGTTTCTCCTTATGTTCATTGCATTAGTGGTAATATCAGAATGGAGTATGTAAAAAAGTTTGTGTCATTATTTAAAACCACAGAGAAGTTGATGGGGGTTGTTGCGGTTTCCCACTTATTTACTTACTTACAGCAAGTGGAGTTAAAAGGCTTTTATGAAGGTGGAGGAGGTTGACAGCAGAGCTACTTTCCTTTGCTGAGATTATTTGGTTAAAGTTCTTTATATTTTTGCTTTACATCAATAATAGCAAGGTTTAAATAAACCTCAGAGGCGGTTGCGGTCACCAGCCCTGTCAACTTGTAGCTGGTGCTTGGTGATATCCCCCTGCTGATCTGCCCTCCTGGCTCCCCCTTGCTATAATGTCTTTGTACCTTGAATGAGGCACGTTGTACCTTATCAGTCTCTAACTGCAATAGGAACTACTTATTGTGGATATTTGAGCACTGAGCAAGTAGCTGTTTCTTTGTCACTGTAGCTGTGGGGTTTTAAAGCCTCCCTGGTTCTCAGATTCTCTACATAGACCCCCTCTCTCTAGGGCGCTGGTGTAATAGCAATCTGGCTCTGTTCCATGAGTGTGTTGTTTTAATAGTCTGCAATATGGTTTGGAAAATAGTTTGAATATTGAAAAAAAAAATCATATTGGTTTCCAAATATTTCCTTTCCTTAGTTCATATTCTATTTAGTTATCTGAAAAAATAGCGCAGGAAAAATAGAAAATATTGGGAGGCTGATGAAGTTGAAGGGCACCTAGTGTTAGCTCTGTTCATCTTATTCCTTCCAAAGCTCATTGCCTCGTTCCATTTCAAGCACTTAAGAAAACAAGACAGAGGACAAACTTGAAATAGACAGCCTAAACTTATTTCACCCCAACCTCTTACTTTTTTCTCCAGATACATAACTCATCTCATAGCCAGATGCCTTTGACTGTTTTTACAAAACATACTTTAATGCTCCACTTTAGTTTCTTTCTTCCATTTATTTTTTCTGGGTTTGTTAGCTTAGTGATTGCTATTTTTCAAAATGATATATGGTCTTGCAGTCGGCCAAGGCATTAGTGTTATTTGTATGCTGTGGAAGTGAATTCTCCCTCTGTTTTTAATTTATTGTTTGTCTCTTTATCTTTTTCTGTTTCTTGTTTCATGATTGTTGAATCAGGGTGGGTTCAAGGCACTGGCAACCTAATCGGGGGAATTACATGAGCCTTCAGAGAAGAAAGGGAAGAATATGAGAAATGGAAAAAAAATATAAATAAAATGTAACTATTACTGTTTTTATGTTGAAATCCTATTCTCTTTTGAAAGCACAGCACCAGAGTACAGATTTATATTTGTGTTTAAATGTGCATTTTTTTTTTTTCATGTTTGGTCCAAAGAAGATGAATGAAAATGGCCACAAAACAGTGACAGTTAATGTAATGACCTGTTTTGCATTTAAAAGTGAACTGTATATAGTTTCTGGCTTGAGTTCATTTATTCAAGTGGGACTGGATGCATGACTCCTGACAGGATCGTGAGGAAGTAATGATATCTACTTCTACAGTCTGTTGTTTATGTCTCCAAGGGGCTAATTACAATTGTAGAAGTGTGAAGCTTCCAACTGAAAACCTGATTTCACCACTATATTCAATTCTTGACACCTCTATAAAGTAAGAGTTCACACTCAGCTATATTATAACTCTGATCAAATATTTCACAGCTTTCATTTGCTAAAAATATAGAATATAAGTCTCAAAACAGTTAGCTTTTCCTCTAGATATGAATCTATTCCACCCTGCCAAGCAAAGTGTTTCTGAACTTTTATTCCACAAACTTGTGGATAAAATATTATTCTTTTTGAGCCTTAAAAAAAGTATAATGAAGTTGTTCTGCTTCTCTGAATGTGTAGAAAAGTACATTTGGCTCCAGAGGTATTTGGACAATGACAGAGTTATGGTTTTGTCTTTATGTACCACCCTGGTGGATTTGACATAAAATATTTGATCAAAGTTTAGACATTCAGGTTTAATATAAATGATTTCACACAAGTATTACACTTACCATTTAGGAATTAAAGCCATTTTAACCAAAGTGCCTCGATTGTCAGAGGCTGAGAAGTATTTGGACAGTTGACGGAAAAGAAGTGGATTGCCCAGATGTGGTCCATTCCCTCTGATATGTCAGCTGTTTGACTGGAGCTTACCAATATGGGGTCCAAATAAGTCTCTATGTAAGTAAAGGTGGCCATCGTCTGGCTGAGAGGGAAAGAAAAGACAAGACAGCTAAATTGGATGATCACAGAATCACTTCCCTAATGAAGAAAAAAAAAGCTGAATAATATCAACAGAAGTGAGGAAGACTCTGGAGAAGGTGCATCATCATCTAAATTTACAGTTAAGAGACACCTCCATGAATGTAAATGTAAACAGTGGTTTTAAAAAAAAAACCTCTAAGAATGCTTCTTATGTTCTGAAATCACATTCCTTGAACAGATAAAACCAAAGTAAAATTGTATCCCGATGAACAGAGGATGAATAGAATAGAAAAGAAATAAAACGCTCTTGATTCAAAGCTATATCTTAATCTTATCAAGTGTCAGACATGATTGAGGCATGCATGGCTGCCAATGGATTGGGCTCTCTGGCGTTTATTGCTGATGTGATGCTGACAGAAGTGCCTAGGTGAATTCTGAGCAGCATAGTTCTATGATCTCTTCTCATGTTCAGACGAATGGTGCAAAACTGATAGGATGCCACTTAAAGGCCAATTTATAGTCCACTTTCCTATGTTTGTACATCTGTTCATTCCAAACATTGTTTCCGTTGCCGCTAGTCACACCCCCTGCGTTATTTATTTATTTTTTCTTCTACTTGGTTTGCAATCGACTCACTACGCTCACTACTGCCCCCACGACTTCTAGATCTATTGGTCCGTTTCATCTGTGTTGATGGAAATAACCCTAAACACACTACAAACACAACTCAATATTTTTAAAAGGTAACAAAATGAAATATTCTTCAAAATCCAAGTCAGCCAAGTCGACCCGATACAGCATGCCTTTCACCTCAGAAGACAAAACTGAAGGTAGAAAAACCCAAAAAACGAGCAGCAACTGAAGCTGGCCGCGACGCCATTTCAAAGCATCTCCAGGAAAAATCAGAAATTGGTGTTTCAGACTGTCATCAACTGCAAAGGATTTTCATCCAAGTCTAATAATTGTAACTATATTTTTTTTGGTACTTTGTCCAAATATCTTGAGCTGTTGAAAATCCTAAATGTGTTGACCTTGTGCAGGCAAACACAAAGACATGTTTTTTAGCCTGAATAAGGCTAGATATGCTGTCAGAAAAGATAGTAAATCATAATTTTATTCTATTTTGCTTATGCTGGCTCTAGTCTCTAAAAGTGTTTCATATGAGGGATGCACTCAAAGCGTCTGTCATACAGCCTGCTATCAGTAATTGAGCTATTGTGCCGACTGACTCCAAACATTTGATTTTTACTTGGGCATCTTTAATGTCACCCCTGACATCTCCATAGATGAAGCCATTTCCACCAATCAGGTTGAAAAGACAAATGACACTTTTTAGGGGAGAGAGTGCAATTTGATATTTACAATATCTCTAAGTTGCGCAGTCTTGATACCATTCCACATAGCTTTATTACCTCTGCTGCCTTGGGAAAGCAGACTATTTTTCCTTTTGGCCACAGACTGGGAGCAGAGCGGGAGGCGGCAGAGGCCAGATTGGGAATATTTATCTTGGTCTGAACAGGGAATGAACACAAACATTCAGGGTAATTTTAACCTCTGGAAAGTCTGATGGGGAGGGGCAAGAGGATTGCGTCAATATTGCAGTGAAATAAGGAATTTCATTACCATTTGTTTGCATGGCTGTTCCAAGTGGTGATAAAAACATGCAGAAGAATAGATGACAAATACAGGAATGGTAATGTTGTAATTTACTTGTAATACAGCTGAGCTCTGTAACATTTTAGTACTCTCTAAATGGCTTCAATAGATCACAGAGAGCTTCAGCCAATTCTTTTTCTTCATTTCGCCACAGTGAGCTTAACACAATACACACTCATACATTTACTTTGGAAGACAGAGCAGTTGGAACAAAGGTCTGTTGGGAAATGTTTTGTTCACCAGTCTCACCAGACTTGCAATCAATAAAAAACTCAAAGCCTATTAGCCTCGATGAACTATTTAACACCAACTGGCCCCATTACTCAGACCAGTCAATGATATTTGTCACTTTAATGCTATTAGTACTGTTACCTATTAAACCTATTCCACATCTGCTTGTGACTCTAGAGGTCAGTGTTGGGTAGCTTCCTTGGACTTACCAAACCAGCAGAGGCTTTTCCTCTGTTTCCTCTTCAGGCCAGATGTCTTATTTAATATGAATTGTTTCTAAATTCGCCCCACTTGGCTTTCATTATTGGCCAATTTTCTCCTCTTTAGCCATCTGCATTCTCAGTTTTAAAGTCCTCTCCGATGCATCTCAAGAGTTCTGGACAGTAAATGCTCTCTTAACGCCTACGCTTTAGCTCTCACACTGTGGAATTCCTTGGAGATATTCCTACTATATATACATAAGTGGTAAGTCAAGTGTCTCCAAATGGGGTTGGTTTGTATTCTTTTAAATAATTCACATTTGTCCTGGACAGCACAGAGCCCGGGAAGCAGCTTTGTTACTCTGTAAAATGATGTTGACTAAGAACATCTTTTTGCTCACAGGGTTTGGAAGAATGTCCCTGTTCTAAATATATTCTTTGTAAATCATTATAATCATTCTGCCAGGAATTGAGTAGCTTGAACTTACTGCTTGATCCCCATATGATGAACGCCAATATCTGATGTTATAACCAGCAAACTAAAAATGAAGCTGCGTGTGAATCATCTATGTTTTAGGATTTGTAGCTCTGCAGCAGTATACATATTTGAAGCATTAACTATTGCCATAGCTACAATTTTGTGACCTATCAGCGGTTCCTTTATAGATGAAGCATACGAGGACATCTAATGCCTTTGACTTGGCTTTGTTGTTGTTGCTTTTTTTGTTCCTTTTTTCAGTGAATTAATGCACATTAATGCAATCAACTGAACAGAACAAAAAGAACAAAGTATACCAGAGCAAGATACAAAGCACTTTTTTTTGTGTCTCTGTATCACAGATGTTGCCAGAGGTAAACTGCCACAAGTGGGTAACTGTAGCTGTAAAATAGATCTTGATAATTGCAGTTATTAATAATATAAAATACTCTGCAGTAAAACATATCTCTGTGGGAGCAGCGTACTGTCAAAAAATGCTCCCACCTCTGGGAAATGAATAATTGCTCAGAATGGCTGAGAATCCTGAGTGACAGGGTTGGAGTAAGTGAAGGCAGAGAGACTGGCGTACACCTGCAGGGATTACTGCAGATGTAGGATTCAACATTTAGAAAATACCTGTGCAGCAGTCAGCATAATTTGGGATAATGATTGCAGACTTAATGCACATATGTGCTTCAGTTTTGGGTTATACAGTGGCAAAAAAAAAAAAAGGGAAAAAAAGGAAATGAAGGCTTTTTAAAATGAACAGGTGTTAATTTTCCATAAAACGTGATATGAACACAGAGCACTTAAGATGATAAAACACAAACAATTATACTATGTTTTATTTTCTTTTTTTTTAACACACCCATTAAATTTTTACAGTGCTGGAGGGGAAGAAGTAAGTTAACCCATCAAGTTAATAGATGGTTGAATTGCCTTTGGCAGCAGTCGCTTCAAGCAAAGCACTTGGCAGCTGTGGATCAGACCTGCACAGCATTCAAGGAGGAATTTTTGATCATTCCTCTTTACAAAACTGCTTTGGGCCAGCTGCATTTATACGTTGTCTGTTGAGAACAGCTGTCTAGAGGTAATTCTATATCACTTCTAGCGGGTTAATGACTGGACTCTGAGCCGCTCAAAAAAGAGGGTTTTCTTTTTCTGAAGACAATCTGTAGTGGATTGTAGTGCTGGATCGCTCAACTTCTCAACCACCATGACATTAATCTGTAGGGTGTTTCGATAAAACTGGGAATTAATTTATCCTTTCATGACAACAAATAATCCAGGCCCAGAGGCGGTAAAGTAAGCCCAAATCATAATACTTCCTCTATCAGATTTGACAGCAGGGATGATGTATTGATGTTGGTCGGGCCTTTTCTGCTCTGTACATCGAGCTGAGTATTCTCCCCAACAAATAAAATTTGGTTTAATCAGTCATTTTAATCAAAAACATTTTCCCAGCTTTGCAGATTGTTAAGAACAGCAGCAGCTTCGTTTGTGCTGCTCTGTCATGGACAGCCTGCTGTTCAATGATGTTTGGCAGTTCCAGTGATGTCCTCAAGGTAAGGATGCACCGATCTGGTATTAGGATTAGAGATCAGTCCAGCTATTGACAAAAAATAATATTGACAAAATATCCCAACACTGACACAATATGTCTTATGGGATATTTGAGCTGACTGGTTCACGTGAACAGTGTCAGTATAGATATCAAGACTGAAAAAGTCAAATCAGTGCATTCTGTGTTATGCCTTGGAGCCAGGTACTCACTTCTAGGAAGGAGTACTAAAATTGTCTCCTTTATAGACAGTTTGTCTAACTGTGGACTAATATATCTTAAATATATCTTTCCAGCTTTATGCAGATCAACTGCTCTTAATAGTATGTCTTAGGGATTTTCTTTTTGTAAGGCATGGCTTACATCTGCAGATGCTTCTTATGAACTGAAAATGTCTAGCTGTAAACCGCACCTCCACACTTATTTCATTAATTGGACACCAGCTGTGCAAACTGCTGGCTCCAATTAGCTTTCTTAGAAGTAATTAGGTTATGGATTTCCTTGCATTTTCCTACCCTGACTGCAAATTTTGAATGGTTGTGTTCAAGTGAAGACATATGATGCAAATAATTGTTTGTGTGTCATCGTGTTTTATTGAGAAGGCAGTAGTCTCCAGAGGGTTCAGATACTTTTTCTGTGTTCATCTTTTGCTGTACCTTTATCCATTACAATTACCAGATATTTTTCCTCCCTACATGGACAGTGTATTTCTGCTTGTTACGGGTGTGTTTTAGTATGAACTAGGGATGTAACGATATGGAAAATTTGATTATATTGATTATAGTGACCGAATTATCACGCTTAACGATGTTATCGCGGTATTCTTAATTACTGTGAAATTGTCCAAAAAGCACATACATTAAAATATTTTCACAAAATCCTATGATTTTCTTGTCATACTAAAACATTAGAGGCCAAAATCTTATCAAAATGAAACTTACACATTAAAAAGGCACAAAAAGAGAGTATTTTAAATGAACAAAACGAATTACAGGAACATATCTTATTTCTCTGGTGCAAATTTAAAGTCAAAATATGCAAACAATTATCAGGAACATAAATTATAGTGCAACTTTAAATGAAACAAACTTTGGACTTTAAGCTGAACCTTAAATAAGTATAAATGTGCAAATAAGGAAAGTTACTTGTACAAATTATAATAAAATGTAAACAAGTGCTCAGCAGACAGAATAATTGTCCTCCTCTGCAATCTTAAAAAAACCAAAATATGCCCAGATCTCAGATTTTGTCCTTTTAGTGGGTTTGTAAATGTGTACCAACACCACTTTCCGCCATGCTCACGTTACGATACCTATGTTACAAGCTACATATTCACGTGAGACACAGTCGTGAGTCGCTTGCAAGACTTGAATGAGGCTGATATTACATATCCTGGTAATCGACCACCATAATGAGATTAAGTCAAACATAAACGGAAATCGTGATCGCGTAAAATTGAATTGAATTGAATTGAATTGAAAATACTTTATTAATCCCTTGCGGGAAATTCTTTCATTGCAGTGCTCCATCCTATAAAAACAACAATACTCTACATATAAAATAAGTAAATTAACACTTTAAATACTACACCTTACCAAGAATTAAATATATAAGAATAACAATTAGACAAAATAACTCTGGCCCACATGTGCAAGCCCAATGTACAAAAAATTACAAAAATTACAAATTTACAAATTACAAATTAGGGATTTCAAAATACCCTGTCTAATAGTAATTTCACGGCACTTTACCGTAATACCAGTAACCGTTCCATCCCAAGTATGAACATATAGGCACAGACGACCAAGAGGAGACAGAACATCTATAGATTGAGTTGAGATCAAACAGACAATAAAGCCAGCTGAATTGACAAACAAGCTGATCATCTATTTTCTATTCTACCTATAATTCTACTCATTTCCTGCTCCTGAGTTGGGGAGGGCAGGTGAGAGAAGTCAAATCTAATTGAGAAGTCTCCCTGTGTGATTGTCTGTGTTTGTTGGGGTGTAGGAGAGGTTTGCATGATTGGAAGGAGATGAAAAGGGTTAGGTCGATTTGATACCCCTCTGTACTGCGCATGTTGCTTGTGGCGCTGCTAGCTCCATAAATTGCTCCCTTTGTGGATTTGTGATGAGATGTTAAATGTAGGAGCAGTAGCACTGATTGGTAGCTTGGACCTTGCGTCAATAGAAGCAGTTATGTGCACTAATTGCCAGATTTGTAAGGCTTGAAAGGTTTAAAGGCTGACATGTGTTGAATTAATATTTTAAGATTGAAGTAGTCTTGAATTTGTGTGGTGTAATTATCAAACAAAGTAACTGTTATTCTGCTAAATGTCTGGAGATGTCTTGAATTTAAGAGTTCTGATCAAATACAGTTTTCTAATCTACCCTGTAACTTTTTTAATTCTTTCCTCTACTTTGAATCTTGCAGCACACCATTTGCTGTCCAGGTTTTTTCTTTTTTTTACTGCAGAATAGATAATACTAATTTTACTTTAGGTGGGGGAAGCAAAGCGCTATCAAATGCTTCCTTTCTTCCCGTTCTCCTCCTGCTCAGCTGAGTCCATATGCCAAGATGTATGCTTGTCACATTATTCAGAAAACACATTAATATTCTGCCCACACATTGTTCTTTGTGTTGTGTGTAAATGAGTATGGACTAAAGTACTGTTGCATGGTCTGTTTTTATTGGGGCAGGAAAGGCAAGAGTGGCTTGGAGTGAAACGTCTCTTATTTGATTCTGGTTGTTAAGGTATAAGCACAGGCTTTAAATATCTAAATCTTAGCAACACAAAAGGACGAATTACTGTTTTTGGGATGAAGCAAACTGCAGGAAAGAAACCAATGAGTGCTCATGTCAGGAAATAACAACAACAAAAAAAAAAAGCATTTGACAGATTGGATGCACTATCAACCAAACAAATAACTTATTGCTCTCATCAGCCATTCGTCTTGCCAGCGTGAGTTGAAGAAGACTATAATTTTACCACCCATACACACATGAAACATCACATGATGTGGATGCTCACAGCATGCACAGAGGGTGAAACAGTTTGAAGCACCTGTTTATAAGGACAAAAAGAGAAAATGAGAGTAAAAGATTTGACGGGGGGCCCATTGTTATAGTGTGCTCGACTCTTTCTAATTGACTTTGCGTCTATAATGGCTTGAAATATGTTTTGTCCCGAGAGTGTGAGCGGCGTTAGGCTTTTATAAGGTCAAACAAACAAAGCCAAACAAACAAACAAAACGCAGATGGACTGGTCACAATGATTGACTCCAAGTCCCAGAATTCCGCCTGGATGAGTCCTGAAATCATTCTCCAGCTCCTTTGACTGTGCGCTGGCTGAGAGCCCACGCATCAGATCGGCTAGCGAAGCACTAGCCTCTGCAACGGGCCGAGTCCTCATGCAGACTAATTTTAAGACTCTTTCAGGTGGAATTGTACTGTGACCTGAAGTCATCTTGCTGGCCACAGGCCTTCGCAATGGGACGTCCAGTCTCTAATGTGGTCTTTTGTGGAGACATGAATTGACTGCTGCCATTCGCACGGCTAAGCTAAAATTCATCCTTAGATCCTTCCAGACCAGACGCAGTCATTCCATGCAGGGGGTCAGATAATCGATCCGTACAGCAAACTGAAGATGAAAATGAAAATGGCCACAGAAAAAAAACATGTCATGATAGATTTAATCATGAGCAGAAGGTTTACAAAGCCATAGGGGGAAAAAAAAAAGGACAATAGTATCTGGTTATCTGGTTGACATATGACAAGTCCTTAGGGCTGCTGAGAGAGACATCTTGTCTCCACAGAGGACGCATTTGGAAACAGTAACGAAGCATATTTCTCTGTCTAGTTATGAAGATTAGGGATCATTAAAACCCTATTTATATACACATAAATATATATATATGTATATATATATAATTTAATCAGAGACACAGATATATACATACATATGTATGGCTCATGGAAATCAAAGTCAAACTGAGAGGAACCAGACTAATTCTCTGTGTTGTTGAAGAAAAGAAGCAGCTTGTTAAATGTCAATAAAACATTCTCTCAATTTGATCATTTTATATGTGAAAATCAGAAATCCTGTCCTTAACTTTGACAGGTGATTCAAAGCGTTGTGTTTATATAATCAAAGAAAATGGTAGGAAGTAGTTCTGAGGTGGCTGCATTTGTCACCATCATTGCCAGAACTGTTCTGCAGTTTGACAGGAGAAAAATATAATATATGAATAAAAAAAGCCTTTATTGTTAACTCTTTTAAAATGCATTGTACAATATGTGAGTATAGGCATGAGGAGAGAAGGAATCAGATGTAGAGGGCTTTGGTTTTGTCCAACTAAAGTGTCCACAATTTCTCATGGTCCCACAGTATTTTAAGTGATTTATGTTTCTATATCCAACCAATGATGTACGTCCGCTGTAGCTGGAAACCCTACACTATAACCGCCACTGTAGCCTGACATGCATCTCCCCAAAAATGTAACTACATGTTGGGTTGATGTGGACTTTAAGAAACTGTGATTTGTCTATTAGGTGAGTAGAAAGATGGATTGCTGCAGTGTCAGTAAATATTACTGACACTGGTCAACATGTTTCAGTTCTAACGCACATAAGATATTCTTCATTTGCTTCATTGCCATGTCTGAACAACATAAAGAAAGTAAACAAAAAAAAGATCAGCACTGCAAGAGCAAGAACACTGCAGAAAAGAACCCACACTGCCACCTAGCTGTTGACGTACTTAGAGAGCAACGCAAATGACAATGGACAAAACTGAAGCCGATGTCAGTGAATGGTTGAAACCTCAACTTTGAAGAAGAGTAGAATTCCTTTGCGCTTTCTGTACAATTTCAAAGCCAAGTTTCAACGTAGAATCAATATCACTGCTGACACTCTTTCACCGTTGATTCAACCATATTTTGCTATCTGGGGTCCAAAATATATATATATATATTTTTTTTTTTTTGACAGAATTGTTAATTTTGCTACCTGAGTTGCTACCCGAACTGTAAAGTTCACGAATTTTTTACCGTTCTCCATGTCTGTTTTAGCTTTTCCTTATGTTTACTGTTTTCCAGTTTCGCAGTAGCCAGTAACAGACTTTTCAAGACAAAAGCATGTGAGCAACATGCGTTAACGTGCAACTAGGGCTGGGCGATATGGCCTAAAAAAAAAATCTCCGATTTTTTCAGAAAAAATCCTGATTCACGATTTAAATCGATTTTTTTCACCCCCTACCTAAAATCAATTTGTAGATGACAAAGAAATTGTTAAAAACAAGTTTCAGTTTTATTTTGTTTAAATTTTCCCTTCCGGAGTTTCAGTTACATAAACAAGCCACAAAAAAAGAGATGGCAAGCCCTGCCTGCCATTGTGAACAGTGACAATGTAACTTTTCAGTAATCTAGTTTCGAAATGACACAAAAAATAAGTAAAACATAGTATTATAAGACCCCTTTTTTGAGGTTGACAAAATAAAGTGCAAACAAAACTCTCAGTTACCTGAACATGTTTTGCATAATAAGGAGGTGCTTGTGTGGTAAACAAAAAGTATTTGGGCACTATTTTGATTCCCTGAATCATGTTAACTTAACTTCTGCATCAAATAAAATTAAAAATTTAATTTTAGGCTTCCATTGTAATTTACGAGGCAAGGCAACGTCAGAAAAATATTTGCGGCCCGGTAGCACGTACCTGGGATCCAAAACTTTGAGCAGGTGAATAAACCCCGGCTTTTCCACGGTGTATATGGGCAGCATATCTCTTGCAATATACATCACGACTGCATCCGTGACAGCTTTCCACCGGGCTCCTTTCATATCATACGAGATACAGTTTGTCAACGTTTCCAAGACGGTAGGTTGTTTTTGGTGGCGGTGCTTGGGCTGCCGCGGTCGTTTTTTTCGTAGGGAGCAACACCTCTCCAACTCGGCAGCATGCTTCTGTTTAAGGTGCTGCAGTAAATTGTAGTACTGCTACCTTTGGTAGCAACAGCCTTTAAACAGACTTTGCAGCGAGGTGCTGTTTGTTCTGTGTCTGACGCCACGAACCCGAACCAATTCCAAATAACCGAGGATACGTTTCTTTTCTTCGGTGTAAGATCAGCACTGCTTGCTTGTTTGTGTACCTAGCGCGGGTGGGGAGGGGGGCGCGCGAGGGGGGCGCGCACTCCGCGCTCTCTGACCTACGGGAGCCCAGCAGGCAGGCGCTGGTGGCGGATGTTAATGAGAAAATCGATTTTCATTAAAACAAATCGACATTAAGTACAAATTCGAATTAATCGATTAAATCGATTTATCGCCCAGCCCTACGTGCAACAAAATAAATGTCGGCGTTAATAAATTATTGCGTTAACGCGATAATAACACGTTAACTTGCCCAGCCCTTAAAAAAAAATCAAAGAAACAAACTATGATGAGGTTATAAATATTGAAGAAGCTGAGACTTCTGCTGCATTTTTGTTTGATGCTTGGCTACACTACAATGGTGGTAATGAATGAAAGAGACCACTTGTGCTCAAAGGGGTTCGTCTGACATCTGAACATCATCTCCTGCCCACAGCAAATCCTATCAGGACAGAGTCAACACCCCCCCAGCGATTTATCTGGGCTGCTCTATGACTACCTAACCCACGGCAGGTATGTTTTTTTGGCCTCATGAATGTTTGTTGCTGGCCCCTATAAAACTACCCAGACCTGGAAATGGGCTTATAAATGCCACAACAAAGCAGATTCCATATGTAGAGTTCTTGTGTAGGAGTTGCTATATAGAATCATAAGTAATGCTTTATAGCTTGAATGTAGCTCTAGCCCATAGGCAAATGATCAATGATAAAAGTAAGGATAGCTGCAATAGTCACTCAAATGAGCAAATACTAAACATGTTGGACTTTTCCACTCTTTGTTTAGACTTTGCCTTTGAAAATCTAAATAATTTACCCACTGGAGTCCCTTAGATATGGGACTGGGGACTGAACCTTTGGATTGCTTTGCTTCCAGCTGAGACATTTTACATTTGTAGAAGTATTTTTCGAAGGTAACTAACAGTGGTGGACAGTGAGGGAGCTCCTCATATTGAACTTAAAAGGTTGAATCCATGCTACACCAGTTGGGATTAGTACCTATTTGGCTTTGAGGTCAGAGCTCTGCTCGTTCAGTGAAAATTTCAGTTTTGACGAGAAAGGAAAGAAACAAGGAGACTTTTTTCAGTTTCTTGGGTCCCTGGACTTGGATACAAAAACAATGAAAGTGCATTTTGAACATTCTGTCCTATTTAAACATGTTTTGTTATCATTGACCATAATCAGATTTTGATTAAAGTTTCAGTGAGCTATTGATAGTACATCCAAAAACTGCCCCACCTCCAGTTTCTCACATTACTTAGTTGTGTACACAGACTAAATACAGACTGTTGCATAACTGAAAACTATCTAAAAGTTGTGGTTCTCTGAAATTCTTTGGCTTGCATTTAAGCAATTTATGATTAAAGTAACCACTACACTCCAAAAAATATGACATTCATTAGACTGGCAAGGGTGTGAAGTCTGATATCGTTTATAACTTTTTGGGCAATTCTTACCCTGTGCACGCAGACAGACAGCTAGTGCCTGCCAAAGTAAAAAAAAAAAAAAAAATGCACGACAAAGGTAAAGCCAAAACTTTGAAAAGAGAAAGACAAATCTCTATAATTTTCAATTAAACCTTTTTGCTGAGGTTTCTTATCAGAGTAGCTGACATTTCGCCTTTGGTGTCTTTGGAATCGATTTTTTTTTCTTTTCGTTTTCTTTAAAGAGTGCCTGTCGACTCGTGGGATTGGATGGTCCCACTTTCAGGGAGGCAGGATGTTAGTAGCTCCACAGTGAAGCAACTAATGAGATTTTAGTTTGAGAATCGACCCATCTGATGGAAAAAGAAGCATGGAGTTGAGCATCAAGTCCTTTGACACTGGAAAAAAAACATGAATTCAGATACATTTAATAATAGTTTCTTGAGATATATAAAGTATTAATTACGGGTGACTGTTCTGCACTGCTGTAATATCATGGTTAAGTGCAATTGCTTCTTTACAGCCCTGTCTCTATTTTGCTCACAAACAACTCCTTTTGTCAGTGAGGTACTAACCTGACAATAAGCCACAGCACTGATGAGACTGCTGAGCAGACAGGAGCATAGGTAATGCATTTTTGATGCTCACAGTGGCTACCATGCCTTTGCTTTGGGGAGTAGTGGGGCTGCACTCGGAGGAACCCTGTGAGTTTCTGGGTCTACCTCTTAAATACTGTAAGTTTTAAGTGTCCCATTAAAATTAATGTCCAAATCAGCAGGGAGAAGCGGAGTCTACCGCAAGCTCCTGATCTGTCTTTTCAGCCTCATTTATCTGTCCTTTCTGAGAGAGAGGATTTCCAAAGGTGGCACAGTTGGAAGCCATGCCCTTTGAACCTTCACACCTCATTCCTGAGACGTATAATCAAAAAGCTTGCATGGACCACATGTACTTTCTCATCTTTCTTTGTACATTGTTGGCTTTGAACAATCTTTAGACCCTGCAGTTGATGATCATTCACGGGGATCTACAATACCACTCAGAGGTTTGGATCCACCTTCCTTTCATTTTTTTTTTTTTACTGTTTCTGTCATTATTGTAAGCTTTGAATTTTATTTGCTTTTGTATTTTTTCCCACCCATGAACTCAATACACACACACCCACCCACATACACACACACTTTGCCTTATTTTATATTCATGGAAGTTGATTTTTTTTTTTCCACTGAAATGTCCTGATTTAGATTCAGTGAGCACTTCCCTCTTCACACTCACACATACATAACCACAGAACAGACTGTGTGCTTGGTAACAACAGTTTTGTAATAATAATACAATTTTATTCCCCTCTCACCTGCAGGTGTGTCCATATGCGTCACATAAATCATGAAGTCTGCACTTTTTGATTTTAAAAGCAGCACATTGATGTCCTTTGGGGTGGATCCCTGTCATTCAGACACTGAGCAGGCGTTATTGAGGAAGGTAATTGGCTGGGAGTCTCATCTCTGGAGGTTTCTCTGGGCCACGGTGATCTGTCAGAGGACTCTGAGAGTTGGCCATTAATCAGTGTAGGGATAAGAGAAAGGCGGGATATGCCAGCATCCGCACACAGACCCCTACGTTTCTTTTTACTTGTGACAGAAAAATCCTTACCTTATCAAACTGCCTATTCTAATCTACACTTTGTTTCTTTGTAGCTGTAGCATCACAAACAGGGAGGTTAGCGCTCTGTATAAATGAGAAACTGCAAAGTACAAGAATTGATGCTGCCTTTTTAAGTTAAATGCATTTTTTTTTCAACATTGTTTGTTGAAATGAAAAATGTGGGACTTGAACATCTGTTCCATTTAAGCCTTTACCACAAAAGTTAATGCAAATGCTAATTAAACCCGTAACTGTCATTTCGAATCTGTTCTCGTCCGTGACTTTCTCGTACGAGAGGAGGGGAGCAGCGTTGGAGACCAGGACAGTGTAGTCCACTGGGTAGCAACTGAAGTAAAAAGGGGCGTTAATTATCATTGGTTTGGCTCAGGGGCGATTCTAGGGTCAGAACTTTAGGGGTGCTGCTGAGCACCCCTAAGAAAGGGCTAGCCTCGCCCATAGTTTGGCTTTGACTCATATGACACATTTACAATAAGCTTTTTTGGTGTGTGTGTGTGTGTTGTATTACTCTCACTTCCAAAAGCTGGAGGCAAAAGTTCTGCTCTGCAGATTTAAGGGCCAGATTTACTAAATCAGGCAGATTAACGAGTCTCCATAATAATACACAGTGCCAATGGGAGTGTTTAGTTCTGTGGGAGAGGATCAAAATTAGAATGGCTTGCAAAAGCATGCACAATCAGATGATTTATAAAAATATAAATGACCAAAGCAGTCCACCAAAATCATCGTGAACTCGTGTAGTCTCCAATAAAGCAGATTGTTAAATCCAGGAGCCTTGTGTTTGTGGCGCAGACACAGATTGTTTGCTACAACACAGGGCATATAAACTTGAATCTCATTACTTTCAGTTACTGAAGACTTAGGGCCCGATCTTGCACCTCCCATTACCCAATACCCAAAACCCATTACCTGCAAATCACAGATTTAGGAGCCGAAATGCAATCTTCCACCTCCCAATACCCAAAACCCATTTTGCCGTCTCCCTTAAGCACATTGTGGGCGCGGCAATGGGCGTGTCACTAGCGCTTTCCACGAATTCGGTATCTTGCAGTACCTGTACTTCGCAGATTTTGGGTATTGGGTAATGGGTGGTGTGACCACCCATTACCCAATACCCAAAATCTGCGAGACACCAGTACCGCAAGATACCGAGTTTGTGGAAAGCGCAACTGGCATGTCGGCGCGTAAAAGAGCGCGTCCAAATCCTGTCATTGCGCGTCCACCCAGTCACATGTGGACTGCACAACCGGCTCTACCTCTCGATTATGCATCACTGTATTACTTTCATACATTATTCTCTTAAGGGCAGATGATGTCTGTACAGCTGTGACATGATCTCATTCAGATGTTTGCTGTGGAACGAGGAGATCACAGAACTCTGTTGTGAAAAAAGCACCGCTCCCAGCAACTATGCGTCTTGGCGCAGCTGTGCGTCTTTGCGCAGGGGATATGTTCAAGATAACTCAAAAAGTTATGGATGGATTTTGATGACATTTTCAGGAGTTGTCAGAAATGTGAAAAGGAAGAACTGATTTTATTTTGGGTGTGATCCGGAAGAAATCCTGGATTCTGGATCACTTTCAAATTTTCGATAACATTGCGCTGTTTAGTTGTTTCTTGACCCCTAAAGCAACCACAACTGCTGTGCTTGGCGGAGGTCTGCGCTCTCCGATTGCTTTTCTAGTTAATAAATGCTTTCCTGGAAGCTCACCGGCTCTATTTTCTGAGCAGTTTGTTGGAACTTCTTGGAGTACAAAAGAAATGATTAAATCATTTGCTCCACATTAGTTAAAGCTAGTTATGTATATATCAGTGCAGAGGAGGAGGAGGAAAAAAGAGGAGGAAGCTCTACAGCACAGTCCCAGACCAGCTGTCCATGAGAGCTGCTCTGATCTGGGTGAAAAGACGTTCCATGGCAGTTTGCAGGTACTGCAACCTGCTCTTAAAGGCAATGGCTACTGACGCACTGATTGGTTAAACAGGTGGAACGCCCTAACCACTCCCATGCATAATGTGTGCATGACATCGTGGATTTCGCAGGTGAGATCGTGGGTTTTGGGAGGTGGATTGCGTTCTTCGTGGGGGAACGCCCCTCCCAATACCTTTTATCCCTTAATAGCAGGTTTTGGAGGTTTGGCGCAAGATCGGGCCCTTACTCTTTCTCTCAGATCAAGAGTCTGTTGATCAAGCCTTCTTTGACATGGAAGCTCCAAATATCAAGAAAGACCCTACTCTTGTTTTTGAGAGTTTAATCCCACATTACAGATAAGGGAGTGTGAGTAATTGAAGTCTAACATAAAGCCAAAAAAAGTGCGAAATACTTTATGGACTTACCAAAAAGAACGTGGGGGAGGGGAAGCAATGCAGTTGATAATGTGGATAAGGACATCTCAGCTGCAGATACTATCTTTGTTATATGGCTAAATAAATAAATAAACAACAAAGGATAAAACACAAAAAGATGCAAAATGCTTTGATGCAATAGGTATTCAATGAATCCTTTTAGAGAGTTAAGATGTTCCCTCCAGTATGAGCATGTCTTGTCACATGACGTGTTTTGTTCGTTCTCGTGCCATTCTAAATAAATGTACACAATTTGTGGAGCTTCCCATTCATTAACCAGCACTCTAAGCCATGTCAAGCACAAAATTTAGACCTTTTTTTTTTCCTGCATAATAAATAATCCCAGAATTTGTACTTTTGGATGGGAAACTCAGAGAATAGAAAAGATCATTATAGAATTGCATAAAATAGAGTAAAACATTCGATTCATATGCGACAGAAGCAGTTGCAAAAATTATTTTGTCTAAACCTTAAATGTTTCTAGAGAATGTTTTTTATGCAATAGCCCTTAAAGTATAACTTGCAAGATAAACACCAGCAAGAACTCAGCGTTCGGACAAAAAAGGTTTGATCGTTGTGTTGAGTGAAAATGCAGATGACCACAGTCTTACAATTTTGAACCTGATAGGTTTCAAACAGACCAGGACAGAACAAAGATTAGGGGAAATATCATCCACCAGACACACAAATCACTTAGTGGTGTTTGAAGAACACCTGTATCACCCGAATCAAGCCTGTATGCTATGTTAATGATGTTAGCTTGCTGTTGCTAATGTCACCAATGCCCAATGATCAGCAGGTGCCTAGAGACAATTTGTATTGTAATAGACACAATACAAATAAAGTTGAACTGCTCTGAAGTGAATATTAGTGAGATTCAGTATATAAAAATAGCAGGTGGGTTTCCATTAGCAGAGTTCTGGGGTAAAACAAGAATACTCCCTTTAGCCAAAAAATCCTTCTACAGACAGATAGGGATGGGAATTGATAAGATTTTTCCGATTCCAATTCCATTATCGATACTGTTTAACGATTTGATTCTTTATCGAATCTCGTATCGATTCTAATTTTGGGAAAAAGGAGAACTAACAGTTTTATTAGCATCAATTTTTTTTACTTAGAAATCATGACCTTACAAACTCAACAGTGAGGTCAAAAGAGGCTCAAAGCCTGGATAACGTGTTAACTGTTGTATGTAACTGTGCAAATATTTTGCACAGATTTTTCCGAATAGAAATGAAAAATCTCCCTTTTAAAAGGATATATGAGCTCACTAAGCACTCAAAAATAATAATAAAGAAAGATAAATACTATTAAATACAACAGAATAGTGCATAGTACAAATCTGCAAATAACATGAAGAATTAATAATTCTTTTGCAGAAAAATAAGCATGTCTAGTAAAGTAGGTACTGAGCAGTAGCGAGTGCTGCCAGCCTCTGAGCCAGCCAGACTCTCACGGTCATCTTCTAAATGTAATGCAGAAGGCATTCGTTTAATAGCACAGCGTTAATGTTATAGCGTGTTTTACAAAGAAGCACATAGGCAGTGGGATAGCTACTTAACAGAGTTGCCAGAGGTGATCTTAGCTTGGCTACTGCCACTGCTACTGGGTTGAGATCCATCAGTCCGAAGCGTGTCAAAAACACGACACTCGTTATCGCATGTTGTGTGCACAAATGTTTCTGCATGTTAGCCGTGTTCCCTCCCGACGCTGTTATCTCCACTTTACAATGACTGCAAGTTGCCTTGTTACCATCTTTCTTTGTGAAGTGAAGCCAAACTTTGGAGCGTTTGAGCCTGGTTGGTGCCATTGTTGTTTCCAACTCCAATGCGCGTGCTAAACCGACGTAGCTTAATCACGTAAGTGCTTTCCGGAATTGACTGTGCGTAACTTGCGTAAATTACGTGAGATTCGTGCTGGTTGGAATCGATAAGAGAATCACTAGATAAACTGCCAAACGATTCCATGGAATTGAAACACACGGAACCAGTTCTCTACAGGAACCGGTTCTCGATTCCCATCCCTACAGACAGATGGATAAGAGCCCAGTCAATGTTAGTATAGCTCTTCTAGGATGAAGAACCCTTTATGCAGCTAAAGACCTCCAAATAACTTTTGATTTAAGTTCCTAAGGGAAAAAAGGGGCAAGGATGGATTCAACATGAAGAACATGCAGGGTGGCGAGGTACGTGCAGAAATGTAACAGCGACATCTTATGTCTTCTTTTCCACGATTTGTTATTCAAGTTTTTTTTTTTTCTTTTTTAATTTCAAATTTCAATCACAATTTCTCACATTTACTGCTCAGATTCCATGAGTGTGGCTAACTGAATTTGATCTTTCACCAGCAGCTGTTTTAGCCCAGGCTGTAGAGGACACAAGGAGAGAGCTCTCTTCCCCTCCATTTACTGGATGTTGTTGTTGTGTTTCGTTTAATTGTGCGACGTACTCCATTGTGGCCCATGGTGAAAAAAATGACACACTTTGTTATAAGCTGCCAAAAAATACCGTGAGGAGGAGATGCTTTTTTTTTTTTTTTTTGGTTGAGTAATTTGTTTAAAGAAACAAAAAAAGCTAATAAAGTAAAGTGACGAGGGGGTAAAACCTGGGAGGTAAAATATTAGACAATGATTCGTGTGAGAGCTGACTTAAATATAGCAGTCGGATGCATGCGTCCACACTGTGGATTCACTGCCCTCAGCCTGGAACAAGTGTTTCATTTGTCCTCGTAACTGTGGCGGTGCTGGTGTTGATTGCCTCTTTACCTCTTTGTAGTGTGTTTTGGTGTCTTGTGAGTTGAATCTCTTCCTCTTTCTGCTCTCCTCTTTTTTTCCGCTTTGTGTCTGTCTTGTGTGTGCCTCGTGTTTCTTGACTGTGGTGGACTCCTGCTCTACGGTAGGTGGATAGCTCACGTTGACGCTCTCTGGCCCCCAGGCGGAGGGGGGGGGGGGTTTCATGGAATGAAAGTCGTAGCTTCCTTTGCTTTTTGTCCCTTAATTATCATTTCTAGTCTTCCCCTGTTTTTTTTGTTAATTTTGTGTACGATAGCTTGAGAATGAAACAATAGGAAAGCTATGATGTCCTCCATAAACCCAGGAGAGGAGAGTCTAACCATCTAACACATTGTTCTTTGGACAATGTTACTGTAACTCACACCAATATGGAACGTATTGGACTAAAAAATGATATGCAAGTCACTGTTAACACTATTAATCTGTGCATGTGATGAAGGGCATGGTTGGTTGTTTGGGAGACATGGAAACGGTGATGATAAAACTGCATGAGCAAAAATACTCAAAAATCTTTTCTTTTTTTTTTTTTCTTTCTGATTGTAGTTTGCTAAGAGAGGGGTAGGGTGTGGAGACACTGGATGGCCCAAAAGAAAATATTTCAAAGTCAAGGTTACCTTCGCAAGGAGGCTCTCATTCAATTACAAAAATAACTGCAGTAAAAAGGCACTGCATTATTCAGATAGCTCCCTGCACCCTTTAATCCTGGACGAGGACTATTTATTGTGACTGTGATGCGCTGAAAAGAAAGGCGTTTGAGCCACACAAAGTAAGGAGTTAAACAAGAGCAGCGTAGCTTACGTCTAAGTTAGCCATGAGTCAGTAAACTAGTCTGTAATTACAACCTAGTTGCCTGAGTTAAACGATGCTTGTTCATGTTTCTAGAAACCACGGATACATATCACATTTCTCATGTTGCCATTTTACATTTTCTGATGCATCTGGCTCATAAGTAAAGTCCAAATTTGCAGGCTGGTTTTGTGCTAGTGTGGGGCCAGTGTTTTTTTTTTTCAGTTTTCAGTCATGTTCATAGCTACACTCTTTTAACTCCTCGTGCTCCTGTGGAGGAAGGATGTTGGTGGATTTTTAAACTGACGATGACTGAGGTCACAGTTTTCAAACTAGAAAAGCACTCGGAGAGCGCAGACCTCCGCCAATCGCAACAATTCCCCCATATAGCGATTTACAGATTGCGATAAAATCCACGTTCTGGATCAGATCCGGATCAGCCTTTGAAATTTGATAGAGGTTCCCATTGTCAATCCCAGAGTCAAATTTCATGGGTTTTTGGCAATAATTAGAGATTGATGAGATATAGAGATGAGATATTGAGAAACAAAATTTTTGGCCCCATTGACCGCAATGTTATCGAAAATTTGAAAGTAATTCAGAATCCAGGATTTCTTCCGGATCACACCCAAAATGAAATCAGTTCTTCCTTTTCACATTTCTGACAACTCCAAAATCCATCCATAACTTTTTGTGTTATCTTGTACACAGACAGACAGACAGACAGATAAATGCCGGCAAAAACATAACCTCCTTAGCGGAGGGTAACAACGTATAGTTACTATGTGCATAAGGTAAAGTTAGCGTGGTCAAATACGCTTCACAAGAAAAAAAAATTTGCAAATGTAAGTAAACATGAAAATATTTATACAATTCATCCTCGTTGCTATATTCCTTGGAAATGTAATTAAGAAATTAGTTCTTCTGCAAATTCTTTCTGTGATGAAGGCAGAATAGATGGCAAGCAAGTTGTCTAGGCCTAGCCAAATGTAATAGTTAACTTTTAAGGTTTGAGAACACTTGAAATTTGTTTTATAATCTTATTGATCTTCCCTTTCGGAGTGTCTACAGAAAAAATATTTAGTAAAATTAGTTATCAATAGCAGCCTGACACATTCCTCCATCAGTTACAAAACATTTACATCACTCCCGTGTAACAAATAAAGATTTAAAAGATCGTCACTGACCTGACTAGATGTACAACCTGTTGTCTCTACGCTACATACTGGCAGAAAAAAAAATGTTTTTGTTTTTTTCTCTGCTTACATGAGAAAAAGGTTACTCCCTGGTCCACTGAAGTATCCTGACGATCACGTTCTAATTACTCATCGTCTCAACCTGGATGAGTGATGGTGAATAAATCTTTCTAAATGTATTTAATACCACAATATCCTGCTTCCTGCCAGGGCGTCGGGGCATATCTGGGTTTCTCAGGATATTACACTCACCGGCCACTTTATCAGGACCACCTTGCTCATACCGGGTTGGACCCCCTTTTTCCTTCAGAACTGCCTTAATCCTTCATATCATAGATTCAACAAGGTTCTGGAAACATTCCTCAGAGAGTCTGGTCCATATTGATCTGACAGCATCACCAGTTGCTGCAGATTTGTCGGCTGCTCATCCATGATGAGAATCTCCCGTTCAACCACATCCCAAAGCTGCTCTACTGGACTGAGATCTGGTGACTGTGGAGGACATTTGAGTCCAGTGAACTCATTGTCATGTTCAAGAAACCAGTCTGAGATGATTCAGGCTTCAGATGGTCAGCAACAATACTCAGGTAGGCTGTGGTGTTGACATGATGCTCAGTTGGTACTAATGGACCCAAAGTGTGGCAGGAAAATACCCCCACACCACCACACCACCAGCAGCCTGAACCATTGATACCAGGCAGGATGGATCCATGCTTTCATGTTGTTGACTCCAGATTCTGACCATCTGAATGTTGCAGCAGAAATCCAGACTCATCAGACCAGACAACGTTTTTCTAATCTTCTATTGTCCAGTTTCTGGTAGGTCTGTGTGAATTGTAGCCTCAGTTTCCTGTTCTTAGCTGACAGCAGTGACACTGGTGTGGTCTTCTGCTGCTGTAGTCCATCCACCTCAAGGTTGGAGGTGTTTTACATTCAGAGATGCTCTTCTGCAGACCTCAGTTATAACGAGTGGTTATTTGAGTTACAGTTGTCTTTCTATCAGCTCCAACCAGTCTGGTCGTTCTGACCTCTGACCTCTGGCATCAACAAGGCATTTGTTCCCACAGAACTGCAGCTCACTGGGTATTTTCTTTTTCTGACCATTCTCTGTAAACCCTAGAGATGGTTGTGGTGAAAATCCCAGTAGATCAGCAGTTTCTGAAATACTCAGACCAGCCCGTCTGACACCAACAACCATGCCACGTTCAAAGTCACTTAAATCACCTTTCTTCTCCATTCTGATGCTGGTTTGAACTGCAGCAGATCGTCTTGACCATGTCTACATGAATAAATGCATTGAGTTGCTGCCATGTGATTGGCTGATTAGAAATGTGCGTTAACGAGCAGCTGGACAGGTGTTCCTAATAAAGTGACTGATGAGTGTATGTCTGTGTGCAGCACTGAGGATCCTCCAAAAACTCCAAACATAACCAGGAGTCCATATAAACAGAGTCAATGGCATTATAAGTATCCGTGGTGCCTAGAAACTTATATTTGCTATATTTTATGTTTTTTGCAACCAATCTAGCCATAAAAAAAGAATTGCAATATATAATTTCCCTCTGGGGATTTACAGATATAATTGAACTGAACGAAACTCACTTTGCAGTGGCATTTGCTGTTGTGAGCTAGTTCCTTAGGGGTTTGATTTGTAAATGTATCTCTTTGCTTATTTGGTAAAATTTTGCATTTAACAATTAGGTGAACATGAAAACTCATTAATTTTGATTTCGTTGGAAGAGCGTGGCATTTATAACTCCTTTTAGAGGAACTAGCATGCAATGCCTCCACTGACTGGCTGTCACTGTTCTGCTCAAGCATGTCCAAGGAATCGCTCACTGATCCACTGACAGGATGGGAAGATGGGAAGAGTAGAGATTGATTTAACCAAAAACAAAACAAAAAAAAAAAAATTGAATTGTCCATTTATGTTACCAGCAGAAACGTCTTCCTCTTGTAAATTGTGAATTCCTGGTTTTTATCATCAGGTGCTGTGCAGGTAAGCAGTAACCAAAACGTGTACCTCCCATGTAAAAACTCCTGGAGCTCCAGTGTCTGTGGCATGCTGGCTGTTATGGGGGAGTCCTGCATCCTGGTTCCTGGCTACGCCGCTTTTAATTTCCTGTTTTGTCTCGTTACGTTTGCGCTGCAGAAACACCAGGATGATGATGATGATGAGGGAGAGACGGGACTGACAGAAGAGGAGAAAGAGGAGGAGGAGAAAGAACAGGAGAAGCTGGGGAAGCTGCAGTACTCCATAGATTATGACTTTGAGAATACGAAGGTCTGTGGCTGTTCATTTAGTGGCGAATATCAAGATGTAAAACATTCTTAAAGTATCCTTTTATGGATCTTGGGACTGGTTTGGGTTTTTACATCCAGTTTTTTTCATTGAGAATTTAAATATTTATATTATTTTGGGATATTTTACAAAGTTGTATTTTCAGAAAATTAACAATCTCACTGAAATCTTCCACAACTTAAAGAACTATTTAAATGTTTAAATATTAAATTAACAGCTCTATAATAGCTTCAGTATTAATTTGTACTGTAGGTGCAGCGTGTAGGTGGCTATTCAGACTTTCGTATAAATTCTAATTCTTAATAAGCACTGACAGTCAATAAGCATTTCTCAGAAAAATGCCAAATGACATATATAAGGCCTGGTTCTTGCTAAATTTCGACATTGTCTCTGTAAAATTAATAATTTTGCAGAATAACTGGAAAACTCTGAAGACACTTGATACTCATATAATTCATTTTGCAGCAGCTGGAGCAGAGGGAAATAGACATTTGTGAAATACTGTCATTATTCTGGTTCAGGTTAATGATTAACAAGCAAGCTATGATAGGGTTTTAATTGGTGAATTAAAATGTCTTGATTTAGTTCATTTAAGTTAGGCAACCTGTCCAAGGTGTACCCCTGCAAAACATATGTTTTTGTAGAACAGAAAATAATCCCTATACACAAGTTACCTTGATTGATACTTGAGAAAAATACCCAGGATTCAGTTTGTCTGCAGTCAGCCTCGACACACATGCTGTTTGACTGCCAGGCCTAAACTGTCAGGTCATCCTATATAACCAGTCTGGGCTGCAAGTGTTGGATTTCTTTGTGATAAAACTCTGTCTTCACCACTCCTGCTCTCCAAAACCTGTCAAATCTTCTGCTCCCAGCTCACAGTTGGTATCCTCCAAGCCGCAGACCTCATGTCCATGGACTCAGGTGGGACCTCAGATCCGTACGTCAAAGTCCTGCTCTTCCCTGATAAGAAGAAGAAGTTTGACACCAAGGTGCACAAGAAAACGCTGAACCCTGTCTTCAACGAGACGTTTGTTTTCAAGGTACGTCTGTCAGTGGTATTATCTGAGTCATGTGTTAGAGCTGCGGTGGTGGTAACAGCAACAGATGTGGGTGGATAAACGGTGGGAATCCTCCATGCAGCACAAAAAAAGAACTAACTGGGGAAACATTTCTTGTGCCCCTGTTATTGTGTTTTATGGAGATTGTTCTCTTTTCTTTATTCAGTGGTTTCACAGAAAATGGGTTGTAAAATATATACTTGACTGTCAACACTTCACGCAGTTACAAAACCCATTTTTCTTTTTTGTCTGTCGGATAAAGTTTGGATAATTCTCTACTGTGTCTATCCGCCAGGTGCCCTATGAGGAGCTGGGGGGGAAGACCCTGGTGATGTCTGTTTATGACTATGACCGATTCTCCAAACATGACGTCATTGGAGAGGTGAAGATCCCCATGAATACCATCGACCTCGGACGGCCGATCGAAGAGTGGCGGGACCTGGAGAGCGCCGATCAAGAAGAGGTGTCCTTCATGTTTAAACTGATTACGGCCATACTTTCAAAGAAGGGCTCCTGTCTTATTCTGTCTTTTCTTATTGCTGACAAATCCCAATAAATGCCCCAAAACAGTGATGAAATTATCAGGTTTGCAGGAGTAGAACCCAGAAGCAGATAACTGGTGCACAAAACTAACCGTGCATTAACGTCACTGAGTTCAAAAAACAAAACCAATAACAATTCATGAGTTACATACCTTAGTTATTACTCCATATTTTACACAGTCGTCCGATCACTTTCATTTTTTGCTCGACATAGTTAGCATTAGGGGTGTGAAAAAAAATAGATTTGGCAATATATTGCGATTTTCGGCCACCCAATATTATATGGATTTTTTTTTTAGGAAAATTCATGTATTCATGTATTAGACACATGTGAATACTTAAATGTGCAAAAACACTAATAATAAACAATAATAGGTTGTTTTGAAGCAAATAGTTTTGACTCAATTTGATATCATATGATGAACATATACGGCAACTTGAGTTTTCATCTCTACTTTTAATTTTGATATTAACTCGTATCGTGACCCAAGTATCATGATACATATCGTATTGCGAGGTCCTTGCCAATACTCAGCCCTAGTTAGCATGGATTAAAATATTAAAGAAATCACACAGTCATAAATTGACTACTGAGCCACCAAATTCCCTGCAGCACAGATTAACCAACCAATGTAACGTGATCACCTGTAGATGGTGATGGCCAAGCGGGTTCGATTGAAGCCAGGTTAAGAAGAACTGATTTAAACAAAAACTGAAGAACAAAAAGTGCCGCCAAGGCAGGATATTCCAAGATAAGAACCAAGGAGAGAAGGCGAGCAGCAACATACGGGGAAACGCAACAAGTTGGATGTAGAAAAATCTGCTGAGTAAAACAAAAGTTCTGTTCACCATGAGAGGACCGTCACAAACCCTTTACCATGACAGGACAAGGTGCTTTTAACACGCAGTGCTCCAGGAGTTGTATTAATTACTACAGTAGTCTGATACATGATGATGATGCCAAAAAAGTATAATACAGTAATAGACGAGAGCTGCATATTTGTGACAATGAGGAATTGAGTGTAGTTATAAAACAGAAAAAAACAAATGCTTTTTTTGGTGATGAGCACAATCAGGAGGTCGCTGAGTAAGTCTTTTGTTTGGATTTGAACCGTGGTCATCCTTAACCTTTGTGGATAGTTCAGCGAAATCTGTTTGACTTTTCATGAATTATCAGGTTAAAAAGGTTTTTCATGAAGCCGTACAAAAAAAACGAATTACATTCTGTGCCATGATATACTGTAGGTAATGTTCCACTAACTTCATCATCTCTGTGGATCCACCTAACTGCCTCAGACGTATCAAAAAAAGCAAGTATATACATAGGCAGTGATGCTAAAAATTAATTTCAGATTAAGATGCGCAAGTGAGAGACTTTTGAACGAATGTGCCAAACTGTTTTTCCAGTTGTCCGCTGACAATGTCTGCTCATCGTTTTTCTTCCATCTCTCTCTCTCACTCACTGCTCAGCCTGAGAGAAACTTGGAGACATCTGCATCTCGCTCCGTTACGTGCCAACTGCCGGGAAACTCACCGTCTGCATCCTGGAGGCAAAGAACCTGAAGAAGATGGACGCCTGCGGTTTATCTGGTACCAAAGAATCCAAACAAACTAAGCATTTGGATACAATGTTCTGTTATTTATCTCGTTTTAAATATATTTAACATTTCTTTTATTAATCTAGTTTTTTAATGTTTTACGTTTTGTTTTAAATGTAGCTTTTTACTCCCTTTTTTCAACATTTCCTTTTTCAGCGACCTGAAATTTAACATTTTTTGCTCATTTTCAATGATTCTGTTTTTAAGTAATTTGATCTGAAAATTCAGGGGTTTTTTTTTCTTTTTTTCCACCTAAACACTAACCAGATCTTAACTGGGAGTAAAATTTCTTGTCAAGTACAAAATTCTCACTCCATAGACAGATAATTGAGATAGATAACGTTGAGTCATTTTCACCATGAATGTAAAGTTTATTTCTCATATTTCATTTTGCAGTGTGCTGCAACTTTGTAGGGAATCGGGAAGAGTTTGAACGTCTAAGAATTATTTAAATTTTCTATATTTATGAATGCTTGGCCATATATGAGCACATTTGGCTGCCAGTGAAGTAAATAAAATTTACTTTACACAATGTTTCAAAATAAGTCTGCCTGCTCAAGTGTCACAAAAGCACATAAAAACTTGAAGTTAGCAATTTAGGTCATTCTAGACGAAACAGTCAAAGTCTTGCCTCTCGTATTGACGTGTAAGTGACATCCTGAGAGAAAAATATTTGAGCATCTGAAATGAAAACATATCTGGTATTTGGTGTAAAGTTTTCAAGACTTGTTGCTTCTCTGAGGCTCTACTGTAACTACCTACTTGTAGGACCTGAAAGACTTTTTTTCTGTTCATTTATCTATTTTGTCCTAATGTGTAAGAGAGTATACTGTGTATTTTAGGAGGGAAGTGTTTTTTCTTCTTCCACTGATCACATCTATACCTGTTCCAGATCCTTATGTAAAGATCCAGCTGCTGCAGGGGGGGAAGCGCCTGAAGAAAAAGAAGACGACAGTGAAGAAGAACACTCTAAATCCATATTATAATGAGTCCTTCAGCTTTGAAATACCCCTGGAACAGATGCAGGTACCGTCTAACCAAATCAGACTTTTTTTTTTCAACTTCATTAATATGTTTCATGTCTTCTGAATCAGTCTTCACTCATACTTAAAATGTGATGCTTAAAGTGAAAGTTTTCCTCCAAATTAAATGTACATATTTCTCCTCTTGCCTGTGTGAAGCTTTTAGTCCATCTAGATTGAGTGTTTTTTTTTTCTCCATACGTACCTTAATGGAAGTGACTTGGTTTGTGGTGTAAAAGGGACAAAAAGATAAAAAATAAAATTGAAAAACCTAAACCTAAAAATGCAGCAGTAATGTCTCGGCTCAAAAAAAAGAAGATTAAAGACTAAAAACTTTAAAAAATGATTTTCACTAATTTCGTGCTATATTTCATGAAGGATTTTGTTTTAAACTGTTAAATGACTGTGCAGAGGGATGTCTGCCTAGAAGCCTTTCACTAGCGGCAGCATGACTGGATTTATTCATGACGCCTTCTTGAACTGAGCTGTGATGTTACCTTACTGTTGCTCCTTCAGCACAGATGGAATCAAATCTTAATTTCTTAATAATGAATAGATTGGATTGTATAATAGCAAAAATAGGGATGGATGTTAGTTACCCCAGCTGACATGATCAGAAATGTTACTACATACAACAAGTCCTCTACATATGGTATTTTAATGTACCATATATATATGTATACGCTGTGGCAACAAAGACACCCAGCTTCTTACTAAAGTCATTTTATTCACATTGCTGCTTCTGATATTGCTTCCGCCCAGTCATGCGCAGACACAGGCCAAAGGAAAAGCATGCATGTTTGATTTTTGGATGACCTTCCCCCTGAAATGACCTTTTCTCTCTTCCTTCCTTCTCAGAAAATCTTGGTGGTAGTCACAGTGTTTGATTATGACAAGATAGGTAAGAACGACGCCATCGGGAAGATCTTCGTTGGCAGCAAGGCCACCGGCTTGGGTCTCAAGCACTGGTCAGACATGCTGGCGAACCCCCGCCGCCCCATCGCCCAGTGGCATCCACTGCAGCCAGAGGAGGATATTGACGGTCAGCTGGCAGCCCTTGCTGCAAAGAAGTAGCACGCTCCATTCACCAGCTACTGCTCCTACTCAGAAAATGAGTCTCCCCCTCCCTACTTTGCATGAATCGCTGGACTTAACAAAAATGACTACTTATCATGAATCAGCAAAAAAGAGACATAGAATATCTTCTCACTCATCGTTAAAGTCGAAGGAAACTCTTCTAAAGCATCGGAACTGACATTAGTGTATGATGAGAAGACTGCGTTTGAGTTATCGGGTGAACGGTTCATGAATGATCGACTTTAGGTCTTTATTCATTTGAAGAAATGTAGAAAAACTGATTATTAGGGTGCTGACAATAAATGAAAGGCGTTACTGGATAGAAAGCTTTAGTTTAGTTGTTGAAGCATGCTTTACTTACCCGCCCCACTGCTCTGCGCACACCACACACGCTGTATTGTATCTCGCTACTAAGTGTGCTATAACGTACAATAGAAAGTACTGTAGTTCTGAGCATTAAGTTGGTTTACATCTATTCCAAAAGGCAGATTTAACTACGAATAATTCAGGATGAAGTCACTGTATGCAGCGATCAAAAACTGCATTATGTCATTAAGACAAACGTCTTCATTTTAGCAGCAGTCCAACAGTCGTCTGGTGTTTGTGGCTTGTTTAGTCTTGCCATGAAGGCACATCTATGCATTCAGGTTCAACACAGATTTCTTCCCACAGATCTAATGTAGGACAGGAATACAAGTGTGCCTTGTGACACTTTGAGACATATGGCAGGTTTCACGCTTTATTTTTTAGAGGATCTCAAAAGATCTCTCTGAATCTCATTTTAAAAGCTGTCAGAGACACTGTGAGCGTGGCCCTGGACCTTTAGCTGGAGCTGTGTCGACCAGCCGGACGTAGAGGCTCATTTATCAGTGGAAAACGTAAGAACACCAGAGGGACACCGCCTGTGCTCAAAAGGGTTATGATAATCATGCTTGTTTTAGATTCTTCTGCTGCTGCTTCTGAATAACAGTGCCGTCTAACTTTCTTTTCTTTTTCTTTTTTATTTTGGAGTTCATTAAACTGAGTGTCTTTCGCTAACGCTGTTCAGTAGTTCAGTCGTTTCTGGAGAAACAACAGGATTTCTGGCAAAGACATGCGGTTTTTATATATAACTGAATATGTAGTTTCACTTTTCTTTTCTTTTTCTTTTTATTTTTTTATTTTTTGAAGAATGTGATTTCAAGTATAACATACAAGTTTCTAGATTCAAACTACAAGCTTTGTGATCTTGGAGCCAAAGGGCTTCAAAAGCTTCGTGACAGACATGCTGCATTAGCTTCATCACCAGGGCTCAGAGGAAAGACATGGATTCATTCACTGAAACTACTAAATACAAAGTTTTCTTCTTTTTTTTTAAGTAAACAATTCAAAAGGCTTCCAGATGCAGAATCTTTATCTTCAACATTTGATTTCCGTCTATCTTTATAATATTGTATGAGAAAGCAAAGTTGTGTTTTGAAGTCAAGCTCATTCAAGTTCAAGGATGATGAGAAACCTCGCTGAAATTACTCTCAGCTCCAGGGGTTTGTACTTCCAGCGGGTATTTCTTCAGTGAATTTGTGGCTAGTGGCTCTTGCAAAGCCAAGAAAACGGACCCACGGGTCAACTGGGCACTGCCAGACATCCCCAGATTCAAAGTGAAGTGAGTGTGTTGGAAGCTTAAACACAGACGTGTGAGTTCTGGCCAATCACATCCAGCGGCGTCATATTTCAAATCATTTTTCAGAGCACACACCACGCGAGGTGTTAAAAACAGTAGCCTGTTATAATTGTGTTCAATTAACCAATGAATCAGAATATCACGCGTGCGTCTGAAAGCTCAATACATCTCAGTTTTCTCACTGAATTTGTGAAATTTCGAGCTCGGTATCGATTTCAGCATTGTTTTAAGTAATGCTTACATTTTTTTTTAGAGTAGGGCTTCCAGTTCTTTATTTCTTAGATATTTTTTCCACATTCTTAGAGGTTATTTCAAGGAAGGTAAACAGCAGCATGCTGGTTCTCCCACAGTACTCCTTTCTATTGTTAAAATGATGCATTGCGCAGATCTGTTCATAGGCTACAGCATGTAATTACAGATTGATGTAAATAGTAGCATGTTTTAAAGAGAAACTAGAACTATATTGTGTACGTGTGTTTGTGTTGTGTGTCATTTTTGATAATAAAATAGTAAAACGTATGCTGTGGCTGCAAAGTGTATGTATTTTTTTATGGCTGGGACTGAATGTTCTGTGTGTCTGAATTATCCGTGTGAGGGTTCGCGCCGGTTGATTAAAGGTCGGGTAGCTTTGTGTGTCACATGTAGAGTCCACTACGTTTTTAAGATACTGTCATTGTTTCTGTGTTGTCTGTACGAAATGCAGTGTTATAATAACCCCAGGCTGCAGAGTCAGGTAATTATTGTTCATTTCTGAATGCCCTGTGTGTGTATGTGTGTGTCGCTAACTGGAAACCTGCATATGTTTCAAGCCACTTCCCTCTCAGTAGCTCACGTGTTTCCTTTATTCAGGCCTCAGACTTGCGAGCCCTTCACCTTGTGCTCCTCATCTTGTTTCAGTCCACCAGACCTGCTCTCTTTGTATTTACACCTGACCATATTTTTATGAAATAAAATAAAAATGTCTGATAAAGAAGTTATCTTTAATTACAGACAACAGCTTGTGAATGAACAAAGTATCAGACTTATAAGTTGCAATGAAATGAGCTGTGATATTTGTGCATGTTCCAAGATGCTGACATTCGTCACGTGGGAAGTTTTTGTTGACCATTAGATAAAAAATTCTTTTCTGAAGACAGTGAATGCATCACGATGAACAACCCTGATCTCCATGACTGTCCCATCTTTTGCAATGGAGCTATGTCTCTGTGTTGGAGGAGCTGAGAGGGAGGTGGAGGATTTAATTAGCACAGTGTGTCAGTTTTTAAATGTTTGTGAAGAGGCGCCTCATTGCGATATTTTCTACATTGTGTGTTTCGCTGAAGCCATTTAATATCAAGTCAGATTACAGCAACGTCAGATTTTCTATTACTATGGTGTGCATTTGCAGATTATCCATGTGTTTGTTGTAGTCCTAATTATACAGCTGTCACTGCAGTGCACACAACAAAATCCCCGTCTTCCTGGGTCTCGAGCACTGAATAGACCCAAAGAGAACAGAATCCACATTTTCAACGCAATACTGCCAACCTTGCTACTTAAAGGATAGTTCCCCTGCCATCCTGATCCTCTAGGTCAACATAGCCATAATGCAGAACACCCAAAGACCTGATTGTTTTAGTACTCACTTCTCTGTTCACTTACAAAGCAGCAGAGACAAGGCAAATGCTTGTCTATCTCTTGACTCTTGTTTTGTCTTGTTGTCGAAGTGTGTCGATGGTTGTGCCTTTTTTGTGAACTGCATGATTTTATTTTCCTTATAAAGTCCATGTTTTCCAGCAAAGAAAGCTAACAAAAACGCCAAATGATCTGTACATGTACATCAGTCTATTTAGAAATGTGATACTCAAAAGAGCCAGCACATGTGTGTGTTATCAAACTGTAATCATAGATAATAAAGGCATTTTCAGTAGCCACGTCTCGCGTCTTAATGTGTCCGCAGAGTGTTATTCCACTTTTGGCCACTGGGTGTCAGTGTTGTATCGTTTATCTTTTCTGATGCAAACAAAGATGGAAAGCAGGATGATGAACCAAACTAAACGGATAAAAGTATGGAGAATAATGAAAGACAGCTCTCTGTCTCATTCTGTGACTCTATTTGTTTTAATACTTTAATACCTAGCAGGTATAGTTTGGTATTGGGCGTTTGTGACCAAAAGAAGCAGCATTTTTTTTTTCCCCCAGTGAAACCTTTTTATATATTCAGTCATTTTTTTCTGTTTGCAAAAAATAGAAAATCTTTTCAGTTGTGACATTTTCTGTCAAGGTAAGCTCCTAAATCAGAGATGACGCTTCAATGTTGCTAAAAAAAAAAATCTAGCTCATCCATCATCTACAGATCCTGACTGGCCAGAGCATGTGGAATAAACCAAAT